>OX336394.1:297680391-298932058 GCA_946902985.2 Meconema thalassinum
CAATTCCCAACCTCACTAGCCATGAGCCCTTGAGGGTGTATCCCCACCACAAGGGTTCACAACTAGGCCTAGAGGGACTTGGGTTGGAGACCATTGGACCCCAGCAGAGGAGGTTATTATTTCCACTTGTGCCGGGCTCTTCTATGTCATCTACCTGTCGACCTCCATTAGTCGACTTTGTCATCTACCTGTCGACCTCCATTAGTCGACTCTTGTTTTCTTCCAACCCGGATAGCATTAGAGCATCCAAAGTCTAGGGAGTCATTCATTTTCATGCCATAACTGACCCTTATATCATCTATCCTGATTCCCTCATTCTTCGAGGGGTCAGCCCTCTTCTTTTAGTTTCATAACATCTAATGCCTTCTACACAAGGCCTTAAAGGAGGCAGGGTGTGTGAAGCTTCACCACACGTAATGCACCCTGGATAGGGCTACACCTTCAAGACCTCAGCTTTTGAGCTCGGGAGTTGGCGACTGTGATGTGTTCCAGAGCGAGATCCATTTTCCCCTTCTTGCATTAACTTTGGGGTGGACCCTCTCCGCTTTCCCTTTTCTACCTGCCTTTAATGGCTCTAGTAGTCTCCAAGTATATCAATACTCATTCTTCGAAGATTGATTCTTGTTTTAAGAGGATGAACAGCAAGGTCATCTGCCCTTCGAAGATAGAGGGCATTTATTTTCCGTCATTTATTTTCCTTATTCGTTTCTTTCTTTTATTATTGTCGTTTTTCTTCTTCTAGTACATACGTTAGTTGTATGTCAGTAATTAGTTAAGCCTAGCTGTAGATTTCATTTAATCATAATTTCTCACCATCACCTAAACCACTAAGGGTATTTCACCCCTTTAAACAACAATTATCTCCATCATTGAGAGTGTATCGATATCTAAGGTGCACCGTGCCTGGTGGGACAACACACACCCTACCTCCTTTAGGGCCTCTTAGAGAAGGCAGAAAAAAGGACAAAATGAGGTCTGATCCTACAAAAATTAGGGCATCAGGAAAGAAAAAGATAAGAGCCAATTAAGGCAGGGAAATGAAAGACATACCAGGCCTCCGATACCCTAATAATGTTGGGGAAGGAGTTGACATGAAATATATAAGAGAGGAGCTCAGCCCAAGGAAACTCAGCTGGGGTCCCATAGTCGCCAACCCACATCCCACTAGCTGTAACCAATTTGATAATAATTTATGTGATCTGAAGCTCTCAGGAAGAAAATGAAGACTACAAGCACCAGAGCGATCAGAAGGTAACCATTTGCTTCCTCTCTTCTCACCTTCTCTGGAAATTCCACGTAACCACCTCTCACGCAATGAATTGTCCGATTGTATCTCATGAAATTCCCCGGTATTCTAACTTGCCCAGTTCTGATTTACAAAAGTGCACGAAGCAGTACTACATTATAAAATCATTCAGAATACATTCCAACTTTGCCATTGACATCAATACAAAACTTATGTCTGCCACTGTGACTTGGTGCTGCTTCCTAGCGCATATATTTGGAAACGAGGTTGTACGCATAAACCAATGCCGTAATCGTTGAATGTGCAGGCAGTGGCTGCATCAGACTCAAGCTGACTGAGTCCACACACTTCGTGACGTAGCGCGTGAGAGGATGGTGAGGGAATAACTGAAGGTATTCGTTGCCATGGCACCGTAAATAACAAAGCGGGCGAATTTTGATGAGTCCTCACGAGCATCCAGTGAGCTCTACCGTCAAGGAGAGGGACTACACACATTTTGTCACGATTGCAAAACATTAGTTGCGAGGAGAGAGAACATTACTGCTGATGAGGAGGGAGGAGGGTGGGAGGGTGAGGTCCTTGAGTCCAATACACCGGCCGCCTCTGAGTAGTACCGTATGTGCAGAGTTGGCAATATTTTTATTTGTCCCATAATTCACTTGTATTATGACGGACACAACTGGAATTTTACTATATAAAAAGGGGATGGCGGATGGGTTATAAACAACGGAGGAGAAAACATCTATTACTACAGCATTTCTACAATATTATTATCCATTAAAAAGGCATTTCAGCTAATTTAAGAAGTTTTGTAGAATGTTCACCACTTCTGAACTGTTACCAATTTCATTATGGCCAGTGATTTAGTTGGAAAAAAATATTTACAGGAACTCACCTTATTAATTCAGCAATTTCCAAATGGACTCGTATTGGGTGTCAAAATCAGCGGCCTCGTGTTTCCGACAAGTTGTTTCATCAGCTGAACGTCTCTTCTTTCGTAGCCATGACTTGACATATGGTTGTGGGTTAAATAAATGCACAGGAGGTCCTACGCTGCTTATGAAAATAAGTCCGCTTGATCTTTCAACCAGCAGCCTATTTCTCTTTTCGGTGTGGATCTCATTCATGGTACTGAAAGCTCTTTCAGCATCTGCTGAAGAGATGGGAATGGTCTGTACAGTCTTGATTAAAGGCATCAGCTCCACTGGAATTTCCTTGGTCTCGACATACTTTCTAAAAGCATTAATGTACCTCCTCTTGTCTGACATGTGTAAAAAGTCACAAAGGTTGCCGACACTCTCATCACCATAGCAGATATCCAAAGTAGAAGTGGAGGGCCAATTATTTTTGTATAGTACCTTTGAATCACTGATAACTTTTGTCATTCTCTCATGTCTCTGCTGACTAGAGCTGGAACCAAGATGAGATGATGTGGACACATTTTCCATAAGCCTGTTATTAAAATTGTTCACAAGACTTCTGAAAAACTGCTTTCTGTCAATTTTTACAACTTTTTTAGAATCATGTAATCCTATATTTCTAAACTTTTTGTTTTCTGCTGCTTTAATAACTGCTGAGTTACACATAGATTCAAACACTTTTATAGTGTGCTTGATTGCATTTTGAGCCTCTGTCAGACTTGTCTCTCTTTTCTGCAACTCTAATGACAAATCAGCTAACTCAACAAGAGCATCATACATATTGCAATATTTTATAGAAATTCTACACAAGTTAACATATTTTCTAGACCTTGGAATTTTGCCCTTTCTTTGGAGTCTCTCGGGTGGTCATTTTTGGCCTCACTAAAATGTTTTACTAGAGCACTGTAGCTTTCCCAGACAGCTTTTACAGTTCTCTGGCTTGAAACTACCCATCTTATTGTAAATATTTTCCCAATCTTCTTAACTCTTTGTTCCAGTGAAGCAGCACAAATGTTGAGTTCCCTTTGATTTTTGGGAGACATGCTGTATAAAGAATACAATTTGTCAAAGAAAGAATGGAAATGGTTAACACCTGTAACTTCATTCCTTGTATCAGAAACGGCCAATTCCAAGCGATAGTTTAAACAGTGCCAGATTACTATATCTGGAAATAACTTTAAAAACTGTGCTCCAACTCCATTTTTTCTACCTAACATTACAGAGGCCCCATCACATGCTAGACCAACTAAATGTTCTGCCAGAAAGTTTTCATTCATCCCATATTAAGAAAGATTCTTCAATATCTCTCGAGTAATAACATCTGCTGTAGTTGATTCAAGTTCTATCAAGTCCCAGAAAAAGGAAACAACTTCAGAGTTATCTGAACGAGCACATCTCAAACATAATACTAACACAGATTTTACACTAACTTTTGTTGATTCGTCAATCATAATACTGATTTTCCTCTGATTTTCTGTTATAGATTTTGCTATTTTATTTCTCATTTCCTGTGAAATGTGTTCAATAATATTAGCACAACTAAAATTTGTATGAAGAACTCGTCCCACATTTAAACCATTTAATTGATGAAGTTTAACCTAAGCCTGTAGGTCTACGAAGGGTCTATTTCTTCTTGCAATTGAGTATGCTGTTCGAAATACTCGAACGGTGGTTTCTAGGTGTTTGACATTCATAGTGTCCAAGCAACTTTCAAATATCTTTTTATTGGATTCTGATTTTTGTAACATAGCTTTTTTGTGAGATTCTGAATTTTTGTGCTCAAATATTTTTTTTCCTAAGGCTTGGTTGTTGTTGATTAATATTATTTCCGTTGGGATGAACCTTGCATTCTACCCATACTTTCATTAGCTTAAGTCCTGCCCCTTTAGAAACTCCTAATCCTAATTTACTTTCCTCTTTACATATATTGCAGCCTATTTCCTGCAAATAACCACTTGTTCTCTGACAAAAAATAACGGTACTGAGACTCGTTCCAACAGTCTGGAAAATCTTGTTTTCGGTAGGTGGGTCCTTGAATTTCTCAGTCGATGGTAGAAGGTGTAGAACCATAACCTAGATTCTCCCTTGAATCTGCATCACACGTTTCTGCAACATTTAACCCAGGGTCTATCTCTATACTCACGTCCTTAATGAAACTAATGTTCTCGGAACTCCATTCAGTTTCGTTTTTACTTGAGCCATCACACACCTTTTTAGTATTCTTTGATTCTTCATCTTCATCCCCAGCACGTTTTTTTTAACCCAGCCACTTAAGTAAACTCATTGTCACAAGTTGTGACTCACAACTCACTTTCACAGTCACTGGAAAACGTGAAAGGTACTACGGGGCTACTGATGTTCATTAACTGCAGAGAGATTCCGTAATATCTGCTTCACAGAAACACATCGAGCAAAACATAAAATAAAACTTGGATTCACACAAACATAACGAGCGGAAGAAAGTTGTTGTGCTCACTTCCCGCTCTCCGTATCCAATAGCAGTGTAGTCAAACTTAGAGAACCAGAAAAACGCCCAGGAGTGTAAACGCGACCGTATTTTATGAACATAAAACCGTAAGGTTCGATATTAGTCCGCTAGAGTACACCCGTGACGTTTCAGCGCTATGTATAGATTATAAACGATTTTCTTACTGAATGTAAAATTGTTACGTCATTCTAAAGCGCGAAGATATTTTCCGGAACGGCGTTCCGGCCCGTTCCGGTCCAACTAAACCACTGATTATGGCCCTCCTGTGGTCGATTAGTCTTCAGGCCAGTTAACACACACTAAAGAATAATATTTTCACTCACAGAATGACTTATAACACCTCCTCAGAATAACGCTTTGCCTCGAATTCCTACAGCGTCTCGATAAGAAAGAAGAGCACGTGTTCCCGTCGACCCTCCTCCAATACCAAAACAGGTCACCTCGCGTTCCGACCAACTACTGCCTCAAAAATACCACACGAGTCATACCTAGGCCAATATGTTTGAACTTGTGCTGGGTTGTTCAGCATCCCTCGGAGGCATGTTTAAAAGCTGAAGCGTAGCGCTTTCTCACTTCTTTGTTGTTGTTGTTGTTGTTGTTGCATAAGGGCTGTGACATCGTGGTCATTTGGGCGTGTGCTTGTGTAATTTTTGTGATAATCTGTGTTATTGTGATGGCTGTATTAGTGCCTCTATTTGTAAATTGGGAATAGGATCAGGAAGGAGATGGGCGTGGCCTTAAGTTAGGAATCATCCCAGCACTTTCCTGGAGTGCAAGTGGGGAAACCACGGAAAACCAATTCCAAGAATGCTGAGGAGGGAATCTAACTGCACATTACTGCAGCTACTACAGTGACACGTTTTATCAGACAAATTCAACATACACCCAAATACATGGTGCTGATGACCACGATCTCTCAGGTCTTACCGATTTATGCGAGAAAGCCACAGAGCTCGGCGTCTCTCGCTTCGTTTCTTCGTGAGTTCGCATTGGTTCGTTATCACTAGACCTGGGATTTTAAGGCAAATGCCTATTTCGTTCCTTACGAAATAACATGATTTTTTAAAAATATCTTGACGTTTCATGATAAATCCCTTACATTAATAGAGTTTTATAGTGCCCTAAAATGCCTATTTGGACCTTTAGAGCCTATTTTACTATTTTAGTGCCTAAAAATGCCTATTTTCTACATTTAAAATAAAATTCAACTTCTGTAATTTTTACAATCACACAATGGACATCCCTGGAACGAGCAGAACAGCAGAGGGTGGGTTTTTCACAGAAATGTGCTCTTCCCAGACAACTGTTACCAAAGGAATGCTGAGTGAAGGGTGGATGTGGAGGATTAGCTCAGAAGAACAACGAGCAGGTAGTCAAGGACGTACTGTGTCGAGAGACGGGGTGAGGGGGAGGATTATCTAGGAAGAACAAGGAGCAGGTAGTAAGAAGCGACATACTGTGTCAAGTCGCCAGTGAAAGAACATCTGTTTAAGTGAATATAGTTCATCATGCCTAAAACGAAATCATCTAAGAGTGCGCTTATACAACAATGGCTTGTACAATTTCCAGGGATGACTTTTGATGGCAAGATTATTTTCTGCCAGTACTGCAATAAACAGGTATGTGCCTATATCTTAAATTTCATATTAATCTAAAATTAAGGTTTTGATATTGGCTTCTCTAATTAATTGTAGAGACCTACTGTCGGCGCAGAAAGTATGTGCAGTCGAGTTTAAACACTAATACAATTTGAACCAGTCCACCAATCTAAAATATAAATACACCATCGTAAAGCGTGTTTTATTCTGCGTTATCTCCTGTTACATGCATATTTCTATTGTGTTTCTGGTGAAAGATATATTAGGCGGAATGCAAAAAAATACCTATTTTCTTGTCCGTTTTTTGTAAACAACAACTTTGTAGTTTAATTACATGAAAACGGAGAGCCTGTCGCTCGATTTCAAATAAAAATCGGTATAAAATACAGAAATCATTGTAAGTTTTCGGTATACAATGATTTGAAACAAAAACCTTCAGACCTTTGATGAACTCAGTCTCGATTTCAGAAGACCACCCAGTATCAAACGGACAGTCTTTTACAAAAACAATAACTTTTTTCCAACGTGTGTAGAGTAATTAAACTTCATAAATATATTTATAATAGTGCATTCCATAACCCACCTAAATTTCATGAAAGTCGAACAGTACGTTTTCATGTAACGGTACTACATAGTTGTTGTTTACAAAAAACGGGCAAGAAAATAGGTACTTTTTGCATTCCACCTAACATAACTTTCACAGGAAACATAATAAAAATATGCATGTACCAGCAAAGAATGCAGAATAAAACAAGCTTTACGATGGAGTGATTGCATTTTAGATTGGTGGACTGGTTCAAATTTTATTAGTGTTTAAACTCGACTGCAGATACTTTCTGCGCCGACAGTAGTCCAGGCGACCTGGGTTCGATTTCCAGTACCGGCAGTAATTTAGAAATCTATGAGGTCTGGAAGGGTGTTGACCCAGCATCGTGAGGACAATTGAGAAACTACGGTGGGCAGGGGTCACGGAGGCAAGGCAATACGGCTGAGGGATGTATCGTGCTGACCACACGCCACCCAATATCTGCAGGCCATGAGCTGGGCAGCAACCGTTATTGAAAGCCAAGGCCCTTCGGGGACTGTAGTGTTCTTGTTCTTAATTAACTTTAGAGTAATAATGGCTTAATTTAAATAGTTCAAAATTACAAATTTTATTCAATAGCTCACCTTTTCTATTTCTCATCTTAGTCTCTAATTGACATCACTTTATTGTGTTTTAGATTTCACATGAGAAAAAATGCCACCTTCAGCAGCATGCAGATAGTGCCAGTCACAAAGCGAAAGCAGCCATGAAAAGTAACATGGGACAGACTCTGCTCACACAAACTATATCTCCTACAACTCATAATGGTTTCTATGCTGATATGTGCAGAGCCCTAGTTGCAGCAAATATCCCCTGGAATGCTGTGCATAATCCGGTTTTCAGAGATTTTTTACAGAAATACACCAAGCAGCACATCCCATCAGCATCTACATTAAAGAAAAACTACTTAGATATTTGTTACAATGAGGTCATTTTGTCAATCAGGGAGGATATTGGGGAGTCTTGCATATGGTTGTGTGTGGACGAAACCACCGACTCTGTGGGCAGGTACATTGCTAACCTTATAGTAGGAAAACTGGAACCCAATCAGGCATCTACCGCTCACCTTCTTTGCTCTAAACAGCTTGAGAAAGTCAATAGTCGAAGCATTGCATACTTCATCAACAAGGGGTTGCAATTGTTGTATCCTGGGGGTGTTGATGATTCTAAAGTCCTTCTCCTTGTCTCCGATGCTGCTTCCTAAATGATTGCCACTGCACCTCTCCTCAAAACTTTCTATCCGTCTTTAATTCATGTTACTTGCATGGCCCATGCCTTGCATACACTCGCAGAAACAGTTAGGGCCGAGTTTCCTGCAGTAAATACTCTCATTTCAACATTGAAGAAAGTGTTCTGTAAGGCTCCATCAAGAATAGCCATCTTTCGAGAGAAACTCCCCTCTATTCCCCTTCCACCACAGCCAATCATCACCCGTTGGGGTTCCTGGATGGAAGCTGACCTGTATTATGCAGAACATCTTGAAGAAATCATGACTGTGATAGACAATGTGCCTTTAACGGACAACTCTGCATGTGTGTCGTTTGTCAAAGAACTGTTAAATGATTGTTCCAGTGTTCAGAGAGACATTGCGTATATTCAGGCAAATTTTTCATTTCTTCCAGTCACCATTACAAAAATGGAGGAAAAAGGAAACAGTCTCAAACAGCAATTTTCTGTAATTGAAGAAGCTGAGAATAACATACAAAGTGCTAGGGGCAAGGTAGGAGATAAAATAAGAGACAAGTGGTCTAGTGTACTGCTGAAGAACCCAGGTTATTCAATGCTGAAAAGGGTACATCAGGTAATGGATGGGGAAAAGGTAGACTTACCAAGTGAAATTGAATTGAAAAATGTAGGTAAATTTTCCTATGCCCCTCTAACATCTGTGAGTGTGGAGCGCTCTTTTTCTGCTTTCAAAATGATTTTAACAGACAAAAGACACAGCCTGACTGTGGAAAATTTGGAGAAGATTATTGTTATGTACTGTAAAGCAAACTACGAATGAAAGTACTGTAGGAATGTTCCTCACAAATAAATAAACACATACTCCAATCGTGTTTCCACCGTTATTGGATGCCTACAGTGCTGTAATTGTGTACAGTGATTTTAGTATTAAGGTTTTAGATCAGTACTGATAATGATATATCATATAATCCAAAACATGTTTTGACACATTAATTTTTATATTGTTTTTCATAAATGTCTTTTTTATTCTGTCTTAATTTTGCAGTTATTTCGGTTAAGAATAGGGATACCACGTTTGTTAAAGAACTAAAGTATCACGTTACAGTTTAAGTGTATATTGTAATATTTTAAAGTCTATTTCCTGCCTATCCACACATTTTGAAAACATATTTTAAGTGCCTAATTTCTCTTTTAAAAGCCTATTTACTTGTTTTAAAAGGCTATTTACTTGTTTTAAAAGCCTATTTTAGGCGCCTAAAACTAATTTTTTTAGAGCCTAAAATCCCAGGTCTAGTTATCACTGACGGTATGCGGAAGAAACGTACACCCTCCTTGTGATCAGCTCTACCCTTGTTGGTCCTCGTGTGACAAGCAACAATTGCACAGCACACCTCGAATTGAACGATGAAAAGGGCTACTTTCTACGTTTTATCATCAAAAATGCAAGTACCTCCCTATTGTTTACCAACTGGCCACTGACAGTAGTGGATACGCTGGCTAAAGTGCACCGTTAGGCATTGGAGTCAAGCTCTCTGCTGACTCGGTAGACGCGTGGGTTCGAGCCCCACCGTCGGCCGTCCTTGAAATGGTTTTCCATGGTTACCCATTTTCAACACCAGGCAAATGCTGGGACGCTACCTTCTGACAGGCCACGGCCGCTTCCTTCCACATCCTTGCCCAATTTCATTCATCTTCCTCCATTCCATCTCTCATCCCGACGCGCAGGTCGCCCACGGGCGTCGACTAGAAAGATCTGCACTTGGCCTCTAGGAGGCCACACGACAAAAAAAACTGGCCTTAATAACAAAATGGCGGAGAGGCTGTTTCTGAGTACGGCGTATAGATGGCGTTAGCTTCGCAGGAGTAAAATTAGGCAACCCACACGGCTCACGCAACCCGCCGTTTGCAAAAGGGAGTGTATTCAAGATACAGTCAGTCATACCATCGTCTTCTGCTATTAGAACATAGCAGACAGTGGTGGTCATACACACAACTGAAATATAGAACTAATGGTACTATACTGTGCTCCCCAACTACTCTGTGCATTTACCCCGTTTCTTCTGTGGAAACAGAAATATAGTACCCAACAGCTAAAAGATATTGAACTTTCAAATGTGAATCAGATACCAGTAAAATCTGTGAAAGAAGATTATGTTCGTGGCTTGTTTAAATACATCGATGAAGAAAGTTGTATTTGGTTGGATAGGATGTTTGATGAAAGCAAAGTATGAAATGTAAGAGATAGTAGCAAATAATATGTAATATATAAAAACTGTTAATTGTATTCTATTATATTTAATTATTATTATTATTACATCTGAAATTAAACATATTACAGCACTACTAACTCTTATAAAACTCATTTACTGTCAATTTATGGAAAAACGACTCATACGCATTTTCACTATTATTGTTATATTGTCAAGGTTGTGGTACTTCTAATTTTGAAAATAATATATTTCTTCTTACAAAATGCAAAATTTGTTAAAAAATTGACTTGCATAATTATATACTACATGTCGTTTTTATTAAGTTGCACATTCTAAAAATCTTTGATTGCAAATAACTTAATTCGCCATATTGCCTTGTGGGTCCTTCTTCCAGAAACCTCCTCAATCATTAACCAAAGGGATGACAGATGACCTTGAAAATGACCACTCGTGATGAGTTTGGAGAAAATCACCATCAAAATGCGTTCTGTCAATACTGCCACAGCCGACTCGATTCTATAGCAAGGAGCAAAGATGTGCTTTTACCACTGATCTCTATAATACCACTGGATGTCCCGCTCCCACGCACGGCCGGAGTGAGGCCTCTTCCTTTGCGGTTACATTTGCCTGGTGCTACGGGCAAGCATCGCTCAAGCTGTATGGCGCGCTCGTTGAAAGGATGCTTACTTAGGCTTATTAACACCCTAATTTATTCTGATGAGAAATTGTTATAACGAGTTGTTATTAATGAAAAAGAAGACATTTGGTGTAAGCTGTCATTCTACATCATTTCTTTATTTCAAAATACACGGCAATGACTACAATCTACAGGGGAAGAGAAGTGATACATAGGCTTATAGGGAATCTTAATTTTCACGCGCTCTAAAAGAAAAAAAGGCTATTTTAGTAGATTTCAGTATTATGAAAAAATCGATTGTTTGGTATTAAGTTAACTTCTAAGCTCTCTCGCTTTTCAATCTTTTAGGCATAAGCCTATGCACACTTGAGCAACTTTCATGCCTTTTTTTTCTGCTGGCCTACAATCATTTATGTTGCCTACATACATCAGTTATTAATGGTTGATTTAAAGGGTGGAACAGCGAGGTCATCTGCCCCTATGCATACAACAATAAACAAATCATTCAAAGGGTCATTCCATTAAAAGATAGAGATGAAGCATTTCTTTTATATAAGCTTATAGAGAAAAAATGCCTTATTCAAATAGTGTTTGGTCTGGATTATTTGGGCAACATTTTAATTTTTCCACTTTAACTTCAATTTATCACTAAATTTCATTCTGAAATGTGAAGTGTGAATTGTTTCAACAAAGTTACTCTTCTAACGATATTGTACTTTTTTATTATTATATTGAACACATACAATCTGCAAGGTAGGGCTACTTAATAATATGTAACTAATATCACAGTTCCGAGTCCCAGTCCCTAGAGAATGAGGATATTGTGGATGGGGGGAAGGCCGCCTTCAGTAATTTGAATTTACCCGGTGCCTATACCCTTTTTGTTGGGTATGCGAATTAGGTGTGAAACTAGTGTCAGCGTCTGCGGTATTTACTGAGTTACACCAGGGGCCTTATGTTCAAGTGTGGGGGGTTGAAATAGTTCCCAACCACTATTTCAAAGGGACGTGCAAAGAGTTATGGGGCCATACTCACCAGAAGACTTGCTACACCACGCCTACTGCTAGACAGCGTTCAGTGTAGATCTTATCCTAACTTCTAATCTAGAGGGAAAGGCTTCTTAAACTAAGTAAAATAATAAGATGAAGCATTAGACTGTGTAGAAAGGGTTTATTGTCTAATATTGGTGTTTGAGTTAAGCTAATAGAGGGGGGGGGGGCTTGTTAGAGGGAAAAGGAATTCACTAGACACACTTCTACTCACCCTACCGATGATACCGGTCTGCCATGATGTTGGTGGCGTTGGGATCTGGTAAAGGGCAGCGCCCTTACCGATCCTTCGTAGCACAAGTGTAAGTGTCGTGAGAGCGGTCGATCCAGCAAGAGAGCCCGATCAGGTAAGAGAGGCCGATCACCTAAGAGAGCGCGGCGCGTGCTTGTACCTCTTACTTATAGGCTAAAAGCGTGGAGTCACCCTGGATCAGCGGAATGTGGAGTGTAATGTCCTGGGTTTCCTCCTTACTTTGCTAAGCTGGCGGTCTTGGGGCTATGACCTGACATGTTCTTGTCACTATGTCGGTAGTTCGTAGCTTCTGTAATTCTTTAGGTATATGTGTGGGCGCAACCCTTGTAAAGGGTTGGGGCCACGACAATATCAGAACAAGAAAGAGAAGAGAGCATGAGAGGCAGGATAAGGAAGGATACTCTATCCCCCAGTAACATTACCCAAATAGCTTTGGGATCAGATGAGAACAGGAGTTAACCAAGGGAGTTCAGGCATTAAATATGTTAGCCTGAATCATGTGAAAGCAATTTTCTATGAAAATACGGTATGTCCTTCCTGCAACCCAGATAATACTGGCATCGATTGTAGTAATGCATTATGTTTATGACAGAGAGGAAGATACATTTTTTTTACAGAAGCTACTGTGCACTGGCAAAGTAGTCTGGGTTGCCGTTTTATATTGTTGCTGTTTGTTTTAGGGACTTTGCGACTTCGTGGCCATGTAGCCCCGTGTACTTGGGTGTGTGTTGAATTTGTCTGATAACCTGTGCCACTGTGATGTCTGTACTGGTGTGTGTATTTGCGATTGAGGTAGGATTTGGGTAGAAAATGGCCATGGCCTTAAGTTAGGTACCATCGCGGCATTGCCTGGAGTAGAAGTGGGGAAACTACGGAAACCCACTTCCAGGACGGCTGAGGTAGGAATCGATCCCACATCTATTCATTTTTGCCCCACGAGGTTGAGTGTACCCCGCTCCAGCCCTCAGACCAGAATTAAAAGTTTCTTGGCAGAGGAGGGAATCAAACCCGGGCCTCCGTGGTAACCGCCAAGAATGCAGTTTTTCGCAAATATATTCAGAACCCTTTTCACTACGGTACTCTCTATTCATATGAGAAACCTGACTTAACAACCAGACCCTTTAAAATAAATATATTTATTTTCTTCTCAGATCCTCATAAATTAGTTTGTACTAATTTACAGCAATGTGTAGACTGAAACTGTTATGAAATAAATATATTTACAAGAAATTACCATTTTCGATAAAATATTGCCCGCCTTTCACATATTACAAACCATCGAACAGCTGACGGAGAACAGAGCTTCCCGCATCTCCAGGCGAATGTGGCCGATTACCTGGGCGCACTTTTTCGTGCGGCCGATGCGACGAATGAGACATCCAATCCAGTAGTATATATAGCGATCAATGACTACTAAAGGCATTGATCTCTACCATTACTGGATGTCGTACTACGTGTGTTACGTGTATTACGAGTACAATATCAGGTGAAGGTAAACGAGCTAATTCACTAATTCCAACATAGAGCGGAAATTATTGATTTATTTTATAGTAATTTGGGCAAAAATGCGCTTCTATGGTAAAAGGGGAATGTGTTACAGAGATATTGTAGTTATAATACTTATTTTATCAGAGGTTTAGTAGCTTTTGCCTTCAATACCTGGAGAAACTGCACCAAAAATCCTGGCCTCGTGCATTAAAGAATATAACGCAAGGGAGAGCGACATCCAGAGACTAAAAGGTACAGTTGGAGCGAGTATCGCGTATTATGGGAATATTATTGGACTGAGAGTCTCAGTTAGTTATTGATGTTTTAAGGGGCGGAATTACGAGGTCATCTGCCCCTAGTACTGAGAGATTATCTGGGATTAGTGTGTCTAGTTTCGCGTCGACAAATTTCCGACACTAGTTACTATGGCAACAAGGGAAAGCGCACTTAGTTCCCACTCGTTGAAGCGTGCGCGATCTTAATACATTATTGTTGTTGTTAATAATTAATTTTAGGGTGTTGGGACATATTAGTCATCAGCCCCGTGTACAGTAGTTGGGTGTGTGCTGCACTTGTCTGATATCCAAGAGTTGAAAAGACTTTCATATCACTATGCTAGGAAGAAGTTTCGTGAAATGAATGTTCCTCAGTTTTCTGCTTCGTATGCATCTGTCTCGACTCCAGCGATAAAACCTGCGAGCTTCGCATATGCAATGATACTTCTTAGAGAAACATGCCCTTAACCGTGAGAAAACCTAGCCCGAAGAAAGCACTGGGACCTTTTTCAGCCCCTAAATTTAATGCGCGGCTAAGGGCCGGTTCTACCACATCCGGGCAAAGGGGCCGATAACTTGCCCGTCGGAATAAGTAAGAATTTCCGTTCGACCATCAACGGGTAGCGCTATCGGCGGTATAAACTTCGTCTACCCGGAGTGTAAATTTTCGGGAGCTTCGAGAGGCCGATAAAGCATTACCAGCCAGATTTGAGCCGTGCGTAAGGGTTTCTTTGCATCATCTATGCTGTACATAACCTCTTCATAAATTACTAATAATACAATTAGAATCATTTGGTAATTTTGTTGTCACATAATGATATAATTACAATTATTAATTAATTATAAGGGATGAAACAGTTAGGCCTACTGATCATATTTTATTTTAAGGCACAGAGCTAATTGACGTCCTGGAAATGTATAACTTTTTTGTCGACGTAGAAGAAGACGCAGTCACACGTCCAAGAAGGAACAGAGATCGGCTGGAGCATAATGAAATTTGGTCGAATGAGGAATTCTTCGTCCGGTTCAGGCTGCAAAAGCCAACAGTTTTATATTTGATGCGGTTGATTGGATATGAAATACGACCGCCTAGTGATTACCGTACGGAACCATCATAGATTTCAAAATATTATCTCTATTACATGTTTAGGAATACTGTATGAAGCGCTCATATAATTTAATAAATTCGCACACGTGTGCATGAGAAATACAGAGTGTACAGGACATTATTCAGGTTCTGTACCGTACTATACATTGTCATTGACTTGGTGTTTTGCTTATGCAGCATAAGACCTGATATTTGGGGCATTGCATTTTGTAGTTTTCTACGTCACTAAAGCCTTGACAAACATAACTACGATCTTAGGCTTTTGGTGACGCGTTATACGGTCAATGGCTTTCATCATAAAATATGTGACAAAATCATTCCATCCGCCAAACGAAATGTGTAAATGTGAACTTTGCAACATGACCTATCCAAGATACCTTCTATAGCTGTGCAAGAAGAGTGAAATCACTCGTAGAATACAGCAAAGAGATCTATCTAATTATGCACAAATGTGCGCATTGCGTTCCATTCATTTTACAGAGTTTACAAACAAACTTGTCGCCTGGAGTGTGATAATTTGATTTGACATACATTTTATGATTGAACCTATGCACTGCAAGCCTTGTCACAGCATGTCTGTAGCTCATATAGGCCTAAGCCTGTTTTCAGACTGCAAAGTGGCCTATTGCTAGAAACATATTTCACAGGCTATTCCTCCTTGAAAAGCACTGCATGCTTGTCTAGTTTTCGATTATTGAGTTTAGGTATGGTTATTCAGTTGCATTCCTCCGAGATCTGAATCACATGCTGCCCACAATATTGTCGCGAGAGGTTTTGGTACTAGGCCTATATCTTGTTGAAACCAAAGAACACGTGATATCAACAAACAACGGACAAAAGCGAAACGAAAAGAAACTTAACGCATCTAACGATAGGTGGCTCACTCATCGTTTACTCAAATTTAACAAAAATCAGGCTAGCCACCATCTGTATTTTGCTATTAGGTTCCTGGCAGCTGCCCGGAACTTGAACGGAAGTGGTAGAACGCTGCCCAAGATGCACAGAGGTTTACACCGGCAGATAGTTTATCACCCGGGTTGCTGCCCGCAACTTTTACCCGGATGTGGTAGAACCGGCCCTAAACCACCTAAACCAGCAACATTGGAGTGATCTGTGAAGAAGCCTTCTCCGACTTACTCGAAGAAGAAACCTTCGCCGACCAGTGCTGGAACTTCAACCAGCCCCTCTACAAAGCTAGTACCACCGGTGGAGAGGAGAGCTGCTGTTCATCGCCGTCTCTCTTGTCCATCTTCCACGACCATCGGTAGAGCAGTGCCAGCGAGGGCTGTGGAGCTGCCACGTTTTGCCAGGAGCAGGCGTCTGGAGCAGCTACTGAACAAGCCAGACGCTACTGCTCCGAGCTCCAGCCACGAACTCTTCGAATTCTATGAAATCGATGATCCACCATCCATCAAGCCACTAGAACTTCGCTACCATCAAGTCTTCCCAACCAATAATTCCTCCTATCTCCCAAGTTCAAACAACAATTCCTATAACCGTTACCCATTGTCGTTCAAAACCACTTCCCTTACCAAGCAAGTCTTGCCTTCCCTCCTACCAAGTCAAGAAACTCCTATCACCCCGAGATGCTGCCAAGCTATTCTCACTCTCTCCTACCCAGCAGCCTAATTAACCCTGGAGGGGGCGCGTCACGGTCTTTTCGACCGGGTGCAGAGATAAATGTTTATAGTTCTTAAGGTAGTGGGCTGTTAGTTTCCATCCCCTCAGTACCTTACATTGGACTCGTCCACTGTCAATGTGCATAAACAGTTCACCCCTCCCGCTCCTCAGTTTCAGCCAGAGTGCATTGTTTAACGGACCCGGTCTAAACCTTCTGGTGCGCCCCATGACGTATGCGTGTTTATGAGTTAAGTTTTACTTTTATTTTTCAGTTAATCTAGTGGGAAAGTTTCCATCCCCTCAGTACCTTACATTGGACTCGTCCACTGTCGGTGTGCGTAAACAGTTCACCCCTCCCACTCCTCAGTTTCAGCCAGAGTGCATTGTTTAGCGGACCCGGTCTAAACCTTCTGGCGCGCCCCATGACGTATGCGTGTTTATGAGTTAAGTTTTACTTTTATTTTTCAGTTAATCTTTTATTGTTTAAGTGACTATGAGCATTATTTATAAGTTGGTTCATTATTATTTACTTGTTTTGTAACAATAAAAATAGTTTTTGCGTCATTTGTGTTATTTTTTCGCGACCCGGTCGAAAACACCGTGCGCGCCTCCTCACGTGATTATTCTTTCGCGCCCTCTCCAGGGTTAATTAATTAATTAATTACCTAATTAATCAATTTCGTCAAATCTTCGATGCCAGCTCGCACATTCTCACGGCATCCAACCGTTACTACAGGATAACCTTGTGCGACTGGTAAATCTTCTTGGCGAGGCCAAATTTCCCCCATTTCGCTTTTTCGCGTCCTCTATGGCATTTTACCCATTACTCACTCATAATTACATCCACACATTCATTCATTCATACATACATACAGATACACTAACATGGACAACGCTATGGACAAGGCTTTTTCATCTCCATTTTTCAACCCAGTATGGTTTACGGAGCCCGCTCCGGACACAAACACATCACGCAAACATAACCCTGAAGAGTTTGATCCAGCCGATCCGGCTTGGGATACCTTCAGAGATACGCCACTTGCATCTACACGCTCCAGGAACACTCTCCGCAGTGTCCCCATTCCCCCCTTCGATTTCTCAGAGTACCTTCAGTACACAAACCCTAAACGAACCGCACCGTGGGCCACAATCATGATGATTAGGCCATCACGGAATATCCTCGCAACCCGGGTAGCTGTCATTGAGGTATTGGAACCTGTATGGCAGTTCAGCACAGAAATCGAGGAAACTACCAACGGGTTCAATGTCATTACCCCTACCAGCAACATACACTTGGGAGCTATTAGGAGGGCCCTCTTAGGCCACCCTGGTATTCCTCAACATCTACTAATCTCTCCAACTCCCACAGAAGAAACAGACATGCACACGCAAATAGAACCTACCCCCAGAATCTCTCAGTACATCTTCTCAAACCATTCCAGTCCCTCCTTCCATGCCACCAACTCTCAAGTACACTAAACGCACTCAAACAGCTTCATCAACCATTCCAGTTCCTCCTCCTATGACATCAACCCTCAAGTACACGAAACAAACACAAAGACTCAAACCGATCCCCTCTCAACTCCCTCTACTACGCACGCCACTGACACAGCGCCAGCTGGCCATACATTACCTAAATCTCCCGTCCACAAGCCACACTCTTCCTCAAAACAAGCGTCTCACAAACTCAAGACTCCCAGCAAACCAAATACACCAACTCAGACGCCGCCATACGATCATACAACATAATACACTCATAATACAGTGCTTTAACTGTCAGCGCTTGCACTACGACGCCTCAAATTGCAGTCGTAATAACCGCTGCAACAGATGTGGTGATAATCATCGTCACTCTGCTTGTACGGTACACAGGGACAGCCCCACGTGTGTAAACCCTGGGGGCAACCATGCGCCATAAAACAGAGGCAGAAAGCATTCACCAGACATCAAACTCGTCCCAGCATTCCATCACTACTCTTACTTCAAACAGCCCCCCTCCCACCTACAGCCCAGCCCGCCACTGCACGCTCACAGCTATTACAACTACTCTCCCAACTCTCTGCCATTACACTAGCATAGCCACAATCGAACACAGGACCCCGGAATCGTTGGGTGTCGCTCTCACTCAAATACTACAGCTTATTCTAAACCTAGCCACTCTTACAGCACAGTAAATAACAACAGCGGGTCCCAGTAAATTCAGCATTTAAACCTAACTTTCCAGCTCATCTCAGCTCCACATAAACCATCACACAAACTAAAACTTACTCAGAACAAACTCCCCTTACTGTTCTTATAACTACTAACAAAGTTGACATATTCACGCCGGAACCAAAAACCCCGAAATAGGAGTGGATTTTAACAGGACTAGCCTACAAAAGTACTCATACAGCAGTGTCACCGAACTTTCAATCTTAAACAGCACACTAAAACACCAAAATTCCGGCTAAGTGGCCTGTCTGCCTGGCGAGTAAAGGCTATGCCGGCTTGCCTGGGATGATGGGACACTAAAACGGAAATTAAGACTAAGAAACAATTACTTTTCCACTCTAAACACATTTAAAACACTTTCAAAACAGCCAGCCACTGCCAGGCTCTGATTGGCAACTCCAAGACTCGAGCGGCCAATCAGAGCTGAGCACCTTCAAATTCAAACTCCTCGCTAAAAATATTACACAAATTTCAATTACACGGTCCGCCAACACATGCATTACTCTCATGGCCTCGCGGGGTGCCTGCCCGTGGGGTTGGCCACGGCCGACTTGTCAAGGATGGTGCCCTGTGGGTCGTGGGTTTAATCAAACATAGCACACAGATCAATATACTAAATCCTAACACATTACATACACCTACATTTAAACAAAAAATTATACATCTGAGGCTTATTATTATTATTATTATTTTCAAACCCACAACCTACTACAGGTCTTTAACATTTCATACTACCAAAACCAAACTACTAGAGGTCTTTCTTACTTCAAATAACTAAATAACTTCTAAACTTTCAACCACTTTTATTATTATTATTATTATTATTATTATTATTATTATTATTATTAAACTATTAAATTAGACCTACTGAAGCTGCTGCTGCTGCTGCTGCTGAAACAACAACAACAATTAATTAACACCTTATCCCTCAGTAAATGGACGGTCTACCTTGACTCGTATGTCTAGGAGCTGAGGAGTAGAGCCATGGTGAACGGCGCATAGGGAGATAATCTAATTTATTATATTATATAATTATTAAATTATTTAATCATATACAAAACAAATTTAGCCATACAAACTTTGCACCCACTGCTGGGCATGCTGGATCAAAGATTGGTTTGAAAAGGTTGAAATTATGAATATTGCATAAAAGATCACTAAATATACTCTTCCCCCGTGTGGGTGCGGGTTAGAAATTAGAATACACCCACGATATGATCTGCATGTCGTAGGAGGCGACTGATAGGGCCGACATGACTGACGGTCACGACATACTTTGATTTGGAAGGCCCCCTGTGGATTAGGTGGGCCGAATTCATCCATGGTATCCCCTGACTGTCATAAAAGGCGATTAATGTGGGAGCCCTTTCAAAGGTCTTATTCGATTTCCGGTCCCATTTATGGTTTGACCCCATCCCGTCAGGTGGGTGCGCCAAGTCGATGGCTTCTCCGTCGGGCGGATTGGCCAGAATTCGCAGCACGTGCTGTTTTTGCCGAAGATACCTTTGAGAGTGTCGATGATCATACCATTCATTAACGAATTGTATTTTGGTTGCGGCAGAGGAAACAATACCTTCCTCATCCGGCAACTCCCGCCGGAAGCTTGTCCCTTGGTGGACATGTTATATCCCGTTAACGAGCACTCTGGTGGTGGTCGCGGAAGTTATATAAAGATAGGCTCTCCCTGACTCGAGTGGGTGAAACTTTATAGGGAGTTTTGGTGCCAACGCTAGCTTGCCTTGTAGTAGTACCTGCTGACTACGTTAAAAACGCTAGCAGTGATCGCGTACGACGATGTAGTTGAGTTGCACTTCTATAGATGGCAGCAAAACCGGAAATTTGTTGAGTATTCTTGCTAATGTTGTATATTTAATTAATATTTGAAAATATATCAATAGTAAATATATATTGCAGTGCTTAGAAAAGAATACAATCGGTTTCGAACAATACTATACGAACAAATTGAATTATATTGAATTACACATCGATTTTAGTCGATACACTGCGCTCGAAAACGATATCAGATACTATCGATATAATTCAAAATAAGAGCTGGTTGTTCCAACGCTTCCCGTAATTCAAACGTGATATTTCTTAATTCGATTGATAGGAAGTACCGCACTGACAATTAAATAATACTGGTGTGTGATAAGTGCAGCTGTAATTTTGTCTTACAATTCATTTTTAATATTGTAGTATAGTAGCCTACTCTTTCTATTTGTATGTACATATCTGTGGGGTAGGCCTATGTCATGCTATGTTCTTTGTGGAGACATGGGCTGATAAACTTGAAACATCCACAACTATTCAGATAGAACCTATGTTTTCTTCTCTATCTGATATCACAGGGGGAAGAAATCGCCTATTATTAGACCAATTATTAAAATATGACCGTTATAAGGCAGGGGAAAGAAAGGAAGGAATATAAAGTAGAGGTGGGGGGGGGGGGGGATAGAATAAGGGAAAGGGTCGAGTAGGCACGGGCCGGGAGGGGAGAGGGGCCAGTAGGCCAGGTCGGGGACGGATCGCGCTCTAAAGTGCATCGTCGCGCCATCTCATAATGTCAGTTGGAACTACTTGCGCCGAGCTATAGGTTGGTGTCAAAATTTTGCATTAAGTTGCAGCTCTACCCATATATCCTCCTTGCCCTGACTTTTCCAAATACCAAGGCACAACAGTTGTCATGGTGCTATTGATACATCCACTATTATCAAGGAATACTACTCCTTGGTTATCATACCATATGTGTATTAGAGTAGAGATAAATATATAAGGATTTAAGTATTTATTATGTGTTCTTGCTTCGACTATATCAAGCGTGCATTCGACCACTAAAATACATAACAGGACAGCAGAGATTGTAGCAGCCATAACAGATTTTTGACGTGCTTTCAAATGCTATCGGAGGCAATACACCATGGCCAACCTTATCACCTTCAAAAGGATGCGTGCTCGAGCCCAATATCTGTTACGGGAGAGTAAGAAGATGACATGGGAAAAGTAAGTGTCGTCCATGACGGCACATGCTCCTTCATTTCAAGTGTGGACTAAGCTTCGTCGGACCTCCAGACTCCCGACATCATTGTCAATACCCGAAGTCTCCATTTACGGAGACATTATCACAGACCATCACGCCATTGCTAACAGTATTGGGTCGCACTTCTCTGATGTATCCTGCTCAGGGAGTTATGATCCTACATTTGTGGCTCTGAAACGGGAGGCAGAGGCTCACCCCTTGTCTTTTGCCACTGCTGCTTTGTGCTTTGGAGTTCTACAATGTGCCATTCTCGAAATGGGAACGGCGTAGGGCGCTTGCACTATGCTGGGATACGGCCCCTGGACCGGATAACGTCAATAATCAAATGTTGAAACACCTGTACGATTCCAGTATAAATCAACTGATAATCCTCTTCAATCGAATATGGATTGAAGAGATGTTTCCATCACAGTGGCGAGAGGGCATCATGATACCGATTCCCAAGGCTGGAAAGGATCCCAAGCTTGTCAGCAGATATAGGCCCATTTGTCTCACAAATGGCATTTGTAAGCTGCTAGAGAAAATGGTCAACCGTTGTCTGGTGTGGTTCTTGGAGGAGAGAGGCCTCCTGTCTGATTACCAGTGTGGGTTTCGCTCTCGTAAGTCCACCACCGACCATCTGGTGCGACTTGAGAGCGCCATACAGGGGGCATTTCTCCGAAAGCAGCATCTAGTCACGGCATTTTTGACCTAGAGAAAGCCTACGACATCACATGGCGCTACGGGATCCTTTCAACCTTTGGTAATCTAACGATATTTATTGCGAATTTCACGTCCGTCCAACTCTTCCATGTAAGGGTCGGTAGGACATAATCGCAAATATACACCCATGAAAATGGAGTTCCTCAGGGTTCTGTGCTGAGTGTCACCTTGTTCGCGATTGCCATAAACGGCCTTGTTGTCGCCGCTGGGCGATTTGGCTCTGCATTACAGCTCTGGAAGTATGGCAATCGTGGAACGGCAATTGCAGCTAGCTATTTAACCGGATTGACAGGTGGGCTCATGATCGAGGTTTTCGTTTTTCAGCAGCGAAAACCTCCGTCATACATTTATGTCGCCTCCGGAGGCTACATTTAGACCTTGAATTACACCTCAGACATGCTGTGTTGCCGGTGGTTGACACTTATCGCTTCCTGGGGCCCCATTTTGACAACAATTTAACGTGGCAGCACCATATACGGCAACTAAAAACGGGATGCCACAGGAAACTGAACATGCTGAAGTTTCTTAGTGGCACTACATGTGGAGCTGACCGTGCGGTGCTGCTACGGTTTTACCAAGCCCTCGTCCTGTCTCGGATTGACTATGGTTCTGTGGCATACGGTTCAGCAAGGCTGGCAACCTTGAAAATGCTGGACAGTATCCACCATAGTGGCGTTAGGCTGGCTACCGGTGCCTTCCCAACCAGCCCGATACCCAGCCTACTCTCCGAATCGGGTGTTCACCTCTCAATTATAGACGCCAGCATATGCTGCCAGTGTGCTTCAAATGCCGCAACATCCAAGCTATCGAGCTCTCTTCAGTACCTAATACCACCTGAGGTACGCCAACCAGCATCGCGCCACCCGGCCGGTTGGTATAAGACTCGATAGCTCGTGTAAAGAATTATGAGTGGCTGTAGGTCCCTGTATAATCCGGACACCTAGCGAGGAGCCTCCGTGGCAAGTCCAGCGTCCGGAAATTTGGTTAGAACTAACTTACACCAAGGTCCTAAGGTGAACACGGATGCCTCCGTTTACCGGAGGCAGTTCCACAGCATAGTTCATCAATTTCCGGATGCTGGCATTCTCTACACGGATGGTTCGAAGGTGGATGAGAAGGTGGGTTGTGTGTACGTTATTGATGGTGCAAATACCTAAATCTCTTTGTCTGAGGCCTGTAGTGTGTTTACTGCGGAGCTCGTTGCCATCTATGGAGCTCTGCAGTTTGCACTACAGGATGCACGAATCCACATTCTCGTGTGTACCGACTCTTTGAGTTCGTTGCAGTCAATTGCTACATGTTTCCAGCAACACCCCCCAGTGCAGCGAATCCACGACCTACTAGCCGGGTTGTGCCGCGCTGACACTCGAATTACCTTTCTGTGGCCCTAATCATCTGATCTCTACCAAATTTTGAAACGACATACATGTATGTGGGAAGCCTTCTTTTGACCTTACTACAAGGTCTTCAGCCCAATAGTTTACATATGGCGGCAATGTATGTGTGCAAATCGATTCCCCCTCTCAATTCAAACACGGTGTGTCTTGCAATAAGCGAGCGTATGTGTCATCAGCACTTCCAGCATCTGTTATGAATGGCTGTGGTGAGTACAAAGTGTACTGGTTTTTTATCTCTATATACATAAAAATGAAAGTTTGTCTGTTTTTTCTGAATTTCCACGGAAATTTGCGTTATTTGCGCGTTTCAGACTGTTTTATGACGGATGCGCCCAAAAATAAAATTGTTGTCTGTCTGTCTGTCTGTTTATTTGTTTGTTTGTCTGTGGACAATTTTGTGTCCTTATAAATTGAGAACGGCTGGGTGGATCAACGTAACATTTGATACAGATATCCATCAGAAGCACCCCACTAATCATTGATGTAACTCTTCTCCGTACCTCTCATAAAAGGGGGCCTACCCCCTTAAAATATATGCTGAAATAGGTGTAGAAGGACGAGACAAAGCTTATTTTCAACCCCTCGATGTGAGAAACAAAACTCGGGGGCCCTTACTACATTTTAAGGCCCTAAAACCAACAGTTTTTGAGATATTCCCAGAAAACTAATTTAATTTAATAATTTAATGAAAGAATTCAAGCTGGTAACCATGGCAACAACATCTCAGAGGACCATCTATTTCTGTAATACGCAATGCAATTCCATTTATTACATTTCTGTGAAGTTTGAAAACGGCTATAAGGTTATCACGGAACCAAATTAAACTGTAAAATTTATCAATACGTAGGCTATAATGCGCTTAAGGGGGTCAAGGGGTACACTAGAATTTTGTCACGCGATTTTCACGTGCGGGTGTGGTACGGAAGGTCTTTTATATCCCTATCCCTATATTGTATTTTTATATTATCATTATTATTATTATTATTATTATTATTATTATTATTATTATTATTATTATTATTATTATTATTATTATTATTATATTATGGCATACAACGACGAGACAAAGCTCATTATTAGCCCGTCGGTGGCAGAAACAAAACTCGAGGGTTCCCGAAAACTACATTTTAAGGCTCTAAAACCAACAATTTCTGAGATATTCCCAGAAAACTAATTTAATTTAATAATGAAGGAATGCAAGCCGGCAACCATGACAAAAGGTTCTCAAGAGAAGACATCCAACTTTCCATCTATTTCTGTAAAAATCAATGCCACTCCGCTTATTACATTTCTGTGAAAATTTGCAAATGGCTATAAGGTTATCACGGAACCAACTTAGACTGCAAAATTCATCAATGCGCATAAGGGGGACAAGGGGTACCCTAAAAAATTATATCTCCGAACAGCAACATTATTTTCAAAATATACTGAATTGAAATAGTATTTTCTGCGGCTATTAGGAATTTGGGCCATTGGAGGCTAAAAACCCTGAATATTCATGCACCACAAGCCTTTATAATTTGTTAAAGGTGACTTCCTTTGGATAGAGACATAACACAACCGTGAGGGTCAGTCTTTATGTGAGGTGTATTGCGTTTCGTCTACGAGGTTGTCAATTTTATTTTCACGTCAGGAAGTACACGTTAGGTGAATTTAGATTGAGCACATTCTAACTTTTTTTTTTCGACAAACGGGTTCATCGTAAGGATGATTTTGATTGAAACTGTGTGGTTGATATATCCATATTCAGTCATCTGGGTGATATGTTGTAGGTTGGTTGGTTGGTTCCTCAGTTTAGAAGCTACAACAACGCGTTCATGTAGCCTCGTGTGTGTAGAATCTGTCTGATAACCGGTGTTAATTGTGATGGCTGTATTAGTGTGTGTTATCTGTATTTCAGGTAAGGACTGCAGACGATCAATTTCCAGTAGTTCCTACTTTTGCTACCAAATGCTACCGTCAACGACACCTATCTGTGACTTGGCTACTAGATGCCACCGCAACCGGCAAACTTTGGAACTAATAGAGCGTTAATCAAATCTAACCTACAAATTTAGCTTCACACAATTCTGGTTAGCGGAAGGTTCTATTACATGCCATAAATCTATGACATGGGACCGCCGGCTTTACTTCCCCTCCGAAGTAAGGCATACTTAGGGATTTTCGACCTTTCTGTGTATCTTTATGCACGCCTATAACTCGTGTTCGTATGTTTGGAGCATCGTAAAATTAGATATCCATGAGAGTCAATACACCAATCATGTATAAAACTCTTCACCGTACTTCTCATACAAGGATTGGTATAGGAAAAAACTTTTCAAAATGCATGCTAAAATAGGCGAAATATAAAAATTATCCTAGAAGGACGACCAAAGCATATGTTGCGCTTCTCAATGTGAGACACAAAATTCGGAGGTCTATAAAGAGTCTCCGAAAACCACATTTTAAGGCCCTTAAATTAACAGTGTGTGTGATATTCCCAGAAAACGAACTTCGCTCTGATAAACATATGAAGGAATAACAAGCCCCTAACCGTTGCCACATTAGCTCAATTGATAACGTCTGGTTATTAATACCGAAGGCCGTTCGAAGAGCGGGTACTTCTGCTAGTATATATATTATCATTTCAAATGATCTTGTCGACTTCATCGTTATGCTTAGGTCTACCGTTATGCGTCACGGTTACGGCGTGTATGACGTCATCATGTTGTTCAGTGCATATGCACCGAGTCTGAGTTTACTCCTGGGTTCCGGCGCTATGCGAACGGAGACAGCGAGTGCGTGACGTCATGCAGTCCCCGCGCGGGAAGCCTAAGTTAAAGGGTAATGGAGTCTGTTGAGTCTGAGTTTACTCCTGGGGTCTGGCGTTATGCGATACCGAGACGGCGAGTGCGTGACGTCATGCAGCAGAGTGCAAAGAGTCCTGGGGCTTCGAGCGAAGCGAGAAGCCCTCATGAGCCATTCTATCATGTGTAGCATTTGTAGCATGCGTCATTTGAAATGATATAAAGTCTAGGTCGCCTCCGTAGCGTAGCGGTCAGCATGGTTAGCTGCCGTCCCGGAGGTCCTGGGTTCGATTCCCGGCTCTGCCACGAAATTTGAAAAGTGGTATGAGGACTGGAACGGGGTCTACTCAGCCTCGGGTGGTCCAAATGAGTATAGGGGGTTCGATTCCCACCTCAGCCATCCTCGAAGTGGTTTTCCGTGGTTTCCCACTTCGTCTTCGGGCAAATGCCGGGATGGTACCTACTGTAAGGCCACGGCCGCCTCCTTCCCTCTTCCTCGCCTATCCATCCCAATCTTTCATCCCTTCCCATCCCTCATGAGGCCCCTGTTCGCTTTGCAGGTGAGGCCGCCTGGGCGAAGTGCTGATCACACCTCCCCAGTTGTATCCCTCCCGACCAGATGTTCCAGGCTCCAGGACACTGCCCATAGAGGCGGTAGTGGTGAGTTCCCTCGTTGAGTCCGTGGGAACCACCAACCTAGAGGGTAAATTGACTAAATAAGAAAATAAATATAAAGTCTAGTCTCTCAGACTGACTGTATCTTTTTTATACAAGCGACAGTAGTGCTGCCAACGTAACAACTGATGATAGCTCTCGCAGACGCATGTAGGCACTGCGGAGAACATTTCCTGGCACCCTGTACCTTTATGTGGGAAGCGTCTTTTGACCAAATTACAAGGTCATGAGCCGAATAGGTTGCAGATGTCGGCCATGTATGTGAGCAAATCGATTCCCCTATCAATCCGTGAAACCGAAATGAACGAAATTTGGTACAGAGGTAGCACTAGCAAAGGGCACCTCAGTGGCATGTTTTATATTGCCGCCATCTTGACGGAAACATAATGGTGGCCACCCCAATGTTCAAAGCTTTAATCAAATTACGACTAACCTAATCATCCGATCTCTACCAAATTTTGCAACAATATACCTTATTGTGGGAAGCGTCTTTTACCCGAACTACAAGGTCATCAGCCAAATAGTTTCAAGATGGTGGATGTATGAATCATGCAAGTGTTATAGCCTAACCGTAACTTACGATTCAACAAGGCCTGTCCTCAACAATTCAGCTTATCGTACATAGGGAAGTTTAATCTAATAGAATATGTAACCGTAGAAGTAACTAACAGCTCAGGCTTACCGTGCCATATCGTTGTGGGCCCGTGCCGTCCCGCTGTCATTCTTTTAGGAATGCACTGAACAAAATAATGCATATTTAGTATCAAATGGTTTATAAAAACGCCAGAAAACGTTAATGAAATCGTTGATTTCAACACCAAATATGATACAGTTATACTAAATCTGTTGTTTATCAAGTACTAACGTAGTGCATCCGTGGCGTAATGGTAGCGACTTGGGCTCATAGTCTGGGGGTTCGTGGACCAAATCCCTGCAGGTTCAAATTTTTAACTTCAGCTTTTTTTTGTGGTATTTATTGATTTATAACTACTCATATGTTACAATATTAAGCATACTGTAGTGTGTATTTGCAATGGAAAATATTATATATATACTTATAACACCACATATTTCAACACTCAAATACAGCGATTAATATTCGTTGACCTTGATCCGCGGTAGAGACATTGTTGTTATTTTTGTTGTTGATTCTTTTGGGGTTTTGCGGCACCATGGTCTTGTAGTTCCATTTACTTGGGTGTGTGTAGAATTTGTCTGATAACCTATGTCACTGTGATGTCTGTAGGCTTACTAGTGTGTGTACTTTTATACGAGGAAGGATTTGGGTAGGAAGCTGTTGTTGTTTCATTCGAGATGTATGGACATCATGGTCATTTAGCCCCGTTTACTTGGGTGAGTGTTGAATTTTGTCTGATAACATGTGTTATTGTGCTGGATGTATTAGTGAATATATGTAATTCAGGTGAGGATTCAATCAATCAACGTTTAATATCCGTATAGTGCGTTGTATTTCAACAAGCTACTATAACCAACATTCAATTATACTCCTTGAAAAGGACAAAGAGTCATAACTATACCCATGCATTTTGATTTAGGAGAAAGTAGGCTATATGTTCTTTACTAAACATCTTGTTTTATTTTTTTTATTTTCAAAGATTCATTTTTAATATCAAGTCAGATTTCATTCGATATAGTTTACA
This sequence comes from Meconema thalassinum, assembly GCA_946902985.2. Taxonomy (NCBI): domain Eukaryota; kingdom Metazoa; phylum Arthropoda; class Insecta; order Orthoptera; family Tettigoniidae; genus Meconema; species Meconema thalassinum. The sequence continues at coordinate 297,709,524 of OX336394.1, forward strand.
ATAAAAATGTATTGGTATTTTCATTTTTGTTCCTTTTCTTGCACCTAAAGTTTACATATATTTCTTATTTGTATTAAATATATTACAATATCTTGCAAACAATTTTCCTAAAGATGTGGCAATTATCGATAGATATCGATATATTAGGTTAATAAAGAAACTAACACTAGTATGTGCCAACAATAAGACGTTTTGACGGACTGGTGTATTTCCCGAAATACACGGTCAGGCAGAGTTGGCTTTTGCTGCTCTTTATTCTTTCATATTAATTCATTTATTTAGGTTTCCTTCCCGCAGACACCAACAGCGAACTTTTACATTCTGTTTGCCCCGAACACTTGTTCATGGTTATTATAATTTTTTTCCAGAAGCGCATATTCTGCGGAACCAGCCTGGCAGCGCCTTGCAGCTGCCTTCTGAAGTCCTTCAATTGCCTCAAGTCAAGAAGACTTCCTCATCAATACACCAGGCTTCATCATCATCGCCAGCCAACTACTCCGTGAAGAAGCTTCACTTACATAAGAGATTTTGTGTTTGTAATATTTCTCGTGTTTGTATAACCTCTTTTGTTTCCTTCCCCTACCCCCCTCGCTTCCCCTTCCCCTCGCCCGCCTACTTCTGACGTGTGCGATATCTCTGACCTCTCTCTGTGCGCTGTTCGCTCGCTCTCTTGTTGTTGTACAGCCGTCAAGGCTTCAGGGAGGTCTCGCCCTCTCGCCGCTCTCGCTCTTGCGTCAGTCGTAAAACGTACAGTTTGTAGCCAACCTCAGGCTTGTCTCTTGTCCATATGAGACATTCGTAAATCTACGCCATGTTGTGAATGCAAGCTAACGGTCGCCAGGAACATCTACTTTCTTCAAACATGTGAAAAGCTAAGTACCAATCTCTAAAGATTTTTAAATTGTTTTAATGGATTTTAATATAATTTTATAGACAGTGTGAAGAATTGCTAACTAGTCATGCTCTAGCTTCTAAGCGGACTTTAAAACCTGAAAATTTAGTACTTCTTGTACAAATTAACTGAGAATGCTTACTCACACCGTGGGATTCTTGTTAAACTAAACACTGTCTATAAAACTTAGCTTTTTTTCCCCCTCCGTGGGACCACTCTGCCTTATTCAACCGGCATAATAACTCCAGAACTTTCTACGTCAAACTATCTTTCTACAAGTAAATCAATCTAGTATTTTCCGCTCAAATATGGGGATACTTTTCCTCACTGAGGAATTTATGTTGTATAAACCGCTGGTCAACAAACAATTTGCTTTCCTCCGTGGAAACTTTTCTTCAGCACTCAACTACAACCTATAAACTTTTTCAACGCAATGAAATCGTTCAAGCTAAAATTCAACTAGTGATCTCCATTACTGTAATAACTTTTCTCTTTATAAACTTTCTGTGCCGCAATAGTGAACTTTGCAAACCCATCAATAAACTATAGTGTAAAACAGTGCCCGTTCGTCTACCAACCGCGTCGCATTTGAATGAGAGCAATAAATTTGGCCAATACTTTTTCCCAAAGTTCCCATTTCTTCCTTTACAAAACCTTACTAACACAATCTAATTAAATTGTAAATTTATGTCAATTTTAATGAGGCCTCGCTTGCTAGCAAGTGCCCTCCCAAACTTGTTTCATTTATCATAACTTAATTTTGCATAATTGTCACGGACGATTACTCTTTACCCCATGACTTTTGTGTTTCTTGTTGTTGAGAGTTTTGATACACAAGGCAGTGAAATGTTGTAATGGTTGTTACCAGCAGAATATAAAGTTTTCTTATGAGAGGTCTTGAGCGTTTCATTCAATGTGTTTTATTGGTTATACCTACACCGGGTAGGCGTAGGTCCTAACAAAATATTGGCGACCTTGCCAGGATGACGTATTAATTCAAACAACTTGAAGATTGTGTTGATTTAAAGACCGCGTGTTCCTGTTCAGTGTTCGTATTGGAAATGGAGAAGTTAATGAAAGCGCGGAAGACGGTAGGAGCGACTTTTACGAAGACGTACAATGCGTTTTTGCAAAACTTAAATCAAGAAATTCAAGACGGCGTGGACGACGACACCTTACAGTCCTTGCTAACCAAACTGGAGAGATTAGGAACGGACCTGGCACCGTTGGACGAGAAAGTTTTAAGTATGTTGCTGGAAAAGGAAGGGGACGAGTATGACCGTGAGTACGAATATGTAGACAGTTTTAGAGACAGATTGGATGAAGCAAGACAAAAGTATGCTCTACGGTTGCAGACTAATTCCAATGTATTGGCAGTGGTGTCAGCAAGATCGGTCCTATCAGATGGGAATAAAACCAAAAGGCAGTTGAAACTACCTAAAATAGAACTCATGAAATTCGATGGGGAGAATAAAAATTGGTTGGAATTTTGGGGACAACTTCGGCGCATTCATGAGGACTCTGAAATTGAGGACGAAGACAAATTCCAATACTTGATCCAATCCACGAAAGTTGATAGTCGCGCTAGAGAATTAGTTGCCAGTTTCCCCCCTACTGCTGAAAATTACCCTAAAGCAGTGGAATCTCTTCAGGGTAGATTTGGAAGGGAGGATTTATTGACTAAGTTCTATGTAAAGGAACTCATAAGTCTTGTAGTGAAAAATGTTTCTCAAACAAGTAAGAAGACTCAACTTGCTAGTCTATATGACAAGTTGGAAGCACAACTGAGAGCTCTGGAGTCTATAGGTGTTACCCGAGATAAGTACGGGTCAAGGCTTTTCCCTCTAGTAGATTCCTGCTTGCCTGAGGAAGTGTTACGTGTCTGGATGAGGAGTTCGTCAACGGCTATGAGGGATCAAGACAATGGACATGCCGACAAACTGACTGCATTACTTGGTTTTCTGAAGGGTGAAGTAGAGAGTGAAGAGAGGATTACATTTGCTCAAGCTGGTTATGGAGTTTCTAGTGAATCAAGGAGTGCTAAAGATAAAGAATGGAAAGAGAGTAGTTTAGAAACTGCTAGTGTTCTCTTTGCTGGTAACGGTGAAGGAAATAGTTTAACGTGTGTCTTCTGTAAAAAAAACACATAACAGTAAGGGGTGTTATCTTGCTCAAGAAATGAACTTAGGGGACAAACGTAAAAGGCTGTCTGAAAACAAGGCTTGTTTATTGTGTCTGAAGGTTGGACATAGGGCTGCAAATTGTATTACGAAACTGAAGTGTCTTGTGTGCAGTAGTAAACATGAAGCTATTATGTGCCCAAAATTAGATGTAAATAGGAGGGATTATAAAGGTGAGGAGAAGCACCAGGAAAGGGGCTCAAAATTGCCTGGTGTCCCAACTACAACCCTTAATACACAAACTAGTGATGTTTCGGAAGTACTGCTGCAAACTCTTGTAGTTAGGTTGGTTCATCAAGGGAGAGAAAAAACTGTACGGGCGTTGTTAGATACAGGCTCGCCGAGATCCTATCTGTTAGAGAAGATTGCTGTGGAAATGGGGTATATTCCAGCAAAGACTGAAAAAATTGAACACAGGCTTTTTGGGGGTGCTTCAATCAGTGCCAATGATCATAACCTATATGAGATAGATATAGACGACCTACATCATTCAATTTCTCGAAAAATAAAGGTGTTGGGACAAAAGGAAATGTGTGGTGTAATCCCACGGTTAAACCGGGGCCCTTGGATGGATGAGATCAGAGAAAAGAAAATCTGGCCCTCTGATTTTGGCCCAGAGCCATCGGAGATTGGACTACTAATCGGCGCAGACACTGTGGGTAGTTTATTGACTGGGTCACAATCAAGTTGAAGTCTGGATTGGTTGCTGTTAGGACTACATTTGGTTGGACAGTGATGGGTCAGCTTTGGAAGACAACTGAAAACGATAGCACAGTGTCCATGGTGAACTCTCTGTTTGTGAGAACTGCTTCTTTGGGTGAACTGTGGAACCTGGAAACCATTGGAATTGGTGATCCGGCTGAAACACTATCAAAGAAGGAAATTGAAATTGCAACATTGAAACATTTCCAAGAAAATATTAAGATCAATGAGGAAGGAAGGTAAGAAGTCGCACTTCCGTGGAAATAAGATCAGCAGTTATTGTCAGGCAACAAGGAAGTTGCGTTAAAAAGACTGGTTTCTGTAACACACCGTTTGATCAAGGAAGACAAATTTGAGAAGTACCAGCAGGTGCTTCAGGACTGGGAACAGGAAGGGATAATCGAAGAAGTTGGTCAGGAGGGCTCTCAGGATGTTAGGCATTATTTACCACACCGAGGAGTTTTCAAGGAAGGATCGAGTACAGCGGCGAGGCCGGTGTTTGATGCTTCATGTAAATCGAAAGGAGGACTTTCACTCAATGACTGTCTGGAAAAGGGTCCTAATTTGTTGGAAGTAATTCCTTCTATTTTGAACCGGTTCCGTTTAAACAGGATAGGTGTGATCGCAGACATTAAGAAGGATTTTCTTCAAATTTCAGTCTCTGAGAATGATCGAAACTTTCTGAAATTCCTGTGGTGGGAGAACTTCACTGAGGGGACTCTTAAAATATACCGCCACAAACGGGTCGTTTTCGGAGTGAACTGTAGTCCATTTCTACTTGGAGCCGTATTGGACAGTCATCTGAAAAACAGTACATGCTTCACTGAGACAGCAGATAAATTAAGAACCTCACTATATGTAGAAAATTGCGTCACTTCCTTGAACACAGAGGAAGAACTCAAACAATTTGTAGATGAGTCTAGGGAGTTACTGTCGCAAGGAAAATTTGACCACCGAGGATGGGAGCACACCAGATTGAGTCTGGAGGATGAGCTTCCCGAAGTGACACCCGTTTTGGGTTTGTGGTGGGACCCAGTAGCTGATACTTTGGCTTGTAAAGTAGCAAAATTAAATGAATCTGATGTTCTCACAAGGAGGACAGTTTTGTCGGTAGCTCAAAGTATCTTTGATCCAATTGGTTTTGCTTCAGGAAAGTTGGAGAGAGAAAATAAGTTGGGATAGCCCACTGAGTGAAGACGCCCAAAGCAAATTCAATAAATGGTTACATGAACTGTCCTCTATTGCTGAGATTAAAGTGCCTAGAAGATTTTATAATGGTGAGGACAGATCCTCTTGGAGTATGCATGTATTTTGTGATGCCAGTCAAGTGGCTTATGCGGTTGTTATTTTCTTGAGATCATTCAATGGGAAAGAATTTGAAGTGCAACTGGTCGCAGCAAAATCCAGGGTAGCACCACTCAAGAAGGTGACGATACCGAGACTAGAGCTATTAGCTTGCACTATAGCCTCACGTCTTGCCTTTACAGTGAAGGAAAGCTTGAATCTAACGGACGTCCCGGAGTACTACTGGAGTGACTCGTCCTCTGTTTTATGTTGGATACGAAGAGAGGAAGCTTGGGGAGTGTTCGTCACTAACCGAGTGAAAGAAATTAGAAGTTTAACTAACCCAAAGCGTTGGTTTCATCTACCAGGGACGGACAATCCAGCCCATCTACCTTCGAGAGGTTGCTCTACGTTGCAGCTGATTTCTTCTCGTTGGTCGGAGGGACCCGCTTGGTTAAAGTTGGAAGAAAACAGCTGACCAACGCGCATTGTAAAACTTAATGAAGAGGAGGTCGATGAAGATAGAAGAAAAGGCCTTGTTACCAATACTATGCTTGTCTCCCAGGAAAAACACTGGTAATTGAGGTATTTTTCCAAGTACTCGAGAATCGTCAGAATGGTGGCCTGGATGTTACGGTTTGTCAACAATGCCAGGAAGGACGTAGTGAAAAATGTTGCTTCAGAATTAGATTGTCTCGAAATTTCAATGGCAGAGAAACGACTGCTGAAATTAATTCAGGAAGAGAAGTTTACCGAAAGGGACAACCAGAAAACATTCTGCCCTTTTAAAGACCAGATGGGGCTCTTCAGGATTAAGACAAAAGTTACCAACAGAAAGGATGAATATGATTTCCGTGCGCCGGTTTTATTGCCATCAAAGCACCCTTTGACTGAGATGATAATCAGAAATCATCATTTGAGAGCCTCTCATGGTGGTGTTCAGATTTTACTCGCTATACTCAGGGAGCACTACTGGATACCAAAGGGAAGATGAACCATTCGCAAAGTCATCAGGAAGTGTACCCAGTGCAGGAGATTCGAAATGGAAAAGACAATTCCGTAAACGCCAGCCCTTCCAGAAGATCGTGTGAGAGATGCAGGTGTATTTGAGGTAGTGGGAGTGGACCTTGCTGGACAAGGCTTGGATTGTGATTTTTACATGTGCCGTAGTGAGAGCGGTCCATTTTGAATTAGCCATGACTTTGTCCACTGCAGGGTTTCTGTTAGCTCTTAGGCGTTTCATAGCCCGACGAGGGAGGCCTCGTGTGATTTATAGTGACAACGGGACAAACTTTGTTGGCACCAACAATTTGTTTGGCTTCATTGACTGGAAAAAAATTGTGTGCGGAAGTATCCGTTAATAGAATCCAGTGGAAATTTAGTCCTCCTTCAGCCCCTTGGTGGGGTTGATTTTGGGAACGTATTGTGCAAATGGTCAAGAAATTATTAAGGCGTGTTTAAGGCAAAGCTATCTTGACATATGAAGAACTATTGACTGTGATTGCTGATAATGAATCGGTAATCAACTCGAGGCCCCTCACCTACATTTCAGAAGACTGTGATGAATTGGTACCTCTGACTCAATCAATGTTTCTTCAGGACATTCCCGTGGTTGGCACTCCTGATTTAGACAAGCTAGATCAAGTTAATCTCACCAGAAGGTTTCAATATCTTCAGCAGCTAAGGGGTGAGCTGAGGAGGAGATTCCGACTGGAGTATCTGGGTAGCCTTCTATGCAGTTCATCGGTCAAGGAGTCTGACCATCAGTGGAAGGTAGGAGATGTAGTCATCATTGGTAGTGATGAGAAGAGAAGGATAGACTGGCCCCTGGGGAGAGTGACAGCTACACTTCCAGGTAAAGACAAAGTGACCCGAGTAATTAGGGTAAAGACATCCTCAGGAGAACTCCTCCGACCTACGAGACACCTATATCCTTTGGAGGCTGGAGGTGGGAGTGAGGAGGTGCCCTTACTTAGTGGTGCAGTTCCGGAGGCAGTAAGTCTCAGAAGTCGCAACTTCACCAGGAGTGGAAGAAGAGTTAAAATGCCTTCCCGTCTCTGTTTATGAACATTGTGTTTGATTTGCATCCAAGGTGGGAGGATGTCACGGACGATTACTCTTTAATCCATGACTTTTGTGTTTCTTGTTGTTGAGAGTTTTGATACACAAGGCAGTGAAATGTTGTAATGGTGGTTACCAGCAGAATATAAAGTTTTCTTATGAGAAGTCTTGAGCGTTTCATTCAATTTGTTTTATTGGTTATACCTACACCGGGTAGGCGTAGGTCCCTAACAGTAATTGTGTCCTACACACATTTTAAGACATATTGTTTTCCCTTCTAACTAGGGAATTCTATTCTCTCTACTCACAAGTGAGTTAACTAATTTTTCTCTCCAGGTTTCACGAAAGGGTGACTTGCCCTATTTTTTATTTAAAAATTCTCGTGATTCCTGTTTAAATATATGAAGTTATAGAAACTTCTTAATTTTTCCTTTTTTTATTTTTTTTTGTTATTATAATTTTGATTTTAATGTTTGTTCATAGCCTTTAAGATTTACATAAGGGGATTCTAAAAGCGCCTACATTGTACCTGATTTAATCATCAAAGTTATAATTGCTTCATAATTGTTGTATAAACGTTAAAGTTCTTAATTTTAAGCACATTTTAAAACCTTTGTATAGGTTTAGTGCTTGTAGCAAGTTTGAAACCTTAATATTGTTCATAAAAGTAAAACTTTTATTATTAGGTCTGAGACCTTCGCATTTTATAAACAATTGTTGTTCTCAACTCTAATTAAATTCCAAACTAAGCAATGTTAAGTTTCTATATTCTATACTTGCAGGGCCGGTCTTAGGGGTTTCAACGTCCTGTGCGAAATTCAATTTTGCGCCCTTCTGTGCGAGGCGGGTTGCCTAACTGTGGCAAAAATTATGCGGTATCATGAAGAGGAATCATTAAAATATGCTTTCCTTGCGTCGTAGTAAGTGGATGGTCAAGGTAACATTCAAAATATCGGCTGTACGCTCGCATGATGCAAAAATACTGGACTTTATTATCTAATATGTGAGGCGTAACATATTACAATAACTATTTTTTCAGTTGTGATGCAAAGTGTCAACATAACAAAATCACTGGAAAAATACACTTACAGGAATCAAGCTTTACTCATTCAAACGACTACGGCACACAGGAAAAAACACACTAAAACCCAAAACCTTATGAAAAGGGAGCTTTCCGTGCTTTGAATGAAGCAAACTGTTTGACTAACTGGGGTAAATCGAGTGAACGCACACCATCGTTCTCTATTGAAATTAAAGCAAGTTTTGCCAGTCTCTCTTGGCCCATTGTAGTACACAGGTAGGTTTTAATCAACTTCAATTTTGAAAAGCTACGTTCACCCGAAGCGATAACAATCGTTCGAGTACGGACCTCCAATGTTCTACCTCAGCACACATAATTCGTTGATTAGCATCATCAACACAGTTTTTCGAGGATAAACGCAACTCTGTTTCGGCCCATAATTGAGAACATTTAAAATGAGAAGGGGATCTTTCATGAGACTCTAAGGCTTGCGAAAAATGTGTCCAGTCACAGAATCTCGGAGTGACGAGAGCTGCTGTGGTCTTTCTGTCAAAGAGCTTACTCAAAAGCAAAATATTTCTTTAGAGAGTCAGAATATTGGAGCCAACTTCTTGGTACTTTTTCGCCATTCCGCAACTCGCGATAACAATGAAACATAGTAAAATGACGGCCACCTCCAACATCGTTTTTGAAGTTCTGATCTTTTATTTTAACTGGCCCTTAAACGATAATTTTATCAGTACATTCCGTGCTTCGGACCGGAGGCCAATAGGAAGGGTCTTGAAGTTGGCTGCAATCACTAAAGAAGGGCACAATGCATAATCCATTCCCAGCACCAGTACCGACACCAGAACCTTCACCGACTTCACCGTCACGAGTTAAATCAGCACTACAACTACCACGTTCACCACTTTCGACTGTATGTCCATCACCAGCAAAATCACCAGAGTCGAAAGGTTTCCACAAATCCTTCCCGCCTTCACCCCTGTCAGAAGATCCAACACCGTCTCACCACCAGCAGGCTACAGTCAGAGTCAATTCCTATTAAGGTGCTCGCACCCGTCACCGCACCTGAAAAGAGATTTAAAAAAATCGGGCCGGCACCAAGTCAAATCGCATTTCTGCCTACACGGATTATTAAGCCCATTCTACATTGGAGGTTTTAGTGATAATAAGAGAACTGTTTCCGATTTTAAGGACCTGTCTATAAACGTAATTTTACTTTGTTTTTATGATTGCTTAAACAAGAATTACCGAATAAATCTAAAATAGTACACTTTAGAAGGTAAATATCATAGCGGTCTGCGTTTACTTAGCGTTATTCGCACAAGCAGTGCTTAAAACAATCTTTGCGACCTTACGACTTTGACCTAGACTACGACCAATGTAGAACATGCTTTAAGCAAAATATACAGTTAAACACGCTTCTGTGAGAGTAAGAAAATGTTCTTGTTGAGATTAAAATATATACCTTCATCTTGCTCTGCAACTTTGACGGGTACATTATTGGACTGATCAGTAGGATTTGTTTGAGAAGAACACCAGTCTATTGATGTTGAAGGTCAGATGAAATTTTTAAAAGCTTCTGCTGCCTTCTTGTCTTCTTCTGCATGTTGCAACCTTCGTTTTTTGTTTGCAGCTCCACTAGTTTTACCGGAGGAGGCCATTGTTGTAGGGTTTCTCGTTCTTCATCCCGACTTTACACCATTCGCACCACGCACTCGAATGAACGTCAATTAGCAAGGGCCATAACACTCCCGTGTATTGTGCTAATACGTCCTGCCATCTACGAGCGGGTCGACGCCGACTTCGCCCAGCCACACGTGCCGTTTGTTATGAATTCTTTTTCTTTGTCTCTGTATCCAGCTCGTGCCACACCCACACCCCTTTCTCCAACCTCACTCCCCTCTCTCCCTGCCTTCCAAGCTTGCTTTCTTTCCCTCTACTTCGCCTTGCTACAGCTCTGCTACAACAGCTAACCGAACCGAAATATCACGGAAATGCCCGAGCGCTGCCGAAGGGCGATTTGGTTGGTCCCGGGCCCAGGAGTCGAGCCGGGTTGCTTTTCCGCGATAGTGAAAAGGCAAGGGAGAGAAAGATATAGTGTTTGCTAATCACTATTCCACTGCGTTTAACTTCAGTCCGTCACAGCCTAAGGTGCGCGTAGGGTTTCCAGAAGTGAGAGATAGCACCAGTTGAACTTCTTTTAAAAAATGATTCCCTTATTTGTTTGACGAACTCGCATTTACCTATCTTGCCATTTGTTCAATAGGAAATAATTCGAAAATTGCCTATTTTTGGGGAACGCCTTCGGCGCCCCCCAAACCGTTGGCACCCTGTGCGACCGCACATGTAGCACACCCCTAAGACCGGCCCTGTATACTTGTAAAATAAACATTTTCTATTTTTCGCTTTATCTCTCTAAATATAATCAAAATTAGGCAGGTCCTTATCTTTCCTTATTCTTCCTTTAAACTTAAGTTCTTCTCAACAAAACTACAAGTTCTAAAACTATTACGTCTTTACTACTTGTTGCATTCAAATTCAAACTGCAAATAACAACATTTTTTTAGTTTCTCTTAGCTATCTTAGCTAATTCTAGCTAACCATTCAAACAAATAAAGCTCGCTCCGACAGCTACCTATTTGTGGAGATATTTTCTCTGGTTCATGGTTCGCTTTTAAAAATTCTAGTTTTGTTTTAGTTAGGTCAGAGGTTTCCTCTTCTAAACTTTTAGTCAGCATCTTGCTGGGTAAAAGCTTAGCCTTCCTTAAGTGCAACAATTGGTATTCTTATAAAAAAAAGATACGAGCCTTACAGTAGTCGCATATGATGTGTAACATCTGACATGTTATCCTACTCGTACTCTACAAAGCTTGAACATTCTTAAAATGTTAATTTACACTCCATTTTCATACTGGTACTATGATGAATGTATAGATTGAATTGGAGATATGCTACTGTTAGTCTCTCACCAAGGTAGACCCGGTTTGATTCCCGGTCAATACATGTGAGATTTTCGAATTGAAATGCCATGTCCTGTGGTTCGCATTCCACGTAAAAGGGAGGTACCGTGGATCATGATGTGAGATTAACGGACACGCAAAATTACAAGTTTTTTCCTTCCTTTTACATTAATAATTCATAATAACAAAGTGGCACACAACGTCGACAGTACTCTCAAATACTGTGAGCACATTCCTCAGTAACTATAACATTCATTATTCTCAAGGCTCTCATACAGTTCGTCGTAAACAATCAAAACATGGCTTCCTACAATCATGAAATGACCTAGTCTCACATATGATGTAAATACAGCTTTTATTCCACTCATATAACAACATTCTGTTATGCATTTAATATTTGACTACTCACCCACAGCTTGACAATAATGCCGCTTACTTAAATGGCATTTGTCGTCTTTGTCCTACCCCATGTGATATTCAACCTTGAACGTGAAGCTTCATAAACTGCTCAATGACAAATGAAAGTCGTGAAACATTTGCCACTGTGCTCGTCAAACCAGTGCCTGCTAAATGCACTGCCTACTGTATTGCCATAACATTCTCGCGCTACAGAGCACACACTGCCTTGTTTCCAATACACACATTTTCAATTGTACATCCAGCTGGCAGTGCGTCTTCACTTCCGTTCGATCCACTTCCGCCCGATTCACTTCCGTCCCATTTTTCTGGCAGTGCGTCTTCACTTCCGTCTGATCCACTTCCGTTCGATCCACTTCCGCCCATTTCACTTCCGTCCCCAATTTTCAAAATCACTCCCACAAAACTATCCAGCAACCGAGAGGAAAGATGTTACACATCAAAAATTGTCAAGAAAACAAGTAAAATTATTGCTAAAAGCATTCATATTGCTTTATCGCTTCTCTTTCTGGGAGCATTTGATTGGTCTGACGTAAATCCAACAGTGCCCAGAAATAAAATTATTATACCAAAGTCAAATCCTTCCAGCATTCTTGAATGCATCACAAATACCAATCCTTCTAAAAGGAAAGTTAGTAAATTCCTTTTTTCGCGGTTCACTTTGCCTTGTCAGAGTGCCACCCGTCCCCATAATACCGGAATACCGGCCCGAGAGGGAAAGTGCAATTGCAGGCAACCTTAATTCACGCTGCGCTCTCCGTCTGCTTATCACAGGCCCCCGCTAGAGTTAAGTTCCTCCAAGCTTGGCACTGCCAATTCTTAGTTAATCTGTTTAAAACTTATTGTGGGATTCTCATCCTATCTGGCCATACCTTTTTTTTTCCAAACCGAAACCCATCTCCTTTTTTTTTTTCTTTCTTGATCATCTTCCCTTAGGTAGAGATAATCCTCAGCTAAATCCTACCAACGGACGTTGAAAAAAGTACAACACGTGCCTGCTCGTATGACTGCAAATGCCGGAATGTCTCTGGAACAGCTGAGGAGAACTTGCCCACATGCTCATTGCTTACGTTGTACCCTCACGTAATGCTCGACATGACATACGATTTTTTTTAATAACTACAAGATTTTGTACAGTAGTTACTACAATTTGAAGCCTCCGTGGCTTAGGCGGAAGTACGCCGGCCTCTCACCGCTGGGTCCGTGGTTCAAATCCCGGTCACTCCATGTGCGATCTGTGCTGGACAAAACGGAGGCAGACAGGTTTTTCTCCGGGTTCTCCGGTTTTCCCTGTCAAAATTTCATTCCAGCAACACTCTCCACTAAAAATCCCTCAGTATGCCTTCCTTCGGAGGGGAAGTAAAGCCGGCGGTCCCATGTCATAGATTTATGGCATGTTAAAGAACCTTCCACTAATTACACCTGTGTGAAACTAAATTTATAGGTTAAGAATGTAAACAACGCTCTTAGGTTCCTACGTTCGTTGCCAAGAGCCGACTGCGGTGGCGTCTAGTAGCTAAGTTCTGAACTAGGCCTAGTAGTCGTTGACGGTGGCATTTGGTGGCAAAAGTAGGAAGTATTTAAAAAAATCTAAGTTGCAGTCCTTACTTGAATTATAAAACAGATACACACACTAATACAGTCATCACAATTAACACCGGTTATCAGACAGATTCTACACACACCCAAAGTACACGGGGCTACATGACCGCGTTGTCGCAGCCCCTAAACTAAGGTACCAACCAATCAACCAACCAACCAACCAACCAACCAACACTCTCCACTATCATTTCATTTCATCTGTCATTCATTTAATCATTGCCCCAGAGGAGTATGTCAGGCCTCGGCAGCCGGCACAGTTCATGTCCTCGCCGCTATATGGCCCGGTCGGAGACTGGAAGCAGGCTGTGGATTTTCATTTTTCAGTTACTACAATTTGAATAATCTCCTTGGTGAAGCAGAACTCCGGTACATCTAATGGAAAGGATAAAATGTGTCAAATGCCGAATAGAAGGAGATAGATCTAGCTGCACTAGTTAAAGAAATGCAATTGTTCTACCCATTCATAAAATGGGTGCTACTTATCTCACAGCCGTGCACAACAACGTGCACTATTGCAGATCCTCAGCACATTACACAAGATAAAAACTTGGATACAGTCAAGAATGAATCGGTTTGTCGGTCTTCATGAGTGTGCTAAAAAGAGGGTTCTGGAAGCTAACAATGAATTTAAGAAAGAAATGTTGTGAAGATTTAGCCAGAACTCCCACAGGCATGTGCTGAAATAAAATTGAGATAGATTCGAATAACATTGAAACTAATTACTTTTAGCATTTTTTAAATGCTCAAATAAAACAATTTTTTAATTAAAAGAAAGGTTTTTGGCTCCCTCCCCCCTCCCCCCCCCCCCCCTCTGGAGAAAATCCTGACTAATCCCTTGGTTCAGAGGGCAGGAAAACCTGTTTGGAGTCTTATAAAGAAAGCAACTGAAGATGGAAGGTAAAGTGCCATATTGCCCAAGCTAAGATTGCTTTTATGCAGAAGAAGAGGTTATTATGTAGCAATAAACTTAATCTACCCCTTCGAATAAGAATCCTGTAGACATTTATTTGAACTGTTCTATTGTATGCCTCGGAAACATGGACATTAAGCAAATACTGTGTAAAATCTTGTGAAGCCTTTGAAGTGTGGTGTTTCCGCAGGATGTGTAAGGTTTCGTAGATGGATAGGGTGACTAATATTGAGGTACTGCACAGAGAATTAGACTGGCTGTGTGGCTCAGCAGTAACGTTACTGGCACGTTAAGGATCCCCTTCTGAGCAAACCTCCGGCACCCTGGCGTCTCTAAAAGGGACGTTATCCAATGGCATTATTATTCAAAGAATCACAAAAGACGCCCTTCTTGATGGGGTCACACCTTACGCCACTCTCAGCTGATGTCACTTATTGTGGAAGGATTCATTAATGGGAAGAGACCTAGAGCAGGACTGCCCAACCTACGGCCCGCGGGCCGGATATGGCCCGTGAGACTATTTTCTCCAGCCCGCCGCTCCACGCCCGCGCTGTGTCGCCAAAACTTTGAAACAACTAAAGCCAACTGGACAAAGAAGTGCGCGCCCTACCCAAAGCAGTTCCAGTCGTCGCACTAAACTAAATTATCAAGAACTTTATTTCATAATTTGATAAATAATTGTTTCAAATGAACATTAATACTCATTCTTTGTCATTCATGCTGTATGTGGATTGAATATCATCCTACTTCTATTTTAAAGGGATTTATTAGAAATATGTACATTTATTTTTAGTGTTTTATTTTTTTATCCATTACATATAAATATAGAAAACTGCAACAATACTAAGAAAACTAAGGTCAGAGAGCCACAAATCTCACCATATTGCACCTATATTTTAAAAAAAGTTCCATAACATCCCCCCCACCACCACCACCCCCACCCCCCTCCCGCACCCCCCGGAGTGTTATTGGCCCGCAAGGTCCCCCAACTATTTACAATGTGGTCCTTACTTAAAAAAGGTTGGGCACCCCTAACCTAGAGCACGACCAACACATACATATCTCAAGCAAATCCAAGAAGATACCGGACCGAGAAACTACGTAACAATGAAAATGGCAGCAACCAGTCGGAGTCATTTTGTGACAACAGATTAGTCTTTGGACTGCATCCTCGATAATGATAAAGAAAAAGTGAAATGATTAGGTTTTGGATAATTCTGTGAAACTTATTGTAGATGCCGAGGAAGCAGTGGGAGGATTGCAAGGATACTTCGAAAACTGGATAAATATAAAAGGAAACTTATCTGGCAATCTGGCAGATTTTGAGATTGTGCAGGATGAGAACAAGATCAGATTTGAGGAAGTAGAGAAGATGGTAAATAAACTACAATGTCACAAAGCAGCAGGGATAGGTGAAATTAAGCCAGTAATGGTAAAATACAGTGGGAAGGCAGGGATGAAATGGTTGCATAGGATAATGGAATTAACTTGGGATTCAGGGAAGGTACAAATAATTGAAAAGAAAAATAGAAGGAATACCAACATATCTAGCATTCGTGTATCTGGAGAAAGCTTTTGATAACATAAATTGGAATATACTACTCAAGTTGCTAAAGAAAGTGGGAGTCTCTTATAGAGATAGAAGAAGAATACAAAGTTTGTATAAGAATGAGAGGGGAATAATAAGATCTGGCAATAACCAGGAAGAGGTTGAAATAAAACTGGAGTATGACAAGGATGCTAGCTATCTCCTTACTTATTGAATTTGTATGTCCAAGACGCCATAAATAGGATAAGAGAAGATATTCAAGTTGGAGTAAATATACATGGGGAAAATATTGACATTCTCCGATTCGCAGATGACATTGCTAACAACAGATAATGAAGATGATCTTCAACAGGTACTTCATGTAATGAATAACATCCTTAAAAATGAATTTAACATGAAGAAGATAAAAATAAAACAAAAATACTCGTATGCAGTCGGGACCAGGAAGATCATAGAAGAGCACCAGCAATTTATATCAAGAATGATATAATACAACATGTGAAGGAATATAAGTATCTGGGAAGCTTGATAACGTTTGATGGAACCAGCAAATGAGAAATTCGGAGTAGAATTATTCAGGCAAAGAATGCCTTTTATAGAAAGAAGAGTCTCTTCACATCCAGAAGTAGAGAGCTAAAAATAAGGATAAGACTGTTGAAGACATACGTGTGGAGTGTGGCTTTGTATGGTAGTGAGACCTAGGCAATAGAGAAGTCAGAAGAGAAGAAGTTGATGACATTTGAAGCTTGGTGCTGGAGAAGAATGCTTAAGATCAGTTGGATACAACATGTGACAAATGAAGAGGCATTCAGAAGAGCAGGAGAAAGCAGAAGCTTTATGAAACGTCTGGAAACAAGAAGAGCAAATATGTTGGGACATATTCTCATACATAATAGCCTGCTAGCAAGAGCCATCGAAGAGATGTTAGAAGGGAAATACACAAGAGGATGACCACCACTTGCATACATCACACAGATAATGACAGACACGAACACATAATCATATCGTGAATTGAAGAGGATGGCGGAGAATAGAGAAGATAGGCGAGTTGCTGCAAACCAGCCCATAGTGGGTCAAAATCGATATCTAGGAGGAAAAAATTATTTATTTTCATAATTAAAAATCAAAATTTATTACTTCTAGAGCATTCTCATATAATTGCCGCTTGGATATAAACGCATCTTAGTGTAAATCTTGAGACCACTTGATCTCATGCTGGTAATAATTTTATTGGTAACATAAGAATACTCCAACTGAGAAACACTGAACGCACTCCGGAAGCATTTATCATATTCAGGAGAACTTTTGACTTCGTTTGGAAGAGTAAAAAGAATTAATCATGATCGCAGATTTTTATATCAATGATGTGCATCTTAGAAATATTATAATTGGTAATTCTGCATTATTAGCCACGTCTATTTGATACTATGATGGGTAATTTAAGGTATTTGCATCGCAGAAACGCGAGGAAGAAGGAAGTAAAGGCTAAATGAATTCGGCGGTATTCGAAGCCGGAACACGCCAAGCAGAGAGGAAGGACAATCCCATATGCGTTTGGGCCGCACGGATGTGTGCGTTACTAAGTCCGGTCGAGTGACCGATGAACATTTTGTGGTGAAAAGACTAAGGAAGTCGTATCTAAGGATTGACCAAGCATCCTACATTGTATCAGCCCCGAAGTGCTTGTGAAATGGTTTTCAGCCGAATTATAATCACGATAAAGTACGAGTGATTTAGTGATTTTTCTGTACGCCTTGTACATTGTGCAATCACCACATGGTGGAATGTGGGTCGCACAAATTTCCAGCAAAGTGAAAATTATAATGCTATTTAACAGCGTTGAGTGCTGTGGAAATTGTTAATACTAAAGAAATACGCCGTGTCTAGGCGAATCTCATCTAAATGTTTAAAGTGATTGTGCTCATAACGTGCTATTAGAATCTGTGAAAGATAGCTTCAGTGAAGCAGACACATGGCCATTTTTATTCTATAAAGCCTGCACCATTCAAAGCCAGTGTCGCTAAAATTGCGCATGAGCAGTGATAAAACAGTGTCCTTCAACCTACTATTTCGTTACTTCAACGAGAAAGTCAAAATGTTTGACGGTGACGACATTCTGATTTACGCCTGTACCACGAGGAACGAGATGATGCCGTAAATATCGCAATGGAGGAGCCATTGACCATCTAACATCAGCAATATGGAAGCCGATACTAGAATTGCGAAAGCCATGGCCGAGGAAATGTCATTACCACCTTGGAATACAAGGATTAATCCATGAATTTGAAGCCTGGGATGTTTCTCTGTGAGAAACATGACGCAGTGAGTTTACGTAAAATTTCTATTTGTATTTGGTTCTGGTCTCGGGGGTGGATTAGTTGTAGTCAACCGTTATAACAGTCATTTAGGTAGGTCTTGTATTTTTGTAGATGCCGCTGACGGCATACTTTCATTTCCATAAGCTTCCGCATTTTGACAGATAGCTTATGTCTATGAGTTAGACACCTCAGAGGGGTGCGAATATATGTCATAATTTTGTACAGCCCTTAGAATGGACATCAGCTGAGAAGAAATAATGTTTTGTCTGATTTAACCAGCTCAAAGTAAGGTCATTTTCTTTTGATAACTTTGAGGCCCCTTTTTATTGAAAGAATAAATATGCCACTGACGGTCGTATCATTTTGATGTCGTAGAGGTTACGCATCTACCATATTTTTGTAAAATACATTTTTAAGGTCTCGGAACCTTGATTCGAGGTGAATCACTTGAGAGAGTGAGAGTGACTTTTGTTAAAGCACTTGTAACCGACCATTCAACTTTAAATAGTATCATTTGAAATAGCGAGCCATGAGGATGGCGTTTGTAAGAACATTTTAATTACTTTGAGTGCATTGCGCACGTTCTTATTTGAACAATTCTTTTCTTTGCGACAGTGGAGTATTCTTTCTAATCTCTTTGAAAAGTAACATATCTTTCTTTTAGTATGTTTTGCAAAGCTACGATGCAGATTATGTTTGGACCTCATTTTCAAGGCAAGATTCGAAGCCTTGTTATCCAATGATAAAGACATTGTATTAAGGTATGCACAGAGTGAAATAATGGACATTTTTGAGTGCATAACACCAGTTTGTTCTACATGTTGATAGACATTGACACACAGTGAGGCGTGCAAGTAACACATGGGCTTCGTTAGGATGACAGCTCTCGATGCTCAAGGTTAACTGCTTTAACCTGCAGAGCAGCACACTTGATTTTTTTCATACCTTTTTTATGCTAGAAAGTTTTTCTTTATCGAGCAGTTCATAGAGCTCAGTCATACATGTACACTTGCATCATTGTTATTTGAGTATAGGGTGTTTAAGAAGTTGTATTTCCCACTATTTAATTACATTCGCAGATGTTGTAAGCGGATGGACATGATATTTATATACTATCAGAGTATTTCTTTAATGAATGGAGCCACACTTTTGCTATTTTGGAAGGCTTATTTTCTCACTTAAGGTGATTGATTGTTTCCGTGTTTTGACACGTTGATTTATTGGGGTGGTTTCCCGTTCAGATTTTTATGCCAGCAGACTCATGGAGATGACTGCTAAGGTGAATTCTTGCGTAATCCCGTGGAGGACACGTTTAGATATTTGAGAATGGTATTTAAATGGAACTTTGCTTGTCCATCAGGAGACGTGTTGTTATGGACTAAAGCATATTTTTATGATATTTTAGCCACTTAGTGCTCAATGTTGCCATGATTATTCGAATCATGCAACTTGTAAGGAACTGTTAGTTAGTTAGTTATTGTTGTTTTAAGGGCCGGAACTACGAGGTCATCTGCCCCTGTCAAAGACTTACGATTAGGAATTATAACTTGTGTTATTGTTGACAAAAAGGTGCCACGTGCATTCTGTTGTGTTTAGTTTTCAGTCCATTAGCCTTGCATTGTTGGTCATTCAATAATACTCTTAAATAATGATAGTAATAATCCGAAACCTAAATCATGAAATATAATTTTTCATTAAATCGACGTGGGTTAAAACTTTAATTAAATATTAATCAACTGATTAACCTTGATCATGATTGTTTACATTTTGGACCAATGCAACGTGCTTGAGGTAAAGTATCCCTAGGAGGGAAATTCTAGACAAATACATGGTTTAACTTGATAGGAATCAGTTGATGACCTAAGGGTAGTCAACTTGTGGATCGTGTACCACATGTTTGTTTTGACATGCTTCCAAAGCATGCCTTGTTTGAATTTGCTTACACTATAGATGACGAATGGAACAAACAGTCTCCATTTCGAAGCAGGCAGGGAAATAAGAAGCATTATTATAGTGTACTGAATTTATTTCAGTTTTTTTTTTCCTTATGTGAACCCTACTGTTATTTTTTATGTAGTGTTGTGGTATCACTATTTTGTTATGTGTATGATTGTATTGAAATGACTGTTATACTAGTTTTGTTTAATTTATACACGGACATTTGGATCCGATGTTGCTGTAATTCAGATTTAGCTCAGATTTACATTAAATGTAAATGCGGGATGGTCGTTAGAATCATTTAGATTTTTGCAGTCATTTGTGACTAGTTATTCATGGTACGATGATTCTTTCTAGAACATCGTTACCTTTTCTATTGTAATTTCAATTAGGGTTTGGAACCATTTTCCCCAATTTTGCCCAACTTTGTATGTAATTAGGGCTGATCGCGAGGGTTTAACTTTATAGTTTAAGGGTTAGTTTTCTTAGTTTGCTTCAAATTAGATAGCGGATTAGCCAATTTTATGCTCTCGGATCCTAGGTTAGGGGTTGGATTTTATAAATAAACAATTCCAACTATCTTTACTTAAGACTGGACTACTTTCTTTCGTAGCTTGTTTTTTTTGTGGGAGTGTATTACCAGGGTCTCTATGACTTTGCAAATAATGATGGGAACCTGATCCTTGGGACAGGGGAGTCTCACAGCCGGCGAGCCCTTTGGTTTGCACTCCAATCCTCTTCGTCGGTATGTGTTCGGGGGAAGAGGTCATCTGGGAGACCATACACGGTTGGCGGTGACCAGATGATCTCCTCAAACGGGCACATATCACTATTAAATTCCTTTGGCGCCCAACCAAGTGGCCGATTTTTAAGGACATGAAGGCCATCAGCTTCGTGCCGTTTTGATGAGGATAATATTGTATTGGTCATTGACAATTTGTCTGGACTGGGACGAACTTTAGACGTCGTCCAGCAGTGCAATAGGTCACATGGCTTTCTTTTGAGATGTCAGACCATGGGCGAAGTACAATTATATTTAACATTCAGGATAGGACTTAGATTTTGCCAGTTCTTCGTCGTGAGTAAATGTAACTTGTCTTTTGCTTGCTTGCCTGTTGTTGTTAAAGTAAATGTAGAATCAGTTGTCTTCGAAAGTCCAGCAGTAGTCGTGGGTGTTTTTTTTATAAAAACCAACTTTCCACCCCGGACCATTTCCATTTTTGTAGTTAGTTAGATGTAAGATTACTCCTCCATCTCAAATTTGTAATATCATTATGGATGAGGAGAGATTAACGACCCTGATTGAGGGGTTGTGTAAAAATATGGACACTAATTTAGCCACTATCAATGCCTCTTTAGACACTGTTAAGAGTGATTTTCAAGAAAATACTAGATTAATGAGGAGTGACATGTATGAAAATGTAGCCATTATTAATGCGTCCATTAATGAAAATGTAGCCACCTTAAGAGGTGATATGACTGAAAAAGTAGCCACTATTAATACTTTGATAGTTACTGTTAGGGGTGACCTCACAGCTGACATAGCAAATTTAAATACTTCTCTTAGTAATGTAAGGGGGTGAGATTGACGGTGCTAACGCCACTTTGGCTTTAACACCCAATCTTTAGCTAACCTTAGGCAGGAACTAGAAACCACTCGTGCGGAAGCTAATACTAATCTACGTAAGGGGTTAGATGATCTTCGCGTTGACCTAGCCAAGGGTAGAAAAGAAACGGAAACATGGTTAGAGGCGATAGAAATGAGTCTTGAGGACAATAGTCTGAAGATGTTAGAAGGCAAGAGTGAGTTGCAATTGCAGATTGCTACGATTAAAGACCAACTTAGCCTTAGAGTAGCAGTCATCGAGGGACGACTGGATGAAAATCAAACTTTTCACGATGGAATCAGAAAAGAAGTAGGATTGATTAGCACAAGCATACGAGTAATGAGAGGCGTAGTTATAGCCGTTCGTGGGAACGTGAAAACCGTCGCGAAAGACATGGTACTATTTCGGGATGAGCTGACAAGTAGTACTCAGCTTGTCGCTACTTTGACACTGACCGTCGAGGATCTCGATCATCGACTGCACGCTAATCATGTCGAATTGACGAGGGAAATAATCAACGTTAAGGAAGAATTCACAGGAGTTAAGGAGGAATTCACAGGAGTTAGAGATGCCGTTTCACGAGTCAAACGTCAATTCATCGGAGTTAGGGAAGAATTCTCAGGAGTGAAGGAAGAAGTGACAGGAATTAAGGACCAATTTATAGATCACCAAACCAGCATTGATGACCGTCTCACACAACACCAAACACTAATAGAGGGACGATTGGTAGAAGCTTCGAGGGATTACAAGAAGACTGTCCAGGAGGTGGACGAATGTCTTCGAGGGAAACTCGAACGTTTGGAATTGCAAGTGAATCATCTGTCAGCCACGAGCAACACTACTAATAACGAAGATCTCGAACAGGTAGAATGCAGATTGCTCGAAAAACTAGAGACACAAGTTAGGACTATTTCCTTCTCTACTCCTAAGGAAAATGTTCCTACTGCCTCTATGAGCACACCAAGGATGACGACTGCTCCGGGTTTTCCAGTAACCACTTACGAGCAACCGAGCAGGTCATATCCATGGTTTAATGTAACTGTACCAACTTCCACCGAGGGAATTAATCCATTCAGAGTACCAGGAACTATGAGTAACATTCCGGTACCAGCCACAGCGACGAATGTCACGTCAGCACTAGGTCCATGTTACACCACACCATTTGAACAACCTAGTTATTTGAATTATAATGCTCCAGAGTTTTCACCCATGAGACAGAGTCACAATTCGAATGTCATGATTATCAGATCGAGGGAGGAAAAACCAGCCCGTTTTTCCGGCACATGAAGCGGAATTACTCCAGTCGAATTTTTGAACAACGTGGAAAATTATATAAGAGACACATTTGTAACACCAGAGCGTGAATTGAGAGTCGTGGAACGCTTGCTTGAAGACCAAGCCAGTACCTGGTTTAGGGCGTTTCGGTATTCGTTTACGGGATTCAGAGACTTCAGAGAAGCCCTACTACGAACGTATTGGTCCAGCGAGATACAGCTAGGCATCAGAGCTGAAATGTATACTAAGAGATACAGCTCTGCACTGCCTACGCGTTATGCGAATTACTTCGATTCACAGTTGGCCAAGCTTCGTTGTCTGCAACCCCCATTGGCTGAAGAAGATCTGATACGAACCATTATACGTCAATACCCAAGTGACGTCCAGCGCATGTTAATTTCGGCTAACGCCACAACTTCCACAGAATGTGACCAAATTCTACGAAGGTTAGACAACAGTAACGAACAGTTTACATCATCCAGATCCAGGGGAGAACACAGGAATGAGACAAAGAATCTTAATCTGACTACGGTGGATAACGTGAGCCAAACTTATACACCGAAACCGGTGATTAATAACCAGTATGAACGTCGTGAAGGTGGACCAGACAGAAGAGCATGGAACAGGCCACCATACGAACGGAATCGCCAGGTTAACAGACAGCCATATTGGAGACGTCAGTCAGGAAGGGAGCTGAATGATCAGCGAAATACAAATGAAAGACGTCAACAAGATCAGAACAGAGATGAACGTCAGAATTATGGGAATCGTCTGAGGAGAGATTATCGCTACTCCAGTGGTTATAGGAGAGATCGTGATCCACGATACGAGTCTGACCACGATTGGCGGGGACGTGCCCAGGAAAGTAAGGAATATATTCGTCAACTTCGGAATACTGAAGAGAGAGAAAGAGCTCGATCACCGAGGGAAAGACGAGAAAATCCGAAAGAGGTACTCTCGGACCATGAACAGCCGAGTACTTCAACGGGCAAGGGAAAAAACGCCGAATTTCCAGTGAGGAATGAGGAGACAGGTACCAGAGTAACGGTTGTCATCTTACTCTGGGAACCACTCCAAGAAGACCTCTTGTATGAGAGACGAACGACGACTGACGTACGACCAAACCAACTACCGCTGATAGCAGCGAAGATAAACAACCAACCTATCTCTTTATTGGTTGACACGGGAGCGATGTTGAGCGTCCTAACATCTGATTTTCACGCTATTCTGAAAATGAAGAACGAGAAGTTGCATGAGATACCAGCATCAACAATAAAAGTAAGAGGTATAATACCAGATCGGACGATTAGATGCACGGTACAAATTTTCTGTAGCCTGGAAATAGGAGGTCACATTTATAGACACAAGGTTATTGTCCTGAAGAATTTGAAACATGAAGGGATATTAGGTGCAGATTTTATGCGCTTATATGAAGGCGTGATTGACATGGGAGAGGACACCATCAGATTCAAGCCTTATGATGCCATTCCCATGAACCTCAGCGAGGAGAAGACAGAGGACATCTATGATGAGATCAAGATCCTGGAAACCGAGGATGAAGAAAATATAGAAAGCATCCAGGAAGAATGCAGAGCCGATCCAGATCGCCATAATCGCGTAATCTGTTATCGAGATGCTGAACCAGACCGTGATTGGCGAGGACGAGCGCTCGAGAGTAAGGCATATCTCCAAGAACTCCAAAGAAGACAGAAAACGTCCAAGGAAGATTTAACTTCGAGGGATGAATCTCCAAGTGGGAACTGTTTTACAGTCATTGCAGAAGTTCATCAACTGGAGACTGAACCCTGCATGTGTGAGGAGAAGTTCGAAGAAATCACTTCTAGAATGGATTTAGAGAGGAATGAACGCCTGAAGAGGAGGAATGAAGATCATCTGGAAGAAATATGGAATTTGGAATAAGGAGAAGAAGGAGGACTTGATTCAGATGATTACTCAGACCCAGAGCTAGCAGACTTCTATTTGAGTAAAATTTTCGAGGAAGAAATAGAGCCCAAGAAGGCAGATTCAGCTTCAACGTCGAGGAAGAAACCTGAGAAGAAAGAAGAAAGTAAGATTGTTATGGCAGAAGTGAACGAGATCGAGGAGATCAAACCGATGTCTCTTGAGGACTTCAGGATGATATTACAGAGACAGAATGCTGCCAGAGATTGACGTTTGCTGAGAGAGAAGAGAGGGGACTACCATATTTTTGGACCTTTGATTCCAGCGAAAGATGAATTTGATTCAGAAGATTCTGATTATGAGGATGACACAGACTCTGATGGTGCTGACCTTTACCAGATTGGAATTGATTCAGATGAAGAAGAGGGATGTCTGGCTGTGTACGGATATTGATGTTAATGCAACCAGTTGGAAAAATATCACCAGGAATAATCAGATTGCCTTGGTAAATAAAAATGCCTGCCCTGCATTTTTATTTAAAACCACGGAGGGGCAAATGAGAACGCCTGATCGCATGCTGGTGATAATTTTATTGGTAACATAAAAATACTCCAACTGAGAAACACTGAACGCACTCCGGAAGCATGTATCATCTTCAGGAGAACTTTTGACTTCGTTTGGAAGAGTAAAAAGAATTAATCATGATCGCAGATTTTTATATCTACGATGTGCATCTTAGAAATATTATAATTGGTAATTCTGCATTATTAGCCACGTCTATATGATACTATGATGGGTAATTTAAGGTATTTGCATCGCAGAAACGCGAGGAAGAAGGAAGTAAAGGCTAAATGAATTCGGCGGTATTCGAAGCCGGAACACGCCAAGCAGAGAGGAAGGACAATCCCATGTGCGTTTGAGCCACACGGATGTGTGCGTTACTAAGCCCGGTCGAGTGACCGATGAACATTTTGTTGGTGAAAAGACTAAGGAAGTCGTATCTAAGGATTGACCAAGCATCCTACATTGTATCAGCACCGCAGTGCTTGTGAAATTGTTTTCTACAGAATTATAATCACGATAAAGCACGAGTGATTTAGTGATTTTTGTACGCCTTGTACATTGTGCAATCACCACATGGTGGAATGGGGGTCGCACAAATTTCCAGCAAAGTGGAAATTATAATGCTACTTAACAGCGTTGAGTGCTGTGGAAATTGTTAATGCTAAAGAAATACGCCGTGTCTAGGTGAATCTCATCTAAATGTTTAAAGTGATTGTACTAATAACGTGCTATTAGAATCTGTGAAAGATAGCTTCAGTGAAGCAGGCACATGGCCATTTTTATTCTATAAAGCCTGCACCATTCAAAGCCAGTGTCGCTAAAATTGCGCATCAGCAGTGATAAAACAGTGTTCTTCAACCTACTATTTCGTTACTTCAACGAGAACGTCAAAATGTTTGACGGTGACGACATTCTGATTTACGCCTGTACCACGAGGAACGAGATTATGCCATAAATATCCCAATGGAGAAGCCATTGACCATCTAACATCAGCAATATGGAAGCCGATACCAGAATTGCGAAAGTCACGGCCGAGGAAATATCATTACCACCTGGGAATACAAGGATTTATCCATGAATTTGAAGCCTGGGATGTTTCTCTGTGAGAAACATAACGCCGTGAGTTTACGTTAAATTTCTATTTGTATTGGTTCTGGTCTCGGGGGTGGATTAGTTGTAGTCAACCGTTATAACAGTCATTTAGGTAGGTCTTGTATTTTTGTAGATGCCGCTAACGGCATACTTTCATTTCCATAAGCTTCCGCATTTTGGCAGATAGCTTATGTCTATGAGTTAGACACTTCAGAGGGGTGCGAATATATGTCATAATTTTGTACAGTCCTTAGAATGGACATCAGCTGAGAAGAAATAATGTTTTGTCTGATTTAACCAGCTCAAAGTAAGGTCATTTTCTTTTGATAACGTTGAGGCCCCTTTTTATTGAAAGAATAAATATGCCACTGACGGTCGTATCATTTTGATGTCGTAGAGGTTACGCATCTACCATATTTTTGTAAAATACATTTTTAAGGTCTCGGAACCTTGATTCGAGGTGAATCACTTGAGAGAGTGAGAGTGACTTTTGTTAAAGCACTTGTAACCGACCATTCAACTTTAAATAGTATCATTTGAAATAGCAAGCCATGAGGATGGCGTTTGTAAGAACATTTTAATTACTCTGAGTGCATCGCGCACGTTCTTTTTTGAACAATTCATTTCTTTGCGACAGTGGAGTATTTTTTCTAATCTCTTTGAAAAGTAACATATCTTTATTTTAGTATGTTTTGCAAAGCTACGATGCAGCTTATGTTTGGACCTCATTTTTCAAGGCAAGTTTCGAAGCCTTGTTATCCCAATTATAAAGACATTGTATTATGGTATGCACAGAGTGAAATAATGTACATTTTTGAGTGCATTACGCCAGTTTGTTCTACATGTTGATAGACATTGACACCCATTGAAGCGTGCAAGTGACACTTGGACTTCGTTAGGATGACAGCTCTCGATGCTCAAGGTTAACTGCTTTAACCTGCAGAGCAGCACACTTGATTTTTTTCATACCTTTTTTATGCTATAAAGTTTTTCTTTATCGAGCAGTTCATAGAGCTCAGTCATACATGTACACTTGCATCATTGTTATTTGAGTATAGGGTGTTTAAAAAGTTGTATTTCCCACTATTTAATTAAATTCGCAGAAGTTGTAAGCGGATGGACATGATATTTATATACTATCAGAGTATTTCTTTAATGAATGGAGGCACACTTTTGCTATTTTGGAAGGCTTATTTTCTCACTTAAGGTGATTGATTGTTTCCGTGTTTTGACACGTTGATTTATTGGGGTGGTTTCCCGTTCAGATTTTTATGCCAGCAGACTCATGGAGATGACTGCTAAGGTGAATTCTTGCGTGATCCTGTGGAGGACACGTTTAGATATTTGAGAATGGTATTTAAATGGAACTTTGCTTGTCCATCTGGAGACGTGTTGTTATGGACTAAAGCATATTTTTATGATATTGGAGCCACTTAGTGCTCAATGTTGCCATGATTATTCGAATCATGCATCTTGTAAGGAACTGTTAGTTAGTTAGTTATTGTTGTTTTAAGGGCCGGAACTACGAGGTCATCTGCCCCTGTCAAAGACTTACGATTAGGAATTATAACTTGTGTTATTGTTGACAAAAAGGTGCCACGTGCATGCTGTTGTGTTTAGTTTTCAGTCCATTAGCCTTGCATTGTTGGTCATTCAATAATACTCTTAAATAATGATAGTAATAATCCGAAACCGAAATCATGAAATATAATTTTTCATGAAATCGACGTGGGTTAAAACTTTAATTAAATATTAATCAACTGATTAACCTTGATCATGATTGTTTTCATTTTGGACCAATGTAACGTGCTTGAGGTAAAGTATCCCTAGGAGGGAAATTCTAGACAAATACATGGTTTAACTTGATAGGAATCAGTTGATGACCTAAGGGTAGTCAACTTGTGTATCGTGTACCACATGTTTGTTTTGACATGCTTCCAAGGCATGCCTTGTTTGAATTTGCTTACACTATAGATGACGAATGGAACAAACAGTCTCCATTTCGAAGCAGGCAGGGAAATAAGAAGCATTATTATTGTGTTCTGAATTTATTTCAGTTTTTTTTTCCTGATGTGAACCCTACTGTTATTTTTTTATGTAGTGTTGTGGTATCACTATTTTGTTATGTGTATGATTGTATTGAAATGACTGTTATACTAGTTTTATTTAATTTATACCCGGACATTTGGATCCAATGTTGCTGTAATTCAGATTTAGCTCAGATTTACATTAAATGTAAATGCGGGATGGTCGTTAGAATCATTTAGATTTTTGCAGTCATGCCCTCAGATCCTAGGTTAGGCGTTGGATTTTATAAATAAACAATTCCAACGATCTTTACTTAAGCCTGGACTACTTTCTTTCGTAGCTTGTTTTTTGTGGGAGTGTATTACCAGGGTGTCTATGACTTTGCAAATCATGATGGGACCCTGATCCTTGGGACAGGGGAGTCTCACAGCCGACGAGCCCATTTGATCTTCGCTCCAATCCTCTTCGTTGGTATGTGTTCGGAGGAAGAGGTCATCGTGGAGGCCATACACGGTTGGTGGTGACCAGTTGATCTCCTCAAACGGGCACAATCTGTCACCACTGTTCGTGCAGTCTGAATTGGAGGTGAATGTAAGTGACTGTGGTTTGGTTGTCTTTGTGGTTAGTGTGATGCTTTAAGATGGAACATGCAGCTGAAGGTATGATCTTTGTAACGTGTTTCAGTTATAAATGGGCGTAATTGTTACGTAATTTTAGCTATATTTGCATTATATAGTATTTAACTATTATATTTAAAATTAAATTTTCAGTTTGATTTTAAGTATGTCGCGTCACTCTGCGTCTCTTTCTACTCAATTATAAAATCTTGTAGTTTACGCCTGTTATAAGATTTTTTGCATCTTTTTGCAACTTACTTAGTTATTTTACGTTTTTGAAGATGCCGCGCAACCAGTTCTCACACGACTACAACTGTTTGAAGCACTGGGTTCGACGATTATGTCAAAAGTGGAACTTTGTGAATTTGTTAAAAGTAAATGAAAGTCCTGCATTGTGCAAGGTTGTTCCAGTTGAGGGCATGAGCAAGTGGGCTGGATCTTGTGTTCCCCCGCACTTGCAGGACACGTCTGCATCAGCTGGAAGGATGCCCAATTTTTGCATGTTGATTTTGCAACGGGGCACTCCCACCCTAAGACGATTGAGTGGTCTCCAAACAGGGTAGGGAACATCGTTTCCTGGGGCTAGCTCTTCCTTTGCAGGATATCCAGCGGCAGCTTACTCTTCCATCTGGTGATGTGTTCTCTCCAGTGGTTGTGTTCTAGCGATGAAGCTCTTCCTGGATTTCGGACGACAAACTACAGCTTGATGATCATGCAGTGGGTGACGTGGATCATAGGTCTGCTTCGCCCTCTCCGCATCGGCTGTGAGCTTCCT
Source organism: Meconema thalassinum (assembly GCA_946902985.2). Taxonomy (NCBI): domain Eukaryota; kingdom Metazoa; phylum Arthropoda; class Insecta; order Orthoptera; family Tettigoniidae; genus Meconema; species Meconema thalassinum. Next base: position 297,739,224 of record OX336394.1, read on the forward strand.
CAAAATATTGTTCCTTACACTGACCTTCAGCCTGGTGTTATGGCAATGTTTCTTGAAGGGCAGTGTACGGTCTAGGGTAACACCCAGATATACAGGTGTTGTACAATGCTGAAGTCGTTTGCCTTGCTATGTGACGTCCAATTCGCGCTGAACTTCTTTATTCTGTAAATGAAATGCGCAAACTTGGGTCTTGTTGGGATTGGGCGTTAGAAGATCGGCCTCATAGTTAAGGCCAAGCGTATCCAATGATGAAGTCAGCTTTCCTTCAACCTCTTCAATCGTCTTTCCATGAGCAGCTACTGCTGTATCATCAGCATACATGAAATGTCTGGATTGTTCTGTAATGGGTTGATCATTAGCATAAATGTTAAAGAGCACAGGTGCGAGCACACTGCCTTGAGGCCTTGAGGTAGGCCATTCTTTTGTATGTGCCATCTGCTCTTCTTACCCTGGAGAAAGACCTGGAATCTTCTATTCTGCAAGAGAGTGCCTATGAGGGATGTTGGTAAACACTTGTGAGCTGGTAGGTTTTCTTCAGCAACTATCTGCGGTTGATAATGTCGTAGGCAGATATTAAGTCGACAAAGGCAACTTCAGTTATCTTATCCTGTTCGAAACCATCTCAACGTGTTGGGTGGGGTTCAGTATCTGACTGCAGCATGATTTTCTAGGTCTAAAACGAGCTTGTTGAGGAATTAGCTTTTCTTCGATAATGCTGTTGATGGTTAAGAACAAGAAGTTCGAATATCTTAATACAGTGGCACAACAATGATATTGGACGAAAGCTTCAAGGATCATTTGGCTCCTTACCAGGATTAAGGAATGCAACCACTGAGCTTTCCACCAGAGCCTGGGGATTTAAAGCTCAGCGACACACTCATTCATCAGATTAAGCAGCCATTGCAGGGTGGTCCGGCCAAACTTCTTGATCTGTTCCACTCTGAGGTCATCAGTGTCGGGAGCTTTATTCAATTTTAGAGTGGAGATGGTAGATTCCAGTTCATTCAAGAGAAGGGCTCTCGTAGAAGATGGTTCCCACATCCTGGGGTACGTTCCAGTTGTTCCCGTGTACTTCGACCTTTAGTCTTGCCATTCATGAGGAATTGAGCTGCAATCTGGTCTGCTGTTATTGCGGTGAAGTTTCTAGATTTCGTCGTGTCACCGCTAAGGTTTTTCAGGAGATTCCAGCCCCGTCTACTATTTACCTTCATGTCAAGATTCTCTACCAGTGAGCTCCACTTAGCTGTATGATTCGCTGAGATGGTTTACAACAATTCCTCACCAACCTGGATAGTGTCATCAGCAAATGGGTCTGTCTCAAAAAGATCCTTGCTGTCGTCATTTAGCTCTGGTATATAGCCTGTTCTACAGCCTCGTGGGATGGTCCTCCTTGAAACTCTCTGGACGCATTTGATAAATGTCTCATACATCTCAGGTTGGGGTGGGATCTTGGCAACTTCTATGTCGAGCTCGTTGGTGTACCTTTCCCAATCGACTTTCTGAAAATTAAACCTAAGCTCGAAAGGCACCTCCTCTGGCACTATCATGGCATTCACTCTGCATATCACAGGCCATGTTGGGTACATGGTATGGGCTTACCCATCATCTTCACGCAACTCCCAGCAACTTTGGATGACACAAAATGTTGTCTGGGTTGTAGCCTCTCCTCCACCTGCCGCTATTGAAGGATGTTGTCAGCTTTGGATCATGAATTAGTTGCATATCATGACTCTCTGCCCAGGTTTCCAGGTTTTCACCACTGATATCTGAATCTGAGTATCTCCAAGATGTGCTTCGGCAGTTGTAGTCACCAAGGATGAAGTTTACGTCCTAGTACTTGAAGTTGGTGGGTTCTTCAAATGTGAAGTCAACATTAGGGGGCTTGTATATAGAAGTTGCACAAAAGAATGGTGTACACACTGAACGAATCTCGATATTATCCCTTTCAGTCAGTGAAGTTGATGTGATAGTCAGGTTTGGTCTGGTTGTAGTTATCGTGGGGCCTCTCTAGAACAAGCTCCATGCCTGAAATTTTGGGCCGATGACTGTTGTAGCCCCAGTGAGTCTCTTGAACTAGAAGGATGTCACATTTACTTTCCTGACGCAAATCAGCCAATATTGTCTCTTTGGCACACGAAAATCCCTCGATGTTTATCGAGACTATAACAAGTGGTCTTGATAAAGATCCTTTAAGGAGATGACTACTTCTGTGTTGAACGGTGGTGGAAGAATCAGCCGCTGCTAATAAGCAACGTTGTCCAGGGTGCGCCCGAATTGTACTGAATTTTGATGGTGTATTTTATACAATCATCGAGGAGGCTTCTTCCGTGCACCCCAGGTACCCCCTGAGACAAGAGCAGTAATCATCCTAGTTTATAAGAAAGGTGAAAGGAAAGATTGCAACAAATATCTCTTTGATTAGTATCCCAAGCAAAGTGCAGTCAGGCATTATAGAAAGAGAAGTTCTTTTATTGGCCATGAATAAGATGGATGAAAACTAGTGTAGCTTTAAACCAAAATGGGGATGTCAGGATCAAGTTTTCAGTACCGAAAAGTGCCAAGTTATTGAGAAATGCTACGAGTTGTGTTTGTGTTTTGTAGATCTAGAGGAGGCATATGATAGAGTACCAAGTAAAAAGATGCTGAGTGTCTCAAGGGATTATGGTATCGAGGGAAAGCTGTTGCAGGCAATCAAAAGTATTTATGAAATGTTGATAATCGGGCTGCAGTGAGAGCTGATGAGTTCTTGATTTAAAGTGAAGTAAGGCTGTAATCTTTTACCATTATTATGGTATTTGCCAAAGGGCACAAACTGGTTGGGGATATTCAGTTAAGTGGAGACCAGGTAAGCAGATGACCTGATTGTTATGACTAGGGGGCGGATTTCTATGACCTAAAAATGTATGAAAAATGTATGCATTTATGACCTAAGAAACAAAAAAATATGACCTATAAAATCCAAAATATGACTTTAACCTCACACAATTTACAGAATAATATCACTCCATCCGTAATGACTATGTTTTCACCGAACTCGCGAACAAAACTTTGTAGCTTCCCACTTATTGAGACTTTCGTTTCAGACATATTGAAAAGAACTGAATGACTGAAACTCCCTAATGAGTGACCAAGGTCATTCAGTGTGTTGAAGGTGGAAGAGGGAAGGGTGAAGGAGAGAGATAAGAACGATGACAAATAACTGCGGAATTACCTCTGCTTCCGTGTAAACAATAGCCCGGTTTCCTGGAATTGACCCAGCTAGCAAACAATAGCTCCTACCTGTTAGAAACATTCCATACACTACTTTAGAATGGTTCTTCAGTAGTATATTCCAGTCTATCCTGAACAATAATTTCTAGAGTTAATTCTGTTTCTAGAAAACGAAATTTAAATGAAAATGACCAAAATATGGTGTTTATAATGATATTTAGTTCAAAATATGCCATAAAACTTACGAAAACCTAAATATGCATTCATATGCCCAATAAAACCTGTTTAATTTTGATTATCGTGCTTGGAAACGTGTTGAAAATACAAGTCTATAAGATATAATGTTAAGGGTAAAAATATGACTTGTCATAGAAATCCGCCCCCTAGTGATGACAGACTTGGTCGAAAGCTTACAGAAATGTAAGAAACTAAACATTTCAAAAACAACAACCGATATCACCTTTGTTTTCAATGTCAGTAGGGAAGGAGCACTAGAAAATAGGATGCCGGGTAGGAGGAACTAAACTGGAGCAGGTGGACCATTTTAATTACGATACTTGGGCTGTGTATTCTTTCACAATGAGAATATAGTAGCCTATAAGGTACAAAAAAAAAGTCATGCAGTGAGTTCTCAGTTATGATCTACTGTACGGTATTCTAAAAAAAGAAGGCATTATAGCAACAATATTTCTCTCTGCATTGCTAGTATATAAACCGACGTTGCTATATGAGATAGCTGTGTGGATACAGGATATCTCATACATAAGTTAGAAGTAATCGATATACAAATAGCATAAATGATTGCTGTAACAAAGACATGAGAGCAATCTTGAAATATACCTTCAGAAAACGGTAGCAATGATATTCAGAAGGGGCGGAAGAACTGCCAAAGATGACATATTTTACCTCAGAGATGAACCTTTGCTTCAAACCAGTCATTACAAATATCTAGGAATTACTTTGCAAATACAAGGGAAATTATTTACACGTCACATCAAAGATAAAATGATCTGTGCTGTCAGATCAATGAACGACATTAGTCATCTCAGGAATATGTCTTTGCAATCGACACTGAGACTCTTTAAAGCAAAAATTACACCAATTGCAACGTATGGATTGGATATAATATGGGTTAATTTAAGCAAAAATAACCTGAAAGACTTAGAGAAAGTGAAAGCCTTATTCCTAAAAAGACTGCTTTGTTTGTCAAAATATACCCCATCGAGACTGGCGTATGAACTAGCGGGGGAACTTTTCTTTATAGAAGAACTCCGACTGGTTCACCAACTACCATCCACAAGACAATACAACGATTTGCTACAAGAACTACTTGCAAAAAAGAAGGAGATCCCAATTGGTTTGTACTCCACGACGGCCATGACGTCAACGGAATGGAAGTTGAGACACACAGTGACCCGATTCGCGGTGCACGGTTTTCACCACAGGATTTGTGAGACTGAGGTGTTTCATGTGTCCGCACCAGAGTGCATTTGGAAATTGTGTCAAAAGTCGTGCGATACTTACCACGCTCTCGTGTGTACTAAAAGGTTGTCATCGCTTACAGAATTTTGTAAATAATTAATGTAATGCACATTGTGCGCACTTATCCTTAATAATAATAGCAGAAGGGTACTCATAATGAAGAAATAAAGGCTAAGTTGGAAATGAACATGAGCTGTTTATGTCAGCCAACTCAGATGGTGGGGTCATGTGATGAGAGATTACCAGAGAGTTTAATGAACTCAGCTATAGAAGATAAGAGAAGCAGAGGTGAGAGATGTAGGAGCAGAGGAGGCAACAGTGCTAAACTGCTAATAAGGGATCATGGAGGCGACTTACCGTATTTGCAAATAGAGGCTTACAGACTAGACTGGACTCTGAAAGGCAAAGCAATCTCAAATGAAAAAAAAAATGAATGAATAATCATTAGCTCCCTCACATGTTCCGTGGTGCCATAGCATATAGAAGAGGAAGTGTAGAATCTTCACGAGTTATCGTGGACCGCCGCACAGATGGCACTGGTAACGCCTGTGCCGCAAGCTCGTGTCACCGAGTCCCACGATCAACAGAGGCATGTACAGTACTACTGGTTCTGGCTACGTAAGAAACCGAAGCATACAACTCACGTTGAAAGATGATTTCAGCAACTGGACACTTTGGAGTATTTTCTAGATGATTTTGCTGGCTTGGATGTAAGTATCTCCTTTGTGCGGAAGTAGAATCAACATTTCAAGTAGTGGAATACAGTACAAGTTAGTTTAGGTAACATAAACAACACATGATCTTACGACTTCACTTTAATAGATTCTCAACTATCTAAACACTCGAAAAATACATCCCCCACGATAATTTTTCCTCTACAACCTTTTCCACTCAAAACAACACGTTATAAACACTTTCTGATGCATACCATACGTTAGATATGTTGTTGATTCATGTAGGGGCTTTGCGACATTGTGGCCATGTAGCCCCGTATACTTGGGTGTGTATGGAATTTAGCTGATAACCTGTGTTATTGGGATCGACAGCGGTAGTTACGCTCGCTATAGCGCAGCGCTAGGCCATGGGGTCAAGCTCTCTGCCGCCCCTTTAGATGTGGGTTCGAGCGCCACCGTCGGTCATCCTTGAAATGGATTTCCATGGTTTCCCCCATTTTCAACTCCAGACAAATGCTGGGACGGTACCTCCTGACAGGCCATGGCCGCTTCCTTCCACATCCTTTCCCAGTTTCATTAATGTTCATTAATATCATCTCTCATTAACTCCTGTCATGAGGTTGGCGTCAGGAAGGGCATCCGTCCGTAGAAATCATCCGCCACATAGAAATTCATCGCATCTCATCTCCGACCCAGGGAATAATAAGGGGTGGACATACATACAACCTGTGATATTGTGATGGCTGTATTAGTGTGTGTAGTTGTAATTCAGATGAAGATTGAGAAGGAGGCGGCCGTGACCTTATTTAGGCGACATTTGTCTGGAGTAGAAGTGGGTAACCACGGAAAACCACTTTCACAATGCCTGAGTTGGGAATCAAGACCGCCTCTTCTTAGTTTTGCCTCACGAGGCTGAGTGTATCCCGTTCCAATCCTCAGATCAGAATTAAATTTCTTGGCAGAGTCGGAAATCGAACCCAGGCCTTCGTGGTTAGATATGTGGCGCTTTGTGTAGAACCGTAATCTTTAAGAAGTTTTAGCGAAGCAGCTACATTATCAGTTGGTTTCCGTGGAGGAAAGGTGGGCATAATTAATACTGCGTCACTTTTGAAATATTTTGCACGATGTATCCAGCTAAATGATACACTAAACATTCTTTGCCTACCTGAAGACGATCGATATCCAGATCTACAGCCAGGTACGAAATACGTGGGCATATTGCGCGCGCTGGAACACTCTGTAGACGGTAAGTGGTAAGACATAACACAACTCACACTACTCACTCATGAATGCTTCAATATTAAATGCGGAACAGTGACAATGGAGAGCAATCAAAATTCTGATATCTTGACACAATTGTAAAGCGCACTAAAGAGATGTATCGTCTGTTGCTGTCTCAATCGATGGTGCTGCTGCTGGTGGGAAGACCAGCACTCCCTTCAGTTGGCTCACGGCCGTGGTTGGCTTATGGGTGCAAAGAGAAGAGCACACACTTCCTCTTCCATACGCTATGATGGTGCTATAAAAGAAAGAGGTCAATAAATAAAAGAATGGTGATGAAAAATAAAGCCTTTTCTTTTTGTGTCAAAGTCTTTCTATGAGAATTCCACATGCTTTTAATAATTCATAGTGTACATTTCAATCATTTGTTTAACAATATGAAGGTTGTACAACGATTATACTCAAACAGCGATCATTCGCCAATGATAGAAATGACTACAGTATTTACATCACTACATATCAGAATTGTTAGAATAACAGCATCCAGATTGTGAAACTTTTTTATGAAGCTCATTATTTTTCCTTTTATTACTTGGAGACTAAAGCTTCGATCCAAAATTCGGCGTACGTGGCTTGGAAGAAAAACAAAAAGCTTCATACTGTTGAAATCGTGAACATTATTGTAGTAGTATTTAACTGTATGATATTATCATTACATCGTTTTGTACTGTTGAATCATTTTGTTGTGGTAATATATTTATTCTACAATCTGTATGTAAGACAAATTTCTATAATGCAACTTTGAAGTAAGTTAGTTAGTTATTATGCCTATTGTTCTAAGGGGCGGAACTACGAGGTCATCTGCCCCTACTTTGAAGTAAACACAACAGGCAACTAAACTATTTTTTTATATAGATAATTTATTTATTACAGCCAATGGTCAATATGAAAAGATATACATTACTTTTCCTCACTATAGTTCAGAATGGATCTAGTTTTCTTGAACGATGGAACAGATGATACCTGAGACACCTAGCACCACAAAGTTCGCAAACGCACATGTCATCCAGTAAGTGAAAAGCTATTGTTCTACATATCTGGTGATTCCACTAAATAACTTACTCTTATATCCGTCTTTTCAATACTTGAGATATTATTAGCACTGTTTAGTACTGGTACATGTTTCGAGCAATAATGTTATTCTTCATCAGCCAGATATACACATTATAAATACTTATGGGCATAAAATACATTGCAAATACACATAGTTCATTTAAAAAGTCAGATATACACATTATAAACACTTATGGGCATAAAATATATTGCAAATACACATCGTTCATTTAAAAAGTCACTTAAAAAATCAAAATATCACATGTCCAATACACTGGAAAATTGTCCCTTTCTACAATGTACATTAGCTAAAACATAGCAACTTGAGAGGCTTAAAATATAAACACTTCGTTTAGAGTTTTTCTTGATAAAAATCTTTAAATTTGTCAGTACTGTGGTGGTCCTATTGCACTATATTTGAAGACAAACTGATTGACATGGTTGCACTTCCTCATATTGGTCGATGTTTGCCTTAGTTGTGATTTCCATAGGTTATGTATAAATATTGATCAACTAGGACTCCTTGATCTCTATGGATCAGCCATAGTTAATTGTCTTTGTTTCATCTGAATTCTTTGGTAGATGTCTGATACGCATCGTGTACCGGTATGTGTTAAGTTAAGATTAATAAAACCTAACAAACAGGTTTATCAAAGGCTTTAGAGTCAGCGATGGAACAGTCCCTTCAGTATCAAGAGCCTGTTTCAGTCAGTGCTGTTCAGAACCGTCGTGCTAGTTCACCCAGACCCTCCTCAATTATTATGCCAGCCGTGACAGCTGCTCAGGGAATAGTGAAGCCTCGTGTGAAGTTGTTGCAGTGACAAACAGGAAGTGCTATTTTTGTGGACTTGCCTATCACAAGAGGAATGAATGCCCAGCAAGGGAAGCTATTTGTCGTGCATGCTCGAAAACTGGTCACTACGCCAAAGTTTGCAGAAGTATCTAACCGAATCATCATCATAATCTTGAGCAGTTTCCGACCGCTGGTCGGGTCTGCTGGGAACATAAGCCTCTCCATCGTTTCCTGTCCATCCACCATCTCTCGTCTTTCACTGTGTCCCAGCACACTCCTCTTTCCTCCACACTCTTCTTAACTCCTTTTGTCCATTTGTCCCTTGGTCTTCCCCTTGGCCTCCTTCCCTTCATTTCCATTCCAAACATCTTCTTCGGTATCCTCTCCTCTCGCATCCTCCTCACATGTCCATACCATTGTAGCCTAGATCGCTCTATTCTATTTTGCAATGGTTCCTCTCTTACCATCTCTCTGACTCTCTCATTCCTTACTCTGTCCATTCTTGTCACTCCTACCCTACTCCTCTGGAACTTCATCTCCACTGCTCGTATTTTACTCTTGTCCCTTTCCTTCATCACCCATGTTTCTGAACCATACGTCAAAATTGGCACAAAGTAGGTCTTGTAGATGATTCCTTTACATTTTTTTGGTACATCTTTATTCCATATCATCCCCCTAACACTCTTGAAAAATCCATCTGCGCACTTTCCCTTTCATTTATTTCCATCCTATTGCCTCCCTTTTCTTCAATTATGCTTCCCAAGTACTTGAAGCATTCTACTTTCTGCAACTGTTGTCCTCCAAGTGTTATGCCCATATCCAGTCTGTCCTTCCTCCTCGTTGTGATGACCACTTCTCTCTTTTGTGCTGAGAACTTCAACCCATATGATAACACTACTTTCTCCCACTCATCTAATTGCTCTTGAACTTCTTCCTCATCTTCTCCCCATACCAGAAGGTCATCAGCAAACAACATTGCCTTCATTTTCCTTTCCCCAATGCTATTTACCACTTTTCGTATGATTTCATCCATCACCACTATAAATAACAGGGGTGAGAGGGCACTTCCTTGTTTCAGACCACTCTCCAGTTGAAACCATTCCGTTCTCTCTCTCTTCCCACCTTTACACAGATTTTGCTTCCCTCGTACATTGCTTTCACTCTTGCCACTGTCTCCTTGTTGACTGCTTTTGCTCTCATTGCTTCCCATACCTTGTTTCTATTAATACTATCATATGCTTTCTCAATATCCAAGAAGGTCAACACCAGATCTTTCCCATATTCATAATGGTGTTCTTGTAGCTGTCTTACAGCAACTGTTGACCTTCCTGGCCTGAATCCATACTGTTCTTCCCTCAGCCCATCTTCAAATTGTGTCCGAATAGCTCCCAAAAATCTTACCATTGCCATATTGCAGTCTTATCTTCTGCCTCTTCCACACCATCTTGTCTGGCAAAAACAATAATTCCCATTCACTTAAATGGAACGAAAGCCAACGCTCTGGTAGACACTGGTAGTTCTACAAGTTTTATTTCTGAGAGGTTGGTCCGGAAGCTCCGGCTCCCCGTGTGTGCTAGTAGTCTCACAGTAACAATGGCCTCAACATCTCTCAGCTCATCTGTTAAGGGAGTTTGCTCAGTCAATCTTAAAAGTCAAGGACCAAATATATGAAGACGTTCAGCTAAATATACTGACAGATCTATGTTCGGACGTTATTTTGGGTCACGACATACTTGGTCGCCATTCATCCATAGAAATAAAGTTTGGTGGCAGCAAAGAACCGTTGAATATCTGCGGATTGACAGTGGCTAATGTAGAACCTGTCCAACTTTTTCGTAACATCCCTCCAGACTGTAAACCAATCGCTGTTAAATCTCGACGTCACACAGCTTCAGATGCCAAATTCATTGATCAAGAAATTCAACGACTCTTAAAGGAAGATGTCATAGAAGAAAGCTTTTCTCCATGGCGTGCACAGGTTCTTGTTACCCACACCGAGAACCACAAGCGCCGCATGGTAGTTTTCTCGGACAGTAAATCAGTACACCCAACTAGATGCATATCCACTTCCACGCATTGAGGATATCGTAAACAAAGTGGCAAATTATGATGTGTTCAGTGCTATCGGCTTAAAGAGCGCCTATAATCAAATCCCTATCTGCGAAGAGGACCGTCCATACCCAGCATTTGAAGCTAGTGGTAAACTTTGGCAGTATAAACGAATTCCATTTGGCCCAACTAATGGTGTGCCCTGTTTCCAAAAAACTATCGATTCGATCATCCAGAAAGAGGAACTCACTGGGGTAGCAGCTTACCTAGATGATGTCATAGTAGGAGGCAAGAATCAGCAAGAACATGACAAGAATCTGAAGAAGTTCCTAAAAGCCGTAGAAAAGTATCGCTTGACAATTAATGATAAGAAGAGTGTCTTCTCAGCTCGTACGATAAAGGTGTTGGGTTATATAATCTCCAATCATGAAATTCGTCCAGATCCTGACAGATTCACATCCTTGAGAGAACTTCCAGTTCCATCTGATACTGCTTCTCTTCGAAGAGCAATGGGCATGTTCGCACATTTTTCAAACTTCATTCCCAGATTTTCACAGAAAATACATATCCTTTTGAGTGGTCACTTTCCATTAAACGAAAAGGCTGTTGAAGCTTTCAATACTCTGAAAGAAGATGTGGAAAACGCACTCGTCTCAGCTATAGATGAGAAGGTTATGTTCACCGTGGAGACTGATGCTTCAGAACATTCTATTGGAGCCACCCTGTCACAAAATGGGCGGCCTGTAGCTTTTTTTTTTCACTAGCCCTCAACAAGTCAGAACAAAGACATTCATCTGTGGAGAAGGAAGCTCAGGCTATTATCGAAGTTGTCAAGAAATGGAGGCATTATTTACTAGGAAGGCATTTCCGCCTCATCACCGATCAGAAGTCAGTGGCCATCATGTTCGACAGCAGGCGTCATGGCAAGGTAAAGAATGAGAAGATACTGCGTTGGAGATTGGAACTTTCATGTTTTGACTATGAAATCATCTACAGACCTGGACAACACAACGAAGCAGCTGATGCTATATCCAGAATCTGTTCGGCTACCCAGTGCTATGGATTACGACTTAAGAACATTCATGAAGCCTTATGTCATCCGGGATTGACGAGAATGAATCACTTCGTTAAGTCAATGAATTTGCCCTATTCGTTGGAGGATATAAAGGTTTTATCAGCATGTAAAGTCTGTGCTGAGCTAAAACCCAGATTTATCCAACACGAGGGAAGTCTCATCAAAGCTATCCATCCATTTGAACGAATAAACATGGATTTCAAGGGACCTCTTCCATTCACTTCCAGAAACCGATACCTCCTCATCTTAGCAGATGAATATTCCAGATGTCCTTTTGCTTTTCCCTGTACGGATGTTACTTCCTCCACCGTTATATCAAAACTGAAAATCCTTTTTTCAATTTTTGGATTTCCTTCCTATATTCATTCAGATCGAGGTTCTGCCTTCATGTCCCAAGAATTGAAGTCATATCTCACGACTGTTAGGGTAGCGACGAGCAGAACGACACCGTATAATCCCAGAGGCAATGCTCAGGCAGAAAAATACATAGGCATTGTCTGGAAAACTATACAGCTTGCCATAAAATCAAGACAATTGGACCTCCGACAGTGGGAAAAAGTTTTAGATGATACCCTCGATTCTATCAGGTCATTACTTTGTACCGCAACAAACGAAACTCCCCATGAGGGTATGTTTAAACACCAACGGAGATCGACTCACGGACAAGTAACCCCTTCATGGTTATTGACTCCAGGACCTGCATTTCTGCGGAATCATACCAGGCATTCAAAGTATGAACCATTTGTCCAAGAGGTCACTCTTGTTGAAGCGAACCCCAAGCACGCTCACGTACAACTTGCTGATGGACGGGAGACTACCGTTTCAACTAGAGACTTGGCTCCAGTACCTTCTCCAGGCAACATTTCTCAAGAATGGGAAGAAGAAAGGGAGGTAACTGAAGAGCAACATTCCAACAGATCTCTTGGACATCACTGCCTTCAACATCAATGGTCCCTCCTCGACCATCGGAATCTTCGACTCTGGTTCCCCACGCCCTGACTTCTCCAGAATCCCAGAGGTCATTAGGAAGTCCAGTTGCGACTTATCCTCCTGACCAGCAACCTAGGCGAAGCACCAGATTCCTGACTTCTCCAGAATCTCAGGGGTCGACAGAGAGTCCAGTTACACTTCCGCCAGGCCAACAACCTAGGCGGAGCACTAGAATCCGTCGCCCTCCCCCTTACCTCAAGGACTATACTTATCAGTTAGGTGGGGGTGAATGATATGGCTTTTCCTTTTTATAGACTCCTTGATCTCTATGGATCAGCCATAGTTAATTGTCTTTGTTTCATCTGTATTCTTTGGTAGATGTCTGATACGCATCGTGTACCGGTATGTGTCAAGTTAAGATTAATAAAACCTAACAAACAGGTTTATCAAAGTGATCATATTTATTACAGGAAGACGGTAATTATTGTTATTGAGTGGAACTCTTAGTTGAGGTTGAAGGTCTCCATCTAACGGTATAAATGATCCGAATCCTTGATGTTAAATGCAACCTAAAACGAAAGGAAAAATTGTTTAGAAAAATGAAAAAGTTGAACTGTAGAAGAATTCTTAATGTAAAGAAAAATTAATTAAATCTTACTTGGGTTGTAATATATCCTTAGTGATTAAGTGATTAATTTAAATTCAATACGTACCATTATGGATAAAAACAATATCTGGTGATGGAATCCTGGACTGCAAACCATGTCACTGTGTGTCTGTGTAATTACTTTTTGTTATTGTATTAGTGCAATAGAAATCCTCCCAGATGCTTGCTCGTTCTCCTTCCTTTCATTTAGATGTTTATCCGATGCATTGGTTGGCAAATGCAGACTAAATTAAGTTCCTCTAGGAAGAAGGACCCCTTTGTGAGTTCATACACTAGTAGTTTTTGAATTTTGATACTGCCAGTGTTCGTTTCAAAAAACTCGCTTTTACTCGGTCTAACACTGCAAGGTCCATGGTCGTTATGTGACAGATCATAGATATGCACAGACACTCCTCAATACTGTTTATTGTTATATAACTACATGGGTTGGTTTTTTAGTTTTGGCACCTTAGTTATAACTGGATTAATAACTCACTTAGATGGTTCCAAGTTTCACAGGCCCTCGATGTAGTCCCCACCGTTGCGTACAACGTGTTCCCAGCGATGCGGAAGTCGTTGGATCCCGTTGGCACTGCCCAATCTATTGATGGTACGAAGAGAGCGCTCGGCAGCCTGCTCAACGTCTTCAATGGTACGGAAGCGCTGCCATACTGTTCCCCGAGGGCAAACCGTTAATGCGGCGTACTATTGATCGTTTCTGCAAGACCATCACCGAGGAGCTCTGAGAAGAAAACGGCGCCACCACATTGTTACACCGCCCATCGTTCTGCATGGCAATGCTAGGGCACACACAGCAGGCGTTGTGTCGGCATTGTTGGATCGCTGGGGCTGGGAGGTCCTCTATCATCCCTCATATTCTCCCGACATCAGTCCCTGCGACTATGATCTCATCCCGAGGATGAAGATGACAATGCCTGGGGAGCAGGCTGCCGAGCGCTCTCGTCGTACCATTAATAGATTGGGCAGTGCCAACGGGATCCAACGACTTCCACATCGCTGGTAACACGTTGTACGCAACGGTGGGGACTACATCGAGGGCCTGTGAAACTTGGAACCATCTAAGTGAGTTATTAATCCAGTTATAACAAAGGTGCCAAAATTAAAAAACCAACCCATGTATATATATATATATAGTTATAGTCCACGAACCTACTACGATGTCGTAGGAAGGCGGAGAGGTGATACTCCGACGTGGCGCGTCCCAGGTGGCGGATAGGGGGGTCCTCACCAGTTTTGCTGACGGACTTGAGCGAAATAAAATAGCTCTCGCGGACCTAAACACACTCCCATCTCTCATCAATCATCCTATCATATTCCATTCATCACCTTTCCAGATCACATCTGGAATTGTAATCCCTGACTACGGTCAAATCATGGGTCCTAGACCAGACAATCAACTCAAGTATGAACAGTCTTCTAATGAACTCTTCCACCGCAAGGCACCATTGGATACGGTGGGGTGTCGCGTATAAGAGTCAGGTGAGTCGGAGCGCCTGGAAACCCGAAAGTCCAAATACAAACTCAAAATTAACAAACATAGGGAATTTTCATTCTTTGCAACATTATACATAAATTCGTTAATTAAAATTGGAAAACTTAAGCATTTAACCGATATATTGGACCAACACAAGATCTTAATAACAGCACTTCAAGAACTTAGAAACACAGATCAAGACCCCATTGAATCTGGAGGATACCGTCTCTACAAGGGACCTCTAGGACCACGAGTTATGAAAAATGTCCCCCAATTTGGTATGGGATTTTTAGTACATACCAGTATTATTGATTCAGTGGAAGACTTTTCATCAAGGTTAGCAACTTTAACAATTAGGACAGGAAACAAAATATACTCATTGATAAACGTTCATGCCCCAACTAATGACACGAATGTCAAAAATTTAGAGATGAAACGGACAATTTTTGGGAAGAACTTGCCTTACTAATATCAAACATTCCAGACACTCATGTTAAAATCTTGCTTGGGGATTTTAATGCAAAAATTGGTCAAGAAAGAAAATTTCGTCCAATAGTAGGTAAGTGGCCAGCTCACAAATTCACTAACAAGAATGGTCAAAGATTAATTACCCTTTGTGAAGAACATGGCCTACGTCTGGAAACTACTAGATTTAAGCGAAGACCACACAAACTTATGACCTGGAAATGCCCTAGTAGTGCACTAGGGGAATTCCAGATAGACCATGTTGCAATGGATAAAAAGTTCTACAAAGAAATATATAACGTGAAGGTACTACGTGGGGTCGATGTTGACTTTGATCATTATATATCCAAGATAAAGATCAAGTTAACTCCACGACGTAAACAAAAATCGTCAAACTCGACCATGCAAAGGCAATATGACCCTAGTTATTTAATAAATAATGTGCCCAATAAGGAAAAGTCTAAAACTCTCTTAAGTACAAGCTAGAAACGATGGTTGACACACTGAAAACCGTTGCTGTCGAAATTACCCCTATTAGGAAAAGGAAAAAGCATGCATGGTGAAATGCGGAATGTGACGCTGCAATTCGGAAAAGACATACAGCATGGCTCAATGATCAGCAAAAGATGACCACACAATCGCGAGAAGAATGAACCATTGTTCGAAGGGAAACTGCCAAAGAAATTAGGAGAATTAAAAGAGAAAATCAAAAAAGTGCATACAAATTATTGATGATTCCTTTAAACAACACGAAACAAGGGACTATTACAGGACATTTCGTCAATATCATTCTAAATACAGCCCTCCTACACTATTAATGAAAGATAAATCAGGTAAACTAGCCCACAATGATACTGATAATGCTAAAATTCTAGCAGATTATTTTAGAGAACTACTAAATGCTGATGAACCTAAGGAATATCTTGATTTTGAGCTTAATCCAAAAAATAAAACAAATTTACAGAACATTATTCCTCCTGACTTGACTGAAGTATGTGCAGCGATTAATTGGCTCAAAAATTATAGAGCAGCAGGAGAGAATTCATTGGTAGCAGAACTATCGAAATATGCAAATGAACAAACCATCTCCAACCTCCATAATCACCTCATCGATGTATGGAATTCGGAACAAATACCAGAGGAATGGAGAATGGCTGTAATCCACCCAATTCATAAAAAGGGTGATAGATCAGACCCGACCAACTACCGTGGGATTTCTTTGCTTGATGTAACATACAAGATTCTATCTAGAATTATCTTGACAAGAATTCAACAACAACTCGATCAAGAACTAGGAGAATATCAAGGAGGGTTCCGACCAGGTCGCAGCTGTCCGGATCAGATCATCAGTCTGAAATGGATAATGAAATATCATAGAATGAGACAAAAGGATTTGGTCATTACTTTTGTGGATTTTAAGGGTCATTAATTAACATCCTTAGGGAATTTGGGTTACATCAAAAGCTTATCAACCTCATCGGCGTTACTTTGAAAGATACTAAATCAAAGGTTAAATTTCGAGGCGCCTTGTCTGAACCATTTGATATCCGGACTGGACTTCGACAGGGTGACAGTCTATCACCGTTATTATTTAATTGTGTTCAAAACTTGTCCTCCAAATGTAAAGATTGGTACTAATATAAAACTGAATTGCTTGGCCTTTGCGGATGACCTTGCACTGCTTGCAACCAGTATAGATGAGGCTAAACAACAAATTGAAGAACTTGGGTCTATTGCAGCAAACGTAGGACTTCAAATTTCATTTGAAAAGACTGAAATAATGTCATCCTTCCTTTGATGTGGAAACACAAGCTATTACATTGATTAACAATAAAGAAATTAAAGTTGTACATAAATTTAAATATTTAGGGGAGATTATAACATGGAATTTGAATGAGAAAGCGTCAATCGAAAATAGAACAACAAAGTTAAGACAAGCGCAATATATTACTTGGTCTAGTTACAAAAATAACACTCTCCATAAATGCCAAATTACGACATTACGAATCAGTTATTAAGCCGGAAGCAATATATGCTTGTGAAACACTTTTCAAGTTAAACACTCGATCAGTTACTGACACATTACAGAAGATTGATAGAAGAATTCACAGAACTATAATTAATTTAAAAAAACATCAGGTGGATGGTCAATGCGTCTATTACCAAATGAAGTGGTTTACAAAGAAACTGAGTCTATAGTCGATACTATGCGAAAAAGGCGAATTGCTTTTTGTCATATCTCACGCCTGCCGGATACCAGACAATTAAAAGTATTATTTAATTATTTTTTCAAAAGTAAAACAAAGAACTCTTGGTTTATGGAAATTCAAAATGATCTGGATTAACTCGGCTTGACAATGTCCCAAATTGCTAACAAAGATGAGAAGAATATCTTGAAAAACAAGAACATCCGACTTCCCTTAAAAACCTTTACCCGCAAAACTTACACCATAAGCGATGCAGAGAGAGCGGCAAGGTCGACTAGAATGAAAATGTTTTGGGAAAAGAAGAAAAATAAGAATCTGAATCTTTAATATTGTTTTGGTTAAGTGCTCCAATGAGGGCGTAACATTTGTAAATAAATATAGTTATAGTACATGTATATTCAATCGGAAAGTACCCAGATGTATAGCGTAGAAGTAGTAGGCTACCTAGGCTGTTGCCTAATGGCCTTGTGTCATATGCTGTGAAACTGACTAGAAGCGACACGACAGAATATCGAACTTATGATTGGTTTGAATCTTATATGGATTTAGGTGGCGGTGAGATGAGATATAGATACTCTGGATAAAGTTTGGTTAATTGATTGTTTGGCAGATTCGAGTTGGGATTCTCCGTGCGTGTGGACGTGGTGTGCTTGTGCTCCCGGTGTTTCATGCCGCGTGTGTTCGGAGTGTACCTTAGCCTACCTATTTCTTTCTCCCTTCTTGTGTGAACATTATCTTTAGTGTAAACCGTTTGTTTTCTTCCCCGGTAATCTAGTGCATGCTGTAATGGCGTCTTCTAGTGACGGTGGTTTGCATGCTCGACCCCCTGATTCTGAACCCCAACATTTTACCACGGATAGTGTCCCTCTTATGGCACCTTTTCAACCTCAAATGGATACCGAAAATTCTGCTCCTTCGGATCGTCCCAGATCCGGCATTTTCATTTGTTCTGATATTTCTTCTGTTTACACTCCTAATCATATGGGACCGTATATTGTCCATGTCGAGTCTGCTGATCAAAAGAGGTTGGGAAACTTACATCCCATGAGTCTTGGCCGTACCTTTTATGATCGCAAAATTACTGGTATCACCTCTATTCAACGCAAAGGTCATAATCGAGTACAAATTAAATTTAATTCAGCTACCCATGCAAATGATTTCATGTTGCATTCTATTCTGACAGAACGCCATCTTAAAGCTTTCATACCCTCTTCCAGTATTCAGAGAGTAGGGGTTGTCCGTGGAGTTGATTTCGACCTCTCTCTTGAAGATATTATGAAATTCATTGTTACTCTGATACCCATTGCCAAACTTCAACGTACGACTAGGAGAGTGACCAGAGATGGCCGCACTGAATACGTTCCCACAGGGACTGTCAAAGTCACCTTTGCTTCTCAAAATTTGCCTAGATCTGTTTCCCTTTTTAATGTTTATCTCGAAGTAGAAATATTTGTATTTCTACCCATTATATGTCAAAGATGTCAACGTTATGGTCATGTTGGCCTCAATTGTCGAGCGAAGTCGCCAAGATGCCGCAAATGCGCTCAGTCCCATTTAACGGTTGATTGCACTAGTGTGCTCTCTTATTGTGCCCATTGTCTGCAGAATCATCCTTGTGGTTCTGCTAGATGTGAATTCCATCAACAACAAATAGCAATCAAACGCCAAATGTGTCTCACTAATCAAAGTTATGAGGAAGTCACCAAACATCAACCGCTCACAGTCAATCCCCTGTATACTCCGCAGCAGTTCCCTTCATTAGAGGAAACTAATACCCCGTTTGTATCTTCCAAAGCTCTTCCGAATTCTCTACCAACAGAGGGGATCACTAAAAAACGGAAATTCACTACCGTTCTGTCACCCCACGGGGTATGACCATCAGGCCTATCAGGCGATTTTACATCCTCCCACCAACTCTGCTTCTCGGTCACCTGCAGGACCGTCTTCATTGAACCCCCTTTCACCACCACCCCCCTACTTCGTCTGACCCGCTACCGACTGCCGGTATGCCCACAGAATTGTATGCTGATTATACTCAATTACTCGCATTATTAGGTACCAACGCTCAATGGCAAATGTTACCGAAAAATTATTTTTCAACTTTCTAGCCTTTTTACCCCCACAATCGCATGTTTAACCCGTTAAATCCCCGATCCCTCCCGAGCCCTGTCCCTATCCATTAGATGCGTCTCCTTCAAAGGAATTGTCGGAGCCTGCTCCACAAAAAACATGAACTTATTCTACTTGTGCAGGAATTCAATCCTGATATCATATTAATTCAGGAAACTTGGTTACCGTCTCATTTCACCTTTTATCTCCCGAATTACCACATTGAATGCAGTGATGGCACTCCCTATGGGGGAGTCATGACTTTGATTAAATATCATATTCCGTACACCCTTGTCCCCAACCACTTTACTATTCCCCGCACGTATTCCTTAACTATACGCTTAGATGCCTTCTATGTCACGAATTTTCATTGTCCCCCAGCTATCAAAGGCAATTTTCGTCAATGGTTTTCTTTTTTACAATACCACAGTAGCTTGGGATCCCACATTCTTACCGGTGATTATAATGCTCACCATTCTGTTTGGGGTTGTGAAGAAAACACTCCCAAGGGTCGTCATATTTATTCGGCGTTTACCAAACTCCATCTTCATCTTTTGAATGAAGGTTCCCCGACCAGACTCACAGGACCGACCCAGGCAAAAAGTGCCGTTGATCTTGCTTTCACCACCATTAATATAGCACACCGTCTTCATTGGCAAACTATTCCTGATCTCCATCAAAATTACCATTATCCTATTCTTATGTCCTACTCTCTTGTCCGTCCTTCTATACTTCCTTCTCTTCTTTCGCCGCCCACTCGTTTGCTTCGCCACTTTGATCCTTCCCTGTTTGCTGATTATATTCAACATACCTCTCCCTCACCTCATGGGACCTCATCTACTACTTATACTCATCTTTTATCTTCGATCGGTGCTTATTTAGATATTTATCATCCCTTAACAGTTCGCCGCCCCTTTGCTTCCCCTTCTTCTCATATTTCTTGGTGGGATCATGAATGTGCCTTATTAAATAAACGTCGCAAACTCGTTTTTAAATTATATCGACAGTTTAATTCCCCCTTTACTTATTAAAATTATTTAAAAATTACAGCTCAACTTCAACGAACTTTTAATATGAAACGTCGGGCCGCTTGGCAACGCTTCACAGCTTCTATTAATCGATCCACTCCTATTTCTCGTATTTGGACTGCAATTAAATTTTTGTCTCATAATTCTTCTCCCAATTCCCCATCTTCCATACCTGATGATGTTCTTCGTTCGTTTTATCATCAACTTACGCCGGATTTTGTTCCCCCACTGCTCTCCTTGCCTCCAATTCCCACTGGTACCAAATGTTCATGTTTACTTCGTCCCATAACTCTTTCCGAATTTACTAGAGCACTTCATCATCGCAAATCTACCCAACCGGGACTTGACTTTATTACCTGTAATATGTTGCTTTCCTTACCACTTTCGGCCCAAATAACATTAGTAAACTTTTAAAACTCTATTCTTCAAACGGGCCTCTCCGCCTGAGTGGAATGCTTTTCGAATGGTACCCCTCCTTAAACCCGGTAAACATCCCCTGGATCCTCATAATTGTAGGGGTATTAGTCTTGGTTCTTGTCTTCGCAAAACCTTTCAAAGAATCCTTTTACAGCGCCTTATGTGGGTCTTCTCCCCGTGAACCAATATGCTTTTACAAAAAAAGAAAGGCACCATAGACGCCATCAATATATTTTTAACGGATGTTCTTCTCAACCGATATCGAAAACATCATCTTCTTGCAGTGTTTTTAGATGTACAAGGCGCTTATGATAATGTCAACATTTCTCTTCTATTACAGATCCTGGGCCGTTTACAATTTCCTCTCGGTTTTATCTCTATTATTCATAACCTTCTTACCAATCGAAGGTTATCTGTGCACTCCTCTACACTTGAGCTTAATGATCGCTATACATCTCTCGGCTTACCACAAGGTGACATATTAAGTGGTCTTTTATACAATATTTACACCCATGTACTTGAGACGATAGTGAATCCTCACGTACGTATTTTGCAATTTGCGGATGATTTTCTTCTCTATTGCTCTCACCCCCAGCTATCTGAATGCCGCCGGAACATGGCTACAGCTTTAAATCTCAGTCATGATTGGTTGCACCAATCCGGATTAACTACTTCCCCTTCTAAGAGTGCTGCTCTCATTTTTACTCCCCGCCGTCTTTATGACCGATCTCCTATTCGCTTTCGATCTGGGCATATCTCCCTGAGACGTTCTATGACCTATCTTGGAGTAACTATTGATGATCGACTCCTGTGGACACATCATCTTCAAAAGCTTTCTGTTACTATCCAACGTAAATTTAATCTTCTTCGTTCCCTCACCCACCGTAATTGGGGTGCTGATCCTTATATCCTATTACTTCTCTATCGAAATTTCATTCGGGCGGCTCTCGGCTATGGATGTCATTTTTTCGATTTAATGTCACCCACCCGCTGTAAAGGTTTGGACACCTTGCAATATACTGCCTTACGTATTATTACAGGCGCTCTTCGCTCCACTCCCTCTGGTGCGCTTTTAATTGAAACTGCTGAATTTCCCCTCGTCTTAAGGCGTCAGTATTTATCGCTTAAATATCTTCTCGGTAAGATGGCTATTACCCAATTTCCACTTATACCTAAATTGCAATTATTACATACCTATACACAAACTTTTCCTCGTTTTCGGACTTTCCTCCCATCCCTCTTAGTTGCTTATCGTTTTCTGCAACCCTCTCGTTCCTCTATTCTTCAAACACGGAAACCTCTCTGTTATACGGTCCCTTACCCTATTCTTTATTATTCCCCGAATTAATACTTGCATTTAGCCAACTCTCCCCTTACCGATCTCCGTCACAATCCTCTTATTACTAATTCCTTAGTACTCACTTTCTTATCTACGCACCCTCATCACATTGTCTTTTATACTGATGGGTCCAAATTTTTCAACCCCCTTCGTGTTGGTGCAACCGTTTATTCTCCTCAACTAGATCTTTCACTACAATATTGTATATCTTTTTCGCTTTCCATCTTTACGGCTGAAGCCTTTGCCAACCGACAGGCTTTGCTTTATATTAAACAACTTCACATTCGCCAGTCTCTGATTTGTACCGATTCACTTAGCGTGCTCAGGGCTCTTTCGAATATTTGAAATAGAAATATTTATTTATTTATTTATTTATTTATTTGAACCAAATCTACTTGTTAATTGTCACTTTAACGCAGAGAGTCATATCGTGACATACAGACAATAAACACATAGATAACATAAATTTACAGTATGGCATTAGATAATTAAACCAAATGTTCATTCGGCATTTCATAGCTTCCTCGTTATTTCAAAACTTAATAATGCTTTGCAGTAGTTATCTTCATTCACAATATCACTGGGCAACTTTTCTGATGGAGACTGCACAAAGTTCTTTCTTAATCATAAATGTGGACACAGTGTTCTTCATTTTTAGACAGTTCTCCATGGGAGACACATCACAGAAAGAATTACTTTTATTTCCCTATCGAGCCCTTACTGACTGTAAGAGTCTGATAAGTTTTGTAGTAAGGAAAAAAAAAACATCAAACTCACAGGAAAAATCTACAGACAGCAATATGTGGCTGTACTGTAGTAATCGTATAGGCTACCTAGTTAATACAGATAGGCTCTCCTAGGCTTTAACAAGATTTATAGCTTAGGAAGCCGTCTCCTGTACTTGAATGCTTAATTTACAAGCATCTTTGTTCTGAATCTCGTCCGACGCTTTCTTATTCCACATTGCCCTGATGGTATTAAAATATTTAGCTAATTGACCTGCTTTCCCCCATTCCCTTTTTAGTAATTTAATTAAAGTGTGATACTCATTTTCATTTTCTATTCTGTTTAGATCTGCTTTGTCTACAAACTTTGCTCTTATCATTTTAATTTCCTAGCATTCCCTGATCAGGTGCGCTGCACCCATAACCTTCCCACAAAACAGGCAAATGTCCTCTTTCCCTACTTCTCTCAACGCTTTGTTCTTATACACCCCCATTAACCACCAAATTATCCCTCTCATTTCTCTTTTCATTAGGCATTGAGGCTTTATGCTCATAAAGTTCCTTATTTCGCAGAACTCCGTTAAGGTTCTCCTACTGGTGCACTCTTCTCTTAGCACCTGCAACTCTACGTCATTAACCCTTCTACACACTTTTTACACACCCTACCTTCCTCTCTTTGTAAGTCCCTATCCCATAGATAACCCATTCCTAATCTTTCCAGTACACTTCTTACCCCGTCCACCCAGTAGCCCTCTTGCTGATGCTTCATTTGGTGCAGGTAGGCTACCTTAAGCATTTCCCCCCCTCCACCTGCTTTTAAACGAATCCAAGACTTTATGACCTTTTTTATGATATGTTGTCTAATGCTTACATCCTCACACAACATTCTCGCTCCACAATTCGCTGTGCAACTAGGTAGCCCCAAAATTATCTTGGCAAACCTACTTACAATACTGTCCAGGGTTTTCGTTCCTTCCTCTAAACCCCATACTTCCACTCCATAGAGTGCTCTTGAAACGATGAGTGCGTTGAACACATTCTTATACACTTTGTAGTCAAGATTCGGTAACCTACGCTCCAACACTTTAACATTCGCCAATGCCGCTAGCCCTTTCGATTTTGCCCTTTTAATTTGTTCGGTCCATTTACCATTACTCGCCATTATCGTCCCTAGATACTCAAGTTTTTTCACCGTCTCTAACTGCGACCCATACATGACCCACTTTTCGTTCTTAGCCAGTTTAACTCCCTTTTTGCAGACCATAACTTTGGTCTTACTCGGGTTAATTTTTAAGTTCCAGTCCTCACAGTATCTCACAATATCGTCAATACTATATTGCATATTATAGGGTGTTAGAGCAAGCAGAAGGATGTCATCAGCAAAAGCTAGGCCCGGGATATCTTAATTGTCCAAGCAAGGGTTGGACGTTGCTCAAAGCCCTTTGAATCTAAAATATCGTTGATAAATAGCACAAAAAAAAAGCACCGGGGATAATTTGCATCCCTGTTTAATCCTATATTAGACGTTATCTCTCCTACAATTACATCATCTTTAGTTTTAATTGCACATTTCACTTCGGAATACACATTCTCAATTGCTCGTATCATTTTATGTGACACCCCGATTTTTCCCAGCTTAGCCATGACAGCTCCCCTGCTCACTGAATCAAACGCCTTCTCCAAATCAATAGCTGTGATATACAGCTTACCTCTTTTCCTTCTTATGTACTTGTCCATCACCGTTTTAACCACCATTATATTGTCACTGGTTCTCATCCCTTTTCTGAACCCTGTCTGGAGTCTCGAGAACACCGAACAGCCCTCTGCCCATGCTATTAAACGCTTGGATAAGACCCCGGTGTACATTTTGCTCAAATTATCAAGCAAAGTTATGCCTCTATAGTTGCCTGGGTCTAGTTTGTCCCCATGCTTCTTATATATTGGACAAATTATCCCCTCCTGCCACGCCCTCGGAAATCTAGCTCCTTCAAAGATTTTGTTAAAGATTTTTACCAAGCTGTCCATCATGAACCTATTGTTACTCAACTCTTGCCAAAATTCATTTGTTATCCCCGAAATAGCACCTGACTTCCCTCCTTTACTCTTTGCTATTACTCCCTTAATTTCCTCTATCGATATGACTTGGTCCAGCATAGGCAGAGCGGCCTCCAGCCCCCTCGGGACGCCAAACTCATCCCTCTTCCTCCAATTATCTTCAGCATTTAACAGATTCTCATAATATGCAATCCATACTTCATCACTAATGGAGCTCCCCCCACCACTTCTGCTCCCCCTACAGTAAGAATTTATCCTGCTCCACACTTTGCTACAGTCGTTAGCTTTAGAATCCTTATTTAGTGCTGTAGCTTCCTTACCCTGCCATTCATCTTTCATTTTGCTGAGCAGTTCCCTATATTCTTTCCTTAGACGACAAAATTCTACTCTCATCGTATCATCCCCTCCTCTCTTGTATAACTTCAGTGCCCTAATAACTTCGGTTTTCTTCCTTCTACAAGATTCATCGTACCATCCTTTAATTCTCCCTAATTTTCCTCTAGCCTTCACGCGCATTTTCCGCCCGGCCATCATAATTGCATTATCAATCATACGTATTACCCCTTCAATTTCATCATTACTGATCATTAAACTTATCCCTACCTTTATCAGCTCAAAATTTTCTCCCTGAAAGTAGTTCTGGAACTCTCTGCAGTTTTCCTCCCTCCATCTGAATCTATTTACTTTTCTCTCTATAGCTTTAACTTGTGGGTTCCCTTTTGATTTTGATTTTGTCACCGCTCCCTGCATGTTGACGACAATTGGTAGGTGGTGTGATTCCCCCCATTCTTCAACAGTGAACCTCTTAATTAGGGCTAGTGCTCCTCTGGAACATATTGCTAAATCTATTACACTTCCTCCAATCTCTGTTATATACGTCAGGTTACCTTCTTCATCCCCCACACAGACGCCATTTAATATATATAGCTCTTCTGCACCACATAGTTCCAAAATCTTTTCTCCGTTCTTATTACATTCCTTGTCTTTGCTGTGCCTATCCCCACATACGGCCTCGGCAACCCCCTTGCTGTAAAGGGGCTTTTTGTCTGCAACCCTCGCATTGAAGTCCCCTAAAAGTACAATCTCTGCCTCTTCATATATATTTTGAATTCTGTTTATTTCAATAGCTAACTCATCGAAAAAGTTTTCTCTTGCATACGGGGAATTCTCCGGAGGGTTGTAGACAAAGCCGAAACATACCGTTCCTTTCCCCCTCCCCCTAATATCTGCTTTTACCCACACTACTTCTTCCAGTTCTGAACTAATAAATTCTGATAATTCCCTCACCTCTTCTTTAATTAAAACAACAATTCCCCCCGGGAACGTACCTGTACGAGCTTTCCTAATCTTAGGTTTTGTATATATATTGAAGCCATCTATTTTAACCTCGCAACCTACAGGGAGCCAACTCTCAACAAATCCTACAATCTGCATATCTTCTATTAGGGTCAAAACTACATCGTTCCCTCTCTTATTTAAAAAACCCTCTATATTTACGCTAGCAATATTCCAGTTTAGTTATTTTTTACCCCTACCCTCTTCGCTGGCGGTAGCTTTACTTCTAGTAACTCTAGCTTTCTCTAGCTTTAGTATACTGCCACCTGGAGAAGAAATGACCTCCTTCTACACATTAAACTGCTCTGTCAAGGTTTTCTTGCCCCATAGTTCTTTTAGACCAGTAACTCGTTGTTTGACAGTCTCACCTTTCTGCAAACCACGCACTTGTCCGGTGTTCCTGGCGCTGACTTTAGTCGTTCCTGCTCGCGCCACTTCCGTATTGGACTTGGAGGTCGATGCTCTCTGTTGAATCATCACCGCACTTCCCTCTGAACCGACAGCTGCTTCCACCTGGTTGCTAGTTCTGACTGTCTCCTGTTGTTGTTGCTTCTCCATATCCTGGAGTTGTGCCACTGTCCAAATCCGATCCCAGTTGTTGCCGCTAACCGCCAGTCTATTGCCTTTTACATAAGCCTTGAGACCAGAGCTCCTTGCCTTCCTTAAATGAAACTGCAAGGTCCGTTGCTCGCTTGCCTCTTCTTTACTCATTTCTCTCCTTACCCATATCCTCTCCCCTTTCAGGTTCTTTGTGTTCGCCAGAATTCTGTGAGCCATCAGCGAAGAAACTAATGACACTTTCACGGGCCTCGTGCCCCTTCCCCGGCCTATCCTGGTCACATTGTCAATCTCTGAGACTCCAATGTTTATCCGCATGCCTTCACTAATCACTCGGAGCACCTTGGATGTTAGATCCTCGGTGCTTTCCTTGGCATCTTCCTTTATTCCGTACTAATTCCTTAGTACTCACTTTCTTATCTACGCACCCTCATCACATTGTCTTTTATACTGATGGGTCCAAATTCTTCAACCCCCTTCGTGTTGGTGCAGCCGTTTATTCTCCTCAACTAGATCTTTCACTACAATATTGTATATCTTCTTCGCTTTCCATCTTTACGGCTGAAGCCTTTGCCAACCGACAGGCTTTGTTTTATATTAAACAACATCACATTCGCCAGTCTCTGATTTGTACCGATTCACTTAGCGTGCTCAGGGCTCTTTCGAATATCTCCAACACATATAATTGGTACCTTATGCAAATTCTCCTATTAACTTTCGACCTTTCTAATCTTGATTTTGATGTTATTTTTTATGGCCCCCTAGTCACTCTCACATTCCTGGTAATGAATTGGTTGATACTATGGCTAAAAATGCTGCTCAAGGACATGGCGATACATATGATTTAGCGATACCGTACGCTGACCTGCTCCCTGATATTCACACTCACTTACGTCAAGAATGGCAACAATGGTGGCATTCCTATTCCCGCTCCAAAGCAACCTTTTATCATCGATTGCATCCCATACCTCCTTTCAAGCCTTGGTTCTCTACCGGACAATATACTCGTCGTCATATCACAACCATTCTTCGCCTCCGTTTTAATCAGGCTTTATCCCCTGTTCAATTAGCCCGCCTCCGTTTCCGACCTTCACCTATGTGCGATTGTGGGAAGTATTTAGGCACCGTCAATCACATAGTCTTTCAATGTTCCCTTTATGATTCTCACCGACCTTCATTTTTTCACACCTTATTCACTTATGGCTTTCAACTTCCCTTAACTATTGCAACTCTTCTTACAGACCCAACCGCCCCAGTCATTACCTCTCTCCTAACATTTATTGATGCGTGTAACCTTACTTTTTAAATTTTGTACCTTTATGTGTGACCCGGTTGTGTTTGCGTTTTAGAAAGTCGTCATTGTGGGTCAATTGACGTGAAGAATAGTTCCCCAGTCTCCTTGGTTTCATTTCCCTTTATTCGCTTTTTGTTAACCCCATTCCTTTAATTTGTAGATGCTCCTTCAAACCGTAGTTACGCTCCGAACCTAGTTATTGGGTAAAAAGCTATACGCTCTGCCCACTAAACCCCCCCTTAAAAGAAGAAAGAAGAAGATTGTTTGGCATCGCATTGATGCATTCTGATATAAAATACAACTAGCTGCTACAAGGATTGTGAATAGAATCGTATACTAGAAAGGATTCAGATTCTGTGATATTACGGAGAAGTTTCCGTAAATTGGATTCTTATAAAAGGAACCAGCGAAAGCGTATTGGATGAAAATAAAGAACACCTATAGGAATATTATGCCCCAAAGACCAAGTAAGACAAGGGTAGCTATAATAGAAAAGTAATGTACGGCACTTTCCGATCAGTAAACATAGTCCAATTCATGAAGTATTATAAAGTTATGTTGCAATTAGAGTGTGATGAGTTTATTTTAATAATTACTTTTGAGACATCTGATTAATAGGAAAGGGAGGACGAGCGAATTGCCATAAGCAAGCTCATTGTCCTGCTGCCCGGGAATACAGTCTTGCGTGTTTTACTTTTTTCTCATTATAGTAATGAGTGGCACCCAACAGAGTTTATTTAAGGGTCTGAGCAATTACAGTTAGATGCGTCCATATTAACCTATTCCATATGTTACTATTGGTACTATTTTTGTGTGAAATTGACTGTTTTAATATCTAGTAGTTCTGGCCTATTGATATCTTGAAAGCTTCTAATAGCTGTTATTGCTCTTCCTTTGACATACTGTATATCCTTAAGGATCTTCTTGTAGTTTGTAGATGTATTCCCAAGTATTTTAAGTGATTTACTACTTCTAATTCCTTGTTTCCAAGAAGTATGGTATCCAACTTTGCGACTCTGCCTCCTTTTCTAAAAATCATAACAGTTTTACTACTAGGCCTATTGTAAACTCATTATTCTTTGCCCATTCTATTAATCTCTTAACTGCTATCTGAAGTTCTTCTTTATTACTGGATCCTAAGACCATATCTTCACCGTACATGTATAATACTACTGGAGAATCTCTATTATTTTGTCGACAATATCAGAAGTGGCTTCTAAGTTAAAGAGCATGGGCTCAGTGGGTCCCCTTGACTGAATTATTACTTCCGATCTAGATGTTTCATCATCAATGACAACTCTGTTTGAGCTCAGGATATTGTTCACTATAGTCACCTCTTTGTTGTTTCCACCGATCAATTGCTCTAATTTACCAATAAATTTGCCTGTTAACGAAATCGAAAGCTTTGTTGTAGTCGACAAAGACTGCGTGGAAATTCTGTTTTGGGTGGCGTGGTGTCTCGTCTATGTTCTCCAGCAAGTTTTCTACTGCGTGCAACATTGATCTGCATTTTCAAAAACCAAACTTTTGATCCAGAATCTTGTCATCAATCTCTTCTGCAAGTCTTTGCTGATCTGGTGAAAAGTTTCAATATGTTGTTCTCCAGAGCAATGCCTCTATAAGAGTCCAGAGAGCCTGTGTCTCCCTTTCCTTTGTAGAGGAGTTTTATGGTGGACACTCTCCAATCTTGGGGAATTACTGTATTTCCTTCCTCCATACAGGTGTAGAATAATTTCACCCATATGTCTAGGAAGGCTTCCATGATCAGGTTTATATGTTCATTGAGGATACCGTTTAGACCGGCTGCATTTTGACTTGCATCTGTGTTACAATTCCTCTTACTTCCTCTTCTGGGAAGTCCCAGAAAACCACATGTCCATCCATATTTTGCTTCATCTCCAACGACTCTAGACGGTTAACTCTGATTAGAATGCGCGAGAAATGGTCTGTCCAGGCATCCATAGGAATGTCATTTGGGAAGTGAGGTCTTTTCAAGGTTTGTGCAAAAAAAGGGTTTTTACAGGCTTCCTCAGCAATTTTCATGACTCTCTATCAATGAATGCAGCTTTCTTTTGTTTTAAGAGAAGTTTGTATGTTTTTCGTTTTTGGCATACAAGTTCAGGTCTATCTAGTGGGTTGTCATTTTTGCTATACGTAGGGCTTGGAGGACTGATTTCCTATTCTTTGTCAAACCACCTTTGCGCTCTCCTGGTTTCTCTCTGGGCCAGTATAACAGCTTGTTTTAGTTTGCTTTCTACCTTCAAAGTTGCTTCATCTAAAGGTTTATTAAGTATGCTCTGAATAAGTATCTGTCGTTCCTCCAATGTTGGTAATTTTTCCATTTCAATTTTCCGAGAAAATTTTACCGGTTGTTTCTGGTTAGTAGCTCGATGTCCGGGTAATGTTGTGAAAGTCGCTGTTACCGGGAGATGTTTCTGTAATAGGCAGCTATCATCAACTATCCATGATTGGAATGCAATTAATTTGTTAGAAAATAACAGATCAATGGTACTGCTGCCGTTGTGGCAGAAGTACGTTGGATTTGTTTTTGAGTTGATTAGATTGAAACCCTTTGCCTCCAAAAAGGAGAGGACTAACTTTCTTTTCCTGTTTGGTTTATCAACTCTACAATCTTTCAAGTTTCCTGCCAAGATCACTGCATCACTATTCTCAGTTCTGTTTATTGCTTTACTTAGTGCATCTACTATGTCTTCCGGTGAGAAATCTGGTTGAAAGTATGCTCCAATCATTGTCACACATTTAAGTTTGACGACAAGAATATTCTCCATTAAATAAATAACATTCATGGGAGCGAGATGCAGTTTATACGAGTACATCCATGTGATGTCTCCACTGGGTCTTCCACGCTGTCCTTGTTGAGCTAGACAATGCGTACAGTAGCAGTGGCGTAGCCAAGGGGGGCTTAGGGAGGGGGTTAGAACCCCGCCCCATCGGAAAATCGGCAAGTTGTGTTTTGTGTCTGTGGTGATGTACTGTTGTCGCCTTTCAGCCCGGGTCCCCATTTGTGGCCACACACGTCTTCATGACAATGTATAACCACAGTATACCTACAGATCGCGAAGAAAAAATGAAAATCCACAGCCTGCTTCCAGTCTCCGACCGGGTCAGGAATTGAATGAATGAAGCCCCCATCTAGCGGCGAGGATATGAACTGTGCCGGCTGCCGAGGCCTGACGCACTCCTCTGGGGCAATGATTAAATGAATGACAGATGAAATGATAGTGGAGAGTGTTGCTGGAATTAAATTTTGACAGGGAAAACCGGAGTACCCGGAGAAACACCTGTCGGCCTCCGTTTTGTCCAGCACAGATCTCACATGGAGTGACCGGGATTTGAACCACGGACCCAGTGGTGAGAGGCCGGCGAGCTGCCGCCTAAGCCACGGAGGCTTTTCAGATCACGAAGCTTGGCTCATATTTTTCTACCGCCAGACAATAATGCTCTCATGCAGCCAGCAAGAAACTGCCGACTGCGCTATGTTGGTGTATGTTATTGTTGCTGGATTTACTGTATGTGAGCATTGTGTAAAGGTTATATCTTTAATTTAACATGTGCTTTACAAGAGGAGATGTGCAGTTCAACATACAGATCTAATATTAGAAGCTATATTTCAGTGTTGCTAAGTAACCTATATGGTCGCTTTCCAGTCAGTCAACACGAGTGTACGGTACACAATTAGATTTGGTGGGCAGTGACAATTTATCTCCTAATACCTGAAATAAAAATGCATGTATCGTTTATACACTTAATAAAACACTTCTCACATAAACAGGGTGGGGGGTTGTATGAGAAGCATTTTATTAAATGTATAACTAATTATTGTATTATGAATTACACAGGAAAATTAATTGTTACTCCTCGCCGAATCTAATTGGGTGTATTCGTGTTGACCGACTGGGAAGTCAGACTGTTCAAATAACAAGACGACACCCGAGTTTCCAAAGGACCCTAATAGGTAAGATTTGATCTATAGATTTTAGGCTAGTATTATAAAGCTTTTCAAGGGGAGCGTGATGGTGCAGTGGCTTAGCTGCTCATCAATCACCCGGACGGCCGGAGTTCCAATCCCGGTGACATTGGGGTGGAATTTTTACCTGAAAAATTACGTGGCTCCATTCATTCATTCATTCGTTTATTTGCAATTGGGGGTGTGTCCCCCGGCGGCAAATTAGATATACATAACAAATAAATAATTGTACATAACAATTCACTAACAATTAAACTGGAGTATTTACACAAATAGTCGGTCTTTTCTTAAACACACCTATATGTTTGGGAAAAGGCTCTAAGACTGCGGCAGGTAGAGAGTTCCAATTATCAATGGCACGGTTTACGAAAGAATATTTACCATAATTTGTTCGCTGTGGTCGGCCCTAGGATGATCGCTCCTACCCATGTAAGTAGGCTTTTCCATACGTCTGCTAAGCTCACCCTATGCTGGTTGATTTGTATACGTGTTGTACATAGCGCAGAGTCTAGATTTCATCCGCCTAGCCTCAAGTGATTCCCACCCAAGTTTCTTTAACATACGGCTCACACTGCTCCTGGGATTAAAGTCACTGAGCACAAATCTAGCGGCCTTTCTTTGTATCATTTCCAACTCATTTATGATCCCTACTTGATATGGATCCCAAACCGCCGAGGCGTATTCCAGAATAGGTCTTACAAGTGACACATATCCTAATTGTTTAGCAGAGGTACTACTTCCTTTTAATACTCTCATTACAAAGTGCAGGGATTTGTAAGCCTTAGAAACTACACATCCTATATGACTACTCCATTTCATATCATTTCTTACGTGAACGCCCAAATATTTGCAAGAATCTTCTACATGTATTTCCGAGTCAATGTTATATTGAAAATCTAGCCTTCGCACTTTCCCCATTTTTATTAGACTATATTTTCTTGAGTTTATTTTCATTTTATTTTCAATCGCCCACTTATAGACTAGGTTCAGGTCATCTTGAAGTACTGCATTGTCTTGTGAGTCATGTATCTTTCGATATATTACACAATCATCCGCAAACAATCGACAGTCACTGCGAATCCCATTTGGTAAGTCCTTTATAAAAGCCAAAAATAACTAAGTTCCGATTACGCTGCCCTGAGGGATACCCGACGTTACGGTAATTTCATCCGAGAATCGGCCTTCTACTTTCACTTTCTGGGAACGACCCGTCAAAAATTCTTGGATCCATAAAATTACTCTTCTATCAATCTTCGTCGAAGCTAATTTATGGAGTAGCATGTCTTGCGGCACGACATCAAATGCCTTCGCTAAATCTATAACTACGGCGTCGACTGAAACTCCATCGTCTAACGATTCGCTAATATCTTGAAAAAGTGATAGCATCTGACTCTCGCATGAGTAACCTTTCCGAAATCCATGTTGCCTATCATTAAACCATGATAATGTTTCCCACTGTTCCCTCAAGTAGTCGCAAATGAGATGCTCCATCTGTTTACAAACGATGGACGTAAGACTAACCGGCCTGTAGTTGCCCAATTCAAGTCTGCTCCCTCCCTTAAATATTGGGACTACCGTAGCTCTTTTCCAGTCAACCGGGATTTGCGCATTATTTATGGACACATTAAACATCACCTCTAAGTATCGTGCCACGGCCCTACCTCCTAGTTTAAGTACTTCACTAACTATATTATCAGGACCCTTCGATATATTGTAACGTAATTTTTGTATTAGCTTTACAATTGCTGACTGGTTTATTTGGAGAAGTGGAGCCCCTGATTCACCGTTAAGGTCCAACACACAGGTATTGGATTTATTGAACACACTACCATAAAAGACATTAGCAATTCATTAGCAATGGCCTGCTTCTCAGTAATTAATTTACCGTCACCGGACATTATCATCGACAAATTATTTGAATTTCCCTTTCTTCTCCTAACATAACTGTAAAAATTGTTCCACCCATCGCCTCCCGAATCAAGTAAACCTTGCATATAATTGTCATGAGCAGCCCTCTTTTTTAAGACGAGCTCTCTTGATAAGGACTTAAATTTCAACATATACTTGTCACTATCATGTCTTTTATTGTATAATTTCCTATTTTTCCGTTTAAGACTCCTGATTTCCCGTATGTAATACTCAGGATCTGGGTTTTGTTTCAGTAATTTAAATGGAACAAATTTATCAATAGCGCTATTTAAAATTTTCAAAAAGTTAGTCCACAGGATATTAATGTGATTTCCTTCCGATGCCCATCCTACAAATAGCTCATTCAAATACCCCTGAAATTTGCCCTGATCCGCCCTGCGATTCTGGAATATGATCTTATTTGCTACATCAGAGTCTAATTTTGTAATGTCACCGTATCTAATATTTAATTCAACCCCAGAATGACCACTAATTCCTGGTACTTTCAGACAGTTAATATACAGCTCTACAGGCCTTACGAGATAAACATCTAAGGTATTATTGCCTCTAGTTGGGAAGTCAACTACTTGGGAAAATCCCCCTTCCCTTAAGAATTTGTTTGCAGCGCTCTGAGGGCATCCGGCCTTGAATCTCCGGCCAAAACCAAAATGAGCCGGATTGGCTCCGGCGACCCCAATTAATTGGGATACGCAGTAGAAAGTATTATAAAGCTTTTCAAACAACGGAACTAGGTCTTTAACTGGTCGTTGTTTGAGTCTTCAGTCTGGTTATAAATCAATAATAATGTTATTGGTTTTAGGTCCCTTTTAACTAGTGTGACTTTTAGAGACACCGGGGTGCCGGAATTTTGCCCTGAAGGGGAACTTTAACGTGCCAGTAAATCTACAGACACGGTTCCCTCGCATTTATGCACCCTTAAATGCCAGCTGACTGCGCCAGGATTAGGTCCTGCAACCTTGGGCACGTTACCCTTGAGCCACGGAGCCAGTCGGTTATAAATCAGAAGCATGTCTCGGTAGGATATCTATGCATGGCTTTGGTGGCGTGGTCGGTAAGTAGTGTGTTTGTACGGGTTCTAGCACCTCCACCTCCACCTCCACATTCCTCCAAACAAGATGGCGGCGGCGCACAACGACTTACATGGCGCGCTTTTCAAATAAAACTTAACTTAACCTAGCCTAACCTAACAAGATGGCGGCTGTAGGTTAACTTAACCTAGCCTAATCTAACAAGATGGCGGCCGTAGCTTAACTTACCCTTGGACAGAGGGCATAACTACACTTTTGTTGATATTTCCTGAACCCATGGTCGGATTTTGATGAATGAGGTGTCGTAGAACTCGGGATGTGACCCTCTTTTCTTTGGACAACTTATTTCCACCCCAAAATAAAACCTACCCCTACTAGGGGGTGAAATAGTAACTTTTAGGTAAACATTGCTTTCCAAGAGCGACATGTGAGAGAGTGAATGCTATGATGAAATTAAACTCGTTCCACATAAAGTGCATGCATACAACTGGACGCCAATATGATTTAATTGTTTGTTTTTTGTTTTACACATGCACACTTGGGTTTTTGTAAGAGGGCGGGCTTTTTGAATAATGATTTATAGATAAGTTATTTAAAAAATAACCAAGAGATCCAAAACTAATAGGTCATTGGCTTTTTAATATATCATGAACCAATAATGCTCGGGACTTGTATGAGGTATTGTAGGACTTGAGATGACGCCCCCCTTTTTGAATGTATTTTTTGAAATTTTAACTAAGGGCCTAACTGCACTTTTATTGATATTTTTTGAATTCATGATGGGGTAACTATTTTAGCCAGTAGCCGATAGTCAGCGTGCAATCTGTTAACCATATGAAAGGAAAGTGACGAAATACATGTGAACACTTGTGAGATGACATTATTACCGACCCCTTGTGAAACAACATGTAAGCTAACAAGTCAAATCCTGTTTTGGTTCGTACGTGAGAAAATGCATGTTCATGTGTAATATGACCTTACACACAGGTGTTCACCTCGAACATTAGCTGTGCACGTGCGCGATAACAGCTAACAAGTCACAACCTGTTTGGCAGCGGTTGGAGGTGAAGGGAAGGAGAGGGAGAGGGGTGGTGTAAGAGAAAACACAGGTGAAGTGAGAAAAAAATGTATTGCTCATGATACATGTGGAGCTGAGGAATGTACACACAGGGCTATAGGATAAATACAACATGAGTGAAAATAGTAAATACAAGGCGCACAGTTTCATACAACATGTAATTTATTAATCCAAGAATTAAAGGCTGAGCTAAATCCCAATCATTTTGCATATAGTTTTTTCCTTTTTGTTTCAACACTTTTTCCACAAGGTAATGTTTTGGAAACGCTGTCTTTTGGAGTTCTTGGAGATAAAACCTACCTTTTATGGGTTGATGGTTGAGGTCCTCGAGTAAATAGGTGACTGGACTGCCCAGGTTGACTTGACGAATTCGAAATATTTCGGTCCCCCAATTTGGAGTGTAGCCCGTATCATGCGAGAATGATCGCCGAGCCACAGGACATGGCATTGACAGGGTGTGAATAGGAAATTGGAAACGTGGAACATGGATATCGTTAAAATGTGGGGATAACAAGTAAGAAAAAACAGAGCATACTCATACACACTATATTTTTTATTTCATTAAATTTCTTTTTACAATTGGTAGCTATTTACAACATTTTTGTCTTTACCCTAGGTGGTTATACGTTTAGTTTTTTTAAACCCATGACTTGCGGTAAATGAGTTTCCACGGGGGGCATGGACTGAGGTGGTTAAAAACTGGGGAAGCCACAATGGTTTTATAGGTGTAAACACCTGATCCTCTTTTTTACATTATCATTGTCATCATCATAATCATGATCATCATTATAATCATCATCATCATTATAACTATGATCACTATGACTATGTACTCCGTTTTGATGTTTTTCCATGGACACCTCTTGTAGAGTATGCGTGGCTTTGGATAGTGTTGTTGTTCGCTTTACAGATGGCTTGGAAGAGGGTTTAAACACAACTTTCTGAGGAGATAAATGTTTTTTTTTTTCACAAAGAAGTCAGTATGTTGAGTAACGCTATGTTTTTGTTGGGCTTGCTTTTTCTTGTTCTTTTGATCATGTTTTGTTAACCCTGACGGTGTTTCATTTGGTATACCACATTGATGAGTACCCACACTTAAGACCTCACCATGTTTACTTTTTAGATGACCTAGACATTTTGTTGTTCTTTGTTTTGAGCACTGCCAAAATATGATGCCATTCGCATTTTCTCGCTTATAGTTATAAGCGTAGCCATGATACAGGGCACGTGGTTTACCTTTATTGGTTATAGTATATTCCATAGTAGCCACTCACTTGTATAGTCGATCCGCCTACTACAAAGGTCTGAACCCTTGTGATGAAAGAATGATGTTGTGTTGACGTACGTTTTATGCAGGATGATTTTGGTGGCATATGTTGGTGGCTTATGTGGGTGGCTTATGTGGGTGGCTTATGTTGATGACTTATGTTGTTGGCTTATAGTGGTGGTTTATGTTGGTGGCCTATGTTGATGGTTTATGTTAATGGCTTAGATTAATGTCTTAGGTTGGTGGCTTAGTTTGATGGCTTATACTGGTGGCTTATGGTGGTGGCTTATGTTGATGGTTTATGTTAGTGGCTTATGGTGGTGGCTTATGTTGATGACATATGTTGATGACATATGTTGGTGACTTATGTTAATAGCTTATGTTGGTGGCTTATGTTGATGGCTTATGTTGATGGTTTATGTCGGTGGCTTATGTTGATGGCTCTTAATGATTAATAATGATGGGGATCACGAATGTATCACTTTTGGAGAGGCGGAGTGTAGGTATTTGTAGTTGACGCTTGTGGGATACCTGTGTATTGTAATGAGAATAAAGTGATAATGAAAATGTAACATACACTCAGTCTTCAAGCCACAAGAATGAATCATACGAGAAAAAAATCCTGATGCCTTGACAACTGCCAGCCAACTGCTGAGGTTTTGGAGCGTAATACAGTTTGTAATGAGAAGTAACATGTTTGAAAGTATCATGCATTGCTGTCATGGTTAAGCACTCACATTACTGCCATTTACAAAAAAGTAGAATGAAAAATCTTGTTTTGGAATTAGCATCTTTCAACACATAAAAAAATTATAAATGTGTAACCAACAAAAATGGAAAATTCATGTTTCCTTAACAACAAATTTCAAAAACTTTTGACAAGCATTCAAGAAAATGCAAAGTGGAAATTGACAAATTTGTTAAAAACAAAATAGAAAAATCCATGTTTCCATATCATGAAATTGAAAAACTTTAAACTAACATTTTTAAAAAGTGGAAATTGGAAAATAACAAATGTGTGTGAAATTTAAAATGAAAACATCAGCAAATACCTATCACCATTTTTTTTTAATTTTAAAAAACATCATGCTCTGGGAAAAAATCTTATTTTTATTTTATGGCCAATAGCGCTTTACAAAAAAATAGAATACAAAAAATATAAATTCCTCAATCCTCAATTCCTCAATATTTATGTCCATACATCATTAACTTTCCTTTCATAACACACATCACAATCAAGGATGCCAACCTCTCTTCCACTGAGGCATCACAAGATGCCAAACGTTGTTTAGCTTTTTTCAAAAACACTTTATCCACCACACGTCTTAAAGCATGATGACTATGGCAATAAGAAAGGTTATGTTCTTTGCATGCTTGAATCAAAAATTAATAGGAACATCACCACACGCTGCAAGCGTTTTTCAAGATGTGTTCCAAGGCCACAAAAACGATAACCAGGAAGATGAAATTTGAAAGGCATGTATTGAATGACTTTGTTAGTGAGGCCATGGCCTGTACAAGTTTGATATATCCTTTTCCATTGATGGTGAAAAGGTTTGATCTTCATCCTCCTCCTCTGTGGACGATGTTTGTTGTTGTTGCTTTTTCGCCATCACACTCGCGGAATGAGGAAACAAAGTCTTTACACGGACCTTTATGACCGTGATACAGTTTCACCAGCTGGCAAGTAGCACACTGTCGCATAGAGGGTATTTTTGCCATGGCCACTTGCTTATGGTGATCGTAATCCGTACATGGTTGCAATTTACTCAACACAGGGTCTTGAGTCCATGATTTTGGTACATGTTGCCAAATTTGTTTCACAGCATTGGCTGCCACATAATAAATGAACGACTTGGGGAGCGCCAATAATTCCCCTTTGGTGAAACTATCTAGTTTTTTTTGCACACAAAGAATTTCCCAATCGCTTTATCAGTAGCATCTCCTCTCTCCATGGTATTACGTTGATGTTTACACGTCGCTTGTAGAAATCTCACTGATGGCATCCACGGGTGAACCTTGAGTTTTAATTTTATTCAACAACTCCCAGCAGGCATTGGTGGTTAACCGATAAAAGAGATGCCACACTTGGGCTAAGGCTTTATGGGTTATGTTGCCACAGGGACAGCGGTCCATGAGTGTTTGCATTGAGGGACATCCCAAGGCCATGAGATCAATACATTGACATTAAGGTGCTAAACATGGTTGTAACCATTGGCGTTTTTCATTACCTTTCACAAATACCACATGGGCAGAGGACAAATGGGCTTTCATCACCATGTACAGGTGCTTATATGAAATGGTTCCTTGATTCCAGTCTAGTTGCACATGATTTTCAATCCATTTACTTTGTTTACATTCTTTCTCACACAACAAATCAAAAGAACAGGGTGGTTTAAAAATCAAATGAGTAGCTTGTGATATTCAAAAGGTAGAACAATCAATAATGACAACCTCTTTAAATATAAATTTGTTATCTCCAATGTTAAACCCTTGGCAATCCACAATCAGTGTGCTCAACATGTTGATGCTTGTCTGAACCAAGTCCAACTGACCACTAACTGACTATCCGCGACTAAGGTGTACCCATACCATTGACTTACATTCCCATTCTAGTAAACAAATTGAGGTTAGGGTATGGCAGGAAACATAAGAAATAATAACATCAACAGCAACCTTTTTTTTACTACATCATTTTATTGGTATAACAAGTTTTACATGCTTTTGTCATTTTGGGATAGGGACGATACCAACTCATACAACAATACAGGCTTTTGTGTTTATAGCGTCCATAACACCGATGATGTCCCAATGTCTCTAAACTGGGTGTTTTTGACTGTGAGCTGCTCATCAAAGCACCCTTGACGCCATAAGATCCACACGTATCATAACATGTTTTCTCATCATTTAGAGGTACTAGTGAGGGCGACCTTGAATGACAGGGTATATTACCCACATTTATTCCACACAGGTAGGGACAGGCTGGTGACCAGCGCTGATGACCTTGC
The DNA here is from genome assembly GCA_946902985.2 of Meconema thalassinum. Lineage (NCBI taxonomy): Eukaryota > Metazoa > Arthropoda > Insecta > Orthoptera > Tettigoniidae > Meconema > Meconema thalassinum. The sequence continues at coordinate 297,779,742 of OX336394.1, forward strand.
ATAGGTTCATCAGTTTCTTCCCATTGGTCTATGGTGATGGAACAAAAGGCACATTTTACTTCATCTCTTGTTTTAAAATAATAGAAACCAGTGGCTGCCAAGGTTTGAGGGTTTATGAAAGGCACAGGCCATGTGGCAAAGGTCTTGAAACGTTGTTCCTCAGATTTTAAAGTCATGGGTGTAACACCTGTTGAGGCTTTAAAGCAAGACGTAACTGAGCGGCTTGACGTGGGTTGATCTGCTATTTATACACTCGTCACTTGGTTGGATAGTGGATAATAGTTGACTTGTTTGTGATGAATGATCAAACAGTAGGCCGTGGTATTGGCTGGAACATTGTCATGCGTTTCAAAATCTAGTCGAATGTCGATATTGGATTGCTTGACAGACTCTTCAAAGTAGGAACAGTCAAAGACAATCAGTGGTGCCCTTGTCTTAAAGGCTTGGGGTGACAACATGGGACAGTTTTCTTTTTGATAATACGACCATCTAAATTTAAAAAACAAGTCGTACAGGGGACCAAACTTATTTTTTGAAAAATCCAAATCTAGTCCTTCATAGGGAAATACAGCTCCATTGAGGAAAAGACGTGCATTTCTCAATTGCAGATGATCAAATTGTGTAGCATCAATGGTTTGTTGATACTTGCGATTGGTTTGCAAACCCACGATTATGTAGAGAGGTCTCTCTGTATAGCGTGCTGTTTTTTCAGACCAACTATGTGTGTTGGTGGCAGGGGCGGATCCAGGGGAGGGCGATGGGGGGCGATCGCCCCCCCCCCCCTCCGCCCCCCCCCCCCCAAGAGAAAAGAAAAGAGGGAAAAAGAGAAAGGAAAATGGGGAAAGTGAAGGAGAGGAGAGAAGGGGGAGGAGAGAAGCGAAGGAGGAGACGCACAAAACGAACTATAAACAACGATTTTAACCTAACTAGTATTCAGTTAATAATCGTGCAATATACATTAAAATACCTAGCCGCGACGCTCTCTTCTCGCTACCCCGCTCGCCCTGTTGCTATTGTTGTGACGAGCCGAGCTGACTGAGCACAGCGCAGCCGCCGCGCCCGCGCCTGTCCGAACGGAGCCGAGTACAAACGAACAATCCTCTTCGGCCCGCTCCACCCGCGCCTGAGATGTCTCTCGAAGTAAATTGTATGAAGACTTCATATGCTTTATAAATCTCCGAGAAACAGTACACAACCGTTTAAAGGGAAAGTAAAAGGAAGAAAATAAGACGAAATTCCAGTATCCGAACAGGAAGATATCGCCCGAAACGAAGGGAATGTCGATGGAAAGAGAAATAAAATTAATACTGAAGGGCTAGCGCAAGAATCGCCAAATCCGAAAACTGGAGAAGAGCAGAGACGATGTAAATCCAAATGTGTGAAAAAAATAAGAGAACAGCAGAAACGGAAATACAAGCAAGATGGAGAAGAAACTAAGGAGGATTCGAAGAGAAAATTACAAGCCAAAAATAAAACCAAGAAACAAGAAACCCAAGAAATTGCAGAGCCTACTATCAAGAAAAGGTTGAAAGAATGTAGCAGAACCAGAGGATGAAAATGAATACGACCAACAAACAAGAAATGAAGATGCAGATGCAAGAACTATAGAGGAGAAGAAGAAAACGCAAACCAAAGAGAGAACCAGCAAGAAACAAGTAACCAAAGAGTCCCAGAGCCTACCGTAACCGGCAGAGACGTGGGTAAAACTGTGTTGAGTATTCTCAAGCATCACAGTCTTGTCCTATGTCGGTGTGTTGGCGTTGGTACTGACGGGTGCGCTATGATGGCGTGTCAGAAGCTTGTGGTGCTGTCGCCGAGGTGCAAACTGAAGCAAAGCATGCCGTTAGGTGCCCTTGTTATAACCACGCTCTGAATATGTCTATTTCGAAGTCTTCGAAAGTCGTCGCCTTGCCTTGCCTCAAAACGCTCCTATGTATTTAAAGCAACTCTAGGTGAACTTTTATGTGGACTTTGTGAGACGTGGTGGATTGAACGGTACGACGGTTTTGTACAATTTCGCTCCTTACTCCCGAACATAGTCGAGAGTTTAGACTCGATTACTTTATGGAAGGACTCAGAAAGTGCTTCTAAGGCAAAAACGCTCATAGCTGCTCTCTGTGAGAGTGATTTTATAGTTACCGTCATTTGCTTGTCAGAAATCCTTGGAGACATTAAAACACTCAGCATTTTGTTTCAAAAAGGGCAAATAGACTTGAAGGAACCCAGGATGCACTAGACGACACTATTACTGTTTTGAGCAAGAGGCGCGAAGAGTGCGAAAAACAATTTGCTGAGTTCTTCCAAGAAGCAGAAGCTCTGGCAAAACAACTTGGAACCGAACTTCTGCTCCCACGCATCGCACTACGGCAAAAGCACCGCGAAAATCATCCAGCGTCAACCGTAGAAGAGTACTATCGTCGGACCGTTTTCATACCCATTTTAGACTACGTCCTAGAAGACCTAAACACTCGCTTCCCTTCAGCAACGCAGGAGTTACACTGCCTATCAGCAATGATGCCAGTATCATCATGGACGTCAGCAGATGTGGACACAATCGCTTCAAAGTACTTCAAACTACTCCATCAACATTCTGCCGAGTCTGTGGCAAGGCTTCTACAGGCTGAACTTCGTATGCGGAAGGCAAAAGTGGTCCCGGGAACTTGAATCGGGGTCAACCATCCCAAAGAAGGCTATTGCCTGCGATAAAGAGTTGTACCCCAATATTCATCGATGCCTCACGATTTATGCTACTTTACCCGTCAGCGCCGCTTAATCGGAAAGGTCATATTCTTCTTTGAGAAGGCTGAAGACTTGGTTGCGGTCAACTATGTCCGATGAACGATTAAACGGACTTGCTTTGTTGCACGTCCACTACGGTGTTTATGTTGACCCATCTCGCGTGATTGATCGGAACGCGAAAAAAAACAAACCGGTGACTTAGAGTTTGTTGTTTGGCTTAAAATTGTTTTTATGAAGAAAATTGCCGTATTTGTAATATTTACGTACAATTAGCAATACACATGTACCTGTCAAAATTTCGGGTAGCCTTGTTCTTGTTTCGCTCAACCTATACCCCTAAAATAAAGATTAAATATGTTTTTAAACTCCCGTAAATCTGATTAAATTGTGTCTTTAACTATCTTTTTCTCGTCGATCGATTAAAATTCCTCGGGCCTCGAGCCGGGTTTTTATTTAATCTTGAAGCTATTGTCTAAGCTATACAGTATAGTTATTTTCTTACAGTTGTCAGTCAGCAAACTATATAACTCTGATTTTACTCTCCTACACTTTAATTACATTAATACAGCAACTATAAACTATGAACCAGGTATGATAGCGTTTTGGATAAAATTAAAATTTTATCTTTACGAAAGCGCTCTAGCGATATTATTGGCATGGCAATTGATAAAATAGAGTGCAGTGTTGGACTGGCCAATTGAGAAGAACGGAAGTTCCCATCGAGGCCTCTAGGAGACTCTGAGAGCCAAGCCACCCCCCCTCTCAGGCCCTTGCGCAAATAGGCCTGTGACCCCAGTTATTAGCTAGCTAATATATTCTGCGTCTTTGTTTACAACTTAAGAGAGGGGAGGGATACTCGCAAAAGGGACAAAATCAGCCATTACCTATGAGGAGGCCCGGGGGACTTTTGACCCCCCTCGGACCATTCAAGGCATCTGAGGCATCAAGGGGCCTCGGGGCCTTAAAATTAATGACCTCGGCCCTTGTGCGAGTAGGCCTCTAACATCAGCGTATCATATTATATCTAAAATGGGGAAGGGGGAGGGGGGTAATTTCCGAAGGGGGCTCATTACGATCACAGTATTTCAATGCGCGCAATCCCCGTGTTAGTAAACTCCGCATAAAAATATTTTTCCGCGTAAAAATTGGAGCAATTCATTAGGGAAGGGAGAGGGGAAGGCCCATACTCTCCCGCTCCCGTCGAGGCCTCTTAGGGCCAGTCCAAGTATAGGTAAGTATGAGCAAACAAAATATTGTTTAGTGACCACACAGAAAGTAGGAAAGTAATGAAAAATTTCACATTTCGAAAAAAAAATCACATTTTGGGAAAAGTATGCGCAAATAATTCGATGTTTATTGTTAACTTTTAAATTTGCATATCTAATTATGGTATACTACCCCTCCCCTCCCCTTCCCCCACTCCATTTTGAGGACAGATATCATGACCGCCCCCCCCCCCCCCAGACCAGTGTCTGGATCCGCCCCTGGTTGGTGAAGGGTAATAGGGGATACTCATGGAGCGCCCAGCTTCTAAATTCCATGGGTAATGGCATATCTCTTTCCACAATCTTGAGCATGTCCAGTTTTTTGCTATCGGCAAGGGTCACGTGGGGTACTTTCCATAGCATTCGTTGTAGTTGAATTTTTGAATCTATGGGTGCATCTTGAGCTCCCTTGAGTGCATTATTATCACTCCTGTTTCTCACCAGATAAAGCACTTGCCTTGCGTTAACCACAATACGCTGATGATCTTCGGCAAAGCCTAAAATGAGTTTGTAAAAATCCAGTAAAGGTGCCATAGGTGTGCACCATCCAGTCATTGGTCGAGTCAAGGGTCCACCTGCCATGCAAAGTGCTTTGCCTTCTTGCTCACTATAAAAGGGGTATAGTTTCATGACACTTAAAATACCCACATTTCTAGTGCTATCCACCACAATATCGTTAATCACATAACCTCCGAAAACAGAAAGGCAAAAGCATGGTTGGCCAACTTGGATGTTGTTGGTGTAGAGCCATCGGCTTTAGTGAGTCGACCTTCAATCTGAATAACACTTTCATGCGGTAGGGTGTAAATATCTTGGTTGTTGATAACAAACTGAATTCCATCATTGTTATTGAGTCCAGGTGTTTGCGCTTGATAGGAATGGGGGTCAATTCTTACCACTCCTGGTTGCTCCTCGATGTTGTTTACCACTTCTAGGATAGAATTCATCATGGGGGTTGATGTGGTAACCCAAATGCTGTAAAATATGCTTGTCCTTAGGCGTGAACGTATATTCACCTGGCAAACAACTAGACGGTGTTGATACTTTATACACCAGCTTCATAGCGGCTTTAGCACCAACATGTAAGTCACTGGTGTGGTAGAATCTAGTTGAATGAGTTGTTGATCTCTATTGACCAGTCTTAACGTTATATTACTAATGGGATTAACAGCCACACAATGAAAGAGCAATACTGGAGGGTTTTCACGAATTATATAGCCATTGGGCGATGTCACAATAAAGTCATAAAGCGAATGCGATGGTTCTTGATTGGTATACACTTGGCAAATAATATTACACGTCACCGACACGTGATGGCCCTCAATCAATTTCACTTTATAGCCTGAATCATGTTTTTTGTTGGGCTCCAACACTCTTGGTTTAAATCCTAGTAAAGGGCCAATGGAATTGGGTTGTGATTCAAAGTCAATCTTAAACGTAGAGAAAATACTACAGCGATGAGTGTTGGTATTTCCTGTAAGTTCAAATTGTGTGTCCCATCAAGAAATGACTTTAAACCATATTCGTTGATTAGCACCACATACATGTGCTCATAAATATCATCTATTGTATATCCACCAGGGTTCAGGGTGAGCACAGAATCATTATAGTAAAACTTGTTGTTTACATCTTTGCGTATGTTGTATATTCTATTGTACGTTTCAAGATAAACAAGTTCCAAACCATAAGGTCTTTCACTCAATTAAATAGGCGGGTAAAAGTCTAGGCTGACTTCAGGTCCACGTCCATGCAGTGTAAACGTCTTACTTTCTGTCGACATACTGTTGACGTTTTTGCTTATGCTGTGTCTTATATAAAAATATTAAACACAAACGCCCACACTCTTGGCTGTTAAACGGTTGCTCACGTTTCACATTATAATATATCTTGGTCCTGTTTCCAAAATAGGTGACTAGTTCCATGGGCGGAGGTAAATTCCCAAAACTGTCAATGTACCGTACCATGAATCCCGCTTTTACATAGACTACATAATGCGTTCCTGGCCCTCGGTGGTCATCCAAATTTAGAACAGCACATTCCTGTTTCCAGGGTCGTGGGGGTAATTGGTTTCGCATAAACACACCTTGAAAATGAGAAATCTTTAGTTGTCTAGCATAGCTTTTCACTTGTTCATGCGTCAGGGCATGTCTTGCTATGGTTGAAGTAATTTTTTTTATTTGGAGATGGGAAAATCCCAAATCCTTGTTGATAAAAGGCTGGCTTAAAATTGGCATTTCTAGCCCCCATAGCAATCGCTTCCATCGTTTCATGATGTCGCTGACTTTCTTTCAATTATTGCTTACCCTGCTGTGAGGCTTTAATGGTTTTAGCCACTGCACTGGCACCGCCCAAAAGTGAACCCAGAGCAGCCAGACCAGCGAATAAAGCAGGTAAAAATCCTGCTCGTTTAGGGACAGGGATCACTCGACCTTGTTTTGAAACCTTTCGCCGATGTTTTATAATAACACGTCTCTGTGCTGCTCGAAGGGCTTTCCTTAGGGTCAACACATTATTTTATTTTTTTATCATTCGCAAGGGCTTGTCCACTAATACCTTAACCTCATGCTTTGGCAAGGACAAGGTCTTTTTAGTCTTTTTCACCACATATCTTTGTTTCACCATGATGATAATAACCAACAGCATTTCACGACAAATTTTAAGTCACAACTAACGTGAGGTTGTTATTTCATGGCTGTATATTCCAATTCAACATAAAGTAGGAAATCGTTTATGGATTTCCCCGCTTGCTTTTCATCCCATGTAAGCATGAGATGGAAGGATAATTCGTCACCTGCATTGACCATTTCATGGTTATGGACCAACATCCTATGACCATTTATCTCAATTTTTAAATGGTTTTCATCAGGCATCGCGTATTTAATGTGAATGGTTCCATCATAGTGTAATCGATATTGGCTTAAACCCGAAGCAAGCACATAGGTCAGGTGCTGGTCATGGACTAGCGGTAAATGGTTTCTGTCATTCACAGGTCTTTCATTTGTCAGATGCACTAAAAATACGGATGGGATAACTTTATAAAGCCTTTTCATTTCATAGGTCACGTAACGTTTAGTGCAGACATTATCTTCTTCTTGCGGATCTTCCACGTGAATAATGCAGTGATGATTAGCGGTATAGCCATTCACCGTAAGCAGAGGTACTTTGTCATATAACTCATGTACCATGTTATTCACATACTTTTTTGTTTTGACATCCGTAGACAGTTGAGGATGTTTCACATGAGTCAATCGCTTCCCCGTAAATTCATAATCTCCCTGTATAGTGTGTGGCACCACAGACCTATCCACATAGTGTTTATTAACAGGATCTGTTTCTTGTTTAGGATCATGTATGAGCACAGACCTAGCTTTAGCCATTAACGCACGTCCAAAGGCATCCATCGTCGACCTGTAGTAGGGGTCTACTGTTTCTATGACAAGACATGGTTCCATATATATAGACAGCCTGCTCATCTCTCTAAGCCTTAGTTGATATGAAGATTATTAAGCAGCAAGAGTCATACCCCGTGGGGGACATGGTTTCCCATCTCTATCCCACATCACGTGAACAACGTCACGGTTCACTGTTTCCGTCTTCCATTCGCTGCATCATTGTGGGACCTTCCGGATGTAGAAAGACCAATCTTTTGCTCACGCCTATCACAGCGCCCAATGGTCTGTGTTTTCAAAAAAATTATATTTTTGCAAGATCTCTCTACCAACCCCTCTACGTGTACCTGGATCAAGTCATGTCTGAATTACAAAAAGAGAATATGGGTTATTTTACATTTTCTATGCAAGAAAATGTTATTTCACCGGATCAGGTAAAGCCTGATTCACTCATGATTTTCGATGATGTATCCACTGAACGACAAGGCATCATTCAAAGCTATTTCAGCATGGGTCGTCACAAACATATCGATTGCTTCTATCTTAGACAAACGTATTCTAAACTGTCCAAACAGTTGATTCGTGACAATGCTAATGTCATCGTCTTATTTCGCCAGGACGAGAGGAACAGTTGCCACATTTATAATGAACATGTGAATCCGGATATGACCTTTCAAATGTTTACTGAATTGTGTGCTAAGTGCTGGAACACTCAACGTCATGCCTGTTTAGTGATTGACAAACAAAGTGAACTCAACCAAGGACGTTATCGCTTCGGGTTTGATCATTTTATTGCTATTTAAGGCACTGTCTTATTCCTTCTCAAGTCATTTTTCAAGTCACCATGGCGTTAGCAGAGAGTCAATTGAAAAAGTATATTATTAGAGCAAAAAATACTATTCGCCAAAAGTTTCGTCAATTGAAACGATCACGTGCGGATCATGCTTTGTTTATTCAGCAACATTTAGCACCTCCGCTAAAAGCCATGATGAAACCCTCTTTCAAGCCATCTGAAACGCTACCCACCGTTTCACAAGCCACACAGACGCTACACGAGGACCCTGAGGAAGAGGAAGAGCAACAGGAACAGGAAGATTTGACTAGTGTTACCGAGGTTGAGAATGACGAGGAACAAGTGTTTACGCCTCAAAAAAAAAGTCCTCACCCCTTGCAGAGTTTTTAAGAAAAAAGAAATCCTTGGTCATGGTCGAAACACCTTGCCCTTCCAGGTCGTCTCCGTTTTCACAACTCTTGGCCACCCCTCAACATAAAGCTCAACTGAAAAACATTTTAATAAAATATTATGGATCAACACTATAACCCTATTTTACCGATCTATTTATTGGAAACACAGATACCACGTTTGGTGTTCGCTATGAGGATGCTAGTTTTAAAATTGGAGTTTCATCGATTAAATTTGCTCGTACTAAAGCTGTTATTAAGAACATCAATTATAAATTAACGCCAGGACTGTTAAAGCTGCTCTTCTCTCGAGCACCCTCTTTCCATGATTATACGTCAGAGGACCTTAAAAATATAAATCCATTTTATTGGACACCCATGCCCACAAAAGACAGTATGATCCCGCTCAGCAAGTGAATGCCAATATATCTCAAAAATATAAAACCATCATTGCAAAAATGTTTCCCACCAGTCAAAGTGGTCGTCGTAAAGCATCCGCTTCGGGAGTGAATTTTAAACCATTAAAACCCCTTGTGGATGTTACCTACTGGCACAATCCCAATAAGCTCGTCCAGCGGCTACAGTTGTTGCATGCTTCACGTCAAACCGGTCACAATTGGGAAATTCAAGAAATTAAGAAGAACTTCGAAATGCCAAAATTATTGTTTAAGCCTTCAACCATTAAAGTGGGCATCGCTCATGAGTTGCATCGTCCAGCTAGACGTCACTATCAACGACTAAATGTGATTTCATGGGGTGTGGATGAACTTTGGCAAGCCGATTTGGTGGAAATGATTCGCTATGCTAGCGTTAACAACGGTGTACGCTATATGTTGACTGTCATTGATGTGTATTCCAAAATGGCATTTGTCCAACCCCTGAGTCGCAAGTCTGGCCCGCAAGTCACCAAGGCCATTAAACATATTATTCAACAATCCAAACGTCAACCCCAGTTGTTACAAACGGACCACGGAAAGGAATTTTTCAACAAGGACTTCTCCAGTTTTCTCAAATCTTTGGATATTCACCATTACACCACATACACCAATCTCAAAGCCAGTGTGGTCGAGCGGTTTAACCGAACATTGAAAACTCATATGTGGAAAGCGTTTACAGCTCAAGGCTCATATCGCTGGTTGGACATTTTACCTGAGCTAGTGCCACGTTACAATGACACCAAACACAGAACCATTGGGACCAAGCCACGCCTCGTGACCAAAAATATTCAGCGACAGGATAAACTATTTAACCCCATAAAAACAGCAGACCCTAAACGTCACCGACTGAAAATTGGGGATTTTGTTCGTGTGTGCAAATTCAAGTCTATCTTCGACAAGGGTTACACACCAAATTGGGGGACTGAGCTATTTCGAATTCGTCAAGTCAACCTATACAGTCCAGTCACTTATTTACTCGAGGACCTCAACCATCAACCCATAAAAGGTAGGTTCTATCTCCAAGAACACCAAAGGACAGCGTTTCCAAAACATTACCTTGTGGAAAAAGTATTGAAACAAAAAGGAAATAAACTATATGTAAAATGGTTGGGATTTAGCTCAGCCTTTAATTCTTGGATTAATAAATTACATGTTGTATGAAACTGTGCGCCTTGTATTTATTATTTTCACTCATGTTGTATTTATCCTATAGCCCTGTGTGTACAATCCTCAGCTCCACATGTATTATGAGCAATACATATTTCTTTCTCTCTTCACCTGTGTTCTCTCTTACACCACCCCTCCCCCTCTCCTTCTCTTCAACTCCCACCGCTGCCAAACAGGTTGTGACTTGTTAGCTGTTATCGCGCACGTGCACAGCTAATGCTCGTGGTAAACACCTGTGTGTAAGGTCATATTACACATGAACATGCATTTTCTCACGTTCGAACCAAAACAGGATGTGACTTGTTAGCTTTCATGTTGTTTCACAAGGGGTCGGTAATAATGTCATCTCACACGTGTTCACATGTATTTCGTCACTTTCCTTTCATATCGTTAACAGATTGCACGCTGACTATCGGCTACTGGCTAAAATAGTTACCCCATCATGAATTCAAAAAAATATCAATAAAAGTGCAGTTAGTCCCTTTGTTAAAATTTCAAAAAATACATTCAAAAAGGGGGCGTCATCTCAAGTCCTACAATACCTCATACAAGTCCCTAGCCTTATTGGTTCATGAGATATTAAAAAGCCAATGACCTCTTAGTTTTGGATCTCTTGGTTATTTTTAAATAACTTATCTATAAATCATTATTCAAAAAGCCTGCCCTCTTACAAAAACCCAAGTGCGCATGCGTAAAACAAAAAACAAAAATGTTAAATCATAGCGGCGTCCAGTTGTACGCATGCGTTTCATGTGGAACAACGTTTCATTTCATCATAGCTGAATAGAGTTGATTAGAGGTGAGGAGATATATACAAGGTTTGGCTAAGGATAGTACGAGGATAGAAATGGACTGTATGATAGAACACGAGGTAGGCAGCTGATTCATATCACTGGATCTCTGTGGAATTATTACTACATTATATTTACACAACTTAAAATGAACACGTCATACACGATAAGACAACACTCCCTACACATATTTACACACAACAGAACCACTGAATGTAGGTGTTTGTTACACCGACTACGCCATTGTCTGACATCACGCAACTGACCGTTACCGCTCTTACTCAGAGACACACTCTCTTACTCTCTTCCCGCCAGGGAAGTAGCTAGCAGGAATGCTGCCCCCTACCGAGGGCAGTGGAGCTACGAGCACTGTCCTACTCTGACATCTGGTGAGGGCTTGCTAAACTTGAAGTAAGATACAATGTTCAAACATGCCGCCCACCAAAAAAGGGGTTACACACTTTTTTCAAACACAATGTAAAATAAACAAACAAACATGAAGATAAATACAAAACAAGACACACTACGTTCAGATATCGTCGCCTTCAGAAGTGGGGAGAGGACAAAGTTTTGTAATTGGCCTTTTGAATACTCCAGCAGAGGTACGGATCGTGGCGACTCGTACTAGTCCATCAGCGGCAGGGTGGACCTGATCGATCACTGCGAGCTTCCAGCACAGTGGGGGGACGTTGTCTTCCTTGACGATCACTAATGTGCCTGGCTGCACATTATTGCTCGGTAGTGTCCATTTACTCCTCTGCTGCAGGTGGGAGAGGTAGTCTGCTGACCACGCCTTCCAGAATCCTTGGAGCTGCCGTTGCAGTTGCTGCCATCTAGAGAGTACATTGAGGCGTACATTACTCAGATCTGGTTCGGGAAGGGTAGTGATAGGTCTTCCAATCAGAAAGTGACCTGGGGTGATAGCCATTATGTCGTCGGGATCATCGGCTAGGGGGACTAGAGGCCTAGAGTTTAGACATGCTTCGATTTGTGTTGTGAGTGTTGCCAGTTCTTCAAAGGTAAGGTATGCCGTGCCCATCACTCGTCGAAGATGATGTTTGAATGACTTGACGCCAGCCTCCCAAATACCTCCAAAGTGTGGAGCCTGTGGCGGAATGAAGTGCCACTGAATGCCTTCAGTGCTAGCGAAATTTGAGATCTCTCGTTGGTGATGTTCTTCGTCGAACAATCTCTGCAGTTCCCGAAGTTCCTTGTCTGCGCCTACGAAGTTTCTGCCGTTGTCCGAATATATGTGCGCAGGTCTTCCTCGTCGTGAGATAAAGCGTTTGAGAGCAGCAAGAAAGGCCTGGGTTGTCATGCTGCTAACAATTTCCAGGTGAATAGCCCTAGTAGACATACATACAAAAATTGATATGTAACATTTAACTCTCGCGCTGTTTTTACGAGATCCTGATTTTATGAACAGTGGGCCAGCGTAATCAATCCCACAGTGAACAAATGGATTGGCAGGTGATGCTCTGTAGTTCGGCAACTGACCCATTAGTTGCTGGGCATTTTTTGCCTTGAGCTTGTGACAGATGAGACAATGGTGTATTATCTTCCGAATGGTATTCCTTCCATTTGGTATCCAGTATTGCTGGCGAAGAGAGGAGAGTAGCAGTTGTCACCCAGCATGTAACATTCGTCGATGTTCGTTCTCGATTATCAATTTAGTTAGATGGTGACTTGGGGGCAAGATTATTTGATGTTGTTGGTTGAAAGGGAGCTCCGATTGTTGTAATCTGCCACCAACTCGAAGAAGTCCTTGATCACAGAGGAATGGATTAAGGGATATAAGCTTGCTCTTCTTACTAATTGCCCTTGTACTACGAATAGCATGAATCTCTGCACCATATGCTGATGCTTGGACGTTCCTGATACATGCATATAGTCCTGAACGTAACTCTTGAAGGTCTAATTCACCAGTCTACCTTTCCGTATGACGAAGTTTGGCGTTAGCTGAAAATCTGAGGCAGTAAGCTGTCACTCTCTGCAGACGTGCAAGTTTAGAGAATCGCTGCATGAGCTCATCTTCAGGTTGAAGCGCCACGAGACTGAACACAGTTTTCCGCTGTTCTGGGATGTCCTGGGTATCCACAGAAGGGGTTGAGTTAGGCCATGATAGAGTATTTTCCGCAAGCCACGGTGGTCCATTCCACCAAAGTGACTTAGCAATAAGGGCGTCTGGAGTGAGTCCCCGTGAAATCAGGTCCGCAGGATTGTCTCCTGAAGGAACGTGCTTCCAATCTGCAATCGATGTGCTGTCTTGAATCTCCGAAACTCTGTTGGCAATAAACGTTTTCCACCGTATGGGTGATGCTGCAATCCATGAAAGAACGATCGTCGAATCTGTCCACAAATGGATGCTGCTAATGGTCAAATTTAACACCGATGTTACCTTCTTGAGAAGACGAGCTAGCAGCAGTGCTCCACACAACTCGAGACGAGGAATGGAGACCCTTTTTAGTGGGGCGACCTTTGATTTAGCGCACAGTAGCCTTGTGATGCGTTCACCCTGTTGGTTTTCCGATCTTATGTAAATGCAACATCCGTATCCTTTCTCAGACGCGTCTGAAAAACCGTGCAGTTGAATGTTAGTGACAATGCCCTTCGTTAGCACTAGTCTGTCGATACGAATTTGGCTGACAAGAGGCAGCTGATTGTGTAGAAGTTCCCAGCGCTGAAGCAGTTCTTTAGGTAGGTTCTCATCCCATCCTAAGCGAAGTTGCCAGAGTTGCTGCAGAAAATACTTGCAGGAGATGATGAATGGACCCATCAGTCCCAACGGATCGTATATTGATGCTATGACTGCAAGTACCTTTCTTTTTGTAACCGGTCCGTTGAAGTTAGTAATCCCGGTACCATTCACAATCTGCAGCTGATCGTTGGCAGGATGCCACAAGAGTCCTAACGTCTTAACGTTATTTCCTCTATCGAGTTGAAGGGGCAGCTGGGCTTCTCTGTATTCTGGAGGAACAGCTTCGAGTAGTTGTGGATGATTGGAGCACCATTTTCGAAGTTGGAAACCTCCCCTTTGAAGGAGATCGATGAGTTGTTCTTGAGTTCGCAGAGCTTCCTCGAGGGTTTCCGTCCCAGACATGCAGTCGTCCACATAGAAATCTCTCTGGAGAACTTCTGCTGCCTTGGGTAAGTTGCGCGACTCCTCAATGGCGAGCTGCTGAAGGCACCTAGTAGCGAGGAAGGGTGCTGAAGCTGTTCCGTACGTGACAGTTTTTAGCCGGTAGTGTCTTATGTGTTCCTCCGGCGATCGGCGCCATACGATTCTCTGAAGGTTGCAGTCACGACTATCAACATTTACTTGTCGATACATCTGGCGAATGTCTGCTGTGAAGCACACTTGGTGAGTACGGAATCTTGTAATGATCGACCAGATATCTTGCTGGATGGTCGGCCCAATTCGGAGTATGTTGTTGAGTGATTTCCCGCTCGTAGTGGCGGCAGAAGCATCAAACACCACCCTCGTCTTCGTGGTAGAGCTTGCCTCTTTAATAACTGGGTGATGGGGCATGTAATAGCTATGCTCATTAGGGTGCGACGTGTCGATAGCCTCCATGTGTCCCAGAGCTTCGTATTCCTCCAGAAAGTTCACGTAGTCATTCTTGAGTTGGGTGTTTCTACTTAATCGTCTCTCGAGATGATGAAGCCGCGACATTGCCAATGGGAGCGAGTCACCAAGCTCTGTAGAGTCCTCACGCAGTGGAAGCTGTACCGTGAATCTTCCGTCAGCATCTCTCCTGGTGTTGGCAGTAAAATGTTTCTCACACTCCAGGTCGTCCTTTGATCTGATTGGCTGATTGATATCTTCTAATTCCCAGAAGCGTTGAACTAGATGGTCAAGGGAATTGTCACTCGTGGTGAAGAAGGACTGTACGGTCTGCGAAGGTGCTTCGGCCGTTCTGTCTAACTGAAAACGCCCTGCAAGAATCCACCCGAATTCTGTGTTCTGGAGGACAGGGTAGTCACCTCGTCTCACTTGTCTTTCCGGTCGAAGAAGCTGAAAGAATACCTCTGCACCAATCAGCATGTCAATTCGCCCAGGTTGGTTGAACGTCGAGTCGGCTAGAGGTAGCCCTTCGGGAATACCCCAGTCAGCGAAATCAATGTACGATCCTGGGAGATCAGCGGAAATTCTTGGCAACACAGCACAGTTAATTTCTACTTGGTATTCGCTGTGCATGGAGTGAACATTAACGGTAGCACTGTGACGAGATTCTGTAGTAGCGTTGCTTATACCTTGTATTGGTATTTGGTTTCGAACCTTCCGTAAGCTGAGCCGTTCTGCACAGGCATTTGTGACGAAGTGTGCCTGGCTACATGAGTCTAGGAGCGCTCTACAAGTTTGCAGCTTTCCATAGCCATCACGTACCTTAACCAGAGCAGTGGAGAGTAGTATCTGGGTCTGAGGTTTTGCCTTTATCGAACAATACGTGGCTGAAACCGATTGTTGCTGGTTGACATCAGTGCCGCTGTGTCTTGCAGGTGTGGCTTCCTGCTGCCTCTGCGTGACAGGTTTATTGGTTCGATGAAGTAGGGTGTGATGTTTCAGGCCGCATGAATAACAGGAGCCCGAAGAGCAGTTGCCAACAATGTGTCCAGGCCTAAGGCAATTTGAACACAATTTATGTTGTTTGACAAAGTCCATACGTTGTTGGATACTGCTGCCAGAAAAACCTAAACATTTGTAGAGAGGATGAACAACATCACAAAATAAACAATTATTGCCAGTAGAGACATAAACCTGTCTTACTGGTTTAGTGTGCTTGATGTCAGTAACATGTCGTGGGTGGGACGAAACCACTGGTTTGGAGGTCTGATTTGAGTTGGTTAGTTCAAGGGCATGGCATCTGTCTTCTAAAAATCGACATAATTCATCTAGTCTTGCAAATTTCAATTTTGATGACGTCAGCTCCCATTGTTTTCTGCTGACCTCATCAACTTGTTGAAGAATCAACTGTGATACGAGCATTTCATGTAAAGGAATGTCAAGTTCAAGTGCCTCAATTTCATTCAGATTACTTGAAACTTGATTTAGCAGTGATCGTATATCTGTGGACGACTCTTTGCTTACAGATGGAAGGTTTAAAAGTTTCTTAATGTGAGACGTTGCAATGAGCTTAGGGTTGTTGTACCTTTGACAGACTGTCTGCCATGCAATCTTGAAATTTGTGGTTGTTATGGGAAGATTCTTAATTTGTTCATGTGCTTCCCCTGTAAGTGAAGATAACAAATAATGATACCTTTGGATATCTTCAAGTGAGTCATTGTTTATGACCAGACTGGTAAACGTATCAGAAAAGTGTCGAAAATCAGTAATGTTACCCCCAAAAGATGGCAATTTAATAGTTGGCAGTGCGAGTTCTCTCTTGAATGGACCAGAGTGTGAATGAGTAGTACCTCCGGAATGGTTGCCTTGTCTCAACCGTGATTCTGCACTCTCTTCTATCAATGTTGTTATTTTATCTACTACGTCATAGTACAATAATTCGAAACTGTCACGATCTTCACTATGATCCTCAGTTTCATCCTCCAGTTCTAACTTGTCTTGCGCATTGTCATACTTTTCTCGTATTCTGGGTAGATCGTCTAGTCTGGCCTTAATTGCATTTATACTTGATCCTGATTTGAAGTTAACAACAAAGTTATGCACGCGTGTGATGCTGGCTTTCGCTAGGCCTCTAGTCTTAACAAGGAGTTGTTTTTCTTTGGAATCCATGGTGGGAAATAATAGGAATCAGAAACTGAGCATGTACTTACTGAAGCTGCGGTGTAGAATATCGAAGTTGGTCTGCGTGGCTGTCGTATAAACTCCGGCGCTGACAGGAGATTACTGGTTGCTGTAGACTGGAACCAAGATGACGACATTCGAAGTGGATGGGGCAAACATGGCTGCCATCGGAAGCTGTAGTATTCCTTGCCGAGATGGTTGCTATCGGAAGGCGTTTATTCCTTGCCAAGATGACTGCTATCGGAAACAGTAGCATTCTTTGCCAACATGGCTGCTATGATGCTTCAGTCCCGCCAAAATACACGTGCTAATATCACATTAACGAAGATTCCACAGACATCCGGCCCGTCGAGGACCATGAATAGAGTTGATTAGAGGTGAGGAGATATATACAAGGTTTGGCTAAGGATAGTACGAGGATAGAAATGGACTGTATGATAGAACACGAGGTAGGCAGCTGATTCATATCACTGGATCTCTGTGGAATTATTACTACATTATATTTACACAACTTAAAATGAACACGTCATACACGATAAGACAACACTCCCTACACATATTTACACACAACAGAACCACTGAATGTAGGTGTTTGTTACACCGACTACGCCATTGTCTGACATCACGCAACTGACCGTTACCGCTCTTACTCAGAGACACACTCTCTTACTCTCTTCCCGCCAGGGAAGTAGCTAGCAGGAATGCTGCCCCCTACCGAGGGCAGTGGAGCTACGAGCACTGTCCTACTCTGACATCTGGTGAGGGCTTGCTAAACTTGAAGTAAGATACAATGTTCAAACAATAGCATTCACCCTCTCACATGTCGCACTTGGAAAGCAATGTTTACCTAACAATTACTATTTCACCCCCTAGTAGGGGTAGGTTTTATTTTGAGGTGTAAATAAGTTGTCCAAAGAAAAGAAGGGGTCATCCCGAGTTCTACGACACCTCATTTATCAATATCCGACCATGGGTTCAGGAAATATCAACAAAAGTGTAGTTATGCCCTCTGTCCAAGGGTAAGTTAAGCTACGGCCGCCATCTTGTTAGATTAGGCTAGGTAAAGTTAACCTACAGCCGCCATCTTGTTAGGTTAGGCTAGGTAAAGTTAAGTTTTATTTGAAATGCGCGCCATGTAAGTCGTTGCGCGCCGCCGCCATCTTGTGTGGAGGATTGTGGAGGTGGAGGTGCTACAGCCCGTACAAACACACTACTTCGGTAGCATGCTGAACTGCTATGCCCATGTTAGCGGGTTCAAACCCAGTCGAAGTCGTCGGGCCCATGTCATAGATTTATGGCACGTAAAAGAACTTACAACTACAATGGGTAGTGATTAGCCAAAATGTGTAGGCTATTGGGTTAGACACGCTCTATCAGGTTCAAACGTACGCCGTAGGGTTTCAGTGACAGTGGCGTCTGGTAGCTTAAGTTGGAACTACTTGACATTGAAATTGGGGAACCTACGGGCGTTCATGTGAAATGCCCTGCTATGGCCATTGGCTGCAAATCAAATGTAAATATCTATGCATTTTGAAAATTAAAACATATGGTAGGCTATGTAAACGTAAAAGATGTCATCTCAAACGCGTGCCGACATTTTAATTTTCAGATGTAGAAAATGGCTTTTTAATAGTCAGAGAGCTGATTTAATGAATAAAGATTTTGTACAATAATATAAACTTATTCTCGAATCCTTTGGAAGCAAGCCAATTAATATCGTCAGGATAATGCTCACAAACTTAGATGTGGTACACTGTTTCTTAATTCTCTTATGAAATACCTGGTCTCCCACATGGCTGCTGTGAAGGTACGGTACACAATTGTCATTACCGATATTTTGTAAATTTGGCATTGTACGGTATTATTTTGTCAAATTCAGGAATGAAAGTTTTCAAACCCACAGAAAAAATACGAAGTACCTGCAATTGAGCCATTTAAGACCGTTTCGTTTCACAAATCACACTGGTAATTTTACTAAATAACTCTTGTGTTACTCAATTTTACGGAATAACTAGCTTTTGATGCGGTTAAGAATTTGATATTATATTATATTCATACTACCAACCCGCCCCGGCTTCGTCTGGTATCTTAAAGGGGTCACTCAGCGTAAGCTTAAAAGGTGCACGGACGGTAGGTCTCAGACGCAATTCAGAAAAGCCGAGGTGAACAGCGAAACTCCAAACACTTATAGTCTACTCTTCTCTGAAGTCTTAACTCGACATGACTCGACAGTTAATGCTGGCCGAAGCTGGGGTGATGGGCTCGCTCGTAAACTCGCCCCTAAGCTAGTAATTTAAATTTCCACTGAATGGAGATTGTTGGAAGAACTTAAAACGTAAAATCACTTATAGTTGGCGATGTATTAAAGATAAAGATATTCTGTCGGGGACTTATTTGTAGAACTTGTCATGCTGACCAATTCTTACACTCATAGCATATAGATATTTTTAATGGTTTACTCAGCGTAAGCTTAAAAGGCGCAAGAACGGCAGATATTCCTTCGACACGATTCACTGAAATCGTTACTTCTCGGCTTCCTTTAGTCATAAATGAATGTTTTCGTACAGAAACCATCCTCGAGAAATTCTTTACTGAATGGTGAAAACCGCATCAAAATCCATTAAGTGGATTTAGAGATTACCCGTTACATCCAGGAATCGTAGACTTCGTTTTATGTAGAGATGCCAGCGACTATCATTAAAACAAATACATGAATTTATGACTAGTATGGACTATGAATTCTACGTAAGACTCATTAAATACGTCATACAACTGTACCTACGGATACTATTAGAGGACTGAACTAATAAAACAGAGCATTCTTTTTACGTGTCTATGAATTAAAAGTGTGAGTATATCAATATTGTGGCTTATTTCTGTAGTAGTTGGTGTTTTAACGTGACTTATGTTCACAATGGAAATAATCGCTCAGGTGAGTTAAAATTCAAAAAACTCTTGCAAATGTGAAATTATCAGTGCCGCGAATAACGTGCTAAGGCCCGCCGCGAGCGCTAGTGTCGCTTCACCTACAAAGAGGATGCAATTTCGTAGCACAGCCAGAGCACAGCGAGCTTCGCGACTGTGTGCACAGAACACCTGTGGTAATACAACTCCGTCCTCCCAGGGTTGCCAATCCAACTTTTCCCCCGCGAAAAAACTTATAGCTTATTTCAAACTGATGATAGAGCCAAATAATTTTGAATCTCACACAGCGGGACAATATTAGCTTTTTTTTTCTTTCCTTGGCGGGAGAGAAGCTATATGTACATTAATCTAGTTTTTATTAAAAATAACGCGCTTTAATAAAGACTTAGAAAATTCTATGGGTACATTAACATTTTGGGATCATTATTAACATCTTGAGCATGAGAAACCGTCAGCCGAGTTGCTTCATATTACGTAAATATATGTCCAGCAATTCCCCGAATTACGGTTATCTCCCAGTTATCAATGAGTGAAATTTGTCGCCTGAGTAGTGGAAGCAATTAAACCTTTTTCCGGCTGCATATAGCATTTCTAAGGACCTTGGTAGGTGACAAAAATCTTCGAAAATGATAGTTTAGGCATTCAGGGCTAATTGCAATATAAAGCACAGGATCTTGTTGGAAAAACTGAATAAAAACAAGAAGTCCCGTGACGAACTAAAGAGCCTACTTTTCTTAAAATTAAGATTAAGATTCATGCCAATGATTAATCTAAATGGATCTATCTAGAATAATGACGAAATTAATTTGGTAATATCGAAATTTCTAATTAGTTCGAAATACTGTATGTAACGCTGCCGGCGCTTTCGTTTGAACGTCGGCCCTCAATATCAGTGCTTTGCCAGGAAATTTTACTACCACCAATCTGTAACGAAGCCACGACCCTCTAGATCAGTGCTTCGCCCGGTGCATTTCTGTTACCAATCTGTCTCACTCTATTCATGGATAAGAACTTTGTTAATTACCCGGCAAACCACTTAAAACCAAGAGCCGAATTTCAATCGTTTTCACGAACAGATAATCGTGAAAATTAATAAAGGACTCTCAGAGCTGAGAAAGCCGTTACCTGTAACTTATACTATATATTGGGAATATGGGAGGATGGTTAGGCAAAAGCATGCAATAAACTTCTTTCTTTAAAGTGCTGTCTGTTTCATTCTGACAAATACAAACAATTATAGCATGGATGCTACATATTCTAAACTACATGGGTTAGTAAAATAACAATAATTAACTTACATGTCAGAACAATCTTTGTTTCAGCGAACCTAGCAGCGAAGCCTAAGTGTTGAATTATTGGGTGTTAATTAAGCTTCTTACCTCAATCTGCCAGGCCGAGCAACGCAAGGCGTTGGTCCTGCATCTTACGGAGAGTGGACAGTACACACACCGTCAGATCTTCAATGGAATACAGGCCCCGAACGGCCCTAGACATGCTATTTTAAACACTTTACTTGCGTCTCCCACTCTTTCAATTTCCACCCACTGGTTACAGTTTCCTCTCGATCTGATTGGTCGAGTCTACAATTACAGCAAGTATTTTCGAGCAAAGGGTGAGGGTTAATGCTGAGTAAGAAACACATGGAAAATATTCCCACGTCAGCCCATTAACATGCCTTAAAGTCATTAAGAATCAATGTGGTCTGACCAAGCGGGTCACACACATTACTTCCCAATAACGAGGCTATAAGCTGACACATTAATATTTGGTTACACGCTACAACAAATTATATTAGGGTCTAGGGCGAGTAACCAGATGGCAGCAATAAAAATTAATATGTTTCCTGCAGACTGGCTGAGAAAGAGCTCGACAAAGAATCTCTGTACTAAGCTAGTTAAAGAGGGTGTCCAAACTAGAATTAAATCAGGGGTTAGAAACTAAGGAAATTCTCACTTAATACGCAAAGTACGCCCACTGCGTCACAATACCCGCCACTTTTCAAAAGTGATGGCATAATTGCCGACACATTTAGATTGATAAAAGTTCTATGATGCTCTTTGTAAGGTTTGTCTATTAGCGAGGCAACGAGAGCAGTATCGCTCCACTCTTAGTGGTGCCCTGATTCTATCACTCGGCCGAACCAATCGGCTAGAGGTGCATTAAGTTTACAGACTACTATCGTCATGCCAGTGACTAACGCCCTCATAATTAACACACATATTCACTCAGCTCTCTCTCGTCTAATTAACAAACACTTGGGCAAAGCGCTTAAACGCAGAAGAAAACAACTATTTGTTTCTATCCTAGTAGGGGGTTGTTCTACAGAGTGCGTAATTGCGGACGGAAGGTCCCAATTTCTTACTGCATCACTTAAAATCACAAGTACTCTTAGTAGTTTCAGCATAAACTTGACACGCAGAAATATAAAGATTTCGTATCAACTTACTTAGGAGGAAAATTTTGATATCATTCAAAAGTACTTACCGTACTATACAAAAAAAACATTACTGTAACGAGTGGGTCAGAATTTCTATATGAAAATGCTTATATCTCAACCCATAGTTCGTTTAGACTTCACTGCTTTACGTATCATAAGACTTACTAAATTTGGTTTAACATGATTGTGTCCTCCAATGGACATATTTTTACAGGATTACAATATTTACTTATATAGAATGAAATTGCATGTGTTCTTCTTATTAGTGTCTTTTCATTTTGTAAACTACAACTAAACACTTATCACTTGGATTGTTGCATTTATCTGGTTGGACGTGATTCGCAATCTTGGTTTCTTTTCAATTATCTTCTTCCTGACGCCTTCAATTCAGCAGTATGACGGCTAATCTCTTCATTTTCCTCTGCACGTATGCCTCGTTCACTCCGCGCCTTGTTTTCTACCTGTATCTACATACAAAATAAAGTATCAGCACTAGCCATATAAAAGAAAATAGGAGGGGTTTCAAATTTACATTGATCTAGGGACTTCCTATATCCAAAATTTACTGCAACAAAATGTTTTTCCATTTACTTAAAAATGTAAAGCTAGGGATAAATTATTATCCAATGAATCTTTTGTTTATTTTCAAGGGATTTCCTCATGGGATAAATGTTAATTAATTTATGAATATTGCAAAGGCCTTATTTGTACTATATCTATTGTTAGTTATTGTAGAGTTTATAAATTAAATTAAATCGTTTACTTTACGTCATCCATTCTCTTCTGTATCGAAGGAGTGGTCCTGCGTTTCGTCTTGGGGTCTGCATTGGTGAAGACCTGGATGTAATTTGGTGGTTAACTGGATAAGGCTGGTTGAAGTCTTCTTCACACGTTCACAAATTAAGCAGTTCACTCTTGTCTTTGAAACAAACTTGTAAATATGGGTTAATATTCGAATCGCTTAGAATTACTATACTCAATCACCCACTGATGACCGGGCATTTTGAGAATTCAATTTTAATTTTAAATAAAAATTCGAGTGAAAATTATGCATGCTATTGCCTGCAAGGATAAGGGTGGGAAAAAGGATTCTTTTCAACATACATCTACCATCTGTCATTAGCTATTCGCGTTACTAAAATATTTGCTTCACTGCACAAATCAATTAATGGTCTATAGTAATTTATAATTCCGCTGATCTGTAAAATTATACCACTGAAAGTTACAATGCTAATGTAATATACAGAACAGCAATTTCTGGGTGCTATTTCACGTATTCTCTCTGAGGTCGTTTTCCTAGGATAGTGGCACAAGAAGAAAAGAGAAAAAAAAATATATTTGTCATTAAAATTATTATTATTATTATTATTATTATTATTATTATTATTATTATTATTATTATTATTATTATTTCGTGGGGACTCTCTCAGTAAAGTGGGAGCCCCACTCGACTTGCGCTCCATAGTTTGCTTTATGTAATTAAGTTCCTGGCCACTATAAAGTTGTCAACTTTAAGAGAGGCCTGGTTGTATATTGCCATCTGTCTTAACTGCTCGCGCGCTATCCCTATGTTAGGTTATCCATTACAAACGCGCGCTCTGCAGTCAATAGTGAGTGCCTTTTTTTTAGTATTCAATGAATTAGGGGACCCTACCGTCATTATAATTCTTATTTATTATGTTTACAATATTGACTAACACTACAATAAAATATTATGACAATTAAACTGAGCTAAATAATTCATTATACATAGGTTACTGTTCTACCTCCACGTAACTGAAGTGATTTGCGGTCGCCACGGTGTCTGTATCTCGTAGCGATCTTATATTTTGTTTTCAGTGTGAGATTCTTTTTGGGCCGGCTCGGTGTCAATCTTGATTTGACCGTGTTTTCATTACATTGTTTCTGTTCTTCTAAATTGAATTGAGGATTCCGAGTTTCACTTACTGGAACATTCTCCAAATCGAACCGGGGACTCTCGGTTTCCGAATGAACACTTGGCTTCCTAGCGAGTGGGATCATATTTCTGACTTGCCTTCTAACTGTTCTAGTGGGACAGGGTTTAATTCTATTCACGTGAACCAATACTGCACGTGAACGCACTTTAAGTTTTACATTCAGTGGGGAAACAACTTGTATGATTTCGTAAGGGCCTTTCCATTGCTTTGATAGCTTCTTCACTCTATTTCTACCTATACATGGAGTATGAAGGAATACCATCTGACCTACATGATAAGTCACAACTTTGGACTTCTTGTCATACTGAGTTTTTTGCTTCTTCCTTGCTCTACAAGCGTTAAATTGGGCTGTGGTCCATAGTTCTGTGAGTTTACTTCGCAAGTCTTCGACATGATCACTATAAATCTCTGTATCAGGCGTGATAGTTAAATCAACCTCCATGGGTACTGACATAGGTCTACCAAAAACAATTTCATAGGGTGAGTACCCTGTACTTTCATGAATCTGGGAATTTATTGCCATCGTTACATACGGCAAATATTCATCCTAATCGGTTTGACTCTTATTGACATAATGACTGAGCATATTGGCTACGGTTAGATGTACTCTTTCTACTCGACCGTTAGATGCGGGATGATAAGCTGTAGTTTGAAGTTTGCGTATTTTCAAAAGTTTACACATTTCCTGCATTAGGACAGAAGTGAAATTTGCGCCTTGGTCTGTAAGCAACTCTTTAGGGACGCCAAATTTCGTGATAATTCTATGCATTAATCCTCTAGCAATAGTTTCAGTGGTTTGATCTGGTACGGGGATAAATTCTGCGTACCTGGAAAAATGATCAATTACACTCAAAATGTACCTGTTTCCGGATCTTGTAGTTGGCAATTTTCCAACAATGTCACAAGCAATGCGTTCGAAAGGTTTCTGGGGTTCTTTAAAATTTCCGAGTGGAGCTTTAGTTTGTCCGTAGTTCGACCTAGCACAACATTCTCGACACGCACGCACATAATTATCAACATCACTTTCCATGTTAGGCCTAAAGAATTTATGCTTGATTCTTAGGAGCGTTTTCTTCGGACCCATATGACCAGCAGTAGGGAGGTCATGGTTCAGGGCTAACACTCGATGTCTCAGGGATTGTGGTACGAGTATTAATCTCGTATCCTTAAATTGGTAATAGATTACTTTTTCCGGGCTCATTTTATATCTCTTGCGCGATCGCAATTTCTGGCATTCTTTGTCACCTCTCTGGTGATGCCTAATGAGATCTAAATCTAACACTGGGAGGTACTCTACCTGTGTTTTGAGTACATGGCGGCTAAGTGCATCAGCGTTTGAGTGCTTCTTTCCGGGTTTATGCACCACCTCGTAATCAAATTCAGACAGTCTCAAGGCCCAGCGAGTTAGTCTGCTGCTAGGGTCCTTGAGGTTAAGCATCCATCGCAATGCTGAATGGTCCGTTACAACTGTGAATTTTCTACCTAACAGGTAACATCGAAAGTACTTAGTTGCCCATATTACGGCAAGCAATTCACGTTCCGTAGTGGAATAGTTAGATTCGGCTGTATTCAACTGACGAGATGCATAAGCTATCGCGTGCTCTTGGCCATGAATGACCTGTGCCAATACAGCGCCAATTGCCAAAGCACTTGCGTCCGTGCTTAACATAAACGGCAGAGAAAAATCTGGGAACACTAAAACTGGATTTGAAATTAGTTTAGATTTCAACGTCTCGAATGCTTCGTGACATTCATCACTCCATTTAAAAGGAATTTCCTTTTTTGTAAGTTGGGTGAGGGGTTTTGCAATTTCCGCAAAATCTGGGATAAATCGTCTGTAATACCCAGATAAACCAATAAATCCTCTTGCATCACGCACTGATTTGGGTTTTGGAAACTCAGATACGGCTTTGATTTTCTTCGAATCCGGGCGGACACCATCCGCACTTATTACATGGCCTAGGTAATCTACCTGATGGGCTGCGAAGTTACATTTTTCCAACTGAATAGTCAAATTTGCCTCTCATAGTTTATCAAACACATTTCTGATTCGTTCGATATGTTCTTCAAGAGTTTTACTGAAAATTATTACATCATCTAGATAAACAAGAGATTGGGTGCTTATCAAGCCCGAAAGTACACTGTCCATAATCTTCTGGAAAGTGGCAGGTGCATTAATGAGGCCAAATGGGAGGCGCAAATAGTGATAATGACCCGTTGGTACACTAAAGCCTGTCTTTTCCTGACTATCTGGGTCCACTTCAATTTGGTGAAATCCGCTGGCGAGGTCTATTATCGTAAAAAATGTAGCACCACCCAACATGTCTATAGTTTCATTTATCAATGGGAGGGGGTAATGAGCAGGGGTTGTCACGCTGTTTAGAGCCCTAAAATCTACACAAAATCTATATTTAGGTGTGCCGTCAGCCGACTTTTTGGGTACAATTACTATAGGAGCTGACCAGGGCGAAACGCTCGGAACGATAATTCCCTTCTTTAATTGGTCATCTATAAATTCCTGTACTAGTTCTTTTTGAGCATGAGGCACTCGGTACGGCCTCTTGAAAATTGGTTGAGCTGAGCCTGTTTCAATCTTGTGAGTAATTTTGGTGGTATTTCCCAATATCCCTTTGTCTTCGTTATAATAAAGGTCTTGATATTCTAATAGAGTGTTTAGTACTAAACGTCTGTTCGCTTCCCCAAGATGAGAAAGCTTTAGTCATAGCTTGTCAATCATCTCAGAGTCACAGGTTATTGTAATCCAACAATCCCTCTTGCTACCCTCTGGGCAACGATCACCTTTGGAGAGGTCCAGCCTCTCGTACTCAAAATACTTGGGCTTCCCCGTGCACTGGGTAAGACCCGACGTGGCAAGTCCTCTCGCTTCACCACCAAAATCACACTCATCATCTCCTGAAGTGGTTAGCTCCCTCGCTACACCACTTAACTCATTGACATTAGTACTAAACTCCTCCACATAGGCAATAGGTGTACCGCTAGGAATAGCCAGTTCTTCCTGACTGATGTTAATTAATTTTGCAATACATTTCTTATCTTTGAGTGTACTAAGCACTCGTGCTACTCGTACGCCATGTATGCTCACCTCGATGGGTTCCAAAATTACTTCAGTATCTGTTTTTGGTACTGAACCAGAGGCTCTAACAGACACTATCGCTTCGCTTCTTGGTGGCAAATTCACGCATTTCGTGATGGAGACTTGCGCAACCTTCGAAAAGGAGCTAAGGATGGCCAGTTGTAATTCCTTAGAGGATGACCCGCTGAGACCTTGTATGTTCAGTGTTCTGGGTGAAACTGCTACATCCTTTGAGAGAGGATGGCATGCACTAAGCATGACTTGTGTCTGTTCAGAGTGTCCAGCTACAAGCACCCTCGTGGATTACCCAGGATACGAAAAGTTAGCTACTCCCGTGGAATCCGGAGCTAGCGCTGATCCACTTCCTACTACACAACAATGAGGCGCTTCCTGAGGGGGATCGCTTTCCATTGTTACTACACAAGGTATGACACCAGAATTCATCCTACGCGTTATCTCTGTCGAACCTCTTCCTTTAAGGTGTACCTGGCGGAGAGCCACATCAATGACAGCATCCCAGTTGCTAAGCATATCAACGCCTATAACCGCTAGGTTACCTGCCGGGAGGTCGACTACTAAAAATTTTGCCATCAAGACGCTAAGTTTTGGACCTAAGTCCACTAAAACATGTTGTTCACCGTAGACTTCTAGTAATGCTCCTGAAATTCCTTTAATTTATAAGCGATTCTCTAATATAGGCATTTTGGAAACTCGTCTCTGTAGTAGAGAAATCTGTGCACCAGTATCAATTACAATAGGTCCTGTCACATGTTCTATAGTTCCAATGCACACTAATTCGTTCGTAACTCATCTATTTTATTGTTATCAATTTGGGATCCAACCGCTACGACTGGGGGTGCTGTCTTATCGCATTCCCGTGTCAGTTTAATTTCTTCATTATTTACTCGTGAGGTTCTCGAACCGCGGTCTTCTTCGAGACCTCTTGACCATTTGGGTGACTCTGATTACGTGTCTCTACCTTGTTAGTTCTGTTATTACATTCACGACTTGTATGCCCCTTTTTATGACAAGTAAAACATTCTACATCTCTCATGAAATGTCGCTGGTTCACATCCCGTGCGCGAACTGGTTCCTTAGCCATGCATTCTCGTGCGATATGACCATGTTTACCGCATCTATAACAAGTAATTGATCTTGGGCGATCTTCATGGGTAACGAACACTTTGCGTTCATTCTTAGCAGGGACAGGGGTCGAACCTAGGTGTCGTTCGCGAGAAAGGGCGATTAAGACTGCGTCGCTCAAACATGTGGGAGGGGGTAAATGAAGACGTGTGTAGAATCCTACCTGACAGGACAGTCCTTTAAGAAAAGCTGTCAGTACTTGAGCATCTACTAATTCAGCTGCTCCGGGCGAATCATAATTCATTCCAGATAAAATACCCTGACCTAATGCCTGAAGTCGTTCTGAGTAATCTTGTATCGGTTCTCCTGCTTTCTGTTCTGCACTGGCTAATTTCTCAAAGTAAGACCTAGTATCTGTCCTCTCTGCGAATCTTCCATGTAATTTATTACGAAATTCTCGATAGGAATTAAATACTGTGTGCTTAAGAGACACTTTTACGTATGTGAGGGCCGAACCTGCGAGCTTCCGCTTAGCGAGACGAATTTTATCTACATCACGCCACCCATTCAAATCTCCTACCTCTTGTATGGCATCTAGCAAGTCTGTTATTCGGCTGTTAGGTAAACTAGGATCAAATACCGGGATTGTTCCTATTAAATTTAGGCGATCTGAAGGTAATTCTACCGGGATCGTGTCATTCAACCTGGATCTACTTTCATTACCAATATTTACGCAGTCTATCAACATGTCAATAGCTTCCTGTAAGGCCACTTCCTGTCCATCTATACTTACGTTAGTAGCCATGGTACAATTAAATCAAATTATATCAAATCAAATTAAATACATTGTATCAAAACAATCACTCAAACGAACGTTTACAATGAAGCTATACAATCCTAACACACGACGTAATTGTACACTGAACACAATTCCTATGATATCACTAATTAAATTCACACGGTTGTTGACACAGTTATTTAGAACAAACGGAGACAAGTATTTAGACATTACATGCAAGAAAGTGAATCGAAAACAATGTTAGACAGTATTAAAGAGATATATTAGTATGCCACTGGACTACGTTAAGTTGGTTATAAAAATATCTATAAGATAACAAGACAACAACAATACTGCTCTGAGACTCTCTGAGATATAGGTAAGGGGATGACTGAAGCTATAAAATCGACTTACAAGTAATCCGATAATATTACTTTACAAGAAATCATCCCACCGATCGCTGCCACCAATCTGTAACGCTGCCGGCGCTTTCGTTTGAACGTCGGCCCTCAATATCAGTGCCTTGCCAGGAAATTTTACTACCACCAATCTGTAACGAAGCCACGACTCTCTAGATCAGTGCCTCGCCAGGTGCATTTCTGTTACCAATCTGTCTCACTCTATTCATGGATAAGAACTTTGTTAATTACCCGGCAAACCACTTAAAACCAAGAGCCGAATTTCAATCGTTTTCACGAACAGATAATCGTGAAAATTAATAAAGGTCTCTCAGAGCTGAGAAAGCCGTTACCTGTAACTTATACTATATATTGGGAATATGGGAGGATGGTTAGGCAAAAGCATGCAATAAACTTCTTTCTTTAAAGTGCTGTCTGTTTCATTCTGACAAATACAAACAATTATAGCATGGATGCTACATATTCTAAACTACATGGGTTAGTAAAATAACAATAATTAACTTACATGTCAGAACAATCTTTGTTTCAGCGGACCTAGCAGCGAAGCCTAAGTGTTGAATTTTTGGGTGTTAATTAAGCTTCTTACCTCAATCTGCCAGGCCGAGCAACGCAAGGCGTTGGTCCTGCATCTTACGGAGAGTGGACAGCACACACACCGTCAGATCTTCAATGGAATACAGGCCCCGAACGGCCCTAGACATGCTATTTTAAACACTTTACTTGCGTCTCCCACTCTTTCAATTTCCACCCACTGGTTACAGTTTCCTCTCGATCTGATTGGTCGAGTCTACAATTACAGCAAGTATTTTCGAGTAAAGGGTGGGGGTTAATGCTGAGTAAGAAACACATGGAAAATATTCCCACGTCAGCCCATTAACATGCCTTAAAGTCATTAAGATTCAATGTGGTCTTACCAAGCGGGTCACACACATTACTTCCCAATAACGAGGCTATAAGCTGACACATTAATACTTGGTTACACGCTACAACAAATTAGATTAGGGTCTAGGGCGAGTAACCAGGTGGCAGCAATAAAAATTAATATGTTTCCTGCAGGCTGGCTGAGAAAGAGCTCGACAAAGAATCTCTGTACTAAGCTAGTTAAAGAGGGTGTCCAAACTAGAATTAAATCAGGGGTTAGAAACTAAGGAAATTCTCACTTAATACGCAAAGTACGCCCACTGCGTCACATGTATACCTGGCATAATGTAGCCTAATAGAGAACTACAGTTGGCAGCCCTGATGACTGAGTATCTTCTTAGTTCCATCTCTTAAGGTACAAAATACAAAATTTGGTTGAAGTCCAATGGATAGCATGGACGTTCCATGCAGTTAAACATTGCATTTAACAGCGCTCGTAAAATCACTTTGGCATCAATGACATACATGTATTGGTCAGAATTATTCTGAAATAATATGATCTATTGTTGTGTCAATTTAGAATGAAATCCATTAGTTAGTAGAGAAGTTACATGCATTTTAAAATTGGACCTATCAGCAGGCTTAGAATCATGTTGGCAGCACTGGCGTAGGCCTATATTAGTTACTCCAAATTAATCTAGAATGCCAGGTACTATACGTGCGCAAAGTTTAGAGCTATTGGCTTGCATACTTTCTGATATAATGATATTAGGGTAACAAAAATATGGACAGTATTTATTAACAGTTGGCAGCCCTGGTTGCTCCTAAATATACGCATAGTCATATCTGATATGGTACTCATAACACACACGAAATTTGGTTGAAATCCAAATGATAGTATAGAAGTTACGTGTATTTAAAGTTGGACCTCTCAGCAGACTTAGAATCATGTTGGTAGCACTGACGTATATAAGTTACTCCAAATTAATATAGAATGTCAGGTACTATGCGTGTGCATAGTTTAAAGCTGTCTGCTTGCATACTTTCTGATATATTGGTATTTGGATAAAAACAATAGGGAGTGCATTTATTAACAGTTGGCGGCCCTGGTGGCTCTTAAGAATAAGCTCATTCATATCTGTGTATGTACACATAGTACATACGAAATTTGGTTGTATTCCAATTGATAGTGTAGAAGTTATATGCATTTAAAAATTGGACCTATCAGCAAGCTTATAATCATTTTGGCAACACTGCCATATATGGCCTCCTGGAAATTAAACGGAAATATTATTATCTATACGTGTGCCAATTTTGAAATAGCTCCCATTCATACATTCCCAGATATCCAACATGGAGCTCAAATTTCAATTGCGATTTTTCATTAGTTGGGAGTACTGACATCATTTTCAAATATGGCCGAGAGATATTCAGGTATAGATCTTTACTCCTACCAAATTTTGTTTCGATTGCTCCAGCCGTTTAGGAGTTGATAGGGGGACACACACTCACAGCCAGACAGACAGACAGACAGACAGAAGGACAGACAGACAGACAAACACACATTTGCCCGATCTCATGTCTACTTTTTCCTCGTTTTTGCAAAATGTGAAAAGTAGGCTAATAAAGATGATTACCGGTATTGAATTACTCATAAATCAATATCATACATCGTGAGAGGGCATGCCCACTTTTGCTGAGACCTCTGTAAATAATTTCTCTTGTTGAGGAATACGCAGTGTTCATGTTGGTAGCGCAGATATATTTGAGATTATTTTGTTCCTGTCAGGCGAACAGGAATGTTCTAGATTTACCATTAAAGTGAGACATTTTAGTCAAAAATTAACTTATTTTTTAAAGAACTGATTTGTTTTTGTCTTTTGAGCATAGTGTAATACTCGAATAATTCGGGATCAAAATACATGAAACTTTTCTTGTGTAATAATATAGCATAGAGAAATGGAAATACTTGTAGAGTTGTTGTTAATTCAATGGAGGTGCTTGAGGCACCTTGGTCATCAGCCCCGTGTAGTTGGGAGTGTGTTGAAGCTGTCTGGCAACCTATAGGCCTATTGCTGTGATGATTGTAGTTGTGTGTGTTAATGTATTTGGGACAGGGATGGAGTAGACGCTCCGGGACTTGAGCAAGGCACTATCCAGGCAAATTCCTGTAGGGAATGTGGCAAAACCCGGGAAAACACACTCACGATAACCACTGTCAGCACCGGTATTCGAACCTACGATATCCGTACTTACCACAGCTGCCCTCGCGACCATGGTGCACGTTTGACGAGCGCGGCTACGCCGCCGGACGAAATTCTTGTAGAATTTGGCTTGAGTACCTATAACACCCCCCCCCCCCCTATTGGTCGATCCTGGCTACGCTACTGTACCGTAGTATCCATTTGTGTTAAACTTCTCAGTAAGAAATGTTTCTGTTAATAATAAGATGTCTTGCGTCTGTATATTGATTGGCATTATGAAGTTTACACTTTTCAATCCTTCAACATTCCAGAGTAATATTGAGACAGCTTCAGTCTTATAGTTGCTCTTCGCCACTGTAGAAGGTCTCTTGTCTGCCGTCCAGAATGGCCCCGGTATATCTTGGGCCTGACCAACACATCTTTTGGCCAGTATTCAGGATGAATTACGGACTGTTGAACATTTTGTATAGCAAGTGGGATGCAATGAAACACAAGTTTATTTGCAGCATGATTTTACTAGGTTATGCTTTGATTACATTTGTAAACTACCACGAAAACAAAAGACTTGGGTATCCCCAAATCCCAACTTAGGGGAATTTCAACTTGATCATGTGGTAATCAAGAAGACCTTCCTCAAAGAAATCCTGAATGTTCGGGTACTCCGGGGTGCAAACTTGGATTCGGACCACTACCTTTCTAAAATTAAGTTTAAAGTCATCCCAAATAGGAACTGCACCATGAAGCCAATTAAAGGTCGGAAGTACAGCACGGAAAAAATAGTAAGTTTAGATGACTTCACAAAAGCAACGGAAACAATTCAGACACAAAGTTGGGAGAATATCAGGGAAAACTTACTTACTGAAGCTGAAAAGGTAGCACCTCAAATAAAAATTAGAAAGCATGCCTGGTGGTCTCTGGAATGTGATGCACACATTGAAACAAGAAAACAGGCATGGCAAAAATGGCAATCACAGAAAACAGAAGAAAGCAGATTAGATTTTCTTAGGGTTAGGAAATTAGTTAATAAAAACATAAAAAGGGTTAAGAAAGCGCATGAGAACAAAACTCGCCTCCAAATTTTTGAAGAATTTGCCAGAAACAACACGAGAAGCTTCTACAGAACTTTCAAGCAAAGGTTATCAAGGTACAGACCACCAACCCTTCACTTCCAAGATATAAATGGGGCTATCGCTCATAATAACATGGAAAATTGTAAGATACTAGCAGAATACTTCGAGAAACTTTTGAATTGTGAACCCATCCTCGAAAAATTTGAATTCACCCCAAATAACTTTCAAAGGCCATACTCAGAACCACCGACAACGGAAGAATTACAAAATATAATTTCAGAATTAAGAAACAACAAAGCGTCTGGAGAAAAACAAATAGTGGCCGAACTGTGGAAAAAAGCTGACAAAAATGCAATTACTTCCCTTCAATGTGTTTTCAATCAAATCTGGAAAGAAGAAACGATCCCTATAGAGTGGAAAACAGCCCTCATCCACCCTATTCACAAGAAAGGCTTGAAAACGGACCCAAACAATTACAGAGGAATATCGTTGCTGGATGTAACATACAAGATTCTTTCTTAAGTCCTTTTAAACAGGGCAGAGCCACAATTGAACCCACAACTTGGATAATACCAGGGAGGTTTAAGAAAGGGTAGGTCATGCTCTGAACAAATACTAAACCTCAAAAACATTATGGCATACCAAAAATCAAGGGCAAAGACGTACGTAATCTCCTTCATTGATTTCAAAAAAGCGTATGATTCGATTGATAGAGAATCTCTTTTATTAGTAGGCCCTACTGAAAGAATTGGGGTTGGATAAGAAAACAACTAATATCACAAAAGCGACTATCACAAATACGTTTTCGAAAGTTAAATTCATGGGTGAAATATCCGACTTCTTCGAAATAAGAACGGGAGTACGACAAGGTGATGGGCTCTCACCGTTGTTGTTAACTGTGCGCTTGAGAAAGTAGTCAGAGAATGGAACACGAATATAAAGAGTGGAATAAGACTGGATTGCAAAAAGAAGAACCTTAAAATCAATTGTACAGCTTTTGCAGATGATATGGCCTTGTTGGCTGAAACATTGGAGGAAGCAAGGGAGCAAATCCTTGAACTAGAGAAACAAGCTGCTAAAATAGGTCTTCACATCTCTTTCGAAAAAAAAACAAGATCATGACGAACAACAAACACCCTCCTAAATACTTCAAAGTTATAGAACAAAAAATTGAAATAGTACAAGAATTCAAATATCTCGGAGAATGGATTAATTGGAATGCTGGGGAACGTAAAGCAATGGAATCCTGGAAAAATAAGCTTGAACTGGCCTTCCAATTAACAAAAGATACATACAATAAAAAATCCCTTTCATGGGGGTCCAAAATTAAACATTACAAGACAGTGATTAAGCACTGTACGCAGCAGAAACACAAACTATAAATTTTAAGGGCCAAATGGAAAAACTCGAGCTGAAAGAAAGGAAAAATTTTAAGAAAAATTATAGGACCAAAATTTCAGGATAACAAGATTGTATACATTAGGAATGAAACTCTCTACCAGAAAATTGAAAAACTCTCAGATAACATGGGAAAAAGGATGATAAATTTTTACGGTCATCTTCTGAGAATGGATTCTAATACAGTAGATTAACGAAACAAATCTTTGACTTTTTCAGAATTCGTAAAACAAAACCCAAATGGTTTAAAGAAATTGGAAAAGACCTAGTAGAAATGAAAATGACAGAAACGTCATTACTCGATCGAACAGCCAAATTAATTTCTAAAGACGAAAATATAAGGTTCCAAGACAGAGCTACACTAAAATCCAAACCCATTATCTCGGAAGAGAGAGGAAAAGAAGATCGGAAAGACCGAAGAAGTACTGGGCTCTACGGAAAGAACAGCGTGCAGGGAAATGATTGATTCAACGTACCCCAAAGAGGGTGAAACGAAAGATGAAGAAGAAAGATTAACACTCTGTTACACGCAAGGCGGGGGTTCCCCGCTGTTTAAACGTTTTCATGAATTTTGGTTTTTATTGAGGTGCGTGAAGGGTTGATTTCCAGGACATCGTCCGCGTGGAATGGAGTCATTGTTATTTTAAGATTTAAAACATACAGTTTGGTTCTGTACTGATATACTAATTACGTTTTTAATTGGCTAGGGTTCCGCCTGAATCAACACTTTTATTGAAAATGAACACTTATGTGGTCCGTAGAAATGGTACATGTTTCGAGGACTAATAGACAATTGTTGTCCCCTTCATCAGCCAATATTAAACACTAAATGAGAAAAAGTATTTGATTAGCGTAGCACTAAAATGTCAATAGCCACTGAACCTAATATGGTGCACCATGTAGTTAGATAGGATATTTGAAATGATTAAGGCACAATACACGAAAAAACACTTTTTACTGGGTCAGTTCAATTCAATGTAGTTGTTATCGACGTGCTATCTTTTCGTGTATTGTGCCTAAATCATTTCAAATATCCTATCTAATGATATGGTGCACCATATTAGGTTCAGTGGCTATTGACATTTTAGTGCTACGCTAATCAAATAATTTTTCTCATTTAGTGTTTAACCCTCGGATACTCGTGCGGGCTGCAGGTGTAGCCCAGTGATTTATTTTGTTGTAGCGCAGAGTATATTATTTGCTAGGAATATTGAGAATCTATGTAGCTGCCTGTTGACGCTGTATTTAACAGACGGGTGTGTTTCCGACTAAACTAATTGCACTAAACTGACACCAGATGCATTAGAAGTCGTCTGGGCTACAATAATAGCCCGCGCAGGCATCGCTGTTTCAGAATTGAGCCTGCAAATGAAACGTTGTCTCACAGGAGGTGGCCATGGAGATGACTTTCAAATCAGTCAGTGTTTAGATGAATGTAGTGATAGATTGAGTGTAGTGGAAATAAAGTAGGCTGTTGTTTCTTGTGTGGACGAGGAAGGTATAAAATCAACAAGGAACAAAATATGCGGAAAAGTGCAATGAAGATCTTCTCGGATCATTGTGTCCATTTGCTTTGAATGCTTAGGTGACAAATTTGTGTGAGCATGCTTATGTATTTCTTGGGCTATAGATTGTAGCCAAAAGGGCAAAAATAAAATTCAAGAATTCGATAAAAAGTAAATGAAAATACTGAAATTGTTCATAATAAGTGCTGATTTTCTAAGGAAATTATCTAACCTAGTGCCCTATTTTTGTTTAATTTCAATCCAAATACACACTAATGTAAGTATTTAGGTTTACATAAAAATAATTTAACAGTTCTAGTTCCATTAGTTTTATTTCTGATGCAGTTTTACCGAAGATGTACGATAAAATTGAATTTTCTTCTTAGGTTTGTATTTTCTCTCCATATGAAAATAAAAGCCTACATAAAATCATAAGAATTAGCTTAGAATACTTCTACATACTGTACTACTATTTAACATATTATTAAAACTGAACACCAAAAATAACGTGTGCGAGTCCATCAGATCGATTAATTGTTTGGGCTACATATGTAGCCCGCGCGAGTAACGCTGTATCGATTACTAGCGCGAGTGTCGGAGGGTTAATATTGGCTGATGAAGGGGACAAAAAATGTATGTTAGTCCTCGAAACATGTACCATTTCTCATGTCCACATGAGTGATCATTTTCAATAAAAGTATTGATTCAGGCGGAACCCTAACCCATAGAGAAGAGTTTCAGAATCACCCCGCCAGAACCTACAGGATTTACGGAGGAAAGATAGAAAGATGTTGTAAAATGAACACTGCGGGGAATCCCCGCCTATGCTTGTAAGGACGTACAATAAAATCGGGAATATGAGCGAGGGAATATTATTTACCCTTCTCGTTTATTCAGGTCATAACAAAAATTAAATAACTTTAAGTAAATAACAGTAGTGCGAGGAAGATTTTGAGGCCCTTTCTCCTTCAATAGAACAAAAGAGACACAATTTATTCACTTATTTGTGCATGATAGAGAGCAATCCCTCTCCAGTTTAAACCAAGCTTGCACAGAGATGAGAAGGCAGAAAAATGCATTAACTTGGAAAGTGATCTCACCTTCCAACGTGAATCAGGAACTCAAGAAATACCTTCTGATACAATGAATGATATCAACAAATCAACATATAGAAGCAGGTTGTAGCTCGGTGCGCATGTCCTGCAGAAGGATAAAGACATTCACCCGAAATGAAGATTTTTTAATGCTTTTGTCCACTCACCAAATAAGCAATAAAACAAAAAGGATTTAAATATATTAATATCAGTGGTTACTATCAGAAAGTAAATGGACTAAGGACAAAATTAACTGTACTTTCTCAATCAATTAATATGGCAAATTACGACTTCATAATGCTTACTGAATCTAACCTCTGTGAAACCATAGGTAACGGTGAGCTAGCTCTAGAACAATATGATGTTAATCGTTGTGATCGTTCTATAGATGCTAGTGAGTTGGAAACAGGTGGTGGTGTCTTCATTGCAATCAGGAAAACTCACAAATCTAAACTAATAACCCTAAAAATTAAATCTGTTGA
Source organism: Meconema thalassinum (assembly GCA_946902985.2). NCBI lineage: Eukaryota > Metazoa > Arthropoda > Insecta > Orthoptera > Tettigoniidae > Meconema > Meconema thalassinum. The sequence goes on from OX336394.1 coordinate 297,817,766, forward strand.
ACAAGTCTATGTTGAAGTCCAAATTCATGACCAATCTTTCTATGCTCTGTATAACTATCTCCAAGCATAGCATTACAAAAGTACATAGAGCCACCATTACAGTTAGAAGATATATTGGACTCTCAAAATGAAAATTGCCATTTTCTGTTAATGGGCGAGTACAATCTCCCAAATATAACATGGTTTCAATCAAATGAAGACTGTATGGGGTTCCTCCCATCTGGAATTAATACTGACAAATCAGAACAAATTATTGACTCCTGTTGCTATCTAACCTTATATCAGTTTAATAACATTCCAAATATTCTCAACTTCTTCCTTGACTGTTACCCCTAGCTCAGATGTTCAAATTCCACAGGATAAGTACCACCCTCCTCTAGAAATTGATTTTAAGTTGGCAGTTGACTATCAACCTCTGACAAGCAACTATAGTTATCACAATTTTGATAAAGGAAATTATATCGGTCTCAATAACTACTTAGCCACATTAGACTGGAGCTCTGCATTGAAAGAACAATACATATATTCTGCTGTAAGCATCTTTTACTCTATTCTACACACATCAAAAAAAGTTTTGCATCACCTCGGTTCCAAGAGTTCCTGAACCGTTAAATACAAAGGGAATAGAGATCAACACAAACAACATTTCAGCTCGTTTTATTGCTCATGAGACCCACACATTGCATGTTGTACCATCATACAGCTAGACTTTCAGCATTTGTGGTCCAGATTGCAGTACACACCACTACCTCTAATACCCAGTAGCACGTCCTCTTGCATTGATGCATGCCTGTATTCGCCGTGGCATACTATCCACAAGTTCATCAAGACACTGTTGGTCCAAATTGTCCCACTCCTCAACGACAATTCGGCGTAAATCTCTCAGAGTGGTTGGTGGGTCAAGACGTCCATAAACAGCCCTTTTCAACATATCCCAGGTATGTTCGATAGGGTTCATGTCTGGCGAACATGCTGGCCACTGTAGTCGAGCGATGTCGTTATCTTGAAGGAACGCATTCACAAGATGTGCACGATGAGGTCGAGAATTGTCGTCCATGAAGACAAATGCCTCTCCAATATTCTGCCGATATGGTTGCACTATGGGTCGGAGGATGTCATTCAGGTATCGTAAAGCCGTTTCGGAGCCTTCCATGACCACCAGTGGCGTACGTCGGCCCCACATAATGCCACCCCAAAACATCAGGGAACCACCACCTTGCTGCACTCGCTGGACAGTGTGTCTAAGACGTTCAGCCTGACCAGGGTGCCTCCAAACACGTCTCCGACGATTGTCTGGTTGAAGGCATATGCGACACTCATCGGTGAAGAGAACGTGATGCCAATTCCGTGGGGTCCATTCAGCATGTTGTTGGGCCCATCTGTACCGCGCTGCATGGTGTCGGGGTTGCAAAGCTGGACCTCGCCATGGACGTCGGGAGTGAAGTTGCGCATCATGCAGCCTATTGCGCTTAGTTTGAGTTGAAACACGACGTCCTGTGGCTGAACGAAACGCATTATTCAACATGGTGGCATTGCTGTCAGGGTTCCTCCGAGCGGCAATCCGTAAGTAGCGGTCATCCACTACAGTAGTAGCCCTTGGGCGGCCTGAGCGAGGCCTGTCATCGACAGTTCCTGTATCTCTGTACCTCCTCCATGTCCGAACAACATCGCTTTGGTTCACTCTGAGACGCCTGGAAACTTCCCTTGTTGAGAGCCCTTCTTGACACAAAGTAACAATGCGGACGCGATCGAACTGCGGTATTGACCTTCTAGGCATGGTAGAACTACAGACAACATGAGCAGCGTACCTTCGTCCTGGTGGAATGACTGGAACTGATCGGCTGTCGTACCCCCTCCGTCTAATAGGCCCTGCTCATGCATGGTTGTTTACATCTATGAGCAGTTTTAGTGACATCTATGAACAGTCAAAGGGACTGTATCTTGGATACAATACACACAGTCAACGTCTATATGCCGGAGATCTGGGAACCGAGGTGATGCAAAACTTTTTTTGATGTGTGTATATGAAGGCATTGATAGATTTATTCCTCTTGCTTATTATAAGGACCCATGTTTCCCAAAGTGGTTTAACAGTGAACTAAGAGCCAGTGTCTAACAGAAGAAAGCGAGCCATGCCTTATACAAAAAGTCGGGCAGCACTCATGATTACTATGCTTTCTCAGAGCTTTGAGTCAAATGTAAACACTTGTCTAAAGTATGTTATGCTGAGTATTTAAACAAAATTAGATCTAATCTATACAGTGACCCAAAAAGCTTTTGGGCTTTTATCAAGCCAAAAAATAATGATAGAGTTATTCCTGGTACAGCTTATCTTGACAATGTGAACGAAAGTGATGGACCAGGTATTGTCAACCATTTTGCTAAACATTTCTCCTCAGACTATAGGGAACCAGTAGTTAACACCCCAAAATTTGAAACTCCCTTCTATATTAACTTCTTCGCCTGCCGGGTAGAAGAGAATGATATTTACCTAAAATAAATTAAAGAAACTCTCAAATAACAAATCATTTGGTCCTGATGGTCTACCACCAATTCTATAAAAATCTTGTTGATTCATTATAACAGAACCATTATCCTCTTATTTAACCTCTCTCTCCTGGAACTGGTAAATTTCCTGATATATGGAAGAGTAGCTATGTAACTCCTGTCTTGAAAGGTGGTGACAAATCCACTGTTAAGAATTATTGAGCTGTTTGTAAATTATCGTTTATACCCAAATTAATTGAATTTATAATTACTGACAAAATTACACACCATTTTTCCGCATACATAATTGAACAACAACTTGGCTTTATGCCAGGTTGATCAACATGTACAAATCTCCCAGTTTATTCTGAGTACTTACTGAAAGCAGTAGAAGAGCACAATCAAGTGGACAGCATCTACACTGATCTAGCCAAAGCGTTCGACTCTCTCGACCATAAAGTTCTTCTTTCAAAATTACAATCCTATGGTATACAAAACCCTCTAGTATCATAGCTGTCCCCATACTTAGAAGGCAGAACTAAGATTGTCAAAATACCGTACTGTGCCCGTTTAGACCGGAGTCCGCACGACCACATATGCATTTTACCAATAATCAGTCAGCACGAGAGTCAAAATATCCCGGAGCGCCAGATGGGTTAAAGCAAATCGCAAAAACGACATCAAATTAAAAAAATGCTTTACTGATTTTTGGCTCAATGCCACAATAAGGATAGAAGGAGATTTAATTGGGAGTAACACATCCTGTAAAATTATCTCAGTTTATTTTGAAGTTAAAATTGACTGCAAAAATGCTCAAAGCAGCATCATCCACGTGTGGCGATCCACACACTTATTTACACACAATATACAGAAATTTTCCAAACACATTTGACAATCTTTTTGGAAACACAAGTCCGATTAATAGTCCTGTAGACTGTGTTCCAAAATTATTAATATTTAATTCCAGTTCAAAGTTAATTGTCTATACTGGAAATATCGTAGATCACTGTTTGAATATTTACATGATATTAACACTCGTAGAATAAATGTTCATAGAATTTTAACTTTCACTTATTTTTCCAGTTTCAAAAATACATATTGTCGAAAAATATTATCATCATCGAAGCAACACAAATTATTTACATATATTAATAACATCTGAAAAGTATTTGACCTTGAGCATAGCATCGAAGAACTGTGCGAAGCACAACAACAATTAATTGTTCTTCTAACATTTAACATTCGAGAAGTGACTCGATTATGAACTTCAAGTTCCTAACAAAATATATGACTTCTGAATCAACTTGATCAATAAATGGTTGAACCATTCAACTATTCAATTTTCCACTTGGAATCATTATTATAAAAAATATTTATATTCATGGCCATTTTTTAGTAACTTTTACAACTTGCAATTCTTCGACAGAATGCGGAAATTAGAATTGTAGTTTTATAATGAATTCATTTAGTTCATGGCACTAGGATTGAAAATATCCTTCAAATTATTCGTGGTTAAAGAAATATTTTTAATTGGCAGTGGCCCATTCTATTATTTGTGTAAGAACACAATATTACAACAACAACGGCAAAGGTCTTCCTCTGAAGAAGAATAAACTACTATCATGACAATTCCGGGTTCTAGCAAAATCAAAGTCTAAATGGAATTCGTAAACAAGGTTGAAATAAGAACTGATGGTTTCAAGAAATAACCTTCGGGTCATTCATCCAACGAAATGTGTAGTTCCAATACTCCTACTATAAACCTGAGCCATCGAACCTGCTATTTGATTGATGCTCAAAAAAAACTCTTCATTCCTGCGACTTAAACATGCGCACCTGGGAATGGCATTTCAACTACTCCACACATATAAATTTTCTTCCCAAAATTTATACAATAAATCAAGCCTCTGCTTGTTATCAACACTGGAAGATTAATAAACTTACAAGTTTATTTTATTTTACCATTCAGTTCAACCCGTGAATTTACCATACTTATGAAAATCTTTATTTCACTTTCGAGTGTATTTACGTCATGTTTTTATATAAATACAAAAATATCCTATTTGATACAAATATCATTTGCTTCCCGTTTCATGCCTCTCCGTGTTATCTGAAAAATATACTTTGCTCATTGCAAATATCAACTGTTCAACCAGAACTGACATGTTGGTTGAATGCGGGCTTGCGCTAACCACTATCCTTCGGAAAATCTCCTGTTCCAGACTAGAAATGATTAAACTACTTCATAGGCTCTTTCTCAATACATATTATTATTATAAAATATAATATCCAAGAATTATTTAGAAAAATTATAAAAATTATTATTATTATTATTATTAGTGGATTATTATTATTATTTATATTATTTTAAATATGTTTAATTATCATCTCATTATGTGAGAATCCACATGTTCGAACCTTCGAATATGGAAAAAATATCCATCCCTCAACAAAAATAAATTTAACTTTTACAGTTACATCGGCTGATTACCGTGATTTCCCAAAAATATGAAATATTCAAATAAATGCTCGAAATGCTCGGTCATCGATCCTAAACTGTTCTGAGTGCTGAAAATACTCAGAATAACTCTAACAAGTCTTGCGTAAATCATTGCAAGATGTAAATACGAAGAAAAAAAATGTGTTGGTCATCTGCAGAAAAAAAAAATAGTTTGTTCCAATTAGCTAGGCATAATATAATTCAAATGTGGCTTACATTTCTTGATGGTCTTGAAGCGTAGTAAACCTGGTCTGTACCAGATTTATCCATAGACATGCCCTATCGGACAAGCATGTACAATCCTTGTATCGGCCGCCATTATATACCCAAAATCCGTCTAGTCAGACATAGTGGTAGTATCTCTTGACGTTTGAATTAACTGTTGTTCCATTTTAATATGGGCTTCTATCAAAGCCATAACAGTTTGTTTAAATAGGGTCAGATCTAAGTGATCTCTTCTTAGATATGTCAGTTGTAACATAACTCACTGTAATCTTATCAGTACAAGAAAAACACTGACAGTCTAACCAATCAACGGCTGTTCTGAAGATCGTTCCCTGGGCATGGTTTATTATATCACCATCTACCATGCGCTAGGCAACTTGTAGTTTCCCTTGCGTAGACTAATGAACGCCACCGTTATAGACTAGTCTTCAGTGTACTGACAGATCGAAGTGGTTAACTAGTTACAAAAAATGAAAACTGACTGGAATGGATTTAAACATCCAAGTATTAAGTTATTACTGGACTGTGACAAAATACTATTTTCTAGACAAAGTCTAGCATATGTCCTTGTAGAAATATAAATATTTCCACCAATGTCTGCAGAAAAATCAATCACCTCAGTGATTCTCCTCGCCGTAAACTTACTAAGTTCCAACTCGTAGCGCAGCACTTTTCGTGACTATCACGACTTGAAAAGAACTTCTGCGTAGATCCGGCAACCATGTGCCTTGGCTCAGCGTAGAGGCAACTTGCTCTGCAAGTGCTTGTGTTAGAATGAGCTGACCATGCCTCGGCCAGCTGGCTTTTATTCAAAACTGTCAGGGTCACGCGTCATCACCTGATATCTGGAAATCCTCATATCTCTCGTATCCCTGGTCCGATTTACTTGATACTAATTGCATTCTCTTTCATTTGGCCGTGCCAGTAATCTGATCCCAGTCTCAAGTCTCTACTCCATGTTTAACTATTTAATCAATAAATAGCCTCGACCTCTGCTATTACTCGCTACGTCACTTGACATCCAAGTATCGGTAAATTATTTCCAAATGCTTCGAGAAGCAATGTAGCGCGATATTCAAATATCTCAACTTTCAAAAGCGGCTACAGCCTTTCCCTTGATATCTAGGTGTCTGAATCTTGGAATACCCATTCCTAGAGTTGGGCACATCCACCCCACACCTAGCAAAAAAATAAAAATTGAAAAATTTTTATTTTTCCTATCTACACATTAAATCATCTGGTTCTTGAATAATACATCTTCAAATTCGATGCATTATAAGTTCCCACGATGTTACCAGTTCGTGTATTGGCGATTTCATAGCTTCCATTATTGTTTACTTCCACAATATTCAAAATCTTCAATTTCACCAGGCTTAATATCAAAAATATCGTGATACTCTTCCAAAATCTTCCCTAGCTCTGGGGACTCCTTCTCAGTGTAGACTTCTCTTCCTTCAGCTTCATGAAAAATCAGAGACCATTGAGCATCTCCCTCGATGTCTTCCTCTTCTTTTCCCTCGAAGTTAATCTCTTCGGTATTCTTAAATCTGATCGTCTCTTTCTTCATATCTATCACTGCTTGAAATTTCTGAATGAAATCCGCTCCCAATATCATGTCAAAAGCCATGTCCTTCATTACAACAAACACATGTCGGAAATCATGTCCTCCAATCGTAATACATAAGTATAATTGTGTTTTACACAGAGATATTTTATTGGGTATTATTCCTTGGATCTTAATTCCTGATACTGGAATCTCCTCTAAATTCTCTTTGAGCTTCCACAGAATGTAAAGCTTCTCACTCACCAGACAAAGCATAGCCCCAGTATCGATCAAAGTATCGACAGGCATACCAAATACTTCGCATGATATGATTGGCATTCTAATTCTGGTACCCATTTCTTTTCGTTCGTCATTCTGTTGAATTAAGTCATCATCCTCTGCTTGCCATTTAATAATTCTGGAAGTGAAAATATTCAAAATTCTATCTTCTACTGTGAATTCGAAGTTTTTTTTTTTCGTTACCATTCCCCCGGGATTGTTGTGTTCCCGATGGACCTGGTTCATTGGGCCTCTGCTCCAAAAATTGCAAGTTATCTTGGTGTCTTGCTTCCAAATTTTTCCTTGTCTCCTTGTTGAACTCTTCATTGGACTGACGAGTATCCACATTCCCTCTGTTATTGTAGTTGTTTCGACCATAATATCTTCTTTCCTGGTACCTTCCTTGACTATCTCGTGGTCTTCTCCATCGAGTATTGTATCGATTACCACCATCCGGTCTCGCATATGGCTTGTAACTGTATCTGTTACTGTACTGGTTCCATCCTCTCTTATTTGGATCTTCCCTCGGCGTTTTCTCTTCTCGCTCCTCTCGAATCTCTCGAGGTGTCTGAGAATAACTATCAGCCATAACAGCGTACACAGCGTTGTTATTCTTTCCTCCCTTCTGATGGAAGAATTGAGCGTTTGTATGATCCAGCTTCTGTAATACTTCGTCAAATTGCTCCATATTATAGATATCAGCAGCGATCAAAGTCCTCTGGACGTCTGCTGGAAATTGACGTATCAATGCAGTAATCAATTCGTTATCTGGCATCGGCGGATCTAAATGTTGAAGTTTAGACAGCTGTCCAGAAAAGTACGTAGAGTATCGAGTAGGTTGTGACGTCGAGAATCTCTTCGAATATAACTCTGCTCTAACTTGCTGTTGGGTTTCCGGGGACCAAAACTTTTTCAATAGCCCACGAGAAAACTCCTCAAAAGTGGTTAGAGTGGATCTAAATGCTCTAAACCAAAGAAGTGCAGGACCTTCCAAAAACTTCCCTATCACTCGGATCTGTCTTTCTTTAGGGATCTTGGAATCTTTCAGGTAATCACCTGCTTCTCTCAGAAATTCCACGGGTGTCTCAGAATCTCGCCCTGAAAATTTAGAAGGCTTATCTTCTATATTCTTAAATACAGTTATGGGGTTGGATTGAAATACTGTCCTGACCTCATCCTGTCTATCAGTCTCTCTAGCTGCTCCTAGATTTATCTGTATCTGTTCCTTTCCCCTTACATTTGGCATTTTCAACAGATGATCAGACTGTTTCTCATCCTTGATTTGAGTTTTCATAGCCTCAAGTTCCTTCTGGTTTTCTTCTGCCATTTTCTTGATTTCTTCAGTTTCTTTACAATTCTCCTTAACGTCAGTGGATATCTGATTCATAACAGCCTCATGACTTTTCAATGACCCTGTCATATCTGATATGTCCTTCTGAGTTGCTTGGATATCTTTGGCAATTACTTCAATATGGGATGACAAAGATTCCCTAATCTCCTTGATTCCCTCTTGGTTCTCCAGCTTGAGTGTGTCTTTAATTTCATTGACAACTGTGGTTTTAATTTCAGTTTGCAACTCATTAATCACACCTTCTCTTATTTCTCCCATGACAAGTTCTTTGAATTGTTCTGTCAACCGTTGAACAACTAGAATTCCCATCTCATTACTCTCCTTCTTCACTCTGACTTCCAGGTTGACCATGTCTTCACCAACTTTCCTAAGACCATGTTCTATCCTATCAGCTAAGCTTTGGGATCGAAGATCGGCATCGCGAAATTTATCGTCCATTAAACTTGCGTTAGTAGCTAATGAAGTTTCGAGCTCATGTGTTTTTTCGCATAATTTATTCATTTTACTTTCAAGTGTCATTTTCAAAATTTCAGAATTCTCTTTAAATTTACTTTCCATTGAATTAAATTTACTATTTAAATTTTCTTTCAAATTACCTTTTAAAGAATCAGAATTTTCTTTAAGTTTATTTTCCAAAGAATCAGAATTTTCCTTAAGTTTTTCATCTAAACTTTCTTTCAAGTTATCTTTTAACCTGCTTTCTAACAAATCGGAATTTTCTTTAAGTTTATCATTCAAATTTTCTTTAAGTTTATTTTCTAAAGAATCAGAATTTTCTTTAAGTTTATCGTTTAAACTTTCTTTAAGTTTATCAGAATTTTCTTTAAGTTTCTTTTCCAAAGCCTCAGTATTTTCTTTCATAATGGCTGCTACACGCAGTCCAGCCTCTTTTGAACTCTCCTCCAAACTCCTCATCATCCTCATCATTTCTTCCATAATTTTCAATTATTATTCAAAACTTAGGGGTATACAACAGTGGCAAACACAAGCTTATAACTAGAACAAGAAATATGAATAGCTAATTGGAACACTCTAATAAAATGAGATTTGTCCTAATGTCGACGTGATGGAAAAACAAAATTCTCTACTTTTACGAATTACATTTACCACAATATCACAAGAAAAATATGCAAGTTCTCAAATATCCTCCACCTGGATTCTAATAATGTGTATGTCCAGTCATCGAACGTTTACTACTGAATTTACTTGACGCCCTAATGGTTAAGCCATTGTCAAAATTATCAAACCCATTCTAATTATAAACCAAGTTAAATTTTTAATTTTCCCCACTAATTGGGTTTCCTACTAATTTATTCATCCAAACCAGACATCTCTCAACTCCCAAAATATTTCTATAAAAAATTATCACAATTTCAAATCGGCATGCGATTGACCATGTCTAAATCGGGACCCACGTTCGAAGCCATTTCTCTCTCTATCTTATTTTATGTGCCCGATTAGACCGGAGTCCGCACGACCACATATGCATTTTACCAATAATCAGTCAGCACGAGAATCAAAATATCCCGGAGCGCCAGATGGGTTAAAGCAAATCGCAAAAACGACATCAAATTAAAAAAATGCTTTACTGATTTTTGGCTCAATGCCACAATAAGGATAGAAGGAGATTTAATTGGGAGTAACACATCCTGTAAAATTATCTCAGTTTATTTTGAAGTTAAAATTGACTGCAAAAATGCTCAAAGCAGCATCATCCACGTGTGGCGATCCACACACTTATTTACACACAATATACAGAAATTTTCCAAACACATTTGACAATCTTTTTGGAAACACAAGTCCGATTAATAGTCCTGTAGACTGTGTTCCAAAATTATTAATATTTAATTCCAGTTCAAAGTTAATTGTCTATACTGGAAATATCGTAGATCACTGTTTGAATATTTACATGATATTAACACTCGTAGAATAAATGTTCATAGAATTTTAACTTTCACTTATTTTTCCAGTTTCAAAAATACATATTGTCGAAAAATATTATCATCATCGAAGCAACACAAATTATTTACATATATTAATAACATCTGAAAAGTATTTGACCTTGAGCATAGCATCGAAGAACTGTGCGAAGCACAACAACAATTAATTGTTCTTCTAACATTTAACATTCGAGAAGTGACTCGATTATGAACTTCAAGTTCCTAACAAAATATATGACTTCTGAATCATCAACTTGATCAATAAATGGTTGAACCATTCAACTATTCAATTTTCCACTTGGAATCATTATTATAAAAAATATTTATATTCATGGCCATTTTTAGTAACTTTTACAACTTGCGATTCTTCGACAGAATGCGGAAATTAGAATTGTAGTTTTCTAATGAATTCATTTAGTTCATGGCACTAGGATTGAAAATATCCTTCAAATTATTCGTGGTTAAAGAAATATTTTTAATTGGCAGTGGCCCATTCTATTATTTGTGTAAGAACACAATATTACAACAACAACGGCAAAGGTCTTCCTCTGAAGAAGAATAAACTACTATCATGACAAATCCGGGTTCTAGCAAAATCAAAGTCTAAATGGAATTCGTAAACAAGGTTGAAATAAGAACTGATGGTTTCAAGAAATAACCTTCGGGTCATTCATCCAACGAAATGTGTAGTTCCAATACTCCTACTATAAACCTGAGCCATCGAACCTGCTATTTGATTGATGCTCAAAAAAACCTCTTCATTCCTGCGACTTAAACATGCGCACCTGGGAATGGCATTTCAACTACTCCACACATATAAATTTTCTTCCCAAAATTTATACAATAAATCAAGCCTCTGCTTGTTATCAACACTGGAAGATTAATAAACTTACAAGTTTATTTTATTTTACCATTCAGTTCAACCCGTGAATTTACCATACTTATGAAAATCTTTATTTCACTTTCGAGTGTATTTACGTCATGATTTTATATAAATACAAAAATATCCCATTTGATACAAATATCATTTGCTTCCCGTTTCATGCCTCTCCGTGTTATCTGAAAAATATACTTTGCTCATTGCAAATATCAACTGTTCAACCAGAACTGACATGTTGGTTGAATGCGGGCTTGCGCTAACCACTATCCTTCGGAAAATCTCCTGTTCCAGACTAGAAATGATTAAACTACTTCATAGGCTCTTTCTCAATACATATGATTATTATAAAATATAATATCCAAGCATTATTTAGAAAAATTATAAAAATTATTATTATTATTATTATTAGTGGATTATTATTATTATTATTATTTATATTATTTTAAATATGTTTAATTATCATCTCATTATGTGAGAATCCACATGTTCGAACCTTCTAATATGGAAAAAATATCCATCCCTCAACAAAAATAAATTTAACTTTTACAGTTACATCGGCTGATTACCGTGATTTCCCAAAAATATGAAATATTCAAATAAATGCTCGAAATGCTCGGTCATCGATCCTAAACTGTTCTGAGTGCTGAAAATACTCAGAATAACTCTAACAATTCTTGCGTAAATCACTGCAAGATGTAAATACGAAGAAAAAAAATGTGTTGGTCATCTGCAGAAAAAAAAATAGTTTGTTCCAATTAGCTAGGCATAATATAATTCAAATGTGGCTTACATTTCTTGATGGTCTTGAAGCGTAGTAAACCTGGTCTGTACCAGATTTATCCATAGACATGCCCTATCGGACAAGCATGTACAATCCTTGAATCGGCCGCCATTATATACCCAAAATCCGTCTAGTCAGACATAGTGGTAGTATCTCTTGACGTTTGAATTAACTGTTGTTCCATTTTAATATGGGCTTCTATCAAAGCCATAACAGTTTGTTTAAATAGGGTCAGATCTAAGTGATCTCTTCTTAGATATGTCAGTTGTAACATAACTCACTGTAATCTTATCAGTACAAGAAAAACACTGACAGTCTAACCAATCAACGGCTGTTCTGAAGATCGTTCCCTGGGCATGGTTTATTATATCACCATCTACCATGCGCTAGGCAACTTGTAGTTTCCCTTGCGTAGACTAATGAACGCCACCGTTATAGACTAGTCTTCAGTGTACTGACAGATCGAAGTGGTTAACTAGTTACAAAAAATGAAAACTGACTGGAATGGATTTAAACATCCAAGTATTAAGTTATTACTGGACTGTGACAAAATACTATTTTCTAGACAAAGTCTAGCATATGTCCTTGTAGAAATATAAATATTTCCACCAATGTCTGCAGAAAAATCAATCACCTCAGTGATTCTCCTCGCCGTAAACTTACTAAGTTCCAACTCGTAGCGCAGCACTTTTCGTGACTATCACGACTTGAAAAGAACTTCTGCGTAGATCCGGCAACCATGTGCCTTGGCTCAGCGTAGAGGCAACTTGCTCTGCAAGTGCTTGTGTTAGAATGAGCTGACCATGCCTCGGCCAGCTGGCTTTTATTCAAAACTGTCAGGGTCACGCGTCATCACCTGATATCTGGAAATCCTCATATCTCTCGTATCCCTGGTCCGATTTACTTGATACTAATTGCATTCTCTTTCATTTGGCCGTGCCAGTAATCTGATCCCAGTCTCAAGTCTCTACTCCATGTTTAACTATTTAATCAATAAATAGCCTCGACCTCTGCTATTACTCGCTACGTCACTTGACATCCAAGTATCGGTAAATTATTTCCAAATGCTTCGAGAAGCAATGTAGCGCGATATTCAAATATCTCAACTTTCAAAAGCGGCTACAGCCTTTCCCTTGATATCTAGGTGTCTGAATCTTGGAATACCCATTCCTAGAGTTGGGCACATCCACCCCACACCTAGCAAAAAAATAAAAATTGAAAAATTTTTATTTTTCCTATCTACACATTAAATCATCTGGTTCTTGAATAATACATCTTCAAATTCGATGCATTATAAGTTCCCACGATGTTACCAGTTCGTGTATTGGCGATTTCATAGCTTCCATTATTGTTTACTTCCACAATATTCAAAATCTTCAATTTCACCAGGCTTAATATCAAAAATATCGTGATACTCTTCCAAAATCTTCCCTAGCTCTGGGGACTCCTTCTCAGTGTAGACTTCTCTTCCTTCAGCTTCATGAAAAATCAGAGACCATTGAGCATCTCCCTCGATGTCTTCCTCTTCTTTTCCCTCGAGGTTAATCTCTTCGGTATTCTTAAATCTGATCGTCTCTTTCTTCATATCTATCACTGCTTGAAATTTCTGAATGAAATCCGCTCCCAATATCATGTCAAAAGCCATGTCCTTCATTACAACAAACACATGTCGGAAATCATGTCCTCCAATCGTAATACATAAGTATAATTGTGTTTTACACAGAGATATTTTATTGGGTATTATTCCTTGGATCTTAATTCCTGATACTGGAATCTCCTCTAAATTCTCTTTGAGCTTCCACAGAATGTAAAGCTTCTCACTCACCAGACAAAGCATAGCCCCAGTATCGATCAAAGTATCGACAGGCATACCAAATACTTCGCATGATATGATTGGCATTCTAATTCTGGTACCCATTTCTTTTCGTTCGTCATTCTGTTGAATTAAGTCATCATCCTCTGCTTGCCATTTAATAATTCTGGAAGTGAAAATATTCAAAATTCTATCTTCTACTGTGAATTCGAAGTTTTTTTTTTTCGTTACCATTCCCCCGGGATTGTTGTGTTCCCGATGGACCTGGTTCATTGGGCCTCTGCTCCAAAAATTGCAAGTTATCTTGGTGTCTTGCTTCCAAATTTTTCCTTGTCTCCTTGTTGAACTCTTCATTGGACTGACGAGTATCCACATTCCCTCTGTTATTGTAGTTGTTTCGACCATAATATCTTCTTTCCTGGTACCTTCCTTGACTATCTCGTGGTCTTCTCCATCGAGTATTGTATCGATTACCACCATCCGGTCTCGCATATGGCTTGTAACTGTATCTGTTACTGTACTGGTTCCATCCTCTCTTATTTGGATCTTCCCTCGGCGTTTTCTCTTCTCGCTCCTCTCGAATCTCTCGAGGTGTCTGAGAATAACTATCAGCCATAACAGCGTACACAGCGTTGTTATTCTTTCCTCCCTTCTGATGGAAGAATTGAGCGTTTGTATGATCCAGCTTCTGTAATACTTCGTCAAATTGCTCCATATTATAGATATCAGCAGCGATCAAAGTCCTCTGGACGTCTGCTGGAAATTGACGTATCAATGCAGTAATCAATTCGTTATCTGGCATCGGCGGATCTAAATGTTGAAGTTTAGACAGCTGTCCAGAAAAGTACGTAGAGTATCGAGTAGGTTGTGACGTCGAGAATCTCTTCGAATATAACTCTGCTCTAACTTGCTGTTGGGTTTCCGGGGACCAAAACTTTTTCAATAGCCCACGAGAAAACTCCTCAAAAGTGGTTAGAGTGGATCTAAATGCTCTAAACCAAAGAAGTGCAGGACCTTCCAAAAACTTCCCTATCACTCGGATCTGTCTTTCTTTAGGGATCTTGGAATCTTTCAGGTAATCACCTGCTTCTCTCAGAAATTCCACGGGTGTCTCAGAATCTCGCCCTGAAAATTTAGAAGGCTTATCTTCTATATTCTTAAATACAGTTATGGGGTTGGATTGAAATACTGTCCTGACCTCATCCTGTCTATCAGTCTCTCTAGCTGCTCCTAGATTTATCTGTATCTGTTCCTTTCCCCTTACATTTGGCATTTTCAACAGATGATCAGACTGTTTCTCATCCTTGATTTGAGTTTTCATAGCCTCAAGTTCCTTCTGGTTTTCTTCTGCCATTTTCTTGATTGCTTCAGTTTCTTTACAATTCTCCTTAACGTCAGTGGATATCTGATTCATAACAGCCTCATGACTTTTCAATGACCCTGTCATATCTGATATGTCCTTCTGAGTTGCTTGGATATCTTTGGCAATTACTTCAATATGGGATGACAAAGATTCCCTAATCTCCTTGATTCCCTCTTGGTTCTCCAGCTTGAGTGTGTCTTTAATTTCATTGACAACTGTGGTTTTAATTTCAGTTTGCAACTCATTAATCACACCTTCTCTTATTTCTCCCATGACAAGTTCTTTGAATTGTTCTGTCAACCGTTGAACAACTAGAATTCCCATCTCATTACTCTCCTTCTTCACTCTGACTTCCAGGTTGACCATGTCTTCACCAACATTCCTAAGACCATGTTCTATCCTATCAGCTAAGCTTTGGGATCGAAGATCGGCATCGCGAAATTTATCGTCCATTAAACTTGCGTTAGTAGCTAATGAAGTTTCGAGCTCATGTGTTTTTTCGCATAATTTATTCATTTTACTTTCAAGTGTCATTTTCAAAATTTCAGAATTCTCTTTAAATTTACTTTCCATTGAATTAAATTTACTATTTAAATTTTCTTTCAAATTACCTTTTAAAGAATCAGAATTTTCTTTAAGGTTATTTTCCAAAGAATCAGAATTTTCCTTAAGTTTTTCATCTAAACTTTCTTTCAAGTTATCTTTTAACCTGCTTTCTAACAAATCGGAATTTTCTTTAAGTTTATCATTCAAATTTTCTTTAAGTTTATTTTCTAAAGAATCAGAATTTTCTTTAAGTTTATCGTTTAAACTTTCTTTAAGTTTATCAGAATTTTCTTTAAGTTTCTTTTCCAAAGCCTCAGTATTTTCTTTCATAATGGCTGCTACACGCAGTCCAGCCTCTTTTGAACTCTCCTCCAAACTCCTCATCATCCTCATCATTTCTTCCATAATTTTCAATTATTATTCAAAACTTAGGGGTATACAACAGTGGCAAACACAAGCTTATAACTAGAACAAGAAATATGAATAGCTAATTGGAACACTCTAATAAAATGAGATTTGTCCTAATGTCGACGTGATGGAAAAACAAAATTCTCTACTTTTACGAATTACATTTACCACAATATCACAAGAAAAATATGCAAGTTCTCAAATATCCTCCACCTGGATTCTAATAATGTGTATGTCCAGTCATCGAACGTTTACTACTGAATTTACTTGACGCCCTAATGGTTAAACCATTGTCAAAATTATCAAACCCATTCTAATTATTAACCAAGTTAAATTTTTAATTTTCCCCGCTAATTGGGTTTCCTACTAATTTATTCATCCAAACCAGACATCTCTCAACTCCCAAAATATTTCTATAAAAAATTATCACAATTTCAAATCGGCATGCGATTGACCATGTCTAAATCGGGACCCACGTTCGAAGCCATTTCTCTCTCTATCTTATTTTATGTGCCCGATTAGACCGGAGTCCGCACGACCACATATGCATTTTACCAATAATCAGTCAGCACGAGAATCAAAATATCCCGGCGCGCCAGATGGGTTAAAGCAAATAGCAAAAACGACATCAAATTAAAAAAATGCTTTACTGATTTTTGGCTCAATGCCACAATAAGGATAGAAGGAGATTTAATTGGGAGTAACACATCCTGTAAAATTATCTCAGTTTATTTTGAAGTTAAAATTGACTGCAAAAATGCTCAAAGCAGCATCATCCACGTGTGGCGATCCACACACTTATTTACACACAATATACAGAAATTTTCCAAACACATTTGACAATCTTTTTGGAAACACAAGTCCGATTAATAGTCCTGTAGACTGTGTTCCAAAATTATTAATATTTAATTCCAGTTCAAAGTTAATTGTCTATACTGGAAATATCGTAGATCACTGTTTGAATATTTACATGATATTAACACTCGTAGAATAAATGTTCATAGAATTTTAACTTTCACTTATTTTTCCAGTTTCAAAAATACATATTGTCGAAAAATATTATCATCATCGAAGCAACACTAATTATTTACATATATTAATAACATCTGAAAAGTATTTGACCTTGAGCATAGCATCGAAGAACTGTGCGAAGCACAACAACAATTAATTGTTCTTCTAACATTTAACATTCGAGAAGTGACTCGATTATGAACTTCAAGTTCCTAACAAAATATATGACTTCTGAATCATCAACTTGATCAATAAATGGTTGAACCATTCAACTATTCAATTTTCCACTTGGAATCATTATTATAAAAAATATTTATATTCATGGCCATTTTTAGTAACTTTTACAACTTGCAATTCTTCGACAGAATGCGGAAATTAGAATTGTAGTTTTATAATGAATTCATTTAGTTCATGGCACTAGGATTGAAAATATCCTTCAAATTATTCGTGGTTAAAGAAATATTTTTAATTGGCAGTGGCCCATTCTATTATTTGTGTAAGAACACAATATTACAACAACAACGGCAAAGGTCTTCCTCTGAAGAAGAATAAACTACTATCATGACAAATCCGGGTTCTAGCAAAATCAAAGTCTAAATGGAATTCGTAAACAAGGTTGAAATAAGAACTGATGGTTTCAAGAAATAACCTTCGGGTCATTCATCCAACGAAATGTGTAGTTCCAATACTCCTACTATAAACCTGAGCCATCGAACCTGCTATTTGATTGATGCTCAAAAAAACCTCTTCATTCCTGCGACTTAAACATGCGCACCTGGGAATGGCATTTCAACTACTCCACACATATAAATTTTCTTCCCAAAATTTATACAATAAATCAAGCCTCTGCTTGTTATCAACACTGGAAGATTAATAAACTTACAAGTTTATTTTATTTTACCATTCAGTTCAACCCGTGAATTTACCATACTTATGAAAATCTTTATTTCACTTTCGAGTGTATTTACGTCATGATTTTATATAAATACAAAAATATCCTATTTGATACAAATATCATTTGCTTCCCGTTTCATGCCTCTCCGTGTTATCTGAAAAATATACTTTGCTCATTGCAAATATCAACTGTTCAACCAGAACTGACATGTTGGTTGAATGCGGGCTTGCGCTAACCACTATCCTTCGGAAAATCTCCTGTTCCAGACTAGAAATGATTAAACTACTTCATAGGCTCTTTCTCAATACATATGATTATTATAAAATATAATATCCAAGAATTATTTAGAAACATTATAAAAATTATTATTATTATTATTATTAGTGGATTATTATTATTATTATTATTTATATTATTTTAAATATGTTTAATTATCATCTCATTATGTGAGAATCCACATGTTCGAACCTTCGAATATGGAAAAAATATCCATCCCTCAACAAAAATAAATTTAACTTTTACAGTTACATCGGCTGATTACCGTGATTTCCCAAAAATATGAAATATTCAAATAAATGCTCGAAATGCTCGGTCATCGATCCTAAACTGTTCTGAGTGCTGAAAATACTCAGAATAACTCTAACAATTCTTGCGTAAATCATTGCAAGATGTAAATACGAAGAAAAAAAATGTGTTGGTCATCTGCAGAAAAAAAAATAGTTTGTTCCAATTAGCTAGGCATAATATAATTCAAATGTGGCTTACATTTCTTGATGGTCTTGAAGCGTAGTAAACCTGGTCTGTACCAGATTTATCCATAGACATGCCCTATCGGACAAGCATGTACAATCCTTGAATCGGCCGCCATTATATACCCAAAATCCGTCTAGTCAGACATAGTGGTAGTATCTCTTGACGTTTGAATTAACTGTTGTTCCATTTTAATATGGGCTTCTATCAAAGCCATAACAGTTTGTTTAAATAGGGTCAGATCTAAGTGATCTCTTCTTAGATATGTCAGTTGTAACATAACTCACTGTAATCTTATCAGTACAAGAAAAACACTGACAGTCTAACCAATCAACGGCTGTTCTGAAGATCGTTCCCTGGGCATGGTTTATTATATCACCATCTACCATGCGCTAGGCAACTTGTAGTTTCCCTTGCGTAGACTAATGAACGCCACCGTTATAGACTAGTCTTCAGTGTACTGACAGATCGAAGTGGTTAACTAGTTACAAAAAATGAAAACTGACTGGAATGGATTTAAACATCCAAGTATTAAGTTATTACTGGACTGTGACAAAATACTATTTTCTAGACAAAGTCTAGCATATGTCCTTGTAGAAATATAAATATTTCCACCAATGTCTGCAGAAAAATCAATCACCTCAGTGATTCTCCTCGCCGTAAACTTACTAAGTTCCAACTCGTAGCGCAGCACTTTTCGTGACTATCACGACTTGAAAAGAACTTCTGCGTAGATCCGGCAACCATGTGCCTTGGCTCAGCGTAGAGGCAACTTGCTCTGCAAGTGCTTGTGTTAGAATGAGCTGACCATGCCTCGGCCAGCTGGCTTTTATTCAAAACTGTCAGGGTCACGCGTCATCACCTGATATCTGGAAATCCTCATATCTCTCGTATCCCTGGTCCGATTTACTTGATACTAATTGCATTCTCTTTCATTTGGCCGTGCCAGTAATCTGATCCCAGTCTCAAGTCTCTACTCCATGTTTAACTATTTAATCAATAAATAGCCTCGACCTCTGCTATTACTCGCTACGTCACTTGACATCCAAGTATCGGTAAATTATTTCCAAATGCTTCGAGAAGCAATGTAGCGCGATATTCAAATATCTGAACTTTCAAAAGCGGTTACAGCCTTTCCCTTGATATCTAGGTGTCTGAATCTTGGAATACCCATTCCTAGAGTTGGGCACAGTACTCCATTTCTTATCTCAACCAATAGCTGTCTCTTCTGGCATTCTGCAAGGTGCCCATCTTTCTCCTTTGTTATTTCTTATCTTTAATAGTCTAATGATATCAATACAGTTTTCAACCATGCCAAAATCCTCCTGCTAGCCGATGACACAAAGTTCTTTATGAAAGTTTAATCTCTACAGGACTGTAAACTTCTCCAGGAAGAACTTTGGTGTCTTGAAGAGCATTGTTCTTTAAATGGGTTACTGCTCAATGAAACTAAATGTAAACCAGTTACATTCTCAAAGAAGAAACAGAATATTGAATTCTCTTATCACTTTCTATCATCTACTCCACTTCAAGCTGTAGGAAGTATTCGTGACCTAGGAGTAACATTCTCAGACACACTTAATTTTAATGAACATATGGAAAATATTCGGAGCCTTCGTGGCTTAGGCGGCAGCACGCTTGCTTCTCAACGCTGGGGTCCGTGGTTCAAATCGCGGTCACTCCATGTGAGATTTGTGCTGGACAAAGCAGAGGCCGATAGGTTTTTCACCGGGTACACCGGTTTCCCTGTCAATATTTCATTCCAGCAACACTCTCCACTTTCATTTCATTTCATTTCATCTGTCATTCATTTAATCATTGCCCCAAAGGAGTGCGACAGGCTTCGGCAGCCAGCACAGTTCATATCCTCTCCTCTAGATGGGGGCTTCATTCAATCCCTTCCTGACCCGATCGATCGACTAGAAACAGGCTGTGGATTTTCATTTTTCATAGAAAATATTAAAAACATGGCATTGCAGAGATTAGGTTGCATAACTCGTTATTCCAAGAAATTTTGTGACTCAAATATTTATTTCCTACTGTACTTGACCCTCGTCATACCCTTAATTTAATATTGTACACCGATTTGGAGCCCTTTCAGTAAAAAACAAATTGAAAGATTAGAGAAATTAAAACACACATTCCTTCGAATGTATGCGTATCATTTCCTACACCCAATACTGTAACGAATCATAACTATGCATTTGAAGGTGCCAACTATAAAATCCCGTCGTGATAATTTCTATTCCTTCTTAATATGTACAAGATCGTAAACTCTCACATAGACTGCCCAGAATTACTAAATGAAATCATCACCTATGTGCCCCCCCCCCCCCCCCGTTCGATGCGTAAGTATCATTTCTTTGAAACAAACTGGCATCCCACTAATTATGGTCTAAATGGTCCCATTGACAGAATGATGCGAATCTCAAATGGGAAATGGGGTCAGCATAGACTTGTTCAATATTGATCAAAGACCCCTTAGACATTACCGTATCTGTTTTCCAATGCACTAGGAAATCTGTATGCATAGATTGTACTCGTACATAAAGTAGACTTTGCATACTACATGGTAAATATCTGTATATATTCTTATTATCTTTTATCCCGGATAAAAGAAAATGGTGTAAGCCGAGAAGAAAGATGTATGTATGTATGAGGGAATCCCCGCCAAGCGTGTAATCGCGTTACAATTATTACGCGTGTAATGGAGTGTTAACTTAAATTTCATTTATTAAGGCAACACTGAAAAATGGCTTCCAATGCGGTAACGTTAAAATTGAGTATGCACTGGATTTTATTTCAAGTGAATTCAAATGAAGGCAGTTTTCTTGAACATAGAAAAGTGTTTTCAGTGTGTGGTAATATCATGGAGTACAGCCGTGAAACAAGAATACTAGAAAGTGAACTTCGACCTTTTTGCGTTCCTCTATAGGTGGCAGCACATGTGTTCGACTAGGGTGATATCTATTGTGAGTAGAGAGCGATTGTGTTTTAACAGGAGTTGATCACACCATTGCTGCCAACAAATGCAGTTTGACACTAATCGTCCACTGTTGTAAAAACAGCAAACATATGATGATGATGGGTTTGTATAACAATGAGAATACATTGTATTAGTACATGTATCCTCATAAATTAAAAATGAAATGTTGATAAACTTGTACAGCTCTTTTAATGCATCTTCAACTAATTGTCAGTTGCATACTATACAGTGGCATAGTTGGCAATCATTTATGAATCGATGGCGCTTTTTCGCAAGGCGTTGGTTTATTATTTGTCCATTTTACTCTTTAAGTGCTATTCCTCTTGCGATATATGTTACTTTTTCGATTTCGCTTAGAAAACAACATAACAAGCAAAGTGGTTTTTATTGCGCTGCTCTTTGGTGCAGTAAGAAGTGTATTTCAAATAATACATTTATTACAGCCAATGGCCAAGTTAAGTCATGAACAACTATTTTCGCTGATAAATTCTTTCATTTCGGTATAAGGGAGATAACAATTCGTATTAGGTAACGTATTATACTACCCATGTGGTTGTATCTACTGTTATAATAAGTGGCTTAGTTGGTAGCATGCTGAATTGCTGTTCCCAAGATCGCAGGTTTAAACCCGGCCGAAGTCTTCGGAATGTTTAAGAGCGTTAAAATCCTTCCTTCGGTGGGGAAGTAAAGCCGGCGGACCCATGTCATTGATTTATGGCATGTAAAAGATCCTTCCACTAACTAAACTTGTGTGAAGCTAAATTTTAGTTCCAACGTTCACCACTATGTGTCAGTGACATCTGGTAGCGAAAGTTGGAACTACTTGAAATTGAACGGAACTTGTAGCTCACCCTATGAGTGTCCGCTTGAAGCAGCTACAGCCTCTGGCGAGCCGAACATAGTCTCGGGCACTCCCGGCACTAAAATCCATACGCTAAATAAATAAATAAATAAATAAATAAATAAATAAATAAATAAATAAATAAATAAATAAATGCTATTGTAATAATAAAATAAACAGAGAATTGCGCAGGAATGTGCATAGAAATAGACATAATGTTCTTGATGTTCACTCGGAGCAAAATTGAGTTAGCGTTTTCTTCCTTTACAATAATATAAGGAAAGTATACGAGTGTGTATGACATAATGCACAGGAATTATGACCAGGGTGTCCTAAGCCCCTGTAGCGAATTAACGGATTTTAAAGAACGATTTCTGTCAAAGGAAATTCAGCTGAACTAGTTGGTCGTTGACGGTGGCGTTTGGCGGCAAAAGTAGGAACTACTTGAAAATTGATCGTCTGCAGTCCTTACTTGAATTAAAACAGATACACACACTAAAAAAGTCATCACACTTAACACCGGTTATCAGATAGATTCTACACACACCCAAAGTACACGGGGCTACATGACCGCGTTGTCGCAGCCCCTAAACTGAGGAACCAACTATGATGGTCCCAATTTGTGATCAGAATGATATAATTTTATATATTTTACTATTATTATTATTATTATTATTATTATCAATATTTTTTAATTTTTCATTTTTACCTTTTATTAGTTATTATGTTAACTAATATGTTTATATCTATTATTATTCGGTAATGTAGAATATTATGGCAATTGAAAGGAATTGGAGCTACGCACATTATATTTGAAATAAGTTAGGTGCTTGACTGAATACTATTTCTGAAGAAAATACGTACAGAGGAAGAAAGAGGGTGTTCGCCGAAGGCCGGCTTATCCACCGCTTCCTGGTAACGACTTGAATAGACACGTATGTCTTTCACATCAAGAATTATACCAGTAAACAAATTTTACTTGGAATGGATTCTTTGGAGACTCGCCATTAACAATACCTGGCAGGCAAGGTAATGAATGGAGCTTGTGTACAAGGAGAGTACAGTAGGCGAGGAGTCCTTTGCAACTTTATACAAAAGGTGGACTGGACCTCCCGAGAAATGCTACAAAGAAGTATTGTCATTATTGATATGTGAAAGGCGTGCAAATTGCCTAGTGACTTCAGAAGTGGGGGGTGGGCGCGTGCCTTACCTGGGAACGTTATATATATGACGGCCGCCCAACTGGAGGATTATTATTATTGAATTGCTGGCAGGAGAGGGAATGGTGCTGTTAGGAGCAGAAGAGTGGAACTTGTAGCGAGATGGAGTTGGAAATTAACATTCATCTGTAACGCAGTGCTAAATTAGACAGTTGACTATTTAAGTATGTGAATTTGATAAGACATTCAGTCTCATCAAACTGTGACATGGTTGTGTACGAGGCTATTGTCACAGGGATGATTTATGGAATGTATTCCGTCATCCACATATAAATTCATTACGTTGAGGAAGATAAGGGTCATCATGAACTCTATACGCAACAATCCATCTACAATGATCTTCAATGCGGTGAGCTCTATAAACAGTTTTACTCCAGTCAAATCAGAAGGCTCTCATGCTTATTAAATTCAATACATTTTATTCAATTAACTCAGTATACTCCACTTTCCAAGCAAGACCCATAATACAAGTAAATTCAGTAGATTCTTTAATTTAAATTTATTATTATTATTATCTTGAGTATTTTATTCTTTTTTTTTGCACTTGTTGTTTTTATATATTAAATTCATTTGTAAATTCAAATGTTTGACTGGTTTCCTTTAGTAGCTAGTAATTACTATAAGGCAACACCACACTCCTAAACTAATTATCGTAAGGTTAGATTACGTAAGTTTCACTACGGCTGGAGAAAGGAATTTCGCTGCTCCACCTCTGTTTAACCTAGGTTTAATATATTATTTTGATCATGATATATGAATGGTCTGGCGCCCTGGCTACATATAATACTACACATTATGTACTTTTTAGTGAAGCTGGCAACAATACAGATGCACTAATAAATTAATACACAATTAAATGTTTCATATTGATCACCCAAAAGTGGGCGACTATTTAATTATTAACCTTTGCATAATAACAGTAAAGAAGTTCATTAAACCATTACAAATGACGCGTAACAGTGGAACGCTTTGCATATAATCAGTTTCATTTTAACATAAACCATATTAATAACGCCCAACTAGTGGGGAAAGGTCAATTTAACATAAACCATTACAATTGGCCCCCAACTGTGCGGCACGGAAACCTAACGATATTTACGGAAGGAGTGAGTGTAAATTCAGTGCAAATTGTCAGTGATTTTGGGGGAAAGTGAAGTGAATTAGTGCATTGTCAGTGATTGATTTTGGGGGAAAGTGAAGTGAATGTATAGGGCAATTTTATTAAGTGTGTTGCAAAATGATATCGGACGAGAATTTTCAGGTGACCATCGGTATGTGTATGGAGGATTATAATTCTTTGAATTCTGAAGGACACTTCAATTTAATAATGAAGATGCTTCAGGAATTAAAAGATGACTGGGATAAGCAACAATTAAGGGAGAAAGATAAGGAAGTAAATCGAAATAATAGGGAGTTAGATCAGCGGAATACTGAAATAAAGAAAACTAATCAGGCTATGGAACTGAGCGCAGGTGAAAACAAGGAGGTGATAGAGATGAAGGCTAAAGAATCAGTGAAGACAGCCTGTAAGGAGACTGTAATTGAAAGCAGATTAGAGGAAGACGTAGGTGAAAGTAACTTAAGTATGGAATTGCAGAATCGCAGTAGGGAGATAATACGATACATGGATGAGAGACATGGAGAAATGGAAAGGGGTCATCTGGAGTGGATGAGAGAGAAACTAGTTGAAAGCAGTTTAGAGGTAGAAGATGTTTTAGGTGAAAGCAGATTGGAATCGGAGGTGGCTGTATGTGAAAGCAGAATAGAAATAGGGGAGACGTTAGGTGAACAAGAAATAGATGTGCAGTATTTAGAGATAAGTGTAAGTGAAAGTGAAATAGAGCATGAGGAGAAGAGGAGAGTAGATGAAAGTAGCTTAGATGAGGAAGAGCAGTTAGCGAAGATAGTAGGAGAAAGCATAGTAGAGTTGATAGAGACGATAGAGGATGGTGAAGTATATGTTCAGTATTTAGGGACGAGTGTAGGTGAAACTAGGACAGTCATAGTTGAAATTAGCTTAGTTGAGGAAGAGCAGTTAGCGAAGATAGTAGGAGAAAGCATAGTAAAGTTGGTAGAGACGGTAGAGGATTGTGAAGTAGATGTGCAGTAATTAGAGACGAGTGTAGATGAAAATAGGACAGACATAGGTGAAAGTAGCTTAGATGAGGGAGAGCAG
Source organism: Meconema thalassinum (assembly GCA_946902985.2). Taxonomy (NCBI): domain Eukaryota; kingdom Metazoa; phylum Arthropoda; class Insecta; order Orthoptera; family Tettigoniidae; genus Meconema; species Meconema thalassinum. The sequence continues at coordinate 297,843,761 of OX336394.1, forward strand.
TCAGTGGAGGTAGCAGAGATGATAGGTGAAAGCAGGATAACAGAAGAAGAGATTTTAGAACGTAGTAATAAAAAGGAGAGACAGAAGATATTAAGATTTGAATTAATAGAAAAAGAGAATAATTTGAAAGAAAGAACGGAAGTAGGTAAAATAAATAAAGTATTAAGCACTCAAGAAATAGAAATTCAGACAATCATATATGAAGAGATTAGGCAGACCAGGGAAGAATTCAAAGCCTGTATAGAGGAGGTTAATATGAAATTAACAGAGATAAAGAAGCGTGCGTTAAGTCATAGTCAGAAAGACATAATTATTGAACAAGGAAAGCAGAAGGCTGAAATAAGGAATGTCAAGAATAGGAAGAAAAACCACAAGCAAAGCACGATGTTAGAGGAAATGGTGGAGAGAGATAGTGGAGAAATGAAGGGAAGGTATGCAGGAAGAACTTTTAGAAGTAAAATGAAAGAGAAAAGGATTAAGTTGATAGGGGAAAGGGAAAATGGGATGAAAGAGAGAGAGAAAGATTATGAGGTGCAGTGGCGTGCCATAGAAGGTAGAACAGGGGAAGTGATAAGTGGAAAGGCGAAATACAGCGTTACTATTAATAAATATAGTACGGGGGAGGAAGAAACTATTGTTATGAGGAGAGAAGAGCGTAACTATAAATAAATATAGAAGCGAAGAAGAAGGTGATAAGAACTTTAAAATGCCAGATAGAGTAGTTATGTAAGTCGGTAATACTATTTTGAGCGAACCGTATGACTAAACATCCGTAATTATTTATAAAGAGAATTTGTGGAGGTATCTAAGGAACCTACCGTTATTAATTTTTACTCAGTCGAAAAATTACATGTGTTAGGGGCGTGTATTGATACACTTTTTGACAGTGGCTGTCAGGTTTCTTGCATCAGTGCAGCATTTTATAATAATAGGAAGGAAATTGGTATAAAAAATATAGGAAATTCCAATTAGAACTACTATTGTGTTAACTGCGGCGGGAAAGATATCCCACATAATTTCTAAACAAGTGGTTGTAGAAATTTTAAAGGGAGGTAAGATTGGAACACATGTATGTTTATTGATTCCAAATCTGGTATATACATTAATTAGGGTTCTGAGTGGATGTCGCAACATTCTGTCCAGCTAAGTTATAAGGAGGGTAGTGTTAAATTCAGATGGATGAATGGAGATGTGATCATGTCATTTAATAATTCAAGTAAGTTTTATTGTGGTTCTAAGAATATATGTACGCTTGAGGAGGTATTAACGACTAAAGGAGTCGATATTTGTAGTGGGGTTAGTGGTGAGATTGTTGGGGTATCTCTTGAGAGGGAACCTTGTTTTTTACATTTTTAGGCAGTATGATGACGAAGGATTATCTAGAGGATTCCTTGCGTGAGGCTGCATTGCAGAGTGCGTTTGAGTGTGATCGTGTGGATCGATTGTTGTAGGTGTTGTAAGAGAATTAGTATATATTTGAGAACCGTATTGGATTAGCTAATTGCTACGAACATTCATTATATGTACATGATCGCAGTATTTTTGTAGGTCATCGCTACCCCGTGCCTTACAAATTTCAGGAAGCTGTGAGTAGGCAGATTGAAAGCATGTTGCAGGATAAAATTATCGAACCCTATATTAGCCCATATATTAATTCGTTAAGGGTAGTTCCCAAGTCAGAAAGGAAAGTAAAGCTATATTTTGATGCCCGTAATTTAAGTAGGCAGATTGAAAGTATGTTGCAGGATAAAATTATAGAACCCTATATTAGCCCATATATTAATTCGTTTAGGGTAGTTCCCAAGTCAGAAAGGAAAGGAAAGCTATATTTTGATGCCCGTAATTTAATTAGGCAGATTTTTATGAACAGATAATATTTCTGTAGATAGGATGGTTAATAAAAGGATTTAAAGGTAAGTGATTTTTTTGTTGAGGAGAAATTAAGTTTATTGGTCATACGGATTTCGCGAAAGAAAGGTAATCTTGAGCAGAAAGAAGTGTAATTTTGAGAAATAAAGTAAGTGAATACGGATTCCGCGAAAGAAAGGTAATCTTCAGTAGAAAGAAGTGTAATTTTGAAAAATGAAGTGAGTGAATACGGATTCCGCGGAAGAAAGGTAATCATGAGTAGAAAGAAGTGTAATTTTGAGAAATAAAGTAAGTGAATACGGATTCCACGAAAGAAAGGTAATCTTGAGTAGAAAGAAGTGTAATCTTGAATAGAAAGAAGTATAATTTTGAGAAATAAGGTGAGTATCTACAGGTGGTTAAGATGTGTAATCTTGAGTTGAATGGAGTGTAATTGTGAGAAATAAGGGGAGTAACTACGGTTAGAAAGGTGAGTAACTAAGCTTAAAAAGGTGAGTAATCAGAAAATGCAGGAAAACGATTATACGGTACTTACAATGTGAGATCCTTAAGGAAATACATATCATGAGTAATAAGAAGTATAACTGATGGTAAGTAAGGAAAGTCGCTGAATATTAAGTGAATGATTGTGGTCTGAACGAGAGGGTAATGGCGAAGGTGTTGCGCCAATCTATGATATTGTGTGTCTTGGAGAGCACAGAGGAAATATAAAGCGTATTTTGTCGGCTATAAGCTTGTGTATTTGAGTGTGATATATATACATATGTGGGGTAAATTAGCGCACTACATTTGCACTGAACGATGTTGCCTTAGGTAATATAAGCTAATAAAGTTTCATTTTTTCTATAATATGCCTGTGTTACTAAATACATATAATTCCTGAGAGACTGGAGTAGATCTGGTTATCCATATCACATACCAAGTGTTGTGAAGTGATTAAGTGAATTGATCAATTGGCAGTCCCACAAACTAGCCATAGTGTATTCAGTTCGACACCAGGCTGAAAATTGAATTCTACGTCCTCAAGATATAAGCAAAGGTGTATAGCATCCAAATATACATAAGTGCAACGATGACTTATGTCCAAAACAAAATATAAAAGTGAGGGCATTTTCATGTATATTATTTACAGGTCACTTTAATTATGTAAAGAAGAGAGAAAGAGACACTATGAACAGTTTGAACAGTTGGAAGACTGGAATGATGATTTTTTTTTAATGTAAAACTTGAAGGGTATAATTTGTCGATATTTGTAATTATTGTGAAGGGTATAACATTTGATATTTGTACATGTGTTGAAGAGAATTATGGTGATATGATTGTTGACATATACCATAATCCTCTGGGGCGAATGTGATGGTCCCAATTTGTGACCAGAATGATATAATTTTATATATTTTATTATTATTATTATTATTATTATTATTATTATTATTATTATTATTATCAATATTTTTTAATTTTTCATTTTTAGCTTTTATTAGTTATTATGTTAACTAATATGTTTATATCTATTATTATGCGGTAATGTAGAATATTATGGCAATTGAAAGGAATTGGAGCTACACACATTATATTTGAAATAAGTTAGGTGCTTGACTGAATACTATTTCTGAAGAAAATACGTACAGAGGAAGAAAGAGGGTGTTCGCCGAAGGCCGGCTTATCCACCGCTTCCTGGTAACGACTTGAATAGACACGTATGTCTTTCACATCAAGAATTATACCAGTAAACAAATTTTACTTGGAATGGATTCTTTGGAGACTCGCCATTAACAATACCTGGCAGGCAAGGTAATGAATGGAGCTTGTGTACAAGGAGAGTACAGTAGGCGAGGAGTCCTTTGCAACTTTATACAAAAGGTGGACTGGACCTCCCGAGAAATGCTACAAAGAAGTATTGTCATTATTGATATGTGAAAGGCGTGCAAATTGCCTAGTGACTTCAGAAGTGGGGGGTGGGCGCGTGCCTTACCTGGGAACGTTATATATATGACGGTCGCCCAACTGGAGGTTTATTGTTATTGAATTGCTGGCAGAAGAGGAAATGGTGTTGTTAGGAGCAGATGAGTGGAACTTGTAGCGAGATGGAGTTGGAAATTAACATTCATCTGTAACGCAGTCCTAAATTAGACAGTTGACTATTTAAGTATGTGAATTTGATAAGACATTCAGTCTCATCAAACTGTGACATGGTTGTGTACGAGGCTATTGTCACAGGGATGATTTATGGAATGTATTCCGTCATCCACATATAAATTCATTACGTTGAGGAAGATAAGGGTCATCATGAACTCTATACGCAACAATCCATCTACAATGATCTTCAATGCGGTAAGCTCTATAAACAGTTTTACTCCAGTCAAATCAGAAGGCTCTCATGCTTATTAAATTCAATACATTTTATTCAATTAACTCAGTAAACTCCAATTTCCAAGCAAGACCCATAATACAAGTAAATTCAGTAGATTCTTTAATTTAAATTTATTATTATTATTATTATCTTGAGTATTTTATTCTTTTTTTGCACTTGTTGTTTTTATATATTAAATTCATTTGTAAATTCAAATGTTTGACTGGTTTCCTTTAGTAGCTAGTAATTACTATAAGGCAACACCACACTCCTATACTAATTATCGTAAGGTTAGATTGCGTAAGTTCACTACGGCTGGAGAAAGGAATTTCGCTGCTCCACCTCTGTTTAACCTAGGTTTAATATATTATTTTGATCATGATATATGAATGGTCTGGCGCCCTGGCTACATATAATACTACACATTATGTACTTTTTAGTGAAGCTGGCAACAATACAGATACACTATTAAATTAATACACAATTAAATGTTTCATATTGATCACCCAAAAGTGGGCGACTATTTAATTATTAACCTTTGCATAATAACAGTAAAGAAGTTCATTAAACCATTACAAATAACGCGCAACAGTGGAACGCTTTGCATATAATCAGTTTTATTTTAACATAAACCATTACACAACCAAAGGAAATTCAGATTACAATATTTCTAGAAAAATACACTCCCCTCTGTTTTCATTAGAACTAGGCTACTACATTTCAGTCATTTATTCACAGATATATTTTAGGTGTCGAGAAGGCCTAGATCGCTGTGGCATACTAAAATTGAAGGTCATTAGAAATAATTATTCTCTAAAAAGGATATTTGCATATTAAAGGATTGACAGAACATAATGTAATGTACTCGGATGTTTTTATGAGTAAGTTATATGAAGTTTTGAAGCCATTCTTTCAGTGTAGCCTATACAAACTGTCATTTGTAACTCTTCAGTCGGTCAACACGAATTTTTCCAATGAATGTGTGGGGTACAATGTATTGTGCCCAAGTGTGAACCCGAGTCTCCTCGGTACATGTCAATCCACGGATGGAAAAAGGATCTAAGAAGCACTGATGACCCCGGCAAAAACAACCTCTGTGTAACGCTGACAAGTAGCTCATTTTCATACATGTTTTTAAAGATGTAAAGTGATGGTCAACAATGGAATTACCGGTACCTAAAACACAGAAATCTAACTGAGCTCGAACATGAGATTCCTGAATCTCGGGATATATGGGTGAAAAAGTGGGCGCCTATCTCCATTGTTCATAATCTCGCTAACTATTGTAAAAGTAAGATGGAATTTCTAGAAAAAGGACGAACAAACAACTCGTGCTCGCACGTTACAGTTATGTTTTTAATCTATACAAAAACTCTTGATTCGTTGAAGTTCCTAACACTATCAGCTGATTATCTTAAAAATTAATTATAATTATTGCAACCAATGGTCAAATACAATGATATTGGATCATCTTAACAAGTAGTTCCGTGAAGAACTATACAGCCTATTTTCATATATCATGCTCATGTTAATTTCTTCTAACAACATACAAAATTTCAGTATAATTGCTGTAACAGATTCGTAGATATTGAGAACCGTCTAAATATTTCAGATGGTCGCCAGGTTGGATTTTTATTTTTGTACTATTACATTAAGATTATTGTGTATGTGTGGTATTCAAACTTCAATCGCATGATTAGAACACAAGAAGTAAAAACGAGATTTGAAAATTACGCACAGCAGCCATCTTGTGATTATGCAAACAATTGAAATAAATTAGATGCCAGTGGATCAACATTTGTATAAGCATTTAACGTGCACTCGGATAGTTAATTCGCGAGAATCGACCATTTAAATATTTATACTTCGCGTCGCCTCCATGTTGGATTTGTGCTCACCAGGTTAATGAAAGTCCTATAGGTGAACATATGTTCATAGTCTCTATGAAAATAAAAAAATTCAGTTTGGTTGCTGTAAAAGATTCATAGATATTGAGAACCGTCTAAATATTTCGGAAGCTCGCCATTTAGGATTGTTATATGTATAGGCCATAGAATTATGTACCATTCAAGGACAATTATTGCCTAGGTTCATTATTCAAACTTTCACTTCGATCGCATGATTACGACACAAGAAATAAAAACTTAATTTTAAAATTTCGCACAGCCGCCATATTGAGGTTATGTAAACAATTGATTTAAATTAGATGGCAGTGCATTACAATCTGCAAAATCATTTACTGTACCACATTTCACTGCGCTCAGAGAGTTAAATCACGAGAAAAGTCTATTAAAATATTTCAAATTCGCTTGGTCGCCATGTTCGTTTTTTACTTTACGGGTTTATGAAATATACATAGGTAAACTTGTACCAGTACCCTTTATCACCGGACAAAATTTCAGGGTAATATCTGTAATAGTTTAGGAGATATAGAATGTCAGTGAAATATTTCGCACAGCCGCCATTTTGAAGTTATGTAAACAATTGAACTAAATTAGACTCCAGTGCATTACTATGTGTATAAACACTTGCTGTACCTAGTTTCATTACGTTTGGATGGTTAAATCGTGAGAAAAGTCTATTTAAAAGTCTCAACTTCGCTTGGTCGCCATGTTCGTTCTCTACTTTACAAGTTTATGAAATATACATAGGTAAACTTGTATCAGTACCCTTTATCACCGTACTAAATTGCAGGGTGATATCTGTAATAGTTTCGGAGATATAGAATGTCAGTGAAATATTTCGCACAGCCGCCATTTTGAGGTTATGTAAACAATTGAACTAAATTAGACTCCAGTGCATTACAATGTGTATAAACATTTGCTGTACCAAGTTTCATTACGTGTGGATAGTTAAATCGCGAGAAAAGTCTATTTAAAAGTCTCAACTTCGCTTGACCGCCATGTTGGTTTTGTAGTCACCAGGTTTTTGAAAGTCTCATAGGTGAACTTCTAGTAGTACCCTTTATTACCGTACACAATTTCAGGGCGATATCGGTAATAGTTTCGGAGATATTGAATGCTAGTGAAATATTTCGCACAGCCGCCATTTTGCATTGGTGAGACGTAACAAAATTTGAAGGGCACGGTCGAGGTCGCCGGGAATAGTGCTATGAACATACCGAGTTTCATTGAAATCGCTCCAGCCGTTTAGATTTTATTAGGGGGGGACACACACACGAATCACACACACACACACGCACACACACACGGACAAAAGGTGATCTCATAAGCCTATTTTTTCAAAATTGAAAATAGGCTAAAAATGAAATACTATAAACACTAGAACTAATTCAACTTCTGTACTATTATTTACAACGCTGCATTCCTTATATTTCCACTTCTCTTGTTTCATTCAACCGAATGTTCATTATTTTCCTCAAAGAATCCTTCCTCTTATATTTCTTCACAAAATACATTTTAAATCCGCTACCCCTTCACATCAAGTTTAATATTGTCATACCCTGGCTTCAATAGGCCAAGCGGTTAAGCTTAGCATTGTAGTACGGTAATGTCTTAATCAATAATATCAATAATAAGATAAATTCTTGCAAATTAAATTCACTTTCTAATACACCTTAAAATACATCGGTTACCAATTTAAATTAAATAAACAGATGCTTTTACAATAATCTTAACTTTACTTGAGCCTCACTCAAAATTATAGGCTTCACTTTCTCAACTATGTGGCATAAATCTTCACATTAGCCTATACTTGTTACAACGCTTTCGTAATTATACATCGCATTCTTGCGGAAATAACCTTTAAATTCACGTAGCTTCTATCATTGCACATAATAAACCTCTAATTGTGGAATAAATCTTCATCAATTATCATAAAACTTGTGCAGAATATTATCAAATACCAATATACGCTGTCAAATAACCTTCCTGTTCCACCACTTCTTTAAGTCTCAATAATAAAAAATGTTAATAACCTCTGCAAATAAGTTGCATAAAAAGAATATACAAATTATTTTAACACAATTCCGCTTAATAAATATACAGTAAGTCTCTCCTCTCTCTGATCGTACTATTTTTGTTATTCACAGTAATAACAATACTTAAACACAACAAATGTTTTCCAGAAAAGCAAACTTGTCAGGGATCAAATTTTTCATGGTCATATTAATGACTACCGTAGCTGTAAGTTCACTAGACTGACTGAAAGCTAGTCATCACATTTAATATAATTTACATTGACTTTACATTAACTCCATCGTCACAAATTGCAACTCCGATCGAAATAAAATAACAGGATCAACATCCAAGCTAACTTCTGCTCACAACTAGTGTTCTCTCCATCTAAATGTCTTGAAAATAGGAGCTACCATGTCCAACAACTGCATTATCAAATATTGATGTCAATAGATCATTCTTAGATCTCTTCTAATCTGAACTTCAAATTCAAAAATAGTAAGAATTGCAACTAGAGTAATTTAATAAGCCAAACTCGACATAATCGTGCCATTCTACAATATGACATCGCTGACAAAATAACCTTCGAACAGAATCGAAAATATAGAATATCAATATCGTTCTAAGACGATCAAAATCCTACAAACTCTCACTAAACTTCCTTAAAAGCCTACAAAAATCTCCAAACGGATTTAATAAACTCAAAAACAACAAGTAGTTCCGTGAAGAACTAAATAGCCTATTTTCATATATCCTACTAATAGTAATATGAATTGCCTCTATCAAAATACAAATTGTCAGTTTGATTGCTGTAATAGATTCGTAGTTATTGAGAACCGTCTAAATATTTTGGATGGTCACTATGTTGGAATTTTATATTATAGGCCTTAGATTTATGTACTATTACATGAAGATTATTGTGTAGGGGTTTTACTCAAAATTCAATCGCATGATTAGGACACAAGAAATAAAAACGGGATTTTAAAATTTCGTTCAGCTGCCATCTTGTGGTTATGAAAATAATTTAAAAGAATTAGATGCCAGTCGATTAAAATTTGTATAAGCATATACCGTATCAAGTTTCACTGTGCTAGGATGGTTAAAACGCAAGGAACGTTCATTTGAATATTTAAATTTCGCGTCGCCGCCATGTTGGATTTGTGCTTGCTGGGTTCTTGAAGGTCCTATAGGTGAACGTATGCTTAAGGCCTCTATATACTTACAAAATTTCAGTTTGATTGCTGTAGTAGATTAATAGATATTGAGAACCATCTAAATATTTCGGATGGTCGCCATGTTGGATTTTAATATATGTAGGCCACAGAGTTATGTACTATTAAATGATGATTATTGTGTACGTTCATTATGCAAATGTTGATTTCGATCGCATGATTAGAACACAAGAAATAAAAACTTAATTTTCGAAATTCGCACAGCCGCCATCTTGAGGTTACGTAACCAATTGAACTTAATTAGATACCAGTGCATTACAATGTATATAAACATTTGCTCTACGAAGTTTCAATAGGTTTGGACCATTAAATCGCGAGAAAAGTCTATTTAAAACTTTCAACTTCGCATGGCCGCCATGTTTGTTTTGTAGTTAACCGGTTTTTGAAACTCTCATAGATGAACTTCCAGTGGTGTATTTTTTATCCGTACAAAATGTCATGGTGATATCGGTAATAGTTTCAGAGATATAGAATACCGTTGAAATATTTCGCACAGACGCCATCTTGAGGTTATGTAAACAATTGAACGAAGTTAGATATCGGTGCATTACAATGTGTATAAATATATGCTGTACCAAGTTTCATTGCGCTTGGTTGGTTAAATCGCGAGAAACGTATATTTAAAAGTCGCAACTTTGCTTGGCCGCCATGTTGATTTTGTAACTACCAGGTTTTCAATAGTCACATAGGTGAACTTCTAGTAGTTCCCCTTATCACCGTACAAAATTCCAGGCTGATATCGGTAATAGTTTCGGAGATATTGAATGCTGGTGAAATATTTCGCACAGCTGCCATGTTGGGCACAGTTGGGGTCGTCCGGAATAGTGCTATGAACTTACCGAATTTCATTGAAATCGTTCCAGCCATTTAGAAGTTATTAGGGGGGACACACAAAAATCCTCTCTCTCTCTCTCACACACACACACACACATACACACACAGACAGACACACGGACAAAAGGTGATCTCATAAGCTTTTTTTTTTTTTTTCAAAATAGAAAATAGGCTAAAAAATTAAGTTACGCCAAAAACGCTAAAAATACAAATCACAACTCTAACGTTAAAATAAGGCTAAATATAACTCAATACAAATTACGAAATGCTAATAAAATTGGCCAATCGTGAAATTTCTACAAGTTCCAAATATCTACAAGAATAAATGGAAAATCATCTCTCTACCTTGTTCTGGAAGATAATAAGTATTCCTCATACCCAGATGAGTATGATACTTCCTGCATTGGATCTTGAATTGCTGATCCCATTTCAGCATTTGCCTGGATCTCGTTCTTGGAACAGCAGCTGGATGAACGCCTCCATCGTCCGCACTCGTTCTGGGACTCCCTGGACTCGAACTGATGTTCTGGTCGATCGTGGATTGTCGACTCTATCTCTCAACTATGCTACAATCATCAGGTCTCCCCATCGTAGGTCCTATAAGTTATCTCGTAAATGCGATAATTTTGAACAATTCACATCACTTCTTCCATTTTTGCGTGTTTAGTTATTCAGCTTCCCATATGCGTTAAACGATGCATCACCAACGTTGAGTAATCTTCCCCCTCAACTCGTAATTTCTGAACTCCATTGTAAGTTTTTCAAAATGTTTATAATTTTTGAAAACAATTCGTAGAGTTTTGTAAAATACATATAAAATGGTGTGATGTAGACTTTCGTAGAATATTTGCGTAGATAATTGTTTAACAAAGTGCCTTCTCGTAGAATATAGAACTTTTATTGCAGCTTGGCGAAGTATAGCATGCTTTCCAATAATCGCTGTACTGAATTTCAATTAATTATTCCAAGAGAAATGTCCAATTGTTGTTACAATTGCGTTATAATTGTTGTAACTATAAATTGTTCAACAATGTCTTGTATCACTTGTACTGTAGTTCCTCGGCGTTCTAACCTAACACCAGAATGCCTCTCGTTGCAGGCGTTTACTCTCTCGAGTTCACGCACTTCAGAATAGCGTGATCGCTAAACACATCCGTCACTTATGACATTGTCAAATCAAGTGTCCTCCTCTGTCCTTCCAATGGCCTGGGTTATCAGATTTTCCGCCCAAAATTCTCTCTCAATCCCCCGAAAGAGATCGTTTCTATTTTAAAAGTTCTATTCTAAAATTTTGAAAATATGATAAAATACAGAATATTTTTCTGAGTCGAACCTGTTACTTCATGATGCATATTACTTCTCCAGAGTAATTAGAATTACAGTTATTCTCTTCGTAAATTCAATTACGGTATCTGTTCGTATCACGTGCTCTTGAACAATCCAAATATTGCAGGCGTGATGTCACATCACAAGTTCGCCAAGTGCCGACTTCCTTCACTCTCCCTCCTGCACGTGCGAGTCGCCAGCCAGCGTAAACAAGTAAAAAAAAAAAAAAAAGAAGTTCCGTGAAGAACTGTACAGCCTACTTTTCATGCCAATGATTACTCTACAGTATATGAACCTATCTAATGACAAAATTAAGTTGGTAATATCGAAATATCAAATTAGTTCAAAATATACCTGGTATAATGCAGCCTAATAGAGCACTACAGTTGGCAGCCCTGGTGACTGAATATATTCTTAGTTCCATCTCTTAAGGTACAGAATAGAAAATTAGGTTGAAGTCCAATGGACGTTACATGCAGTTAGACACTGGATCTATCAGCACGCGTAAAAGCATGTTGCCAACAATACCATGCGTGTGCTGGTCAGAAATAATCTGAAATATTATTATATCTTGTTGTGCCAATTTTGGATGAAATCCATTTGTTAGTATAGAAGTTACATATATTTTAAAATTGGACATATCAGCAGGCATAGAATCATGTTGGCAGCACTGCCTTGTATTAATTATTCCAAATTAATCTACAATGTCAGGTGCTATACGTGTGCAAAGTATAGAGCTGTTGGCTTGCATACTTTCTGATATATTGATATTAGGGTAAAAAAATATAGACAGCATTTATTAACAGTTGGCAGCCCTGATTGCTCTTAACAATATTTATAGTCATTCTGTTATGGTACACATAGCACATACGAAATTTGGTTGTAATCCAACTGATAGTATAGAAGTTACATGTATTTAAAAATTGGTACTATCAGCAGGCTTATAATCATGTTGGTAGAACTGACGTATATAAGTTACTCAAAATTAATCTAAAATGTCGGAATATACGTGTGCAGAGTTTAAAGCTGTTGGCTTGCATACATTCTGATATATTGGTATTTGGATTAAAAAAAATAGAGAGAGCAATTATTAACAGTTGGCAGCCCTAGTGGCTCTTAAAAATACACTCAATCATATCTATTTATGTACAGATATTACATACAAAATTTGGTTGAAATCCAATTGATAGTGTAGAAGTTATATGCATTTAAACATTGGACCTATCAGAAGGCTTAAAATTATTTTGGCAACACTGTCATTGTTGGAGTCCTGCAAATTAAACTGAAATAGTATTATCTGCATGTGTACCAATTTTGGAATAGCTCCCATGCATACTTTGCGAGATATCCAACATGGAGCTCAAATTTCTATTGCGTTTTTTCAGCAGTTGGTAGCACTGACATCATTTTCAAATATGGACGTGAGCTATTCCGGTGCACATCTTTACTCATACTAAATTTGGTTTTGATTGCTGCAGCCGTTTAGGAGTTGATAGGGGGGGACACACACACAGCCAGACAGACAGACAGAAGGACAGACAGACAGACAGACAGACAGACAGACACACATTTTCCCGGATCGATCTCATAAGTCTACTTTTTCCTCATTTTTGCAAAATGTGAAAAGTAGGCTAAAAATTACCGACAGGTTTTCTCCCCTCGCCGACAATATTCAAAGTCTCTACCGTGGTCCGGAAACACCGCTTCGCTTCCTAATTTATGATATAAATAAAATCTACCTCAGACAAAGCTTTTCTCAATCTCCAATTGTACCTCAATATTCATATACATGCCGGTTCGATTATCGACTTCATAACTTTGCCGAATACAGTCCAATTTCCTTCAAATTTTGGAATTAACCTTCTTGCATCAAACAGATCACAAATCTGACTTTAGACAAAGCAAATATTGGGGTCAGTATATAACAAGAAGTTCCGTGAAGAACTATACAGCCTACTTTTCATGCCAATGATTATTCTACAGAATATGAACCTATCTAGAATAATGACGAAATTAAGTTGCTAATATCGAAATTTCCAATTAGTTCGAAATACTGTATACCTGGAATAATGTATCCTAATAGAGCACTAGAGTTGGCAGCCCTGATGACTGAATATATTCTTAGTTCCATCTCTTAAGGTACAAAATACAAAATTTGGTTGAAGTCCAATGAATAGCATGGACGTTACATGCAGTTAAACATTGGATCTAACAGCGCGCGTAAAATCATGTTGGCAACAATGTCATGCATGTATTGGTCAGAAATAATCTGAAATAATAAGATCTATTGTTGTGCCAATTTTGAATGAAATCCATTAGTTAGTATAGAAGTTACATGCATTTTAAAATTGGACCTATCAGCAGGCTTAGAATCATGTTGGCAGCACTGACGTATATTAGTTACTCCAAATTCGTCTAGAATGCCAGGTACTATACGTGTGCAAAGTTTAGAGCTATTGGCTTGCATACTTTCTGATATATTGATATTAGGGTAACAAAAATAGGGACAGCACATATTAACAGTTGGCAGCCCTGGTTGCTCCTTAGAATACGCATAGTCATATCTGATATGGTACACATAGCACATACGAAATTTTGTTGAAATCCGAATGATAGTATTGAAGTTACATGTATTTAAAGTTGGACCTGTCAGCAGGCTTAGAATCATGTTGGTAGCACTAACGTATATAAGTTACTCCAAATTAATATAGAATGTCAGGTACTATACGTGTGCATAGTTTAAAGCTGTCGGCTTGCATACTTTCTGATATATTGGTATTTGGATAAAATAAATTAGGAGCATTTATTAACAGTTGGCAGCCCTGGTAGGTCTTAAGAATACGCTCAGTCATATCTGGTTATGTACACATACAACATACGAAATTTGGTTGAATTCCAATTGATAGTGTAGAAGTTATATGCATTTAAAAATTGGACCTATCAGCAGGCTTATAATCATTTTGGCAACACTGCCATGTTTGGCCTCCTGGAAATTAAACTGAAATATTATGATCTGTACGTGAGCTAATTTTGAAATAGCTCCCATTCATACTTTCCAAGATATCCAACATGGAGCTCAAATTTCAATTGCGATTTTTTAGCAGTTGGTAGCACTGACATCATTTTCAAATATGGCCGTGAGATATTCAGGTATAGATCTTTACTCCTACCAAATTTTGTTTCGATTGCTGCAGCCGTTTAGGAGTTGATAGGGGGACACACACACACAGCCAGACAGACAGACAGAAGGACAGACAGACAGACTGACACACATTTGCCCGATCTCATAAGTCTACTTTTTCCTCATTTTTGCAAAATGTGAAAAGTAGGCTAATAATATATGAATCTGCTAAAAATATTACATGTAGCCTATTAGTTATGCTCCATTATACAGCAAACCTATAGGTCTAAATTGTACCCCGCCCATTCATTGGGCAAATTCGAGTTGACTGACTGAAGAGTTACAACTGATAGTTACGAGTATATGTTAGTGTGGCTACTGCAGCTCAGAGTAATGAGTTCGAGGCCAGTATATTGAGACCGCTTGATCTCATGCTGGTGATAATTTTATTGGTAAAATAAGAAAACTCCAACTGAGAAACACTGAACGCACTCCGGAAGCATGTATCATCTTCAGGAGAACTTTTGACTTCGTTTGGAAGAGTAAAAAGAATTAATCATGATCGCAGATTTTTAGCCTACTTTTCACATTTTGCAAAAATGAGGAAAAAGTAGACTTATGAGATCGATCCGGGAAAATGTGTGTCCGTCTGTCTGTCTGTCTGTCTGTCTGTCCGTCTGTCTGTCTGTCTGTCTGTCTGTCCTTCTGTCTGTCTGGCTGTGTGTGTGTCCCCCCCTATCAACTCCTAAACGGCTGCAGCAATCAAAACCAAATTTAGTATGAGTAAAGATGTGCACCGGAATAGCTCACGTCCATATTTGAAAATGATGTCAGTGCTACCAACTGCTGAAAAAACGCACTAGAAATTTGAGCTCCATGTTGGATATCTTGCAAGGTATGCATGGGAGCTATTCCAAAATTGGCACACATGTAGATAATACTATTTCAGTTTAATTTCCAGGAGGCCAACCATGACAGTGTTGCCAAACTAATTTTAAGCCTTCTGATAGGTCCAATGTTTAAATGCATATAACTTCTACATTATCAATTGGATTTCAACCAAATTGTGTATGTAATATCTGAACATAAACAGATATGACTGAGCATATTCTTAAGGCCACCAGGGCTGCCAACTGTTAATAATTGCTATCTCTATTTTTTTTTCATCCAAATACCTATATATCAGAAAGTATGCAAGCCAACAGCTTTAAACTACGCACACGTATATTCTGACATTTTAGATTAATTTGGAGTAACTTATATACGTCAGTTCTACCAACATGATTATAAACCTGCTGATAGTACCAATTTTTAAATACACACAACTTCTATACTATGAGTTGGATTTCAACCAAATTTCGTATGTGCTATGTGTACCATAACAGATATTTCTATTAGTATTGTTAAGAGCAATCAGGGCTGCCAAATGTTAATAAATGCTGTCTATATTTTTTTAACCTAATATCAATATATCAGAAAGTATGCAAGCCAACAGCTCTGTTCTTTGCACACGTATAGCACCTGACATTCTAGATTAATTTGGAGTAATTAATACAAGGCAGTGCTGCCAACATGATTCTATGCCTGCTGATATGTCCAATTTTAAAATACATGTAACTTCTATACTAACAAATGGATTTCATCCAAAATTGGCACAACAAGATATCATAATATTTCAGATTATTTCTGACCAGCACACGCATGACATTGTTGGCAGCATGCTTTTACGCGTGCTGATAGATCCAATGTCTAACTGCATGTAACGTCCATTGGACTTCAACCAAATTTTGTATTCTGTACCTTAAGACTAAGGAAATGAATATGGAACTAAGAATATAGTCACCAGGGCTGCCAACTGTAGTGCTCTATTAGGCTACATTTTACCAGGTATATTTTGAACTAATTAGATATTTCGATATTACCAACTTAATTTCGCCATTATTCTAGATAGGTTCATATACTGTAGAATAATCATTGGCATGAAAAGTAGGCTGTATAGTTCTTCACGGAACTTCTTGTTATATCTACGATGTGCATCTTAAAAATATTATAATTGGTAATTCTGAATTATTAGCCACGTCTATATGATACTATGAAGGGTAATTTAAGGTATTTGCATCGCAGAAACGCGAGGAAGAAGGAAGTAAAGGCTAAATGACTTCGGCGGTATTCGAAGCCGGAACACGCCAAGCAGAGAGGAAGGACAATCCCATGTGCGTTTGAGTCGCATGGATGTGTGCGTTACTAAGTCCGGTCGAGTGACCGATGAACATTTTGTTGGTGAAAAGACTAAGGAAGTCGTATTTAAGGATTGATCAAGCATCCTACATTGTATCAGCACCGCAGTGCTTGTGAAATTGTTTTCTACAGAATTATAATCACGATAATGTGATATTGTCAAAGTACGAGTGATTTAGTGATTTTTCTCTACGCCTTGTGCATTGTGCAATCACCACATGGTGGAATGTGGGTCGCACAAATTTCCAGAAAAAGTGAAAATTATAGTGCTATTTAACAGCGTTGAGTGCTGTGGAAATTGTTAATGCTAAAGAAATACGCCTTGTCTAGGCGAATCTCATCTAAATGTTTAAAGTGATTGTGCTAATAACGTGCTATTAGAACCTGTGAAAGATAGCTTCAGTGAAGCAGGCACATGGCCATTTTTATTCTATAAAGCCTGCACCATTCAAAGCCAGTGTCGCTAGAATTAAACATCAGCAGTGATAAAACTGTGTTCTTCAACCTACTATTTCCTTACTTCAACGAGAACGTCAAAATGTTTGACGGTGACGACATTCCGATTTACGCCTGTACCACGAGGAACGAGATGATGCCGTAAATATCACAATGGAGGAGCCATTGACCATCTAACATCAGCAATATGGAAGCCGATACTAGAATTGCGAAAGCCATGGCCGAGGAAATATCATTACCACATGGGAATACAAGGATTGATCCATGAATTTGAAGCCTGGGATGTTTCTCTGTGAGAAACATGACGCCGTGAGTTTACGTTGCTTGGTTGGTTGGTTCTTTAGTTTAGGTGCTGTGACAACGCAGTCATGTAGCCCCGTGTACTTTGGGTGAGTGTAGAATCTGTCTGATAACCGGTGTTAAATGTGATGGCTGTATTAGTGTGTGTATCTGTTTTTTAATTCAAGTAAGAACTGCAACTTTGAATTTTTCAAATAGTTCCTACTTTTGCCGCCAAACGCCACCGTCAACGACTACTGGGCCTAGTTCAGAACTAGACTACTAGACGCCACCGCAGTCGACTCTTGGCAACGAACTTAGAAACCTAAGAGCGTTGTTTACATTCCTAACCTGTACATTTTTGCTTCACACAGGTGAAATTAGTGGAAGGTTCTTTAACATACCATAAATCTATGACATGGGACCGACGGCTTTACTTCCCCTCCGAAGGAAGGCATACTGAGGGATTTTTAACGCTCTTAAAAAATCCGACGGCTCCGGCCGGGTTTGAACCCGCTATCTTGGGCATAGAAGCTCAGGATGCTACCGACTACGCCACCGAAGCCGCTTGAGTTTACGTTAAATTTCTATTTGTATTTGGTTCTGGTCTCAGGGGAGGATTAGTTGTAGTCAACCGTTATAACAGTCATTTAGGTAGGTCTTGTATTTTTGTAGATGCCGCTGACGGCATACTTTCATTTCCATAAGCTTCCGCATTTTGGCAAATAGCTTATGTCTATAAGTTAAACACATCAGAGGGGTGCGAATATGTGTCATAATTTTGTACAGTCCTTAGAATGGACATCAGCTGAGAATAAATAATGTTTTGTCTGATTTAAACAGCTCAAAGTAAGGTCATTTTCTTTTGATAACGTTGAGGCCCCTTTTTATTGAAAGAATAAATACGCCACTGACGGTCGTATCATTTTGATGTCGTAGAGGTTACGCAACTACCATATTTTTGTAAAATACATTTTTAAGGTCTCAGAACCTTGATTCGAGGTGAATCACTTGAGAGAGTGGGAGTGACTTATGTTAAAGCACTTGTAACCGACCATTCAACATTAAATAGTATCATTTGTAATAGTAAGCCATGAGGATGGCGTTTGTAAGAACATTTTAATTATTTTGAGTGCATTGCGCACGTTCTTTTGTGAACAATTAATTTCTTTGCGACAGTGGAGTATTTTTTCTAATCTCTTTGAAAAGTAACATATCTTTCTTTTAGTAAGTTTTGAAAAGCTACGATGCAGCTTATGTTTGGACCTCATTTTTCAAGGCAAGTTTCGAAGCCTTGTAATCCCAATGATAGCGATATAGTATTATAGTATGCACAGAGTGAAATAATAGACATTTTTAGTGCATTACACCAGTTCGTTCTACATGTTGATAGACATTGACACGCAGTGAAGCGTGCAAGTAACACTTGGACTTCGTTAGGATGACAGCTCTCGATGCTTAAGGTTAACTGCTTTAACCTGCAGAGCAGCACACTTGATTTTTCATACCTTGTTTATGCTAGAAAGATTTTCTTTATCGAGCAGTTCTTAGAGCTCAGTCATACATGTACACTTGCATCATTGTTATTTGAGTATAGGGTGTTTAAGAAGTTGTATTTTCAACTATTTAATTAAATTCGCAGATGTTGTAAGCGGATGGACATGATATTTATTTACTATCAGAGTATTTCTTTAGTGAATGGGGTCACACTTTTGCTATTTTTGGTAGGCTTATTTTCTCACTTGAGGTGATTGTTTCCGTGTTTTGACACGTTGATTTATTGGGGTGGTTTCCCGTTCAGATTTTTATGCCAGCAGACTCATGGAGATGACTGCTAAGGTGAATTCTTGCGTGATCCCGTGGAGGACACGTTTAGATATTTGAGAATGGTATTTAGATGGAACTTTGCTTGTCTATCTGGAGAAGTGTTGTTATGGACTAAAGCATATTTTTATGATATTGGAGCCACTTAGTGCTCAATGTTGCCATGATTATTCGAATCATGCATCTTGTGAGGAACTGTCAAAGACTTACGATTAGGAATTATAACTTGTGTTATTGTTGAAAAACAGGTGCCACGTGCATTCTGTTGTGTTTAGTTTTCAGTCCATTAGCCTTGCATTGTTGGTCATTCAATAATAATCTTAAATAATGATAGTAATAATCCGAAACCTAAATCATGAAATATAAATTTTTATTAAATCGACGTAGGTTAAAACTTTAATTAAATATTAATCAACTGATTAACCTTGATCATGATTGTTTACATTTTGGACCAATGCAACGTGCTTGAGATAAAGTATCCCTAGGAGGGAAATTCTAGACAAATACATGGTTTAACTTGATAGAAATCAGTTGCTGACCTAAGGGTCGTCAACTTGTGGATCGTGTACCACATGTTTGTTTTGACATGCTCCCAAAGCATGCCTTGTTTGAATTTGCTTACACTATAGATGACGAATGGAACAAAGTCTCCATTTCGAAGCAGGCAGGGAAATAAGAAGCATTATTATTGTGTTCTGAATTTATTTCAGTGTATTTTCCTTATGTGAACCCTTCTGTTGTTTTTTGTATGTAGTGTTGTGGTATCACTATTTTGTTATGTGTATGATTGTATTGAAATGACTGTTACACTAGTTTTGTTTAATTTATACACGAACATTTTGATCCGATGTTGCTGTAATTCAGATTTAGCTCAGATTTACATTAAATGTAAATGCGGGATGGTCTTTAGAATCATTTAGATTTTTGCAGTCATTTGTGACTAGTTATTCATGGCACGATAATTCTTTCTAGAACATCGTTACCTTTTCTATTGTAATTTCAATTAGGGTTTGGAACCACTTGCCCCGTTTTGCCCAACTTTGTTTGTAATTAGAGCTGATCGCGAGGGTTTAACTTTATAGTTTAAGGGTTAGTTTTCTTTGTTTGTTTCAAATTAGATAGCGGATTAGCCGATTTTATGCCCTCGGATCCTAGGTTAGGGGTTGGATTTTATAAATAAACAATTCCAACGATCTTTACTTAAGACTGGACTACTTTCTTTCGTAGCTTGTTTTTTTTTTTGTGGGAGTGTATTACCAGGGTGTCTATGACTTTGCAAATCATGATGGGAACCTGGTCCTTGGGACAGGGGAGTCTCACAGCCGGCGAGTCCTTTTGGTTTGCATTCCAATCCTCATCGTCGGTATGTGTTCGGAGGAAGAGGTCATCTGGGAGGCCATACACGGTTGGTGGTGACCAGATGATCTCCTCAAACGTGCACAATATCATTTTCAGTTAGGTTTATGTAAGTTATATTTATTTTTCAATATTCAAGCTAAATTGTCAGTAGTGTGTTATGTACATGAGATTTTAGCTATTAATATCCTGTAGCTCCTGCACATGTCTTTATTTGAGCAATTTTTCTTTGCAGATGCAGGGCTTAGTAGTTATTCTGTGGAAGGGATGATGTGTTCGGTAAATCTGTGTGTAGCATGATTACGCATGGAATATGCAGTGTTCATTTTGCCAAATGGTTCATCAGAAGGCACTTAAATAGAAATTCCCTGACTTCTGATGCAGTTCCTACTATTGTGGTAGAAGGTAAGTTAAAATGTATCCTGTTATATAATAATGTGCAATGTATTGAAAAGCTCTATAATTGAGGAACGAACCAACCAACCACCATTTTGCTGCGCTACTGAGAATCAGCTCATCCCAGTTTTAACCAGATTATGAAAAACTTTTAGAAGCACAGTCACAGTTTCACTTGTCACTTACGCCTTCCTCTTCTAACAAATAATGAAGGTTTGTTCTTTTTCCGAAGTTTTCTACCATTGTAGCCTAGAAGTTTAGTTTGATTTAAAATTCAGAAATAAAAAGTTGGTAATCTACAAACAGGCGGCTTCGGTGGCGTAGTTGGTAGCATGCTGAGCTTCTATGACCAAGATAGCGGGTTCAAACCTGGCCGAAGCCGTCGTATTTTTAAGAGCGTTAAAAATCCCTCAGTATGCCTTCCTTCGGAGGGAAAGAAAAGCCGGCGGTCCCATGTCATAGATTTATGGCATGTTAAAGAACTTTCCACTAATTACATCCGTGTGAAACTAAATTGGATAGGTTAAGAATGTAAACAACGCTCTTAGGTTGCTACGTTCGTTGCCAATAACCGACTGTGGTGCCCTCTAGTAGCTAAGTTCTGAACTAGGCCTAGTAGTCGTTGACGGTGGCGTTTGGCGGCAAAAGTAGGAACTATTTGAAAAATTCAAATTTGCAGTACTACTTGAATAAAAAAAAAAAACAGATACACACACTAATACAGTCATCACAATTAACACCGGTTATCAGACAGATTCTACACACACCCAAAGTACACGGGGCTACATGATCGCGTTGTCGCAGCCCCTAAACTGAGGAACCAACCAACAACCAACCAATCTATAAACATGTGTTGTTTTTATTTCGTCCCGAATAGATTATTTTGTATTGCATCTGGCCGTGCCCCAAAAAAGTTTGCCCCTGTCTGATCTACAGTATCTCCGCTCTGCCCTTCACGCGTCTTCACCTTCCATTCGGTTGTTCCACAGGGCTATCATATCTTCCCACTCCTATACATCATATTATATGTGCACGATAAGCCACAATCTAACAAGTTTTCTCTTGCAGTTAATATCGCCCTCCTAACCTTTGCCAGCAACCTTGCCAATAGAATGCAGTCCTATCTGAATACATTTCTCGACTGGTTTTCTTAATGGCATCTCTCAGTGAACACAGACAAAATCCATTTTATTCTATTTAAAACTCGGATAACCATTTTCGTCCTTTCCGTATTTCGATCTTCCAAGAAGCCATTCTTCCATCCCGTCAGGCAGTGCGTTTGGGGGTTAGACTCTTTGAGTCAAAATTTTCTTGTCTCGTAAGGCACGTTTCTGGATAACACCCCTTAAACGTCTTCGAGGGTTAACGTGGGGCCTATACCCACTCCAAATTCTTAATACATACTTTGCCCGTCTGTCCACCTGGGATGGACAGATGACCACATGCGAGGCAGCAGTGAACGCAGTGTCAGCACGAGATCTATCTCACGGCGTTCTGGGCTTGGGCTATATTTACTGGACACTGCATTCATGCTCCCCGTAAGGGAAAGGAAAGACGCCATGACACATAACAGAAAGCAAAGACATATTTTGATAAAACCAATTCACCGCCTATTTATTCATGAAATCCTGCCTGTTGGCAATAGCAAAAAATAATAGCAATGCGCACTTCCTATCCTGAGTATGCATCTCAAACAAAAACAAATCATAGTCTCTGGACGAAATGTCCGTTGGTTTTGACTATGTTTGGAACCACACGTTATTCCTTTACTCTATACAGTTAGAGATGACATAAAAATATATATAATTTTTCCCTCTTAGGTTGCAGTTTAAATTAATCCTATTCACATATTTACACGAATCATATACACTGTCATGGAGTAGTTTCACACATCCTATTATTCTACTACTATGGAAACACACAATTTCTAATGACACTTCTTAACGTAGCTTGTTCAATTTCATCACATTTAATTATTAATCTTGGTCACAGCAGGTAGAAATTTTTAAAGCAAAAATAGCAACAATAATAATAATAATGATGATGATCATTATCGGCTTCATCAAAGTTGGCCTCGAATATCTCTTTATAATCTCAGGATCATATTATTAAATAAGAGGATCCATTGCACTGAACAGGATTTTAACTAGCCACAATAAAAATTGGCATGAGGTTAGACATGACATCGTTACATTATAATAAATCAGTGATTTAAGATGATTGTCTTTCATGGGAATTCTTTAGGAATTGGAATAACATTTGAAGCATTTACTATGGGACAGGATATTACTCCCGCAACTCCCATTTTATTTTCTAAAACAAACAGCTTTCTGTGGATCAGGATATCACACCCGCAAACATCCACTCATACGAGGATCAACACCTCATTTAACTAACTTCATAAAGTGCATTGGTACACAATCAACATCATTAAAGCTTCATTTCACAACATCCAATAATATTACTGATCATAAGATCCCTAATTTTACACAGTCAATTAATTGTGTAATCACAATTCACCAAATTTACCATATTCTTTTATATTTATGATTCTCAAGGAATATTACTTCCACTGTTATTCGACAAAATTCAGTGTTCATCAATTATTAATTTATAGAGATATTTTTTTTTTATCCTTTGGAAAATATTTTCTGTTATACAGAAGAAAAAAAAATACTAATGCATTTATGTGTCATAAATCTGCTGCGTTATGAATGGGGTAGGACATCCCATATTATTCATAAGAATATCAAGTGGAAAACATTGAGGATGCACCTCAACTACAAGTCTAAAGCGACTACAAGAAAAATACGCCTAGAAATATGCAACCATCTCTAATTATAACGACGTTTCCTAACTATCAGGAAAGTGAATCGGTTTATCGGGACTGAGAAAATTCATGGCTCTGAAAAGTGTTTACGTTGTTCGGAAATCTACTACATCATGGGTTCTGCGGTGGTTGGACATCCCTCGGTGCGGATCGAACCCTGGCACCACGGAACCGTGAAGACTACACGCTAAGAAAGGGGCATGTCCTAGCGTTCGCCTCCCTCGTCGTCCACAGAAATATGCCGCAAGTGGCATGGCTCTCGTTCCCTATCCGGTCATGCAGGCATTGTTCCCCTCACATACTGCTGCTCTAGCCACTAGTCATCCTTGAACAGTGGGGCAGTGACTTTATCATATTATGGGGTAGTTTCAAATGCACACAAAGTGTTCTGCTAATTTGGCCCAGAGTCTATTAGAATGTCCACTTATACACACATCAAAAAAAGTTTTGCATCACCTCGGTTCCAAGAGTTCCGGAACCTTTAAATACAAAGGGAATAGAGATCAACACAAACAACATTTCAGCTCGTTTTATTGCTCATGAGACCCACACATTGCATGTTGTACCATCATACAGCTAGACTTTCAGCATTTGTGGTCCAGATTGCAGTACACACCACTACCTCTAATACCCAGTAGCACGTCCTCTTGCATTGATGCATGCCTGTATTCGTCGTGGCATACTATCCACAAGTTCATCAAGACACTGTTGGTCCAAATTGTCCCACTCCTCAACGACAATTCGGCGTAAATCTCTCAGAGTGGTTGGTGGGTCAAGACGTCCATAAACAGCCCTTTTCAACATATCCCAGGCATGTTCGATAGGGTTCATGTCTGGCGAACATGCTGGCCACTGTAGTCGAGCGATGTCGTTATCTTGAAGGAACGCATTCACAAGATGTGCACGATGAGGTCGAGAATTGTCGTCCATGAAGACAAATGCCTCTCCAATATTCTGCCGATATGGTTGCACTATGGGTCGGAGGATGTCATTCAGGTATCGTAAAGCCGTTTCGGAGCCTTCCATGACCACCAGTGGCGTACGTCGGCCCCACATAATGCCACCCCAAAACATCAGGGAACCACCACCTTGCTGCACTCGCTGGACAGTGTGTCTAAGACGTTCAGCCTGACCAGGGTGCCTCCAAACACGTCTCCGACGATTGTCTGGTTGAAGGCATATGCGACACTCATCGGTGAAGAGAACGTGATGCCAATTCCGTGGGGTCCATTCAGCATGTTGTTGGGCCCATCTGTACCGCGCTGCATGGTGTCGGGGTTGCAAAGCTGGACCTCGCCATGGACGTCGGGAGTGAAGTTGCGCATCATGCAGCCTATTGCGCACAGTTTGAGTTGAAACACGACGTCCTGTGGCTGAACGAAACGCATTATTCAACATGGTGGCATTGCTGTCAGGGTTCCTCCGAGCGGCAATCCGTAAGTAGCGGTCATCCACTACAGTAGTAGCCCTTGGGCGGCCTGAGCGAGGCCTGTCATCGACAGTTCCTGTATCTCTGTACCTCCTCCATGTCCGAACAACATCGCTTTGGTTCACTCTGAGACGCCTGGAAACTTCCCTTGTTGAGAGCCCTTCTTGACACAAAGTAACAATGCGGACGCGATCGAACTGCGGTATTGACCTTCTAGGCATGGTAGAACTACAGACAACATGAGCAGCGTACCTTCGTCCTGGTGGAATGACTGGAACTGATCGGCTGTCGTACCCCCTCCGTCTAATAGGCCCTGCTAATGCTTGGTTGTTTACATCATTGAGCAGTTTTAGTGACATCTATGAACAGTCAAAGGGACTGTATCTTGGATACAATATACACAGTCAACGTCTATATGCCGGAGATCTGGGAACCGAGGTGATGCAAAACTTTTTTTGATGTGTGTATGTCCAAGTTGATATTACGGGGCAGGATGATAATAATAATTCCTGGTAATAATGTCTTCCCTAAACATGGGCTGATTCTGGCAAGATATTCCCCAAGTAAAATATAAGCTATTCGGGTAGCTTACTAGCACCTTGCAAATGTCATATGGCTAGCTTGGACATGATCCCAGTTCATAAGTGGTGTGTAATTGGTTGGAGTGACACACAGTACTATAGTCAATTGTGAGTCACACTCACATACCTGTATTTTTCCTGAAGTATTCAACATGATGAATTATCACAATCATGATAATAATTATAAGTTTCGGAGCACTCGATAACACTTTAACTTTTTCGCCACTAGTGCAAAATAAAACCATGTCACTTGGCCATAAGAACGTTGCGGAGATTGCCTATCTTCTAGGAGCACTTACGCAGTATAACGGCGTATTAGAATATCGTGGCGACCTGCTTCACAGCACACATGGAGACAGATCGACAGGTGACTGTAACTGTAACTTGACCTCCAAAAGAGCCAGCCTTTATACAACATCAACGGCACATATCGATGGCTGATAGTGTTAAAGTTTTATGTTTTTATAGTTCAGGTGATATGGGATAATCAGCTGGTACGCCATTTGCAATGAGTAATGAATTTATTGTTGAACAAATTACAATATGCAGTAATGCCAACATGTGAATTGAGTATCAATAAAGATTTTGTTGTTACCAACATAATTATTTCTTAACATCCCCCCGTAAGAACAAAATTTGTATCTTAATTCAAACTATGAGAATTTGCACAAACAATATTTGACTTAAACTACAATAACATACTCGTCGATATTTCAACAATAAAACATGAAATGTTACAATTTAAAATAGTCTTAATTGTTATATTTAAAACATATTTAAAATCAAATACTTTCTTTGGACCTATTCTACTCCACTCCTCAACAGAACATCTTTGAATTTTTCAAATTTAGTAGACAATAGAGGCTTTGTAAAAATGTCAGCTACCTGGTCATAGGTCGGACAGAATTGAAGAGAAAACAAATCATTTTTATAGTTCTCATGCAGATAGTGATACCTCACTTGAATGTGCTTTGACTCTCCTCTCATTTGTCCGGATTTCACCAACTTTAAGGTACTTTGATTGTCTATGTTAAGAACAATGGGAACAGACTTTCCAGTTAGTTCTTGTATCAGGTATTTCAGATACTCTAACTCCTTACAGCAATCTGCTGCAGCAATGTATTCGGCTGCTGTGGATGACAGTGCCACAATTTTCTGCTTTCGTGACCGCCATGCCACCGGTCCATCTGCCAGCATTATGACATGGCCTGTAGTACTCTTTCTTTTCTTATGATCACCAGCAAAATCTGAATCACTGTATGCAATTATTTTCAGATCATCTTTCATTTTTGATGCATAGTGTATTCCCATTTTTGTGCTTCCTTTCAGATATCGAAGTGTTCGTTTAACATTCTGTATATCTTGATCTGTTGGTTTCTCCATAGACCTGCTTTCATAATTCACACTATAAGCCAGGTCTGGTCTGGTTTTACAAGACAAATATAACAGACTCCCAACAGCTTGTCTATAGGGGTATTCGGTCTTCACGCTGTCCTCTGTTGCACCTGTTTCTTCATTTTGGATTATTGGAGTTTTAACTTCTTTGCATTCTTGCATGTTGCAACGTTGCAGCACATTATGAGCGTATTTCTCTTGAGAAATGAAGATACCAGCTTCTGTTCTGTTAATATCTATCCCCAAATAGGTTTTGGGTTCATGAGTTGTCTTCATTTCAAAATTTCTCTCAAGTTTAGAGAGTAGCAGTGTCATTTTCTGAATTTCTTTGCCCATGATAATGCCATCGTCTACATGAATTGCTAGAAACAAACTGTTCTCAGAATTCTTGAAGATGCAGGGGTCTGACTTAGTTTGTGTCATGCCTTCTTGTTTCAGGAACTCTGTGAGAGTTTTGCTCCACCTACAGGGGGCTTGCTTCAGTCGGTATAAGGCTTTCTGCAGTTTGCATATTTTCCCTTCTTCTTTGTAACCTTCTGGTATTTTCATGTAGATGTCCTCATCTAGGGTTCCATACAAAAAGGCCGTCTTGACATCAAATATTTTAATGTGCAGGTTATAGTGTGCTGCGATAGCAAAAAGAACTCTTAGTGAAGTTGTGTCTACAACTGGACTGAAGATTTCTTCATAATTTATATTTCCACTCCTTTGTTCACATCCTCGTACTACAAGTCTAGCTTTATATTTACCGTCTTCCTTAACTTTGAACACCCACCGGCTTGACAAAACTTCTTTTCCTCTTGCTGCCTCAGGGCTTACTAATTTCCAAGTTTTATTTTTCTTCAATGAGTCGTTTTCTTCTTTAACGGCTATTTTCCATTTTTCTTTCTCTTCATTTGTTTGCGACTCCCTGTATGTCATCATTGCTTCTTCATCTTCTCCGCTATCTAGTTGATAGTCATCATATTTATTAGGTCTCTTTAATGTTCTTCTTGGTCGTAAACCAAGTTCATGACATCTTTCTTCTCTCTGTTCGTGATCTCAATTTACGAAGTCAACATCTTCTTCTTCTTCTTCTTCTTCTTCTTCTTCTTCTTCTTCTTCTTCTTCTTCTTGTGGTTCATGATCTGTTTCTTCAACATTTGCCTGGTAGATTTCAGTTTTAGGGTTATGTTGATCCAATTTTATTATATTTCTCACAAATACCACATATCTAGAGACGAATATATTCCTGTTTTCTTCATCCCATAGTCGGTATCCGTTTGGTGCATAGCCTACAAAAATGCACTTCTTGCTTCGGCTGTCAAGCTTCTTGAGATAACCCTAATTTTTGGCATAGGCAACACATCCAAAAATTTGTAGGTTAGACAGATTTGGTTTCTTGTATGTCCATTTTTCAGCTGGGGTTGTGTCAACAGTACTGGTGGGGCTTCTATTAATCAGGTATGTAGCTGTTTGTGCTGCTTCCCCCCACATCTCTTTATCTAGGTTAGAATCACAAAGCATAGCTCTTGTTCTTTCCATAAGAGTACGATTGAACCGTTCTTCTGTTCCATTTAATTGGGGTGTATATGGAATTGTATAGTAGAGCATAATACCTTTGTTTTTACACCAATCTTTCAGATCATGTGAGGAATACTCTCCTCCATTATCACACCTTATCTTGGTTACTCTCAGATCAAATTTGGTTTCGGCCATTGTCACATACTGTTTTAAGTACATAGGAACTTGACTTTTATTTAACAACAGATAGATAACACTAAAATGTGAGTAATCATCTATACAGCACAGAATGTACCTGTAGCCGTCATGGGTGGGTGGATCTAGAGGTCCACAAACATCTGTGTGTATTATTTCTAACAGTCTTGTTGCCCTAGTCCTTTCTGTATTAAATGGTAACCGGATCTGTTTTGCTTTTACACATTTCTCACACACTTCATCTATTTTAGTATGTGCGACAATGGTGGACACACCATCACAAATATTAGGCAGTTTATTAAGGTAGCTGTAACTTAAATGACCCAGTTTTCTGTGCCACTCTTTACCTACATCATTACCTTGTGCACACAGCGCCTCATTTTGCATATTAACATCAAGGTCAACAGTATACAGTCCTACTGCATTTTTCTTCCCTTTTAGTACCACTTTGTTGTCTGGTATATATTAACATCATCTTTTGTGAACACGACAATGCCATTATTTTCTGTTATCTTACTTACTGACATCAAGTTCTTAGACAAATCAGGCACACAGTGAACATAATTGAGAACACACTGCTCAGAGGTGAAGGTTCCCTTGCCTACTACAGACATAGCCTGATTTTTCTTAGCCACTAATATGTGTTCATTACAGCTCACAACACCTGTTAGCAAATTTTCATCACTTACCATGTGAGTTGAACATCCACTGTCTACTACTAGACGCATGGTTCCTATTTGTATAGCGTTATGTGAGCCCTTGAAATCAGCTGCAAGAAATGACACTTTATTTTCCCACCTTAGAATTATTTTTATCCCTAAAATAGCAGTCTTTCTCTTCATGATTGAACTTTTTACATATTGAGCATTGATGCTTGTCTTTGAGAAAACAATTTTTGGTTTCATGGTTTGTCTTTTTACATATATTACACTTTTTACTGCTCATACATTTGTTTTTAGATTTAGATCTACCTTGTTTGTTTTTTAACTCTGCTTTAAAGGATACATTTTGCTCTTCTGTCGGAGTGCGCCTCAACTTGCTTTCTTCCATCTGTAACCTCGAACACAGGTTCTCTATGGTCCTGGACGCCTCTGGAGTAGAGTCCCATGCTGTGCTAAAATGGGTATATTCTTCAGGCAGCACGGACAGGATCTTGGTAATTAGCATAATCTCGTCAACTTTCTGGTCGAGTTTGTTCAGTTTGAAGAAGATGTTTTGGAGATCACTAATGTTGCTCATCATGTCCTTCTTCGCATCAGATTGGAAGTTGTAAAAGTCTCGTAGCAGCAAACATTTTTGTTGGCTCGAGTCTCTCTGATATATGTTTCGAAGAGTATCAAACATTTGTTTAGAAGTTGTACATGTTAGGATATGAGGCCTAACTTGTTTGTCAATGGATGTGACAATATAGTATTGGGCTCTTGCATCTCGAGTCTTCCACTGGTCTGTTGAAGCTTGATTTCTGGGCGGATTAGTCACCAACACGTCTGTCCCGTCGACAATCTTGATCAGTTCTTTTGCGGCAAGCAGAATTTTTAATTCAAACACCCACATAGGATATGTGTCGACTCCCTTCAGTTTCTCGACATGTGCTACGTCCTCGGATTTTGTGGCCATTTTTTTGGACTTCACTTACCGTACTTCACTTCACTTACTTTACTTTTTAAATGTTTTTAATGTCACCTGTTTTCACGTTTACTTTTATTCTAGAGTCACCTGGGCTCATAACCTGTTAAAGTTTTATGGTTTTATAGTTCAGGTGATATGGGACAATCAGCTGGTACGCCATTTGCAATGAGTAATGAATTTATTGTTGAACAAATTACAATATGCAGTAATGCCAACATGTGAATTGAGTATCAATAAAGATTTTGTTGTTACCAACATAATTATTCCTTAACAGATATTGCATTACGTAATGCGAGGTCTCCTATCCTATTGGTCCTCATCATGGAAAACTCTAGAAGGTCATTAATTTCCATCAAAACGTCAAGAATAAACTGAAGAATTACACCAAATGTAATTCTGAAGTGCTGATACAATCATCTTCCTTAACTCTCAATTGGTCGCGCCACGGTCATTTAGACCGGGCCTATTATTGTTTATTTATTCTGTGTGTACTTGGTTTGGCACCAAGTCTTTCCACTTCCTAGTACCTTCCCCCTGCCCCTCACCCTACAACACCACGCATCTCTTATCAGTTTCACTCCATGCGCTCCATTGTTACAAGCAAAAGCTTCGCCACCCGGTCTAAAGTTCCGTTGCGCGACCAAGTGTGTGTGCCACTTTTACGGTGTAATGTTCCAAGCGCGACAAATTAAGATTGTATAATTTGCGTGTAGTTTTGTATTTGTTTGCATCTTTTGACTAATAAATAATAATATCGTATGGTGCCAGGTGCAAGCTTTGTTATTTGACACCCAGAAGGTAGCTTCAGCTTGCATGTCGAATTTCGTTGTTCCTTGACTATGAAAGTCAAGGAGGTTAGATGTTAGATATCTAAGCTCCTTGAACACTATAGCTCTTTCTGGTAGAGAAATGAGGAACTTTGTGTAGGTGGAAACTCCCGAAATTAATTTTGCCATTATGAACTCGGCCTACTGAATTCAAATGGGTTCTTTGGCATGCCAACATCGTATGTCATGCGTATCGTATTTTTTCCGCCTTTCAAAAATCACTTACCACGGCCAGGAGCAAAGCTGCAATCTTGGGGTTAGTAGACCGACACGATATCCACTCACCCACCGTCGCAAGCTATCTTTTGACTATTATGTGTGGTAAGATGGACAAGAGAGAAGAAGAGTGTATGTAGTAGTTTATGTTTTAGATGGTAATATTATTTCATTGCATTTTCTATTTAAAACAAAATAAGTGATTTCTTTTACATAAATGTCTATCATAACTACACTTTATTGCCTCATTTGTAATTATGTAGTCATCCTTGGCTAAAAAGTAAGATTCAGTAACTCCATCCTGCTTTTAATGATGCCCGGTCTTTTTGACCGTGAGCGACCAAATACGTTTCATTTTTCACGCGACCAAACAAGGCTTAAACATAAACCTAGCAATTATATTGCGTTCGAATATTCCCTGCGGCTCTTTCAAACTATGGCGAGTCGACAGCCTGTCGCAGCCTCGCTGACGTCATAGCGCGCTCGCTTCAAAATCACGCCCAACCAATCCATTGTAAATGGGCACAATACAAAATATATTTTCGTCCCATTTTAGACTATTGCTCGTTGGCCTGGATTTGCGCTACTTCCCCTCAATGAAAAAAATCCACAGCCTGCTTCCAGTCGACCGACCGGGTCAGGGAATAGAAAGAATGAAGCTCCCCATCTAGCGGCGAGGATATGAACTGTGCCGGCTGCCGAAATCTGTCGCACTCCCCTGGGAAATGATTTAATGAATGACAGATGAAATGAAATGATAGTAGAGAGTGTTGCTGGAATGAAATTGTGACAGGGAAAACCGGAGTACCGGTACCCGGAGAAAAACCTGTAGCACCACAGTCACATTCAGACGTTGAAATTCTGTTCCAATTGTAGTGGAAGGATGCACAGTTCCCATGGTTGGTTCGTATCCGGTTCAATGTGGACCATGGTCTACGAGGCAGGTTGAAATCAGGTGGCGGAGTCTTCTTCACAGGAGGCATTGTTGGACAACATTTGTTTTTGAGTATCTTCTGCCACTCAAAGAAAGTTTGGTAGTTGCTGTTCCTCAAGTACATGGCATCTCGTGTTGATGGTTTTCTGGAACGCAGGCGACCAGTAATTGCATCCTGATGTCACCATGTATTGTCAGTCCTGAATTGTTCATTATTTTATTGAATTCTCTTAGGAGAACATCTTCACGTCTGAGATCTGGAGGTGGAATATGACTTAGCACTGGTAGCCATTGTGTGGGAGTAGATTTGATTGTGCCAGTGATGAGACTCATTGTGCTGTTCAGTTGGGTATCTACAATATTTGTGTGAGCACTATTGAGCCAGACAGGAGCACAGTATTCTGCAGTCGAGTACACCAAACCAAGAGCTGAGCATCGCAGAGTTGCAGCTGAGGATCGCCAAGTTGTTCCACATAGCTTATGAATTATGTTGTTGCGGGCTCCTATTTTAGCAACATTCTGGAGATGATGTTTGTAAGATGTTTGGTCTAATGAGACTAGTTATTAACTTCATGTTATACACATATGGTGAAGCCGGAATAGTCATGCAGTGGGCGACATTTTGTGAAGGTTTAGCTGTCGTATAACGGAGCATTGCATTCGACATTTTCACATCTTCAATATAATTGGACATAGACTTTCAATGGTCCAAATACTTGTCGCAATTCACAGTTCATGCATTTTCAACATGAATATTTATAACCAGATGGATTTTAAATCATTGTTATCAGTATAATGGAAGACAAAGCTGATGTGATTTATCATGGCACATTCAAGTCGACCGCGAGGCAGTTTACACATTACTGCGTTATGCGAATAGAACTATGGACTTCACGAATTTTATACAACGGTGAAGTGTTCGCTAAATGGCCTAGGTTCATGAACAGTTATGGATATTACCACGTCGCGTACAGATACAGGGTGTCTGACAAACATGCATACGATCTGAAATATTTTATTCATCAATATAATTCAACTGCAGTGGACAAGAACATTATCAGTGAGTGTCAATCGACATTTTCGCATGGGACAGTGGCGTAGTACAACCGAGGACAGAATGGGGTACCCATTTGAGGTGAACTTTTTTGTGGATTATTGGACAATATCCGTGATGGATATATTTCACTCTACGATGTGCGGCTAGGCGTATCAAGAGACGTGATGGCAGAGCAAAGTGACGGGTTCGATTCCTACCGAGGCAAGGATCTACATCGTGATATGCATTAGGATGGGGAGAATGCATATCCAATGGCACAGGACGAAGATTCGCCGATCTTTCGACAAATCTATTGCGTATACCTGAATTATCGCCGATCTTGGAATACATTTATATTAAACATCTGGAACATCTGAAGGTAATGTGAACGCTTATGAGTTTACTGGTATGATTTTGATATGACACTGGGCACACTTGTATATCGTTAGGAGTGTATTTAAGACATTGCTTGATATATTTTACATTTCATCCTGAGGAATTTGCTAAAATATGGTGTTTTCATATGAGATGGCAGACACATTCATCCGATCTTTGCTATTTTACCGACATTATTAGGCAGGGTTTAGATCTTTCTTTTTCTTGATTGATAGTGCTTTCTTGAGCATGACCGTTTTCTTATCGAGCATTTCGAGACTCGAGACCTGCAGTCGGGTAGTTTATTTTTGTCAGCTTATCGCATACTAGCGAGTGTGTGGGATTTATTATCAGGGATTTTTCTTTATTGGATTGTTTTTGAGCTATGGAACTTAATTCGCTCTAGCTAAGCAGCATCACTTTTATCTGACAATACAATAATTGTTGATTCCAGTCATGTGCATTCATTCATTAGTCAACGAAGACGGGGCCTGTTGCTATACGCAATTGTGTGGTGTAAAACGCTTTACCCGTCGACTAGGGATTAATCATCTGAGTCGTCGACGATGGGGCCCTTTGCATTTATGCAATTATGTGGTGTTAAACGCTATTCCCATCCCTAGGAAATACCATCTTATCATCCGAGTGCAATGGTGACTGTAAGCGAATCAAACAATAATTTACCGGTCATTTATTAGTTGATCTTCATTAAATAATTTAAAAATAAATGTCAGTAGGATTACATTTCGTAATTCTTGTGTTGCAGATCCAATAGTTTTGTTGCATTACTCTTTTGAGAGTACAGTCATTTAATATTTGTTAATTAATATTTTTGGTGAGTGGATTTAAGCCTTTGTCAAGGATTTTGAGCGATTGAGTCTTTTAAGACGAGTTTTTTCTTATTAGGAATTTATTACAGGCATACTATGAACAGATATGATGAATATGATTAAATGTAACACAGTTGGTGTTCTTTTGAAATAAATTGCGATGATCTTTATAGAGATTTTATATTTTGGATTTAATTAAACCTTGGATTGGATTACAATTACTTTGGTAAGTTTCTTGTTGTTTAAGAAGTTGCCTAAACATGATAATAATGACTACAGTTCTTGTAGGTCAAATTTATGAATATCTGAAGCCAGTTCTTCAATAAATTGTGGATTATTAGATACTTTGAGTTGAGGTATTTTTCCCAAACGTTTTGTGTTATTTGCCAAGTGTGTGATATTGCCATTGTGAGATTAATGATGCAGACTAGAGGTCGTCAAACCCAGTCTTATATATTTTGAAATTCATGCTGTGCGCTGAATAGTTGTGATATAATGTGGTGAAATAATAGTGTTCAAATGTGTTATTTGACTAAGTAATTTATGTGGAGTAAATTCTAGTGGTAAATTTATGGATGAGGATATCCGATGTGGTGTAGTGGAGGAAATGCATTTTCGGCATGGCAATCGAGTATATTAAGAGTATAACATGTAACATGTGTGATTACATCTGGCAATATAATTTCACTGAAGTGATAGATTTTTTGGCAACTTTCTTTAACCAATTTTAAATATTTTATGGAAGTTTTATGGTCCAAGTTTCTCTAATAATAATTTGTGAAATTCTAATCTGAAATTTAAATGGAGTAGTTGATCTGACCTGATGATAAAAATAATCATAATTAAATGATCTGTTGACTATAAGGATAAATTAAATGAGCTGATAAATATAATTAAATAAAATGAGCTGATAAATATATTTAAATTAAATGAGATGACAATATAATGATAATTTAAAAGAGATGATAAAATTAATTATTATTTAAATGAGATGATGATAATAAATTAGTAATAATAATTTAACTGGAACAGTTGATTTGAGCTGAGGATGAATATAATGATTTGGATAGACAGCTGATTGAATAATGGCTGAAGTGATGAACAGTTAATGATTTTTCTATGAATGATGATTATGATGACAGATAATTATAACCAATTTTTGATTTATAATCGAGACTTCGACAGGATGAGTGTAAACAACTTGTACAAATTTGTTGTTAATTTAAGAAGTTATAATTATGATTCCAACATTTGGAATAGTGACATTCAATTGAATTATGAATTCAATGTTGTTTATGTGAATATAATATCGTTGTGTGTTAGAACAGTATAAAACTTAATTAATTCACGTGCCTGATGTTATCTTAAATAATGATAGGTCTCAGGGATCACAAAGAAATCAGTGACGAGTGACATAGTGCTACGTTGACCCTGAGAGCACAAGAGAACTCTAATTTATTTTATTTTGCAAGTGAATAAAATTTATTTGATATAGTGCGGAGATGGTATGACTTGAATGAACTATGACATCCTAACAGTCGTACTCTACCATACTCCTAGGCAGGAATTTAGTTTTATTTCTCTTGTCAAACAAGTTCGAATAAACTTTATTTGATTTTAAGTTGTGATCTCATGATGATGTGTTTTCCCAGTCCTTTCCAGTGTCATAATTAAGGCTTAACCAGGAAGGATGAGGTTTGCTAGGAATTCAGTCGAAGGCGCCCTTTTATTTGCTATTCGATTAAATTTAAGCCCGTAACGACCAAGAGATACTTTGTCTCGTGTTACCCCTGCTTTTGTTCTATATTTCAACTGAATCTCCGACACATTCCTTGTTTTATTTTGTGTCTATTTCTATCCATTCTGGCCTGGGATGCCGGGTATGCGGTGTTATGGCAGTTGGTCATCGCATACCTCGGACGAACGGGTGCAGTAAATCAGGACCAATCCTGTTCAGCAGAAGTCTTTCTAGGAGTTTATATGCAACGCTGAGCAAGACAATAGGGCGATGACTTTCTGTTTTTTCACTTGGTTTGCCTTTCTTCAGTATGACAATTATCTTTGTCTGCTTGAAGAGCATTGGTATCTGGCCTCTTTCAAGGATATCAGTGTAGAATTTGGCTAGCCAGGCACGAGCCTGTTCTCCACAGTGAGCTAAGAACTCTGGGCGTAAACCGTCCTCACCAGAGGCTTTACCTAATTTACAGTAGTGTCACTGATGGCGGTGTTTATTTCTTCCACACTGAATGGTTTGGGTTGTGCCACCGTGGAGCTACGTTTAAGGAGTTTCATTTCTTTCTTTATGTCCTTAGTAAGAATTTTGCTCCTTTTGCTTTTGGAAGCCACGACTATATGCGAAGCAATCTTGTTTGGATGGATTTCTGACGTCCGTGCAGTTGGTTTTCCGTCTCCAAGCTTGCTTAGAAGAGACCATGCTTCTCGGCTTGATTTTGTGTAATCGTGTGAGCTAACTTTACCTTCCCATTTTTTCCTCCTGTCAGCATCTAGAGTGTAGACTGTGTAAAAGCTGATCTGCAATGTTATGGTCATTGCTCTCAATAAACTGTCTGTAAAGGGTTTCGCTTTCTTCACTCCACCCAGGAATATATTCTTTGCGATAGCCTCTAGGGATATGTTTCTTTGCTGCAGATATTATAGCTCCTACGAATCGTTCATAAGCTTCATGTGTAGTTGGTATCAGACGCACTCTATTATCAAATTCTTCTGTGAAGCCAGACCAATCAGCCTGGAGATAGCATGTGCAACGTATTCTTGTCAGACGTAATTTAAGAATGGCGAGGTGCATGAAACACAAATCCCTCTTCCGTCCATCTAAACTTGACTGTGTATTCTGCGGAACAAAAGGTTCACAGCCGAAATGAAGAAAAGCCGAGTTGCACTTCCAAACACATCCACTCTTCTCTGAAGTCTTAAATCGACACCTTTGCTCGACACCAAAGAATATGGGTAGGCCTACATATGGTCGACACGATTCTACAGTTTGCTGCTGGCTGTAACTGGGGTTCTAGGCTCGCTCGCTATATCGGAAGCTAGTAATTGAATGGAGATTGTTGGAAGAAATGAAAACGTAAACACTTACAGTGGGTGATGTATTGAGATTGAAGATAGAGATATGCTATCGCGGACTTTTTCTGTAGAACTTTTCATGCTGAACAGTTCTTACACTCATAGTATATAGATATTTTTGACGGTTTACCCAGCGTAAGCTTAGAGGGCTCATGGACGGTAGATTTTTTTCTTCGATTTTGCACTGAAATCGTTACTGCTCGCCTTTCTTTGGTCATAGATAAACTATTTTCTACAGAAACCTTCTTTGAGAAATCCTTTACAGAATGGAGAAAACCACATCAAAATCCATCCAGTGGTTCTCGAGATTACCCGGAACATCCAAGAATCGGGGACTTTGTTTTACAGTATACTAAGTAGAGATGTTTCCTATTATTTTGATGTGCCAGTTCAGTGATAGCCTATTTTTTATTATCACTGGTAAATAAATAAATAAATAAATAAATAAATAAATACAGATATTGAAAGATAGGAGTGTCCACAGCATAGTCATAACGAAATTGTGGAACAAAAGGCAACACTTGGTCACATAGTCTATGTGTTCATGCTCACGGTGACTTGCTGAGTGGGTCCAAGTCACACCCCCTAAATCTCACAGAACCTCCGGCCTGAACTACACCCTCCACACACTGTGGGTTAAAAGTCTTATTAGGTAGTCGGTTCACTCGTTGATTTGAAAACAGGCAAAATCGCGATTCATTAGACACATTACACGCCTCTAGTCCGATACTGCCGCTCGTTGGGTGTTGTTTGGCCCGTTGAAGAAACGCAGCATGAATACTACTACTAATAATAATAAATGGGTGAATGGTTGGAACCCAATCTCTCCGAAGGAACAGCATTATCAACTCGAGTAAATAAGCTAGAACTGTCATACCGACTTACTAAGAACATCTACAATAAGAAGTGTCTCTCCCGGAACACCAAAATGAAGCACTATCAAACGGTCATCCGCCCTGAAGCATTATATGCCTCTGGATGCCTCATATTAAACAGGAAAGGACTCACGGACAAACTAGAAATCCAAGAGAGGAAGATAATGAGGAAGATATTGGGACCAATCAAGGAAGGGAGTTAATATATTAGGTGGCCCAACCAGGAGCTCTATAGTTACTCTGAAAGAATTACAGACGTGGCCAGGAAGAGACGTCTAACATTTTATGGACACGTCTCCAGGATGCATCCAACCAGGCTGACCAACCAGCTACTCACATTGTGGGATATTATAGCGTGAAGTTAGGAAGTACAACACCGTGACATTCATTATTTTATTCCATTAGCAACTACAACATACAACACACTCTAGTGGCAAGTTACATAAACACATTGTCCTCGTTTCATTCCCCAACATCCTCCCCACCCTGGTCAACCTCAAGGGGGATGACCAGCTGGACAGGTCGGGCGATCTGGGTCTCCGAGCCTCAGTTGTGGTGACGTCCCTTTCGGTTGCTTCACCTGGTGGAAACTTTGAAGCTGAAGCAGGTATTCCTTGCTCCATCGTTTCCAGAAATGGTCCGCCAGTTGTTGCTGAAGTCTGTATTCTTTAATGGGGCAACCGGGCTGAGGTTCAGGTCCAGAGGGCAGTGCATTGAGTTGTCCACCGACAAGGAAGTGAGCTGGGGTGAGCACGTTAGCGTCGTCGTCTTTGGTGAGTGGTCTGGAGTTCAGGGCGGCTTCGATAGATGTCAGTATCATCTGCAAGCCATCTTCATCTACAGAAGAGCGCCCAAGTGTCTTTCGCAAGCATCGCCTGGTGGAGCCAACCATTCTTTCCCACCAGCCTCCCCACCAAGCCGCGCGTGGTGCGATGAACTTCCACGTGTGTCGTGATAGGTACTGGCAAGTCTTCGCATCGGAAACGGTAGCCCATAGTCCCGCCAATTCTCGATTTGCACAGTGGGATGTCTGGGCATTGTCAGAATAGATAGTGTGTGGAATGCCACGTCTCGCCACAAACCGCTGCAGTGCTTGCAGAAACTTGTCAGTGCTCATATCTCGGCAAAGTTCTAAGTGAAGAGCTCGAGTCGTTGCGCACGTGAAGAGCGTGATGTAGCACTTTTTAGTTGTATGACCTTCCCTTACGTATAACGGTCCAGCAAAGTCAATGCCTGTTACTGCAAAGGCCTTCTGTGGAATGACACGCTGTGGAGTACTTGACTGGGACGATTTCGGACCATTTTGCAAGGAAGGCAGCGATATAGTATCTTCTTGATGACACGACGAGCACGCAGTATCCAGAAGGTCATCCGAAGGTCTGAAAGAACAATTCGCACTCCCAAGTGATGGAGGCGGATGTGTGTGTCACTGATCATAAGTTGTGTAAAGTGATGTTCGCCATCGAGAATTATGGGATGCCTCTGCTGGTGAGTTGGCACTCTCCAGTCGCCCTCCAAGCCGCAGAATACCGTCTTCTAGAAAGGGGTTGTAGCATCGTAGTTTGAATCGTACTGGGAGAGGGACGTTGGACTGTAGAGCTCCAAGTTCAGCAGGAAAGCAGTCTTTCTGCACGACCTTTATCCAGTAGGTACGCGACGCAGTAAGTTCTTGAGCAGTGAGTTCCCCGTTTTCGTGGTCTTTGTGGCGAAGGATTCGCGTCAGACGAAGTACCCAAGCTGTAACGCGTAGAAGGCGCTTGTAGGAACTGAACTGCGTGTAGTCTATGATCGATTCTGGCAAATCGACGTGAAGGACAGTCTGCACAGTGTTCTTTGTTTCTGGGAGTGATGGAAGCGATGGTGCGTCCTGAGGCCAGTAAGAATCTTCCTTTGTTAACCAGGAAGGTCCGTGCCACCATATATCTAAGGACTGGATCTGACCAGGAAGAAGTCCCCGTGAGAGGTGATCTGCAGGGTTGTCAGATCCGGGGCAGTGTCTCCACTGTGATGGTGTTGTGTAGGACTGTATCTCCGTCACACGGTTGCAGACGAAGGTCTTCCATTTATTTGGGTTTCCTCGTATTCAACCCAATGTCACAGTGGAGTCCGTCAATAAAGTAGCATGGGAAGTGTCGAAATTGGTTGCTTTTGCAAAATATCGCAGAAGCCGTGCTCCCACTAAGGCTGCAAGGAGTTCAAGGCGTGGTAGTGTGACTTTCTTAACGGGAGTCAGTCTGGACTTGCTGTAGGCTAGGTGAGTGGAGATAGTGTCCTCATTAGTTGCGCGAATGTACAAGGCTGCTCCGTAAGCTCGCTCTGAAGCGTCGCAAAACACATGAACCTGAGTGTCTTCTTTAGTTGAAGTGTGGAGCCAGCGCGGTATGCGTATTGGCGAGAGCGAGGAGAGCGTAGATATCCAAGCATGCCAGTGTGCGGCAAGATCGTTGGGTAACAGTTCATTCCAATCAATTCCCCGGCACCAAGTATCCTGAAACAATCGTTTCCCGACAAGAGATACCGGAGTGAACAAGCCAAGTGGGTCGTTAAAGCTGCTGACGATCTTCAAAAGGTGTCTTTTTGTAGTTGGTCCTTCTGGGATTATATCAAGGATCTCCTTCGTGTCCACCATAAAAGAATCACTTGAAGTGCACCAGTTTATTCCTAGCCCCTGAGTCTGCCGCGCAGTCTCTCGTCCTTCTGCCTTCCAGACGGCTCTCAGTACATCGGAATTTGTTGCCCGTTTTGCAAGAGGAAAATTGAGCATCTTCATTAAAGCAGTGAGTTCATAATACAAGGTGACTGCCAAGTTGTCATCTGCTGCTCCCACAACAATGAAGTCCATGAAGGTGTTGCTGTTGATTAGTGGTGCAGCGTTGGGAAAGGAGAGTGTGTGTTTGTCCGCATGTTCCCTGATGGTTGCTGAGAGGAGGAAAGGACTGCAGGTCAGGCCGAAAGGGAGCCTAGTGAAACGATAAGTGACTATGTCATTTGTTGTGTGGAAGTGTCCTCCGTCGTCTTGAATCACTTTGTACCAGAGGAATCTGGTCAAGTCTCTGTCTTTCCTGTCCAGGGTTAGCTGAAGAAAGGCTTGTTGTATGTCACTGATGATCCCCTCTCGATGAAGTCTGAAACGCAGGAGAATTGCCACAGCCTCTGGTAATAAATTTGGTCCCATTTCCCACATGTCATTAAGAGAGGGTGACTTAGCCTGATGAGATGATGCGTCGAATACTATTCTCCACTTGGTTTTTCCATATCTTTCTTTCTTAACAGCTTGATGAGGAAGGTAGAACATGACGTCGGGTGAGTTTGTCGTGTTTACTTCTTCCACGTGCTGATTGTGAAAGTAGCTGAACATCTGGTTACAGTACATCTGGTTGAAGTCGTCATTGCTTTGAAGTCTTTTCTGAAGGTTGCTCAGACGCGCCTCGGCATTGTGTAGATTATGGGGTAGTTCCAGAATGCCTTGCTTCTTTGGCAACGAGACTACGCGTCGCTGTTCTTC
Organism: Meconema thalassinum; assembly: GCA_946902985.2. Classification (NCBI taxonomy): domain Eukaryota; kingdom Metazoa; phylum Arthropoda; class Insecta; order Orthoptera; family Tettigoniidae; genus Meconema; species Meconema thalassinum. The sequence goes on from OX336394.1 coordinate 297,886,209, forward strand.
GATTCGGAAAGATGATTTGAAGTCCTCAAGGATTCTGGAGTCCTTCGGCGTATATGGGCGTTCTTGATCAGCAGTTATACCAATAGTCTCGAGGTCCCAAAATCTTCTGAAGTCTTCATCTGAGTGGAAAGAAGCCTGCTCGAGGTTAATGAAATTGACTGTGGCTGAATTCACGTGCATACCGGATCGATCCCCACTGAGTATCCAGCCGATGGTAGAAGGAACCAACACGAGTGACGTGGAGATACGTAAGGGAGGACTGTCTCTGATAATTTTCCAGTAGTGGTCACTACCGATAAGGAGTTGAACCGGTAGATCTTCATGGGAATCCGTCCTAGGATCAGCTAACTGTAACTTACGAGCATGTGCCAATGCCGTAATGTCTTGTGGAACCGACGGTTGTGGGGAAAGAACGTGAAGACTTTCGAAACCATAGAGAGAGAGGCTCGTGTTAGTCCAAAACCCATTCATATTGAAGTGTACGAGTCGTCTAGTGTTGGAGCTCGTAGGGTTTGACTCAAAGGCACAAACAGTCAGTTTTTGTCGTCTAATTACTTCCAGCTGAAGATCGTCTACTAGTGACTTGGAGATGAAGGTCGACTGACTTCCTGCGTCGAGAACACAGCGAGTAAGTTTGCTTAAACCTGTGGGTCCTGTAATCCACACCTGAGCGGTCTGTAGGTAAGTAAAGCCGGAGGTTGCTACACTTATTTTCCCTACTGACGTTTGAGATAATAATAATATCGTATGGCCTCGGGTGCCTGGTGCAAGCTTTGCTATTTGACACCCAGAGGGTAGCTTGCATGTCGAATTTCGTAGTTCCTTGACTATGAAAGTCAAGGAGGTTAGATGTTAGATATCTAATCTCCTTGAACACAATAGCGCTTTCTAGTAGAGAAATTAGGAACATTGTGCTGGCGGAAACTCCCGAGATTAATTTTGCCATTATGAACTCGGCCTACTGAATTCAAATGGGTTCTTTGACATGCCAACATCGTATGACATGCGTATCGTATTTTTGCCGCCTTTCAAAAATCACTTACCACGGTCAGGGGCGAACCTGCAATCTTGGGGTTAGTAGACCGACACGCTATCCACTCACCCACCGTGGCAAGCTCACGTTTGAGATGACGGAGTAGAAGGATTTCTCTGTTCTCCTTCACAAATAGATCTATGGTGTAACTTCATTCATGTAGCACACTGCGTTTGACCTTTCTTGCTGCAGTCCGAAACAACGTGTCCTTGATTTAAACAAAGAAAGCAGCGCTTGTTCGATTTTATCTTCTGAAGGCGATCATACACGGTTGTTATGGTTTTACAGTCTTGACCCCAATGGCCTCGTCGGTCACAAAATACGCAGAATGGAAGTATCGTCTTCTTCGCTTTTGGTGACGATTTGCTTGATTTGGCATGAATTTGGAGTGCAGCTGTAGTGGGGATAAGGGTTGCTGAAGCTATAGGATTTCCTCTGATTTTCTGTGTGGTTAGAGCACCGTCAACCTCTTCGTTTAAGAATCGCATCAATTTAGTAATGTGGCTTTCCATGATATTCTCTCTCTTGGCATGAATAATCCAACGGCGAACAATGTCCTCCGGGAACGCGCGCAGAATTTTTGGAGCTAGCATTCGGCCATATTCGTCAACATTTTCTCCCAAGGCCCTGAGGGCCTGTATCCGCCGGTTACATTCGATGAATGCCATGTTTAAGGCGTTGGGCGTGACGTGTGATATAAGTTGTAGAGTCTCCAGGTAATCCAGATGGGCCTTGATTATTCTGTTTTTGTCACCGTACCGTGAAATGAGAATCTGTTTTGTTTCCTCATTCGCGTCAGCGGTGATTGGAATTCCGTCGACCAAGTTCTTGGGCTCGTTCTCCAAGTACCTGCGAAGAAAAACGTGTTTATCGATACTGGAAATGGAAGGGTTGCCGTCAATAGATGATTGGAATTGTTCTCAGAAACGGGACCACTTCTCTACGTCTCCTGAGAATGGTTCTAACCTGATCACAGGAAGTTTAAATGTGTGCATTAAGGGTGGAGGGGGCAGAGCGGCGTCCTTGGCAGACGCGAGACTTACATTATCGACAGAAGGTGTTTTCTCTCCAATGGCGCGTGTCGCCTTGAGAATAGCTTTCTTGGCAAGATCGGTATATTCTTCGCACGTGATGACGTCAACTTTGTACTCAGTGTCAGGAAGGAAGTCGTGGATTTGTTGATCGAGAGTGGTTAGACAGTCTAATGATTCTTGAAGTCTAATCTGATTGTATTCGTAGTCGATCTCTGAGCTAGGTGTTGCATCATTTATTACCGTAGTGAATTTGGTAATTAATGTTCTTACCGTCTTTCTGAGACGTTTCAGTTTATGTAATTGTGAAGTCTGGTCCGGGTTAGACATATTGGGTAGGGTATTGTAATACTAGCAACTAGTCAACAAGCGAAGACACAGTTCCAAATGTTGTTCCTAGAGTGCATGCGTGAGTTCGTGATGAGAATTCTAGGCTACTAGCGATCTCTATAGGAAGCATGCGAAGATACTCTGAATCAAGTAGTGTTCATAGATGTCACTGTCGTCTCGTTGAGTTGACTGCTGCGTCCGTAACTTCATCCAATAAATATTATTGCTTTTCTTTTTCATGCAGATCTCATGCATATTTCATAAATCATCCTGCGAATTTCTGATGTCATACATTAGTTAGCGAAAGTGATGACCAATAGCTTCTGAATCTCACAGACAGACGAAGGTCAGTACCCAGGGTTGCGTGTTGGTAGAATTTTACGCAGTGTCCCGTACCACTGCTTTGAATGTCCAATATCAATTATTTTAATGACAACGATATTAACAATATGTGATGTGTTTTGCCTTTATAAGCATGCAACATGTGCTAGATATCACAAAGTAATATTAGTTAGGCTAGTATAATTTTCAATAGCTCATCTGTATGATGGTGTAAGGTAATGGCGTCTCTAAATGTAGCTCGTTGGTAGCTTGCCCAATATTGTTGGTCGTTCTTCCTCGTGTGTGAAGCTAGTCCGTAGTGTAGACTGCTGGCTTAAACTATTCACCACTATTACGTAATTCTCACTAGCACTTAAAATCGGAGTTTTCGGCACCAAGTGTGGGATATTATAGCGTGAAGTTAGGAAGAACAACACCGTGACATTCACTATTTTATTCCATTAGCAACTACAACATACAACACACTCTAGCGGCAAGTTACATAAACACATTGTCCTCGTTTCATTCCCCAACACACATACTGGCAAAGAAGGAAGACCAAGTCACCGTGGCTGATAGAAGTGCACAAAGATCTGCTGGAACTGGGAGTTACGGAAAAGGACATAAAAGATCGAACGTCTCTCAGGAGTAAATTAAAGCAAATAAAGTTCCAGGAAAAACCTCCAAGGAAGAAGACAGGAGCCCTCTGGACAAAGGAGAGAAAAGAAAAACACAGCCAGAAGATGCGTGACTACTGGGCAAACATCAAGGCCCACTCCAAGCAAAATTGTTGAATATCGTGGTCCGTAGTTGGCCTATACGGAACAAGAATAATAATAGAAGAAATATGGAGGAAAAAATCATCCCAGGATTTATATAGTCAATCTGAAAAAATCTCTCACACTTTTCGGAAAAGACGATTGAAATTTCACGGACATATTATTAGAATGGACAATAACAGACTAACTAAAATAATTCTCAACCTAGCCCTTTCATTAAAACACAAGAACAGGACTGATGAAATTTCAGAACCAAAATCGACAATCACCAATTTGGACATGTTCGCTTTAGCGAATGTTTTTTGTAGGCTATGTTTCCTGTGCGGTTTGAAACACACGTTCAATTATTCTGCCCCATTATTTTATTTCGTTATAATTGCAGTATGAACGCGGTGTTCTGTTTATTTATTTATTTAACTTATGTTTCATTTGAATTGTTGTTCTTTATTATTCTTGTCAACTCACCTTTTTTCTGAAGTGTCTTTATAGACGCACCATACTGTCACACTTTCTCATGAAGTACTGTGCTCACCTCAGCGGCAACCCTCGCAATGTGCATGGGGCTGTGCGTTGATTGGCTGCTTGACACTCTTCCTCCCTTCTGGAACGTTTGGCGCGCTGTCGTCATTACCACTATATATTCTCTTCATCGCCGTTCTGCTGCGTCTGTCTTCACCTGCCCACGGCTGTCTGACCATTTCAGTGCAGCCTGCTCGGCGCACCGTTTACCAACACTGTTTGACCTGAAGCTATCTACGTGGCATGCCTCACTGCTTGGACTTTGTCGGGCTGAGCAGTCCGGGGTCAAAAACCTTCATCTAGTTAACAGCTTCGTCACTTAAATTCTCTACAACTTGGCACGATGGAATCGTAACTGCTCGCACCTGCTAACCAGGTCATTCCCAAGAGGCCTGGCACTGTTGGTTAAGTTTCACTAGAGGAATTATCATCCTTTTCCATTGGAAGCCACATCACGGCTTCTTGGAGAATAACTTCACTGGACTTGACGACCCGCTCTACGCGGGCCAGCCAATTCATGGTCTACTCTCGGACCTTGGATTCTTGATGAACTAACTTACCCTGCCCGGCAAATCATCATCGCTTCCTGCTATTGTCAGCGGGGTCTCCGCAGGATTATTTATGGAAGATACTCCCTGTGTCAAGTATCGAACTGGTGGTATCCAATCACTTATTTTACATAATACAAGGCCAAGCCTTGAAAATTTTTAACTTGGTTGTCATGGATTTTTCTCTATGAATTTTTTTATCGAGTTGCCTGTTATTAGTCTTTCTTCATGTAATCAATTTTGGCAATTCATATTTTTTTCCTAGTCAATGCTACTTGCAAGTTGTTTTTGAGTTTCCTGGAGAAACAGGCATTTTGAATTGCCTCTTTTAAATAATCCTTTTTATGCAAATAATTGTTACTATTTATCTAAATGTTTATAATAATCAAATAAATGTATCAACACTAGTCAAGTAACTTTTGGTCTCTTCCATATAGTCCTATTACAGTCCACTGTGTGCCCTAAACCTAATCCAATGCTATTTCCCAGTTGGGGTGATATCTTAACAAAAAAAACTTTCCAGGAGACAATCCCAACACCAGAGCCACTATAACTTGGGCAGAAGAACGAAGGAAGAAGCTTATCGAGTGGATGAAGAGATTTTGGGAGCAAAAGAAGGCCAACACATCAGCTAAGCAGTAGGGAGCCTCGAGTGCCGGGTGAAAGCTTTGTTATTTGACACCCAAAGGGTAGCTTGCATGTCGAAGCTTGAATACTGACATACACACATTACATAGCGTATGGATTTTAGTGCTGGGAGTGTCCGAGGACATGTTCGGCTCTCTAGAGTGTGTAGCTGCTTCTATGTGGACACCCATTGGATGAGCTACAAGTACCGTCGCGTGTGGAGTGTTAACTTCTGCCATGGTCATAATATGTCAGCTATGAAGGATCACAAGCAGGGCCACCGAGAAGGGGGGTGGGGGTGGGGCAAGGGGGGTAAATGGATAGGGGCCCGTAAGCAACGAGGGCCCGTTAGTGGTACGCGTTAGTTTCAGTTTATTGTAGCAACTTTTGCATTATGTAAAATTATGTAAATTATATATTTTGTAAAATTTGATTAGATTTAAAAGTTCCTTAAAAAAAGTTATTCTTGAAACTAATATAAGCTCAGTTTTCTTTACCGCCGTGGTTCAATGGCTTCTTTCTTGGCTGTCACCCCTGGAACACTTAACTTGCAATCTGTCCGAGGCTTTGCAGAGTAAGTAGGCCTATGTCGATTTCTCTACAGCTCTGCAGAATAGATCTCATATTACCGAACTTTCAACTGTCAAGAGGAATGAGGCAGAAAATCATTTCAAAGGCATATTTCGACGGTCCCAAGTAGTAACATTGTATCTCAAAACTCAATGTTTTGAGATATGGCACTTTAAATATTTGCACGTTCCTTGCAAATCAGGGAAACTACTCATTGTTGATTTTACAATTTATTGTTGATGTTGGACAGAAGGACAACAATATATACATTTTTGATATATTTTAATTGTTTATTACAGAATTACATGAGATACAATAATCAGATCCTAAATGATTCAAAATATGAACATTGTATGTTGAGTTACAATGATAATACTAGTAAAATGTATAAAAATTTGACAATTATTTAAATATGTTTCATTGTACATTCTGTTTCAACATAGGTATCATTATTTAATTATTCATCTCTAACATACACTTAAAATTATTGAATATTCAATACTTAATTATTTGACATTCTATTATTTTCAGCATAATACAAAGGTAATAAATGGATTTAGATGAAAAATGAAATGAAATTACAAATTACACATAATGATTACTACAATTGAATAAAAACTGACTGGTACAATTTCAACCAACACATGAAATAGCAGATGCTCATGGAATTTTTAAGATACAAAACTACTGTACACAGTAAGAAAGATAAAAATTTTGACCTGAAATAAAACAAACAATGATAAAAGATAATTGCAACAATTAATCATTTAATAGTGATTAAACCTAACAAAATATTCATTTTCTCTTTCTTTTCTATTTGTAGCTTAGGTTTTCATAGAAGGGTCTGTAGCATGCTGGGATATGTCCAGAAGTACAAAGTGACATTAAGTCACGGTACTTATCTTTTGTAATGGGCAATGGTTTTGAAAATGCACATTTTAGATTATAGCATGTTGTTCTTCTACCACGATGTTTACTATACAAATCCATTGTTTTTACTTCTGGACTTAGGTGGTCAGTTTTTACGCGGAGTAATGTAGGATTTTCTGCATTTATCTGAGCTTCTTTGACCTTATTCCACTGAACTTGTTCACCATCTGCATAATGCGACCAGTTCCTATTATCTAATTTTAAAAGTGCCTTCAGATCAAAAATATCGTCTTGAGTTATTTCTTTTACTATATATGCCTTACCGTTAAGTTTTGCAGTTTTAATTAGCATAATCCATTGATCGGGAGTGTAGACAGTGATGCCCTTCTTTGCCCTTTCAATTCGGGCATGCATAGAATCGCCTTCATTTTGCGTGTGTCCTTTCTGAAGGAACCTCTGGGTGATGTTTACTTTATATTTATCAGCAATCAACGAAAACATAGCATACACATTTCGGTTACGGTTTTGACCGCTGCAGTTATCTGAAAATAATACGAATTCCTTAACACCTTTTTCAATTTTAGTTTCCATAAAACTCATTAAAAAACTTCCAATTTCATTGCTTCCCTTTTGCCCTATCGATTCATGCCAAACGTAACAGTAACCTTCATGCTTAGACAAGTCATATACAGTGAAGTTGTAAGTCGAATATTTTCGTTTGTAATAAAACGAACTTACTTCACTTTGTGGTGTTACTAGAACTTTTTGTAAATCAAAACAAGCTGCACATACAGTAGGATCATCAATCGCTCTCATTTTCTCTTTTTCCTTAACTTCCCTGAGAAATTCTGTGACTGTACGGTGAGTTTCATATGCAGTTTGTAGGTCGTTCTTCTGTTCTTGATCTGAATCTCTGTAAAGGTTGCATAACTCACATTGATCCTTCTTAGGTATAAAAAAAACTATATTGAATTCTGATACAAATATGTCTCTATATTGGCGGGCAGTTGCAAGTTCTTGGTATCCCATTTTCTTTGCCTATTCTTCATACAACTTAAAGAGTTTCCCTATAGACAGCCCTTCTTCAAAATATTTACGATTAGTTTCTTTCCTCAAATAGTGGGATTCAACAACAGGAATGGAAGCAACGTGGGCTCTTACACTTTCTTTTATAGAATGTTTTATAATTTGCCTACCTCTATTGACATGTTTTCCTCTTTTGTCTGGGGAAATAGCACCAGATCCAGAACTATCGACCTTATTTAGAGCGGACATGACCCACATATCGTTTATGCCTAAAGTATGAAGAAACATTGTTTTGCATACTTTCACAAATTTTCCGTTGACTTCAAATGAGTATAGTAAGCTACATTTTCTTCTAGAATTCCCTTTCACGGTTTGTTGCTTTTTGTCTAGTTTTGTAACACATCGAGCAATGAAATCCCATTTACGTGTATTACTTTCAATACTCCAGAATTTACCGAATAATTGCAATCTCTCTTCATTATTAATCCTAACTTTACAGCTGTAACGACATGTCACACCACAACCTGGTCCTAGTTCTCTGGCTGGTACAGTTTTACCAGTATTGCGACTTACATACGACTGTCCCATACCTCTAGCTTTTTTGCATTGTTCTACCTTCCAATTATTCACATTCCTTGGACGTTTCCTTCCTGGGGTGTCTTTCTTTGGAACTTTTCTACTCTTTCTTATTTTATTTTCATTGTTATCAAAGGTTGTATTCGAAGACGTACTTACATCTAAAGATGTACTCTGGTCACTCGGCTCACTGTCTTGTATGGAAGTGTTCTTCAAGGTATCTGGTAATGGGTTAGGGCTTTCTCCTGCGTCTGTGAATAATAAAATTCGCTGAAATAAATTTCTAGTAATCTCAGTGCCTCATAGTAAGAAATAACATTCACTTCATTGCTTAACGCTCTAATTTGTGAATATGTACAATGAAATTTACCTTCAGATGGCTTTCTCGATACAACATTAACTGTAGGAGGGAAGGAGACTATAGTCCGGTCCTCACTGTAAATATCTGACAACGGGTTTACGTTGGAAATTACGTGGTATTGACCTGTAGAAAAATAGATAAGGACTTCATAAATATACATTCGGTATATTAAATTCAAATCATTTTTCCTACTTCACTAAAGTCCATTTTACAGCATAGAAGTAATCAACACACCTTCATTATATGTCATGGGGGCATCATTATTGCTTGTAGAAGAGACAGAACTTCCCACTGTAGTATCCACATTGAGAAAGTCCGATGATACTGTGATTGAGATGTTAAAATAAAAAAGGATTATTAATAACATAGAGTAACGACTGCAGATAAAACTTACACAAGCAATGACTCTGTAGGCAATTCAGTCAAATATTATTTCCTCTAATTAAAATTTAAAGAATGAAATGTTAATAACAACAACAGTAATTGTGGTTGTTATTATTGTAATACCAAAAACACTTACCTAAACTAATTATTTCCTTATTTTCGACGATATTCAGTGCCATTTGCACCATTTTTCTTGTGCGGGAACTAAAATCACTCATGGTTTCACTTAAAGAACACTTAGAAATAATGACAAAGAGGATGCAATGCAAGCTTCTTTAGCATCCATTTGCAGACCATCAGCTGTGAGTTGGCGGCAAAACAATAGAAGCGCTATTCGTATGTTGTAGCAGTGTAGGAAACACGATAAAACAAAACTAACAATATAATTTAAAATTCAACAATGTTACACAACAATGAAAAGCTTCCAGTAGTGTAATTGTAACTCAAGACACAATGTTAATATCTGTAACATAGGATCTGGTTACTGTTACAATATTAATATTTTTGGAAATAACTTTTGTTTTTCAATTGCAAACATACAATTTTTTATGGCTTAAATGATAGATAATTTCAATGTTAGTTCATTGGTTAACTTAACTCAAAACCCTAAAAAAGTAGGTTACAATCTTACTACTTGGGACCGTCGATTTGTTAGTGCGGACGTATTTCCAGAAACCATTCATTTGGTTGAAAAAGTTCCTCGATTCTGTAAATTACAAAGACACGTAATGTACCGTCCCTTATTCTACCCCCAGAAGTATTATCGCCGGGCAATCTATATTTGTATGTATAATTTTTAAATTATACCAGTACATCAGATGCTTTTCTCAAAATGACATTGTCTTTCCGGAATAGCTAGTACCGTAGTGGATAATAATAATAATTAAAAGTATTTCAGAGGGGGGTGGGGGGGGCTAGAAATACATTGCATAGGGGCCCTTAAATCCTCTCGGCGGCTCTGATCACAATACCACATGTACAATATATTTTATGGTAAATATGATTAATTGAGTGATTATGCAAGATTGCCGGTTAGCCTACGATTTGGTAAATGTGATAATTTATAGAATAATTATCACATTAACCGGCGAGTTTATATGATTCCCAACTCATAATGGCGAATGTGAATAATTTAATTGAAAAGCCATCATGAGACAAACGCATCGGTCGCTACTAGGTTAGACGACGGCCTGGATGAAATCATTGGCCGGCACTAGGTTATACCACTGTCGGGACGAAAACCCCAGATTAGGTTTGTGTTTGTATGTACATTCTTATCAATACATATAATTTAACATGTCAAACTGATTTTAATCACGTATAGTTTATCTTCTGGATAAAGGACGTTAACATTGATTTTTTGCTATAGTTCCAATGTTATTAAGTAGCCTAACTTACTTAATTCTTCTAGCAACATCGTGCTAGTGTAATTTACTCCACCATTAGCTATTGAGAAGGCGAGGGTCGGAGGACTTTTCTTTCGTTCCTTCGATGACGGGGACATGACTAGAAGTTGTCATTAATGACCTCCATTTTATTGTATGAACCCATTAACAATGGTTAATTCAAGCTAGTAATACACATAATTTGCGTTGATGGGGATATGTACGTAAAGTGTGTTTCAGAGGAATCACTTAGTATTACATCTTCGTCAGTAACTTTGATGACTTCCAGCGTTCCAGGTATTGCCCCAGTTATCTCCTTATTCAAGGTATTTGCAGCTATTTTGTGTCTTTGGTCGCAACACACATGATAAGAGTCGCAGCGTGAAGAGGGAAAGTGACGACCATAAGGTAGAGATAAGACTCTAGTGGGTGGGAGGTGGGGAGGACATACACATACGACATTAAAATACGATCATCAGGTCGTTGTTGGCGAACTGTGCTCCGCTCTACATATGAGTGACAAACATCTCAGTTAGGTGAACAGCTGTGCCCTTCACGGCATTGCCTTTATAAGCTTCACTCACCTATCCATCAATACAGTAGTCTACAGTAGACAGTACGCCTCGTTACATGTGAGTTACTTAAAGATTTTTTAAAATAGCATATTAAATGTATACAGTTACAATTGAAGACCTGAGCACATGACCATTCTTTTCGAAATTTAGATTAGTTAGGATAGAATTTCACACCTTGTCATATGTGTAACCTAATATGTGGTTCACTGGGAATAGTGAGATCCCATATTAACAACCTGTGAACACCTATATCTAAAACCACATTCTTGATAGGAGGTTTTTCTCAATCAATAAACTGGTAAAGCATGTTAGTTTTAATTTTGGCTAGGTAGCTTAGAAACTTTAAATTATTTATTGCACATTTCGCCCACTGTTGACAGCCTTAACATACGGGAAATTGATGATTTTTAGTAAATAAATCATCGTTCTCTCTTCTTTTATAAACAGCATTGTGTTCATATAAGAGGAAACAGATGATGTCTAATTCAAATGTCCCTAAATTGTATCAGACTTCAATGCCATTAAATTGCAAGAGACTGCTGACTTTAGGCACGTATGTTAAATGTATACAATGCATCTTAAAATTGAAGACCTGAGCACATGAACTAGATAATGATCAATGTTTTCGAAATTCAGATTAGTTATGATAGAATTTCAGGCCTTCTCATACGTGTAACCTAATAATGTGGTTCACTGGGAATAGTGAGATTCCAAATTTACAACCTGTGAATAACAATATCTAATCCACATTCTTGATGGAGGCTTATCCTCATCAGTAAACTGGTAATGCATCTTAGTTTTAATTTTGGCTTTGCAGCTTAGAAACTTTCAATTATTTATTGTATGCCTACACTTGGTCCATTATTGATAGCACTAAAATACAGAAAACTGATGATTTTTAGTACACTAAACAAATCATCGTTCTATCTTCTTTTATAAACAGCATTGTGTTTGTATAAGAGGAAACAGATGATGTCTAAATCAAATGTCCCTAAATTGTATTAGGCTTCAATGCTATTAAACTGCAAGAGACTGCACATACACATGACGTGTTGTATGGATCTGAAATGGGAGAGCAAGGATGGAGGTTCTGGATTTGAAAGTAAGGCAGTTAGTTGGTTATTGATGTTTCAAGGGACGGAACTACGAGGTAATCTGCCCCTAAAAGTAAGGCATCGTATCACGAAGGTTAAATTCAGTTTTAAGACGGTAAATACAGTTTATCTGTTCACAAAATAATAGCATATTTAAAAAATATATTATCATTTTATCAAGTTAACTTCAAGGCTTAATTCACACAAAGAATGATTGATATATCTCATCCGATTCCAAAGATATATACGAAATTAAGAGCACCTGTCGGTTGAGCTTTCTTGGTACAAATATCTTTAAGGGTATTTTTCTCCGAATAATAGGCGTGGTTGCTTGCCTCTCACCAAGGCAGGCCGAGTCGATTCCTGGTGAATGGATGTGAGATTTTCGAAGTGAAAAATCACTTCCTGTGGTTCGGATTCCACGTAAAAATCGAGGTCCCGTGGCTCATACTCGCGAGATGAACGGTTATGTAAAACTTTAAGCTTCCATTACTTTGTCTTAGAATTATAATGTATTTACTTATTTATTTATTGCCTCCAACAGAATAAAATTAGAAATTTCATGTCCTGTGGTTCGGATTCCACGTAAAACGGAGGTCCCGTGGCTTATGATCGCAAGATTAACGGTCACGTAAAACTACAAGCTTCCTTTTTTTAGAATAAAATTACTGGAGATTGACCTATATTACACAGCATGATCACAATATCACATATTAAACACTTATATTTTTTATCGTATGGGTTCCTGAGAGGCCGAGTGCAGGTCTTTCTACTCGACGCCCGTGGGCGACCTGCGCGTCGGGATGAAAGATGGAATGGATGAAGATGAATGAAATTGGGCAAGGATGTGGAATGAAGCGGCCGTGGCCTATCATAAGGTACCGTCCCAGCATTTGCCTGGCGTTGAAAATGGGGAAGCCACGGAAAACCATTTCAAGGACGGCCGACGGTGGGGCTCGAGCCCACGAGTCTACCGAGTCAGCAGAGAGCCTGGCCCCATGACCTAACGCTGCGCTTTAGCCAGCGTAACCACTGCTGTCGGTAACACTTACATTAATAATACAGTGTAACACATGCAATACCGACTAGCTGAGTGGTTCCGCGGTAACGTTCTCGCTTCTTGGACCCAAGGTTGCAGTCAGCAGAGAGCCTGGCCCCATGACCTAACGCTGCGCTTTAGCCAGCGTAACCACTGCTGTCGGTAACACTTACATTAATAATACAGTAACACATGCAATACCGACTAGCTGAGTGGTTCAGCGGTAACGTTCTCGCTTGTTGGACCCAAGGTTGCAGTCAGCAGAGAGCCTGGCCCCATGACCTAACGCTGCGCTTTAGCCAGCGTAACCACTGCTGTCGGTAACACTTACATTAATAATACAGTGTAACACATGCAATACCGACTAGCTGAGTGGTTCAGCGGTAACGTTCTCGCTTGTTGGACCCAAGGTTGCAGTCAGCAGAGAGCCTGGCCCCATGACCTAACGCTGCGCTTTAGCCAGCGTAACCACTGCTGTCGGTAACACTTACATTAATAATACAGTAACACATGCAATACCGACTAGCTGAGTGGTTCAGCGGTAACGTTCTCACTTGTTGGACCCAAGGTTGCAGTCAGCAGAGAGCCTGGCCCCATGACCTAACGCTGCGCTTTAGCCAGCATAACCACTGCTGTCGGTAACACTTACATTAATAATACAGAGTAACACATGCAATACCGACTAGCTGAGTGGTTCAGCGGTAACGTTCTCGCTTGTTGGACCCTAGGTTGCAGTCAGCAGAGAGCCTGGCCCCATGACCTAACGCTGCGCTTTAGCCACTGTAACCACTGCTGTCGGTAACACTTACATTAATAATACAGTGTAACACATGCAATACCGACTAGCTGAGTGGTTCAGCGGTAACGTTCTCGCTTGTTGGACCCAAGGTTGCAGTCAGCAGAGAGCCTGGCCCCATGACCTAACGCTGCGCTTTAGCCAGCGTAACCACTGCTGTCGGTAACACTTACATTAATAATACAGTGTAACACATGCAATACCGACTAGCTGAGTGGTTCAGCGGTAACGTTCTCGCTTGTTGGACCCAAGGTTGCAGTCAGCAGAGAGCCTGGCCCCATGACCTAACGCTGCGCTTTAGCCAGCGTAACCACTGCTGTCGGTAACACTTACATTAATAATACAGTGTAACACATGCAATACCGACTAGCTGAGTGGTTCAGCGGTAACGTTCTCGCTTGTTGGACCCAAGGTTGCAGTCAGCAGAGAGCCTGGTCCCATGACCTAACGCTGCGCTTTAGCCAGCGTAACCTCTGCTGTCGGTAACACTTGCATTAATAATACAGTGTAACACATGCAATACCGACTAGCTGAGTGGTTCAGCGGTAACGTTCTCGCTTGTTGGACCCAAGGTTGCAGTCACCAGAGAGCCTGGCCCCATGACCTAACGCTGCGCTTTAGCCAGCGTACCACTGCTGTCGGTAACACTTACATTAATAATACAGTGTAACACATGCAATACCGACTAGCTGAGTGGTTCAGCGGTAACGTTCTCGCTTGTTGGACCCAAGGTTGCAGTCAGCAGAGAGCCTGGCCCAAAGACCTAACGCTGCGCTTTAGCCAGCGTAACCACTGCTGTCGGTAAGACTTACATTAATAATACAGTGTGTAACACATGAAATACCGACTGGCTGAGTGGTTCAGCGGTAACGTTCTCGCTTGTTGGACCCAAGGTTGCAGTCAGCAGAGAGCCTGGTCCCATGACCTAACGCTGCGGTTTAGCCAGCGTAACCACTGCTGTCGGTAACACTTACATTAATAATACAGTGTAACACATGCAATACCGACTAGCTGAGTGGTTCAGCGGTAACGTTCTCGCTTGTTGGACCCAAGGTTGCAGTCAGCAGAGAGCCTGGCCCCATGACCTAACGCTGCACTTTAGCCAGCGTAACCACTGCTGTCGGTAACACTTACATTAATAATACAGTGTAACACATGCAATACCGATTAGCTGAGTGGTTCAGCGGTAACGTTCTCGCTTGTTGGACCCAAGGTTGCAGTCAGCAGAGAGCCTGGCCCCATGACCTAACGCTGCGCTTTAGCCAGCGTAACCACTGCTGTCGGTAACACTTACATTAATAATACAGTGTAACACATGCAATACCGACTAGCTGGGTGGTTCAGCGGTAACGTTCTCGCTTGTTGGACCCAAGGTTGCAGTCAGCAGAGAGCCTGGCCCCATTACCTAACGCTGCGCTTTAGCCAGCGTAACCACTGCTGTCGGTAACACTTACATTAATAATACAGTAACACATGCAATACCGACTAGCTGAGTGGTTCAGCGGTAACGTTCTCGCTTGTTGGACCCAAGGTTGCAGTCAGCTGAGAGCCTGGCCCCATGACCTAACGCTGCGCTTTAGCCAGCGTAACCACTGCTGTCGGTAACACTTACATTAATAATACAGTGTAACACATGCAATACCGACTAGCTGAGTGGTTCAGCGGTAACGTTCTCGCTTGTTGGACCCAAGGTTGCAGTCAGTAGAGAGCCTGGCCCCATGACCTAACGCTGCGCTTTAGCCAGCGTAACCACTGCTGTCGGTAACACTTACATTAATAATACAGTAACACATGCAATACCGACTAGCTGAGTGGTTCAGCGGTAACGTTCTCGCTTGTTGGACCCAGGGTTGCAGTCAGCAGAGAGCCTGGCCCCATGACCTAACGCTGCGCTTTAGCCAGCGTAACCACTGCTGTCGGTAACACTTACATTAATAATACAGTGTAACACATGCACTACCGACTAGCTGAGTGGTTCAGCGGTAACGTTCTCGCTTGTTGGACCCAAGGTTGCAGTCAGCAGAGAGCCTGGCCCCATGACCTAACGCTGCGCTTTAGCCAGCGTAACCACTGCTGTCGGTAACACTTACATTAATAATACAGTAACACATGCAATACCGACTAGCTGAGTGGTTCAGCGGTAACGTTCTCGCTTGTTGGACCCAAGGTTGCAGTCAGCAGAGAGCCTGGCCCCATGACCTAACGCTGCGCTTTAGCCAGCGTAACCACTGCTGTCGGTAACACTTACATTAATAATACAGTGTAACACATGCAATACCGACTAGCTGGGTGGTTCAGCGGTAACGTTCTCGCTTGTTGGACCCAAGGTTGCAGTCAGCAGAGAGCCTGGCCCCATGACCTAACGCTGCGCATTAGCCAGCGTAACCACTGCTGTCGGTAACACTTACATTAATAATACAGTGTAACACATGCAATACCGACTAGCTGAGTGGTTCAGCGGTAACGTTCTCGCTTGTTGAACCCAAGGTTGCAGTCAGCAGAGAGCCTGGCCCCATGACCTAACGCTGCGCTTTAGCCAGCGTAACCACTGCTGTCGGTAACACTTACATTAATAACACAGTGTAACACATGCAATACCGACTAGCTGGGTGGTTCAGCGGTAACGTTCTCGCTTGTTGGACCCAAGGTTGCAGTCAGCAGAGAGCCTGGCCCCATGACCTAACGCTGCGCTTTAGCCAGCGTAACCACTGCTGTCGGTAACACTTACATTAATAATACAGTAAGACATGCAATACCGACTAGCTGAGTGGTTCAGCGGTAACGTTCTCGCTTGTTGGACCCAAGGTTGCAGTCAGCTGAGAGCCTGGCCCCATGACCTAACGCTGCGCTTTAGCCAGCGTAACCACTGCTGTCGGTAACACTTACATTAATAATACAGTGTAACACATGCAATACCGACTAGCTGAGTGGTTCAGCGGTAACGTTCTCGCTTGTTGGACCCAAGGTTGCAGTCAGCAGAGAGCCTGGCCCCATGACCTAACGCTGCGCTTTAGCCAGCGTAACCACTGCTGTCGGTAACACTTACATTAATAATACAGTAACACATGCAAAACCGACTAGCTGAGTGGTTCAGCGGTAACGTTCTCGCTTGTTGGACCCAGGGTTGCAGTCAGCAGAGAGCCTGGCCCCATGACCTAACGCTGCGCTTTAGCCAGCGTAACCACTGCTATCGGTAACACTTACATTAATAATACAGTGTAACACATGCAATACCGACTAGCTGAGTGGTTCAGCGGTAACGTTCTCGCTTGTTGGACCCAAGGTTGCAGTCAGCAGAGAGCCTGGCCCCATGACCTAACGCTGCGCTTTAGCCAGCGTAACCACTGCTGTCGGTAACACTTACATTAATAATACAGTAACACATGCAATACCGACTAGCTGAGTGGTTCAGCTGTAACGTTCTCGCTTGTTGGACCCAAGGTTGCAGTCAGCAGAGAGCCTGGCCCCATGACCTAACGCTGCGCTTTAGCCAGCGTAACCACTGCTGTCGGTAACACTTACATTAATAATACAGTGTAACACATGCAATACCGACTAGCTGGGTGGTTCAGCGGTAACGTTCTCGCTTGTTGGACCCAAGGTTGCAGTCAGCAGAGAGCCTGGCCCCATGACCTAACGCTGCGATTTAGCCAGCGTAACCACTGCTGTCGGTAACACTTACATTAATAATACAGTGTAACACATGCAATACCGACTAGCTGAGTGGTTCAGCGGTAACGTTCTCGCTTGTTGGACCCAGGGTTGCAGTCAGCAGAGAGCCTGGCCCCATGACCTAACGCTGCGCTTTAGCCAGCGTAACCACTGCTGTCGGTAACACTTACATTAATAATACAGTAACACATGCAATACCGACTAGCTGAGTGGTTTAGCGGTAACGTTCTTGCTTGTTGGACCCAAGGTTGCAGTCAGCAGAGAGCCTGGCCCCATGACCTAACACTGCGCTTTAGCCAGCGTAACCACTGCTGTCGGTAACACTTACATTAATAATACAGTGTAACACATGCAATACCGACTAGCTGAGTGGTTCAGCGGTAACGTTCTCGCTTGTTGGACCCAAGGTTGCAGTCAGCAGAGAGCCTGGCCCCATGACCTAACGCTGCGCTTTAGCCAGCGTAACCACTGCTGTCGGTAACACTTACATTAATAATACAGTGTAACACATGCAATACCGACTAGCTGAGTGTTTCAGCGGTAACGTTCTCGCTTGTTGGACCCAAGGTTGCAGCCAGCAGAGAGCCTGGCCCCATGACCTAACGCTGCGCTTTAGCCAGCGTAACCACTGCTGTCGGTAACACTTACATTAATAATACAGTAAGACATGCAATACCGACTAGCTGAGTGGTTCAGCGGTAACGTTCTCGCTAGTTGGACCCAAGGTTGCAGTCAGCAGAGAGCCTGGTCCCATGACCTAACGCTGTGCTTTAGCCAGCGTAACCACTGCTGTCGGTAACACTTACATTAATAATACAGTGTAACACATGCAATACCGACTAGCTGAGTGGTTCAGCGGTAACGTTCTCGCTTGTTGGACCCAAGGTTGCAGTCAGCAGAGAGCCTGGCCCCATGACCTAACGGTGCGCTTTAGCCAGCGTAACCACTGCTGTCGGTAACACTTACATTAATAATACAGTGTAACACATGCAATACCGACTAGCTGAGTGGTTCAGCGGTAACGTTCTCGCTTGTTGGACCCAATTTTGCAGTCAGCAGAGAGCCTGGCCCCATGACCTAACGCTGCGCTTTAGCCAGCGTAACCACTGCTGTCGGTAACACTTACATTAATAATACAGTGTAACACATGCAATACCGACTAGCTGAGTGGTTCAGCGGTAACGTTCTCGCTTGTTGGACCCAAGGTTGCAGTCAGCAGAGAGCCTGGCCCCATGACCTAACGCTGCGCTTTAGCCAGCGTAACCACTGCTGTCGGTAACACTTACATTAATAATACAGTGTAACACATGCAATACCGACTAGCTGAGTGGTTCAGCGGTAACGTTCTCGCTTGTTGGACCCAAGGTTGCAGTCAGCAGAGAGCCTGGCCCCATGACCTAACGCTGCGCTTTAGCCAGCGTAACCACTGCTGTCGGTAACACTTACATTAATAATACAGTGTAACACATGCAATACCGACTAGCTGAGTGGTTCAGCGGTAACGTTCTCGCTTGTTGGACCCAAGGTTGCAGTCAGCAGAGAGCCTGGCCCCATGACCTAACGCTGCGCTTTAGCCAGCGTAACCACTGCTGTCGGTAACACTTACATTAATAATACAGTGTAACACATGCAATACCGACTAGCTGAGTGGTTCAGCGGTAACGTTCTCGCTTGTTGGACCCAAGGTTGCAGTCAGCAGAGAGCCTGGCCCCATGACCTAACGCTGCGCTTTAGCCAGCGTAACCACTGCTGTCGGTAACACTTACATTAATAATACAGTGTAACACATGGAATACCGACTAGCTGAGTGGTTCAGCGGTAACGTTCTCGCTTGTTGGACCCAAGGTTGCAGTCAGCAGAGAGCCTGGCCCCATGACCTAACGCTGCGCTTTAGCCAGCGTAACCACTGCTGTCGGTAACACTTACATTAATAATACAGTGTAACACATGCAATACCGACTAGCTGGGTGGTTCAGCGGTAACGTTCTCGCTTGTTGGACCCAAGGTTGCAGTCAGCAGAGAGCCTGGCCCCATGACCTAACGCTGCGCTTTAGCCAGCGTAACCACTGCTGTCGGTAACACTTACATTAATAATACAGTAACACATGCAATACCGACTAGCTGAGTGGTTCAGCGGTAACGTTCTCGCTTGTTGGACCAAAGGTTGCAGTCAGCTGAGAGCCTGGCCCCATGACCTAACGCTGCGCTTTAGCCAGCGTAACCACTGCTGCCGGTAACACTTACATTAATAATACAGTGTAACACATGCAATACCGACTAGCTGAGTGGTTCAGCGGTAACGTTCTCGCTTGTTGGACCCAAGGTTGCAGTCAGCAGAGAGCCTGGCCCCATGACCTAACGCTGCGCTTTAGCCAGCGTAACCACTGCTGTCGGTAACACTTACATTAATAATACAGTAACACATGCAATACCGACTAGCTGAGTGGTTCAGCGGTAACGTTCTCGCTTGTTGGACCCAGGGTTGCAGTCAGCAGAGAGCCTGGCCCCATGACCTAACGCTGCGCTTTAGCCAGCGTAACCACTGCTGTCGGTAACACTTACATTAATAATACAGTGTAACACATGCAATACCGACTAGCTGAGTGGTTCAGCGGTAACGTACTCGCTTGTTGGACCCAAGGTTGCAGTCAGCAGAGAGCCTGGCCCCATGACCTAACGCTGCGCTTTAGCCAGCGTAACCACTGCTGTCGGTAACACTTATATTAATAATACAGTAACACATGCAATACCGACTAGCTGAGTGGTTCAGCGGTAACGTTCTCGCTTGTTGGACCCAAGGTTGCAGTCAGCAGAGAGCCTGGCCCCGTGACCTAACGCTGCGCTTTAGCCAGCGTAACCACTGCTGTCGGTAACACTTACATTAATAATACAGTGTAACACATGCAATACCGACTAGCTGAGTGGTTCAGCGGTAACGTTCTCGCTTGTTGGACCCAAGGTTGCAGTCAGCAGAGAGCCTGGCCCCATGACCTACCGCTGCGCTTTAGCCAGCGTAACCACTGCTGTCGGTAACACTTACATTAATAATACAGTAACACATGCAATACCGACTAGCGGAGTGGTTCAGCGGTAACGTTCTCACTTGTTGGACCCAAGGTTGCAGTCAGCAGAGAGCCTGGTCCCATGACCTAACGCTGCGCTTTAGCCAGCGTAACCACTGCTGTCGGTAACACTTACATTAATAATACAGTGTAACACATGCAATACCGACTAGCTGAGTGGTTCAGCGGTAACGTTCTCGCTTGTTGGACCCAAGGTTGCAGTCAGCAGAGAGCCTGGACCCATGACCTAATGCTGCGATTTAGCCAGCGTAACCTCTGCTGTCGGTAACACTTACATTAATAATACAGTGTAACACATGCAATACCGACTAGCTGAGTGGTTCAGCGGTAACGTTCTCGCTTGTTGGAGCCAAGGTTGCAGTCAGCAGAGAGCCTGGCCCCATGACCTAACGCTGCGCTTTAGCCAGCGTAACCACTGCTGTCGGTAACACTTACATTAATAATACAGTGTAACACATGCAATACCGACTAGCTGAGTGGTTCAGCGGTAACGTTCTCGCTTGTTGGACCCAAGGTTGCAGTCAGCAGAGAGCCTGGCCCCATGACCTAACACTGCGCTTTAGCCAGCGTAACCACTGCTGTCGGTAACACTTACATTAATAATACAGTGTAACACATGCAATACCGACTAGCTGAGTGGTTCAGCGGTAACGTTCTCGCTTGTTGGACCCAAGGTTGCAGTCAGCAGAGAGCCTGGCCCCATGACCTAACGCTGCGCTTTAGCCAGCGTAACCACTGCTGTCGGGAACACTTACATTAATAATACAGTGTAACACATGCAATACCGACTAGCTGAGTGGTTCAGCGGTAACGTTCTCGCTTGTTGGACCCAAGGTTGCAGTCAGCAGAGAGCCTGGCCCCATGACCTAACGCTGCGCTTTAGCCAGCGTAACCACTGCTGTCGGTAACACTTACATTAATAATACAGTGTAACACATGCAATACCGACTAGCTGGGTGGTTCAGCGGTAACGTTCTCGCTTGTTGGACCCAAGGTTGCAGTCAGCAGAGAGCCTGGCCCCATGACCTAACGCTGCGCTTTAGCCAGCGTAACCACTGCTGTCGGTAACACTTACATTAATAATACAGTAACACATGCAATACCGACTAGCTGAGTGGTTCAGCGGTAACGTTCTCGCTTGTTGGACCCAAGGTTGCAGTCAGCTGAGAGCCTGGTCCCATGACCTAACGCTGCGCTTTAGCCAGCTTAACCACTGCTGTCGGTAACACTTACATTAATAATACAGTGTAACACATGCAATACCGACTAGCTGAGTGGTTCAGCGGTAACGTTCTCGCTTGTTGGACCCAAGGTTGCAGTCAGCAGAGAGCCTGGCCCCATGACCTAACGCTGCGCTTTAGCCAGCGTAACCACTGCTGTCGGTAACACTTACATTAATAATACAGTAACACATGCAATACCGACTAGCTGAGTGGTTCAGCGGTAACGTTCTCGCTTGTTGGACCCAGTGTTGCAGTCAGCAGAGAGCCTGGCCCCGTGACCTAACGCTGCGCTTTAGCCAGCGTAACCACTGCTGTCGGTAACACTTACATTAATAATACAGTGTAACACATGCAATACCGAAGAGCTGAGTGGTTCAGCGGTAACGTTCTCGCTTGTTGGACCCAAGGTTGCAGTCAGCAGAGAGCCTGGCCCCATGACCTAACGCTGCGCTTTAGCCAGCGTAACCACTGCTGTCGGTAACACTTACATTAATAATACAGTAACACATGCAATACCGACTAGCTGAGTGGTTCAGCGGTAACGTTCTCGCTTGTTGGACCCAAGGTTGCAGTCAGCAGAGAGCCTGGCCCCATGACCTAACGCTGCGCTTTAGCCAGCGTAACCACTGCTGTCGGTAACACTTACATTAATAATACAGTGTAACACATGCAATACCGACTAGCTGGGTGGTTCAGCGGTAACGTTCTCGCTTGTTGGACCCAAGGTTGCAGTCAGCAGAGAGCCTGACCCCATGACCTAACGCTGCGCTTTAGCCAGCGTAACCACTGCTGTCGGTAACACTTACATTAATAATACAGTGTAACACATGCAATACCGACTAGCTGAGTGGTTCAGCGGTAACGTTCTCGCTTGTTGGACCCAAGGTTGCAGTCAGCAGAGAGCCTGGCCCCATGACCTAACGCTGCGCTTTAGCCAGCGTAACCACTGCTGTCGGTAACACTTACGTTAATAATACAGTGTAACACATGCAATACCGACTAGCTGGGTGGTTCAGCGGTAACGTTCTCGCTTGTTGGACCCAAGGTTGCAGTCAGCAGAGAGCCTGGCCCCATGACCTAACGCTGCGCTTTAGCCAGCGTAACCACTGCTGTCGGTAACACTTACATTAATAATACAGTAACACATGCAATACCGACTAGCTGAGTGGTTCAGCGGTAACGTTCTCGCTTGTTGGACCCAAGGTTGCAGTCAGCTGAGAGCCTGGCCCCATGACCTAACGCTGCGCTTTAGCCAGCGTAACCACTGCTGTCGGTAACACTTACATTAATAATACAGTGTAACACATGCAATACCGACTAGCTGAGTGGTTCAGCGGTAACGTTCTCGCTTGTTGGACCCAAGGTTGCAGTCAGCAGAGAGCCTGGCCCCGTGACCTAACGCTGCGATTTAGCCAGCGTAACCACTGCTGTCGGTAACACTTACATTAATAATACAGTAACACATGCAATACCGACTAGCTGAGTGGTTCAGCGGTAACGTTCTCGCTTGTTGGACCCAGGGTTGCAGTCAGCAGAGAGCCTGGCCCCATGACCTAACTCTGCGCTTTAGCCAGCGTAACCACTGCTGTCGGTAACACTTACATTAATAATACAGTGTAACACATGCAATACCGACTAGCTGAGTGGTTCAGCGGTAACGTTCTCGCTTGTTGGACCCAAGGTTGCAGTCAGCAGAGAGCCTGGCCCCATGACCTAACGCTGCGCTTTAGCCAGCGTAACCACTGCTGTCGGTAACACTTACATTAATAACACAGTGTAACACATGCAATACCGACTAGCTGGGTGGTTCAGCGGTAACGTTCTCGCTTGTTGGACCCAAGGTTGCAGTCAGCAGAGAGCCTGGCCCCATGACCTAACGCTGCGCTTTAGCCAGCGTAACCACTGCTGTCGGTAACACTTACATTAATAATACAGTGTAACACATGCAATACCGACTAGCTGAGTGGTTCAGCGGTAACTTTCTCGCTTGTTGGACCCAGGGTTGCAGTCAGCAGAGAGCCTGGCCCCATGACCTAACGCTGCGCTTTAGCCAGCGTAACCACTGCTGTCGGTAACACTTACATTAATAAGACAGTGTAACACATGCAATACCGACTAGCTGAGTGGTTCAGCGGTAACGTTCTCGCTTGTTGGACCCAAGGTTGCAGTCAGCAGAGAGCCTGGCCCCATGACCTAACGCTGCGCTTTAGCCAGCGTAACCACTGCTGTCGGTAACACTTACATTAATAATACAGTGTAACACATGCAATACCGACTAGCTGAGTGGTTCAGCGGTAACGTTCTCGCTTGTTGGACCCAAGGTTGCAGTCAGCAGAGAGCCTGGCCCCATGACCTAACGCTGCGCTTTAGCCAGCGTAACCACTGCTGTCGGTAACACTTACATTAATAATACAGTAACACATGCAATACCGACTAGCTGAGTGGTTCAGCGGTAACGTTCTCGCTTGTTGGACCCAAGGTTGCAGTCAGCAGAGAGCCTGGCCCCATGACCTAACGCTGCGCTTTAGCCAGCGTAACCACTGCTGTCGGTAACACTTACATTAATAATACAGTGTAAAACATGCAATACTGACTAGCTGAGTGGTTCAGCGGTAACGTTCTCGCTTGTTGGACCCAAGGTTGCAGTCAGCAGAGAGCCTGGCCCCATGACCTAACGCTGCGTTTTAGCCAGCGTAACCACTGCTGTCGGTAACACTTACATTAATAATACAGTGTAACACATGCAATACCGACTAGCTGGGTGGTTCAGCGGTAACGTTCTCGCTTGTTGGACCCAAGGTTGCAGTCAGCAGAGAGCCTGGCCCCATGACCTAACGCTGCGCTTTAGCCAGCGTAACCACTGCTGTCGGTAACACTTACATTAATAATACAGTGTAACACATGCAATACCGACTAGCTGAGTGGTTCAGCGGTAACGTTCTCGCTTGTTGGACCCAGGGTTGCAGTCAGCAGAGAGCCTGGCCCCATGACCTAACGCTGCGCTTTAGCCAGCGTAACCACTGCTGTCGGTAACACTTACATTAATAATACAGTAACACATGCAATACCGACTAGCTGAGTGGTTTAGCGGTAACGTTCTCGCTTGTTGGACCCAAGGTTGCAGTCAGCAGAGAGCCTGGCCCCATGACCTAACGCTGCGCTTTAGCCAGCGTAACCACTGCTGTCGGTAACACTTACATTAATAATACAGTGTAACACATGCAATACCGACTAGCTGAGTGGTTCAGCGGTAACGTTCTCGCTTGTTGGACCCAAGGTTGCAGTCAGCAGAGAGCCTGGCCCCATGACCTAACGCTGCGCTTTAGCCAGCGTAACCACTGCTGTCGGTAACACTTACATTAATAATACAGTGTAACACATTCAATACCGACTAGCTGAGTGGTTCAGCGGTAACGTTCTCGCTTGTTGGACCCAAGGTTGCAGTCAGCAGAGAGCCTGGCCCCATGACCTAACGCTGCGCTTTAGCCAGCGTAACCACTGCTGTCGGTAACACTTACATTAATAATACAGTAACACATGCAATACCGACTAGCTGAGTGGTTCAGCGGTAACGTTCTCGCTTGTTGGACCCAAGGTTGCAGTCAGCAGAGAGCCTGGTCCCATGACCTAACGCTGCGCTTTAGCCAGCGTAACCACTGCTGTCGGTAACACTTACATTAATAATACAGTGTAACACATGCAATACCGACTAGCTGAGTGGTTCAGCGGTAACGTTCTCGCTTGTTGGACCCAAGGTTGCAGTCAGCAGAGAGCCTGGCCCCATGACCTAACGCTGCGCTTTAGCCAGCGTAACCACTGCTGTCGGTAACACTTACATTAATAATACAGTGTAACACATGCAATACCGACTAGCTGAGTGGTTCAGCGGTAACGTTCTCGCTTGTTGGACCCAAGGTTGCAGTCAGCAGAGTGCCTGGCCCCATGACCTAACGCTGCGCTTTAGCCAGCGTAACCACTGCTGTCGGTAACACTTACATTAATAATACAGTGTAACACATGCAATACCGACTAGCTGAGTGGTTCAGCGGTAACGTTCTCGCTTGTTGGACCCAAGGTTGCAGTCAGCAGAGAGCCTGGCCCCATGACCTAACGCTGCGCTTTAGCCAGCGTAACCACTGCTGTCGGTAACACTTACATTAATAATACAGTGTAACACATGCAATACCGACTAGCTGAGTGGTTCAGCGGTAACGTTCTCGCTTGTTGGACCCAAGGTTGCAGTCAGCTGAGAGGCTGGCCCCATGACCTAACGCTGCGCTTTAGCCAGCGTAACCACTGCTGTCGGTAACACTTACATTAATAATACAGTGTAACACATGCAATACCGACTAGCTGAGTGGTTCAGCGGTAACGTTCTCGCTTGTTGGACCCAAGGTTGCAGTCAGCTGAGAGGCTGGCCCCATGACCTAACGCTGCGCTTTAGCCAGCGTAACCACTGCTGTCGGTAACACTTACATTAATAATACAGTGTAACACATGCAATACCGACTAGCTGAGTGGTTCAGCGGTGACGTTCTCGCTTGTTGGACCCAAGGTTGCAGTCAGCAGAGAGCCTGGTCCCATGACCTAACGCTGCGCTTTAGCCAGCGTAACCACTGCTGTCGGTAACACTTACATTAATAATACAGTGTAACACATGCAATACCGACTGGCTGAGTGGTTCAGCGGTAACCTTCTCGCTTGTTGGACCCAAGGTTGCAGTCAGCTGGCATTTGAGGGTGCGCAAATGTGAGTGAGCCGTGTCAGTAGAATTAATGCCACCTTAAAGATCTTCTTCAGGGCAAAATTCCGGCACCCCGGCGTCTATAAAAGCCGCCGTAGTTAGGTTGGTTGGTTGGTTGTCTCCTCAGTTTAGGAGCTGCGACAACGCGGTCATGTAGCCCCGTGTACTTTGGGTGTATGTAGAATCTGTCTGATAACCGGTGTTAATTTTGATGACTGTATTAGTGTGTGTTTCTGTTTCTTAGTTCAAGTAAGGACTGAATACTTTGAATTTGTCAAGTACCGTAGTTCCTACTTTTGCCGCCAAACGCCACCGTCAACAACTACTAGTTCAGAACTTGGCTACTAGACGCCACCGCAGTCGGCTCCTGGCGACGAACGTAGAAACCTGAGCGTTGTTTACATTTTTAATCTAATTTAGCTTCACACAGGTGTAATTAGTGGAAGGTTCTTTATCATGCCATAAATCTATGACATGGGACCGCCGGCTTTACTTCCCCTCCGAAGGAAGGCATACTGAGAAATTTTTAACGCTCTTAAAAAATCCGACGACTTCGGCCGGGTTTGAACCCGCGATCTTGGGCATAGAAGGTCAGCCTGCTACCAACTACGCCACCGAAGCCGCTCCGCCGTAGTTAAAAGGGACGTAAAACCAATAATATTAGTATTAATATTCCTTCGTTACGGCCAACTAAGGACCACGTCATGTCAACTGTTTATTCTGCATTTTAATGTTGGCCCAGTACTCTTTCATTCGCAATCGATGTTGCACCTTTCTCTCTGTCATCCACGCCTTCCCGGTTTTTAGTTTCGGCTTAAGTTGATTACTCCGATATTTTAGAAGTTTTTCCGGGCCACGCTCCTGGATATCTTCACATGTTATCCCAATCTCCAACAGATCTTTCTCTACTTCACTGAACCTTTGTATTTTTCTCATGGAGAAAAGAAAAAAGTCTGTTGGATAGCCGTGTTGATTTCATTCCTCCTTTTCCTCATCACGTCAGTTATTTTCTCTACGTGCATGTACAACTCTTGGTTGTGGCGTTTTCGGAACTCGCCGTGTTCTTTGACTGGACCTAGGATTTTCCTCAATATCTTCCTTTCCTTGGTCTCCAGTTTTTCCATTATGCCTTTTCTATTCATGGCGAGACATTCCGCTGCATACAAAGCTTCTGGCCGGATGACCGTGCAGTAGTCCTTGAGTTTTGCATTCAGAGATATAGATCATTTGTTGTACACATTCTTAGTTACTGTAGATGGTAAGCCATTTCAATTTTATTCAAGCGTGACGCAAAAGCCTCGTTTTCGGACATTGTAGGGTCTATCCATTCGCCAAGATACTTAAATCTCACAACCCGCTTGATTTTCCCATGATTCACTTCTATTATGTTTTGGAGCCTTTTTGTTGTTAGTAATAAATTCTGTTTTCTCGAAAGAGATCGGGAGGCCCGCCTTTACAGCTTGAAGCTGATTGGTTATTATTATTATTATTGTTTTTACAATCGTTTCGGTCGTCAATGGACCACGTTATTTCAACTGCCTTTTCCATCTTTCTTTCACATTGGCCCAGTATTCGCGCATTCTTCTTCGGTGATCTTCCTTCCGTTCTTCGGTCCACTTCTTGCCGGTTTTCAATATAGGTTTTGGCTGAAAACTCTGTATCTCCCCAAGTTTCTTCTTCAAAGAGTCACGTTCCAAGATGTCCTCATGTGATATGCCCAGTTCTTGTAGGTCTTTTTCCACCTCTGTAAACCAGATCCCTTTGGTTTTCTTTCCCACAAAGTAGGCACAGATTCGATTGGACAATCTTCCCGAGTTCATTCGTGTTAAATGGCCATAAAAGGAGAGTCTTCTTTAGCGAACGGTTATTATTATTATTTTTATTATTATTATTAATAATAATATTATTATTACATGCAATACCGGGTTAGTTAGCCATGGTAGTTACGGCGTGGCTGCAGGCAGTCGCTCACATCCGGGAGGCGAGTAGATTCGAATGCCCCCGCCGGCAAACTTGAAGATGGTCTTCTGTGGTTTCCCATCTTCCTTCCAGGGAAATGCAGGGCTTGGTCCCTAACTATAGGCCACAGCCGCTACCTTCCAATTCCTCGTCCTTACATTCACACTTTCCTCCACAGACAACACTCTACACGCAACGGTATTTGTAGCTCACCCCATGGGTGTCCACATAGAAGCAGCTACAAACTCTGGCGAGCCAAACATATCCTCGGACACTCCCGGCACTGAAAGCCATACTCTAAAAAAAGCAAAAAACACATGCAATGATAATACAGTCCATAACACATATAATACTGAAGATAAAGTTAAACTGAATAAATAATGTTATTGGTTTCACGTCCCCTTTAACTACTTGGGTTTTTAGAGACGATAAAGAAGAACTAAATGTCAAGTTAAGTTAAAAGAAAAAGAACATTCACAAATATTAGATGACTAATGAACGGTGCAGCAGTGACGTTCTCGCCTGCTGTGTCCAAGGTCTCAGGATCGAATCCTGGTACAGTGAGTATGTACTTGAGGGTGCGCAAATCCGAAGGAGCCGTGTCAGTAGATTTTCTGGCACGTTAAAAAATAACCTCGGGGCAAAATTCCGGCACCCCGGCGTCTCTAAAAGCCTCAGTAGTTATAAGGGACGTAAAACCAATAACATTTTTATAGGTTACTTGTGAGCGCCCCATGTGTATATACCACCCTCCTGGCTTTACTTTTATGCGGGCTGGACGCGACACAGTTCTGACAGGGGCTATAACCTTGTTTATATTGTTAAACACACTTTATAAACAAATTAAAATATTTCGTTTGATTTCGCAAGAAATGCAATGTTTTCCTGTAGGTGAGACGATTTGGAAGATTTTAGCACATACCGCACCTTGTTGTTCTAAGAGGCGGAACTCCGAGGTCATCTGCACCTCTTAACACAGATTAAAGTATACAAGTTTGGAATGGAATTTTAAATTTAGAGGTGGACATCTAAATTTGAAAAGACAAAAAAAAACAACAACAAAAACTATTAATTATAATATAAACAAAAATTACGAAAAAAACAAGAATTCAGCTTTCAAAAACGAACAAGTCGTTGAGTCAATGTACACTGGAAAATTTAGATTGCTGGCCCTAACCCACTCTCGCTTATAAAGCGGATGACGAGATCAGCAGCCACCGCGTCATCGGCTAATATAAGTTTCAGTGTCATCTGCAAACCATGAGTGTTGTGAAACATAGAGCTTAATGTTTTATATAATGATGATGATAGTTTGACAGTCTGTGGATAACTGGGTACTGTTTTAATCGCTTATCATCCCAGCTCAGCTTCACCCACAGAATCTGCGAGGGATCATTCCCCTACCGTCGCAAGGACGACGCGACGTCTGGGAGTTGAACACACTTTGTCAGCAGATGCAACTGGGGATGGTGACAGGCCGATCGCTAACTTGGCTCTAATTAAAGAAGGGTCAGGTAGGGGATTTTGGAAAAAATTTGGCCGTGGACCTTCTGAAAGGAATCATCCCGGAATTTACCTGGTGGTGAAAATGGGAAACCATGAAAACCATTTTCAGGACGGCCGAACGGGGTATTTTACGTTTATTCATAGCCGTTTGGGGTTTTACCATCCGGCTTATGACTCTCCAAGTGCAGTACTTACCGTTAGATAGGGGGAGGGAAAAGGCTCCGTGCAAGTGTTCCAGTCCCGCATGCTGCATTCTGGGTACCACGTGGTCTGCACCGTCAAGTGTTCAGGGCCAGTGAACTCGGGAATTGGCTAGAGTTGGTAGGTCACAAGCAACAGTCTCATTTGAGCAACAACCTGTCAAAGTGCTAACCTCGATGTCAGCTATAGCTATCTTGTCTGTCTGTCCAATATCCTCCTAGTTAACTTGTTTGACCATTCACCACTGTGTTCCAGTCAATCAACAGTTAAAATCACTCTTCAGTCTAGTCAGTAACGTTGAGTTGTCCACTTGTCACTCCAAAAGAAAAAAGAAAATAGATACGGTAACAGTGGTATCTATTGACGAAGGTTTCATGACCTGGAATACGGGATATGCTAGATTTGTGCATTTCCTACATCTACTATATAAAGCTCAAATACCACTCACTCCCTCACTCACTCACTCACTCACTGACTGCTTCATTCATCACGAAATCTCAGAAACCACCGAACGGATTGGAATGAAATTTGGTATGCAGCTTCCTCAAGGGCCGCAAACGCCCACTAAGAAAGGATTTTTGGATATTCAGGTTCTAAAGGGGTGTTAAGGGGGTAGACCTGCATTTCATTGAATAGCAATATCTCCCGATTGCTTTCATTGGGGGATGTGATACTCGGCATATAAACTCATCATTAAAAATAAGAAGACATGTGTCTGAGGGTTTTTCGATGTGGTCTATATTAAGAGGTGAAAGGGGTGAAAAGTGGGGGTTGAAGGATTCCTAACGAAGCGTGTATCCCTTAAACGACATAGGCCAGGAGTTTGGAACTCAGCGGGAAAAAATCAGCATAAAAAATAAGTAAATAGGTGTTTGACCGTTTTTTCATAAATCCAATTTAAGGGGCCCATGGGCAGGGGTGAAATTATGGGGGGGGGGGGGACGTAATATGTCTGAGTGTAAAATTATACATGGCCTATGTTGTAGACAATAACACATTACATCTTTTTTGTCTCCTGCTATTTCATCATACGACGGTGAGTTAGCCGAGGTCGTTGCGGCATGACTGTTGGCAGTCGCTCACATCCGGGAGGCGAGGAGGTTCGAATCCCCCCGCCGGCAACCTTGAAGATGGTCTTCTGTGGTTTCCCATCTTCCTTCCAGGCAAATGCCGGGGTTGGTCCTTAACTATAGGCCACAGCCGCTACCTTCCAACTCCTCGACCCTCCCTTCCAACTCTCCTCCCCAACGGTACTTGTAGCCCACCCATTGGGTGTCCGTCTCGAAGCAGCTACAAAACTGGCGAGCCGAAAATGTCCTCGGACACTCCCGGCACTAAAAGCCATACGCTAAAAAAAAAATCATACGACGAATACTTAGGGAGTTATTAATGATTTTGTATTTTTTGGCCGGAATTTTCTAAGTCCCAGGAATGACATAAAAATTGATTAGAATGAAAATTCAAAAAATTGTTTTTTTTAATACTTTTATTATATTTTTCACGTCTTTTAGGGTCCGAAACCAACATGATATTTTGATGTTTTTTTTTCGTCCCATGCATTTTTGGTTTCAGGTGATAGAATTATTTTCCACTAGGACCGTTGCTTATCTATCTACTATATAAAGCTCAAATACCACTCACTCACTCACTCACTCACTGATTCATTCATCGCGAAATCTCAGAAACCACCGAACGGATTGGAATGAAATTTGGTATGCAGCTTCCTCAAGGGCCGCAAACGCCCACTAAGAAAGGATTTTTGGATATTCAGGTTCTAAAGGGGTGTTAAGGGGGTAGACCTGCATTTCATTGAATAGCAATATCTCCCGATTGCTTTCATTGGGGGATGTGATACTCGGCATATAAACTCATCACTAAAAATAAGAAGACATGTGTCTGAGGGTTTTTCGATGTGGTGTATATTATGAGGTGAAAGGGGTGAAAAGTGGGGGTTGAAGGATTCCTAACGGAGCGTGTATCTCTTAAACGACATAGGCGAGGAGTTTGGAACTCAGCCGAAAAAAATCAGCATAAAAAATAACTAAATAGGTGTTTCACCGTTTTTTCATAAATCCAATTTAAGTGGCCCATGGGGAGGGGTGAAATTCTGGGGGAAAAAAAACCAGGTAAAATGTAAAATTTTACATGGCCTATGTTGTAGAGAATAACACATTACATCTTTTTTGTCGCTTGCTATTTCATCATACGACGAATACTTAGGGAGTTATTAATGATTTTGTATTTTTGGCCGGAATTTTCTAAGTCCCAGGAATGACATAAAAATTGATTAGAATGAAAATTCAAAAAATTGTTTTTTTAATACTTTTATTATATTTTTCACGTCTTTTAGGGTCCGAAACCAACATGATATTTTGATGTTTTTTTTTCGTCCCATGCATTTTTGGTTTCAGGTGATAGAATTATTTTCCACTAGGACCGTTGCTTATCTATCTACTATATAAAGCTCAAATACCACTCACTCACTCACTCACTCACTGATTCATTCATCGCGAAATCTCAGAAACCACCGAACGGATTGGAATGAAATTTGGTATGCAGCTTCCTCAAGGGCCGCAAACGCCCACTAAGAAAGGATTTTTGGATATTCAGGTTCTAAAGGGGTGTTAAGGGGGTAGACCTGCATTTCATTGAATAGCAATATCTCCCGATTGCTTTCATTGGGGGATGTGATACTCGGCGTATAAACTCATCATTAAAAATAAGAAGACACGTGTCTGAGGGTTTTTCGATGTGGTCTATATTATGAGGTGAAAGGGGTGAAAAGTGGGGGTTGAAGGATTCCTAACGGAGCGTGTATCCCTTAAACGACATAGGCCAGGAGTTTGGAACTCAGCGGGAAAAAATCAGCATAAAAAATAAGTAAATAGGTGTTTGACCGTTTTTCCATAAATCCAATTTAAGGGGCCCATGGGGAGGGGTGAAATTATGGGGGGGGGGGACGTAATATGTCTGAGTGTAAAATTATACATGGCCTATGTTGTAGACAATAACACATTACATCTTTTTTGTCTCTTGCTATTTCATCATACGACGAATACTTAGGGAGTTATTAATGATTTTGTATTTTTTGGCCGGAATTTTCTAAGTCCCAGGAATGACATAAAAATTGATTCGTATGAAAATTCAAAAAATTGTTTTTTTTTAATACTTTTATTATATTTTTCACGTCTTTTAGGGTCCGAAACCAACGTGATATTTTGATGGGTTTTTTCGTCCCATGCATTTTTGATTTCAGGTGATTGAATTAGTTTCCACTAGGACCGTTGGTTATCTATCTCTATATATATAAAAATGAAAGTTTGTCTGTTTTTTCTGAATTTCCACGGAAATTCGCGATATTTGCGCGTTTCAGGCTGTTTTATGACGGTTGCGCGCAAAAATAATTTCTTTTGTCTGTCTGTCTGTGTGTCTGTGGACAACTTCTACGAGTCCTTATAACTTGAGAATGGCTGGGTGGATCAACGTAAAATTTGATACAGATATCCATCAGAGGCACCACACTACTGTCGACCAAAGTATTATGTGTACTCGAGTTTGAAGGTTGTTTGTGAAGTAACCAATAGACCTATATAAAATCCAATAACACCATCATTTTCGTCGTTCTATTTTACGTTAGGTCATGCAGGTTTGGAATTTTTAATTTATATTTTAATATTTTTTATCGCAGTTGGAAAACAAAAAGTGCACGTTTTTAAGCATGTTTCAACCATGCGTCACATTTAAGAATTATTATCTCAAAAACCCGTCATTAGATCGAATCCAAATTTTAACACAATATACATTGGAATGTTGTATAACTGGTTTATTAATTTCAAAATTGTGTGTGTCCAAGAAACAAAGTTGTTATCATATTTGTAAGGTAACTTTTTCTCGGCTCGGGGTGGTTGGAAAATGTAGTTCTTGGTTGCATTGTAATCCTCATGCATCGAAAAGTTATGCTGTATGACTGTGAAATACGTAAATTAATTCACTTATTTTATATCGGTTTGTATTTCTACGGGGAAATAACACATGTTTCACCTGCTCGCCGCTCCGGCAAACGCTGTACAGCGTTGCCGAAATGGTGCCCTCACGCATCATGGCGCGTCTCGCTCGGAAGTGATGGGCTCCATCTCAGCAACGCTGTACAGGTTTTGTCGGAGCGGCTAGATGGAGAACCATGTGTTATTTCCTCGTACAAATACAACCGATATAAAATAAGTGAATTAATTTACGTATTTCACAGTCATACAGCATAACTTTTTGATGGATAACGATTACAACGCAACCAAGAACTACATTTTCCAACCACCCCGAGCCGAGAAAAAGTTACCTTACAACAATGATAACAACTTTGTTTCATGGACACACAAAATTGTGAAATTAATAAACCAGTTATACAACATTCCAATGTATATTGTGTTAAAATTTGGATTCGATCTGATGACGGGCTTTTGAGATAATAATTCTTAAATTTGACGCATGGTTGAAACACGCTTAAAAACGTGCACTTTTTGTGTTCCAACTGAGATAAAAAATATTAAAATATAAATTAAAAAATCCAAACCTACATGAACTAACGTAGAATAGAACGAAGAAAATGTTGATGGTATTGGATTTTATGTAGGTCTATTGCTTACTTAACAAACAACCTTCAAACTCGAGTACACATAATACTTTGGTCGACAGTAATCATTGATGTAACTCTTCTCCGTACCTCTCATAAAAGGGGCCCTACCCCCTTAAAATACATGCTGAAATAGGCGTAGAAGGGTGAAAAAAGCTCATTTTCAGCCCCTCAATGTGAGAAACGAAACTCCCACATTTTAAGGCCCTAAAACCAACAGTTTTTGAGATATTCCCAGAAAACTAATTTCACTTAATAAATTAATGAAAGAATGCATGGCGGTAACCATGGCAACTGAATCTCAGAGGTCCATCTATTTCTGTAAGACGCAATGCAATTCCATTTATTACATTACTGTGAAGGTTTGCAAACGGCTATAAGGTTATAATGGATCCAAATTAAGCTGAAATATTCATTAATACATACAATGCGCTTAAGGGGTCAAGGGGTACTCTAGAATTTTTTCACGCGATTTACACGTGCGGGTGTGGTTCCGTAGGTCTATTATATCCCTTCTCTATTATATAAAATGAATGTTTGTCTGATTTTTCGGCTTTTCTACGAAAATTTTACATATTTGCCTGTTTCAGACTGTTTTGTGACGGATGCACGCAAAAATATATTTTTGTCTGTCTGTGGACAATTTTTTGTGTCCTTATAACTCGAGAACGGCTGGGTGGATTAACGTAAAATTTGATACAGATATCCATCAGAGGCACGACACTAATCATTGATGTAACATTTCTCCGTACCTCTCATACCAGGGGGTCTACCCCCTTAAAATACATGCTGAAATAAGCGTGAGACAAAGCTCATTTTCAGCACCTCAATGTGAGAAACGAAACTCGGGGACCTAAAAGGACCCCGAAAACCACATTTTAAGGCCCTAAAACCAACAGTTTTTGAGATATTCCCAAAAAACTAATTTCACTTAATAAATTAATGAAGGAATGCATGCCGGTCACAATGGCAACAGAATCTCAGAGGTCCATCTATTTCTGTAAGACGCAATACAATTCCATTTATTACATTACTGTGAAGGTTTGCAAACGGCAATAAGGTTATAACGGATCCAAATTAAGCTGAAATATTCATCAATACATATAATGCGCTTAAGGGGTCAAGGGGTAATCTAGAATTTTTTTAACGCGATTTACTCGCGCGGGTATGGTCCGGAAGGTCTATTATATCCCTATCCCTAATTTGTTACATTATTATTATTATTAGTATTATTCTTTTAATTATTATCATTATTATGGCGTACAACGAAGAGACAAAGCTCATTTTCAAACCCTTGGGGTCAGAAACAAAACTCGGGGCCCCTCAAGAGCCGTAAAGGGTCCCCGAAAACTATATTTTAAGGCTCTAAACCCAACTGTTTCTTAGATATTCCCAGAAAACTAATTTCATTTAATAAACTAAAGAAGGAATGCGAACCACTAACCATGACAACAGTATCTCAAGAGGTGGCATCCAACTTTCCATCTATTTCTGGAATAAGTAATGCCACTCCATTTATTACATTTCTGTGAAAGGTTGCAAATGGAGTACCCTAGATTTTTTCACACGACTTACACGTGCGATATGTCGTACAGAAGGTCTATTATATCTACAACCATCAACATTATTTTCAAAAATTCCTGAATAGAAATAGTAGACTGTTTTTTGCTGAATTTAGGAATTTGGGCCATTGGAGGCTAAAAACACTGAATTTTCATGCACCATAAGCCTATATAATTTATAAAAGGGGTCTTCCTGTAGTTGTGCACTTGACACAACGGTTAGGGTCAGTTCGTATGTGACGTGTATTGCGATTCTTCTACGAAGTTTTCAATTTTATTTTCACGCCAGGAAGAACACGTAAGGTAAATTTAGTTTGAGAGCACATTTTAACTAATAATTTATCTTTGCCAAAAAACAGGTTCCAAGCCCCTAAACATTGCAACAGTAGCTCAATTGATAACATCTGGTTATTAATACCGAAGACCGTTCGAAGAATGGGTACTTCTGCTAGTCTACTATATAAAGCTCAAATACCACTCACTCACTCACTCACTCACTCACTCACTGATTCATTCATCACGAAATCTCAGAAACCACCGAACGGATTGGAATGAAATTTGGTATGCAGCTTCCTCAAGGGCCGCAAACGCCCACTAAGAAAGGATTTTTGGATATTCAGGTTCTAAAGGGGTGTTAAGGGGGTAGACCTGCATTTCATTGAATAGCAATATCTCCCGATTGCTTTCATTGGGGGATGTGATACTCGGCATATAAACTCATCATTTAAAAAAAAAAGACACGTGTCTGAGGGTTTTTCGATGTGGTGTATATTATGAGGTGAAAGGGGTGAAAAGTGGGGGTTGAAGGATTCCTAACGGAGCGTGTATCTCTTAAACGATATAGGCGAGGAGTTTGGAACTTAGCCGAAAAAAATCAGCATAAAAATAACTAAATATGTGTTTGACGTTTTTTCATAAATCCAATTTAAGTGGCCCATGGGGAGGGGTGAAATTATGGGGGAGGGGGGAAACGTAATATGTCTGAGTGTAAAATTATACATGGCCTATGTTGTAGACAATAACACATTACATCTTTTTTGTCTCTTGCTATTTCATCATACGACGAATACTTAGGGAGTTATTAATGATTTTGTATTTTTTGGCCGGAATTTTCTAAGTCCCAGGAATTACATAAAAATTGATTCGAATGAAATTTCAAAAAATAGTTTTTTTAATACTTTTATTATATTTTTCACGTCTCTTAGGGTCCCAAACCAACATGATATTTTGATGGTTTTTTTTTTCGTCCCATGCATTTTTGGTTTCAGGTATTAGAATTATTTTCCACTAGGACCCATGCTTACCTATCTATTTAACTAATGTTAAAACATGATTACAAATGTAATTGCGGGCGAAGCCGCGGGTAACAGCTAGTTGTAAATAAAAGAAAAATCTTGTAATACAGTATTTTAAGTTGTAACGTTTCTTTACATTACCGGCACGGGCGGCTCCTGACTATTTATTTATTTATTCAAGTACAAAGAATGTGGTGAACAGACGACTTCAAACAGTTTCTGCCCAGAACTTATCCACTTCAACAGCACTTGAATTAGCTTCAATCAAGTCATTCATTGTGCAGCTGTACGGGCACAATGGACAGGAGAAGAGATGTTGTGTTGTCTGGGTTGCGCCACAATCACACAGGACTGTCTTGGTCGGAAAATGCCACTTATATAAGTTGTCCCTGGATCTTGCAAATTCCACCCTCAGTCTGTTCAGGGACTTCCAGATTAGCCAGTTCTCTGTGTGACAAGGAGGTAGAGATTCCTTTGGTTCCATCCATTCAGACAGATTACTGGTCCTCTCCTTCCACACGGCAACTGGAGCTGTTGCTGCTGTTCCTTGTAATGGTTGACTAGTTGTTAGGAAGCTCTTTCTCGATTTTAATCTCCTCTCAGCAGGTCGATATCCGACGAGTGGGTGTGAGGTCATAGCAGATGATTTGCTTCTTTCGTTGTTTGCAGCCACTTCTCTTCTGATATCAGGCGAAGCAATCCCTGCAAGATAGTGCACTTTACTGATGAGAGTTGGCCTCAAGCAACCTGTAATAATCCTTCAGCTCTCAATTAAGGCTACATCCACCTGATTTGCATGGGCTGACTTGTACCACACAGGACTGACATATTCTCCTGCTGAATAGCATAAGGCCAATGCTGTTGTCCTTAACGTTTGGGGATGGGTGCCCCAGTTAGTCCCTGGTCCCTGCCAGTCTACGGAGGAGGCTGTTCCTCGAAGAGATCTTCTGTTTTAGCTTAAAGCACTGCTCCTTGAATGTGAGTGTACGGTCCAAGGTGACACCTAGATATCTGGGATGGAAGCAATGATCCAATATCATACAATTCCAAAATACTTCAAGTTTCTGACTAGATTGTTTAAAATTGACTAAAATTTTAGAGTGGACCAGATGATATTATTGTTATTTGATATTACATATTTTTTATATTTGGCATTAATTGTTGCCAATATTGCCATTATCATAATTCCACACAACACAACATTTGAAACAAGTTTTAATAAAAAGTTAAAATCTGTACTCACATGGCTCCTTATTTGTAAATATATTCTCCCCCCTGTGCTTGGATAAAGCAAATTTATCTATCAGTTTGGTTGATAAGGCCGATGTTTTTATTTAATTTCTAACTTTGGTTCCGAGTTATAGAAGAAAATACAGTAGATTATTTGTTAATAATACAAATTCCACTATCATTTTCCTATGTCTCACACAATCGGCATATTAAATAACTACTTTACGTACTTCCACAAAGGTTAAACACACATTAATTTATAGAAACTAACTTCATCCACAGAACTCACAAAGACACTTAGTGTATTTGGAACACTATACAGCTGGAAATGTATAAATATTTTTTGTCTAATGTCAGCAAGCTGCGAAGAATGGCTGAATACTTATGTAAGAGCGTGGGTTGGGGTGGACCCTTCTCCCGTAATCCGGTTTGACCGAGACAGAAGCAGGAAGTGAAATTGAGACATCTATTTCCCTTCAAAGCAACGTAATGGGCCCATTCTGCTGGCCATTGAAGAGAGAGAAAAATCCCTCCATAGCACAGAAGAATTCGCGTGCAAGACAGTGCTATGTCCACAGTTTCCTTACCCGGCCCATGAAGCCATATACTTTGCATGGGACTTTCTGTAGAGTGTCCCTCGCTCTGACAATACACCCTACGAGACTATCAGAATCTTAAGCTAGGGATGAGTTATGTATACCGAATTCTTTTTAGAGATTCTAGATGGGAAAACCACTTATTTTTAGTAGAATATCTGTAATTTAAAGTAATTTTTAAAGACTTCATTAAACAAATTTTGTGCAATAGACTACGCCCTTAATGACGCATCGCCCCTGATTACCGATTTACCTCTCCCCTAAAGAAGTATGATGTCAACGAAGACCTTGTTGCATAATAAATCGTCGATTTGATGAAATTGCATATTTATGGTAAACTAGAAATATTATTCCTTTCACATGTCTTGGCAAATGAAGAGACATTGTAGGCATTTTTGATGCGTTTTGTTCCCAATAATGCTCTTCTTTGGGCATTTTAATATTTTTTTGGGGCATTTTCTTAATTTTGAAGCTTGAATATGTTTATATTTAACAATTTGTCCTGTATTTAACCTCCTGGAGCGACCATATTGCCTCACAGTAATTTTTTAAAAATTATTATCGCACAGCAGATCTTCCTCAAGGTGGATTAAAGCTAAGGTTTGGGTACTTTCCCCAGAGATTATGAAGATTTAAAAATCTTGTTGTTAATTCATTTAGGGGACTTGCGACATCGTGGTCATGTAGTCCCGTGTATTTGGGCGTGTGTGTGGAATTTGTATGATAACCTGTGTATTTGTGAATTGGGGATAGTATTTGGAAGGGGGCGACCGTGGTCTTAAGTTAGGAACCATTCCAGCATTTGCCTGGAGTAGACGGTGGGATACCATGGAAAATCATTTCCAGATGGCTGAGGTGGGAATCGAACCCTCCTCTTCTCAGTTTTGCCTCACTAGGCTGAGTGTACCCCGTTCCGACCTTTACACCTCTATTTTTCTGGTTCCATGCTCCCGTATCCAAAAATTGTAACTTTTGGCTGCGATACTGGTCTGAACTGAAGCTAGAACTGATGACCAAGATGTCCCAAGTCCCTCAAATGAATTAACAACTGAACTGAAGTTTACGCCACATTGCTGTTAGGGTTACAGGAACATTCAGCAAGGCCAACACCACAATCCCTCAAGGTCTGTTAGAGGCAAGTAGTTATCTTTCGCTGATTACTGCTGTGTTATTTACTAAGGACTTTCCTTAGTAAACTTCAAACTCCACAGTCTTGAGCATTACAGAGGTGTGCAAATTATTAGACTTAAATAAATATGAATCAGTCCCACCATTTTATTCAAAATCATTTTATTTTATTTTTTCCTCTGTGGACTTACAACTTTTCCCATAAGATATTGCGTCTGCAAATTTTCAAAATTGGAGATTCTGAAGGACACCTGCGCTGGGCCCGTTTCCTCTTTTTTCATTTACTTTGGAATATACCATCTAAACTAGGTGATTTCAATCCATTGTCCACTAATCTTTGAATAGTTCAAGATTGGACTATCAATAATAAAAGACTTTTAATTCCTTATTTCACTCAAAATCTAGAATAAAGTAATCAAAACGAAACGTGTGACATTCTGCATTAGCAAGGCTACTACTGTATTTTAGTGGAAAATCTAAAAAATCATTTTAGTCAGTGTCTTAAAAGAAAATGTAATTAAGACTATTAATTAAACATTTGAAATAACTTAAACACCTTGCAAACCTGTCATGTAAGATGAATTATTTGCACACACTTTTTATCAACAGCTTAAGAACAGCGTCCAAACGTAATGCATTAACTCATAGAAAATCAAAATGAAATGTTGGAAAGCTGACGTTCTAATAATTTGCACACCTTGCCTTCATTAAACCAAGGCCTATTCTTTTGCCTGGAAAAAGAGGTGCCACAATCCACAAGATGGAAATAGAGCTTGAAAAACGGGTTTCCTTCAGATGAAAAAAAAAACCTGTCATGTAAGATGAATTATTTGCACACACTTTTATCAACAGCTTAAGAACCGCGTCCAAACGTAATGCATTGTGCTAACCTGATCAGGTTTTGTTTTACTTCGCCTAAAAGGTCACTTAGGCATCCAGAACTTAACGACCACGCTATATTAGTCATCTATGTTGTGAAGCAACATTTTAATTTAATATACATATTTTTCTAATCAATTTTGCAAACGTGACTTAATGCCTTTCAGCTCCGTGGTCAGTTTAGTGCGGCATAAAGACATCCAGAATGAATATTTCACATGATATTTTATTTTAAAATTGATTTGTAACATAAAACCCACCAAAACCCTGTACAAATGTAATTTACACTAGCATTGTAACTCGCCGGAATCTTACAGTTTGGCCAACATTAAGTACGGAATACGGCGCTGAGAGACAGCAATTCTTTGACTTAATGCGTTTCGGCTTAAACCCACAAAACAAATTGCTTTGTGATGGATTTTGCTTTGCCAGTGAGCTTTCGTGCTTTTTATCCTGATGAAAATGTTTTGTGTGTAGCTTAAACAGAAGGCTGACTTAATTCTTTCCTATGCCATTCCAAGGCCCTTGGTTCAATACTTCAGAATAGTAATTCTTAAAAAAAAGGACCATTTTTGACTCAATGCTTTTCAGCTCCGACCGATTCAATTGTGGAAATGATGTGATTATAGATGTTTTCTTCTCCGCTGTCTATAACCCGTCCAAATTATCCGGCAAAATATTTATTGAGACCAATGTTTATTTATTTATTTATTTATTTAATTTCCATTACAAGGGGAACCCTATTTCACCGAAGTATCTTAGGGTTGTAGTTCAAGAAATTACAGGTTATACAGGGTGTCTTTTATGTACCTTTGGAGAATGATAGGTCGTGTAGGGGACGGGTATAGAAGTAATTTGAGATAGAGAACTTGGGGTCGGAGTGGCCTCCTTAACCCCTAAAATAAGGGTTGATTCAGGCCCTCCACCTTGTAAGTTAGGCTACCGATCCAA
Source organism: Meconema thalassinum (assembly GCA_946902985.2). NCBI lineage: Eukaryota > Metazoa > Arthropoda > Insecta > Orthoptera > Tettigoniidae > Meconema > Meconema thalassinum. The sequence goes on from OX336394.1 coordinate 297,928,729, forward strand.
GCCTCTATCACCTTCCTCGATCCTTTAACTCTTGGCAAGATTCTTTTCACCATGTGGAGCTGGCGTAATGGATAGCGTTGCGGTGCGAAAGGCCGGTTGTTTCGGGTTCGATTCCAGGCTTCGGCACTTTTTTTGTGAGTTATTTTAGGTGTAAGGTTTATAAGCTAATACCTTCGGTAAATTAAACCGATCTTTGTGCACTTCTCTGACGTAGCACCAGACTGTATCATGTGACTACAATACGACAAATACAGGGTGAGTTAGCCGTGGTCGTTACGGCATGACTGCTGGCAGTCGCTCACATCCGGGAGGCGAGGAGGTTCGAATCCCCTCGCCGGCAACCTTGAAGATGGTATTCTGTGGTTTCCCATCTTCCTTCCAGGCAAATGCCGGGGTTGGTCCCTAACTATAGGCCACCTTCCAACTCCTCGACCTTCCATTCCAACTTTCCTCCCCAACGGTACTTGTAGCTCACCCATTGGGTGTCCGTCCCGAAGCAGCTACAAAACTGGCGAGCCGAATATGTCCTCAGACACTCCCGGCACTAAAAGCCATACGCTAAAAAAATACGACAAATAACATTTTTTTAAATTTGCCCATGCCCGGAATCGAACCCGAGACTACCGGCATTTCGCACCGCAACGCTATCAATTACGCCAGCGCCACATGGTGAAAAGAATCTTGCCAAGAGTTAAAGGATCGAGAAAGGTAATAGAGGCTTGGGTCGGTAGCCTAACTTACAGGGTGGAGGGCCTGAATCATCCCTTATTTTAGGGGTTAAGGAGGCCGCTCCGACCCCAAGTTCCCTATCTCAAATTACTTCTATACCCGTCCACTACACGACCTATCATTCTCCAAAGGTACATACAAGACACCCTGTATATTATATAAGGCAATTTACAAATATATTTTAGAGTACATGATGTAATGTGTGAATTTTAAAAACTGATTGTAACAACAAGAATTTTAAAAAATGTGATAAAGGTGGGTTTGTTAGTTCATTATTGCAGTAATTCAATTGGTGATTCAGATTATATCCTTCTCTTTCGAGGACAGGACAGTCAAATATGAGGTGACTTATGCTTTGAGATGATCCACACATGCAAGAGTAATTCTCTTCTACTTTAATTTTGAAACGTTCGATGCAAAATTGAAATTTTCCCTCGCCGGAAATGAATTGCGAAAGCTCAAAGTTTGGTGTCAGCATTTTGGAGTCGGTCGAAAACTTGGAGAAAAGTATATTCCTGGTAACTGCACCTTTTGAAGAGGAAGTCCGTAGGTGATTCGGTTACGTCTCAAAACTCACGAGTCTCAAAACTCACGACCTAAAAATAGTAACAAATAGTATCAAAACTCACGACAATAAACTAGTAGCTGAATGAACATTATAATAATAGTCTCAAAACACACGTATCCGGAGATCACGCTGCCCTTCAACCCATGTTTGTCCACCCAGTTTTAGAATGGGATTTCGTTTGTCTTGTACAGAGCCATAGTGACGCAGGTTATCAGACAAATGCTATGCCCATCCAAGTACATGACCATGATGTCGCAAAGTCCCTAAAAGAATCAACAACAACATATTGTTGAGAGAGGTGCCAATTACAAGAGGGCAAGCAGTTCTGGCTGGCTCTAACAATGAACCTTTTCCCAATGAACTGGCTTGGCCATGGCTACCTATAACCTAATAGGTGGCTATGGCTTGGTTCGTGAGTTTTGAGACTGGCCCAGGTACAGAAACCGGTTAGAACCTACTTTTACTAACCCTCATCTTGAAATTCGTGAATTTTGAGACTCGTGTGTTTTAAGACTCATTAGTTTTGTGACGACACGGGTGATTCCACCGATCGAAGGTGCGTTGTTTTATTTGTCTTCTCACATAACATACCGTACTGGAGATTTATCATACGACATGCCACCAGTTTTTGAAGCTGGTCTGCTCTTTCATTTCCAACGGTTCCAATATGTCCTCGAGTCCAATAAAAGCAAATGTGCATAGTTTGCGAAGCCCAGGCGCGGATCTAGAGTTTGGCTTTGGGGAGGGTCAGAAAATCGAAATTGTTAAGAAAAATGGTATTACTAAAAACGCAATCACAAAATAAACAAACGTATAAAACCAGACTAATTTTATTTGCAAGCTACATGGATAGAAATTTGATGCGTTTAGCGCACCAAAAATATTCGTACAAATTGCAACGGCGTGTTTTGCGACTTTTACATCAAGCTTCGAAAAAAGTATCAAGGTACGTTACAGTTTCGGCAAGTCGAGTTGGTATCGACAAAGGGAGAAATTCACAGCTTAAATTGCCAACCGAGCTTGCAGTTTGGACGTCAGAATTTTTTTTTTTTTTTTTGGTGCGAAAAAAGCCCCAAATTCCTATCCGTGCATTGCTGCACATTCATCGTGACATCACTATAAACATCGATTCAGTAATCGCAAGGTTTGCTAAACATAATAGACGAGTTGATTTTGTTATATAAGTAATCGTTTTTATATAACAGGTATGAAGTTGTAAATATGTACAGTTGTAACAGAACATAATAATTCCAATAAAGATATTTCAGTACCGTATTGAATAAAATGAAAATAAAAAAACTATTTTTCAGTTAAAATTCGTTAAGTTTTATTTGTCTGGTTATTGTGTTTTCGATTTTTGAGTTTGCAAAGAAATTTGGTCTCCGTTTGGGGGGTCATGACCCCCGTGACCCCCACCCCTTGAATGCGCGCCTGGCGAAGCCAAAGATCTTATGACAACAAAGATTGGGTTAACATTATATTTATCATTTATAGACTTTAACGCTGCCTGTGAATCGCCGATTTTTTTTGGTGCGAAAAAAGCCCCAAATTCCTATCCGTGCATTGCTGCACATTCATCGTGACATCACTATAAACATCGATTCAGTAATCGCAAGGTTTGCTAAACATAATAGACGAGTTGATTTTGTTATATAAGTAATCGTTTTTATATAACAGGTATGAAGTTGTAAATATGTACAGTTGTAACAGAACATAATAATTCCAATAAAGATATTTCAGTACCGTATTGAATAAAATGAAAAGAAAAAAAACTATTTTTCAGTTAAAATTCGTTAAGTTTTATTTGTCTGGTTATTGTGTTTTCGTTTTTTGAGTTTGCAAAGAAATTTGGTCTCCGTTTGGGGGGTCATGACCCCCGTGACCCCCACCCCTTGAATGCGCGCCTGGCGAAGCCAAAGATCTTATGACAACAATGATTGGGTTAACATTATATTTATCATTTATAGACTTTAACGCTGCCAGTGAATCGCCGAGTATCTGACTTCTCTTATTTGTTTCTGCACTCCATTGCAACGCAATTGAGACCAACAGAACGCAGACCAAATTGTAGGACTCGAGTCTCTTGTTAGATAGTTTTGCTGTTTGATGCGTATAATTGGTTAAATATTCGGCATTTAGGTACGGTTTATTTGTTTAGGTTTGTTTAAGTTGGCTTATTATTATTCAATGTTTTATTTCCTATTGCGATGTTTTAAATTAGGTAATTAGTTTTGCTCTAATGTTTGGTAAGTCAACGATTATGATTATTATTATTATTATTTTATTATTATTGTTTAAGGCAGTTAAACAAATTTTTGCCTTTGTAATTTCATGATTCTTAGACTAAATTCTAACTACAACGTTTTATTAAAATAGGCTCATTATGGTACAAGTTACATTAAGATACAGGTTTTCCACCAATCAGAGCTCAAGATTTTCATTACGATACAGCTGGTTGACCAGGGTTAGATGATCTCGTAGTTCCGGCCCTTAAAACAACAATAACTAACTAACAGCTGTTTGACCAATTATAGTAGGTAAGGATTGCATCGCACCTGCGCTGACTTCCACGGCCTCGTTTTTAAAATTTCACTGCGTGGCTAGTGTCACAGTGGGGTATTCGAGGAGGCCGTGTTCGAATACTCTCTGCATCCCATGCGCTTTGTTCACTGGCGGAATATCAACAGATATTAATGAATAGTCATGTTCGAACATAAAATAAAGTTATCATTGAAGAACTTATTTCCAGAGTGACGTAAACCCATGAAATGCAAATCTTCAGAAATCGCGTTTTTGTTTCTTCGTATAATTACATTCAGATATGATTATGAATATAATGTACCGTAATTTCATTCATTACTTTTATGCACATCCAGACACTGTGTTTTAAAAATCTCCTATCAATGGAAATGGTGGTAATCGTCTCATGTAAGTTGGAGTTAGGACGTTTTGGAAATAAATCATATATTGACATACGCTTTGAGTGACATTTATGAACATTTAGATGGTTTAAACACAACAAACACAAACTGATGCTGATTCTTCAAAGTTAGACATGGCCTTGATTTATCACGTGATGTCCAGAGAGCCATCGGATTGGTCAACATGGATATAAGACACATTGGAAATAAATACATGTTGGAGTGACATCACTTTGCAAACAAACTTAGTTTTTTTTAGATCTCTGTTAATATGGGATATACGACGTATTGTGACTTAAAACCTTTGCTATACGTTTAGAGAGCCTATAAACTTGCTTATTAACGAAAAAATGAAAAACCGCCAATTTGGATTTACGTCACATTGGAAATAAGCTCTCCAATTATCGTCGAACATAAGCAGTCGCATGCAACTCGTATGGAAATGATAAAACTCGCTTCGCTCGTTTCATAAACATGGTTGGTTCCCTAGTTTAGGGGCTGTGACAACGCGGTCATATAGCCCCGTGTACGTTGGGTGTGTGTAGAATTTGTCTGATAACCGGTGTTAATTGTGATGGCTGTGTTAGTGATTGTTATCTGTGATTCAGGTGAAGGACCGCAGACGATTATATTTTTCAAGTAGTTCCTACTTTTGCTACCAAATGCTATCGTCCACGACACCTAGCTGAGGACGTGGCTACTAAATGCCATCACAGTCAGCACCTGGCGGCGAACGTTGGAACTAACCTACACATTTTAGCTTCCACAAGTGTAGTTAGTGGAAGGTTCTTTTTCATGCCATAAATCAATGACATGGGACCGCCGGCTTTACCTCCCCTCCGAATGAAGGCATACTGAGGGATTTTTAACTCTCTTAAAACATCCGACGACTTCGGCTGGGTTTGAACCCGTGATCTTGGGCATTGGAGCTCAGCATTCTACCAACGACGCCACCGAAGCCACCCTTTCATAAACATACTCGTATCTTAAATATTGCCATTATAGGCTTGTTGCATAATGTACTATTTTGTTTTAAAAATAAGTTTGGTTGCAATCCAATTGAATTTTGTCGATGATTATAGAATTAAAACTTAAATGACTTGATTGTTAAGAATTAGGCTACTTGTCTGTCTGTTATGCAGTCAGCCTGGAGGCTGGTTGGATCTTCAAAAAGTGACACCACAGGTTAAGTGGGTTGAAACCCACAAAAACCGAAAGGAGCATTATAATGATTCATACTAGGCAAGGCGAGGGGTGAGGTAGTTTGTCATTGCTTTCCTCACTGAGACGGTACAGCAGTACCAACCCTACAAGTACAGTAGAACCTTTCACAGCATCCATAGACACTACCTATGCCCTGAATGCCATTACTCAGCACGACTCATACCTCAGTAGCTCCCATATATACACAGCCATGAATGAGACTGAGACATCGGTGAAAACCATATACTATGCTCTAAACGTTGAATTTACCTCTACACAGTCAGAGATTTTTGATATTTGCACACATGCTGTCTATAACCCACCCACCATCTCCTTTTAGATCACGACTTATATAGTGAACTTCCAGTTGTGTCTGCCATGACACGCGTGGATTATGGGACACATAGACAATTGCCAAACCCGCACGTACGGTGCTACTAATCAATAATCTTTATCCAGACCAATGGTGTTTGCCTTGACAAATAATTGCAAGGTAGCAATATACTGTAATCCCCTGGGTTTTGTCATGCACAGTGGGAGTACTCACGCATGGCTCGGCAGCGGTCGCTTGGTAGGCCTAGGACCTTCATGGGTGTAGCGCCTGGGGTAAGTATAAGTCAGTAAGTAAGTAACCGTAGGAAAACTCTCTGCGTGAGGACCCGTTAAGAGCTATTTCAAGAGAAAGTGAAAAGAGAGGAAGCAAATGGGTAACTTCTGATTACTCTGTTGTTTGTAGTCTTAATTTTCTTCTTGAGAGCTTCAGAGAGAACATAGGAAAGTAAAAGTAGAAACTGTACCAAGACCTCTTTTTGTCTTGTTTCTGCTTTCTGTAAGATGTCCTAAAGGAGGCTGGGTGAGTGTTGCCACATCACGCACGGGGCACCTCGCACGTCTAATGTGGTAAGGAAGGTTGTATCAACTATGCATCTCCTGAAAAGAACTGTTTCTTACACCCCACCTAACATACGTAAGCTCTTCGTCCAAACTCTCATCTTTCCAATCATTGACTATGGCTCTGCTGTATACAATGATTTACCAGAAACACAGAACATCAAATTACAAAGAGTCCAGAATGCATGTGTTCGGTACATTCTGGATGTAAGGCGAGATGAACATATCACACCTTACTACGTGCAGCTGAAATGGCTGAAACTCCACGAGCGCAGGCAGTTATCAGTTGCCATTCTGACACATAAAATATTACATACCAAGACCCCGTTATATCTCTACAATGCCTTTACACCAATGCATTCTGTTCATAATCGAGAAAATAGATACACAAAATTAACACTCCAGATTCCTATACACCGAACCATGAAGTTCAATAAATCTTTTGTTTGCACCGCCTCACGCCTCTTCCAGACCTTTGATTTATATAAGTTCGTCAACATTGCAAGCACTGCAGCTTTCAAAAGACATCTTTCATCCCGCTTCTTGGAGCAGTTTACCTCTCACATTTGATTACTGTATTATGTTAAAATACTTTTTTAAAGTTCAATTATAACACAAGGACAATAGCTGACAACCTGTCTAGTTCAATAGCTCTTCTTGTACAGTATATGGTGTTTGTTTTTCGGGCTGATAGTCTGTATGCACTCTCACTCTTCTGTATATAATTTTTCCATTATCATTAGTAATATTATTATTATTGTATTGTTACTATATTTTTGTTACTATAATTGTTAGACTATGATTATTTATATTGTAATGTAGGTGAAATGTTTTATTTTTATAAGCCCTAACTTTATTTTATGTAGGGCGCTACTGTAAAGGAGCTCTTAAGCTCTAAGTGTAGCAGTGAAAATAAATAAATAAATAAAAAAAATATCGATACACCCTCAATGATGAAAGTAACTGTTGTTTTAAGGGGCTTAACATCTAGGTTATCGCCCCTGACGGTTTGGGCGAAAATGAAAAAAAGATGATGAAATCAAAACTAAAACTAACTACAGACTTAAAACTTACTATCTATAAGAAGAAAAGGAAAACAAGCAAGCAAAAAGAACGGGGGATATAAACGTCAAACTCAACCCTCAAAGAATTAGGACTGAGTGACTCCGAAAGAAGCAGAGCTATGAAAGGCAGATAGGAATGGGGGAAAGTGGGTCAATGAAAAGAGGAAAACGGATCCAGCTCATGAATCCCTTGGGGTCGCCCATCAAACGTGAGCCATTGAGGGTGTAGCACTATCCAAGGTGGGGCTACACACACCCTGCCTCCTTTAGGGCCTTGAGCAGAAGACAAAAGAACAGAAAAGAAGAAGACTGACCCCTTGAAGAATGAGAGTACTAGGAAAAATGAGAAAAGGGCCAAATAAGGCAGGAATATGAAAGACTTCATAGGCCTCGGATACCCTAATATCGTCGCGGTCGGAAGAGTTGAACAAGGGAGGTCGACAGGAAAGATGACAGAGATGATTTCAGCACAAGTAAGTGTAAGTAATGCTGGACTCAGCTCGGGTCCCGTGGTCGCTAACCCACATCCTTACTAGTTGTGACCCCATGGAGGTGATACAATCTCCAGATCTCATGGATAGTGAGATGTATTCATGATCTGGATCCGGTTTTCCCATTTTCCAGTGACTTTGGGGCAAACGCCTTTCCTTTTTTTCTCTCCTTTCCTACCTCCCTTTTTAGGGGCAGATGACCTCGCAGTTCAGCCCCTTAAACAACAATAACTAACTAACTCCCTTCCATGGCTCTACTTCATTTCAAGCCCCTCAATTCTCATTCTTCAGGGGTTGGGGAAATTTATTTTCCCTGTCTTTATTTGCCCTTATTCATTTTTCTGTTTTTCATCTCCTCTACTATGTAAGTTAGATGTAAGTCAATTATTTATTATTATTATTATTATTATTATTTAATAAATCGTTACAAATACACACATTTTACAAAATTCAGAATAACTGGACACATTTCATGAATTTCCTTACACTTCCTACTCATTGTTTAACCTGTAAATTTACAATTATTAAATTATATTGTTACAATATGATAAAGACAGGTCGAAATAGGATATCAAATTCATACAGAGCAGGAATAGATATCACATATGCCACTAAAAGGTGCAACCTTGTGTGTGGCAAGCATATCATTGATTACTATTTCAAACAAGAAGTTCCGTGAAGAACTATACAGCCTACTTTTCATGCCAATGATTATTCTACAGTATATGAACCTATCTAGAATAATGACGAAATTAAGTTGCTAATATCGAAATATCTAATTAGTTCAAAATATACCTGGTGTAATGTAGCCTAATAGAGCACTACAGTTGGCAGCCCTGGTGACTGAATATATTCTTAGTTCCACCTCTTAAGGTACAGAATACAAAATTTGGTTGAAGTCCAATGGACGTTACATGCAGTTAGACACTGGATCTATCAGCACGCGTAAAAGCATGTTGCCAACAATACCATGCGTGTGCTGGTCAGAAATAATCTGACTTATTATGATATCTTGTTGTGCCAATTTTGGATGATATCCATTTGTTAGTATAGAAGTTACATGTATTTTAAAATTGGACATATCAGCAGGCATAGAATCATGTTGGCAGCACCGCCTTGTATTAATTACTCCAAATTAATCTAGAATGTCAGGTGCTATACGTGTGCAAAGTATACAGCTGTTGGCTTGCATGCTTTCTGATATATTGATATTAGGGTAAAAAGAAAATAGACAGCATTTATTAACAGTTGGCAGCCCTGATTGCTCTTAACAATACTTATAGTCATATCTGTTATGGTACACATTGCACATACGAAATTTGGTTGAAATCCAACTGATAGTATAGAAGTTACATGTATTTAAAAATTGGTACTATCAGCAGGCTTATAATCATGTTGGTAGAACTGACGTATATAAGTTACTCCAAATTAATCTAAAATGTCAGAATATACGTGTGCATAGTTTAAAGCTGTTGGCTTGCACACTTTCTGATATATTGGTATTTGGATTTTAAAAAAATAGAGAGAGCAATTATTAACAGTTGGCAGCCCTGGTGGCTCTTAAGAATACGCTCAGTCATATCTGTTTATGTACAGATATTACATGCAAAATTTGGTTGAAATCCAGTTGATAGTGTAGAAGTTATATGCATTTAAACATTGGACCTATCAGAAGGCTTAAAATTATTTTGGCAACACTGTCATGGTTGGCCTCCTGGAAATTAAACTGAAATAGTATTATCTACATGTGTGCCAATTTTGGAATAGCTCCCATGCATACCTTGCAAGATATCCAACATGGAGCTCAAATTTCTAGTGCGTTTTTTCAGCAGTTGGTAGCACTGACATCATTTTCAAATATGGACGTGAGCTATTCCGGTGCACATCTTTACTCATACTAAATTTGGTTTTGATTGCTGCAGCCGTTTAGGAGTTGATGGGGGAGACAGACACACAGCCAGCCAGCCAGCCAGACAGACAGACAGAAGGACAGACAGACAGACAGACAGACACACATTTTCCCGGATCGATCTCATAAGACTACTTTTTCCTCATTTTTGCAAAATGTGAAAAGTTGGCTAAAAATTGTATAATGGCTTAGCCGAATAACACGTTCTATGTAAATGATGAAAGTTGCTTTATTTTCATTCATGGTGGCCACTCAAATCGGTGAACGATTTTCCAGGAGTTTTCCAGGAATTTTCCAGGAGTGGTTCTCATTTTTCCAAACTTGAAAATAAGCGCGAGTCCGGGAGGGATTTATCAGTTGCCTACTTCAAGACCAAAATAAAGCAGTTGTGTTTGGCTTACTTATACAGATGTTGACAAAAATTAGTGGTGATTTCGTTATTGATACGCAAGTCTGAACACAAATGATTTAATTGTTTTAAAAAAGCTTTTGTGGCTCAAATATCCGCTTAAATAAAGAGAAAAGAATGCCGCCTGCAATTTTATTGCGGTGAAGTTGTCAACACTCAATATGTTTTCCAAAAATACTATCGCGTGTTCTCCCACACAGAAACAGGTAGCCTGAGGTCATATCTTTCGTTAACGATCGAGTGCTCACCCAAAACCGCAGCGGGAGTATGATTTACGGTACAAAGATTTTTATAATTAATTAACAGTGGCCATTTTCCAGGAGTTTTCATATTTTTCGTCATTTTCCAGGAGTTTTCCAGACCTAATAAAAATCCAGGAGTTTTCCAGGATTTCCAGGTTTTCCAGGAGTAGTGGCCGCCTTGTTCATTACATTCCATATCATTATTGGCAAATAATCCAGATATTTCGTCCCTTAAAAACTCAGCCCCATTTACTTTCTCGGTTACTTTTATATTGAATATTTTCACAAGTCTACTTTATGATTATTGAATAACAAAGATACTAACTGGGTGTATTGCTTTCACGTCCGTTAATCTCGTTATTAAGCTTCCTAAGTTAAGAATCCTTCGATTTAAATATCTTCCCCTTTAAAAAGCGGTAGCAATCACAGTTAGTTGGTGCTGCAACCTAGCGATAAATTAAGATACATGATAAACTGCAGACAATATTTTCAAGTAGTTCGTACTTTTGCTACCAAACGCTACTGTCCACGACACCTAGCTCGCGGGCTTGGCTACTAGAGGGCATCGCAGTCAGCACCTGGCGGTGAACGTTGAAAATAATAGAGCGTTATCAATTCTAACCTACACATTTTAGCTTCACACAAGTGTTGTTATTGGAAGTTTCATTTCCATGCCATAAATCTATGACATGGGGCCATCGGCTTTACTTTCACTCCGAAGGAAGGCATACTGAGGGATTTTTAACGCTCTTATAAAATCCGACGACTTTGGCCGGGTTTGAAACCGCGACCTTGTTTTTTATAAGTTCAACGTATGGGTCGGTAGATGGTAATAGCATTTTAAATCGGAGATCTTCGATGTGGAATAATTCCCTGACTAACTCATAAACCATTCTTAAAGTCGCTGTTTTGCCCACTCTAAGGACACGTTTCAGGGATATGGATTTTGCTTTCAAGGTCGCTGAGTGTCAGTTCTTCCTAAATAATGTTGATTCCATATGTTGCAATCGGCGATATTGACGATTAAAATAACATCATTTGCTGTGCCTTACGATAGTTGGGATAAATTATTTATATTGTATATTGCTTTGACAGCTGCAGTGGTTCTCTCTAGGACATGTTGGCTAAACAAGATTCCTGAAGTCTGAAGTGTGACTCCGAGATATTTGAATTTGTTTACAATTTTCAGCTGCTCTCATTGATAACGTGTCCTTCATTGTGGTTTTCCTCTCTTTTCTAAATGTCATTTCGACTGCTTTTTCCATATTTATATACAATTCATTCTTATCCACCCATCTTTCTAGATCATCCAGTTTTTTTAGTTGCACCTTATCATTTCATCCCAGGATCATGCCTTCTGCGTACATAAGCGTGGCTTCCGGAGCATTATTGATGATCTACGTTATATCCGCTGTAGCTATGTTAAAATAACAGTGGGCTTATTGGATCACCCTGTAACACGCCATTTTCATTATGGCTAGGGAATGCACGTCACCGATTATTTCCTTGATTTTTGATATCAGTGGTTGTCTGTTTATTTATCAAATGCTTTAGTGTAATCCATGAAGATTGTGTAGTTCTTTTTCCTTCGGTTTCGTTATTGTGCCCCTAATGTCATCAAGTAGATACTATTACGTGTTAGCCCTTGTAGCACGTTCGTTAATTGGACTACAGTGGTTAAAAAGCACAACACAGTTTGGCCCTTTGAAGAAATATAAGTTTTATTGCAGGTCTAGCAAGTTACAGCTCACCACACAATAAACAGATACAAGCAATTAGTATCTCACTCTAGGTTCCCTCTTGTTTGGAATACTTCCCTTTCACTCAGTCATGCAGTTAATCCTACTGTAATGAGGTTCGTGTCCTCGGCCAGAAATACCATAACTCTTCCTCTTCTCAATAAGCCACAGTCTGACACTCACTTGTTCTATCTGCACACTTCCTTGAGTACACAATGTTTCGCTGTCCGCAGGCTAGGGTACAGTTCACTGGGTTTCGCAATCCTCACAGCACTTCACTGCAATAATCCTCTGTCGCACAGTAGAACGCACTCATTCGCTCAGAAAACACAGTCCTCAAAAACTCACTCCCCTCGCTGGCCAGGTCGCTTATATAGCGGGACTGGTGACTCAATGGATGTTTCCAGAGTAGGAGAGTTCACGGCTCCTCCCGAGAGTTCCATCACCAGGTGGGCCGGGAACATTCCAGACCATGTCTTTGTTCTCGTTGCGCAAGTAGCTGGCCGACAGAGCCCAGAGGTAGCCTCAGGCAGCTGTGAGTCACGCGAGAGGGAATGAAGCAACCCCGCTCTCGTAACAATACTTTAGTGCGTGCATTGTGCTTTTCACTTTGCGAAATCCAAATTGACATTCTGGTATCATAGTATCAACTTCCTTATCGAGTAGCCTATTTCCGTTAGGAGTTTCATGAACATTTTACCGATGTTATGTTGTAGAGCCACTCCTCTATATTCGTTTGGATCATCCATGCTTCCTTTTCCTTTGAATAACATTTTTATTCTAGATGTCCTCCAACTATCAGGAATGGATCCTGTCAATAGGCATTTGTTGAAAATGTCCGTCCACAGTGGGAGAAGTATTTGTGATGATGTTTTTATGTGAGGCGCCTAGAAACAAAACCCACCAAATCCATCGAACATGAAAAATGAGATAAAGTTGCCTTTATCCGAACTTGCACGCGAGCAATACAATAGTGCCTCGATTTTCCTTCAAAGTACGCTATTTCCCTACGAAAATGGTGGAAAATCCGCTAGATTCAATTGAAATTCCGCCATTGTTAGGTTCAAAACACACCATGTCGCTTTCAGCCAATCAGCTCATAGAATTGCAGTACCCATTTGTATGACCTTAAGTGTAACCTATTCACAACTGATACTGCTGTTGTATTATAAATATATGCATAATCATGATTCAAGCCAGGTTTTCATTTCATACATAATTTGGAGGGTTCACGTTCAAATGCTATCCATCCCTTGTTTTTATCCTTAGAACTGCTTTTCTTACTTTCAAAAGCGTCCATATGTACATTTCACTTTAAAAAACATGTAACTCCTAATTAATCTTAATAATTGTGTTACTTTCCATAAAGGGACAATCCTGTAATTGGTTGGAATGCATCATTTGATAACAAAGTAATTAATAAACTAAATGTTCATATTCCAAGGATGTTTCTTCATATGATAACAGTTTTCATCATTTTCCCACAAAGTTTGTTTTGTGGACTTGGCAGGTTTTGATTCTAGGCGCCTCATGTGCTCGATGTATATCTGGTAAACAGTATATAATAATAATCTTTATTGCAGCCTGTGGCCATGTTGATGACGTATAGGCTACATTTCGTACACTAGTCTGTGCTGTATGCCACTATCGACATGGTTCGTTTTGGGCAAGAAACGATATGGTACATTTCACATACATTCCCACATAGTTCACAAATGCAATTTCCATCTGGATCATGGAACACCTTCCTTGAGCAGATCTTGTGGTGAAACCCATGTACCGCAAGTCTGGTCACGACATGTCGCATTTCTTAATAAGAACTTTATTGCAGCCAATGGCCAAATTAATAAATTAACATTAAAAGACAAAAAAGATTGCCTTAGTTTTCACTACAAAACATTGTAAGTGTGACCCGTCTTTGTTTGCACAACATCACGTGATACCTATCACACTGCTCTCCACATAGCAAACAGATGCACTGCTGGTCCGGCTGATGAAATCTCTTTTTGGTGCATACTTTAAAGTGAAAACCATGCACCGAAAATCTCGTGACTATATGACGCAAATCGTACAATGCATTTGTCCATTCAGTTGAAAGCATCGCGTCAGTGCCGTAAAAGTCGTCCCATATGTCTTCTCTCTTCCTTTTCAATTCTGTCAGTAGGGTCTCATATCCAGGTGTAACGGGCAGCAGTAGGTTCAGTCTCAGGTCTTCAACAAAATATGGCTCTCTAGCTAGCAGGTAAACCAAACGGGATGGCGTGTACTTTGAAAGGCACAAAGCTCTCTTGAGATAGATGGATTTTACTCTTTCCAGATCTGCCAGGTGTTTTCTCTTGAAGTGTATCCATATATTTTCCAATCCATACGATGCAATTGGTGCTATTTTTACATGAAACAATTGGATTGCAGTCTTTAGGGACAATTTATGAATTTGTTTTATGTCACTCATCGCTTTCACTGCAGCGGTCAGCTTGTCTCTCATATGGATTGTAAAAACGTTTCCCAGAGTCTGCAAAGTTATCCCGAGATACTTAAAATGAGTCACCGATGGAATAAGTCTGTCTTTATAGCTTATCTTTCCCCGCTTCCCTCCTTTCCTGAATGTCATCATAACTGTCTTGTCCTCGTTTAAGCGTAATTCATTGACTTCAGCCCAATCCACCAACTTGTTGAAAGCTCTTTGGAGATATTTCACAGAATGGATGCATCCATCTTCGGTCCAACATCGCATTTGACGTGTAGAATTCCCTGGGTATGTCCTGTTTTTTATTCTGTAGATCTTGCAGCAGTTTTCTGTACTTGTCCGAAATTGGCAGTAGTAGTAACATTGATTCGTAGGTCTTCTATTAAAAATGTTTCTCTAGCAAGCTCGTATACAAGTCTAGACTTGGTTATCTTTGCTACAGTACATCTGATCGGGCCCGGAAGCTTCTTTGTTCTTTGCTTTTCTGTTTGTGGCGTCGACCTTCTCCTGTGTTATTTGCAATGTTGATATTGGTCTTCTTGTCCTGGTTGTGAAAGTATTGAAGGCGTATTCTTTACTATCTTTTTTAGCAAAATTTTTCTGTGGGAATTTCTGCGTCTAAAATAATGAGTAGTTCCATGGTAGTTCCCTCAAGAGATGACCCCGACCGTTGCCTACGCGATATACAAGGCCGGGAAATGTACGCTCGTTTATAAGCAAAAATTCTGTCCTTTACAAAAGCGAAGTTTTACCGCCAGATGTCTCGACTTATCGCTGAAATTTGCGTCTGGTCGTAGGCAAAGCAAATAGCTTATAAAGATAATAGCGGAAACTCCTCGCCAAAACAGGAGACAGCGCTCCCCAGCACCGCCTAGCGGTCCGAGTTGGCAACGTAAGACCAGCTGATTTACAACCGTGAGATCCAACCAAACAATTATAAGAAATCATTGACCTGTGGATGATCTAATTATCCAATTGTAATGGTTGGTACGGGGAGTATCTGTGCCATATATGGCTGTAATAATAAGAAACACAAAGTGACCCAAAATCTTTCTTCAGGTTCCCAAGAAATTATTGTAAACAAGTAGCCTACCATTACACTGATAGTTCGGTTTTCTTTTAATACAGAATGCTTTTACAATATAATTTAGCATATTTTAGCCTGTTCTTTATTTATTTATAGATGCACGCTGCGGGTTATTCGAAGCCGAAGAGCTGATTTAGATGACGTATTGAAAAGGAATGACCCAGAACATTTAAACAGAACTCATGTTGTATGCTCAGACCTCTTTGTGGAGAAAGATTTCAAGAACAAAAACTTGTTAAGTCGAGGGTAAGATCTTTGTAGGTTGTTGATAGTAGGCCTAATGTTAATATTGAAATAACAGCCTTTATAAAACGTGGTGACTCTACGGTACAGTAGGCCTAACATTTAACAACATGCATCAATATTTCCGATTGAAAGTGTACGTAGTTATTTATTGTTGTTATAAGGGGTGGAACAGCGAGGTCATCTGCCTCTAAAGTGTACGTATTGCACTATTAAAGCTAAGGAGGTTGGTGTAATATAACAAGTTCAGAAACACAAATTTTAATTTTACTGACTTTATTAGGAAATATATAAGAAGGTAACTGTTTTTTAATGAAATTAAGCGTGATCAACTCGTTTTTAAATACCAGTATGTCAAAAAGGATCGATTAAAACCAATGTGCTAATATTTCCTTGTAATGTTCAGTATTTGGCCTGGTGCAGTGCCTTCAGTTCTACTGCCTATGGCAAAGCAAACCATATGCAGAAGCAGTCCAGTATTTTTTAGAATTCTATATAAATATTGTACAGAACCAAGTATCTTTTGTTTCTTTTAACACTAATCTTTAAATTATTTGCTGCCTAAATATCAAGCCGAGACATATGTTAACTTCACAATGCAATTTCGGTCGGCGCGCACTCAAAAATGCTAGCTGTGGGTGGCAAGGAGAGTAATGCTGTCAACTCGCACGAATAGATGGCACTGTGATCGCTGTCTCCAAACGAGCGCATGCTTTTACGGCCGAGTTTCCGCTATTGGGCAAAGCCCCGACGTCATTTCACGGACATGAACATACAATAATTGTATGCTCGAAGATATTCTGAATATTATTTCCAAGATGAACAATTGCTTGTTTCCTGCAACACCACTTTTCGTTTGTTACACAAGAACTTTACCGAGGATTTTCACGATATCATTTCTCTTTCAGTTATTATTATGTTGGTACAGATGGCCGATAACCATGGAGGAAAGACTTAAATTATTCTTTTCTCCATGCCACTTAAAACAACAATTATCATCATATTATTATTATGTTGGTACAGAAAACAAAACCTTTTAATGGCTATACCATACGATATAGTCTCAATAATGCCGTGTTAATTTAATTTAGGTTTACATAGGGTCCAGATGATCCCAACACTTAAAGATATCTGCACTTTTAAGAACCTAAACTGTGTTGAACAGTTTGTTGTTAGAGAAGCTAGAAGGATAAGTAGAGGCTTATATGTACAAATAACTTCTATGTGGTGTAATTTAAGAGGAGGATGTGAACATCAGTGTGTGTAAGTTTCAATCCATCACTTTATCAAAATATAATATGACATCTGTAGTAATTACATCCACTGTAACGGTTTTGTACAAGACAGTTTAAATGTCTGCTTGCAACGAGTTAAGTAGTGTTACTAAAGCTACAATACAGGCAGATGAAAAGTGGATGGTGCCTAGTCCAGCTCCGTTGCAGTCATCAGTTACGCAGGAGCTTCCTTGGTCATCTCCATTGCGGCCACAAACTTCTTGCAGGGGCTTTCTTTGGATACGAGGATTGAGCAACTAGCTGCTGCAGTACAAGTACGAGACACCACTTCCTTACCATTGGAATCAGTGCTCTATGTCTACCGCGGACCCAGTCCACAGAGACCGCGCGGATAGGTAACATGTCGACAAACGTCCAGGTTGTGTTTGCTGATGAACTCCTTGGTGCCCTCAATGGTCTTCGATTGGTTGGTATCAATGGGACCAACGCATGGGTAGAAGAAAAGTGGATGGCGCCTAGTTGGCCAGCTCCATTACAATAGACGTAGAAGAAAAGTGGATGGCACCAAATATCCAGCTCCATTACAGCCATCAGTTTTACAGGACCTTTCTTCACTACCTCTTTACCATTGGAATCAATGCTCTATGTCTACCGCGGACCCAGTCCATAGAGACCGCGCCGATAGGTAGCATACCGACAAACGTCCAGGTTGTGTTTGCTGATGAACTCCTTGGTGTCCTCAATGGTCATCAATGGAACCAACGCATGGGTAGAAGAAAAGTGGATGGTGCCTAGTTGGCCAGCTCCATTACAATAGATCTCGCTGAGTTTCCCCTTAAAACCTCCATTGCAGCCATCAGTTTTACAGGCTTCTCGCAGAAGCTTTCTTCGGAGCCGGGGATTGATCATCGATGTTCATTCGTTGCATTTTACAGGGTCTCTTTCTTTAATGACTCTTCTTTATTTTACAAAATATGAAGATGATGATAATGACACTATGTTGTTACTCGTCCTTGTATATCCTCGTAGCTATGATGTCTCCAACCGTCAGAGTCGGTTATGGATGCTGCCACCACTCCGCAATGGCCGCTTCGGTGATGGTGGCTGCTTCTTTAGTGGCGGTGGCGGTGGCCGCTTTGGCAGCCCTGCCAGCAGCTGCCTTAGCCGCCTCGACAGCCGCCCAACAACGCATCACTAGGCCAGCGGTATCTTCAGGCTCACGGGGAGGGTCCCCACAGCTATCTCCCGAGTCGCCCATTTGTGATGTTATAGACGTCTTTTTAACTTCGTGCAAAGGCAACAGGCCAGCGGTATCTTCAGGCTCTCGGGGAGGGTCCCCACAGCTATCTCCCGAGTCGCCCATTTGTAATGTTATAGACGTCTTTTTAACTTCGTGCAAAGGCAACAGGCCAGCGGTATCTTCAGGCTCTCGGGGAGGGTCCCCACAGCTATCTCCCGAGTCGCCCATTTGTGATGTTATAGACGTCTTTTTAACTTCGTGCAAAGGCAACAGGCCAGCGGTATCTTCAGGCTGTCGGGGAGGGTCCCCACAGCTATCTCCCGAGTCGCCCATTTGTGATGTTATAGACGTCTTTTTAACTTCGTGCAAAGGCAACAGGCCAGCAGTATCTTCAGGCTCTCGGGGAGGGTCCCCACAGCTATCTCCCGAGTCGCCCATTTGTAATGTTATAGACGTCTTTTTAACTTCGTGCAAAGGCAACAGGCCAGCGGTATCTTCAGGCTGTCGGGGAGGGTCCCCACAGCTATCTCCCGAGTCGCCCATTTGTAATGTTATAGACGTCTTTTTAACTTCGTGCAAAGGCAACAGGCCAGCGGTATCTTCAGGCTCTCGGGGAGGGTCCTCACAGCTATCTCCCGAGTCGCCCATTTGTGATGTTATAGACGTCTTTTTAACTCCGTGCAAAGGCAACAGGCCAGCGGTATCTTCAGGCTCTCGGGGAGGGTCCCCACAGCTATCTCCTGAGTCGCCCATTTGTAATGTTATAGACGTCTTTTTAACTCCGTGCAAAGGCAACAGGCCAGCGGTATCTTCAGGCTCTCGGGGAGGGTCCCCACAGCTATCTCCCGAGTCGCCCATTTGTAATGTTATAGACGTCTTTTTAACTCCGTGCAAAGGCAACAGGCCAGCGGTATCTTCAGGCTCTCGGGGAGGGTCCCCACAGCTATCTCCCGAGTCGCCCATTTGTAATGTTATAGACGTCTTTTTAACTTCGTGCAAAGGCAACAGGCCAGCGGTATCTTCAGGCTCTCGGGGAGGGTCCCCACAGCTATCTCCCGAGTCGCCCATTTGTGATGTTATAGACGTCTTTTTAACTTCGTGCAAAGGCAACAGGCCAGCGGTATCTTCAGGCTGTCGGGGAGGGTCCCCACAGCTATCTCCCGAGTCGCCCATTTGTGATGTTATAGACGTCTTTTTAACTTCGTGCAAAGGCAACAGGCCAGCAGTATCTTCAGGCTCTCGGGGAGGGTCCCCACAGCTATCTCCCGAGTCGCCCATTTGTAATGTTATAGACGTCTTTTTAACTTCGTGCAAAGGCAACAGGCCAGCGGTATCTTCAGGCTGTCGGGGAGGGTCCCCACAGCTATCTCCCGAGTCGCCCATTTGTAATGTTATAGACGTCTTTTTAACTTCGTGCAAAGGCAACAGGCCAGCGGTATCTTCAGGCTCTCGGGGAGGGTCCTCACAGCTATCTCCCGAGTCGCCCATTTGTGATGTTATAGACGTCTTTTTAACTCCGTGCAAAGGCAACAGGCCAGCGGTATCTTCAGGCTCTCGGGAAGGGTCCCCACAGCTATCTCCCGAGTCGCCCATTTGTAATGTTATAGACGTCTTTTTAACTCCGTGCAAAGGCAACAGGCCAGCGGTATCTTCAGGCTCTCGGGGAGGGTCCCCACAGCTATCTCCCGAGTCGCCCATTTGTAATGTTATAGACGTCTTTTTAACTCCGTGCAAAGGCAACAGGCCAGCGGTATCTTCAGGCTCTCGGGGAGGGTCCCCACAGCTATCTCCCGAGTCGCCCATTTGTAATGTTATAGACGTCTTTTTAACTCCGTGCAAAGGCAACAGGCCAGCGGTATCTTCAGGCTCTCGGGGAGGGTCCCCACAGCTATCTCCCGAGTCGCCCATTTGTGATGTTATAGACGTCTTTTTAACTTCGTGCAAAGGCAACAGGCCAGCGGTATCTTCAGGTTCTCGGGGAGGGTCCCCACAGCTATCTCCCGAGTCGCCCATTTGTGATGTTATAGACGTCTTTTTAACTTCATGCAGACGCAACAGGCCAGCGGTATCTTCAAGCTCACGGGAAGGGTCCCCACAGCTATCTCCCGAGTCGCCCATTTGTGATGTTATAGACGTCTTTTTAACTTCGTGCAAAGGCAACAGGCCAGCAGTATCTTCAGGCTGTCGGGGAGGGTCCCCACACCTATCTCCCGAGTCGCCCATTTGTGATGTTATAGACGTCTTTTTAACTTCGTGCAAAGGCAACAGGCCAGCGGTATCTTCAAGCTCATGGGAAGGGTCCCCACAGCTATCTCCCGAGTCGCCCATTTGTGATGTTATAGACGTCTTTTTAGCTTCGTGCAAAGGCAACAGGCCAGCGGTATCTTCAGGCTCTCGGGGAGGGTCCCCACAGCTATCTCCCGAGTCGCCCATTTGTGATGTTATAGACGTCTTTCTAACTTCGTGCAAAGGCAACAGGCCAGCGGTATCTTCAGGCTCACGGGGAGGGTCCCCACAGCTATCTCCCGAGTCGCCCATTTGTGATGTTATAGACATCTTTTTAACTTCGTGCAAAGGCAACAGGCCAGCGGTATCTTCAGGCTCACGGGAAGGGTCCCCACAGCTATCTCCCGAGTCGCCCATTTGTGATGTTATAGACTACTTTTTAACTTCGTGCAAAGGCAACGGGCGTCCGTGTAGTACCGTCAAATTTCAGGTAATGACGATGCGTAGAACCAGAAGCATTATTATTCATATTATTTGGAAGAACGATATTCAATGGAATCCAAAGCAGTGTTTTTATTTTTCATATAACCCCACATGGTTATTTCCAGCTTTCCTTAGCGGAAGAATTTTTTTGGGATTGATATCCTCTAATGGGGATACATGAGCAAGTCACTCACAACACATTTCTGGTTCTGAACTGCTACGTTTCGTGTTGTACATCAGCAGATATTGTACGGTTATGGAAAATAATCATAAAGACTTCTTAAGAATGTTGTAGTTTTATTCAGCCCCATGTGCTAGAACCTGTGTTATTATGTTGTCCATGATAGCGTAATTGATATCGAGCTAGTGTTGGGAAGAAGGTGGCCGTGACTAGAAGTGGGAAACTGGACAAATTCTACACACACCCAAGTACACGGGGGAATCAACAACAACAACAACAGAAGTGGGGAAACCACGGAAAATCATTTCTAGGATGTTTGAGGTGGGAATCGAACTCACCACTTCTCATTTTTGCAACACATGGCTGAATGTTAATTTTTTTTAGAAATATACGTTTCCTGGCGTGATGAGGAACACATTCTTATCACCGTGTTGCAGTGTTCACCTGTAAATGTCACTTTGGAAAGGAGATGGCAAATTCTTGTGTGTTTGTCGCGCCCTGTCGCAGCCAAGAGACGTAAAAATAACTCCAGTCAGCTGTTTTGTTGATGAATGTGTGATAAGTAGGGCTCGGATTTTTAGGTGCTAAAAATCGTGAAAATATGTATTTTTTATGTATTAAAAATACCTGAAATATGTGACAAAAAAGTAAAAATATTTAATTATAATTTAGTTTATTAACGGGATTATAAACAATATGGAGTACTCACGAATATAATTTAGGCCTATGTTATGTCTCACTGACTGCTGACGCATTACAATACACAACGAGATACATCTTCAGGAGGTTGTCCATCACAAATGACCGATGATTATCGCGAAACACTTCTTCTGAAGGCGCGAAACTGTGACAATATGTTTCTTGCCCTTGAGGTGTTGTGTAAATTGAGATCTCTGTTCAGCCTTGATTGCTTTCCCACATGGTTGGCAGAACAGAACGCCCCCATCAGAAGTAAAATTATCTTTAAATTCTGCAACAGACGTTAACTTGTAGTTGTTTTTACTTTAGTCATCGTAGAACTTCCTTACACTTCACAGTGCCAGAAATGAACTGCATGTGAGTGACACTGGTTCAAGGTAGCTCTAGCACGTGGTGCAATATGGCTATGGACAAGGAAATCCCCGGTTTCCACAGTGAGTGGCACGGGGCGACAAGTTAAGAATAACACAGTTGCAAGCTGACAAACGCTCTGCATGAAGATTAGATAGCTCACAGGTTCTTCCCCGTTGAAGTAACACAGAACAAAAATGCAATAAACTGAAAGATCTAGCATACTGATTTAAAAAATTGAAAATATTATGTCATTTTATGTGCTAGTAAGTGAAAAGCAGGGATTTATGTATTTATAGAAAAAATGCTCAAAATATGTATTTACATAAAAACATATTTATTTAAAAGTCCGAGCCCTAATGATAAGATGCCTGACAAGGGTTGAGCATTGCACGCAGAGCCTCAACATAATCAAAAGTGCGATAACGTCCACATGCTATATCGTCAACCAGAAGCGTAACCGCGCAATCTAAGAAGCGTTCAATGATTGAACTGGGGTTAAGTTTGAAGCTTGAGAATCCCGGTACTGACAACGACCATCCCGGGAGTGGTTGTCCCTGCGGCGTTCACTCCAGGAAAATGCTAGGATCGTCATTTTTTCAAGTTCCGGGGGCAGCCAGCACATTCCCAGGGCCTATAAAAAACTAGTTACGCACACTGCCATAGCCATAGTAATATCAAATCGAACCCACACGCAAGTGCACGGAACTGATAACCTCGAGTCTTATGACACCAAATGACACAACACAATATCACAACACTAAACACTTCGTACGGTACGTCTATTTTGCAAAATAAATCGTGGATTTCGAAGGTTCTGTATTCGATTCCTTGTTCTGCCAAGCACTAAATTCTGGCCTGTGGATATTTGGACGAATTTAGGGGCTAGTAACATCATGAACTTCAGCCCCGTGTACTTGTGTCTGGTTTGGCTGATAACCTGTTTTATTGTGATGTATATGTATAGTAGTGTGTGTATTTGTAACTAAGATTAGGACTAGGAAGATGTGGCCGTGACCTAAAGTTAGGAACCAAATCAGGATTTTACTGGGGTAGAAGTGGGAAACCGCGGTAAACTACTAAGATGGTTGAGGTGGAAACGAACCGACCTCTTCTCAGTTGTTCCTCACGAGGCTGAGATGCCACCATTCCTACCCCTCAGACCGGAATTAAACGTCTCGTCAGAGCTGGGAATCGATCCTGGACCTTCGGTTGGACACCTAAGTATACTAACCACTAAACAATGTGAGTTGGTCAGCTTTGTTGGAGTACTCTCAATCTCGTGAGTTTGGTTGGTTCCTCAGTTTAGGGGATGCGACAACGCGGTCATGTATCCCCGTGTACTTTGGTTGGGTGTAGAGTCTGTCTGATAACCGGTGTTAATTGTGATGGTTGTATTAGTGTGTGTTATCTGTAATTGAGGTAAGGGCTGCCGACAATCTATTTCAAGTAGTTCCTACTTTTGCTACCAAGTGCTACCGTCAACGACACCTAGCCGTGAACTTGGCTACTAGATGCCACCGCAACCGGCACCTAATTGCGAACGTTGGAACTAATAGAGCGTTAATCAAATCTAACCTACAAATTTTGCTTCACACAATTGTAGTTAGTGGAAGGTTCATTTACATTCCATACATCTATGACATGGGCCCGCCGGCTTTACTTCCCCTCCGAAGGAAGGCATACTGAGGGATTTTTAACGCTCTTAAAAGATCCGACAACTTTGGCCAGGTTTGAACCCATGATCTTGTCTCGTGAGGAAAGTTGACAATAAATGGTTTAGGTTTTCCGAGATTTTCCTGATACTTCCTGGATTGTTGTTGTTGATTCGTTCAGGGGCTTTGCAACATCGTGGTCATGTAGCCCCGTGTACTTGGGTTTGGGTGGGTGTGTGAGGGTGGAGCGGGGGGTGCAATTTTGTCTGATAACCTGTGTTATTGTGATGGCTGTATTAGTGTGTGTATTTGTAATTCGGATGAGGATTAGGAGGGAGGTGGCCGTGGCCCACCATTTGCCGGGAGTAGAAGTGGGAAATCACGGAAAACCACTTCCAGGATGGCTGGGTTGGGAATTGAACCCGCCTATTGTCAGTTTTGCCTCTCGATGCTGAGTGTACCCAGTTCCAGCCCTCAGACCACACCAAGATGATAGTTTCTTGGCAGAGCCGAGAATCGAACCCAAGTCCCCGCGGTGACAGCCAAGAGTGCTGATATTTCCTTGAAGTAGTTATCAGGATGGTACTTAACTTACGGCTAGGGCCATCCTAGGTCCAAATACATATGCTAGTTCAGACACCACAATGATATAGGTTATCTGACAGAATCTACACGCACCTGAGTACAAGAGACTGGTTGATTGGTTGGTTCCTCAGTTTAGGAGCTTCGACAATGCGGTCATGTAGCCCCGTGTACTTTGAGTGTGTGTAAAATCTGTCTGATAACCGTTGTTGGTTGTGATGGCTGTATTATTGTGTGTTATCTTTTTTTAAAATTCAAGTAAGGACTGCAGACATTCGATTTTCAAGTAGTTCCAACTTTTGCTTTCAAACGCCACCGTCAACGACCAACTAGTTCTGAACTTTGTTACTAGATGTCACCGCAGTCGGATCCTGGTGAGGAACGTTGGAACCTAAGAGCGTTCGTCAAATATAACCTATAATTTAGCTTCACATAAGTGCAATTAGTGGAAGGATCTTTATCATGCCACAAATCTACGACATGGGACCGCCGGCTTTACTTCCCCTCCGAAGGAAAGCATACTGAGGGATTTTTAACGCTCTTAAAAATCCGACGATTTCGGTCCGGGTTTGAACCCGCGACCTTGGGCATAGAAGCTCAGCATGCTACCAACTACGCCACTGAAGCCGCTGAACGAGAGACTAATAACGTAATAATAGTTATGATAATTGTTGTTTTAAGGAACGTAACATGTGGGTTATCGGCCCCTAATGGTTTGGGTGATGTGAAAAAGTAAATGAAATGAAACTATACCGGCGGCTTCGGTGGCGTAGTTGGTAGCATGCTGAGCTTCTATGCCCAAGATAGCGGGTTCAAACCCGGCCGAAGCCGTCGGATTTTTTAAGAGCGTTAAAAATCCCTCAGTATGCCTTCCTTCGGAGGGGAAGTAAAGCCGGCGGTCCCATGTCATAGATTTATGGCATGTTAAAGATCTTTCCACTAATTACACCTGTGTGAAACTAAATTGGATAGGTTAAGAATATAAACAACGCTCTTAGGTTGCTACGTTCGTTGCCAAGAGCCGACTGCGGTGGCGTCTAGTAGCTAGTTCTGAACTAGGCCTAGTAGTCGTTGACGGTGGCGTTTGGCGGCAAAAGTAGGAACTATTTGAAAATTCAAAGTTGCAGTCCCTACTTGAATTAAAAAACAGATACACACACTAATACAGTCATCACAATTAACACCGGTTATCAGACATATTCTACACACACCCAAAGTACACGGGGCTACATGACCGCGTTGTCGCAGCCCCTAAACTAAGGAACCAACCAACCAAACTATACCTAAAACTAACTACACACTTTTTTTTCGTGTGGTCTCCTGAGAGGCCGAGTGCAGGTCTTTCTAGTCGACGCCCGTGGGCGACCTGCGCGTCAGGATGAGAGATGGAATGGATGAAGATGAATGAAAGTGGGCAAGGATGTGGATGGAAGCGGCAGTGGACTATCAGAAGGTACCGTCCGAGCATTTGCCTGGTGTTGAAAATGGGAAACCACGGAAAACCATTTCAAGGACGGCCGTCGGTGGGGCTCGAACCCACGCGTCTACCGAGTCAGCAGAGAGCTTGGCCCCATGACCTAATGCTGCGCTTTAGACAGCGTAGCCACTGCTGTCGGTTACTACACACTTACATACTGGAAGAAGAAATAGAAAACACAATAAAGATTAATGAAAACAAAAGACAGGAGTAAAGATGATGCACTTAATCCTAGAACAATGAGAATTAAGGGACTTGGAAGGAAGGAGAGCCATGAAAGGCAGATAGGAAAGGGGAAGGAGGAGAGGGCCCGCCCCAAAGGCAATGGAAAAAGGAAAAAACGGACCCAGCTCAGGAATCCTTCGGGGTCGCAAAACTCCCATACTCACCAGCCATGAGCCCTTGAGGGCGTAGGACTATCAAGGGTGCACTAGAAGTGGTGGGGCTACAGACACCCTGCCTCCTTGAGGGCCTTGTGCAGAAGGCAGGAGATATTATGAAAAGAAAAAGAAGGCTGGCCCCTCAAAGAATGAGGGTATCAGGAGAGATGAGACAAGGGTCAATTAAGGCGGGGAAATAAAAGACTCCCTAGGCCTCGAATACCCTTATACCGTTAAGGGTTGGAAGAGAACAAGAATTGACCAAGGGAGGCCGACAGGAAAGATAACTGAAAGGAGCCCGGCATAAATAAGTGGAAGTAAATCCGGACTCAGCTGGGGTCCCGTGGTCGCCGATCCACGTCCCACTAGATGTGACCTCCTGGAGGGAATAACGTAATAACATAACCATGATATATCACTGCCATTGATGCAACAGTTAGTTATTGGAGTTTTAAGGGGCGGAACAGCGAGCTCATCTGCCTCATTGAAGCAACAACATCATCATCAACAACAACAAGAACATCATATCTTTTTCAGAAAGTTTTGCACCTCTTTTCGTTGTTTCATTTGCGGTGCTAGACATCGTGGTCATTCAACTCCTTGTGCTCGGGTGTGTGTGTGTGTGTGTGTGTGTGTGTGATTTTTTTGACAATCTGTGCTATTGTGATGGCAGTATTATTGTGTGTATTTGTTATTGAGGTGAGGATTGGGAAAGAGGCGACCGTGGCCTCAAGTTAGGAATCATCTCGGCATTTTGCTGGAGTAGAAGTGGGAAACCACGGAAAATCACTTCAAGGACGGCTGAGGTGGGAATGGAACCCACCGCTTCTCAGTTTTGCCTCACGTGACTATGTGGACCCCGTTCCAGCCCTAAGACTAACTTTAAATTTTACTCGCGTGTGGCGGAGCTCTTTCCGGTAACGGGGGGAGTCCGTCATTTTGTGTAAGCTAACGATAGGTCATACATGATCCACCCACTCGTACCTAATGAGAAGGGAGACCACCCACTTTGTACCTGTGGTGCCATATTCACCGTGGCCCACATTTTAACAGGGTGTGTGGATGTTGCTGACTTACGAAGAAACCTTGGTTTGCAAATGACACTCAAACTTATATTAGCCGATGACGCGGTGGCAGTAAGAATCCAGGAGGGGATTTCTTAATGGAATTCTGTCAGCGGAACCAATTAATTGTAGGGAGTGCGTGGTTCAGAAAGAAAAATAGTCAGAAGATAACGAGGTATGGATGGGGAGATAGAAGAACGAAAACTACGATAGACTATGTTTCAGTCGAAAAAGGACATCGGAAAGAGTTAATGGATGTCACAGCCATACCACAGGAGGCCTTTGGAGGAGGCCATAGGGCAGTGGTAGCAAAATTTAAAGTAGAAAAATTATGAGATTACCAGAAAAAGGGAAAGAAAGATTATGGTCTGGAGACTAAAGGAAAAGGAGGTTGCAGACGAGTTTAAGAAAGAATTGCAAGAACAGATACCAAGGTCGGATATTACCCATGTGGAACAAGAATGGGAAAAGTTCAAGAGTGCATTTGTAACAGTGCAGAGAAAACATGTGGTAGAACATCAGGAAAGGTACGGGAAAAGGCGACAAAATGGTGGAATGATAGAGTGAAAGAAAAGGTAAAGGAGAAGAAGAAAACCTGGAAGGAATAGAAAACAAAAAATACTGAAGAAAGTAGAGCAAAATATATAGAAGCAAACAGAGATTGCAAGAAAGTAATTGCAGAGGAAAAGAAGAAAAGCTGGTAAGAATTCACTCAGGAAATAAGGGAGGATTTAAATTATGGAAAGAAATTGCTGTTTGGAATTCTAAAAAGTAGAAGAAATGAAAAGGTGAACACTGGGTTCATGAAAATCAAAGAAGGTGAAATATTGACAAAACCAGAAGAGATAACGGACGGATGGAAAGAATATTTCAGCGAGCTGTTGAATGTGAGACGCCAGACATGCGGAGAAGTTGCGCAAACAGCCAAAACGATGGAGGAAAAAATGGAAGAAGAACCAGACATTACTATGACAGAAGTGGAATGGGCAGTTAGGAAGATGAAGATGGGGAAAGCTGTGGGAATCGACGATGTGGCAATGGAAATGATCAAGGTGGCAGGACCAGTGGGAAGACCCCCCCCCCCCACTTTGTACCTGTGGAGCCGTTTTCACAGTGGCCTACATTTTAACCGAGTGTGTGGATGTTGCTGACTTGCGAAGAAACCTTGGTTTGCAGATGACGCCCAAACTTATATTAGCCGATGACGCGGTGGCTGCTGATCTCGTCATCCGCTTTATAAGTGAGAGTGGGTTAGGGCCAGCAATCTAAATTTTCCAGTGTACATTGACGCAAAGACTTGTTCTTTGGAATTTTTTGTTTATTCCGTAATTTTTTGTTCATTATTATAATTATTAGTTTTATTTAATTTTTTTGTTTTATTAATTTTCGGTAAGCCTCCGTGGCTTAGGCGGCAGCATGCCGGCCTCTCCCCGCTGAGTCCGTGGTTCCAATCCCGGTCACTCCATGTGAGATCTGTGCTGGACAGAACGGAGGCAGACAGGTTTTTCTCCGGGTACTCCGGTTTTCCCTGTCACAAATTTCATTCCAGCAACACTCTCCACTATCATTTCATTTCATCTGTCATTCATTTAATCATTGCCCCAGAGGAGTGCGTCAGGCCTCGGCAGCCGGCACAGTTCATATCCTCGCCGCTAGATAGGGGCTTCATTCATTCCATTCCTGACCCGGTCGGAGACTGGAAGCAGGCTGTGGATTTTTCATTAATTTTCGACATTTTCATATTTAGATGTCCATCTCCCAATTATTAATTTCATTCTAAACTTGTATACTTTATTCTGTGTTAAGAGGGACAGATGGCCTCGTAGTTCCACCCCTTAACACAACAATAACTAATAAATTTAAATTTCTTGGCAGAGCCGTGAATCCAATCCATACCTCCGGGGCGACAGCCAAGAGTGCTACCTGCCACTGAGTACAAATAAACAAGAAAATGATGATAATTCTTTTTTATGGGGCCTAACATCTAGGTTATAGGCCCCTATAAAGAAGAAAAGAAGGCGTGAATGAGTGAAACTGGCAGTGACCGACTTCATGTCTTTTTGAATGCGCGGTATGCAGCACGTGGGAAGGCTTCTGCATATATATTTTTAACTTGTTCTCGTTTTACATTATCTGTTTACCTTAATTTTATTTATGAAGACTTCCCAGTCCCCGACGAGGGGAATCAACTATATGATATTAAAGTTCCTTCTGTCAGTTCAAACCCAGCTGACTTCTCATGGCGCGGCGCGGCGCGGAGAAAATAGATGGCGTATGACCGGGCAGTCGGGAACACACGATTCCCCAGATAAGGCAGCACGTCAAGACCTAAAAAACCTATGTATTAGTAAAAGGTTCGTGGCTTAGGAGAAAACAGGAAGAAACTTACATCACATTCGGCAACACCGCTTGCAGGCCTACTAATGTGAGTAAACCCGGAAACCAGAAAACGAGACGTGAAAAACTGGTTTTGATGAAAATATCAACAAATCTGAGTGCCATAAACAAGATAACACGTAACAGATATGTAGCCAGCTGGTACTCAGATGAAGGTTACAGAGGTAGGCCATGAGGAGGCCGGTCTTGTGGAGGGAGGGTGGGAAAGAGAACCCGTCCAACCACATTTCCGTCCCTTCTTTCTTATCACACATGCCATATTCTAGCGTTGTTGCCAGATTATGGAGTACAGTCTACCACAAAGTGTCTGCAGCATCCATGGAAGTTTGGGAGAACCCCTCGCTGTACACGGATCCACCCTGGACATATTTTTTTTATCTTGTTATACTACACCAGGGTTCTCAAACTGATGCTCGCGAGCACCACGACGCTCTTTATATGACATTTAGTGCTCTCGTCGTTCTAGCGAAAAAGTGCTCCCCTGAGGTCCATTCTTCAAATAAAATTCTGCTGCACGAACCGGAATAATAGTGTTTTGACAGTCAGAAATGGTTATCATTTTGTGAAGTAGTATTTTATACAGAAAAAAATAATTCAACATCCCTATTTTGTGAGTAACACGAAAGATGCTGATACGACTCGACTGTCCACACGTAAATGTACCTTATCTGCAAGCAGTTATAGCATGCCTGGTGAGCGGTGAATCCCTAGCTATTACAGCATTTCAGAGGTAAAGAGAGACAGGAAAAGGACAGAGAGGTGCCTGCTGGTTCCATTCTTCTTCTTCTTCTTCTTCTCCTTCTTCCGATTCCGCCATCAAAGGACCACGTCATTTCAACTGCTTCTTGCTGCATCGAGCTTAACATCCTCCCAGTACTTTCGCATTAGTTCTCGATGCTGTTGTTTCCTTTCCTCAGTCCACTTCTTGCCTGTTGGAAGCTTAGGCTTTTCTTGGAAACATCGGTGTGCTGTTGGTTTTTGCTTAAGGGGAGACACGTTCCCAGATATCGTTGCTTGTAATTCCCACTTCTTGTAAATCTTTGTCCACCTCAGTGAACCAAGCTCCCTTGGTTTTCTTTTTGAGGAAGTAGGTGAAATTCTGTCAATCGCGCTGGGTTCATTCTTGTTATCATCATCTTAATTTCCCCTTTTCCAGCTGGCACTGGGTGGGGGCAAATATGGTTCCTCTCTACTTTGTTCTGTCGTTCCATCATTCCTCTTCCGACACGGTGATCCAATCCTGGTTCCGTTTACTAATGCTATTCTTCACCGAGTCCATCCAACGCATTCTTGGTCTTCCTCGTCCTCTCTTCCCTGGCATCCGTCGTTCCAGTGCTCGTCTTGGTAGTCTTACTGCATTCATCCGTTTGACTTGTCCAAACTATCTCAATCTGTTTTGCTCCACTTTGCCATTTAGTTTCTGTACTCCCAGTTCGTTCCGTATATCTTCATTTCTTACTCTGTCTCTCCTTGTTTTCTGGACCATACTTCTCAGGAATCTCATCTAAGCTGCCTGTACTCTGCTCTCATCCCTCTTAGTCATTGTCCAAGTTTCTGCTGCATATGTCATTATAGGAACATAATATGCTTTGTACATAACTTATTTAGCCTTAATTGGTATATCCTCGTTCCATACTAGTCCCCGTACCTGTTGGTAGAAAGCACTCCCGAGTTGTATTCTTCAGCTAATTTCCAAATCTAGTCTTCCATCTTCAGTCAGTTCACTTCCCAAGTATATGAAATGTTTCACCACTTCCAATTCCTTATCTCCGACTTTGATTACTCCTTTTCCTTCTTTCTTACATCTACTCACCACCAATGTTTTATTCTTCTCCACATTTATCTTCAATCATCATTGCACAATCTTTTCATTTATTACGCCTAACTGTTCTTGTACCTCCATCTCATCCTCGCCCCAGATCACAACATCGTTTGCAAACAACATTACCTTCATCTTTGCCCTACTAAAGTCTTTCATTGCTGCCTTCATGATGTCATCCATCACCATTAAGAACAATAATGGTGACAACACACTTCCTTGCTTTAGTCCAGTGACAATTTTAAACCATTCCGATGTCTCGACTCTAGCTTTCACACTACTGTAGTAATCCATGCACATTCCTTTTATCATATCTCTCAGTTCCTTGCCTATCCCCCTATGTGTTAAGCTTTCCCAAACTTTTGTTCTAGGGATGCTATCATAGGCCTTTTCTAGATCAATAAATGGCATTACCATATCCTTCCCATATTCCGAACTCTTTCCAATGTTCTGTCTCAGAATGAAAATGGGTTCCACTGTTCACCTGCCCCTCTAAATCCAAACTGCTCCTCCTCTATTTGGTTTTCAACTTTTACTCTAACTCTTTTTTCTAGGATTCTTTCCATTACTTTGGCAACATGCGAGATGATGGTGATTCCTCGGTAGTTACCACACACCTTCCTGTGACCTTTCTTGAATATTGGCAATATTATTCCCTCTTTCCAGTCTTCAGAAACTTTCTTCTCTCTCCACACACTCCTGAGAAGTCTGTATGTCCACTGCAGTCCCACTGGTCCTGCCGCCTTGATCATTTCTATTGCCACTTCGTCGATACCCACAGCTTTCCCCATCTTCATCTTCCTAACTGCCCATTTCACTTCTGTCATAGTACAGTAATATCTGGTTCTTCTTCTATTTTTTCCTCCACCGTTTTGGCTGTCTGCGCAACTTCTCCGCATATCTGGAGTCTCACATTCAACAGCTCGCTGAAATATTCTTTCCATCTGTCCGTTATCTCTTCTGATTTTGTCAATATGTCACCTTCTTTGTTTTTCATGAACCCAGTGTTCACCTTTTCATTTCTTCTACATTTTATAATTCCAAACAGCAATTTCTTTCCATAATTTAAATCCTCCCTTATTTCCTGAGTGAATTCTTACCAGCTTTTCTTCTTTTCCTCTGCAATTACTTTCTTGCAATCTCTGTTTGCTTGTATATATTTTGCTCTACTTTCTTCAGTCTTTTTTGTTTTCCATTCCTTCCAAGTTTTCTTCTTCTCCATTACATTTTCTTTCACTCTATCATTTCACCATTTTGCCGCCTTTTCCCATACCATTCCCGATGTTCTACCACATGTTTTCTCTGCACTGTTAAAAATGCACTCTTGAACTATTCCCATTCTGTTTCCACATGGGTAATATCCGTCCTTGGTATCTGTTCTTACAATTCTTTCTTAAACTCTTCTGCAACCTCCTTTTCCTTTAGTCTCCAGACCACCATATGGTCCCAAAATCTCCGCTCTTCCTTGTCTGTCTCCTCCCACTTGTGCATTCAAATCCCCCATTACTATTATTTCCTTATCCTCTATATATTTTTCCACCTAGGAATTCTTCTAAGTTCTCTTCTTTATTCCCCGTTTGTGGAGCATATACTTGATCCAGATCTTTTGTCCCTGTCTGGAACTGTACCCTTCCTATGATCATCCTGTCACTTATCTTCTTCACCTCCTCCACATACTCTAGGACATCCTTTCTTATAATAATTCCTACTCCATTTTTTGCCTCCTGTCCTCCACTGTAAAACAGCCTATATCCTTCCTTTAGTTTTCTTTCCCCTCTTCCTTTCAATTTCGTTTCACTGAGACCGAGGATGGCTATATCCTTCTCTATCATGAAGTCCACTAGCTCCTCAGTCTTGTCCGTCACTATTCGGATGTATTGCGATGCTGGTCGCCCATTTCTCACAGCTCCCCCAGCATCTGAAGAACTGCGAGTTGCCTGCAGGGGACGCCCTATCATTTTCCGAGGCTGAACCATATTTGCTTTTATTTTAGGCTATTATTAAGATGGGGTCGCCACTCCCAAATGCATTTTTTGACCTACTGCCAGGTATGAACTAGGCCGCTCCTAACATGGAGAACAGACGCCTCTTGTAGGCGCTCCTCTGGAGTACAGACGCTACGGGTGTCCATAATATGGACAAATATATTTTACTCTATTAACCCCGAGCACTGGGTTGCCTCTTTCGCCATCTTTGCTGTACCGAAGGACTCCTTCACCACCGCAGATGGTCTTCATTCATACCTTGAGCTGGGCTCTCCATATTTATAACCCTTGGAGAGAGGGTGTCCCACTCAACTGTTACTACTGTCCTCAGTAATATCGCTGTATCCTTGTGATTCTCCATATTGTTATATGATATTGATATTGTTATACGGCCGTAAAAGGTAATTCTCCTTTTCCTCATGGTGTCAGTTATTTTTCCACATGGATGTAAAGTTCGTGGTTGTGCCGTCTCGTATATTCCCCATTTTCTTTACTGGGCCCAAGATTTTCTTAGAATTTTCCTTTCTTCCACTTCCAGTTTCTCTATTAGTCCCTTGCGATGCATTGCAAGGCGCTCTGCAGCATACAAGGCCTCTGGACGGATGATTGTTTGGTAGTGTCGTAACTTGCCATTTATAGATATGGATTTCTTGTTATAAATGGCTTTTGTTAGATTATATGCCATTTCCATTTTCCTGAATCTTGACTCGAAAGCTGCCTTCTCGGAGAGATTGGGGTCTATCCACTCACCCAAATATTTGAACGCTTTCGTTTGCTTGATTTTCCCCTGTCCTACACCCAGCTCTTTTGGCACTTGTTTGATATTAGTGATGAATTCTGTTTTTTCAAAAGTGATCCCAAGGCCTGTTTTTGCTGATTGAATCTGGAGTTAATTAATTTGCACTACGGCTGCATTTAAGGAATCTGAAAAATTTGCAAGATCATCTGCGAATGCTAGGCAGTCAACTTTCAGGTTCTGTCTTTTGTAGCTCAATCTGACTCCATCATCAGCCCTGTTAACGTTCATTATTTTTCGCCACTCTCGGATGACTTTTTCGAGCATGCAGTTGAAGAGCAAAGGTGATAGTCCGTCTCCTATCTTACTCCGGTCTTGATTTCAAAGGGCTCTGAAATTTCTCCCCTGAATGTAACTTTGGAAGTAATGTTGGTTAAGGTTTCCTGAATAATTGTTCTTGTTTTGTTGTCCAGTCCCAGTTCTTTCAGTATTTGAAATAGTGTGGGTAGATCAATAGAGTCATAAGCCTTTATGAAGTCAATTTAATAGTACTCCGGTACTTAGTATGGCTTTCAGTCTTAAAAACGCTGAGAACGCCAGTACTAAATAATATAGTACAGTACACAGAGCAATATGGCGTTTGATTAGTCTACTAGACAAGTTTTAAATAATGCAAGTAAACCTTTTCTCCCGCTACACCACGCACGTTTTACTACATCCCCACCAGAGGCGTATTCTTAGGGCTGCCGGGGCTACCGGCGGTAGCCCAAGAAAATTACATTAAAAGAAATAAATAACACTTTATTACAGTTTCAACAAAGCATTCAAACAATTGTGACTTTCATGCACATTCTTCTTTATCGAAAGAAGAGTAGTCAACGCGGCAACGAAGTAGAAACCGACCAAGAAAGCGGCAGCCTTACGCCACTCTTCCCATCTCTCCGCACCCACCCTTGTTCCGTGCAGACACAGCGCTCATAGCGAGCGAGATGCCGCTACAGCCAGCGGTTTCTTAGAAGTTAAATCGTTTAAAGCAACAAATAGCCTACAATAAATATACATTATCGGGCGCATAGATGTGAATATGTTTTAGAAGTTGTAGTATTTTCGATGAGATATTTATTTAAGTGTGTGTTTGCTGAAGAATCTGTATGTACCGGTAGTGTTTTGTTTTAACTGTGCCAGTTGTGATTTTGTAAGGAGATTATGGAACAAACACCTGCGGGGGCTTTAAATGGCAATGACTGTATAATAGAGAGTTTGTTAGAAGTTCCTTTCAACCGTCGTCCATGCAGTGGGAAAGTTCATATTATACATATGACAAGGCCTACACCTGAACTGCAATTGTGTGCCAATGTGTACACGTCAGTTCACATCATCTACATACAGTAATCCCCGTGTGGGTGCGGGATAGAATACACCCACGGTATGCCCTGCCTGTCGTAGGAGGCGACTAATAGGGCCGACATGGCCGAATAACTTGCCAGTTTTGATTTGTTCAGACCCCCTGTGGATGGGGAGGGCAGAATTCATCCACGGTATCCCCTGCCTGTCGTAAAAGGCGACTTAGAGGGGGCCTTATAAAGGTCGATTTTGGTTTTCTGGTCCCAGCTCTGGTTTGACCAATAGAAACAAACATGCATGCTGTTAGGGGAAGGGCCACCAGCTTGGCCATCTGGCCAGAAAGCCTAGACGGTATGCCCCATCCCGTCAGGTGGGTGCGCCATGTACCCTACAGTAGTATCCGCCTTACAACGAAGGTCCCTGCATGGCCGAATACTGGAGCTGCATAAATCCTGTGCATGCCGAGGGGGAAGTGCCTGTTCGAGGCACTGGGACCCCGGGCAATATCTGCTATGCCAGGTAGGTATTGCCTTGGCTGGGTGGCGCCCACAGTGATAGCCCCCGTTCGGAGTGGGCAGTATTCGGGGAGGATTTCGTCCGGGATGCCAAGTAAGCGATCACGGACACCTGTACAGGGTGGCACCCTTAAAAAGCCGTCTCTTGAGTGTCGAGCTAATCCCAAGGTGTGTACGCCTTGGGATGAAGCCTTTAATAGAAGATTCCCCGCTGATAAGTCTCCTCGCTACCTGGTAGCTACGAGGACTGACGGGGGTGATTTTAAACTAGTAAAATCAATAATTTTTTCTGAGGAAATCGAGGGGAAATTCGGGGACCTAAGCGGGATTTCCAAGCTCCGGAACGGTCAGCTGCTGCTGCACACCGTTGATCGGAAGCAAACCGAAGCGTTGCTGGAATGCACGCAATTCGGCGAAATTCCCGTTAAGGTCTCAAAACACGAAACGCTGAATGAGGTCCGAGGAGTTATTTTCCATCGTGACCTCATTTTAAATAGCGATGCGGAATTGTTGCGGGATCTGGGGAAGAGAGGCGTCACCAAGATTAGGCGCATCACCCGAAAGATTGGAGAGAACAGCGTCGATACCGGCGCTTTTATTCTCCATTTTGAGGGTGATGTTGTACCTAAGCAGGTGAAGGTCACATCGTACCACTGCGATGTTCGACCGTACATCCCTCCACCTATGCGCTGCTATCAATGCCAGAAATTCGGGCATGTTTCCGCCAGGTGCACTGCCAAGGCCGTGTGTAGAGAGTGTGGCAAGGGGACACATGAGGGTGAGAGGTGTACGCCTCCCCCGATTTGTCCTAACTGCCAAGGAAGCCACTCTCCACGATCGAAGCAGTGCCCTGAATTTTGTAAGGAAGCAAAAATTCAAGAAATAAGAACTCTTGATAGGCTTTCATATCACGACGCTCGCAAGAGGTACCGTGATATGAATGCCCCCGAATTTCGGGTATCGTTTGCAGCTGCAACGACGCCCTCATTCACCCCTGCCGCATCTTTACCGAGTGTAGTACCCTCGACGCCCGTATTTTCAGCAGTATTGAAATCACCCCTCGCTGCACCAGCGAAAAATGTCAGCCCGAAGGAGGTACAACAACCTTCTTCGGCCCAGCAAAAGAAGGCGCCGGTTATACCATCTAAACCGGCACAATCGGAGAAGAAGTCATCTTCTTCTCCGAAACGGTCGGCGAATAAGTCTTCCCCAGTTAAAGGGGGAAAGAAGACTTTCCCGACCGGGGCTGGTCCTTCTTCCAGCCCACCTAATACGAAAAATATAGGGGAGAAGAGGGAGACGGTTCGTCGCCGTCTCTCTCGCCCTCCTGCTGACGGGGTGGCTACTGTCTCTGCTGGCCTTTCCGCTCCCACTACCACCAAGGGAGCGAAGCCTGCTGAAGCCAAGTCCGTCCGTATGGAGGAACTCCCCTATAGAAAAGAAAATAGATCGGCGGAGGAGAGGGGAGCGGTTCAGCGCCGTTTCTCTTCCTCTCCTAAAGGCAGGGCTGCTCACGTATCTGCTGGCCATCCCGCTCCCACCACTACCAGTGGAGCGGTGCCAGCAGGAGCGACCTTGTTTTATAAGGACCCGGCGTCTGTGGGGAAGGGACCATCAACTTCCCCAAACACACGTCGGCGCCGATCCAAGAAGAAATCTCTTCGGGGCGTGTCGGGGACAGACACCCAGTCTTCGGACCGGGAGAAAGTCCCTCGACACCGCTCTCGCTCTTCCCCAAGAGCGAGACTCGTGAGGTCCGACGACGACCGCGCGCAACCCAGGAGAGCGCCCGCTCCATTTTCTTCGTCTTCGGACGGAGATGTGGAGATTGAGGTGTGCTCTCCTGCCCCATCACCTCCAACTAGAGATGGGGAAGGGTGGCAAACGGTCAAGCATAATTAGAAGACCCACTTCTACTTAAGTCCACACCATGGCACTATTACAATGGAACTGTAATAGCTATTCTGTTCATCTCGCTGAGTTACGACAATTAATATCTTCGTTTTCGGCTACCATTGTCTGTCTTCAGGAATCCAGGTTTCGTCCTGGACATGAGACAACAATGCGTCACTTCAAACTCTTCTCTAAAGACCGGATGGACGGAGCTGCGGCCGCTGGTGGCGTCTGCACTCTTGTCCACTCTAACCTCTTTAGTGAAGAGGTGCCGTTGCGTACTCAGCTAGAGGCAGTTGCAGTTCGTACTTCGTTGCCAGTAATGGCAACAGTATGTAACGTGTATATCCCGCCTGATTCTCAGCCGGATTACGACCAGCTGGTGGATCTAGTCTCTCAGCTCCCCCCTCCTTTTCTCCTTCTGGGAGATGTTAATGCCCACAACACCATCTGGGGCTCCGCTACCACTAGCGGTAAAGGGAGAGATTTTGAGAGGCTGATCAGGCGGCTGGACCTGTGTCTGTTGAACACAGGGGAGCCTACGCACTTCTCTATTGCACACGGTACTTATTCAAGTATCGATATTACCCTGTGCAGTCGTGCGCTGGTTCCCCTGCTACAGTGGGGTGTACACGATGACCTTTGTAATAGTGACCATTTTCCAATTATCGTTACTCTTCCGAACCAGAGAGCCATCGAGTTACCAAGTCGATGGCTTCTCCGTCGGGCTGATTGGCCAACTTTCACGGCACGTGCGGTGTTTGCCGAAGATACCTTTGAGAGTGTCGACGATCATACCATTCACATAACGAATGGTATTTTGACTGCTGCTGAGGAAACAATACCTTCCTCATCCGGCAACTCACGCCGGAAGCTTGTCCCTTGGTGGACAGCCGAGATTGCAGCAGCCATTAAAGATCGTCGACGTGCTTTCAAATGCTATCGGAGGCAAAACACTATGGCCAACCTTATCACCTTCAGAAGGATGCGTGCTAGAGCCCGATACCTGATTCGGGAGAGTAAGAAAACGACATGGGAAAAGTATGTGTCGTCCATGACGGCGCATACTCCTTCATCTCAAGTGTGGACTAAGCTTCGTCGGATCTCCGGACACCCGACATCACTATCGATACCCGGAGTGTCCATCAATGGAGACATCATCACGGACCATCTCGCCATTGCCAACAGCATTGGCTCGCACTTCTCCGATGTATCCTCCTCCGGGAGTTACGATCCTACATTTCTGACTCTGAAGCGGGAGGCAGAGACTCACCCCTTGTCCTTTGCCACTGCTGCTTCGGAGTCCTATAATGTACCATTCTCTGAATGGGAACTGCGCAGTGCGCTTGCACTGTGCAGGGATACGGCTCCTGGACCGGATAACATACATAATCAAATGTTAAAACATCTGTGCGAATCCAGTATTAAAAAACTGTTGATCCTCTTCAATCGTATATGGATTGAAGGGGAGTTTCCATCTCAATGGCGAGAGGGGATCGTGATACCGATTCCCAAGGCTGGAAAGGATCCCAAGTTTGTAAGCAGCTATAGGCCCATTTGTTTGACAAATGGCCTATGTAAGCTGCTCGAAAAGATGGTGAACCGTCGACTGGTGTGGTTCTTGGAGGATAAAGGTCTCCTGTCTGAGTACCAATGTGGATTTCGCTCTCATAGGTCCACCACTGACCATCTGGTGCGACTTGAGAGCGCCATACAGGAGGCTTTTTTCCGAAAGCAGCACCTAGTCACGGTTTTCTTTGACCTCGAGAAAGCCTACGACACCACATGGCGCTACGGGATCCTTTCCACCCTTCACAAGTGGGGATTCCGTGGTAACTTACCGACTTTCATTGCGAATTTCATGTCCGTCCGACTCTTCCGTGTAAGGATCGGTAGGACATTATCGCAGTACTATACCCAAGAAAATGGAGTTCCTCAGGGTTCAGTGCTGAGTGTCACCTTGTTCGCGATTGCCATTAATGGCATTGTTGCCGCCGCCGGGTCCGCGGTAGTTCCATCGCTGTATGTAGACGATTTAGCTCTGCATTACAGCTCTGGAAGTATGGCAGTCGTGGAACGGCAATTGCAGCTAGCCATCAACCGGGTCGACAGGTGGGCTCACGACCGGGGTTTTCGTTTTTCAGCAGCGAAAACCTCCGTCGTCCATTTTTGTCGGCTACGGAGGCTACATTTACACCCGGAACTACATCTCAGGGATGCTGCGTTACCGTTGGTTGACACTTATCGCTTCCTGGGGCTCCATTTTGACAGCAAGTTAACGTGGCAGCACCATATACGGCAATTGAAAATGACATGTCTCAGGAAACTGAACATGCTCAGGTTTCTTAGTGGCACTACGTGGGGGGCTGACCGTGCGGTGCTGCTACGGTTCTACCAAGCCCTCGTCCTGTCCCGGCTAGACTATGGTTCTGCGGCATACGGTTCAGCAAGGCCGGCAACCTTGAAAATGCTGGACAGTATCCACCATAGTGGCGTTAGGCTGGCTACCGGTGCCTTCCGGACCAGCCCGATACCCAGCCTACTCGCCGAATCGGGTGTTCCACCTTTAAATTATAGACGCCAACATATGCTTTTAGCATATGCTGCCAATGTGCGTCAAATGCCGCAACACCCGACCTATCAAGCTCTCTTCGGTACCCAAAACCACCAGGGGTACGCCAACCGGCCTCGTGCCACTCGGCCGGTTGGTATTAGACTTGATAGCTCATGTACTGAAATAGGAGTGGCTGTAGGTCCCTGTATGATCCGGACATCTAGCGAGGTGCCTCCGTGGCAAGTCCCGCGTCCGGAAATTCGGTTAGATCTGCACCGAGGTCCTAAGGTGAACACTGATGCTTCCGTTTACCGGAGGCAGTTCCACAGCATAGTTCACCAGTTTCCGGACGCTGGCATTCTATACACGGATGGTTCGAAGGTGGACGAGAAGGTGGGTTGTGCTTACGTTATTGATGGTGCAAATACCAAGATCTCTTTGCCTGAGGCCTGTAGTGTGTTTACTGCGGAGCTCGTTGCCATCTATGAAGCTCTGCAGTTTGCACTACAGGATGCTCGAATCCACTTTCTCGTGTGTACCGACTCTTTGAGTTCGTTGCAGTCAATTGCTACATGTTTCCCGCAACACCCCCTAGTGCAGCGAATCCACGACCTACTAGCCGGGCTGTGCCACGCTGACACTCGAATCACCTTTCTGTGGCTTCCAAGCCACATGGGAATTGCGGGAAATGAGTTAGCGGATCAAGCTGCAAAAGAGGCGGTATCACTACCACCTCGACTAATGGAGGTACCCGCTAGAGATATTCGCTCTCAGTTACGCCTACAAGTTCTGGCTTTTTGGGAGAGTCAGTGGCTAGCTGACCCACTGCCCAATAAACTGAGAGCGATCAAGGGAACTACTCGCGTGTGGCGGAGCTCCTTCCGGGCCCGGAGAGAGTCAGTCATTTTGTGTAGGCTAAGGATAGGTCATACAAGATCCACCCACTCGTACCTAATGAGAAGGGAAGACCCCCCACTTTGTACCTGTGGAGCCGTATTCACCGTGGCCCACATTTTCACCGAGTGTGTGGATCTTGCTGACTTACGAAGAAACCTTGGTTTGCAGACGACACTCAAACTTATATTAGCCGATGACGCGGTGGCTGCTGATCGCGTTATCCGCTTTATAAGTGAGAGTGGGTTAGGGCCAGCAATCTAAATTTTCCAGTGAACTTTGACTCAACGACTTGTTCGTTTTTGAATGATAATGTTTTGTTTTTCCGTAATTTTTGTTTATTTTTATAATTTTTATTTTTTACTTAATTGTTTGTTTTTGTTTTATTAATTTTTGGTCTTTTTAAATTTAGATGTCCACCTCAAAATTTTAAATTCAATTCAAAATTTGTATTCTTTAATCTGTGTTAAGAGGGGCAGATGACCTCGTAGTTCCGCCCCTTAAAACAACAATAACTAACTAACTAACTACATACAGTAAATGTTAGGTGTACCGGTAATAGGTTATCTGGCAGTTCTAAACTGTCTAAATTGTATTGCTGGCCGTGTTTGTTATTTAATCGTGAAGTTAATGTATAGTCAAAGGAAGTGTTTTCAAATATGAACTCTTTTCGCACGGCAGTTCAAAAGCATGTTTTGTGTATTAAGCTCAGTGGTATCCCAGATCTTCAGACCAGTAGGCTATAAGCCACTGATCCCCACCCACGCTATGTGTTAGACTTCAGCGTTTCACCCTCAGTCGCATTTGGACGAGGCAGCACTGGGAGGTAGGTAACCAGTAAGTCATGCCACAAGAAAGGGCTGTGGAGATAATCAAGGTCAACATTCTCACGCGACATCATGTTGCATGTGTCAAGGCACATCACGATACCAGACAGAAACACTTGGTATCAACTTATCTGCACGAGTGCAACAGATGTACACTCTATAATGAATAGGTATACTAGGTTCTTTCGATAACACAAGGCACGTTGCGGCTTCGGTGGCGTAGTTGGTAGCATGCTAAGCTTCTATGCCCAAGATCGCTGGTTTAAACCTGGCCGAAGTCGTCGTATTGTTTAAGTGCGTTCGGAGGGGAAGTCAAGCCGGCGAGCCCATGTCATAGAATAATGTTATGTAAATGAACCTTCCACTTACTACAATATTGTGTGAAGCTAAATTTGTAGGTTAGATTTGATTAACGCTCTATTAAGTTCCAACGTTCGTCGCCACCTGCCGGTTGCGGTGGCATTTAGTAGCCAAGTTCGCATATAGGTGTCGTTGATGGTAGCATTTGGTAGCAAATGTAAATTGATCGTCTGCAGTCCTTACTTGAATAATTCAATTGTATCTGTAATTATTACAGATAACACACACTAATACAGGGATCACAATTTGTGATCTTCCAATGTCCGCCTCGTTGCGTAGTGGCTAGCATACTTGGCTGTCAACGCGGAGGCCTGGGTTCGATTCTCGGCCCTGCCAAAAAATGTACTTCTGGTCTGAGGGCAGGAACGGTGTGCAACCAGCTTGGTGAGGCAAGACTGAGACAGATCTTGGATCTGCACAGACACTCCTCATCATTAAGTAAAAGTTCAGACTTTCACGACCGGCGTTGAAATAGGAATCTCTGTTTCGCGGGGTTATAGGCCGTGTTCTAAGGACAATTTTTTGTCATTAGCCCGCGAAACAGAGATTCCTGCTCCTCATCGTTGTTCATTGTCATGTATAGTAGTATCTTATGTAAATTTTATCGGAAAGTGCCCAGTTGTAGAGTGGAAGTTAGTAACCAGGTTGTTGCCTGATGGCCTTGTGTTCTATATGAAGCGAAACCTACTTAGGAGCGACACGGTATAACGTCGAACTAACGCATTGTTTAGAAACTGACAAGGATCTAGGTGGCGGTAACTGGATATATACACGCTTTGGTTAAAATTATTTTATTATATAATTGTTTGGAATCGAATAG
Source organism: Meconema thalassinum (assembly GCA_946902985.2). NCBI lineage: Eukaryota > Metazoa > Arthropoda > Insecta > Orthoptera > Tettigoniidae > Meconema > Meconema thalassinum. The sequence continues at coordinate 297,972,409 of OX336394.1, forward strand.
ATGCGGTTGTTATAAAATACGACGAGATTCTACACGTCCTAGTGAATGTAATTGTTTAATAGAGTAGATTCAGATCCTTAAATAATGGAGAAGAATCCGTGAAATGTGATCCTTTATAAGATGAACCAGATATATCGCAAGTTTGCGGAAAATAAAGAACACCTGTATAGGGTGGGCCTGTTTGCCATCTCTTGATGACTACAGTACATTTGCATTTGTCAGTTGGCACAGGCTAGAGTAAAAGGTGGCTTTTCACCGATGTCTCAGTCTCACTCATGGCTGTGATTATATGGAAGCTACTGAGGTATGGGTGGTGCTTAGTAATGGCATTCAGAGCACAGTCAGTGCCTGTGAATGCTGTGAAAGGTTCTACTCATAGGGTTAGTACTACTGTTCTGACTCAGTGAGGAAAGCAATGGCAAACTACCTCACTCCTCTTCTTGCCTAGAACGCCTCAATATAGCTCTGCCTTGGGTTTTTGTGGGTATCTACTCGCATAACGTAACGGCGGTGCTTTTTGAGGATCCAACCAGCCTTCGGGCTGACTACCTAACACACTGTATAGGGTACACGTACACGTTATACCCCAAATCACAAGTAAGCCTAGGTAGCTAAATGGATTTGTAAAGCACGGCACTTTCCGGTTAGTAAGATATAGAGTGATTCATTACATATTATACTTTCCTTCCTATCATTATACTCAGTAGTAGTTATTTGGTCATTTCCATATTTACTCTTTACATATATTATTTCTAAGAGAGAGGGGGGCGGGGGGGGAGGGGGGGGAGAGTGTTTGCCATAAGCAAGCTTTATTGTCCTTCTGCCCGGGAGGAGAGTCTTATGTGCTCTGTATTTCTTTCTCATTGTGGAAATGAGTGGCGCCCAATGGAATTTGTTTACGGGTTAGAGCGATCACAAGACTAAGAAGAGGAAAGTTCGATTCCTACCTCAGCAATCCTAGAAGTGGTTTTCCTTGGTTTCACACTTCAACTCGAGGCAAGACTTCCCACCCAAATCCTATCTCAATTACAAATACACCCACTAGTTCAGACATCACAGTGACACAGGCTACCAGACAAGTTCTACACACACCCAAGTGGTCTTACGGTTACCATTTGCCTGGAGCAGAAGTGGAGAAATCATGGAAAATCATTTCCAGGATGGCTCGCCTTTTCTCACTTTTTGCCTCACGAGACTGAGTGTACCCCGTTCCACCCCTCAGACCAGAATTACATTTCTTGGCAGAACTGAGAATCGAACCCGGGCCACCACGCTGACAGCCAAGAATAATACCAACAACATAACGAGGTGGACGAGGGAGAATTAACAATAAAAAAATAATTAAAACTAAAGACAGTTTGTTTAATTGTAACTGTTATCAGTTATTTTATTGTTCAACTTTAACTAGTTGATATTTTTACTTAATTAACATTTTTGGTTAGTTTGCACGGGTGTAATTGGGATCTAGACTCACGGAGCATAATAACACAGGAGAGAATAGCACAAGCAAGTCGGCGTTATTTAAGCCTCCACTTGCCACGGTGGGTGAGTGGTTAACGTGTCGGACTACCAACCCCAAGCTTGCAGGTTCGCTCCTGACCGTGGTAAGTAATTTTTGAAAGCCGACAAAAATCTCGGCATGCATGTCATACGTTGTTGGCATGTTAAAGAACCCATTTGAAATCAGTAGGCCGTGTTCATAATGACAAAATTAATATCAGGATTTTCCGCCAACAGAAAGTTCCTCCTTTCTCTACTAGAAAGCGCTATAGTGACAAGGAGCTTAGATATCCAACCTTCTTGACTTTCATACCGTTCCAAGGAACAACAAAATTTGACATGAAAGCTGCCCTCTGGGAGTCAAATAACAAAGCTTGCACCCGAGGCCATACGATATCATTATTATTATTATTATTATTTTAGCCTCCTGAAAGTACTTAAGACACGCACAGTCTCTCGAATCATCAAAAAGGGAATAATATACCGTACAATAAAATGAGACCAGTTGTTACCCACGGAAGTGAAACGTGGGTACTCACCAAAGGAGGAGAGGAAGCAGGAAAATGGAAATTGGCGAGCACAATATAACAAAGAGCTACTGTAGTTAGTTACGAGGGCAGATCAAGAAATAAGTTGCACTTCCCAGTTATGGCCATTTATTGTACCACCTATACACCAACACGCCTATAACGACATACAATGTAACGTCACTTTTCCACATAGTTTCCAAGAGACTCCAAACATTTCTGCGAACGCACAACCAACTTGTCGATGCCGGATGTATAGAAAGTTCCTCAACGTTCTGCAACCACACGGAGACAGCGGCCTTCACTTCCTCATCGGGGGTGAAGTGGTAGACCCACGTTTCATCGCCTGTGACGATTCACCGCAGAAACCCGTTGCCGTCTGCAGCATAGCGTTGCAAAAATGCCAGGGAGGATTGGAAACGTCGTCCCGTGATATCCGTGCGTCCGGCTTCGAATTGCTGACACCACTTTACGATCCCTTGCCTGGAAATGGCCCGCTCCCGATACACAGCACTAATTTCACGATGAATGTCCGTGCAATTCTTCCTTTTGGCCCATAGGAATCGGATTGTCGCACGCACCTCATATTTGGAGTGAACGTCCAGTCGACGCGCCATTGCATTTGGCCGCTATTCACACCATACAAGATGAGACACCACAGCGGCCTGCCTAACAGATGTGTGGGCAATGTCTGTCCCTTTCTCCGCTGTGCCCACGTTTGCGACACACAGCGCGCTGCTGCAGCGCGTTAGTGCAACTAACTTTTTGATCCACCTTCGTAGTTAGTTATTGTTGTTGTTTTAAGGGACGGAACAACGAGGTCATCTGCCCCTAGAGCTACTGTATATAGCCTGCGCGGATAAATAAAACGTTATCCCCATTTGCCCCACATCACCACGACTGTTATCCACATCCGCCCCGCATCCGCATGACTGTTATCCGCGTCCTCACGTTTGTTATCCGAATCTGCTGGCATTACATTAATATTTTTTTGATTAGATAAAGCATAAAGTATTGAAGCAACACATTTAGACATTTGAGAGGAAAGTCGTTCCCATAGGCTATGTACGGTATGTCATGTGCTATGTTAAAATGAATGTTATTCAGTCAGAATTGCAACCCTTTTCTGTTCGGAGTGTTAATTATGCTTAACGACATAATTTGAATACCGACCGCAAACGCGTAGCGCTAGGCCGTGTGGCCAAGCTCTCTACGGACTCGGTTGACGTGGGTTCGAGCCCCACCGTCGGGCGTCCTTGAAATGGTTTTCCGTGGTTTCCCCATTTTCAATTCCAGGAAAATGCTGGGACGGTACCTTCTGACAGGGCATCCAGCCGTAAAAACTATCCGCCGCAAAGACTTTCATCGCATCTCATCCCCGATCATGTTGGAAAAACGGGAGTAATAAGGGGTATACATAATTTTAACGAGGAGCTTCAATCATCATCTTACATACCGTAACGGAAAAATATATATCATAACATCCGGGTTCTAGTAATGATATTCAACAAGTTCGGATTGTCATCTAAAAACTATCCGCTTTTTTTCGTGTGGCCTCCTGAGAGGCTGAGTGCAGGTCTTTCTAGTCAACCCCCGTGGGCGACCTGGATGCCGCGATGAGAGATGGAATGGATGAAGATGAATGAAACTGGGCAAGGATGTGGAAGGAAGTGGCCATGGCCTGTCAGAAGGTACCGTCCCAGCATTTGCCTGGTGTTGAAAATGGGAAACATTTCAAGGGCGGCCGAGGGTGGGGCTCGAACCCACGCGTCTACCGAGTCAGCGGAGAGCTTGGCCCAATGACCTAATGGTGCGCTTTAGCGAACGTAGCCACCGCTGTCGGTAAAACTATCCGCTAATTTACCTGTATGAGGAACCTCTACTATCAGTAGAAGTGAGAAGAGGAAGACCACGATGGGCAGGACCATGCAGGACACCTAGAAAGGATGGAAGAGAAGCGGGTGACTAGCCAGAAATTTCATCGACATCCAGAAGGAAGGAGACGGCAGGGTTGACCACGTAAAAGATGGCTGGACGAGGTAGAGGAGGATCTACGACAACTATGAGTTCGTCGTTGGAGACGGCTCTCGTTGGACCGTAAAGCGTGGACTGTTGTGATTTAGAAGGCCTGGGCACTTCAAGAGCTGTAGCGCCGGACTAGTCTGTTAGGTAGTCAGCCCGAAGGCTGGTTGGATCCTCAAAAAGTACCGCCGTTAGGTTATGTGAGTAGATACCCACAAAAACCCAAGGCAGCGCTAAATTGAGGCGTACTAGGCAAGAAGAGGAGTGAGGTAGTTTGCCATTGCTTTCCTCACTGAGTCAGAACGGTAGTACTAACCCTATGAGTAGAACTTTTCACAGCAATCACAGGCACTGACTGTGTCCCGAATGTCATTACTAAGCACCACCCATACCTCAGTAGCTTCCATATAATCACAGCCATGAGTGAGACTGAGACATCGGTGAAAAGCCACCTTTTACTCTAAAATGACTAAATGCGCCAGGTACCGATACGGCAAGCGTTCCTCTGCCTGGATTTGAATCTAATTTGGGGATGAAATGCTTTTTAGATTAATACTTTTTTCTGTAAAGTGATTGATATTTTAAATATTATTGTTACTATTTAATTAGATTTGGTTAAGAGGTTTGACAATGGGGGATTTGAATTAATGTTCGCATAATAACTTAGAGGGATTTATAATATCGTGAATTGATTTAGACATTGACTGTCCAGTTCGCTCATTAGTTCACTGCAGTTTGGGATGATGTTCGCTTATTATGCTAGATTGAGCATAGCTACTAATCATCCCCGCTCGCCATGGTTTGGATGGTTAAATAGTCGTTTACAGCGACAGCTTCAGCTTGATAATAATAATATAATTATGAGTAATGAGTTTGAATCTGTTAAGTTTTAAATTAATACTTTAGGAAGTAAGGGAGACCTCTAGTAGGTTTCACCATGAAGCTCACGCATGGGTAGGTTGGTTTTTGAAGTATGAAAGAAGAATAGACCTATAGTAGGTGTCTAATTGAAATAATAGTTGTTCTTAAGCCTCGCTTTAATTTAGGGAATAATGTTATGAAATTGATTGCCGGTGTGTAGTGAATGAGTGATAGTTTAATCGAACCCACGACCCATAGGGCACTATCCTGAGTAAGTCGGCCGTGGCCAACCCCATGGACAGGCACCCCGCGAGGCCGCGGGACGAGTAAAAACAATGTAATGTGTTGTCGGACTGTGTAATTGTTGTATAAAGTATGGTTCTGTAGCGGGGAGTTTGAATTTGGAAGCGCTCTGCTCTGATTGGCCGCTCGGGTCTTGGAGAGGCCAATCAGAGCCTGGCAGTGCCTGGCTGCTTTAAATGTTTTAAAAGTATTTGCGAGTGAAAATGTTTGTTTTATCATTGGTTATTTTAAATTGAGTCCGGTTTAGATGTACAGTATTTGATTGATTTTGGTGCGAGCAGAGTGTTATTATTTGCTATAAACCAGTCGAAACTCAGGTCAGTCTTCAGAGGCTGACCGCGCTCGACCGGACTTCATGTTATGTACTGGGTTCGAGTTTACAGTGAAGATTGGTGTAATTTGGGTTCACTGGTCCGTGGTTCATCACCCCGGGCAGTCTGGCATAGCCTTTACCCCCCAGGCAGATTAAAACCACGGGGCCAGGGTCTTGTGTTATTGATTTAGCCCCGTGAAGTTGGGTGTACCTACATGGTGATAGCTGAGAGTTGCTGGAGCAAACTCAGCAGCTGCGTAAGTGCAGTGGCGTGTGGAGCATGAGAGGGTGTTAGCTGTAGGGAGAGTAGGGATGGGATATGTTTTGTCTGGTGTTTGTACTTCAACTGCCGGTGTTTGATGGCGATTTTTAGGTACTCGCACCCTGGGAAGGAAGCCACGTGCTTGCCTCCGCAATTTACGCAAGTGGGGGAGTCCATAGGTACCGTGCAAACGGTATGAACCGCCACTGCAGTCTGCTGCTGTATGGTGCAAGCGTTGGCAATTGAAGTGTTGTATAATGAGTGTTGGATATGGTCTTGGAGGAGGACATCGCGATGCCAGTGTTTTTGCAGGTGTAGAATGGGGAAAGAGGGTATGATGGTCTGGTGAAGCGTCGTTCTTTGAGGAAGAAGTGACTGCTTGTGAGGGAGCTGAGTTCTGAGTTGTTTGGGAGCCTTCGTGTTCATGTTCATTTGGCAGAGTAATTTGTCTGTTTGAGTGTTTGTGATAGTTTGAGTTATTGGGCTGGTAATTTGAGTGTTCTTGTGTTTGCGCTTGGGTCGTATGTGTGCAAGAGATGTTTGCGACCATCTCTCGGCTGTGTCAGGGACTGATTGTGTTTGTTCGTGTAGCACTTCAATGGTGCATGTTTGGGCGTTTAACTGAAGTGAATGTCGGCATGTGAGGGGGAATTGGGATTGTCTGAGTGAATTTTGTACCTGTTTCGACTGTGATTTTAGATGGCTGTGATGTCGGGTATTTTTGTGAGTTATCGGAGAGTGTTTCAGTTGGTTTAAAGGGATGAGAATATGTGAGAGAATGTAGGGATGTCTCAGTAGAGCCTTTGCGATCGTGTTGAGGTGGTAGTCCCTGGTAGGTGTAATTGCTATTTGATGGTTAACCAGTTCCTCGATATTAGTGATGTAATGAGCATGTGGTGTGAGCACGCCAATTATTGCTTCGCGGGAGGCGGGCAATTGTCTTGAGCCCGGTTGGCACACGACAATCAGCGTACTTTTGGGTGAGTGACGTGTAGGAGATTCGTACCATAGAGCCTCCCCGAAATCGAACTCCGGAAAGGTTCCAAGGGCCGGTGTTGGCGGTGGTGATGAGTACCTGAGGTATTCAGGGCTCGGTGTAAAATCCCCTAGCCATGTTGATGCGAATGCCATGTTGTGTATCCGGCGGTGTGAGTGTATGAATGAAGGTGAGAGTAAAGAGGGCTCAAATGCCTTTGGCAGACACTTAAATGACGTATTTGGCCTCGTCCAAGAAGATTAGCCAGTCGCACAAGGTTATCCAGTTATTATGCGGATGGGCCGCGACAATGTGCGAGCTGGCTTCGAAGATTTACTATTAATTAATTAATTAATTAGGCTGCTGGGGTAGGAGGGAGTGAGTATAGCTTGGCGGCAACTCGGGGTGATGGGATTTTCTTGACTTGGATGGATTGAGGGTGGGGTGCGAGCTATAAGCTTGGTTTATAGGGAAGCGGCTTCAACAATGGGTAACTGTTAGCGGAGGGGATTGTCGTTTGAACTCAGGAGCTGGGGAAGGATTATTGGGTAGGGTTAGCTTGGTGGCAGCGATGAATGACGACTGGGTGACAATGGACCATCAATTTCATCGATCTTCGAAGGTGTAATCGGAGCTCGGTGCTGTAGCTTCTGACTTGCTCGGCTGCTGAACGAACGCTGTAGCGCCGATGGGTAAGGAAAGGTTACACGGAGTGAGACTCGTTGTTACATGGTAACACTGATATCCCCCATGCATTTACTTCAAGGTGAAACTTTATCAGCGTGCATTAGAACGTGTGTTCGTGCTGTGCTCGGAACAATAGAAGTGCCACCCACGCGCGAAGGATTTTGTACAGCAATATACTCAGTGCCGGCCCTAGGTCTTTTTGTAGTGTAAGCAAAGAACATTTTGCCCCCCCCCCCCCTCCCTACCACCTATACTCCTCAGAGTACCTTTACTATTTTTACTAAACGTGTTATATGGCCAAAAGGTAAAAGGCAAAGGGATACACAAAAATAACTTAAAACCAAACATTTATTTACAGGTCATTATTATTACATAGAATGACAATTTTTGTTGATTTTTTGCACACTGTTGAAATCTTTTAAAATTAAAACGAGATTTTCCTGGCTATCACCGTAGAAAACTAATAATAATGTTATTGGTTTTACGTCCCTTTTAACTACTGTGGCTTTTAGAGACGCCGGGGTGCCAGAATTTTGCCCCGAAGGGGATCTTTAACGTGCCAGTAAATCTACTGACACGGCTCCCTAGTAGAAAACTCGTTCAGCAGCAAATCTGTTTCCATTTTATTTAACAAATCATTTTCAATGGCCAAAGTAGCTAGTTCACTCAAGTGCTCTTGACTTAAAGTTGGTCGCAAGTATGTTTTTGTAAGTTTTAACTTCGAAAAACTTCTTTCTCCGCTGGCCACTGATACCGGGAGCGTTAGCAGAATCCTCAATGCCACAAAAACATTTGGAAAAATGTCCACATAACCACGTTTGATTATGAAAGACAAGGCTCCAGCTGGGTGACTTCCAGGGGGGTAGCATTGGTGAAGAAATTTGCAGTTCTTCGAACAGATCATCTCCGTTCACATTACAGTCTCCTCCATCACTCAAAACGGTTTGAAGGTGCTCACAGGCTTTCTTCAACTCTTGTTCGTTCAAATTCTTCTCGAAGCTAGCAATGTCATGAAGAAATTTGAAACATTCACTATGGTGTTCCATTAGCTCAAATCTCTCCCTTAATGAGGCTATTGCTGTGTCAAGTACGACATAGAAGAAGTCAACTTTAAATGCATTTTTTTCAGAACGTACAGCTTCATCTTCACTCTTATAGGATAATTATTTTTTTTACGTTTCATGGCCGAAGTAGGGTTTCTTTTTCAAAGTTAGCATCAACCTCGATTTTTATGCAAGTTCTTTTGCATCTGTAATGACGCTGTTTGGTCCTTGATCTGATCTCATCTTTTCCAGAAATGATTTTACACTTTTAATAAGATCCATTGAACTTTGTACCGGTAGGTCATTTGTGACTTTTTGCAACAGTTTACTAACCATATTGGTTTTATGCAGGATCTCATGCCATGTCACTAAGCAGCATAGAAACTTGAAGTTTTGCAGTTTTTTGTTAAGTCCTACGGCAGTGTTCCTACCAAATGCATCAAGTTTCTGATCTTGAGAAGCTTCATATAAGGCATCATACACTTCTTCAATGTGGTACCTCAAAGGCAACAATGCCTCAATTCCACTTTCCCACCTAGTATTGCAGAGTGGTTTTACTGTCAGACTTGAAACATGTTTTAGCAAAATATTCCATCTTTGAGTAGAACTGAAAAAAAATTAAATATTTCTTGTATAGTGCTGAAACAGTCCACAGCAATGTTGCACGAAAGAGCTGCATCAAGTTCAAGTAGTGGTTCCCACACGGTACATAAAAAGCTCTAGGATTTAAATCAAGGATTCTCTTCTGGACTCCAACATGTTTTCCCTTCATTGCGGAACCATTGTCGTACTTCTGGCCTCTCATGGCTTTTAAAGGATTGCCTCGTGCTTCTAACTGTTTGAGCTATATCTCTGTGAGGTCTTCATCTGAAGAATCTGTAATGGGAACAAAGCCCAAAAAAATGTTCCTTAATAGAAATATCCTCATTTGCTAAAATTTTTACAAATCTTACAACAAGAGCCATTTGCTCTGTGTGGCTAATGTCTGGAGTACAGTCTAATATAGTAGAATAGTACGTTGCTTGCTGTATCTGTTGTAAAATGTTAGCTTGGATCTTGGCCGACAAGAAACTAACAAACTCATTTTGGATACTCTTGCTCAAGTAGTGTACGTGTGTTTCTTTTGAACTTATTCTTCTCACATGTTCAGCCATTAATCCATCAAATTTAGCTATGTGTTCTACCAGCTTTAAGAAATTTCCATTATTACTTTCAAATAGGGTGTCTTTTGTTTTCTCTAAAGGCCAATCCTTGAGTTCCCAAAAATTGTACAATACATAGTAGGCGTTTTAGAACTTGATTCCAATGTTCAGTTTCAGCACGAATAAATCTTTCATTTTCCTCGTCAATAGTTTTTTTTAAACGTAAACGTAAAGAGAGTTCGCGCCAACATTTGCAGTTTTGAATATGAATAGGGGATTTCTCATGACTGGTCAAAGTTTTGCTCAAGTTTTGCCAGTCAGAATACCCTTGGCCACCAGCAAGAAGAGAATTATCATTTCCAAAAGGTTTGCAAGCAAAACAAAAAACTGCGTTTTTCAATAAGGAATATATTAACCAAATCCTGCGGACTTACTCTCCGTAGCAAAGCTTCCTTGTGTAATGCTTTGAGGAAAATCGCGTACCTTTAAGGTCCACAGGAAATTCTTGGTCTGTGACCTGCTGTGGTCCTCGCTCAACAAGAATTTTTCGTACATCATCGTTTATTTTAGGTGGCCATTCTCCTCAGTCATTTGAAAAAAAAACTGATGACGTTTCTGCGCTCAGTTTCTGCAAATAAACCACCGACCTTAAAACTTTTATCTTTAGCTATACATAGTTTAAAAGCCGTAATACATAGAGACCTTAAACTTCCAATTCATAAATATGGGTAATTGATGAGTACATTAAACCAAAATTTTATTAATATTAATAAATATTTGTATTTTCAAAAAATATTTTTATTTCTAAAAATGGTAAGAAAATAATTGAACATTTTCAAACTGTTAAAAATAAGTAGTATGTATAAACTTTAATAACTATTTTCGTTTATAGGAAAATATGGATGTAGTAAGTTAATAAGTAGTCTATATAAAATTTTGGAATAGTAGGTTCAGTGGTTTTATTTGATATGTACTTAAACATTGAAGAAATCTTCACTAAAAAGCATTGAATCGGAAAAGGTACAGTCTCCCCTTAATACAAAAAAATATAAGGTGCCCCTTTTCCTTCTCTGCCTTCTTTCCTCCCTCAACCTAACAGAGACTAAACTAACTATGGACTACTAGGCCTAGTTATATTTTAACAAAACCTGTACTCCGTTAACTAAGATTAAATTTACATCATTGTAAATTGTAATTCTTAAAGAAATACCTAATAATTAACCCATTGTATTGTATCAACATATACTTACAGTTTCAGTTTCAATGGCTTGTTGACTTGTAGACGCCAGGTCTGTAAGTTCTGATGAATCCTCCTCAACACTTTCGGTCCCGGTTATGTCATAGCCAATTGGTAGTGCCAATGGTGTTCCTGTAGTCAGTGTCAGATCCTCATCCTGTAATAAAAATAGCTGTTGGCCAAGTATACTTAAACACCAATATATCTTCTAAACCTATCTTCAATTCGTAAACTTATTTTCTAAATATACAACTTAAGTATAAATTAATACTACTTAAGTATTAGTGCATATAATACTTTAAATAAATTACGACAGTATTCAGCAAAGTAATGCTATTAAATCAATAATATTATTATAATTTACGTTACAAGGGTAAATTCTTTATACAAATGCTCATCAATTTAGATTAAATTAATTTAGTCATTTAGAGTCATTATAAAAAAAATATAACTTAAAATTATTTACAGTTACACTTACGTTTTTGAGGGATTTTTCACTCATTGATGGACCAGGCATCTCTGATATTGGTAACTTGTCGTCATCCTCATCGTTATGAACGGATTCAGTTAACTTAGTTGTTTCGTTGATCATTTTTGCACATGACGATGAAGCCGAAGGCGCAAAAAACCTTTTCAGCGCATTAGATTGATTCTCATCTTCTTTAGAATGCTGCAACTTTCGTTTACGGTGAAATGCACCTGATGGCTTTTTATTACTGGACATTTCGTGTGTCTAAAAATCATCTCCTCATGTAAGGAAGGGCAATAACACAGTGCAGCTTACGTCAACACATCAACACACTACGAACTACAACGATGAGTGAAGGCTGTCAGCTGGCTGGCAATACTGAGCCACTGAGCGGATAAAGACAAGAGACGTATGGGTCACGCGGACGAGTCGAAGTCATTAGTGGAAAGGGTGTTCTCCCTTTCGTGAATGGCGAGCGGTCATACTTAGACCGAACGGCTCCAAGCACTCCGTAATAGTTCTAAGTTTGTTTCATAAGTAGCACCACCCGTAAAGCGGCGACTCTTTAAAATGGTTATGATGAATTTTTCAAATATTATTTCTTTTTGTTTTTTTAGTGAAATCTATACAAATATAATAAATCTGAAGAGTTTGTGTGTTTGTTTATGTGTTTAAACGCGCTAATCTCTGGAACTACCAGTCGGATTCGAAAAATTCTTTTTGTATATGATAGCCAGATTCGAGAGGAATAGTTTAGGCTATGTAACATTATGCTACACCTCTCGGGTAACCATGAAGATTGATTTTTGTTCAGTAAGTCGGAAGAACAAGCGCTCCCAGATAGCTCCAATAATACCTAAGTTTAATGTTGCTTGGTAATGCGGACTGCGTCACGTCGCCCCTACCAGTGTTCTGGTGCAGAATTGTGAGTTGCTTATAAATTGCAGTCATGGGGAGTAATTAGTGCAAAAAGATTTCTTAGGCCCTTTAAAACAGTTATCATCACGACAATAGTATGCCTCTGTGTAAGGGCGATGGTCTTGGTGCAGTATACTGAGGTTATCAGCTGCAATAAGCGTTGGTGCTTTGAAATTTACTTTCATTAAATTCCGTTCTGTAAAACAAATAAATCCACCGGGCGAAGCCGGGCACTACTGCTAATAGTAAAGTAAAACTGAAAAGACGAAACATAAACAGAATGGTTATGTTATCTGGTTACATTGTTTATAATGTAAACATTACAGTTTGTTAATGTTGTAACAATTAGAATTCGTAATGTTTACAACATTACAAACTAGCTCCGGGCGCCCTTAACTTGATATTTCGTCGCGCCGCGGCGCCCCCCGTCTCACGGCGCCACCCCCGGCCGCGTAGTTCGCTTATATCTCGCGCCGCCCCTGAATATACTGCACTGTATTTAAACAAGCGAACGGAAATGATTGCTCCCACTAGTCCAGCGTAGCTGTGAGATCTAAACCACGCTGCAATGACTGGGGTTCCATGAGATTCGAGGTTCAAATTCTGGCACTGGTATCAGCCACCGTCAGCAAGTTCCAGACCATAACACTAGTGCCAGGCTGTTCAATTAGTTTGGCCCACCTTGTGGTCTAGTGACTAGCATTCTTGGCTGTCACTCCTGAAGTCCGAATTCTATTTCCGGTTCTGTCAAGAAATGTAATTCTGGTTTGTTGGCTGGAACGGGGTACACTCAGCCTCGTGAGGGAAAACTAGAAGAGCATGGTTCGATTCCCAATTTACCTAAACTGGAAGTGGTTTTCCGTAGTCCCCGCCCCTCTTCTATTCCAGACAAATGCTGGGATAGTATTCTAGTTACCTCGTATCAAACTATACGGCTTGTTTACAATGTTTTATCTTCTTTATATCTTTATATATATATAATTCTTCGACACGTGTGTATGTCACTGAACTCCTCCTAAACGACTGGACCGATTTTGATGAAATTTGGTATGTATATTAGGGTGGGTCCCTGTATGGTTTAGATTCACAATCTTGTAACGTCTTGTTTGCTCCTCGTTGAGCGTACAAGTGAAACGGTTTCTTTAGGCCTCACTTTTGCGTGACAAATGTAATGTTTACTCTGGCCTGCCTTGCACTTTGAATTATTTACTCTGCCTAAGATATGTTATTTTAATGGGCGCCAAGACCTCAACGCTATGTTGAAATCTAAATTTATATTTAACAACACCTAGCTCTGGTAGAACACCTTCAAGAATCTATTCACTCAGATCGTGGTATGATTTGATCATTAACCAAACAAACAATTGTATCAGGAGAAGGAATTGGTCTATATCTAATGCTACCTACTGAAAGCAAAGATTGCATGGTTAAAAGAAATGAATTTATTATATAAAACAAGTACGGCAAAATTAATAGTAATAATAATATATTCTGAATTTAAATTGGAGCGTTGCGATTTGAATATTACCGCTAGAAAATTACGTGAAAACGGAGTCGGATAAATTACTGATTTTACTCTTATTCCCAAGCTATGAAGTTACTGAAATACTGAAAATGAAAAAAAAAGACGAGAGATTACGTAGTTCTGAGTCATTCGCGCTTACCACTGGAAATTGCCGAAGCATTTCCCTCGTACTGGATGTTGAAGAGAGCTTCCCACAGCCTCCTGGACGTCGTCATCTTCTTCGTTAGTTGATGAGATACTTGTAGATATGATAACTTTATGGTCCGAACATCGGAGCCAATCACACGTACAACCACACTGGTTAAGTTTTACAACGATAGTCGCCCTGCCTCCTCGGCGCGCAAACCATATATGCACTCCTCGCCTCCCCTCTCTGGACCCGGCTTCTTCTCGCCCGCTCTCCTCTGATTGGCTGAGCCACCACGCGCTACCCCCCTCGTCAGGGTCATTACACTCGGCGCGAGGATGATGTCGATTACCGTTCCAGACTATTTCGCCTTTTCTTGAAGCAGCAACCCAGGCTTGCGTCATGCTTCTTGACAAGAATAAGCCTGTAGCCGAATTCCCCGTGACTCATCTCTCTCATAATACCCTAACTGACAAAACTCCGTAAAATTCCGTAATCATATAATTTTCTATGATAATGTTGTTCGTAATAATTTGCTTGATAGTGTTTTCTATGACATAGAAAACCTATCTGTATGCTTATAATTTTATAAAAATGCTCCAAAAAATACCTTAATAATAATAATAAGTTAATAATAATAATAAATTAACATGAAAACTTCTCTTGGCTGAACAATTTGCCGCGTAAATAAATATAGAATGGCTTCCTACTGACTTATGTCAGTGGCATAAAATCCCCTCGAAAAACACGTTACATATTCGCCTTGGATCATCGGATGATTTACCGTGACGACGGTCCATTATCCGATTATCCCAGACACGTTAATAATCCCCATTCAAAATACATATTACATAAATGAAATCACCCTAAATTACATATATTCTCCCCTCCTTAGGTAAATAAATTTTCGAAAAAAAAATTTTTGAGGAAATTATTTCAATTAATCTTATCTTTCTTTATTCGTCGAAGCCATCATAACGTCGTCCGTATCTACTGTTGTTTTTATTTCTTTAAAGTCGTATCCGGTGATGGTGTAGGTCGGGTACGCTCTGTCCCTACCCTTTCTTTCTTTCTTTCTTTCTTTATTTGTCTGGACTTTAAGTCCCCAGAACCTCATTCTTCTTTACGGGTGTGGTCTATCCCTACCCTTTCTTTCTTCTTTATTTGTCTGGACTATAACATCTCCAGAACCTCATTCTTCCTTACGGGTTTGGTCTATCCCTACCCGTTTCCTTATTTCATCATTTTCCTTTCTTAAATTGAAATTTTCTTCTTCAATAAACTCAATTATTTCTTTAATTTCCCAATACAATTTCTCCAATTCGCATTCGCACTCGAATGCTTGAGCTCTATTTTCTATTTCTTCCTTATTCTTGTTTATGTCAAAAGCGGATTCATCTCTAAATGTTTCCATAACCAGGGCTTGTTCATTTGCTTCATCGAAATCTTCGGGAGGGTAATATAATTTCAAATTTGCTGAATTCATGGTCACTTCGTGATCCGTTTCACAGTGCCGAATTCTATATGCGTTATTCCTCAAATCTCTGATTATTTGATATGGTCCGTGGTACATTTTCTGGAACTTCTTGTACACACGGTTCCCTGGATCCGAAATGGCTGGTCTTTTTACTAACACCATTTCTCCTGCTAATAATGGTCGAAGATACCTCTTATGCCTATTTCTTCTCTGCCTCCTGTCGGCTTGAGCTTTTAGATGCTCAAAGGCTCTTCGAATACGTACATCTCTTCCAGGCTGAGCGTCTGCTGGCCTAGGAATTACCAGACTCCAAGGTCTTTCTGGTTGCTCATTCCGATGTAACGATATGGGTATCTCTCCCGTGGATTCATGGATTGTATTATTTATACAAAATTCGATAATATCCAAGATATCTATCCACTTCCAATTTTCTTCGGCACAGTATATTCTACAGTACTTGGCCGTCTCCCTCATCACTCTTTCTACAGGATTTGCCTCAGGATGGCGAATACTTGACAAAATCTGACGTATTCCAAGTCTTTCTAATTCTCGTCTAAACTCTACACTGGTGAAACAACTGCCGTGATCCGACAACAAATTCTCAGGTTTCCCCAGAATCGGTATCACTTTTTCTTTTAGTCGTTTTAACACCTGTTTGGTACTAGTCTTCTGTATGGGAGCAAGGACAACCATTTTAGTGAAGACATCCATAGCCACCATTATGTGTCGATTTCCTCTTCTTGCCTTGGGCAAAGGTCCAAAATTATCAATAGATATGATTTGACCTGGCCTTTCGGGCAACAATGGTATAGGCTTCTGTCTCATCAGAAATGCATTAGGCTTGATACTTTGACATAGATCACATGTCTTTAGCGTGTCCCTTACAGTTTCTCTCAGTCTCGGCCATACAAATGCTTCTTTCAACATCGAGACTGTTTTGTCGACTCCCATATGTCCGAACGATCTATGGGCTAACCATACTATTTTCCTCTGCAAAATTGCAGGTACAACAATCCTTAATTTTGTATGGTCAGAGTCCACAAACGTATATAATAACCCATTATAAAACGTGTAGTCTTGAGCTATCTTATTAGCTTCCGTGTACGCTGGTGTTCCTCTTATCAAGCTTCCCTCAAGGAAAGATATGAGCATGTTCATCCATGGATCCTCCCGTTGTCTTTGACTAATGCTTCTTAACTCATTAAGAGTACGCTGATCCCTGTCTTCCAAATCAATAGCCATTACTTCCTCTTCTATGGACTCTGGCTGTCTACTTAAGTAGTCTGGAACTATATTTTCTTTTCCTGGGCAGTACTCTATCTTGACATCAAATTGTTGAATGTATAAAGCCCAACGCATCAACCTTTGACTGGATAAATCAGTCTTCATCAAAAAGGTTAAGGCTTTATGATCCGTTCTTAGAATGACCTGAAACCCATATACGATCTTCCGCCAATATTGCAACGCGTGCAATATCGCTAACAGCTCGATTTCGCTGATCGTATAATTTTTCTCGTGTGGTTTCAGTCTCCTACTTGTGAAAGCTAGATAGTTTTTCTTATCAGGGTTTTCCGGGTTTTCCTGATATAGCATTGCCCCTATTCCAATCTGGGATGCGTCTGTTTGAATGATAAATCATTGATTAAAATCAGGATATCCTAGCTTCACGTAATTTAAGAGCATTTCCTTGGCCTCCACGAATGCTTTTTCTGTTTCCTCCGTCCATTTCCACTTGCCCCCCTTCTTCAGAAGGTCCTGTAGTGGTGCAACAGTTTTTGTGTATGATGGACAATGTCCTGAGAAGAACCCAATCAATCCCAAAAACTGGCGAACGTTCTTCACTTTCAAAGGCCTTGGAAAATCCCTTATCGATTCCAATTTGCATGGATTAGGTTTAACACCATCCTTATCAATCACATGCCCTAAAAATGTTACTTGTCTTTGACAAAAATTTGACTTCTTTAAATTTATTTTAAAATTAGCCTTCCTTAAATCTTCCAAGAGTTTTTTCAATTTTTCTAAATGTTCCTCAATATTCTCCGAGGTAAGCAAAATGTCATCCACGTAACGGATAGTGCAATCTTTCACTTCCTCTGACAGGTTTCGATCAAGCGCTCTTATTAATGCAGATCCTGCGGTCTTCAATCCAAACGGACATCTTCTAAAACAATAGGTTTGTTGGTCGAACTGAAATCCAGTCAACAAGCTGGTTTTCTCTTCCAGTTCGAGATGATGATACGAAGAAGTCATGTCAATGTTTGTACAAATCTTCTTGCCCTTGAACTTCCTCAGTATTTCTTTTATGGGTGGTGCCGAATCATTTTCTGGTATGATTTTTGCATTTAAATTTCTGGCATCTAGACACACCCTTACTGAGCCATCCGGTTTACTCACAATCACTAATGGACTAACATATGGTGTCGCCATCTTTTCTATAACACCTGCATTCATCATCTCCTGCAGTGTTTTCTTAGTTTCTAGGTAATGTTTTTCCGCAACCGGGTATGGTTTTTGTTTGAACGGTGCCCAATCATTGACTTGGAACGCGTATTTAAAATTTTTAATCTTCCCTGGCTTGGAATCAAATACGTCCCTATAATTCAATAATAATTTCTTTAACTGTTCCTTATTTTCGAGGTTGACTTTAGCTTCCTCCACTTTTCCTGACAGGTTGGTCTCGAACTCAGTTTCCAAATTATCTTCGAGTTCTATGTTGAGGACTTCAAATATCCTTTCTAGGTCATTATAATCTTCTTCAAACACTTCTTCCATATGCCATACCTGTTCTCCTATTTTCGCATCCTGTTCCTGTAGGTTAATGTTTTGCTCATCCACATCCTCTCTTTGAACTCTAATGCAGTTTTGCGCTAGGTCTATAATGACCTTGTTCTCACGGATAAAATCAATACCTAATATGACATTATACGGTAATTGATTTACCAGCAAAAAGCACTGTGAAATTTCAGCGTTACCCATGATCAGATCAATGTATACCTGAAATTTACATGTTAAAGATTTTTCAGGGATAATCCCCTTAATCTTTACACTTGATGTGGGAATCTTTAATACTCGGCCCCTTGTTTCCAATTCATTTAGAAGGGTTTGTGTAATTAGACTTATTGTGGATCCGGTATCAATTAATGCTCTGACCAGTAATCCTTCTATTCTAAGCATAATTATAGGTAGTTCTCTTTTAACAGGTGGGATTCCTTCCACATCCTCGTTAATTAGCTCATCTGGTCTGGCTATCCAATTTACAATTTCTACCTTCTCCCAGCTCCTGGTATGTTTCCACTTTTGACAATTTAAATTTGGAGTTTTTTTTAATCCTGAGGGCTCCCTTTTCCCTCATTCTTTAACTGAGCTTGTAGTTCCAAGCTTTGAGCTCCGTCTAGTCGGTCGGGTGATTTCCGGTTCTTGATTGCCTCACTCCAACGGACTTTTTGCCTATCAGGTTCATCTGGTCGTTCGTTCATATAACGAAGACTTTCCTGATATCTTTCTTCTATTTCGGCCCGATATTCATCATCCCTATCCTCTGGCCTTACATTCCTTCTGGGATAATTCTCCCATTTCTTTCTGTTTTCTTGCCTTTGATGGTTATTGTTATAGGGTCGGCTCTCTTGTTGCCTATAACCTGTATTCCTAGGATTTCTTCCTCGATATCCTCCTCTGTAATATGGCTGTATCCTTCTAGGCTCCTGGTGCCCATACTCTCGACCCAGTCCCTGAGTATCCGTGCTGGTGGACTGATTCCTGGTCGATGGTTTTTCTCCTGTTTCCTGACTGCTGGCCATGTGTACTTGCTCAGTCTGTCTTTGATGCCGAGGAGTTACGTGCGAAGTCGTCATATCTAATTGACGTAATACACTCTCCACTTCCACAGCACTTCTGGCTTTGGATGAGATTAACAGCCTCTGAATCTCATACGGAAGTTGTCTTGCAATGGCGGCACACAGGTCGTTTTCTGCCGGAGCAATATCAAGTTCGCGGAATTTACACAGCTGAGCGGTGAAAAATTCCGAGTATTTAGTAGGTGCATTCGTGCTGTACTTCTTTAGCCAGTATTTTGGAGTAATAGACATGTTATTACCCGTAAACTTTACTGGTCTGTCCTCATTCGATTTAATAATGTTTATTATCTGGCCATTTGTCTGATTCATGTACGGGGTTGACATCGCCATCGGATATCCTGGGTTCTTATAAGGGCTCTCCCCTCCTAAGTCCCTCTCCGTATCTGTGCCTTGTTCACGGGAATCTACCCATCCTGTCTTTGGAAACTCCTCCTGATTCTCAAATTCTAACTTCCTTTCCCTTCGGGCACTTTCTTCATTAGCCATGAGTTGGATTTCCATTTGACTATTCTTATGTTCAGTCCTCTCCAATCGGGATCTTAATTCATTCTGAATTCTTTCTTGATTCCTTTTAATATCTTCCTCTACCTTTTTGAGTTGGAATTTCTCATCCCTGAAGCTATCCCTGAACTCATTTAGTTGGTCTTCTACCTCTTTCTTAATGACCATGGACTGTTGATTGATAATTTCTGGCTTAACGTCACCTATGGTCTCCAGGCCCTCTCGTATCTCCTTTATTTGCTTCTCCACTTCTTTTCGTCCTTTGACCATATCTAATTCAATCCCTTCCAACTTTCCTTCTGTCTTCTTAGACACTTCCGTTAATTCATCTTTGATCAGTTTCACTTCATTATTTGTTTTTTCTACTTGCCCCTCTAAGGTTTCCACGTTTTCCTTAACCTCATTTATACCCTTACTTATTTCATCTATCTTCTGGGTATTTTCCTTATTTTCTTTATTTCGTTGTTCTCTTTCTTTCTGAATATGCTTCTCGTATCTACCGAATCCTTTATCTATTTCCCCCTCGTACTTCTTCAGGTTCTCATCTACCTGCCCGGTAAAAAGATCAATCTGCTTTTTCATGCCCTGTATATCTTTGTGATTCTGACTTTCCATATCATCCACTTTAGCCTGAATTTTATCAACCTTTCCCTCGAGGTTTCCTACTTTATCCTCAACCCTTTCAAATCTATCTCCTAGATCACTAACACTTTTCTTTATCTCATCCCGGGACCTTTCACAAATATCGCTATTAAATTTTATCTGAGCTTTCAATTCTGTTTGCACACCTTGGATCTGGGTTACAAGTTCATCTTTACATGCATCTACATTCTTTTTGCACGTTCCTTCCATGTTACTTAATTTAGTTTTCAAATTTTCAAAATTTTCTTGACACCTAGTTTGGGACTCTCCCATACTGTCGTTCAAAGCCTGTATTTGGGCTTGCAATCCTGAATGAAATTCTTCATTTTCCTTTTTAATCTCACTTGCGATTTCCCCTTTTAACTCAGTTAACTTGTCCCCAAACTTAGTGTCAAAACCTTGGAACTTGTCATTTATTGTCCCTTCTATTTCAGCCTTCAGTACTCCATTGTTTTCTTTACTGTCGGCTTTCATAGACTCTAACGTCTCATTTTTTATCACTTCCAACTGTTGTTTAATGATATCCCCATTTTCTGTTTTCATCTTTTCTATCTCAGCCTTCAGTTCCTTATTCATGTTTATACAGTCGGCTTCGATAGCTTCTAATTTAGTTCCCATATTATCACTTTTACTTTTTAGTGACTCTAGACTCTCAGTTATGGATCCTAACCCTTCTTTATTTTCAATCTGTTGGCTGTCCAACTTATTCAAACTCTCATTTATGGATTCGAACACTTTGTTATTTTCATCCTTTTGGAGGCCCAATGTATTGTCTATTGTTCCCAATTTATTGTTCATGGCCTCCAAAAGCCTTTGCACTTCCTCACTAAATGCCATCTTATTAGAATATAGTGGGCTACTCATGCCACCACACTAGTACATGCTTGAGAGATGATACTCTGAACCATTGTGTCCCAATTTCTTTTTAATTTTACTTTGGTACGGGTATTTACTACAACGTACCCGTTTGATACTTTTATTCAATTTCATAAACCTTTATGGAAGTATTTAAAATTCAAAATTTCGAAAAACCATTTTTTTTTTCAAAAAAATGAAAATTTTGATTTTTCGAGAAAACTCGGGTTTTCCCTAGAAAAACTCATCCCTGCGTACTGGGCGCCAAAAATCATGTTTGCTAGGGGGGTTGTAATGATATCATATAATTCAGGGCTGCTCGGTATGAGTTTCCAGGGACCCATGCGGTCAGTTAATATTTTATGTTGTAGCTACTCCTATCATTACTTTAATTTACATGTTATGACCGTCTTAAGTGTTCCTCCAGTTATCAATCCAGCACATTACTTATATGCCCCCATGTGCCCTTTTAGCAAGAAATATGCCAATCACAGTATACCAGCGTAGCTCAATTCGGAATTTTCGGGGCAGCGGTAAGTTCCCCCACTCTGTGACTCACATATTTTGGATTAATTAGAGGATACACTTGCAAAAATAATAACAAAATCAACTCCTATTTTTAACACATTTAATTAATAAAAATTATGGCGCTACACACACTTTAACAATTAAATTACTGACCCATAATCATCTACTTGTTCCAAATGAACAAGGAATCACAATATAATAAAACAAATATTGTATTAAAACATATGGTTTCCATATAAACCAACAATTCCTACTTATTTTTACTTCCATAAAGCATCAACTGTAAGTTTCATATAACTCCGAGCTCTTTGGCTCAATGCTTTTTGTAATAACGGTGTCATTCTTTGTACACCTCAAATACTACTTTTTATATTTTCTTAATCTTCAAAACAAATGTATAATTACATTTAAAATTACATGTTAATTACCTAACTCAATATTTTGGGCATGTTCACACATTTTCAGCTGTTATCATCTCTCTCTAGTTTCACAAATACATTAAGGTAATCAGGAAATTACTTGTGTACTCCAGAGTATGAAGATACTTGACACAGTCAAAAAACTATAGTTACTCCCGAAACCTAGTTGCCTTCAATTAACTCGTGGAATCCTACTTCCATACAACATTACAATAGGGATTGTTATTTATCTCTGACGTCTTATAAGACCATTATCACATAAGAAACTACGATCTGAACAGGCAAGCGGAAATATCAATCTACAAGGACCTCGGTTCAACGCCCGGGTCGTTAACAACTTTAAACACTCCTGGTGTATTCATTACTCTTTACAAGGCGGCCTCCAGACACCCCTTCTACTCCGAGGGTCTGGCCGTGAAACATGATAGTTATTTATGACTATGCGGGCTCCTTCCCGTCTAGCCCGAGCTAGAGCTCTCTTTAAATACTTTTACAAAACACAAACTTTTCATTCTCAGTTCTTTGTGGAGACCTGGCGTTCTACTCATCGTGTACGTACAACAATATTATTGGGTTCATAAACCACATTCGTAATCTTGGCGTTTATTAATTATGAAAGGTCCTCATTGATTGTGGAAGAGTAATTAACGACGAATAATAAAGGGGCTTTCAAAATAAGAGGATTCTGAGTTCGAATCTCTTCACATGCCTCGGGAACCTTTCCCTTATAGAGGACTATACAAAATGCGATTTAGGGTCAGCCAATAGCTATAAAACCTACGCTCAATACCATACATTTGCTCCCTTTAATAACATACACAATGCCTCGTGATACTACGTCACAAATAGAGGACTTATACCAAATCTCAATTCGCTACAATCAACTACCTCTCATAAGTAATTTACCAAGTACATTAACTTTTACGCGTTCCTAGCGTGACATTTTACTTTAATTGCGCTCCTTTTGCGCTATACATTTTAAGCCTAACGTCGTCCACAGAACTGATAATATCATATTAACAATTGATACACATTTCAATTTTTATATTATTCTTTCCTTTGACAATAACTTTCTCTATTTCAAGAACATGTATTTTAACATCATGTCTATACTTTTTATTAAGGCTCTAACGCTCTTATGCTCACATCAATTTATTTGATCTTCATTTAATATTTCCTTACTTGGTTATTATTATTATTATTTCATATCTTTATTCTTTACACAAGCTCAAAGCTATTTCTTTCATATCTCAAATTTACTTTTATTTAAATATCTTTCATGATAATTACTAATATTTCGCTTGCTCTTATGACAGTCGTTAAAGACATTAACATTTTATTCACATATTTCCTCTACGGGATTTATTCTTTACATAATTATTTATAATTTCTCAAATTTCTATTTTTGTTCAGACCGCGTTCTTGTTTATTCAGTATTTATTTATTAAAACACATCCCTTTTACTCAAAAACTCCGGTGGATTTGTACACAATCATTCCCCGACATCAAAATATAATGAAATTCATTACTCACATGTTTTTAAGGTCGTCCCATGACCTTTATTCTTGTGCGGTGTTTCATTTTGGCCCACTTTGAAATGTTACTCCATATTATAGAAATTCATCTTATGTACAAACACTTCTTGACACATATTTAATACACTTAACATTGACGACATTTTTATACACTAGTGTGTCCCTTTAGAACACACAATAAACACTAAAAAATATTAATTTAACACACAATCTTGATAAATTTACACTTCACAATTCTTGATCACTAGGCCGTATTTCTTAGCCTATCACACGTGACCTCTTAATTTCCCGTTTCCAAGGGTGAAATTTATTCGATGTCGGCTTCCTATCCTGCAGAATACGAAAGTCTCGAAACATCTACTGTTCCCTGGAATCCTAATTCTTCGAATCCTATTCTGGATGACCGGCTATTTCTCTAGCTTGAACGGCTTCTTTTGTAGATCTGGTTTATCGATCCTAGCGAAAGTCTGTTCGGATCGAGGTCTCCTTGATAACCTATCGATGACCTATGGATTTATTTTATAGCAGCTAGTACTTCTCGAGTCTAGGGCTTTAGAATAGTTCGTCTGCTTTCTGGAGATACTGTCTATAGTCTCCGTTCTTCTTTATTTGATCGGTTCTAGCAGTCCTACGTTTCTGAAATACGTTACGAACCTTACTCTGTTCTTCCCTTTTTGGGTTCTTTAATTTAGATAACTGTTTATCTTTCTCTTACGGTACTTCCGTACGTTATGATATTCGTTCGTCTATTTAAAGACCTATCGCCTTAAGTCCAACGTTCGCAGCCTGCTCTGACTATATTTTACGAACTTTTTCACTATAAACTTGTGTACTTTCGGACCTAAATCCTGTAACTAGGATTTTCCTAAATTTTCAACACGGCGATACTTTAAATTTTCTTCTTTACAACTCCTTATGGAGGCAAGCAAGTTGTTAATACTGCGACGCCTATGGCTATCGGATATTAATTCTGCGGTGTAATACAGCGTTTCTCCCCTCAAGGAGTACTGGTAAACTGTCTTCGATGTGACGCAGAGTGACGCCCCACATGGCTGTCTGAATACTGATGCGTAGCAACACCCCCTCGGGCTGTTCGGAACTGCATGTGCTGATGATCCAGCGTCACGTCCCCTGGACGGACTAATACTGCGTGATGCGTAGCAACGCCACCTCGGGCTGTTCGAGACTGCATGATTGGCTTGGTGAGGCCAGGAGTTTTATACCTTTTCGCTACAAAAAGATAAGACTCTAGCCCTTTCCGTGGCCAACTTTTAAAATAATGGTTGCACAATTATAAAACTTATACCTTCCGAAAGCTCATCTTCTCAATGTCAAATAATCTCATTGCGCATAAGAATCGATCGTGCCATTCGGAGATATTAATTAATTTCTCGTCCTCAATTGTGTGGGTGTTGCTGTTCTTTTGTACTCTCCCCTCTACACCAGCCTTGGTAATTCCCCGATGACGTCTACTTGCGTTTGCAGTTTTCTCCTGTGCAATTATTAAAGGGTTTTTCTTTACTCAAAAATCTCTCATTCAAAATGATTCACTGTATTGTACTTGTTTACTTATTTTTATACTCGTAAACGGGTTAAATTTAATTATTCCTCTTCTGGCGCATAAGCGGTGTTGTCGTTTTCCAGCAAGCTCAGCTCGATTTCCGAGTCAGGCTTCCTTGTTTAATAGTGGGAATTTTCCACTCGGTTATTAATACTCATGACTAGCTCCCTTCTGAATGTCAAGAGGGGTGATCTCATCTCTCGAACACCTGGTCCTTGCCTCTTGCACAATGTTAGGCTAGCATCCTAGCTTGATCTTTCTCTATGTTACATTAGAAACTGTACGTTTCTTTCATTTCTTCCCCAAATACCTGGATTCGACTTCCATGGACCCTATGGCACATGGGTTCAATATATACACTCATAACTTTTCTTTACGCACTTTGCGTCAAAGTTTGTTGTCACTATGGATTGCACTTTGCAACCAGTCGAATGTTTTTCATAAAGAATAATGTTCCACGGATATTTCCGCCTCTCAGATTTCTCTATGTTGGAAAAATAGACATAAATAATGTGTGAGCACTATGTATATAAGATGTCACATCACACGCATCAAAGGTGTTCTAAAATATTTATCACCACAGAACTTCTTAATTTCACTGGAGGTCCCTTCCTTATGGCGAAATTTAATCTCACTGATCTCACTGAGCACACGATCACACTATTGTGGCAGCGCATCGTGACCATAATACTTAATCTCTCTTTATAATAGACGAAATTAATATTGACTTCTGAAAAAAAAAACAGTAAATGCGCATTACATATAACACCAAATATTTCTGAGCCGTAATCGCCCTGTCTTCTTAAGTTCCCGTAGACCATATTCTACTTAATACTAGTTCACAACACAGACCAGTTCTCCTCACACAAATAATACCATTGTACAAATTACCTTAAATTACACACTTACAAATCTTACATGGCGAGGCCGAAAACAGAAATCACGTGTGCTGTTATGTATGAGTTTCATGAAGGACTGTCCCGCCTTCTGATGGCCCATCTTTTGTCTCGTGGACGCCTTAAGAAAAAATACCCTGTTAAAGCGCTCACCCACCTCTAGGAGACAAATGGGAATCCACCAGCGCAACCAAATTCTGGCCTTGGTGTATCGAGACATTTTAGTGCTCAAGAGCATCCGACAATCCCGTCATATTTCCCTGTACCTTAAAAACACTCAATTACTTACATACTACCTTCCTGTGTGACTTCTGATACGCCTGCCTGGAAGACCAGATCTTCCACGCACCAAATACCACACTTACTCATTTGATAGGCTGGCTTGCCAGCTAAACACACTTACTTTATGACACATACTTTCGTAGACTATGTATATTATACTTCCCGTATAATCTGTTTCCCTTACTATCCTCCAGCACATATGCTGTTTTGCCAATACGTTTGGAAACTATAAATGTTTCTGCGTCACCTGCTTCCAACCTTGCAAGTGGCTCCCTTAAATGAACGTCATCACGTTGCTCTACCTACCTATTTCTCAGTGTCTGTAACGATGCCCTGTTGCTACTGTCCACACATGCTAACCCTACTTTCCTCTGGTGTCACACCTCTACTCGACACTATATGACCTAAAAATGTCACTTCTGACTGACAGAATGACGACTTAGACAGCTTCAAAGTGAACCCTGCCTTATCTAACTTCTGAAAAACTATATCTAAATGGCGTAGATGCTCCTCAAAACTGCGTGAACTAATTGCCATATCATCAATGTAAATGGTTACAAACTCTCCTGTGTCATCCCCTAATGCGATGTTTAAAGCCCTAATTAAAACTGCTGAACTACTCTTTAACCCACAAGGTGTTCTACAAAATTGATAAAGGTTATATTTATGACTAAAAGCTGTAAATGGTCTATCTTCGTACATAAGTGGCACTTGCCAAAAACTGGAACTCAAATCTACACAAGTGAAATACTTCTTCCCCTCAAATGTTTGCATTAATTCCTCTATTGACATAGATTTCAGCTGATCTGAACTAATTCTACTGTTAACCAAACGAGCGTCTAAACAAATACGAACTGTGCCGTCTGCCTTGGGTACCGTGATCAAAGAATTAACATATGGACTGTTAGAGTGCTCAATAATCCCATCTTCAAGCATCTGGTTAATTTGTGCCTCAACTGCACTCTGATAAGCGAAAGGTACAGGATATCTATGTCCTGTGAATACTGGCCTATCAATAACGTTCAATGAATGTGTATAGCAATTGGCCATACCAATGCGATCCTCAAAAACTCTCCTATTACACAATAACACATCATAGAGCCGAACACACTGTTCCACCTATATAATTCCCTGAAATGCAGCATCACGTAACGAGTCCTCTAGACTACCGTTCGTAATCACACTGCCCACAAAACATGGAGAACCCCGCTCTACGGCTGGCGATATCTCATTTAAAGTACAAATCACCTACAACACTACTTCTCTGAATATGGTCATTGAACGCTACTTCTACCTCAGAATTACCCCATTTAAATTTCAAACTCCCTACATCATAACATAAGTTACCAGACACTCTACTTAGCCACTCTGAACCCAAGATAACACTGAATACTAAATTTGGAATTACAAGACAAATCTGCTTCTCTACATGATTATTAATTTTAATGTCTACTAAAACTTGCTTAGAAATTACTTTAGACCTCTTCCCAACAGCTGTGATAACAAAAGTGCTTTTAATTGGCATCTCCTCAAAATTTACTCCAGTTCCTTTCATTTTATCATAAAATGCACTACTTATGCAACTCTTCATACAACCACTATCAATTAAAACATCTGTGTACGCCTCGGACACGATAAATTTAACTATGGGGCTCTTACTGACCACCTCCTGAATAATACCTTCATCATTTAGTTCACGTAATAATTCATTTCTTACATTTAGGTTATAGGGTTCCTGTATAAGTGTATGGACAGGGCATGTTACAGACTGAGATTCTGACCTTACATCGCAGCCTGGTTCGTGTTTAAAGCATTGCTACCGCTTGGTGTAGTACTACTCACTACTGCACTGGTCTGGTTGTTCTGGGTTGTGTTAACGGTATCTCTCTGTCCGTTATTACCATTGGGCTGATTCCCTCCTTGACCCCTGTTCTGGTTATAATTATTATTGCTATTATACCTCCCTTGGTTACCCCTAAAATCATTATTTCGGCCTTGATTTCCCCTGAAATCATTATTTCTACCTTGGTAGTTCGTACCATACCCATTTCCTCTGTACTGGTTTTGCTGATTATTATTATTATTATTTTGGTTCCCCCTATTTTGAACGCTGGCCCCTTCGCCACTGTTCCCTTGAACTTCCTGATTCCTATTCTCATTAGGCCTGTTATTATTGTTACCCTGGTTCCTACCGAAATTCTCCTCGTAACCACCTCTTCCCAGAGCATCGAATGTACTCAATAAATTTTCCACTTGTGAAATAGATTTAACATTTTGGATACAGGCAGCTTCCTTGATTCTATATGGAAAATGTCTTAGTAATAGCCTGACTACATCACTTTCCTCCTTCAAACCATCCAGATATTTACACGTCAATACCTGTCCTAAAAAGTACTCGGTCATAGTGTAGTTTCCTCTCGGGTAATATTTCCCACACACAATTCCCTCACGATGCTGAGACTGAATTACCTCATTCCAAAATTTCTCACAAAATTTAACTTTAAAATCTGAAATATTCTCGAAATTGTCTCTGTAGACAGCAAACCAGTTTCTTGTCTCCGCTACAAACGCTTGCTCTAAAATTTCATCTACCTGGCACCACTCAATACTACCATCTTCCTTCTCACCAAGGCGGTCCGGGTTCGATTCCCGGTCATAGCATGTGAGATTTTCAAAATGAAATGCCATGTCCTGTGGTTTGGATTCCACGTAAAAAGGAGGTCCCGTGGCTCATGATCTCGAGATTAACGGTCACGTTAAACTACAAGCTTGCTTACTACCATCTTCCAACCTCTCCCCGAATTTATTTTCTATTGTGTTCACGAACTCCATTGGACGACCCTGCCGATTACTAAATTTGCCTAGTTCTATTTCCCTGTGTGTGCTATTCACATAAACTGGCCTACTCTGACTATTTTCCTGCCTAATTCTAGCTTTTAACTTCTGTTCTAGTTCAGCAATTTTCTCCTCAGCTTTTCTTTCAATATTAGTTACAGTTAACCTAATGCTCCCTTCCGATGCTTCAACTTTACCACTTAATTTAGCTTGTTTCTCATTAATCTCATTAATGCTTTCCTTATTCCTCTCCCTTAAATCATTAACTTCAGTGATTATTTCTGCATGAACTTTATCAATTCTTCCCCCCAGCTGTTCTTTAACCTCTTTAGTTGCTACCTGAATTTTGTCAATTTCTCCCCCCAATTGCTTTTTGACCTGCTGTGTTTCAAGTTGCACTAGTTCTTTTAAATTTTCAGCCTGTGTACTGATTCTAATTTCTAACTCCTCCTGTACTTTTCCTAATTTTCTGTCTACATCTGCAATAATCTCTTTAGCCTTCTCTTCCATCACCCCTCTGATCTCACCTCTAATCAGTTCGAACTTATCACTAATTTCCCTACTGTTTTGTTCAAGTTAAGTATTTAAACTATCGCTCAATTCCCTATTACTCTCTTTATTTTCCCTACTATTTTGTTCAAGTTTAGCGTTTAAAGCATCTGTACTTATTTTATTTTGTTGCATAAACTGAAGAAGCAAACTCTCTAACCCTGCTTGACTGTTTTGATTACCCCCCTCAGTATCGGGATTTACCTCCGACATCCCTGTACTGCTTTCATTTCCAAGACTAGCCATACTGCTCGTATCTTCACTATCTAACTGGTGACCACTACGCAACTTCATCTCTTCCTCAGCGCTACCCATGCTGATACACACCGATAAATGAAAAACCCCCAAAATACAGGCACAGAAATATATACCCTTCTCCTTCCACAAATGTTATTAAGTTTTCAGCCCCAAGTTGGTAGCGACAAATGTAACGGTCTCGTTTTCCCCACGTTCGGCGCAAAATGTAACGTCTTGTTTGCTCCTCGTTGAGCGTACAAGTGAAACGGTTTCTTTAGGCCTCACTTTTGCGTGACAAATGTAATGTTTACTCTGGCCCTGCCTTGCCCTTTGAATTATTTACTCTGCATAAGATATGTTGTTTTAATGGGCGCCAAGACCTCAACGCTATGTTGAAATCTAAATTTATATTTAACAACACCTAGCTCTGGTAGAACACCTTCAAGAATCTATTCACTCAGATCGTGGTATGATTTGATCATTAACCCAACAAACAATTGTATCAGGAGAAGGAATTGGTCTATATCTAATGCTACCTACTGAAAGCAAAAATTGCATTGTAAAAGAAATGAATTTATTATATAAAACAAGTATAGCAAAATTGATAATAATTATAAGTTTAAAATTTAAATTGGAGCGTTGCGATTTTAATATTACCGATAGAAAATTACGTGAAAACGGAGTCGGATAAAGTACTGATTTTACTCTTATTCCCAAGCTATGAAGTTACTGAAATACTGAAAATGAAAAAAAAAAGACGAGAGATTACGTAGTTCTGAGTCATTCGCGCTTACCACTGGAAATTGCCGAAGCATTTCCCTCGTACTGGATGTTGAAGAGAACTTCCCACAGCCTCCTGGACGTCGTCATCTTCTTCGTTAGTTGATGAGATACTTGTAGATATGATAACTTTATGGTCCGAACATCGGAGCCAATCACACGTACAACCACACTGGTTAAGTTTTACAACGATAGTCGCCCTCCCTCCTCGGCGCGCAAACCATATATGCACTCCTCGCCTCCCCTCTCTGGACCCGGCTTCTTCTCGCCCACTCTCCTCTGATTGGCTGAGCCACCCCGCGCTACCCCCCTCCTCAGGGTCATTACACTCGGCGCGAGGATAATGTCGATTACCGTTCCAGACTATTTCGCCTTTTCTTGAAGCAGCAACCCAGGCTTGCGTCATGCTTCTTGACAAGAATAAGCATGTAGCCGAATTCCCCGTGACTCATCTCTCTCATAATACCCTAACTGACAAAACTCCGTAAAATTCCGTAATCATATAATTTTCTATGATAATGTTGTTCGTAATAATTTGCTTGATAGTGTTTTCTATGACATAGAAAACCTATCTGTATGCTTATAATTTTATAAAAATGCTCCAAAAATACCTTAATAATAATAATAATAATAAGTTAATAATAATAATAAATTAACATGAAAACTTCTCTTGGCTGAACAATTTGCCGCGTAAATAAATATAGAATGGCTTCCTACTGACTTATGTCAGTGGCATAAAATCCCCTCGGAAAACACGTTACAATCTGACCCCGTAGGTGGAATGAACACAATTTTACAACCACAATTTACACAATATTTTAGAACCACAATATACAGTCAAAAACAGTCGTCATGGAAACCACTAGCCTTGGCCTTGGTGAAAGCTGATGTCTTTGGACGGTTTGTCTCTGCGCGTTAGAGCCACCTGGTCGCAACCTGTGCAACTACCTCCATAACATACACTCTGCCCGTGGCGGAAAGTTGTGTTTTATACCAAAGGTGGCAGGGATGTCGAATTCTACTGTTTGTCTCTGCACGTTAGAGCGTATCAAAGTCCCGTATGGGCGGCTTCGGTGGCGTAGTCGGTAGCATGCTGAGCTTCTACGCCCACGATAGCGGGTTCAAACCCGGCCTAAGCCGTCAGATTTTTTAAGAGCGTTAAGAATCCCTCAGTATGCCTTCCTTCGGAGGGGAAGTAAAACCTGCGGTCCCATGTCATAGATTTATGGCATGTTAAAGATGATGTTGATGATGATAATTGTTGTTTTAAGGGGCCTAACATCTAGGTTATCGGCCCCTACATGTTAAAGAACCTTCCACTAATTGCACCTGTGTGAAGCTAAATTGGATAGGTTAGGAATGTAAACTACGCTCTTAGGTTTCTACGTTCGTTGCCAAGAGCCGACAATGAAACATTGAGTTGTTGTGTACACGCCAGGGAAGGTGTTCAACTTGGTAAATCCATTTTACAATATTGGTAGCGCACGAGTAGATGTAACAAATGAGTGACGACGCGCGAAGCGTTCCAACAAAATCCCGTATGCGTTCATATACTATTCATCGATTGCGATGAAACTTTGATGAGTTGTTGTGTACACTTACGTGAAGCTTCCTAACTTAGTAAATCCATTTCACAGTTGGTAGAGCACGAGTAGATTCAACAAATGAGTGACAGCGCACGAATCATTTACACAAAATCCCGTATGCGTTATATGCCATTTATTCGATTGTGATGAAACTTTGGAGAGTTGCTGTGAACTCTCCCACGAATGTTTCTAGATTAGTTAATTCATTTCACGATAGTTTAGAGGCAGTTAACAGAAATTGAAAAAATATTGTGTATCCAAAAGCACTTCAAGATACAAAGTTACAACACTTTCTTTGATTGGCAGGACAACGTCTGCCGGGTCAGCTAGTAGTCATATAAAATGACAATCCCAATCAGTGCAGCCAACGTGTAAGATGCACATGTAGGAGAAGCTACGAAGCTTCCCCACAGCCTTGTAGTTACTAAGATATATAAATAGTACAGGATTTTGAGCATAGAAAAGTTTAAAATACTATCAAATATATGAATTAAGGGATTTTTACAAAAATTATATATAAAAATGTTCAGAAACGCAAATTATTTATATAGAACAAACAAAAAAAACAACAAACAAAATCAAAAAAGGAATATATTTTAAAACATTTCGTGTCTTATCTAATCTTAAATCCTCCCCAAAGTGATATTTACGTCACTTTATGATTCTATATACGTAATTAACGCTATGGGCAGCAAATAGCCAGTGATGGAGGAAGCAAAGTAAATATATAAAGCAGGTTGGCATAGTCAAGGAAAGCATTTCTACAGAAAAAAAAAATCTGTTGACATCAAATATACTGTAGGTATTACACACATCAAAAAATGTTTTGCATATTGCTGGTAAAGAATCGTAGTGGTCTAACACCCATTAGTCGTTCTTGCGTGCGTGTATATCGTCTGTGTACACTCGCCTGTGTCAATGAGGATAGCTCTGTGCGAGTGTGGAGACGACCCGGTGGACGTATTCACGAGCAATACATCCGAGACCGATACCAACAAGGATGATGAGGTGGCATCATGTATGGTCCCGAACCCCTCTTGTGTACATCCCAGGGCGTAGGAGAGGCATACATTACAGGGATACTATCCTGGCACCAGTAGTGAAAGACTATGCTGACAATTTCGGCCCAAATTTCACTTTCGTAGACATCATTATCAATGCCTTTCTTCAGGAGAATGGTATTCACAGAATGAAATTCCTATGCTCCCGATCTCAATTGTGTAGAGCAGGCGTGGACACTGCTTAATAAATAAGTCCGTCCTCATTTTCATCCTCACTGTGCTCTATGGCAATATGCAAAACGTTTTTTTGATGTGTGTAGAACATTTTTGAAAGGCTCTATCTGGAGCGTGGCACTCTGTGAATGTGAAACTTGGACTATTGGTGCAGCAGAAACGAGAATAGAAGCATTTGAAATGTGATGTTACAGGAGGATGATGAAGATCAGATGTGTAGATAGGGTTACAAATGAAGAGGTATTAAGACGATTGGGAGAGGAGAGATGTTTCTGGCGACTGCTAATGAATAGAAGAGGTAGGTTGGTAGGACACGTACCAAGGCACCCAGGAATAGCAAACTTAGTTATGGAAGGAAAGGTTGAGGAAAAGAACTGTAGGGGTAGACCAAGGTTAGAATATGTTTTAAAAAAATGCCTCGGATGTAGGGTGTGGTAGCTATGTACAGATGAAACGATTAGCTCAGGACTGGGAGCAATGGAGCGCTGGATCAAACCAGTCAAAAGACTGAAGACTCAAACAACAACATGGGCAGCTTAAGGTGGTAAAATAAACATAATTTAGAACGAAATTTTCCGTTTTCTTCAATATTACACCAACAGGTGTCTGATTTGGCGGTGTTCTTGTTGGACAGTCGGATCACGCACTAATCTGACTTGTTGCGATAAGGTTTACGAGTGAAAGTGCATTATTAATATTCTCCAAGCACATACACATGATACCGTAATGAGAAGAACCTTGTAGTTTAACGTGACCGTTATTCTCGCGATACCGTAATAATTAGACTAGCATAAGTCAACAGTGCAATTTTATTATCACCCTTTGATTAGAATTTTATTCCGTTTGGTATCATGCGGCGACACCACGAAACAATGATATGTTAGAGGGATGGTATTTTGAAAGGGGATCTCCGTCTGGTGTAGTGGATAGCATTATTTCCTGTCACCCCCTGAGGTCCAGGTTTGACGCCTAGCTCTGCCAAGAAATAAAATTCTGGCCTGAGGGCTGCAACCGGGTACACATCAGCCTCGTGAGGAAAAATCGATTGCAAATTAAATTGTGCCACTCCAGATTTACGCCTATGATTAACGGTAACTGTAACATAATGTATTTTAGAGGGGCCAACTAGGACAGACTTCATGAAACAGCCCAATGCGAGGGTGCCACACAATCATTCACCGAGCATGTGTGCCACATAATTTAATTCCCAATTTTTTTAAGTGTTCGTGTATTATTGTTAGAAAAACAAGATGTTCAGTAAAGAACATATAGCCTACTTTCTCCTAAATGGATGGGTATCGTTATAAAGCTTTGTCCTTTTCAAGGAGTATAATTGAATATGTTGGTTGTAGTAGCTTGTTGAAATACAACGTGCTATACGGGTATTAAACATGAATATGAGGTGCCCTTTGCTAGTGCTACCTCTGTAAAAAAAAACATTCAATTAGGTTTCACCGTGTTTGAATTGATATGAGGAATCTATCTGCACACATACTTGGCCGCTATCTGCAAACTATTAGTCTGATGACCTTGTAGCTTGGTCACAGAACGCTTCTCACATAAAGGTATGCTGTTGCAAAATTTGGTAGAGATCAGATGATTAGGTTGGTCGTAATGCGATTTAAGCATTTTACATTTGGGTGGCCACCATTACGTTTACGTCAAGATGGCGGCGATATAAAACTGGACACAGAGGTGCCCTTTGCTAGTGCTACCTCTGTACCAAATTTCGTTCAATTCGGTTTCACCGTGTTTGAAAAGATTGGGGGAATCGATTTGCACACATACATGGCCGCCATCTGCAAACTATTGGGCTGATGACCTTGTAGTATAGTCAAAAGACGCTCGCCATATAAATATATGTTGTTGCAAAATTTGGTAGGGATCGGATGATTAGGTTAGTCGTAATTTGATTTAAGCATTGAACATTTGGGTGGCCGCCATTACGTTTCCGTCAAAATGGCGGCGATATAAAACATGACACTAAGGTGTCCTTTGCTTGTGCTACCTCTGTACCAAATTTCGTTCAATTCGGTTTTACCGTTTCGAATTGATAGGGGGGGGGGGGGTCAGACAGACATTCAGTGTAAACACACAGACAGACTCACAATTTTTGCCCCTGTGTAGATCTCATAAGCCAACTTTCATTTTTTGGAAAAAACTAATAACAACAAATATAAGTCCAGTTACGTTATGTTACATGCGAGATGAATAAGAAGTCATTTGACTTGTATTATAACGGGTGAAGCTATTACTATTGTTTTATGCAGCCAACCTAACCCGTGTTATCAGGAAGGTCGATATGTCTTGGCAAACCAGGAGTGTTGCGATCCAGCCGGCAGTGGTCTTGGCTTGCATCCCGTAGCCTATGGTATTAATACACTGCAAGCATATTCCGCAAACGATACTGAACACTGAATATTTCCCCCCTGGTATTAGCCATAGATGTTGGTTGATTCCTTAGTTTAGGGGCTGCGACAACGAGGTCATGAGCCCCGTGTACTTTGGGTGTGTGTAGAATCTGTGTGATAACCGGTGTTAATTATGATGGCTGTATTAGTGTTGGAACGTCGAAGAATATACCCGATTCACCACTTTCCAATATCGCTAAAATAATAACGTACTACTTCTTAATTTTATTGCAGCTTCTGCCTTGCTATCTTATACATTTTGCCAACAAGTTGCAACTATCGATGTTTGGTTGGTTGGTTGGTTGGTTCCTTAGTTTAGGGGCTGCGACAATGCGGTCATGTAGCCCCCGTGAACTTTGGGTGTGTGCAGAATCTGTCTGATAACCGGTGTTAATTGTGATGACTGTATTAGTGTGTGTTATCTGTTTTTTAATTCACGTAAGGACTGCAGACTTTTGAATTTTTCAAATAGTTCCTACTTTTGCCGCCAAACGCCACCGTCAACGACTTCTAGTTCAGAACTTAGCTACCAGACGCCACAGCAGTTGGCTCTTGGCAACGAACTTAGGAACCTAAGAGTTTTGTTTACATTCTTAACCTATACAATTTAGCTTCACACAGGTGTAATTAGTGGAAGGATCTTTAACATGCCATAAATCTATGACATGGGATCGATGTTTAAAGAATAAAAAACACGAATGAACAAGATACATCATTCTGGTTCACCAAGACGCCATTTTCAGTCCAAGGCCCATAAGAAAAGTTCTCACTTTCAACAACCTTCCACCTTTTGATTAAAATGTACATGAATCAAAACACCAATTATGAATAAACAAATACTCAAATCATTCAGAAATTCTCACATGAAGTTTTATCACTCTGCCACTTCTTGTGGTTTTCGCCATTGTCAATGAACACTGTGGACCTATCTTTGTTGCCAGTAGCTGTGTTCACCAGTAGCTTGAAGTTGTACGTCTACTCCAAGAGGAAATAGTCGTTGAGGACGGCTAGTGGGGAGCTGATTCGACCAGTACAGGGGTCTTGGTGAACCAGAATGTTGTATCTTGTTCATTCGTGTTTTTTATTCTTTGAACATCGATAGTTGCAACTTGTTGGCAAAATATAATTTAAGATAGCTAGGCAGAAGCTGCAATAAAATTAAGAAGTTGTACGTTAAGTTATTATTTTAGCGATATTTGGAAGTGGTGAATCGGGTAAATTGTTCGACATTCCAACATGTGGTGACCTTGACGTGATTTTCAGTCCATGGCCCCTAAGAAAAGTTCTCATTTTCAACAATTAGTGTGTCTTATCTGTAATTCAAGCAAGGACTTCAGACGATAATTTCAAGTAGTTCCTACTTTTGCTACCAAATGCTACCGTCCACGAAACCTAGCTTGCGGACTTGGCTACTAGATGCCATCGCAGTCAGCACCTGGTGGCGAACGTTCGAACTAATATAGCGTTATCAATTTTTTTTCATGCCATAAATGGGACCGCCGGCTTTACTTCCCCTCCTAAGGAAGGCATACTGAGGGATTTTAACGCTCTTAAAAAATCCGACGACTTCGGCCGGGTTTGAACCCACGACCTTGGGCATAGAAGCTACCAACTAAGCCACCGAAGCCGCCAGTAATAGATGTAACGGCAAGTGTGAAGGATCTGATGATGATCGCTTGACGATCAAAACTGGTTATCCAAGCGAATTTCTTCTTCTCCTGTCGGTTTGGGCCTACTGTGTACCGCGGTAAACAATCGACCGACTTGCTAATCTCTTCGCCTCCTCCAAGAATGTCTTCATACGGTCGCTAAGTCTTCTCGTTCTGTCTTCAGACCAGATGACCTTGGTTTTTGAGCATTGTCTTTCCTGAGACCCTTTGAATTTGTCACCTTCCTTCGCAACCCTGTTCTGTATAGTACATATCCTCAGGATTAATTCCAACTTCTTGGATATCTTTCCTTGTTTCTCCAACCCATTTTGTGGTGGACTTCAACTTGCTAATGTAAATCAATATCCTTTTAGTCAACCTACTGTTCATCCTTGTGAGGTGTCCATAAAATGTCATCCTTCTCATATTACCTATTGTGCCCGTAAGTTTCTCCGCCTGGTTGTACTAGTCATCATTTCTCCGTTTTCTCCATTAGCCGTCTGCTCTCTTTTCTGGCCCCAATATTTTCCGTAGAATGCTTCGTTCTTTCTTTTCTAACCACTCCAATTCTCCTTTTCTTTTGTTTCTTAACAATCAGACATTCTGAACTGTAGATCGCTTCAGGTTTAATCACCACGCGTATAATGACTTAGCTTTGCTCTGAAGGATATCGCACCTGTTTTGCGTTAACCTATACAGGGTATTTCATATAAAGTAAGAACGGCAAGCCGCAGTTTTGTTATTCGCTGCTGCGGTGGCCTTTGCCGAGCTTGTGGCGCGCCACGGCCCCCGGCTTTAAGCGTGTGCACAATCCTGTATGAAATATTACATTATAAAAGATGCTGGAAGTGTAATCCTTCCGGGGTTATACAGGCATTGTATCTGGTAACCACATTCTGGCTGACGTGGTGAGTTCTGCCACTGTATGGTTTTTGGTTTTTAGTTTTATGCCTTTTATTGGGCAATGAGTAAGTAGTGTGAAACTTATTTACAATTACGTGACTTTGTGCAAGTGAAGGTGGTACTTCATCAGGAAATTGCTGAACAAATGCATCACGTACCCGCCGAGCCGACTCGTACTTAAAATAAGTTTTATACATACAAAAATACGATGTTTTAATGATAACTGTCTCATTTTAACATCTGAGGTTCAGACTAGCGACTGAACACCTGCACGCTTATTGCAAGGTCAAGTATGTACTATGCGCGCATTTTCAATACTACAGCAGGGGGCCGTGGTGCGCCACAAGCTCGGCCAAGGCCACTGCAGCAGCGGATAACAAAGCCGCCGCTCACCGTTCTTACTTTATCAAGACCCTGTATCTATATAGGCATCTCCATCTTTCGAGCTCTGGTTTTATTTGCTTCCTTATCAAGGCCAATTAGGAATCTCATGTATTTTTTTCAGGTTTAGGGAAACACCATTTACAATTGGGTACAATCGTCTACAATTCGGTGGCATAGTTGGTAGCATGATGAAATGCTATGCCCAAGATCGCGGGTTCAAACCTGGCCGAAGTCGTCGGATTTTTAAGAGCGTTAAAATCCTTCAGTATGCCTTCCTTCGGAGGGGCAGTAAATCCGGCGGGCCCATGTCATAGATTTATGGCACGCAAAAGAACCTACCACTGCAATTGGTAGTGTGTAACAAAATTTGTAGGTTATATTTGGCTAGTTAGAAACGCTCTATCAAGTTCCATCGCTCGCCGCTAGGTGTCAGTGACAGTAGCATCTGGTAGCCAAAGTTGAAACTACTTGAAATTGAACTTGTTGGGAGCCCTCGGGCGTTCAATTAAAATTACCCTGCTGTGGCCATTGGCTGCAATTCAATTATAATACAATCGTGTTGACCGACTAAAAAGCAATATATCTTGATAACATTTCTATAACAATAAAAGAAATATTTCAAACTAAATGCGAAGCCTATTCAAAATAACATGAGAAACCCCAGGGTCAAAACGGCGCCATCTTGAAAAAGTAAGGAACATGTTCGTTACTTCATTATTGTTAAAAGTAACGGTGCAGTTACTAAATTTAGTAACATCGTGACCGCAAAGTAACACGTTACTCCCAAACTCTGGCACAAGGAGGTTGTTCCTATGTAAGCGACAACTCTCATTAGGATTTGAGAGAGTCAGGCAGCTTCTCCGCT
This sequence comes from Meconema thalassinum, assembly GCA_946902985.2. Classification (NCBI taxonomy): domain Eukaryota; kingdom Metazoa; phylum Arthropoda; class Insecta; order Orthoptera; family Tettigoniidae; genus Meconema; species Meconema thalassinum. The sequence continues at coordinate 298,012,305 of OX336394.1, forward strand.
AACGACCGTAGTAAAAGAAGCACTTCTAGGAATCTGTTGAGAAATTGATTTTCTTCCCACATTATCAGAACATTATAATATATCTGCCAAGTGGTTTCCGGTGTTCTAGTCTATCACACATCATAATCCCTTGATGAGGGATGCCCATTACTTTATTTCTGTCACTTTCCTGGTTAACGAACGGCGGCGACTCAAACGTTAGGCAGTAGCACGCGCCGACAGTAGTCCTTGTTCACTGCTGACCAATAACTGCTGACGGTTATTGACCAATAGCAATGCTACCTCTAGCTACTACTCTCAAATTCCCCTTATTGCAAGCTCCTTATTATCAATTTATTAATCATAAGCACAACTCAATGCCATCACAACATCGGACCTCCTGTTGAGTGCAAAAAGATGTTGTTTCCATGTACAGGGTGCGGCAGAAATAACTGACGAATTTCAAACGTAAATAACACAGCAACGCAGCAAGATATTCACAAATTTATTGCGCAGTTTAAAAGAGCAGTGTTTGCCATTTTTGTTACATAGATTGGAGCGGCAGATCTAACACTTGTATTGGCCACAGCGCTTAAGCAGGTGTTATTGTCGATGAGCGCGCGGCCTGGGAGAACACGTGCATCGCCTTGTCAGGGCTAGTCAGTCGCTAGCATCAGGGGGATGACAGATGGGTTTCGATAAAGCTCCGCTATAGATGTTCTGCCAACCAATGAAGAATTGATTTCAGTACCATGTTTCCGTAGTTGGCACTCACCCAACGCTCACACCAAACAGACTGGCGGAAGCGGGAATAGTCTGTTTTGATTGATTTTCCTCGTGGTGGTATTGGTTGTTTTGATTTGTTCGGTATTTTGATTATTTATTTGAATTGAATTGAGAGTCAATCATGCCACTGCAAGGGGGGAAAAATTGCCAACCACCGGGATGTAAGAATTATAATGATAGTAAGAACAACACGGCAATTTTCATCTCCCTGGAGTTGACCATGTGTAAAACTAGTGGACAATATGGACTACTCTCGAATAAAAATATATAGAGAATAAATGTGTGCATTTCATCTCTTGTTTGTTTTCTTACCCATTCTCGTTTGCATTGCAATAAAATTTGTGGTTTAAGGCTACGGGAAGGGGTGGGTGGCAGCCGGCACGCTAGGCAAAAGTGAGGTTATGGCAATATAGAGTGTGCATTTGGACAGTTTTCTTTATATTCATCGAATATCCCAACAATTCTGTAGACTAAGAGAGCAATGTTTAATTAGCCTAAAGGTGAATTAAGCTCTAGAACGGCATGATTCTGTCCTTCGTGACAAATCTATTGCCAACATTGATATATATCAAAGAGTACTATTTTCCTATCTGGACGTACATTTCTACGCCTAGCGAAAGACGCAGTTATGTTTGTGTTATTTTCATCAATAATCAATAACTCATCGCAGAACATACTGTTCAATTACGTGCAATAAAGGCTACATTCATATGGCTTTTTACTTTTTATGTTGCCAGACTTGGTATAGCGGTACATAGCCTCAGGCGGTGCTCTCTCTCGGAAATTCTATAACCAAAAGTGACGAATCTCTTATACTTACATGATCCTTGGCTAGGATGGCATGGAGTGGTGAGCAGCGAGGTTTCGTGATTGAAACGTATAATTCAAAAATGCTGACTTTGTTACCACACCACAGCGTTTATTTCGTAGACACTTTAGGTTACATAGACATGCGAAAGGTCCGAGCAGGAATACCATTCTGGTATGGGTGAATAATTTGAGAGGAACTGGTTCGAGTGTTAAAACGAAACCACCTGGTAGGCCTCGTAGCGTTAGAACACCAGATAATATCCGTGCAGTGAGACATGCCTTTACGCAATCTCTTCAGAGAGATGTTTCCAGAATGTTTAATCTCCTTACGGGGTGACGTTCCATGGCCAGCCCGTTCCCTTGATCTCGGCCCTTGCGATTTCTTTCTCTGGGGATACCTGAAGGCTCGCGTCTTCCAACGTAAGCCGCGAACACAACAGTACACGACCTGAAAGTTGCTATCCGTAAGGAAATCGAGGCAATACCACTAGACATGACTAGGAGGGTCATGCGGAACTTCAGGGAGAGGCTTCAGAAGTGCATCGAAAGGGGCGGTCGACATTTGGATGACATTATTTTCAAAACCTAGTGTGTATGTGTATATTATGCAAATGGCAAACATTGCTCTTTTAAACTGCGCAATAAATTTGTGAACATCGTGTTGCGTTGCTGTGTTATTTATGTTTGAAATTCGTCAGTTATTTCTGCTGCACCCTGTATAAAGAAGTGGTGAAATGCGTAACAATTTTGACTGACAAAATCCTCTAACCTTGAAAATCGTACCAGTTGAATCCAAATTGTCGGTTATACATGGAAACAACATCTTTTTGCACTCAGCAGGAGGTCCGATTCATTATAGTATTGAACCATATTGAAGAAGTGAAATATAGACAGTCTATTAAGGTAGATTTATATTAACTTTAATCGTGTTTCTTTTATGTTTTTTGTGACCGTTCATTTTATTTAATTTATAATGGTTCATTGTAAGGAATTCCAATTTCTCTTTGGTATGTGTTAACATAGTTTTAAGATTCTTCTATTATTCAATCTACGCTGACGAGGGTATCATTTTATGCCGAAACATGTACGTATTAATTTAATTATTAAACTTCTTTCTAGTGTTGACAAGGCGGCTTTTATTTGAGATTAATATCAGTCAACACGGAAGCCTCCGTGGCTTAGGCGGCAGCACGCCGGCCTCTCACCGCTGGGTCCGTGGTTCAAATCCCGGTCACTCCATGTGAGATCTGTGCTGGACAGAACGGAGGCAGACAGGTTTTTCTCCGGGTACTCCGGCTTTCCCTGTCACAATTTCATTCCAGCATCACTCTCCACTATCATTTCATTTCATCTGTCATTCATTTAATCATTGCCCCAGAGGAGTGCGTCAGGCCTCGGCAGCCGGCACAGTTCATATCCTCGCCGCTAGATGGGGGCTTCATTCATTCCATTCCTGACCCGGTCGGAGACTGGAAGCAGGCTGTGGATTTTCATTTTTCATCAGTCAACACGGAAGCCTCCGTGGCTTAGGCGGCAGCACGCCGGCCTCTCACCGCTGGGTCCGTGGTTCAAATCCCGGTCACTCCACGTGAGATCTGTGCTGGACATAACTGAGGCAGACAGGTTTTTCTCCGGGTACTCCGGTTTTCCCTGTCAAAATTTCATTCCAGCAACTCTCTCCACTATCATTTCATTTCATCTGTCATTCATTTAATCATTGCCCCAGAGGAGTGCGTCAGGCCTCGGCAGCCGGCCCAGTTCATATCCTCGTCGCTAGATGGGGGGGTTCATTCATTCAATTCATGACCCGGTCGGAGACTGGAAGCAGGCTGTGGATTTTCATTTTCATCAGTCAACACGGATAATATTTAATAATCTTCATAATGGTTAATGTCTATGCATTTCACCAAGCATAGTTCTCTCACTTTCCTTATTAATGACACGCTCGCTGGGCTGCCATGTTTACATTACATGTCTACGTGGAGCCAGGGCTCAGAATAGCAGCTGTCCGCACCGGCATTCGAACCCCCAATCTCTGGACTTTCTGCAGCTGCCCTCTCGGTCGTGGTGCACGAAATAACGAGCCTACCTTTATCTCTATAAATAAAGACCACTTCGTGGTGTAGCGGCTGTCACCCCAGAGGTCCGGGTTTAATTCCCGGCTCTGCCAAGAAATTTAAATCCTGGTGTGAGAGCTGGAATGGTGTACACTCAGCCTCGTGAGGCAAAACTGAGGAGAGGTGGGTTCAATTCCCACCTCTGCTGTGCTTGAAGTGTTTTCCCCGTTGTCTTCCCCCCCCCCCCCCACTTCTACTCTAGGCGTTTACTGGGATGGTTCCTAACTTAAGGCCACGGCCACCTCCTTCCCAATCCCATCCCTAATTTACATACACACAGACTAGTACAGGCATCACAATAACACAGGTTATCAAACAAATTCCACACACTCCCAAAATACATAGGGCTATATGATGGTGCAGCCCCTAAAATTAAAATAGAATAGAATAGAATACCCTCTGTTCTAAATCTCGGATAGCCAGAGATTGGGACAAGAGAATTATTTATTGCAACCATCATCTGACTCATGCAGCTTCGGTGGCGCAGTCGGTAGCATCCTGAAATGATGTACCCAAGATCGCGGGATAAAACCATGCCAAAGTCGTCGGAATTTTTAAGAGCGTTAAAATCCTTCAGTATGCCTCCCTTCGGAGGGGAAGTAAAGCCGTCGGTCCCATGTCATAGATTTATGGCATATAAAACTAAACTTGTGTGAAGCTAAATTTCTAGGTTAGATTACGTTGAAACGCTCTATCAAAGTTTCAACGTTCACCACTAGATGTCAGTGACATCTGTTAGCTGAAGTTTGTACTACTTGAAATCGGACGGAACTTATAGCTCACCCCATGGGTGTCCGCTTGAAGCAGCTACAGCCTCTGGCGATCCGAACATGTTCTCGGACACTCCCGGCACTAAAAGCCATATGCTAAATAAATAAATAAATAAATAAATAAATAAATAAATAAATAAATAATACCTGGTTGGTTCTTAAGTTTAAGGGCTGCGACAACGCAGTCATGTAGCCCCGTGTACTTTGGGTGTGTGTAGAATCTGTCTGATAACCGGTGTTAATTATGATGACTGCATTAGTGTGTGTTATCTGTTTTTTAATGTAAGTACAGACTGCAACTTAGAATTTGTCAAATAGTTCCTACTTTTACCGCCAAGCGCCACCGTCAACGACTACTAGGCAAAGTAAACTTAGCTACTAGACGCCACCGCAGTCGGCTCTTGGTAACGAACGTAGAAACCTAAGAGCGTTGTTTACAATCTTAACCTATCCAATTTAGCTTCACACAGGTGTAATTAGTGGAAGGTTCTTTAACATGCCATAAATCTATGACATGGGACCGCCGGCTTTACTTCCCCTCCGAAGGAAGGCACACTGAGGGATTTTTACCGCTCTTAAAAATCCGTCGGCTTCGGCCGGGTTTGAACCCGCTATCTTGGGCATAGAAGCTCAGCATGCTACCGACTACACCACCGAAGCCGCCTAAATAATACCTGATACATGCGATTATTAGGTATAGTGATTCCCTAACAGTGCAATACAAAAATCCTGCTCAGTAAGATTAATAAATCGTAAACATGAATTTAAATATAAGTCCTACACATAATTTGTTGTTTGATTGATTTAGGGGCTTTGCGTCATCGTGGTCGTGTAGCCCCGTGTACTTGGGTGTGTGTGATTTGTCTAATAACCTGTGTTATTGTCATGGCTGTAATACTGTGTGAATTTGTAATTCAGGTGAGGATTGAGAAGGGGGCGGCCGTAGCCTTAAGTTAGGAACTACCCGCATTTCCCTGGAGTAGAAGTGGGAAACCAATGAAAACCACTTCCAAGATGGCTGAGATTGGAATCGAACCGTCCTCTTCTCTGTTTCGCCTCACGAGGCTGAGTTTACCACGTTCAAGCTCTCAGACCTGAATTAAATTTCTACGCAGAGCCAGGCCTCCACGGTGACAGCTAAGATTACTAGCCACTACGCAGCGACGAGGATACACAAATAATTTACATGGTATTAAATGTTATAAACAATTATCAAAACCCTATTAATGACTATTCATTATGAACTATCATCAATGTATTCTAATTGATATAGAGAGGCTATCCTAGAAGTTTTATAGTCTAGGATACCGTCTCCTGTACCCTTATGTTTGTTTCACATGCATCTTTGTTGTGTTTCTCATCTGTCGCTTTCCTATCCCACATTCCCCTGATAATATTAAAAAGTTTTGCTAGTTTACTTACAGTCCCTAAAATAGTATTAATATTTTGCCAAAGTTCCGCCTAATCAATACCTTTATTGTATTGTACATAAATGATCACTTAATGGTGATTTGTACATGTTTCGAGACCTAATTGTTTTGGCCCCTTCATCAGCCTATAGATAAAAAGTCAAGGCAAACAGATGGTTAGATAGCTAAACACTCATATTGTGTTAGCTAGTTTAATCTTTAGATGCATCTTGCTTTTTTTTTTAGCTATTATAGCCTGGCTCGCTTCATTGATTTTAGTATTTGAATGGTTCATTATGGTTCCGTATTGATGCAACAATTAGTATTAATATTTTGCAAAAGTGTTTAGCTATCCGACCACCTGTTTGCCTTGACTTTTTATCTATAGGCTGATGATGGGGCCAAAAAAATTAGGCCTCGAAACATGTACCAATGACCACTAAGTGATCATTTATATATAATACAATAAAGGTATTGATTAGGCGGAACTTTTGCAAAATATTAATACTAATTGTTGCATCAATACGGAACCAGAATGAACCATTCAAATGTTGATGATGATTGAGTCTTCAATCTTTTGACTGGTTTGATGCAGCACTCCATGCCTCCCTGTCCTGAGCTAATCGCTTCATCTCTACATAGCTACCACACCCTACATCCGTGGCAATCTGTCTACCCCTACAGTTCCTGCCCCCTTCCTTCCATAACTAAGCTTGCTACTCCTGGGTGTCTTAGTATGTGTCCTACTAACCTATCTCTTCTCTTCACTAGCAGCCGCCAGAAACATCTCTCCTCTCCCACTCGTCTTAATACCTCTTCGTTTGTAACCCTATCTACCCATCTGATCTTCATCATTCTCCTGTAACACCACATTTCAAAAGCTTCAATTCTCCTCTTTTCTGCTGCACCAATAGTCCAAGTTTCACTTCCATATAGCGCCACGCTCCAGACAAAGGCTTTCAAAAATGACTTCCTAATACCTAAATCTATATTCGATGTCAACAGATTCCTTTTTTGTAGAAATGCTTTCCTTGCCTGAGCCAACCTACTTTTTATATCCTCTTTGCTTCGTCCATCACTGGTTATTCTGCTTCCTAAGTAACAGAAGTCTCCTACTTCCTTCAGCTATTCACCTGCCAATTTGATCTCCATAGAGGTTTCTGATTTATTTCGGCTGCATTCCAGTATTTTTGTTTTACATTTATTAATTTTCATCATGAATTCTTTCCGTAAGACGGATGGCAAAAACTTTGTATTTAACCAGGATGGGTTGTAAGTGACTAAATATACCCTCAGTTTAATATTTGTATGTTCGTCTGCTTGTCATGGGTTGGCGTCAAAATTACTGGAGCTAAAAGCATGAAATTTCGTTTGTAAATATTGTAGGAGGTGCCCCTAAAATCTAGGCTGCAAATTACAGTAAAACTTGTCTAAATCGGAACGCAATCGTTCCGGATTTATTTTTCCGTTTTCACAGGTTTCCGTTTTACAAAGGGTTAAGTTTTAATAAGACAAAATACACTACGAAGAAATACTGTATTATTGCATAGGATTACTATGAAATAATTTGAGTTTTTGCTACTATAAACAACACAATTCCTTAGCCGCACCTTTGATTTTCTCGTGTTCTTCAATAACTTTAATTTTCTCCTCCAGTGTAAGTGTCTTATGTTTAGAGGTCATTGTCTCTGAATTACAGCACGTAAATAAATGCAGTGCACAGTAAAAAGAACACCTTTAAAGATTACTCCAGTTCACAGCTTTCTTCTACTCATACTTCTACTCTCATTATTTTGTCAGAGGGAAACTGTGTTGGTCGGTTGGTTCCTCAGTTTAGGGGCTGCGACAACGCTGTCATGTAGCCCCGTGTACTTTGCGTGTGTGTGTAGAATCTGTCTGATAACCGGTGTTAATTGTGATGGCTGTATTAGTGTGTGTATCTGTTTTTTAATTCAAGTATGACTACAACTTTGATTTTTTCAAATAGTTCCTACTTTTGCCGCCAAACGCCACCGTCAACGACTACTAGGCCTAGTTCAGAACTTAGTTACTAGACGCCACCGCAGTTGGCTCTTGGCAACGAACGTAGGAACTTAAGAGCGTTGTTTACATTCTTAACCTATACAATTTAGCCTCACACAGGTGTAATTAGTGGAAGGTTCTTTAACATGCAATAAATCTATGACATGGGACCGCCGGCTTTACTTCCCCTTTCGAAGGAAGGCATACTGAGGGATTTTTAACGCTCTTAAAAAATCCAACGGCTTCAGCCGGGTTTGAACCCGCTATCTTGGGCAGAGAAGCTCAGCATGCTACCGACTACGCCACCGAAGCCGCCAGGGAAACTGTGTGTATTACAAGAGGGATGGAGGGAGTAATGGTACAGATGTTGGGAAATGTAGCATACCTGCTGCATCCTTTAGAATAAATTAATATTTCCCTTGAGAATAAAGTAATATTTCCTAGGACTATGGCGCGGTCGCGCTCAACATTTAGTGCATAGCTTTGTATTATGGATAAAATAATCCTTCTTAGTCAGGTTACTTACGCCTAGAGTTCCGGAATTTCTTTCCGTTTCCGCGCTAGGCAGTTTTCCGGTTTACAATGTCATTTTTCATAGGAAATAGCTCCGTTTCGGATTTTGTTTTCCGTTTGTCCAGGTTTCCGGTATATAAGAGGATATTTTCATTTATTGAACTAAACAGAATGTGTACATAGTTATTCTATAGGATACATCATTTACATCAGTCCTTTCCGTAATGTGAGATTGGCTGAGGTCTTGGGCACATTCGAACAGATGATACTGTACGGAGGCTTGGTGGCAGAGTTCGCAGACACATTCATTGTCGGCGTTGTGGAAACCTTTCCTGCTGCCGATTCGATGGTGAAATCCATGTATTGCCCCTCTTGTGTAGAGGTGGCGGAGTTCGTAACCGGCTGTTTTCCATTCTTCCTCTTTCATGGCTGGGGTTCGGTAGAATGCCGGGTCGATTTCTGCTGCTTTCTGTACTCGTTCTTCCAAGAACTTGTCGCATGCTTCGGTTGAGGTCAAGCTGTATGTTAACATCATGCCTTCTATAAATGTCGTTGTTCCCGCTAGTTGATTCACTAGTCGGGTTGGAGCGTACTTCGATACACCAAGCGTCTTCTTAAAGTATCTGGTTTTGACTCTATCCTGGGCTTTGACATTCTTGTAGTTCAGGTGTGGCCATATTGCTTCGATGGCGTATGATGCTACTGGGGAAATTTCCAGTTTGAACAGTGAAATTGCTGTCGCCAGTGATAAGCTTCCAGGGTTTTTTATTTGCATTGTGGTCTTAATTGCGGTGATTGTTCTATCCTCGACGTGCCTTGTAAAGGTAAATCCTGTGACCTGTAGAGTTACCCCTAGGTATTTGTAAGACTTTGCTATATCCAGTGTGTGATTTCCACATCTGAAAACGTCCTTCGATGAGATTCATCCTTCTTTCCGGTATATAAAGGGACCGGTTTACTGTATTAAGAATACGTGCCTCATGAGGGGATGGGAATTATTGTTGCAAACTGATATCTGAAATATCTCCGTTAATATTAGTCTTATGGTAATACACAAGAAAATATACCATTAGTCAATACAATAATTATTTATATTTTCCAATGAACCGGTCTCGAACACATTATAACCTTCATCAGCAAATATAATTAATATTTATTTATAAATGGAAACAAAAAATGAAGTTGCAAGTTTGTGAGATAATGTGATAAAGGTAAAACAATAATTGTCTAATTAGTGCTTCTATTAATTTTCAACAAGTAGCCAATAATTAAATTGATAAAGAGGTTGAGGTTCAATACTATTTCTAAATTGTTAACTATCTAAATTATTTAAAAAATACTAAAAACTAATGGTTGGTTGGTTCCTTAGTTTAGGGGCTGCGACAACGTGGTAATGTAGCCCCGTGTACTTTGGGTGTGTGTAGAATCTGTCTGATAACCGGTGTTAATTGTGATGACTGTATTAGTGTGTGTATCTGTTTCTTTTTTTAATTCAAGTAAGGACTGCAACTTAGAATTTTTAAAATAGTTCCTACATTTGCCGTCAAACGCCACCGTCAACGACTACTAGGCCTAGTTCAGAACTTAGCTACTAGACGCCACCGCAGTCGGCTCTTGGCAACGAACGTAGCAACCTAAGAGCGTTGTTTACCTCTACAATTCAGTTTCACACAGGTGTAATTAGTGTAAAGTTCTTTAACATGCCATAAATCTATGACATGGGACCGCCGGCTTTACTTCCCCTCCGAAGGAAGGCATACTGAGGGATTTTTAACGCTCTTAAAAATCCGACGGCTTCGGTCGGGTTTGAACCCGCTATCTTTGGCTTAGAAGGTCAGCATGCTACCGACTACGCCACCGAAGCCGCTACTAAAAACTAATAAAACCAAATCTGTTAAACATTTTGATTAATATGAAAAAATATTTCTTCAAAAGCAGTTCGATGTAGGAAATGCCAATGTTGTGTGAAACGAGGTTGGAAAGACGTATATTTTTTGTAACCTTTAACAAAATATTTTTTGATAAGCAATTTCACAGTTAACGTGATTAAAGAGTGACATTTTCACGTTAGCATATGCCAATAATAGACAGACAGACAAATAAGCAGATTCTACACACACCCAAAGTACACGGGGCTACATGACTGTGTTGTCGCAGCTCCTAAACTGAGGAACCAACCAACCAATGTTTCCCCGATTGGGAATGGTGTTTCGCAAATACCTCGAAAACGATTGTTTCTAGGGCCTTTAAACGTGGTTTTGTGGGGTCCCACTGGTGGTAATTCTAATTCCCGCATCATGAGGATTAAAATGAGTTTGTTTTGGTCGTTTCAGGACAAATTCGATATTTCGCCTATAGTAGCCTATGCTTATGCGCCGAAGGGCCTAAATCTAGGAAATGGATAGGACTATCCGAATAATAAGTAGACAGTGTTAACCGCAGTTTTCCATAAAGTAAGTATGGATGATTTGGTTTAGATCGGTGAAACGGTGTAGATTTGTAGCCTATAAGGAACAGACAGACTTTCAGCTATACTAGTCATTTTGCCCGGCGATACACAGGTGGCATTTTGATATGTAAGAGAAAGACACGTGTTTATGTTTATCACTTAGCTTACATTCACTTCGGTAGTTATAGGCTATAGTCATTCCCACGGTTTGAAGATTGAAAGAGCTGCATCGTTGTCATGGTGAAGGCTGGCGGGAATTATTTTTCAACAAATATCTCGATAATGGTTAGATCTTGGGCCTTAAAACGTTGTTTTCGAGAGGGACCTTCCAACTTCTGTTTCTTCTGTCATGAGGTATAAAATGATCTATATCTGGTCCTACAACAAATTTGATATTTCGTCTATTATGGATAGGGCTGTCTTTACAAACAGTGTTACCTGCAGTGTCCTAAAAGGTAACTATACACAATTTGGTTCATATTGGTGAAACGGTGTGGATTTGTATAAGGGAAAAAAATAAAAATGTAAGAATAGGGCAGTGCAACTATACACAAATCAATGATTGGGAGGGGAAATATGCTCCTCTTGACACGTGATCGACATGCGTTCATTCATTAAACACCCACTGCCGATTAAAGTGGACCCTCATTGTGACAGCTGTGAAGGTCTCATGTCAATACAATACAATATAAATAGTTTCCATTGCAAATTGATATTCAGAGAGTGACGTCCATGTCTGTGTTTACTGAACTGTGGTAAGTGAAGCGACACAGCTGTTTTCTGTTGGCACACTCTGCGCACCATGTGTTAGATTATACGAGATAATCGTAAGATTTCCTCGAGTCTCATTGGTGAACAAAACCATTAGCGTACATCAAAACTGTAAAACAACACACTCACTCAGAGTTGAGGAAATCGAAATTCGTCATAGATATTTCAAAGCTGAGTGAAAATTACTTGTTAACTATTGGAATATTGCCAAATAGCATTAATAAATGAAAATATGATTTTGATCGGTTTAATATTTTCATGGTTGTTGTCGTCATTAAAGAGTTTAAATTGATTAGCCGGTGTTTCATTCTCTAATGTAATTCGAATACATAAATGATTTTATGTTCAACTGAATGTTTTGAATTCTTCTTTCAGTAGATCTGTCCGCAGACAGGTTTCAACTGGACGTCATCCATTTCTCTCTGTCCTGAGCATCTTCTTTCATTTGCTGTAACTTCTTCCTCTCTTCACATCTGTTAACATTCCAAACCTTCTACGTTTCCTTCCATGTTTCTTTATAATAGACAATTCCTCTTCTATATCATCCTCTTGAAACTCCTCTCCTCTCCTCTCCTACCCTTCTTGGCGTTTCCCCAGTTCTCATTCTATCGATCCATTTCACTTTCTCCATTCTTCTCCATAACCATATTTCAAAACTTTCTAAATATTTTTGTTCTTTCTGTCGGACTATCCATGTTTCCGAACCATAAGACACCACACTCCACACAAAACATTTAGCAAACCTCTTCCTAAGTTTGATCGGTAGACCTATGCTTCTGGCTGTTAATAAACCTTTCACTCTCCCGAAATCTTCCCCATGGAGATTCTGCGTCTTATTTCATCTGTACAACTTCTGCTGGAGGTTACCAATCTTCCTAAATACTGGAATGATTGAACCTGTTCTAATACCATTCCATCTATTGTTATATTAAATGTGTCTTCTTCTTTTCCAATTATCATTACTTTGGTTCTTGCTAATGTTTATTTTCATTCCAAACTCGTTACCTACACTTATACAATTCTCCATCATTACCTGGAGCTCTTCCTACGTTTCTGCTAGAAAAGCCATGTTATCAACATACTTGAATTATTCAACCTATTTACCATCATCAGGAGAATTCTGCTACTTGGAAAACAAAATGAGCAATAATCGTCGAAGCAAAGAGGATATAAAAAGTACGTTAGTACGGGCAAGGAAAGATAGCCTAACAATAGTCTTATATGAATTTTCTCATCTGTGTTAAATAGCTGTGTTATATGTCGCTGTAATTTGTATCCTTGTTGTATAATCCTGAACCTCCTTGGTCACATTGGGTGTAAGGCATGTGCCGATTTCGGAAATTAAAAACAATACATAAAATAAGTCTGTTGACAATAATATTGATATACTGTACCGTAGGTGTCATAATGTCATTTTTGAAAGCCTTTGTCTGGAGCGTGGAGCTCTGTGAAAGTGAAAATTAGACTTTGGATGCAACAAAATAGAGGAGAATAGAAGCATTTGAAATGTGGTATTGCAGGAGAATGATGAAGATGAGATAGGTTGTTAGTAGCGATGTGGGCCGGGTAAATACCCAGTGGGAAGGTAAATATAAATTGGATATTTACCCGGGTATATACCCAGTGGTCATTTAAATACCCAAAATGAGGGTATTTTCAGTATTTTTGAGCTTTGTACAACACTTTTTGATGTGTTGGTGAAGTGTTGGACAAATAAGGACTAAAACGCCTTAAATTGAAATCGGGAACAATATTGATGCTTCAAAACAAAAAACAAAAAAAGGAAAAAATAAAAACATATACAGTGTGTTGAAAACTGTATATTACACCTTTTGTAGAACTTGGCCAATGATCTTGAATAAATTTCTCCCTATTTTTATCTCAATGTTAGCAAAAAGGCCGAGTTCAATTCTAAACCTGAGTTTTTCAGATTATAACTATTGAATTTTATCTCCTGATCTAATTCTCAATTCTAATTAAATTTTATTTTATTAACTATCTAATGTTGTTACATTTCTAAAAAAGTTAATGTAGAATAGTTTGCAAACTGGCACCCTTTTTTAAGGTTCGACTTACCACGACACATGATTTTCAATGAAAAATCTAAAATACCCGGGTATTTACCCAAATTGGGTACTTACCTGAGTATATACTCTGGGTATTTACCTCGATTTATAAATACCTAGGTACTTTACATCACTAGTTGTTAGAGTAGCAAATGAAGGGGCATTAATACGAGTGTAGGAGAAGATTTCATTCTGATGAGTGTTAATGAAAGGAGGTATAGGTTAGAAGGCCACGAACTAATGCACCTAGTAATAGCAAACTTAGTTATGGAAATAAGGGGTTTGGAAAGTTATGGAAAGAACTAGAGGAGTAGGCCTAAGCTAGAATATGATAAACAGATTTCCTCGGAAGTAGGATGCAGTAACTACAGTATGTAGAGATAAAACAATTAGGTCTGGACAGAGAGTATGGGAGCTGTATCAAACTAGTCCAAGGATAGTAAACGCAAACACACGACATATTTTATTCCCAAATATTCGCCTGCAGTTGAACTATTGTAGTTATAACTAAAATCAGTTGTTGCTATAAATTGCCTGTCTCTTATTATTCCTGTACTTTAACGGCTCGGGGATGAGTTTCTGTGTGCTAATGGTTTTACGGCCGTATGCAATTCGACACCAACCTCATCAGATGAGTAAATATTTAAATTTTACCTTTTGTTTCATTTAAATAGGCATTGAATATATGGAACAGAATTTAATCTTATTATCGCATTAAAGATTTAATAAATATGTGTTCATGTGTGGTTTGTTTTATATCTATTCATGAATAAAACAGGGAAAGGAGTCGCAAGGAAGTGGCCATGACATTTTATAAAGTACTGTTCGAGTATTTGCCTGGAATTGAAAATATGAAACCACGGGAAACAGTTTTAAGGGTGGCTATTGGTGGGATTCAAACCCTTCTGTCTCTCCAGTCCTTGGTTTCCTATTTTCAGTAAAAAAAAAAAGTCAACCCCTGGCACTATCCAGCCCATGACGGGCTAAGGCCGACCAAGCGACCGCTGCCCAGCCATTTGGCCTGCAGTTATTGGGGTGACGCGTGATCAGCGCGTCGGGTCCCCTCGGCCGTTAATCTTGGTATTCGTGATCGGGGCGCTGTCTCACTGTCAGACAGCTACTGAATTGTCCTGACGAGGCTGAGTGCACCCCGTCCCAACCCTCACGTCAGTTTTAAAATCCCTAACGGAGCCGGGGATCGAACCCGGGGCCTCCAGGTGAGAGGCACGCGCGCTACCCCAACACCACGGGGCCGGCCCTATTTTCAGTTCCAAGGCAAATTTTTGGACAGTACTTCATAGAAAGCCACGGTCGCTTCCTTCCGGCTCCTTGTCCAGTTTTATTCTTCTTCATTCACTTCATTTCATTAACTAATCTAAATGAGGTTGGTGTCATCCGGCCGTAAAATCCTAGCCACTCAGAAACACATCTCACCACATTCCCATGGCTTTGTGCTTCAACGCGCGTGTCTATCCCGGTCAGTCCCATCATGCGACAAGTAGGGGAAACATAAGCCATATAGTACCATGTACTGTATAGGGAAATAAGAAATAAAACTGATACGAAATTATGTCCCAAGATTGCCCTTAATTTGTATGTGACATTTCATTGGTCAGTATTCAGAGTTATGGAAATTATATTCATATTTTGGCATTCATATTCCCCTAACATTTACCACCAAAAAAATAGCAATGGTACTTATGCATTGGCATATGTTATATATTCTTTATTGTCAGACAGATAGGCTCCGCTAGTGACAATATAATAACTAACAATAAAATGTACACGTATAAGCAAAACAAGAACAACAAACACGAACAAAAATAGAAATACACTATTATATACTCGTATCAGCTACCACAGACACGCACTCAAACATCCAATCTCTAGCATTCATTCATTCATTCAATCCCTTTGTACAAGAAACATTAAAATAATTATGACCGAAAAATCAAAACTATCCACACGAAACGGAAAAAGGCAAAAACATAAATGAAAAGATAAGAAGAAAAAGTTCAGAAACTGGGGCAAAAAAAAAACAATACAAGAGTGACATCCGAGGATCTAGAAAACAGCAGACAAAAATTACATTACTTCAGTCGCTCGTACATTCAATCAAAAAATCAATCAACCATTAATTCAACCACATATTCAATCAATCTATTTTTCAATCAAACACAAATAGAAATGAACACAATATACATTACACTATTTTACAATCCACTTGAAATGTTTCTCATAACAGTTGACAGAGAGTCGAACTGAATATCAGTAGCATTTTTACTCTCCATCAAGCTGTATGTTGACTGTAACCGGATCAGTCATGAATTTTTGTGCACATTAATTCTCGATCTGACCTCATCGAACGTGTGCTTCCGTCTGGTGATTCTCTGAGGGACGTGAAAACCCAAGTGAGCTAGCAACTGATTAGAGTCAATACCATCATCTCACGTCACCCAGTGTGCGCCGACTGCTCAGTGGTGGAAGACCGTACACGTCGCAATAACTCTCATACTCAGCTCTATGGTACGATCGTCCACCCCTGTAACAGAACCATTTAACACAGCTCATTTGTACACATTAAATGGAGTCAATTATAAAGTTTTACTCAAATTTTTCAACAGGTATTTTTCCTATTTAAAAGTGTTTATATTAAATACTGTTTATGGGTATGGCTGATAAAACTTATTGGATATTGTTCCAATTACCCCGTGTTCTAATTACCTTAAGTTCCCCAATACGTGGCATCGGGTAGGACGCATTCTAGTGGTGATTTGAAGAACTATAAGGAGGCGAGCTCAAAGTTTTTGCAATGCGCGCTAATATTTACAATGTAAAGGCTAAGGCCAATCTAAACAAGCTTTGCATGAACGATCTTCAGAAAAGTCATCATGTCACACTGATATGTATTATATATGAATTGCAGGCGAATGACCATAGCTGGGTATTTTTGTTTGAACGCCCGAGGGCTCCCAATACGTTCAATTTCATGTAGTTCCAACTTTGACTACCAGATGCTACTGTCACTAATGCCTAGCGACGAACGTTGGAACTTGATAGAGCGTTTCAAAATAGCCAAATATAACCTACAAAGTTTGCTACACACGACTAATTTCAGTGGTAGGTTCTTTTACGTGCTATAAATCTATGACATGGGCCCGCCGGCATTACGATCCCCACCCCGAAGGAAGGCATACTGAAGGATTTTAACACTCTTTAAAATCCGTCGACTTCGGCCGGGTTTCACGATCTTGGGCATAGAAGCTCAGCATGCTGCCGACTACGTCACTGAAGCAATCACACTATCACACTGATATGTGACTTCATAATTATGTTGATAATACGTGCTGTTGGGTAATAAAACCTATTCTCTTCGCTAGATAAAAAGTTATTAAGTAGCATTCAAACATACTGATGTTTTATAAAAATGCTTCCAGATGAGTGATTAATTGAGCCCTAAAATATTAGTTATATAGCCGTTGTATATAACCTAAAATGTAAGTTCCGAGGATATGCCTGTAACCCAGAAAATTTCTTGAAATAAGATATCAATCAATCAAATAAAATAGTAATCCTGAGTATCAATATCAACTAGTTAACCTAAATGGTCAAGAGTTCGATACGTAATAGAGGCCTATGGGAACTAATTTTTATTGTTTGCCTAGAACGAAGTGTTTCTGAAATACAGTACTGTTTGTAGAAAGTGAAACACCCAGAAGAAATGGTCGGAGACACTCCCAGAACAGGGATCGTGTAGGCCTGCGGTACCATACCAAGTGATCGAAATCGCAGGGAGATAGCGTGCACATTGGCCCACCAGTGCCCTCTGTCGCGGAACCGGACAGGTAAGTGTTCCGCACAGCTCTGTCGGTGTGGGGCCGTCATACCAAGTGGAAACGTGTAAGAAAGTGCAACGATGCCTCGCCGACATCACAGGGTGGACTATCAGCATGTGAATGCGGTTGAACGGGCCAGAATACTTGAGCTCCGGGAGGCGGGTCTGTCGTTCCGGGACATTGAGAGCTGCGTCCACAGTAAGGCGTATCTGGATCCAGTGGAGAGAGGAGGGCCGTACCCAGCGACGGCAGGGTACAGGACGACGCAATGTGACCACAGCGCAAGACGACCGCCGTCTTCTCCGCATGGCCGTATCGGACAGAACAGCGTCGTCCTCGGTGTTGGCTCGACGTTGGAGTACATGACTGCGTCGACAGTGCGGCGCCGTCTTTTTAGGGCTGGACTGGTAGCACGCATGTCACTGCGACGGCTTCCATTGACTGGGAACCACCGACGCCTCCGACTACAATGGGCACGTGCACGCCGACACTGCAGGCTGAGTGGCGAAATGTAGTGTTTTCGGACGAGTCCCGCTTCATCCTATCGCACAGTGATGGCCGCGTACGCGTTCGACGCCGCCGTGGAGAACGCAATCAGGCAGACTGTATTGTTGAGCGGCATAGCGGACGAACACCAGGAGTAATGGTTTGGGGCGCAATTGCCTATAACAGACGATCGCGCCTCGCACACTTGCGGGCAATCTGAACAGTGACCGCTACATCAGGGAAGTTTTACAGCACGCGGCACTGCCCCTCTTGCAGGCCGTTCCATAGTCCATATTTCAGCAGGACAATGTCCGGCTCCGTGGCTAAATAGTTAGCACGCTAGACTTTGGCCCCAAGTGCCCCGGGTTCGATTCCCGGCCGATCCATCAGGTATTTTAATCTCCTGGGGTTAATTCCCGTGGCTCAGGGGGGTGATGTCTTCATCATCACGTCATCCTCATTACGACGCGCTGGTCGCCCATGGGCGTCAACTAGAAAGACCTGCACTTGGCCTCTCCGGAGGCCACACGATCATCATCATCAGCAGCAGCAGCAGCAGGACAATGCCCGCGCGAATGTGGCGAGGACTGTGCAAGCGTCGCAGAACGACGGATACCTCTGCTTCCCTGCCCGTTCGCCTGACATGTCGCCCATCGAACATGTCTGGGATATGGTCGGTCGGCAACTTGCTCGTTCAGATCCACTTGCCATCACTGCAGATGCTTTGTGGACGCGCCTACAAACCGCGTGGGACGGTATTACCCAGCAGCGTATTCAAGCGCTGTATGATCCCATGCCACGACGTCTATCGGCTCCGAGTGCAGCACGTGTTGGCGCGACGCGCCTTACTGAAGATCGACCGTCAACGTGTATGTACCGGACTGTCCTTCTAATCAGTAATGTATTGTCATGTCCCTAATCAGTGGTATAAAGTGCAATCAGGTCACATTTCTTGTTCTTGGTGTTTCACTTTCTATAAACAGTAGTGTATTTTCTCTCTCTTGTCGGCTGTTGCCCTTTGAGATACGAGTGTGTGGGAACAATGCTGATTATATCAGGATTTGGGCAGATCTTTCGTGAGAAACTTGGCAAGACCATAAAATCCAAATGGATCACGGCTAAGTCCTATGAGCAAACAGATTGCAAAGAAACGACCAGAGCTTTCTCGAACTGGGTGGCGACTTCATCATGACAATGCACGACCTCACGTCGCAAATCAAGTCATGCAGTTTCTGGCTCGATTCAACATTACTTGTGTACTGCTTCCACCTTATAATCCTGATCTTGCACCCTGTGAATTTTTTTTACTCCCATCACTAAAGGCAAAGCTTAGGGGCATTCGATTTGAGAACTCTGAAGCAGTGCTGAAGAAAAGTGAGATGATTCTCAAGGACCTGACAAAGAATGGTCTGCAACATGTGTTCAAGGACTGGCAGAGACGCTATAAAAAGTGCATTGAAGTAGGAGGGGACTACTTTGAAAAAGATCATGTAAACGTCGAAATGGAGTGATAAGCATCTGTGAAAAAGAAAATCAGTCTCAGTTTTTGTTGATCCGCCCTCGTATCTTATGATATCGCCTCGCTGTTTTACGTACCGTAATACAGTTGTTGTTAATTAATTTTAGGAGCTTGGTACATCTTGGTCATCAGCCCCGTGTTGTTAGGTGTGTGTTGAACTTGTTTGATAACCTGTATTTATGTGATGACTGTAGTTGTGTGTAACTCTATTAGGGACAGGGATGAGGTACGTGCCCCGGAACCTGAAATAAGATATTATAATGCCTGGAGGGAGTGTGGAAAACCCCGGGGAGAAAACACACTCAGGATAGCTGCAGTCAGCGCCGGGATTCGAACCTGCGATCTACAGACTTGCTATAGCTGCCCTCAGTAGTTACAAGGGACGTAACACCAATAACATTATTATAGGTTTATTGTGAGCGCCCTATATGGATAAATCCCCCGCCCGGCTTTACTTTTATGAGGGCTGGACGCGAGACAGTTCTGACATAGGCTATTGTCTTGTTTGGACACGCTTTATAGACAAATAAATACATTTCCGTTGACTTTTCGCGATATGTGAGATTTTTCCTGCAATATTGAGGTGATGTGGGCAGAAACCGCACCTTCTAACTCCCTCTGGTTTAAGAGCTTGAGTTTTGTGAAACATAGACCTTATAAAAATGAAAATCCACAGCCTGCTTTCAGTCGACCGACCGGGTCAGAGAATGGAATGAATGAAGCCCCCATCTAGCGGCGAGGATATGAAATGTGCCGGCTGCCGAAGCCTGTCACACTACCCTGGGGCAATCATTAAATGAATTACAGATTAAATGAAATGATAGTGGAGAGTGTTGCTGGAATGAAATTTGTGATAGGTAAAACCCGAGTACCCGGAGTAAAACATGTCTGCCTCCCCTTTGTCCAGCACAAATCTCACATGGATTGACCGGGATTTGAACCATGGGCCCAGTGGTGAGAGGCCGATGTGCTGCCGCCTAAGCCACGGAGACTCTGTGAATCGTACACCTTAGCGTTTTACATGGTATATGATGTTTTTTTTTTTTCTTTTTTTTTTTAGCGTATGGCTTTCAGTGCCGGGAGTGTCCGAGGACATGTTCGGCTCGCCAGTTTTGTAGCTGCTTCGAGACGGACACCCAATGGGTGAGCTACAAGTACCGTTGGGGAGGAAAGTTGGAAGGGAGGGTCGAGGAGTTGGAAGGTAGCGGCTGTGGCCTATAGTTAGGGACCAACCCCGGCATATGCCTGGAAGGAAGATGGGAAACCACAGAAGACCATCTTCAAGGTTGCCGGCGGGGGGATTCGAACCTCCTCGCCTCCCGGATGTGACCGACTGCCAACAGTCATGCCGCAACGACCACGGCTAACTCACCCGGTATATATGATGATGATGATGATGATCAACATTTCCCGCTTGTTGTGCTTTGATCGTAATAACGCTATGAGAAATGTATATTTTAATAGTGGTACATATTACATTGATTCTAGGTAGGCACATAAAATAACTACACCCGACCCTCAATACAGCTGCCCTTCGTTTTCATTAAGCGCACAGCTGGCACGTAATTCTCTCGTTTTTACTGACCCAGGGAGTCAGATATCCTGGCAGTACCTTGAACGCGAAAGGGGCCATTGTCACATTCTGTAGATAACAGTTCGTGACATAATAAAGTGCGTTAGTACGTGGTAACAGCGGCGAACAGAGTTATTCAAACGCTTTTGTTGAAGCACCTCCAGACATACGCTTTTCTCTGCTTTGGCCCCTCTAATTAGGGCTGATGATGTTAACATTTAAAACGCACAATCTCTACATAGTATAAAACATAGTCCCCGATTCTTGGATGTAACGGGTAATCTCGAGAAACATTGGATGGATTTTGATGCGGTTTTCACCATTCTGTAAAGGATTTCTCGATGAAGGTTTATGTTGAAAAACATTCATTTATGACCAAAGGAAGCCGAGCAGTAAAGATTTCAGTGAATCGAGTCGAAGATAAATCTGCCGTGCTCATTATGAGCTTACGCTGGGTAAACAGTTAAAATTTCTGCAGTATACTGTTCAAGTATATTATGAGTGTAAGAATTGTTCAGCCTGAAATGTTCTACAAAAAAGTCCGCGACAGCAATACCTCAATCTTTAATACATCGCCACCATAAGTGTTTTTATGTTTTCATTTTTTCCATTCAGTGGAAAATTTAAATTACTAGCTTCGGAGCGAGCTTACGAGCCAGCCTCAAACTGTCGAGTCGTGTCGAGTTAAGACGTCAGAGAAGAGTATATGCGTTTGGAGTTTCGCTGTTCACCTCGGCTTTTCTGAATTGCATCTGGGACTAGCCATCCGTGCGCCTTATTAGCTTACGCTGGGTAAACCGTTAAAGATACCGGGCGAAGCCGGGGAGGGTTGCTAGTCTAAAAAAAAACGAATGGTGGGTCCACGGTAGTGTAAGCAGCGCATGTTCGCACTGCAGGGGTTTCGGGTTTGAATCCCAACTGTGGTATCATTTTTAAGTCTTCAATAAACTATTCATTCATTCCATAAATAATTCATGCTTTTGGGCTAATGCCGTGTGTATTTTTAATTTAAACCATACGTTTCGGAGAAACCTTGCCTCCTTTTTCAATGGAAATAAACAATGTGGCCAAAGAAGGTATATCAATGAGATTACAAAAAATATAGATAAATTCCTCGGTTCGTCACCAGAGACCAGTGCCAGAAATTACTGTATGGACCATGGTGGAACGGCGGACAGAGTAGTAAGTAACGAGAAGGTAAAGGGGGCGGTGTGAAAATATAGAAACTCCTCGAAGAATGAGGAGGGGGGGGGGGGGAGGGAGGGTAAGATGGATATAAGGAAACATAAACAAAAGGGAAGTGTAGCTGAACGATACCTAACGTCATAAGTCAACGGCGAAAAAACAGATGGAAACTCCTCCAGTGACGAACAAAGGAGATCAAATCCAGGCTCTGAGCCCTAGAGGGAAAATGTACAATTTTAAATATGTGAAGAACAGAGAGACTGCGAGGAACTATCTCCCTAGAACCTTAATAACTGGTAGCCAAGTGTCACTTAGCTGATATCCAGTGTCTCTGTTAAAATTATTGGGATTTTTACGAATTTCAACTGCCTCCCTTATAATTCTAGACCAGTTGTGCTTAACAAGGGCAAGCGCATGAGCATCCTTGAAACATACATCGTGCCCTGAAGACAGGGCATGTTCAGCTATAGCTGATTTGTCAGGTTGGTTTAGACGGATGTTCCTTTGATGCTCTTTGATGCGAGTTGCAATGGACCGTTTTGTTTGTCCAATGTAGACTTTTCCGCAAGTACATGGGACTTCATACACCCCAGGTTGTAGTATTGGGGACAATTTATCTTTGTTTAATGCTAAACGTTGACCAATTTTCGTCATAGTGCCGAAAACTGTTTTTATCTTGTGCTTGCGGAGAATCTTAGCAACGCGGTCAGTGGTGTTGTGAATATAAGAGAGGTAAGCAGTTCCTCTCACGTCGGAGCTCTGAGAAGGTTGTCTATCCCTCCTTCTGGGATGTGTAACGATTCGATCCCCAAGCTTTTATATTTATAATAATTAGTCTCTTTCGTTATATTTATATATATTAATTTTTTATTAAGTAGTATTCCATGCTACAAAATTTTATCTCTCTGTAAGCAGCTCAAATCATTCTGAACAGATTTTCATTTACGAATGATTGTAAATTTAGTTGTCAAAGAGACGTGGGAAGTGACAGGTTCGCTCGCATTTCTACAATAGATGTTATTTCCTGAAGAAGGTCCTAGCGCATGACAAAGGTGATGCGGTTTCTGGTCACTATTAGTGCCGGTAATGGTAAATCTATTCTCACCCGCAAATGAATGTAAGAAACCCTTGCTGCTGTGGAGAAATAACTTAAGACATGACATTATTCTATAATGGAAATGTCAGTAGCTCTGATGAGTATTGTTCGTTAAGGAGCAGTGACTTATAGACTGTGTCTAATTGAATGGGTTGGACTTTAAGAACCATTCTCACCCCCAAATAAATGTAAGAAACCCTTGCTGCTGTGTAGAAATAACTGAAGACATGGCATTATTCTATAATGGAAATGTCAGTATTCCTGTTGAGTATTGTTCGTGAAGGAGCAGTGACTTATAGAATGTGTCTAATTGAAAGGGTTGGACTTTAAGAACCATATTATCGACAAAAACTTGAAGATGTTATAAATACGGTAGCTCAAGCAAGAGGAGGGACACTTATTATTATTCATTCAGTCACTCCAGTAGTCCTACGTACTGGGAGTCAGTTTAACGTGAGTTGGGAGTCTGCACCAAGCCGTCGTTCCCTGAGCATCGATCATCCAACATTATACATTCAGAGGAAAATATTAGCGAGGCATCATGCAGGAAGTTAGTTCCTACAGTGGTAGATCAATACAATAGTATGGAGCAAAGCTACAGTTAATCAACAGTCGGTAATGGAAATAGGTATGCTAACCTATCTCCAATAAGGTACTACAACATGTCAACTACGGGACGGATCAACGAGGACATCAGTCATATTATCTATATATATGACAATACTTCAAGAGGTGAGCGAAGATCATGATTTATCTCACGTCTCTTTGGCCATGTAAAATCAAGCTTGTGTTAATTTTTAGTTAAATCCAATCATTGTCCTTTATCTGTTGAGCCGCAGTAAATTTTCTTTAAATTAAAATTTGTAACTATTCTTATTGTGTTTTTCTTTTTATATTAAGTTATCTAGATTCATTAAATTCATTTAAGTCAATGTCAGGACCCTCATTTAAAGTAGTTAGTAATATTATATAAGGCAAACCCAACTATCCTTCATAATGCTGAATCAGTTTGAGTACTACGGTTTCACTTCGACCGGGGGTAAGATATCTTGTTTTCTGCCAATGAGTAGCTGTGCAATCCCCTTAGTCCTAAGAAATAATGACACCATTTCTATTCTTCATGCTGACAAGGGAAATGCGACAGTGGTGATGGATACCGTTGAATATAAAAGTAAAATCTCGATTCTGTTATCTGATCCTGTCTACAGACTGTGCACTCGTGATCCAACCACTCGTGTGTCCAATGCCACTGCTAAGCTTGTTAAACTGTCATCTATCCCAAAAGAAGAGGGAAGATGTCTTATTCCGAGAGATGCTGTTCCTCCGAGATTGTATGGTCTTCCAAAAATCCATAAGCAAGACGTCCCTCTTCGACCAATTGTTAGCACAATAGGTTCTCCAACTTATGCTCTTGCGCAATATCTCAGCAAGTTGCTTCAGCCGCACTTGGGGCGCACACAGTCCTACATTAGGGATTCAACCCATTTCGTCGAAAAGTTGTCAACCATCGCCGTTCAACCAAATGCTATTTTGGTGAGTTTTGATGTAGAGTCCTTGTTTACCAGAGTGCCGGTGGACTCGGTCATGTCACTCATCAAGGATTTGTTTCCTGAGGACATTGCCCGATTATTCCACCACTGCTTATGTTCCAGTTATTTCTTGTGGGATGGTAAATATTACGAGCAGACTGATGGTGTGGCCATGGGAAGTCCACTCTCGCCTGTCGTGGCAATTTTTTTCATGGAACATTTTGTGGGGAAGCTATATCTTCGGCGTCTTTCAAACCTGTGATTTGGTGGAGGTATGTGGATGATACGTTCGTGGTGTGGGAGGAGGGTTCTGAGAAACTTAACCACATTCTGAACCACCTAAATCAGCTGCATCCTTCAATCCACTTCACAATGGAGCTAGAGTCAGGTGGATGCTTACCTTTTTTGGATGTTCTTGTGAGGAGGAAAGCGGATGGCTCCATGGGGCACAGCGTCTACCGTAAGCCAACTCACACTAACCGTTATTTACATGCGGACTCCCATCACCACCCAGCACAAAAACAAGGAATTATAACAACTCTAGCCAAAAGAGCGGAACGTATTTGTGAGGCATCAACTCTTCAGGAAGAGTTACATGCCTTACAAACCATGTTTAAGGGTAATGGCTATAATGAATCCACTATATATAGGTCCCTACATCCCAGAAGGAGGGATAGACAACCTTCTCAGAGCTCCGACGTGAGAGGAACTGCTTACCTCCCTTATATTCACAACACCACTGACCGCGTTGCTAAGATTCTCCGCAAGCACAAGATAAAAACAGTTTTCGGCACTATGACGAAAATTGGTCAACGTTTAGCATTAAACAAAGATAAATTGTCCCCAATACTACAACCTGGGGTGTATGAAGTCCCATGTACTTGCGGAAAAGTCTACATTGAACAAACAAAACGGTCCATTGCTACTCGCATCAAAGAGCATCAAAGGAACATCCGTCTAAACCAACCTGACAAATCAGCTATAGCTGAACATGCCCTGTCTTCAGGGCACGATGTATGTTTCAAGGATGCTCATGCGCTTGCCCTTGTTAAGCACAACTGGTCTAAAATTATAAGGGAGGCAGTTGAAATTCGTAAAAATCCCAATAATTTTAACAGAGACACTGGATATCAGCTAAGTGACACTTGGCTACCAGTTATTAAGGATCTAGGGAGATAGTTCCTCGCAGTCTCTCTGTTCTTCACATATTTAAAATTGTACATTTTCCCTCTAGGGCTCAGAGCCTGGATTTGATCTCCTTTGTTCGTCACTGGAGGAGTTTCCATCTGTTTTTTCGCCGTTGACTTATGACGTTAGGTATCGTTTAGCTACACTTCCCATTTGTTTATGTTTCCTTATATCCACCTAACCCTCCCCCCCCTCCTCATTCTTCGAGGAGTTTCTATATTTTCACACCGCCCCCTTTACCTTCTCGTTACTTACTACTCTGTCCGCCGTTCCACCATGGTCCATACAGTAATTTCTGGCAGCTGGACTCTGGTGTCGAACCGAGGAATTTTCTATATTTTTTGTAATCTCATTGATATACTTTCTTTGGCCACATTGTTTATTTCCATTGAAAAAGGAGGCAAGGTTTCTCCGAAACGTATGGTTTAAATTAAAAATACACACGGCATTAGCCCAAAAACATGAATTATTTATGTAATAATCCGGGCCGTGAAAGCCTTAATATGCAAATTATTCATTCATTCATTTAATAATCTTACAACTGCTACATTGCCAACCATCCTTGCTGATCTTTGATTCACTTATTAACTAGAATGCATTCCTTAAAACAGAAGAAAGCCATTTTGCAGAAAGTGGCATCTTTTGTCGCACTCCTTATTTTGTTGTTGTTGTTGTTGTTTATTTTAGGGGCTGAGACATAGCGGTCATATAGCCCCATGTATTTGGGCGTATGTGGAACTTGTGTGATAAACTGTGTTATTGTGATGGCTGTACCAGTGAATGCCCGACCACACCGCGCTGCTCTGGTGGATGAATTTCTGGCTGGGAAAGATATTCATCGCATGGACTGGCCAGCGAGGTCTGTGGATCTGAATCCTATAGAACATGCCTGGGTTGCATTGGGGGAGGCGAATTGCATCCCGTCAGCCTCCACCAAAAACCCTCTAAGACCTTGGCATTGCCCTTTCAGAGGAATGGGATCGACACTCACAAGAGCTCTTGGACCATCTGATAGAGAGCATGCCACGTCGCTGCGAAGCATGTGTGGCCGTTAGGGGTAACCATACATCCTAGTAACAGCATATTTTGTTGTGGAAGACATTGCCAAGTTTTGTTAGTTGTTGTCAAAGGTGTGCCTTAGCGATAAGAACCTCTCTGACACAGTTTTTTGGACGAGTTTGTGCAATATGGTGTGTGATTCAGCTTCCGTTTGTTCAGCAAACCGTCTGACATTCCTATCAGGCGGGATGGCCTCGTTTAGTGATTATGCTTAACCTTTGGACACTATATTATGATACTATTATTATTATTATTATTGCTTCGTTACGGCCAACTAAGGACCACGTCATGTCAACTGTTTTTTCTGCATTTTAATGTTGGCCCAGCACTCTCATTCGCAATCGATGTTCCACCTTTCTCTCCGTCGTCTACGCCTTCCCGGTTTTTAGCTTCGGCTTAAGTTGAAACCTACGATGTTTCTGAAGTTTTTCCCTAAGTGGGCCACCTCCTGGATATCTTCACGTGTTATCCCAGTCTCCAACAGATTTTTCTCTGCTTCACTGAACCAGGCCCCCTTTGTCTTTTTCTCACGGAGAAAAGCAAATATTCGGTTGGATAGCCGTGTTGATTTCATTCGTGTTATACGTCCATAAAAAGAAATCCTCCCTTTCCTCATCACGTCAGTTATTTTCTCTACGTGAGTGTACGACTCGTGGTTGTGGCGTCTTCGGAACTCTCCGTGTTCTTTGACCGGACCCAGGATTTTCCTCAATATCTTCCTTTCCTTGGTCTCCAGTATTTCCATTATGCCTTTTCTATTCATTGAGAGACATTCCGCTGCACACAACGCTTCTGGCCGGATGACCGTGCAGTAGTGCTTCAGTTTTGCATTCAGGGATATAGATCTTTTGTTGTACACATTCTTAGTTAGATGGTAAGCCATTTCAATTTTATTCAAGCGTTACGCAAAAGCCTAGTTTTCGGACATTTTTGGGTCTATCCATTCCCCAAGATACTTAAATTTCACAACCCGCTTGATTTTCCCATGATTCACTTCAATATGTTTTGGAGCCGTTTTGATGTTAGTAATAAATTCTGTTTTCTCGAAAGAGATCAGGAGGGCGCCTTTGCAGCTTGTGTTTGAAGCTGGTTGATCTGTTTCCTGGCCGTATCCAACGAATCCGCAAAAACCGCAAGGTCATCTGCAAAGGCTAGACAGTCAATTGTTAGGTTCTTATTCTTGTGACTCACGGATAACTTTCTCGAGAACGCAGTTGAATAGTAGAGGCGAGAGACCATCTCCCTGTCGAAGTCCTGTCCTTATCTCGAAGGCATTGGAAATTTCGCCTCTAAACTTAACTTTTGAAGTGCTGTTGGCGAGAGTCTGTTGGATGATCGCTCTGGTTTTGTTGTCTAGGCCGAGCTCCTTTAGAATCTTAAGTAGGGTAGTCGGATCAATTGAGTCATAAGCTTTCTTAAAATCAATGAAGGTTACTACAAATTTCTTGCTCCTTAGTTTCAGATATGAAACTATAGATTTGAGATTCATGATTTGCTCCACACATGACCGTCCCTTCCTAAAGCCTCCTTGATAATCACCCAGTTCTGTATCTAGCTGTTCTTCAGCCCTAGTTTGAAGAGCTTTTGAGAGGATTTTGTAAGTTATCAGTAGGAGGGAGATGCCTCGATAGTTGTTAATACCTGCTTTATCGCCTTTCTTATGAAGGGGGTGGATTAAAGCAGAATTCCAGTCACTTGGAAGTCTTTCGGTATCCCAAATTTCATGTATGATGTCCATTAATTTATCCACTGTATTGTCACTAGCAAACTTCCACAGTTCAGCGATTATCGAGTCTTCACCTGGAGCTTTATGGTTATTTAGAGATCGGATAATCTGTTTGACTTCTTCTTTCGTGGGTGAAGAAGAATCTGGGTGGACTGGCGCATGGTCATTAAATGTGAATATTATTGTTATTATTATTATTATTATTGAGTGTCCAATACACAGGAGAAACCCTAATTTGCCTAGCATATTAGGACAACTAAGGAAATTTACTACGTATATTACATTATAGTAGGCCTAACTTATGCAAGAAATGTTGTTCCATGTATCCGATGTCCATACCACTTTCCGTTTCTCAAACTTTTTGTATTTACCAGGTTCGTCATCAATAAATCCACCCGTGTTCCGAGACAATCTTGAGGGTTTCGTGGCGAGATTCGTTTTACAATATGGGGTTGTTAGCTCCACACCCAACCCCAACCTGGAGGACCTGTCCAGTTTTCCTTTCGCGGTGGGTATTTTATTTTCCCACTTACCCTCTGCCTCTGGCTGCAGAGCCAGCGAGTTTTCCCTATTTTCAATGAAGACGCGCCCTACGGGGGCGGGGTCACTGGCAAATCCCCTCCGGGCCATGTACCGTATACGCGGGCATGTGGTGAAACTGAAGCAGAGTACATTGAAACCTTACTTTTAAAGTAAAATATATTTAACAATGGTTTTATATTAAGTGGATTATTTTTAAACTGAGCAAATTTAAAAGACCTTATAGTATGAAGAGAATATGACAACGTTCTCGAAATATGATGTTCTAACCAAAATATAATAAAATGTGATTTTTAGCCTACATTTCACATTTTGCAAAAATGAGGAAAAAGTAGACTTATGAGATCGATCCGGGCAAATGTCTGTCTGTCTATCTGTCTGTCCTTCTGTCTGTCTGTCTGGCTGGCTGTGTGTGTTCCCCCCCCCCTATCAACTCCTAAACGGCTGCAGCAATCGAATCCAAATTTGGTATCTCAAGGCCATATTTGAAAATTATGTCAGTGCTACGAACTGCCGAATAACCGCAATTGAAATTTGAGCTCCATGTTGTGTATCTTGGAAAGTATGCATGGGAGCTATTCCAAAATTGGCACACATATAGATAATAATATTTCAGTTTAATTTCCAGGAGGCCATGCATTGCAGTGTTGCCAAAATGATTCTAAGCCTGCTGATAGGTCCTATTATTAAATGCATTAAATTGGATTTCAACCATATTATACTTATGATTATGCTTATTCTTAAGAGCAACCAGGGCTGCCAACTGTTAATAAATGCTGTCTCTATTTTTTACCCTAATATTAATATATCTGAAAGTACGTAAGCCAACGGCTTTAAAATTTGCACACGTATAGTACCTGACATTCTAGATTAATTTGGAGAAACTAATATACGTCAGTGCTGCCAACATGACTCTAAGCCTGCTGATAGGTCCAATTTTAAAATACACGTAACTTCTATACTAACAAATGGATTTCATCCAAAATTAGTACAACAAGAGATCATAATATTTCAGATTATTTCTGACCAACACATGCATGACATTATTGCCAACATAATTTTACGCTCGCTGATAGATCCAATGTCTAGCTGCATGTAACATCCATGCTATCCATTGGACTTCAATCAAATTTTGTATTATGTACGTTAAGAGATGGAACTAACAATATATTGAGTCACCAGGGCTGCCAACTGTAGTGCTTATTAGGCTACATTATACCAGGTATATTTCGAACTAATTAGAAATTTCGGTATTACTATCTTAATTTCGTAATTATTCTAGATAGGTCTATATGCATTGGCAAGAATCTTAAATTTTAAGAAAAGTAAGCTCTTTAGTTTGTCACGGAACTTCTTGTTATCATACTCATTGGAGTCCACTCCAACCAGCAGCGGCTCGTCCAAATGGAACAGGCAAGGTATATTGGTCGTGCAGAGCCTAATCACAGCACGATAAATTTGAATATCTTCTTGAGTGTGACTTGAAAATGTATCCACAATTCGGATTCGAACCCAAATCTCTTTATGTCCGTGCAGGTGCACAACCACGGGCCGACTTCGATACACTTTCAAGTTCTGTTGCGGAATGACGTAGTAATTGTGAACCTGACTTGGAAGCTATGCCCTAACTTACTCCCTTGCTGATTGGCGCTACAGACCATGTACAATAGGCCCTTGACCTCCTTGATCATCTGCCACTATTCATCCCGGTCCTCAGCATTCCTCCTCCAGCATTTAACACCCAGCGTTCTCAGATCGTCTCCAACATCGTAGCTGATACCATATCAGTATCCGTAACACATCTCTATTTACGAGGTAGGGGAGTTAACCCTACGCCCAATCCCCAATCTGGAGGACCAGGGACTCTTCTGTCGAGTACCTTACCTTAGCCGAGGAAGCTCCGCTTTAAGGCGCCAGGCACTCGCCTTCACCCCACCCATTAGGGGTAGGATTTGCTTGTATCACTGGTCACTTGGCAGCTAAAGCATTTAGTAGGATTTCATGGATGCGCCTGCTCGACGTAAGTGCACCCCGTAAAAGGCTACAGTATATTACCAGTCATTCACCCTCCTCCTTGATCCGGGCTTGGGACCGGCACTAGCAGATACGACAGTAACCACTAGAGGCGGAGTTAGCTATACCCTAAAGCCGCTTCTATATTGAATATATTTGACTTCATTGTAAGATGCGTAAAAGCTAGGCCACACAGAAAGCGGTCTGTCGCGGCGAGAAGCGATACCTGACCGAGGCGGTCAGACGGTCCAGTTGTATTACCCAAAGTTGCATAAACCCTGGCACACAGAACGCGGTCTACCGTCACCCGCTAGTCTTTGTCGCGACGACGAGCGATACGGTTGTACAAATTTACAGATTGCCCGCCTGACCGATTGTAATGAGTGACCAAACTGAAGTATTTATTGAAACTGTGCGTAATTACACATATTTGTTCGACAGTTCACACGAACATTATAAAAATGTTTTAAAGAAGGCTGAAGCATGGAATCGTGCAATTCCTCGACACATTCTCGCGACATACAAAAATACTTGACAAAACTATCTTCATGTGACTCCAGTTCGATACATAAGCGGTGGTATTCTCCTAATTGCTCTCTCTTCTTATTGATGTCATGCACCCAGCATTGTCTTTTCTTCTTTGTGATTTGCAAAGCAAATAGGAGAAGGAGTTGTTCTTCGTCCGAGCTCATACTCAATAATAATATCAAACAATACTTAATATGACAACACACTACATATTCTCTAGAAGGAAGCGATCAGACTTGACCGCTCACACGAAGGTATCGCATCCTATGTGAAGTTCTCATATCACAGACCGCCGCGGCGACCGCTGGATCGCTTCCCGCCGCGACAGACCGTTTCTGTATGGCCGAGCCTTTAATCCCCAGTCAGATCTGGACGAACCACTACTGTCTCGAACTTTTGGTTTAAAACACTGAGAATCCCATCGCAACCACGCCATTTTTATTGCCGTCATCATCAGCCCTAGATCGAGGTGTCCTGTTTCTCATTGGCTCGTCGGAATAGCCGCGGGTGGCAGTGGAAAGCCGGCAAGGAACTGAATATCTAATGGGGGCATTAAACCGTGAACAACTTAACGTCACTTTGACAAAGTTTGGAGGAAATATCGACTCAGCCATCTACGTCATTCGTCGAACTTGTATAATTTGAGGAATAGTGTTATCGCTTTACAATGGCAGTGTAACACTTAGTTTCAATAGACCAAACTGTGCACCGTGAAGGGCAGTACCTTATCGAGCGATACCACCACTTCATAAGTGCTGAGAGACAGGTCATTTTACACTTAGAACCTGCTGTAGCTCAACGCGAAACAGTTCTACACAGCCGGTTCGCGGCTTCTCTCCTGATTGGTGAACGAGGTAAACACCTTTCTCTCTCATTTTTCCACTTTGAAGATACGAAATAAGTGTGCTAAGGGTAACGATTAGAGTTTATAGCATTGTAGTAATAAGAATTAAATGAATAAAACCACATTTATATTGCATTTGTATTTACAAAATATAAAATGCGTAAACATTACATTTTATGACAATGCCGGGCTCAGGGCGCATGCTCATTGGGGATATAAGGCTGAACCTGCCAAGGTCACTTTTACCGACCGAGCGGTGCGTATAGGGGGGATTTAAAATAATGACCCTGTATATGAGATTATATGCATCATCATCAACTTCTTTTCCCCTTTTCCAGCTGACACTGGGTGGGGGAATATATGGTTCCTCTCACTTTGTTCTGTTGTTCCACCATTCCTCTTCCGACACGGTGTTCCAATCCAGGTTCCGTTTTCTAATGGTATACTTCACCGAGTCCATCCAACCCATTCTTGGTCTTCCTCGTCCTCTCTTCCCTGTCATCCGTCATTCCATTGCTTGTCTTGGTAGCCTTACTTCATTCATCCGTTTGACATGTCCAAACCATCTAATCTGTTTTGCTCCAGTTTGTCATTTAGTTTCTGTACTCCCAGTTCTTTCCGTATATCTTCATTTCTCACTTTGTCTCTCCTCGTTTTCTGGACCATACTTCTCAGGAATCTCATCTTAGAGATTGTATTATAAGATTATTTTATAATATTGACAAAATTGGTTCTTTCACAGAACGATTTTACACCGCAGCAGGCACGCAGCTTTATGTTTTTAGTTTTCTATCAACTCGTTTTATATTACTGACGATTTTGTTTTAAGAAAGATAATCTATATCTCCATTAGAAGGTTTTGATCTCTATAATTCTTGCAAAATGAGGTATGTTTGCATAACTGAGGTCATAAACCACCCTCCGTTTTTAGAGAGCATTTCTGTTTTGTCGCCAGTTGTTTATGATTATGGAATATTACGGTGGAAATATTGCAGATGAACAACAAACAGTGAAAGTAGGAACTATTTTCTTCACAGACCAGAACACCACTTAGGTCTTGAGGTTACTAACAGTATAGTGAACACTACTCCTGGTTTCACTAATTTCGCGATACCTACGAGCAGTCCATTGGAACTACAGTATTTACGACTACCGCACACTGCTGGGGATGGATGTGTCAGGATGGACAATCTGCTCTCCAGTGTTGTCTTGGGATATCCAAGAAAGACTTATTTCATAGGTTGAACCCCTAAAATCATATCCACAATCCGAATGACTCTGTAGTATCCAAAAATAGCAAGTAGCGCCGTAATTCCGTGAAGAACTCTATAGCCCATTTTCCATTAAAAACCCTCCCTCCTATTAAAAGCATTTTCCATCCGATGTACACGACCTTCGTTGTAAAGCAACAAAATCAAAGTGCAATATCCATAAGTTGTAGTTATCATAGACAAGAAACATAAGTTGGTTGGTTGGTTCCTTCGTTTAGGGGCTGCGGCAACGCGATCGTGTAGCCTCCTGTACTTTGGGTGTGTGTAGAATCTGTCTGATAACCGGTGTTAATTGTGTTGACTGTATTAGTGTGTGTTATCTGTTTTAATTCAAGTAAGGACTGCAGACGATAATTTCGAGTAGTTCCTACTTTCGCTACCATATGCTACCGTCCACGACACTTAGCTGTGAACTTCGCTACTACTAGATGCCATCGCAACCAGCGCCCAGAGACGAACGTTGGAAATTAAGAGCATTAATCAAACCTAACCTACAAATTTTGGCTTCACACAAGTGTGGTTAGTGGAAGGTTCTTCTTCATGCATGCCTCTCACCAAGGCGGTCCGGGTTCGATTCCCGGTCAATGCATGTGAGATTTTCGATGTGAAATGCCATGTCCTGTGGTTCGGATTCCACGTAAAAAGGTGGTCCCGTGGCTCATAATCACAAGATTCACGGTCACGTAAAACTACAATCTTCCTTCCTTTCCTTCTTCTACTTCTTCTTCATACCATACATTTATGACATGGGACCGCCGGCTTTACTTCCCCTCCGAAGGAAGGCATACTGATGGATTTTTAACGCTCTTAGTAAATCCGACGACTTCGGCTGGGTTTGAACCCGCGACCTTGGGCGTAGAAGCTCAGCATGCTACCAAGTACACCACTGATGCCGCCTAAGAAACATAAGGAAAGCATAATCGTCTTACTACGGCGCTACTGTCTTAAATCAAAGCTTTCATCGTTCGTCAAGATAACTCACTTCAACACACCTCCAGCACAGGAAAATATAAGGTGCGTACAAAAAGTAACGAACCGGAGGCATAATTACAGAAACCAGTACCTGTATGTTAGAAGCATTGGCCCTGGCTGTTGAGGCACTTGTCCCACTGTGACACGAGGCGGTGAATGGCTGTCTCATAAAATTCCCTGGGCTGCGATGTGAACCAGTTCCGCACGTACAGCTGGACGTCAGCGTCCGAGGTGAATCGTTGGCCCCGCAGAGCCCCTTTCAGGGGACCAAACATGGCGTAATCACAGGGAGAGAGGTCTGTATGGAGGGTGGCCGAGAACCTCCCATTTGAATTTCTGCAGGAGTGCCGCGACTGTGTTGGCCGTATGAGGTCGTGCATTGTCGTGGAGCGACCACGGCGGCTATGGCGTTAGTAGTGGTTTTTGAGGGGTTCCGCACCCTCCACCTCCACACCCTCCACACAAGATGGCGGCAGCCCGATAACTCCCGAACCCATGGTCGGATTTTGACGAATGAGGTGTCATTGAACTCAGGCTAATACCCCCTTTCCAATGGACAACATATTTCCACCCCAAAATAAAACCTACCCCTACTAGGGGGTGAAATTGTATTTTTTTTAGAGAATCTCTCTTTCCAATTGCAACATGTGAGAGTTTGAATGCCGATATGGATTTAAACGTTGTTCTACATAAAGTGCATGTATTCGGTGAATAGCCACTATGAATTAACATGCTTGTTTTTGTTTTTAACGCATGCCCACTCATGGCTTTTGTAAGAGGGTGGGAGAGCGGATCCCAATAGATGGGGTATTGTTGACGAGTCATTGTTGGCGGGGGTCATTGTTGTCGGGTCATTGTGGACGAGTCCTTGTGGACAAGTCCTTGTTGACAGGTCCTTGTGGACAAGTCCTTGTGGACAAGTCCTTGTGGACGAGTCCTTGTTGACAGGTCCTTGTGGATGAGTCCTTGTGGACAAGTCCTTGTGGACGAGTCCTTGTCCCTTTGGACTGATCCCTTTGGACCGGTCCCTTTGGCCTGGTTCCTACGGACTAGCCCATGAATTTATTTAAATTATGTCAAAGGGCCTAACTACATTTTGTGTGTAAAGCAGTGTGTTGAACTGACGTTGTTCACCAGTCCCCCACTACTATAATGTGATAACGATATGAAAGAAAAGTGACCAAATACATGTGAACACGTGTGAGATTACCTTATTACCGTCCTCCTTGCGAAACAAGTCACATCCTGTTTTGGTTCATACGTGAGAAAATGCAAGTTCATGTGTAATATGACCTAACACACAAGTGTACACATGTGCACGTGCACGATAAGAGCTAACAAGTCACAACCTGTTTTGACAGTGGTGGGAATAGGGCTAGAGACATGTACGAGTAGTCAAATTACACCGGCAGACAACCCCTTTCCTATGGATAACTTATTTCCACTCTATAATAAAATCTACCCCTACTAGAGGGTGAAATAATAATTTTTGGGTAAAAGTCGCTTTCCATGTGCAACATGTGGGAGTTTGTATGCCAATATGAAATTAAACTCGTTCCACATAAAGTGCATGCATAAACTGAATGCCGCTATGATTTATCATTTTTGTTTTTTTTGTTTTACGAATGCCCAATTGTTTTTTTTTGTAAGAGGGCGGGCTTTTTGAATAATGATTTTTACATACGTTTTTTTTACAAATTAACCAAAGATCCAAAAACTAATAGGTCATCGGCTTTTTAATATCTTATGAACTAAGAAAGCTAGGGACTTGAATGAGGGGTCGTTGGACTTGGGTGACGCCCTGTTTTTGAATGTATTATTCATTTTTTTGTCAAAAGGGCCTAACTGTACTTTCGTTAATATCTCGCTAACTAATAATCACAGAGGGTCAAGTGAGGTGTCATGGAACTTAAAATGGTCAACCCCTCCCCATGACCAATGAATTTACCCCAAAATAAATCAGCAAGGTCATTAACCTAAGATTTTATCAACTAATAATCAGAGAGGGACAAGTAAGGTGTCACAAGACTCAGGATGGCCAACCCTTTTCCATGACCAACGAATTTACCCAAAATACCCAAAAACAGCAAGGTCATTGACCTAAGATTTTATAAACTTATCAGTAGAGAGGGTCAAGTGAGGTGTCATAGGACTACGAATGGTTAACCCTTTCCCATGACCAATGAATTTACCCCAAAAATCCAAAACAGCAAGGTCATTGACCTGAGATTTTGTAAACTAATAATTGGATATCAACATGTGAGGTGTCATAGGACTTAGAATGGTCAACCCTTTCCCATGGCAAATGAATTTACCCTAAAATACCCTATACATCAAGGTCATCGACCTGAGATTTTATAAACTAATAATCGGATATGGACATGTGAAATGTTTACAGTGAGTGATGAAACATAGGTAGGTAGTGAAAGAATTATTGTAGGCTACATGTATGGTGACTGACAAATCTTTCACCATTGGAACTTGTTTTCAGATCAAACTACAGTACAGAGAGAGTATAGGTTGTAGGTATGGGATAATAAAATGACAAATGGTGTATACAAAATCTGATTTATCGATTCAAGAAATAGGAGTAGACAATCTTTAATTGATTGGTTAAAGAGGATAGCTAAAATCCAAAATGGTGACCATATCGAACTAAACTGATCCAAGCTGAATCAAACCCAACTAAACCGAAGCAAATTTAATCAAAAACAAGTCAATGGTTTAAGTGTAAAACTTGTGGGTGAATGTATTCATTGGTAATGTCAGAAAGGAAAGGGATAACGCTCTACCTATAGAGGGTAGGTAAAGCTAGTGCATGATGCTAATGCACACACACAAGTACATGAAACACACACAACTAACCTATACTGTTTTTATGGGTTGACTGTTAAAACTTGCTCAGTGGTTACTGGGACAAGATGGTCGCTACACACAACAAGCGTTAAATACTTGAGGCTATTTATCTACACACACACACACACACACACACACACAAACACACACTTGTTCTAAACTAAACTGTCTTGCTGACAGTGCTCACACTGTAGGCAGATGACAGAAATGCTTGGCTAACAGAAATACAATCATTTCCGGTTGCCTAATGCTACCAGCTAACCATTTTGTGCTGCAGTGGCGAGCACATGTGCCACTTACACTAGAGATTTTAACTTGATTTCAAAATCTAAGTCCTAGAACGAATCAATCTAAGAAAAAAGGGCATGGTGGCGCAGTGGTTAAGCTATTAGCCTTTCACTAAAGTGGACTAGGGTTTCATTTCAGGTTAATACGCATGTCATAAACATATAAAAAGCAGAGATAATGTTTTAAACCGATTACACTCGTCTCTTTTCAAATTATTACTTGGATTACAAATACAAAGGTGGACTGGCTGTGATATACAGTTAATGCTGCCTATCGCACACTATCTGTAAGGAAGCCATATGTAGAGAACTACCTAGCGATTTCATGAACTGGTATAGCTATGTCGCATAAACGGTGCAGGATACAATCCAGCAACTATAATTCGTATCTTGTG
Organism: Meconema thalassinum; assembly: GCA_946902985.2. NCBI lineage: Eukaryota > Metazoa > Arthropoda > Insecta > Orthoptera > Tettigoniidae > Meconema > Meconema thalassinum. The sequence continues at coordinate 298,050,900 of OX336394.1, forward strand.
GAACAGAGAAAATGCACTTTTGCCTTGATGGATAACAAATATGTGCAGACGAATGACCTACGCATTAGCCTAGCAAGGGGTTATAACCACGAGGAGGAGGTGTGATTTCTATATTTTATTGTTTAGAGACATGGCTTTTGTAACCATTAGATTTAATTGATTTAGTACTTTGTAAATATTTATTTTTGTAATTGTAAATAGTTAATTTTTTAAATAGTGGAAACCATTTATTTTTATAATGGTAACTGTTAAATGTATAATTAAAGTTCTTTGGGATGAGTGTGCATGTCAATGATGTTTTTAGGGATAAATAGAGTGGTTGTGTGTTTGTTCTCAAAAGACAGGCAAGGTTGTGTGGATGTATGACTACACAGAAAGAGAGAGAGAGAGAGTGTAGAAACAGCCTTACCTGCAGTAGTAATAGTAGACCTCTATGTTTTGCATACACATAGACAGACTGTACGATTGCAATGGCCAAGCACTCACTTTAACACCATTTACAAAATCTTAAAATGAAAAAATCGAGTTTCGCAAATAGGACTTTTGACATAAACAAAATAAAAATAAAATGTGTAAACAACAAATTGGAAAATCCATGTTTCCATATCATGAAATTCAAAAACTTTAAACTGACATTTAAAAGAAATGCAAATGGAAAATTGACAAATTGTAATGTGTGAAATGTGAAAATGAACAAATGGCTATCATTATTTTTTTAAAAAATGGTGCTGTATGGTTGCGGTGTGAATCAAACCCTACTTATTTTGGACCACCCGAGACTGAGTATACTTGTTTTAGTCCTCATACCACTTTTAAAATTTTGTGTTAAAGCTAGGAATTGAACCCAAGAGCTTGTAGGGGGAGACAAAGGTTAGAATATGTTAAACAGATAGCCTTGAATGTAGGATGTGGTAGCTATATAGAGATGAAACGATTAGCTCGGGACAGATAGGCACTGAGATCTGCATCAAACCAGTCAAAGGACTAAAGACTCAAACAACAACATGTACGTTCACCAAACTAATGTTGTGTAACGGTAAATGTTAGTCAACGAAGAGTAATGCATTACTGAAACCCATGACACGATACCTAAGAGCTTTTCTAAAATGATTTTAAAATGCCTTTAACCCTATATTGAACACCCAGTTCACAAGATTCATAACTGCAATGTTATGGTAAAACAAAACAAAATCTATATTTCAAAACAAGCAAGTGGTTTAGTCAATGTATACTGGAAAAAGTTTTGTAAACACTCAAGTCCTCAAGACCAATGAAATTAGTAACTGTCAGCTTGGCCGAGTGGTTAAGGTGTTTGACTTAAGATCAAATTTCTGTATAAGGAAGCAAGGGTTCGAATCCCTTACCTGACATAACTATTGCCTTAACATGGCTTGGCCACACTGTATTATTATGATACTCGGTACACAAACCATAGATATAGTGTATTGTTTAAGGCCACTCTCTTTCTGAACATAGTCAGAGACTGTTGATGGTTAACAATTGTATTAATAGTGGGACATGGGGATAGCAATTAAGAAAAACAGCCAATACCCATACAATATTTTTATTCATTTAGGTTTTTTTTTACAATAGTTACACACTGAATACAACATTTTATCTCTTTACCATTGTTTGATATAGATTTTAAACACAACGCTTGTTGTAGATCCTTTTACAACTTTCTCCAGGTACTCTTGTTCTTAAAAACTGGGGAAGCCGCAATGGTTTTATAGACATTAAACCCTCATTCTCTTCTTTTTCATCATCATCATCATCATTATAAATATTATCTTTATATTTATTATAGTCATTGTCACCATCATTATCATCATCATCATCATCATCATCCTCAACATCACTAGAACTATCCAATTCCTTTTTTTCCTTTTCAAAAGGGACCTCTTGAAGAGTCTGTGTTGCTTTTGATAGTGTTACGGTTTTATTGGGCGTTGACAACTGTCCTAACATGACTTTTTGAGGAGATAAATGATTTTCAAAAGGAAGTCACTATGTTGAGTAACACTATGTTTTTGTTCGACTTGCTTTTTCTTGTTCTTTTGATCATGTTTTGTTAACACTAACGGTGTTTCATTTGGTATACCACATTGATGAGTACCCACACTTAAGACCTCACCATGTTTACTCTTTAGATGACCTAGACATTTTGTTGTTCTTTGTTTTGAGCACTGCCAAAATATGATGCCATTCGCATTTTCTCGCTTATAGTTATAAGAGTACCCATGATACAGGGCACGTGGTTTACCTTTATTGGTTATAGTATATTCCATAGTAGCCACTGACTTGTATAGTCGATCCGCCTACTACAAAGGTCTGAACACTTGTGGTGAAAGAATGATGTTGTGTTGACGTTTTATGCAGGATAATGTTGGTGGCATATGCGGGTGGCTTATGTGGGTGGCTTATGTTGATGACATGTATTGTTGGCTGATTTTGGTGGCTTATGTTGATGGTTTATGGCGGTGGCTTATGTTGGTGGCTTATGTTGGTGGCTTATGTTGATGACATATGTTGGTGACTTATGTTGATAGCTTATGTTGGTGGCTAATGTTGATGACATATGTTGTTGGCTTATGGTGGTGGCTTATGTTGATGGTTTATGTTGCTGGTCTATGTTGATGGTTTATGTTAATGGCTTAGGTTAATGTCTTAGGTTGATGGCATAAGTTGATGGCCTATGTTGGTGGCTTATGGTGGTGGCTTATGCTGGTGGCTTATGGTGGTGGTTTATGGTAGTGGCTTATGTTGATGACATATGTTGGTGACTTATGTTGGTGGTTTATGTTGGTGGCTTATGGTGGTGGCTTATGGTGGTGGCTTATGATGGTGGCTTATGGTGGTGGCTTATGATGGTGGGTTATGGTGGTGGTTTATGGTGGCTTATGGTGGTGGCTTGTGGTGGCTTATGATGGTGGCTTGTGGTGATGGCTTATGGTGGCTTATGGTGGTGACTTAGAGTGGTGGCCTATGTCGGTGGCTTATTTTTGGTGGTTTACGTTAATACCTTATTTGTAATGGCTTATTTGACAAGTTATTTTTGTCAATGTATTTAGAGGATTTTTCTCTTGGTCTTGGAAAGTATCTCAACCCTTTTTTGTATGGTAGCATAATGCTTACCGCCATGTTTGTAAGCAACAACAACACACTAAAATTCCAAGAATCCAAAGTACTCTAAGGTTAATGATTGTCTCTCAACTCCATTCAACGTCTAGTCAAAAACATTATATATTTTTCACATTTTTCAAAAAAGGTAAATTGGGAAAGTAGGCTATATGTTTAAACTAAAAATCATATCAAATCATATGCTAACTCCAACACCTACGTCTATCCCACTCTCAGTCAAAAAATATAATATTCTTCAAATTTTTCCAACACAGTATTTGGAAAGTAGGTCATATTTTGAAAACTAATCATCCTATAAAGTCATATATATAGACTCAAACCAATGGCTTTTATATCCTTAATCGTAAGAACAAAATATGGAATTTTTGACATTTTTTCCAAAAAATGTTCATTTTAAAACGGGGCTATATTTTGGAAACTAGGAATTTTACAAGAAAGTTTGTTTAACGTAAATGACAGGTATTTACCCCCCCCCCCCCCCTACCCACAAACCAAGTCCCAGGTGTCTGGGACAAAATCCAAAAAAAGTTCAATTTGGAAAGTAGGCGATATTTTGAAAACTAAGCATTCTAAAAAGTCATATATAGACTCAAACCAATGGCTTTTATGTCCTTAATTGGTAGAACAAAACTTAACATTTTTTCAGTTTTTCCAAAAAAGTCCAATTTTCAAAATTGTCTATATTTTGGGAACTAAGAATTTTACAAAAAGTTTGTTTAACGAAATTGAAAGGTCTTTACCCCCCTCCACCCAAAACATAAATTTCAGGTCCCTAAGACAAAAACTGTGCAGTAGTTTTTTTTTTTTGGGGGGGGGGTCTATATCTACTTTACCTCCCCACCTCACAAGATGGCGGCCATAGCTTAACTTAACATAGCCTAACCTAACAAAATGGCGGCCGTAGCTTAACTTAACCTAGCCTAACCTAACTAGATGGCGGCCGTAGCTTTACTTAACCTAACCTAACCTAACCTAACTTAACCTAAACCTACGAGGCACGATCAAAAAATTTTCAAGATGGTGGTCATAGCTTAACTGAACCTAGTCTAACCTAACCTAAACCTACGAGGTGTGATCATAAAGTTCCAAGATGGTGGTCGTAGCTTAACTCAACCTAACCTAACCCTACGAGGTGTGATCAAAAAGTTCCAAAATGGCTGCCGTAGCTTAACTTAACCTTTGATTGAATCCTGTTTATTGACCCCTTTTGATTGATCTCTTTGGACTGGTCCCTGTTGACTAGCCCCCTTTGGACGGGTCCTTTTTGAAGGGTCATTTTTTTAATGGGTCCCGGAGGACGGGTCCTTGCTGACGGGTCCCGGAGGACGGGTCCTTGCTGACGGGTCCCTCTGGGCGGGTCCCTTTGACATAATTTGGATATAATGCAGGGATCAGTCCAAAGGACCCGCCCACAGGGACCCGTCAACAAGGACCCGTCCTCCGGGACCCGTTAAAAAAATGACCCTTCAAAAAGGACCCGTCCAAAGGGGGCTAGTCAACAGGGACCAGTCCAAAGGGATACATCAACAGAGATCAATCAAAAGGGGTCAACCAACAGGATTCAATCAAAGGTTAAGTTAAGCTACGGCAGCCATTTTGTGTCTTTTTTGATCACACCTCTTAGGGTTAGGTTAGGTTGAGTTAAGCTACGACCACCATCTTGGAACTTTATGATCACACCTCGTAGGTTTAGGTTAGGTTAGACTAGGTTCAGTTAAGCTATGACCACCATCTTGAAAATTTTTTGATCGTGCCTCGTAGGTTTAGGTTAAGTTAGATTAGGTTAGGTTAGGTTAAGTAAAGCTACGGCCGCCATCTAGTTAGGTTAGGCTAGGTTAAGTTAAGCTACGGCCGCCATTTTGTTAGGTTAGGCTATGTTAAGTTAAGCTATGGCCGCCATTTTGTGAGGTGGGGAGGTAAAGTGGATATAGACCCCCCCCCCAAAAAAAAACCTACTGCACAGTTTTTGTCCTAGGGACCTGAAATTTATGTTTTGGGTAGAGGGGGGTAAAGACCTTTCATTTTCGTCAAACAAACTTTTTTGTAAAATTCTTAGTTCCCAAAATATAGACAATTTTGAAAATTGGACTTTTTTGGAAAAACTGAAAAAATGTTAAGTTTTGTTCTACCAATTAAGGACATAAAAGCCATTGGTTTGAGTCTATATATGACTTTTTAGGATGCTTAGTTTTCAAAATATCGCCTACTTTCCAAATTGAACTTTTTTTGGATTTTGTCCCAGGCACCTGGGACTTGGTTTGTGGGTAGGGGGGGGGGGGGGGTAAATACCTGTCATTTACGTTAAACAAACTTTCTTGTAAAATTCCTAGTTTCCAAAATATAGCCCCGTTTTAAAATGAACATTTTTTGGAAAAAATGTCAAAAATTCCATATTTTGTTCTTACGATTAAGGATATAAAAGCCATTGGTTTGAGTCTATATATATGACTTTATAGGATGATTAGTTTTCAAAATATGACCTACTTTCCAAATACTGTGTTGGAAAAATTTGAAGAATATTATATTTTTTTACTGAGAGTGAGATAGACGTAGGTGTTGGAGTTAGCATATGATTTGATATGATTTTTAGTTTAAACATATAGCCTACTTTCCCAATTTACCTTTTCTGAAAAATGTGAAAAATATATAATGTTTTTGACTAGACGTTGAATGGAGTTGAGAGACAATCATTAACCTTTGAGTACTTTGGATTCTTGGAATTTTAGTGTGTTGTTGTTGCTTACAAACATGGCGGTAAGCATTATGCTACCATAAAAAAAGGGTTGAGATACTTTCCAAGACCAAGAGAAAAATCCTCTAAATATATTGACAACAATAACTTGTCAAATAAGACATTACAAATAAGGTATTAACGTAAACCACCAAAAATAAGCCACCGACATAGGCCACCACTCTAAGTCACCACCATAAGCCACCATAAGCCATCACCACAAGCCACCATCATAAGCCACCACCATAAGCCACCATAAACCACCACCATAACCCACCATTATAAGCCACCACCATAAGCCACCATCATAAGCCACCACCATAAGCCACCAACATAAACCACCAACATAAGTCACCAACATATGTCATCAACATAAGCCACCACCATAAACCACCACCATAAGCCACCAGCAAAAGCCACCAGCATAAGCCACCACCATAAGCCACCAACATAAGCCATCAACATATGCCATCAACCTAAGACATTAACCTAAGCCATTAACATAAACCATCAACATAGACCAGCAACATAAACCATCAACATAAGCCACCACCATAAGCCAACAACATATGTCGTCAACATTAGCCACCAACATAAGTTATCAACATAAGTCACCAACATATGTCATCAACATAAGCCACCAACATAAGCCACCAACATAAGCCACCACCATAAACCATCAACATAAGCCACCAAAATAAGCCAACAATACATGTCATCAACATAAGCCACCCACATAAGCCACCCGCATATGCCACCAACATTATCCTGCATAAAACGTCAACACAACATCATTCTTTCACCACAAGTGTTCAGACCTTTGTAGTAGGCGGATCGACTATACAAGTCAGTGGCTACTATGGAATATACTATAACCAATAAAGGTAAACCACGTGCCCTGTATCATGGGTACTCTTATAACTATAAGCGAGAAAATGCGAATGGCATCATATTTTGGCAGTGCTCAAAACAAAGAACAACAAAATGTATATGTCATCTAAAAAGTAAACATGGTGAGGTCTTAAGTGTGGGTACTCATCAATGTGGTATACCAAATGAAACACCGTTAGTGTTAACAAAGCATGATCAAAAGAACAAGAAAAAGCAAGTCCAACAAAAACATAGTGTTACTCAACATAGTGACTTCCTTGTGAAAAAACATTTATCTCCTCAAAAAGTCATGTTAGGACAGTTGTCAACGCCCAATAAAACCGTAACACTATCAAAAGCAACACAGACTCTTCAAGAGGTCCCTTTTGAATAGGAAAAAAAGGAATTGGATAGTTCTAGTGATGTTGAGGATGATGATGATGATGATGATGATGATAATGATGGTGACAATGACTATACAAAAATATAAAGATAATATTTATAATGATGATGATGATGATGATGAAAAAGAAGAGAATGAGGGTTTAATGTCTATAAAACCATTGCGGCTTCCCCAGTTTTTAAGAACAAGAGTACGTGGAGAAAGTTGTAAAAGGATCTACAACAAGCGTTGTGTTTAAAATCTATATCAAACAATGGTAAAGAGATAAAATGTTGTATTCAGTGTGTAACTATTGTAAAAAAAAACCTAAATGAATAAAAATATTGTATGGGTATTGGCTGTTTTTCTTAATTGCTATCCCCATGTCCCACTATTAATACAATTGTTAACCATCAACAGTCTCTGACTATGTTCAGAAAGAGAGTGGCCTTAAACAATACACTATATCTATGGTTTGTGTACCGAGTATCATAATAATACAGTGTGGCCAAGCCATGTTAAGGCAATAGTTATGTCAGGTAAGGGATTCGAACCCTTGCTTCCTTATACAGAAATTTGATCTTAAGTCAAACACCTTAACCACTCGGCCAAGCTGACAGTTACTAATTTCATTGGTCTTGAGGACTTGAGTGTTTACAAAACTTTTTCCAGTATACATTGACTAAACCACTTGCTTGTTTTGAAATATAGATTTTGTTTTGTTTTACCATAACATTGCAATTATGAGTCTGGTGAACTGGGTGTTCAATATAGGGTTAAAGGCATTTTAAAATCATTTTAGAAAAGCTCTTAGGTATCATGTCATGGGTTTTAGTAATGCATTACTCTTCGTTGACTAACATTTACCGTTACACAACATTATTTTGGTGAACGTACATGTTGTTGTTTGAGTCTTTAGTCCTTTGACTGGTTTGATGCAGATCTCAGTGCCTATCTGTCCCGAGCTAATCGTTTCATCTCTATATAGCTACCACATCCTACATTCAAGGCTATCTGTTTAACATATTCTAACCTTTGTCTCCCCCTACAAGCTCTTGGGTTCAATTCCTAGCTTTATCACAAAATTTTAAAAGTGGTATGAGGACTAAAACAAGTATACTCAGTCTCGGGTGGTCCAAAATAAGTAGGGTTTGATTCACACCGCAACCATACAGCACCATTTTTTAAAAAAAATAATGATAGCCATTTGTTCATTTTCACATTTCACACATTACAATTTGTCAATTTTCCATTTGCATTTCTTTTAAATGTCAGTTTAAAGTTTTTGAATTTCATGATATGGAAACATGGATTTTCCAATTTGTTGTTCACACATTTTATTTTTATTTTGTTTATGTCAAAAGTCCATATTTGCGAAACATGATTTTTTCATTTTAAGATTTTGTAAATGGTGTTAAAGTGAGTGCTTGGCCATTGCAATCGTACAGTCTGTCTATGTGTATGCAAAACATTGAGGTCTACTATTACTACTGCAGGTAAGGCTGTTTCTACACACTCTCTCTCTCTCTCTTTCTGTGTAGTCATACATCCACACAACCTTGCCTGTCTTTGAGAACAAACACACAACCACTCTATTTATCCCTAAAAACATCATTGACATACACACTCATCCCAAAGAACTTTAATTATACATTTAACATTTACCATTACAAAAATAAATGGTTTCCACTATTTAAAAAAATTAACTATTTACAATTACAAAAATAAATATTTACAAAGTACTAAATCAATTAAATCTAATGGTTACAAAAGCCATGTCTCTAAACAATAAAATATAGAAATCACACCTCCTCCTCGTGGTTATAACCCCTTGCTAGGCTAATGCGTAGGTCATTCGTCTGCACATATTTGTTATCCATCAAGGCAAAAGTGCATTTTCTCTGTTCCACAAGATACGAATTATAGTTGCTGGATTGTATCCTGCACCGTTTATGCGACATAGCTATACCAGTTCATGAAATCGCTAGGTAGTTCTCTACATATGGCTTTCTTACAGATAGTGTGCGATAGGCAGCATTAACTGTATATCACAGCCAGTCCACCTTTGTATTTGTAATCCAAGTAATAATTTGAAAAGAGACGAGTGTAATCGGTTTAAAACATTATCTCTGCTTTTTATATGTTTATGACTTGCGTATTAACCTGAAATCAAACCCTAGTCCACTTTAGTGAAAGGCTAACAGCTTAACCACTGCGCCACCATGCCCTTTTTTCTTAGATTGATTCGTTCTAGGACTTAGAGTTTGAAAAAAAGGAAGATTTTAGTTTTACGTGACCGTGAATCTAGTGATTATGAGCCACGGGACCTCCTTTTTACGTGGAATCCGAACCACAGGACAGGGCATTTCACTTCGAAAATCTCACATGCATTGACCGGGAATCGAACCCGGACCGCCTTGGTGAGAGGCATACAGCTAGACCGCTAAGCCACCACGCCCCCCTTAGAGTTTGAAATCAAGTTAAAATCTCTAGTGTAAGTGGCACATGTGCTCGCCACTGCAGCACAAAATGGTTAGCTGGTAGCATTAGGCAACCGGAAATGATTGTATTTCTGTTAGCCAAGCATTTCTGTCATCTGCCTACAGTGTGAGCACTGTCAGCAAGACAGTTTAGTTTAGAACAAGTGTGTGTTTGTGTGTGTGTGTGTGTGTGTGTGTGTGTATGTGTGTGTGTGTAGATTAATAGCCTCAAGTATTTAACGCTTGTTGTGTGTAGCGACCATCTTGTCCCAGTAACCACTGAGCAAGTTTTAACAGTCAACCCATAAAAACAGTATAGGTTAGTTGTGTGTGTTTCATGTACTTGTGTGTGTGCATTAGCACCATGCACTAGCGTTACCTACCCTCTATAGGTAGAGCGTTATCCCTTTCCTTTCTGACATTACCAATGAATACATTCACCCACAAGTTTTACACTTAAACCATTGACTTGTTTTTGATTAAATTTGCTTCGGTTTAGTTGGGTTTGATTCAGCTTGGATCAGTTTAGTTCGATATAGTCACCATTTTGGATTTTAGCTATCCTCTTTAACCAATCAATTAAAGATTGTCTACTCTTATTTCTTGAATCGATAAATCAGATTTTGTATACACCATTTGTCATTTTATTATCCCATACCTACAACCTATACTCTCTCTGTACTGTAGTTTGATCTGAAAACAAGTTCCAATGGTGAAAGATTTGTCAGTCACCATACATGTAGCCTACAATAATTCTTTCACTACCTACCTATGTTTCATCACTCACTGTAAACATTTCACATGTCCATATCCGATTATTAGTTTATAAAATCTCAGGTCGATGACCTTGATGTATAGGGTATTTTAGGGTAAATTCATTTGCCATGGGAAAGGGTTGACCATTCTAAGTCCTATGACACCTCACATGTTGATATCCAATTATTAGTTTATAAAATCTCAGGTCAATGACCTTGCTGTTTTGGATTTTTGGGGTAAATTCGTTGGTCATGGGAAAGGGTTAACCATTCGTAGTCCTATGACACCTCACTTGACCCTCTCTACTGATAAGTTTATAAAATCTTAGGTCAATGACCTTGCTGTTTTTGGGTATTTTGGGTAAATTCGTTGGTCATGGAAAAGGGTTGGCCATCCTGAGTCTTGTGACACCTTACTTGTCCCTCTCTGATTATTAGTTGATAAAATCTTAGGTTAATGACCTTGCTGTTTTATTTTGGGGTAAATTCATTGGTCATGGGGAGGGGTTGACCATTTTAAGTTCCATGACACCTCACTTGACCCTCTGTGATTATTAGTTAGCGAGATATTAACGAAAGTGCAGTTAGGCCCTTTTGACAAAAAAATGAATAATACATTCAAAAACAGGGCGTCACCCCAAGTCCAACGACCCCTCATACAAGTCCCTAGCTTTCTTAGTTCATAAGATATTAAAAAGCCGATGACCTATTAGTTTTTGGATCTTTGGTTAATTTGTAAAAAAACGTATCTATAAATCATTATTCAAAAAGCCCGCCCTCTTACAAAAAAAGCAATTGCGCATTCGTAAAACAAACAAAAAACAAAAAATGATAAATCATAGCGGCATTCAGTTGTATGCATGCACTTTATGTGGAACGAGTTTAATTTCATATTGGCATACAAACTCCCACATGTTGCACATGGAAAGCGACTTTTACCTAAAAATTATTATTTCACCCTCTAGTAGGGGTAGATTTTATTATAGAGTGGAAATAAGTTATCCATAGGAAAGGGGTTGTCTGCCGGTGTAATTTGACTACTCGTACATGTCTCTAGCCTTATTCCCACCACTGTCAAAACAGGTTGTGACTTGTTAGCTCTTATCGTGCACGTGCACATGTGTACACTTGTGTGTTAGGTCATATTACACATGAACTTGCATTTTCTCACGTATGAACCAAAACAGGATGTGACTTGTTTCGCAAGGAGGACGGTAATAAGGTAATCTCACACGTGTTCACATGTATTTGGTCACTTTTCTTTCATATCGTTATCACATTATAGTAGTGGGGGACTGGTGAACAACGTCAGTTCAACACACTGCTTTACACACAAAATGTAGTTAGGCCCTTTGACATAATTTAAATAAATTCATGGGCTAGTCCGTAGGAACCAGGCCAAAGGGACCGGTCCAAAGGGATCAGTCCAAAGGGACAAGGACTCGTCCACAAGGACTTGTCCACAAGGACTCATCCACAAGGACCTGTCAACAAGGACTCGGCCACAAGGACCTGTCAACAAGGACTTGTCCACAAGGACTCGTCCACAATGACCCGACAACAATGACCCCCGCCAACAATGACTCGTCAACAATACCCCATCTATAGGGATCCGCTCTCCCACCCTCTTACAAAAGCCATGAGTGGGCATGCGTAAAAAACAAAAACAAGCATGTTAATTCATAGTGGCTATTCACCGAACACATGCACCTTATGTAGAACAACGTTTAAATCCATATCGGCATTCAAACTCTCACATGTTGCAATTGGAAAGAGAGATTCTCTAAAAAAAATACAATTTCACCCCCTAGTAGGGGTAGGTTTTACTTTGGGGTGGAAATATGTTGTCCATTGGAAAGGGGGTATTAGCCTGAGTTCAATGACACCTCATTCGTCAAAATCCGACCATGGGTTCGGGAGTTATCGGGCTGCCGCCATCTTGTGTGGAGGGTGTGGAGGTGGAGGGTGTGGAACCCCTCAAAAACCACTACTGGCGTTCACTGTCACTCGGCGGTCCTGGGTAATGAGTGCATCAACCAGCTGGACGATGTCATCGGTAATGCATGGGGAAGCCCCAGACCGGGCGTCATCGGCTAACGACACCCGTCCTTCCCTGAAGCGCTTGTGCCAAGCCTTGACCCTTGCAAGGGACATGCAGTGTTCGCCGTACACTTGTGACATTCGGCGATGAATATCCGTTCCCACTACACCTTCCGCTGTCAGAAACCGAACAACACTTCTTTGCTCTTCGGTTGACGCCTCCATGTCACTGTTTGCAATGCGACTGGCAGCGTTGGACGATTGATGCATGCTGCTGCTCGCTTTGTATCGTCACGTGACGTGCCCGCGTGCCCTCTAGTGACGGGCTGTGACCTTCCACGCTCTGGTTGGAACCACACCTCGTTACACACGCCACAATTAGCCGATGTCGTCACCGGTTCGCGCATTCCAGCCTCCGGCTCGTTACTTTTTGAACGCACCTTATATACCGTATGTCCAAAGTTACACGATGACGGTTTTAACACTAAGAAATTGTACACTGGTGTAGCCGATCATACGAATCTTCTCTGCAATCGCCTGAAAGACTCGAGAAATATAAAAAGAAAAGAGGTTTAAAATTTCAAACTGATTCCATCTTGAATTTTTGAAAACAATGGTACATCATTTGATGTATTTATACTGAGCTCAGAATAAATATTCGCTGTGCCAAGTTTCACTACCCTCGGGTAATTACATTAGATCACCAGAAAAGTTATGTTAAATATTTGAAAATCACTTGGCCGCCATTTTTTTTTGTTTCTCATGAGTTTGAAAGTCACATTACTTACTAAATAGTCGTCTATCTCCATACAAAATTTTAGTTTGATTACGTAAATAGTTTCAGAGATATTGAGAATCGGTGAAATATATCACATTTTGGATTGTTTTATATATAGGCTATAGAATTATTTGCCAGTAGGTAAATATTACAATGGTGGTTAATTATGCCAACCTACATTTCTATCGCTTGTTTAGGAGACGGGAAATGAACACGTAATTGTAATATATTTTCACAGCTGCCATTTATAAGTTTTCATAAAATTAATTAAATTTGACGCTATTAAGCTAAGCCTTGTATGAAGATATACCGTGCAAAATTTTACAGCCTTTGGATGATTAAGTTGCGAGAAAAATCCAATAAATATTTATATTTCTCGTCACCGCCAGTTTGGTTTTGTGATCATCTAGTGATTGAAAGTCCCGTAGGTGAACTCATTTTATTGACCTCTATCAACATGCAAAAATTGATTGCTGTAATAGTTTCTTAGATATTGAGAAGCGGTGAATAATTTCAGAATTTCATTGAGTTGGATTGTTCTATATAGACCATAAAGTTATGCACCAGTAGATGCAGGTTATTCGGTTGGTTTGCTATACAAACGATCACTCCGATCGCATCATTAGGACACAAGAAAAAAAACTTTTTTTTTTAAATTTCGTACATCCACCATCTTGGGGTTATGAAAATAAATTGAAGTAGATTAAATGTTGTATGAATATTTACCGTACCAAGTTTCTCTGAGCTTAGATGAATTAATTGCAAGAAAATTCAATTTAAATAATTTAACTTCGCTTGGCCATCTTGTTGGCTTTTTACTTAACAGTATTTTCAGCTACACAAAGATTAACTTATCTTAGCTTTCTCTATCATCATGCGAGATTTGAGGGTGATATAAGTAACAGTTTGGGGGATATAGAATACCAGTGAAATATTTCGCGCGGCCGCCATGTTAGATTGGTGAAACGTATTAAAATTTAAAAAGCAGATTCGTTGTTGGACGAGGTTCATTGTAATCAATCCAGCCGTTTAGATGTTATTAGGTGGGGATCACACACACACAAGTTGATCTCATAAGCCTATTTTTATATGAAAAAAGAAGACTAAAAACGTTCCAACTGTATCAAATCCTAACTTTTTGCGGGTATGTACCCATTTATATTGTAGCTTATTACAGCGAAATCCTTAAGCGATAATGCCTTCAATCATAGGTGAGATCATTGTACCCTTTTGTAAAGGCTCAAAACGTGCTATAAAAAGAAAATGAGGCTTTCCATTTATGATTTTTGATAACCCCCTTCCCACTCCCAGGAGATGGGATGGGGTGGAGTTTGGTATCATTGGGTGTCCCCCTTTGGTATAAATGACTATTATCCACAACTTGTTTATGTGCTTTGCGTAGTTTTCGAGGTATTGAGGTCAATCGATTAAACGGGACCTGTATGTCTGTCGATTTCTTACACCAATGTACATCTTGAAACACTTAGCGTTGTAACTGTCAATAAACTGAACAAGTAGTTCCGTAAAGAACTATACAGCCTATTTTCATATATCCTGCTCATGTTAATTTCTTCTAACAACATACAAAATTTCAGTTTAATTGCTGTAACAGATTCGTAGATATTGAGAACCGTCTAAATATTTCAGATTGTCGCCAGGTTGGATTTTTATTTTTGTACTATTACATTAAGATAATTGTGTACGTGTGGTATTCAAACTTCAATCGCATGATTAGAACACAAGAAGTAAAAACGAGATTTTAAAATTACGCACAGCAGCCATCTTGTGATTATGCAAAGAATTGAAATAAATTAGATGCCAGTGGATCAACATTTGTATAAGCATTTAACGTGCAACGTTTCACAGCACTCGGATAGTTAATTCGCGAGAATCGTCCATTTAAATATTTATACTTCGCGTTGCCGCCATGTTGGATTTGTGCTCACCAGATTAATGAAAGTCCTATAGGTGAACATATGTTCATAGTCTCTATGAACTTAAAAAAATTCAGTCTGGTTGCTGTAAAAGATTCATAGATATTGAGAACCGTCTAAATATTTCGGAAGCTCGCCATTTAGGATTGTTATATGTATAGGCCATATAATTATGTACCATTCAAGGACAATTATTGCCTAGGTTCATTATTCAAACTTTGACTTCGATCGCATGATTACGACACAAGAAATAAAAACTTAATTTTAAAATTTCGCACAGCCGCCATATTGAGGTTATGTAAACAATTGATTTAAATTAGATGGCAGTGCATTACAATCTGCAAAATCATTTACTGTACCACATTTCACTGCGCTCAGAGAGTTAAATCACGAGAAAAGTCTATTAAAATATTTCAAATTCGCTTGGTCGCCATGTTCGTTTTTTACTTTACAAGTTTAAGAAATATACATAGATAAACGTGTACCAGTACCCTTTATCACCGCACAAAATTGCAGGGTAATATCTGTAATAGTTTCGGAGATATAGAATGTCAGTGAAATATTTCGCACAGCCGCCATTTTGAGGTTAGGTAAACAATTGAACTAAATTAGACTCCAGTGCATTACTATGTGTATAAACACTTGCTGTACCTAGTTTCATTACGTTTGGATGGTTAAATCGTGAGAAAAGTCTATTTAAAAGTCTCAAATTCGCTTGGTCGCCATGTTCGTTCTCTACTTTACAAGTTTATGAAATATACATAGGTAAACTTGTATCAGTATCCTTTATCACCGTACTAAATTGCAGGGTGATATCTGTAATAGTTTCGGAGATATAGAATGTCAGTGAAATATTTCGCACAGCCGCCATTTTGAGGTTATGTAAACAATTGAACTAAATTAGACTCCAGTGCATTACAATGTGTATAAACATTTGCTGTACCAAGTTTCATTACGTGTGGATAGTTAAATCGCGAGAAAAGTCTATTTAAAAGTCTCAACTTCGCTTGACCGCCATGTTGCTTTTGTAGTCACCAGGTTTTTGAAAGTCTCATAGGTGAACTTCTAGTAGTACCCTTTATCACCGTACACAATTTCAGGGCGATATCGGTAATAGTTTCGGAGATATTGAATGCTAGTGAAATATTACGCACAGCCGCCATTTTGCATTGGTGAGACGTAACAAAATTTGAAGGGCACGGTCGAGGTCGCCGGGAATAGTGCTATGAACATACCGAGTTTCATTGAAATCGCTCCAGCCGTTTAGATTTTATTAGGGGGGGACACACACACGAATCACACACACACACACACACACACACACACACACGCACACACACACGGACAAAAGGTGATCTCATAAGCCTATTTTTTCAAAATTGAAAATAGGCTAAAAATGGACTGTCGAGATACCATTGAAGGACACAACAGAAACATTAACGTTAAGAATAATGTTATGTTTGTAGAATTACATGCTGTACGTTAGTTTTGAGGAATCTATTGTATTGTATGAAGAATGGACGAGGATATGTTATTTTCACGTTAAGCCGTGAAGGAAACTTGCGTCACTGTGACAAGGTTTGGGGGAGTGACCGGCTATTTCAGTGTCAATGCTATCTGTTTTACCTAGTGTATAATCAGAGGCTAATGGGACTTGTACGTATCGTACAGCAAACTACTAGCAGTAAGGAATGATAATTACCTTATCGAAGGCACAATGACTTCTTCAAACCGTTTCACAACTTTTACTAAATATCTCGTCAATAGCAGCGTGTCCCGCGCTTGCTTGTAGACTGTCCTAAATGGGCCACGTTAGTTTTCAACTTTTAATTCACCCTTTTCTCAGAATTACTATTATTTTATTTATTTATTAATAGGTACTGTTACAGTCTCTGTGTTCCCTGAATGCAACATTTAATTTCTTTTTGAAAACTTTTAAACTGTTAGGAAAAGGTTCTAAGGCTTCTTCAGGTAATTCATTCCATGTTTGAATATCCCTGTTTATAAAAGAATACTTAGCTAAGTTTGTTTTTGAATGATGGGCCTAATTTTGCATTCGTGATCTCTCCTATCCATATAATCGGGCTCATCCATTGTTGTTTGAGTCTTCAGTCTTTTGACTGGTTTGATGCAGCTTCTCCATGCCTCCCTGTCCTGAGCTAATCGTTTCATCTCTACATAGCTACCACACCGTACATCCGAGGCAATCTGTTTAACATATTCTAACCTTGGTCCACCCCTATAGTTCTTGTCCTCGACCCTTTCATCCATAACTAAGCTTGCTATTCCTGGGTGTTGTAGGGTACCTGAGAGGGTAGCCTCTACAAAGTGTATTAAAAGGGGGATGAAAGGATAGTAGCTGAAGGCGGCTAGGGACTATAGTGTTAAAAAGAAGTGGATTGGAAAGGTTCGGGCGTGAGTGCAGCTCGATGGGTTAACACCCAAGAGTACAAGCTGCGGGGATGGTCCTAAGGGATGGCTACCAGGGATAATCTATTAGGTGATGGCAGGAGCAGCTAAGCGACTGCCTGGATTCCTGCTGATGTTAGTAGACTGGCCGTGCTCCTAATGAGTGTCGCGCACGTAAGCAATGTAAGGTGATGCCTATGGCTGACTACAGCAACAAATAGACAATTAACTAATTACCAATATGGGATCCTACCGGGAAATGAATTAAGGGGTAGGCTCTTATTAATTAACTAAATAAATGAATTGAAAGACCAGTTAGCTTAAGGATTCTACTTTTTAATTCATACTCCTAAAGTGGAGTATAATAAAATAGTGCAGAGCGAATACTCGTGATCTTCACAATAAAGGGGGATGTTTTACGTGTAGGTGTTACAATTTGTGTAGGCCCACTAGACACTTACCTATCTGGAAATGGCAGCTACAAGAAGCGTCTTAGCACCTGAAGCACTTGTGAAAGACTGACCCCGTCTCGCCTCTCCTTCAGTGCTTTATAGAATCCGTCTGCCGAGTTAGCATTATTTGGCATTAGTTGCGGATTCTATAGGATGTGAGGTGCTTGCCCTGGGTCAACGGAGGTCGTCTCTATGCACTAGGCCTGGTCTTGGTGTTAGCGTATGCGACGTATGCCGCAGGCATCCATGTGTAATTAGTTGTATAATTTATAGTTGTAGTTTGTAGTTAATTTATATTTATAGATAAGGGATGGGAATGTATCCCTCGGATGCAACAACTCCTCCGCCGGAACTAGTCATCGACCTCGATGACTAGACGAGACTAGACCGTAGGGGTAGTTGTTGTAGCATAGAGGGGTATAGGAACATCTTCTTTCTTGATATCTTGTTTCTTCTTTTCTTCTTTTCTTCTCTTCTGTTCTTCTTTTGATTTATGAAATATTGTTGCCCAGAATGTGGGGTCGTCGTTGGCGGTATGGGATGATCCCCGTGTGGGGTGGGTAACAGAAATGAAGATATTGGAAGCGGAGTATCGTGTTTTATGTGATATAAGAGTATGTGGATGCCAGCGTGCAGTGCCTAGTGCATAGTTTCTTGGAGAGACGTTAGCGTCAGCGTTAGGTTCGTGCCTAGTGAGCAAGTGTATGTGTTGATGTGTGAGTGGGGGGGGGGGGGACAATATTGTTACATAGTTACTTTTATCATGAAACAAGTAGTGAACAAAAAATAAGAAATACATAAATCTGTAAAATCCATGTGACAACAATAACTCTGGCGAACATCCGTATCATTAAATGGTAACGTCAGTCATTAATACGATTATTTGGAGTTATTGCCTCCATTTAACATCATTATCCTTACTGTGTACATTATGAGTATTAATCATTATCATCATTATTATATATTAGGACCACAAGTATTATTATGAACCAGCTCAAGGGGAAAAACAGCTGCAGGGCCTAGCTTACCCTTTGTTTATGTACCCATATTTGCTGAAAAAGTGCCCTTGAGTGGCTATATAATATACATAAAGAAATATATGAAAAGAATAGAAAGAATAGGGGTAAAAAATGAGTGCCTCGGTGTTCTCGTTAAGGGGGTAAGAAAAAATAGTTTTATTGTGCGGGGGGGAAAGGAGGCACCCTTACAACTGGGAATTTAGAAGGATTGAAAGGGAAAAATGGAGAAAAAAATACATGGCGCGCTATAATTATCAAAAATACCAAAAAACAACAAAAACAAATAAATAAACTTTCACTCTGGGTCTCTTTATCTCATACTCTCTCTCTCTTTCTCATAAACAAAAACAAATACTTAAACCTTCACCCTGGTTCTCTTTTTGTCTCATATTTTCTCTCTTTCTCATACTCTCTCTCTTTCTCATACTCGCTCTCTTTCTCCGCTTCGTACCAATGCCGTAGCATCCACCTTATACCTAACAATGGAATACCGTACCTGTCCACATTTTCTACTTAAGTCTAGATTTCCCTATAGTATTAGCGCTAAAACCTACGATATATGATATTATGGCCAAAAAATTATAAAATCTATCTATATGTATGGATCGCCTCTTGTGGGCAGACGGTCCATCTTGACGGGGAAGTTTGACTCTTACAGGGGTGGAGTACAACCCTCTCCGCCGGATTGCGCCACTCATTTATAGGCGTGACTATGTATCAT
Organism: Meconema thalassinum; assembly: GCA_946902985.2. Taxonomy (NCBI): domain Eukaryota; kingdom Metazoa; phylum Arthropoda; class Insecta; order Orthoptera; family Tettigoniidae; genus Meconema; species Meconema thalassinum. Next base: position 298,070,612 of record OX336394.1, read on the forward strand.
GGGGATCCGCCCCGCGGTGGAGTATATCCCACAGGCATATCTCCCCCGTGGTGCGGATGAATCAGCTGTAAGAGAATGCAGGTCGTAGTGTAGAGGGGAAAGTGTGTATTGGCCTAGGGGATGAAGACGTGTGTGGAAATGGTCAAACTAATTATAAAGGGCTATATACAGTGGCGCCACCTGTGGGAAAGAAAACATTGTTTTTATTTTTGTTATGTGTTGAGGGGGTGTTTTACCCCTGTCGTCGTCCAGGCGGTTGTTGGTTCTGGACCTTGACCTGGAGGGTATAAGAAAAGAACACTCATTATCAACTCACATTAAAATACGTATCATATTCGTATATTAAAACCCTGGAGATCACCCATTGTGGCGTGACTCTCCCTGCATACATAAATAAAGAACCATAACCATCGAGCACCCTGTATGGGAAATGGGTGTTCCATTCATGATGTCGTACCTTCAAGTGAAGGACACTCACGTGAACGGTATACACCCTTCTATGCGAGCTTACGCCTCTGCGTAAGACCGCAGTCGGCAAATTATATATATTGCCGTCCAGGCAATCTCAATGTGTACCCCTCCCTGGGGCACGACCAAAGTAACCAACGGAGATCGTACTCTCTTTGTGTTTCTTCATTCTTTATTCATTATACCTATGTCTTCGTGTTTCGTTCTTCTTTATGCATTATTTCAGACGTCTTCGTGTTTCTTTATTCTTTATTCATGATTTCATATACCTTCGTGTTTTGTATTCCTTAATCATTATTTCATACGTTTTCGTGTTTATTCTTGTTCATTATGTTCCTATGTCTTCGTGCTTCTTTATTCTTATTCATGATTGCATATACCTTTGTGTTTCTTTATTCCATAATCATTATTTCATATATCTTCGTGTTTCTTCATTCTTTATTCATTATCCACCTGTGTGTGTGTGTGTACAGGACTTGCTCCCGCTTTGAAGCTATTACGTGTTCTTACATACTAAGGTGTGTCGTAAATTGCAAATCGTAGGTGATACTCTCCGGGGGCATGGACAGAGGAGATCATCGGTGCCACATACCTCGGCCCGGGAGATCATATATTCATTATTTCATTATTTCATTTCATTATTTCATTACTCCATTATTTCATTATTCCATTAATTCATTATTCCATTTCATTATTACATTATTTCATTATTTCATTTCATTATCACATTATTTCATTATTTCACTCGTCGTGTTTCTTTATTCTTATGCACTATTTACCTGTGTTCGTGAACAGGATTTGCTTCCGCTATGAAGCTGTTACTTAACCTTACATGCTAACTAACGTCAAGTAAAAGGGGGTCGTCTTGGGAAGGAGGATCTATCCTGCCCGATGCGGGGGTAGTCAATCCCCTCACCGAACTATCAAGCCTCCATCCGCAGGTATAGCTTAGACGACGTTAGGGCAAAAAAAATGGGTATAACGGGCCCCGCGCTACGGGAGACAGGCTAGGTACATCCTCGAGCGCGAGCGCTTGCCCACCCTAACACGTCACCGCTATGACCTCCCATCGTTCGTCAACGTATAGGTCATGTCATGTCAGGGCAAGGGCTATGTTGTCGCTTTGTCGATAGCAACTGAAACCATCTACCGATGTGCAAAACAAAATATTTGGTCACTCTCACAACCTTTATCAGGTGCGTATACCAAATGGGTACAGTGTATAGTGAGCAATGTTTGTGTGGGGACCAATGTGTACTTTTGTTACAAGGGTCCGGGGGGGGGGGGGATGTGGCACAGTGCGCAAACGTTGCACCTAGCAAGCGGACTCCCAGCCAATGCAGTGCATTTAATTCATTTTTGGTCACAGTTAGTAGGTGTGATCGGGATGAGGAAGGTATCACCCATTGTTGAAATGTTATAAATTGTTATTTCAAGGCAATAGGACGGCTAGAATCGGAGGGTGCATGTGGTGCTAGTAGGATGTAGGAAGTCGTTAGATGGTGAGGAACATCTTACTGGAGAGGTGTTAGTTATCTTCATGCAGGAATAGAATATTACATGCGAGTGAAAAATGAAAATAAATATATTAATAACACCATTGTTAGCAGGGGAATGTTTTTTATAACCCACTGTTGGCTTTTATTTCCGCAGTGATCCATCTTAACACTTAGCTAAGAGCGATTTAGCTTGGTGCACACCTTTGGTAAAGCATGAATACCAAGTGCCTTGCATGGACAGGGTAATGGGGGAAACGTGTAATATGTATCAGTGTGTTATCTGTGTTAAAAAAAAGTGGGGGGGGGGGGGGGGGTTGGACGTTGACCTGGTGTCAACGTTTGATCACGTCTATCTCTGCTGTCGGTGGTTTATAAGAAACCACCTGTGCTTATAAACTACAACTTATATACTAAAACAGGTCAGTTTGCTATTAATAATTAAGTAATTCCTTACTCTATAAACACTTATCATTAATAATGGGGAATGGTATAGGGAATTTAAGAATTGATCGTCCTAACCAGCTAGTGGCATGCTGGGGTCAGCGTCGTGTCAAACTATAACAATGAGTAATATAAAGGCGGGCTGGAGTTATATGTAACCAATTCCGATACCAAATATAGTGTGTTTAGTGTGAACATTCTCTCTCTATGGTGTCCTTCCGTTATCGGCACTGCCGATTGCCCTGAGTATTGAAAGACATTTATGGGGGAGTGTATGCTACATCTCTATGTGCCGGGTTGGTCTTAATAAATCGTATTATCTATGTATAAGGCATCTAAAATGTCGTCTCTGCGGTTTCGATTGAGTATTGCTCTCCCTGGGCTAAATTCACCATGGAGGAAGGGGGGGGGGGGTAGATAGTGGTTAAAACTATCATCCGTCGCTACGTGGATGTGTAGAGGGAATAAAAGCATGTTTAACCACCTTAATTTGGGGAGTGAATATAAATGCGATCCCTGTTGCAATGGGAAAGAAAAAGTCCCAAAAATGTAAGTTTGTGAGCCAACCATCGGTGGGGGGGGGGGGGATGTAAGGGGATTTTGTTGGGGCATATGGTTGCACCATATTATCGACCGATCCTGCTCGATCCTGATCGTACTAAATCGGTATTATTAAATTAGGTATGCTTTGAAATAAAAATAAAATTTGACGCGGATGTCCCTCTATGGACGTGGATGGGGGAACGCGAGTGATTTCCTCTAGCGGAAGGCGTGTTTTGTATAATGGTGTAGGAAAGATTAAGTATTGTCTGTAAAATGATCAAAAATATAAGGGGAATAGCGGACGTAAGCGCTCAGTGTGTGGCATGGAGAACAATGGCATTTTGTCGTGACAAAGACATTCACCGTGTAAGGGAAGGGGTGTGTGAGGAGATGAGTTCCACTATAAGGGTTGGGTTTACCCTATAGGCAGTGTTGGGGGACTTAAACATGTGTTGGAGGCGGGATGGCATTTGAATCTCGCGCGTGGATGTGACCGGACGGTCTATGAAAATATAATGGCTGCTCGGCTCGGGTATCACCGAGGAGTAGTGACGGCTGCGATAAGACGTCAGTGCGGAGCGTGATATAACGCTTATCGGTGGGCGTGTAGCAAGTGAATACGCGGCGCTAATTGGTGACCGCGCACTCTGGGGGATTGGCGACTCTCGCGCGAAGCCGATTGGCTAAGAGCGCTGTGAGTGTGTGTAAACATTGCGGGTTTGTGGCCATGCGGTGACTTAAATGTCAAAGCGCACGTGTGGTCTAAGTACACGCTTGATGGGACGCGTACGTGAATGTGTCATGCGCTGTATCCTGCTGATGACATTACTTGGGTGTGGGGGAATGAATGCGCGTAATTATAATGAAAAATGAAAGTATTTCCCTCTCGGGGGAAATATCATTAGGCCTAAGCTGTCATCACCTCGTGTTCAAATGGTGTATTACTATGAAAAACTCTGTCTATCGCCCGTATTGTATTGGTAGCGTACTGAAAATGTATTTGAGGGCATGTTGAAGCTCGTCGCGTCTCTATGCGTGGGTGACATGTTGTGGTCAGTGTGTAGGAAAAATGTTTCCGTGGTCTAATCCCACTTACTTCGGGAAAATGAAAAAATGTTATGTAACTGTTTAATAATGCTTTTCGTGGAGTGTACTGTATGTCGCTTCTTCCCTACTGTCTGTATATTAGCACAACGGGCTAAGGTATAAATCTGCATAATGGAAGTGAGATCTGTGACTTGAATGCCCGTAAATCCATGTATCGATGTCCACATGATGTATTCCTAATGTGTATAAGTTGTTCGTGTATCCAAGTGCATACTTAGTGTTCTGAAGGAATAAAATCATTGGGCCTTCATTTACCGTATCCTATTTAAAAAACTGGGCGTTTTCTGCATCCATGATGAATATTTATCCTACATTGTGTTTGGGAAAAGACTCTTTGACGTGTGACACGATACTATTCCACAAAACATAGGATACTTATGGACCATAGACGTAGGTGTTGCCCGAATCTATATATATCTGGCTGTATATTTATCCTCAACCTCGTTTGGGGGCAAGATTGTTTTAATGTAAAAATTTACAGTGCTTTAACCCCACAAGATTGTAGTATACTTATGAGCCAGAATACAACGCATATATACATAGAGTGATATGCATATAGGTTGGAATTAGTGCTTAATAGAGAAATGCGAAGTGGTATTTGGCCAACTAATGATTGTAGTTACAATTTTTTTGTGTGATGAATGGGTGTAAAGTATCGAGGGGCATCTATAGAAGGACTTTTGGTCCCATAGTAGCCTTGTGGCTTTCTTAAGTTATTCCGTTAAGTGACTGAAAAAAATCCACAGCCTGCTTCCAGTCTCCGACCGGGTCAGGAATGGAATGAATGAAGTCCCTATCTAGCCTCCGTGGCTTAGGTGGCAGCACGCCGGCCTCTCACCGCTGGGTCCGTGGTTCAAATCCCGGTCACTCCATGTGAGATCTGTGCTGGACAAAACGGAGGCAGACAGGTTTTGCTCCGGGTACTCCGGTTTTCCCTGTCAAAATTTCATTCCAGCAACACTCTCCACTATCATTTCATTTAATCTGTCATTCATTTAATCATTACCCCAGAGGAGTGCGTCAGGCCTCGGCAGCCGGCACAGTTCATATCCTCACCGCTAGATAGGGGCTTCATTCATTCCATTCCTGACCCGGTCGGAGACTGGAAGCAGGCTGTGGATTTTCATTTTCCGTTAAGTGACTATTGACTATTATTTCGTCGCATGGCAGACGATGACCAACAGTTCATAATTCAGCATCGGGATGATAAAGATGGATCCCTGAGCGGCCAGTAAAAAGGTATAGCCCCACACAAGTGGATCTTTCACCACAAGGCCTAGCCTCGTAGGCTAAGGATGAATGATATAATTTAAATCGTAAATGTAGTCCCTAATTCGTTGGCTAAGTATGATGACGCTTCTTTGGAGAACTGTTTATCATGTCTGTCCATGTGACGGTATGGTGTGGTCAATACCACCGTATGATTACAATAAAAGTTAAAGATCCCCTGTGAGGAGAGAAAAAAATAAGTATATAAAATGGAGTGTATAAGAACTGCAATAGGGCCGGATGTGGCCGCCTAGTATTGGCCTCCCTGCTTCTCGTAAGCCGAGATGCTGTGTGCGCAATCCTCGCTTCCGGCATTGTGTATGGAGCGCGTATCACTGTCTATGAGCAGTTTGCAGTATTGAGTGTGAGAAGTGATTGAGATGTATTAAAGAATGTAGCCTGGATTACAGTGTATGGGAAATGTAATCTACGTAAGTATAAGTTATCCTTATTCCAAGTGTCTCCTAATTGTTTGTTCAGATGACCTATAGAGTCTGATGCTCGGACGGTATGATAACCTGTGTAATTGTAGCAAATTCTGCTGGCCGTAGTGGTAGTAACCAACCTGTGTAATAGTGAGATTGTGTGCGGAATTGTATCGAATGTCGCTACACTATGTCATTAGTGTTAATACGCCTTGGCCTGAAGGGAAGGCCGCTAACCTATGTTATTGTACGAATACATCTTTGCAGTTGCGGAAGGCCGCTAACCTGTGTTATTGTAAGAATATCTCTGTGCATTTGCGGAAGGCCGCTAACTTGTGTTATTGTATGAATACATTTTTGCAATTGCGGATGGTCGCTAACCTGTGTTATTGTAGATATTAGGCCACTGTTTGTGTGTAAGGCTGCTAACCTGTACGATTGCGGTGTCCACGCAATGAATTGCAAACCACGTATGGTAACTTATGTAAAGCCGGTGTATGGTATAAATCCTATCAAAATATCCTAGTAATGAGCGAAAGTGCTCTTAAAGAAAGTCACGATCTCTTCTAAGATGGATGTGTCTTTCGCGAGTTGTTAACCCGTGGGCTTGTGCGGATAGAATGTCTGCGCATCCTACCCTCTCTTGTAATAACTCTATTGTATACCTATCGCCATAAACTAAGAAGTTTCTGTGGTGGTACAGTAGTGTGTTAGTAATCGTGATTCTAAGGAAATGTGATCTTCAACCGGTCAACTCACGGGTGTATAGACCATTCTGATTCCTGTAATTTCATAAGTATATAGGTATCGTGTGGAAGGGTTTATATGTCCTGTATCCTACAGTAAGGGATTGAATCTATTGTCGGGCAACGAAAGGACCTGGATTGGGTGTAAAAATGTTCGTTGTTCATGCTCCTCGTCTAACTAAAATGAGATAAGTATGGTATGTGTAGGCACTGACTATAAGTAAGTCTTGCCGCGTTCTTACGCGTGGCCTTCATGTGTATGTACTAGAGCACGCCTGGCTATGCAAGCATGGTCGTTGGCACGTGTCGCGCCAGGCCTGTCTGTCGCTCTGGATGTGTTACTTGCTGACTCAATGTGCTGTGCTGGCAAAGTATGTCCGGTGGCGTGTAATTGACCTATGTCATCAGCTGCTATGGAGGCATGTGTTACATTGTTCCGACCTTTCTTAAACTAGTGTGTGCGAACAGAATTCATTATCATAGAAAGACATGAGACATAATACATATAACATGATCCCACTTTATCATATTGGTTATAACTAAACATGCAATCTTATAACTAGGACTCGTGTCTATGCACTGTGGGGAACTGACGGTGACCGATAGTCGTGAGAATGGATACCAGATGCCATAGCGCGTAGGGCGCTTGCTCGACTCATATGGTCCTGGGTTTGATATATGTGTGGTAGAAATATATTTTAACGCCTTATACGGGTGATTTAACGTTTTTGTTTCGTGGCTCTGGGGACTGGGTAAACGTGGGGATACGTGTAGCTGCTGCAGGCGCAGCGTGCCTCGACATGTCTTGCCCTCTAATTATTCATAAATGGTATGTTTTAAAATAAAAATTGGCTTTGGATTCTCGTTATGTGTGTTCCAATGCTAAGCCATACGTCGTCTCTTATTGTGAGGCGTATCTCCTCTGCCCACGGATAGCTAAAGCAACTTTAGTGCCTGGGATCCACTCAGGGGCTTTATCCTGTTTACAGGGCGTTTGTGAGAGTGTAATTTTGGGCTTGAGCCGGTGTGGCTCCACTGGGGGTACACATGGTATATGCCTGTACACTAGTACGGCTTTTCGGCGTGCTTTAGGACCGTTGCTGGCCGGAATAGGCGCTAAGGTCCTAGGGTATAATGGAAGCGTGGGGATGGAAATGCTATTACTTGGCGGGGGAAATGTGTTCACGTGTGCACCGTTGCCAATGGCGGGCTGCGTGTGTGGCATGGCCACGGCGGTCCCCTTCCTAATAGGAGTGGGCCGCAGGGGAATGGTCCTGTTGGCCATTCATGGTGAAATGTCTGCACTAACCGCTTCCACTGGGTTAGGTTTATGTGTGAACAGTTCAAATGCAAGAATGTCTGCTTGGAGCTGACGGAAATGTCGCCATAATTCGGCGTGTTGCAGGGTAATTGCCCTGACCTATTCCGCCATTCTAGGGTGGGCACTGTTCACCCTCATGTGTGATAGGGGGCCGTGGAACTGCGTGGAGTGAATTATTTGGCTATGGGGGCGCAAGTGTGTGTAGCGGTGGGTTTATGTGCAGCGCGCTCCCGTATGTGGCAAAAAGGGAATATCCATGCTGTCTGTAAGTACTAAGAGGATTGAGCTGGGTATTCGTTTGTGAATTGGGCGCTCAGTCGCCAATATTCGGCAACGAGCTGTGTATGATGACTACGCAGTAGCGCATACTGCTTTCGTACGCATTGAAGGGTTGGGTTTTAAGTGAGTGGATCGTGAACCACACTGATGCGGTGGTGGATCCTGTATGTTTTAATATGTTTAAGATATAAAGCGTCATGAATAGTGTGTAAGTGTCGATGGGCTTTAATAAGTAACGCTTTCCGCGCTGCATTGGGGGTGCGGAAATATCTGACTTGCGTGGCGCTAACCCTCGCCTGTATTGCCTGTATGCGCAATTGCACCTTTAGCATTCGGCGCTGGCGGCTTCGTAGTAGAGAAAATAACAGTTGGGAATCCCTATTTGTGTGCCTATGGTGCACCCTCCCTTGTGTATTGGGAGCTTCAGCATGAGGTGCCATGGTGTAAAAGTATCTATCAACTGGTTGGAAACTCTCAAGGGGATCGTAAAAGGCTAGTGTAAAATAATTGTTCCTATTTTTGCAATTATAGGGATTCCCACGGGCTATCTAAGCTGGTGGGGTAGTATTGTACCTAAATGAATGTAATCTCCTCTCTATTCTATGAGGGTAGTGAATGAAATGTTACTATTGCAAAGCTATTTGAGGTACCGGGGACCGAATCTGGTGGGCAACTAAATAATGTGGCCCCTATGTACTATGTGGGGTGGGCGTATCGAATTTGGGGGTCGTAAATGGCTGATTATTATTTAAGGGTGGCGTTAAGTAATGTAATCTCTATTAGGGAAGGCCTGGGTGGGCACAAAAAATATTACTGGACTTGTACTTCCAAAAAAATTCCCAATTTTGGATGGCTTTCGCTTGGCTAGTAAGAGGTTAAGTTTAGGGATCTTTTCCGCAGAAATACGTTGTATGTACTCATCTAGGCGTTGTCTTATGACAACGTCGCGGTACCTAGTGCCTCCACCATTTGTAGGGTACTTGAGAGGGTAGCCTCTACAAAGTGTATTAAAAGGGGGATGAAAGGATAGTAGCTGAAGGCTGCTAGGGACTATAGTGTTAAAAAGAAGTGGATTGGAAAGGTTCGGGCGTGAGTGCAGCTCGATGGGTTAACACCCAAGAGTACAAGCTGCGGGGATGGTCCTAAGGGATGGCTACCAGGGATAATCTATTAGGTGATGGCAGGAGCAGCTAAGCGACTGCCTGGATTCCTGCTGATGTTAGTAGACTGGCCGTGCTCCTAATGAGTGTCGCGCACGTAAGCAATGTAAGGTGATGCCTATGGCTGACTACAGCAACAAATAGACAATTAACTAATTACCAATATGGGATCCTACCGGGAAATGAATTAAGGGGTAGGCTCTTATTAATTAACTAAATAAATGAATTGAAAGACCAGTTAGCTTAAGGATTCTACTTTTTAATTCATACTCCTAAAGTGGAGTATAATAAAATAGTGCAGGGCGAATACTAGTGATCTTCACAATAATGGGGGTGTTTTACGTGTAGGTGTTACAATTTGTGTAGGCCCACTAGACACTTACCTATCTGGAAATGGCAGCTACAAGAAGCGTCTTAGCACCTGAAGCACTTGTGAAAGACTGACCCCGTCTCACCTCTCCTTCAGTGCTTTATAGAATCCGTCTGCCGAGTTAGCATTATTTGGCATTAGTTGCGGATTCTATAGGATGTGAGGTGCTTGCCCTGGGTCAACGGAGGTCGTCTCTATGCACTAGGCCTGGTCTTGGTGTTAGCTTATGCTACGTATGCCGCAGGCATCCATGTGTAATTAGTTGTATAATTTATAGTTGTAGTTTGTAGTTAATTTATATTTATAGATAAGGGATGGGAATGCATCCCTCGGATGCAACAGTGTCGTAGTATGTGTCCTACCAACCTATCTCTTCTCTTCATTAGCAGTTGCCTGAAACATCTCTCCTCTCCCACTCGCCTTAATACCTCTTCGTTTGTAACTCTATCTACCCATCTGATCTTCATCATTCTCCTGCAACACCACATTTCAAACGCTTCAATTCTCCTCTTTTCTGCTGCACCAATAGTCCAAGTTTCACTTCCATATAGTGCCACGCTCTAGACAAAGACTTTCAAAAATGACTTCCTAACACTTAAATCTGATGTCAACAGATTCATTGTTTGTAGAAATGCTTTCCTTGCCTGAGCGAACCTACTTTTTATATCCTCTTTGCTTCGTCCATCACTGGTTATTTCGCTTCCTAAGTAACAGAAGTCTCCTACTACCTTCAGCTTTTCACCTGCCAATTTGATGTCCATAGAGGTTTTTGATTTTTTCGGCTGCATTCCAATTTATTTATTTTTCATTTATTAATTTTCATCATGAATTCTTTCCTCAAGACGGAGTCCAAACTATTCAAATCCTCTGGCGGGTCGGCCATGCATTCTGTTTCGCAATTCATGTGTACATCTCCGGTGTCATCTTTCATGTCTTCTGCTGTGTAGGGATTCCCAACCCAATGACTTGAACATGTCAGAGACACTGTCAGTTCGGGAGAATTTGGAACTAATCGAAATTTATCAGGGCTCTTCTTTAACCTTTTAAGTGCTGAGTTACCCAGTTAGCTAATTGCTACCTCAGTGCCGAGGTTATTGATTTGGATTTAATAAAAATGTAGGAGTCGTAATTTTTAATTTATCAGGGGTTTTAAGCCGCCTCCATGGTGTAGTGGTCAGCATGCTTAGCTGCCGCCCCGGTGATATGCGGTTCGATTCCCGGCTCTGCCACGAAATTTGAAAAGTGGTATGAGGACTGGAACGGGGTCTACTCAGCCTCGGCTGGTCTAAATGAGCAGCCATCCTCGAAGTGGTTTTCCATGGTTTTCCACTTCATCTTCGGGCAACCTACCTTCGGGATACCTACCGACAGGCCGCGGCCGCCTCCTTCCCTCTTCCTTGTCTATACCTCCCATTCTTCCCATCCCTTCCCATCCCTCATGAGACCCACTGTTCGCCTTGCAGGTGAGGCCACCTGGGCGAGGTGCTAGTCCCGTCTCCCCAGTTGTATCCATTTTCCCAATGTCTCAAGTTCCAGGACACTGCCCGAAGGGGCGGTAAAGGTGCGATCCCTCGCTGGGTCCGTGGGAAAAGCCTACCTGGAGGGTAAACTGTCTAAGAAAGAAAGAAAGAAAGAAAAGGAGTTTTAAAAACTCTATAGGTTTTGGAGCTTTATTAATCTAAGTGTAAATGAAGCATCCTACATTTATATCAATTTTCATTTTGAGTCGAATCGGAAATTAAAATGTTTGTGCTCACGCTTGCATCATGTCCATACCAGGTAAAGAGCCCAAAATAAAACTATTTCCTAAAATCAGTAGGCAACTAATACTTATTTCTCCTTACTAGTAGAAAAAACGATATTCATTGGTCCGAAATCACAACGTGGCGTGAAGACTTTGCTTGTTATTCCGCCATACTTGTTTACATCTCAGACGTTAAGCTTGCCACGGTGGGTGAATGGTTAACGTGTCGGTCTACTAACCCCAAGCTTGCAGATTCGCTCCTGGCCGTCGTAAGTTACTTTTGAAAGGTGGAAAAAATTACGACACGCATGTCATACTAAGTTGGCACGTCAAAGAACCCATTTGAATTCAGTAGACCGTGTTCATAATGGCAAAATTAATCTCGGGAGTTTCCGCCAACACAAAGTTCCTCATTTCTCTACTACAGTAGAAAGCACTATAGTGTTCAAGGAGCTTAGATATCTAACCGCCTTCATAGAGCTTCAAGGAACAACGAACAATAACAAAGCTGGCACCCGAGGCCATACGATAAAATAAGAACATTCGGCATGCTTGTTTACATCTTAGATGTTAAGCTTGCCACGGTGGGTGGTTATCGTGTCGGTCTACCAACCCCAAGCTTGCAGGATCGCTCCTGGCCGTGGTAAGTGATTTTCGAAAGGCGATAAAAATCACGACACGTATGCCATACGTTGTTGGCATGTTAAAGAACCCATTTGAATTCAGTAGGCCGTGTTCATAATGGCAAAATTAATCTCGGGAGTTTCCGACAACACAAAGTTCCTCCTTTCTCTACTAGAAAGCGCTATAGTGTTCAATGAGCTTAGATATCTAACCTCCTTGACTTTTATAGATCTCCAAGGAACGACATAATTCTACATGCAAGCTGCCCTCTGGGCGTCAAATAACAAAGCTTGCACCCGGCATCCGAGCCCATACGATATTATTATTATCATTATCTCAGACGAAACGCTCTGTTAGTTACTACCAGAAGCAAATATCCATACTCAAGCAGTATATATAATGTTCATTAGATGGCAGAAGATCGACTCGTTACTCGAAAGCGACTGGGAAGTATGAAGAAAAAAAGTTCTTGTGGACGGACGTAGCACTCAAAGGATTAACCCTTGTGTGGTCGCGCGAAAAATTCGATCGCACACGGTGGTAGGGACAGGGCATTTTTAAAGCAAGCTAGAGTTACTGAGTCTATTTTCTTTAAATTTATGGTCCATTACGTCAGAAAACCCAAGGCAGTATTCCTTTGTTACGAAAGAAACGTAAGAAATAAAAGAAATTCACTTCCTTGGTTTAAAAGTACAATTGAAAATCCAAGAGTGTCAACTATTTTAATCAGACTACATTTAAGCATCCATCAAACAATTATTAAGTTATGAAGAAATCTATAATATATTCAGTTTTTAGCCTATGTTCATTTAGGCTTTTGAGATCACCTTTTGACCGAGTGTCTGTCTGTGTGTGTGTGTGTGTGTGTGCATATGTGTGTGATTCGTGTGTGTGTGCGTGTGTCCCTAATAAAATCTAAACGGCTGGAGCGATTTCAATGTTCATAGCACTATTCCGGACGACCCCGACCATGCCCTTCAAAGTTTGTTACGTCTCACCAATTCAACATGGCGGCTGTGCGAAATATTTCACCAGCATTTAATATCTCCGAAACTATTACCGATATCACCCTGGCATTTTGTACGGTGATAAAGGGAACTAGAAAAGTTCACCTATGTGACCTGGTAACTACAAAACCAACATGGCGGCCAAGCGAAGTTGAGACTTTTAAATAGACGTTCCTCGCGATTTAACCAACTAAACGCAATGAAACTCGGTACAGTATATGTTTATACACATTGTAATGTCCCGAAATCTAACTTCGTTCAATTGTTTACATAACCTCAAGATGGCGGCTGTGCGAAATATTCCACCGGCATTCTTTATTTCTGAAACTATTACCGGTATCACCATGAAATTTTGTACGGGGATAAAGGGCACTACTGGAAGTTCATCTATGAGACTTTCGAAAACCGGTTAACTACAAAACGAACATGGCGACCAAATAAGTTGAAAGTTTTAAATAGACGTTTCTCGCGATTTAATTATCCAAACGCAATGAAACATGGTACAGCAAATGTTTATACACAATTTAATGCACTGGTCTCTAATTTAGTTCAATTGTTTACATAACCTCAAGATGGCGGCTGTGCGAATTTTAAAATTAAGTTTTTAATTCTTGTGTCATAACCATGCGATCGAAGTGAAAGTTTGAATAAAGAACCTACGCAATAATTTTCCTTTAATGGTACATGAATCTATGCCCTATACATATAACAATCCAACATGGCGACCATTCGAAATATTTAGACGGTTCTCAATATCTACGAATCTATTACAGCTATCAAACTTATATTTTGTATGTTAATAATAATAATAATAATAATATCGTATGGCCTCGGGTGCCTGGTGCAAGCTTTGTTAATTGACACCCAGAGGGTAGCTTGTATGTCGAATTTCGTCGTTCCTTTGAACGCTATGAAAGTCAAGGAGGTTATATATCTAAACTCCTTGACTCTACAGCGCTTTCAAGTAGAGAATGGAGGAACTTTGTGTTGGCGGAAAATCCCGAGATTAATTTTGTCATTGAACACGGCCTACTGAATTCAAATGGGTTCTTTAACATGCCAACAACGTATGACATGAGTGTCGTGATTTTTGTCGCCTTTGTATGTTGATAGTGGCATTTAACGTAAGTAGGATATATAATTGTATTAATGCAGCCAATGGCCATGTACTTTTCTTTTCAGGACGGGTCAGGGAAGGGATATTGGAAGGATATCGGCCGTGGTCCTATTGAAAGGAACCGTCCCGGCATTTGCCTGATGATGGAAATGGGAAACCACGAAACCTATTTTCTGGACGGCCGAGGTGGGAATCGAACCCATGCTCTCCCGATGGCTGAAAATAGGCTTTAGTTCTTCACGGAACTACTTGTTTATATTTGAATTGCAGCCAATGGCCCTAGCTGGGTATTTCAATGGAACGCCTGTAGGCTCCCCATCAAGTTGAACTTCATGTAGTTCCAACTTTGGCTACCACTGTCACTGACACCTAGCGGTGAACGTTGGAACTCGATAGAACGTTTCTAACCAAATGACTTACACATTTTTGTACACTACCAATGGGAGTGTTCTAGACGACCTTCGTGTTGCCACCACAAGAGTGCAGCAGGGTCCGAAGGGGTCCAGGCGCATACGAATTGGGTTACTGGCTGCATATAACTCCAATATCAAGCACCTTTTGTATTCCTTGACGTTGATTAGCATTCACCATTAGCCATATTACGCATTGGACCCGTTCTAGCCATGCTGCACTCTGGTGACAACTTTTGACAGTTACACGCCCATTGTAGTAGTAGGTTCTTTTAGATGCCATAAATCTATGACAATGGCCCCGCCGGCTTTACTTTCCCTCCGAAGGAAGGCATACTGAAGGATTTTAACGCTTTAAAAAATCCAATGACTTCGGCCGGGTTTGAACCCGCGATCTTGGGCATAGCAGTTCAGCATGCTACCGACTACGACACCGAAGCCGCAATATATTTATTATTTATAATATACAGTGGACTCTCGATAATTTGAAACGCAAGGGATGTGAGAAAAAGTTCAACTTACTGAGAGTTCAAAGTAATAGGAGTTCAAATAACCAAGAAGGAGGGAGGGAAACATTCAAATAAACGAGAGTTTGATTTTCGTGATTTTATTACTGTACTTACTGATTTTTATGTTCGACCCTGACTATTATATGTCAGAAAACTGTATCATAATGATGGTCATTATAACACTATTTTTCATTATGAAACAGTTTCTCACACCAATCACAGCTCAAGAAACAGTTGTTTGACCAACTAGATA
This sequence comes from Meconema thalassinum, assembly GCA_946902985.2. Taxonomy (NCBI): domain Eukaryota; kingdom Metazoa; phylum Arthropoda; class Insecta; order Orthoptera; family Tettigoniidae; genus Meconema; species Meconema thalassinum. The sequence continues at coordinate 298,085,904 of OX336394.1, forward strand.
ATGATAGCATCGCACCTGCGTTGAATTCCAAGGCCTTCTAATTTAAATTTTACTGCGTTGCCTACTGTCGACCAAAGTATGACCTCGTAGTTCTGCCCCTTAAAACAACAATAACTAACTAACTAACTAACTAAAGTATTATGTTCACTCGAGTTTGAAGGTTGTTTGTGAAGTAACCAATAGACCTACATAAAATCCAATAACCTCATCATTTTCGTCGTTCTATTTAACGTTCGGTCATATAGGTTTGGAATTTTTAATTTATATTTTAAGATTTTTTATCGCAGTTGGAACACAAAAAGTGCACGTTTTTAAGCGTGTTTCAACCATGCGTCACATTTAAGAATTATTATCTCAAAAGCCCGTCATCAGATCGAATCCAAATTTTAACACAATATACATTGGAATGTTGTATAGCTGGTTTATTAATTTCAAAATTGTGAGTGTCCAAGAAACAAAGTTGTTATCATTTTTGTAAGGTAACTTTTTCTCGGCTCGGGGTGGTTGGAAAATGTAGTTCTTGGTTGCATTGTAATCCTTATACATCGAAAAGTTATGCTGTATGACTGTGAAATACGTAAATTAATTCACTTATTTTATATCGCCCACACGCATCATGGCGCGTCTCGCTCGGAAGTGATGGGCTCCATCTCAGCAACGCTGTACAGCTTTTCCCGGAGCGGCTAGCTGAAGAACCATGTGTTATTTCATCGTACAAATACAAATCGATATAAAATAAGTGCATTAATTTACGTATTTCACAGTCATACAGCATAACTTTTTGATGTATAACGATTGCAACGCAACCAAGAACTACATTTTCCAACCACCCCGAGCCGAGAAAAAGTTACCTTACAACAATGATAACAACTTTGTTTCTTGGACACACAAAATTGTGAAATTAATAAATCAGTTATACAACATTCCAATGTATATTGTGTTAAAATTTGGAATCGATCTGATGAGGGGCTTTTGAGATAATAATTCTTAAATGTGACGCATGGTTGAAACACGCTTAAAAACGTGCATTTTTTGTGTTCCAACTGCGATAAAATAATATTAAAATATAAATTAAAAAATCCAAACCTTCATGTACTAACGTAAAATAGAACGACAAAAATGTTGATGGTATTAGATTTTATGTAGGTCTATTGGTTACTTAACAAACAACCTTCAAACTCGAGTACACATAATACTTCGGTCGACAGTAGTGTCATAGAGGGTTAATCGAGGAGGCCACGGACTAATACAAGGCATTCTTTGCGCTCTGTTCAGTACATAAAACTGGCGAAATCTCGACAGATATTTATGAATATTTATGTTCGAACATAAAATAGTTATAATAATTATCGTCGAACATAAACAGTCGTATGCAACTCGCCTATAATGGTAATTAAGACACTCTTTTTGCTGTTGAAGTGGGCGATCCGTAACTTTTTCACGTCGCTTCAGGTTGCTTTAATTGTGTGTGCCCGTTTCCTTAAAGATAATTCAGTAAAAGAGGAGTTTCTGCAATTTATTCCAATTAATGGTACAGATAAAATAATCAAGATAGGCAGATTTTGAGAGTCAGTAGCAATTGCAGCAGGAACACGGAGAGCAAAACATTACTTTCCTCTCTCATAATATCAATATTTTAAGCAACCACGTAACTACGGTCATGATGATACCACTCAGTCTCAATACAGGTATTTAGTTACTGTTTTCCATATTTTTTTGAATTTCTTTTCAATTTTTTATTGCGTCGAAAAAATGAGATCTAAAATATTTTTCATGCAAAGAGAACGGTTACTTAATTGTTGCTTTTATGAATATTAATCGAAATATCATTTTAATTATGATGATGACTGTCGTTTTAAGGGGCGGAACAGCAAGGTCATCTGTCCCTTTAATACCGGTAATGTACACAATTACCCTATTATACAAATGACCCCCCCCCCCCCAGAAGGAAATCCTGCGTACGCCACTGGTTCTTTCTTGAACTCAGTTTGATACTTAAAGATTACGTAAATCAAACATTATATTGTAACACACTTTATGTTCGACCCTGGCGAAATGTAAATACTATATGTCAAACAAGATGTTCAGTAAAGAACATATAGCCTACTTTCTCCTAAATGTATGGGAATTTTTATAACTCTTTGTCCTTTTCAAGGAGTATGATTGAATGTTGGTTGTAGTAGCTTGTTGAAATACAATGTGCTATAGGGATATTAAACATGAATATGAGGTGCCCTTTGCTAGTGCTACCTCTGTACCAAATTTCGTTCAATTCGGTTTCACCGTGTTTGAATTGATAAGGGGAATCGATTTGCACACATACTTGGCCACCATCTGCAAACTATTGGGCTGATGTTCTTGCAGTTTGGTCTGAATATGTTTCCCACATAAAGATATGGTGTTGCAAAATTTGGTAGAGACTAGATTATTATGTAGGTCGTAATTACATTTTAGCTTCTAACATTTGGGTGGCCGCGATTACGTTTCCGTCAAGATAGCGGTCATATAAAACATGGCACTGAGGTGCCCTTTGCTAGTGCTACCTCTGTACCAAATTTCGTTCCATTCGGTTTCACTGTGTTCGAATTGATAAGGGAAATCGATTTTCACACAAAGATGGCCACCATCCGCAAAATATCAGGCTGATGACCTATTAGATTGGTCAGAGGATGCTCCCTCCATAAAGGTATGTTGTTGCTAAATTTGCTAGAGATCGGATGATTAGGCTAATCGTAATTTGATTTAAGCTTTGAACATTTGTGTGGCCGCCATTACGTTTCCGACAAGATGGCGGCGATATAAAACATGACACTGAGGTGCTCTTTGCTAGTGCTACCTCTGTACCAAATTTCGTTCATTCGGTTCCACCGTGTTCGAATTAATAGGGGGAATCAATTTTGACATAAAGATGGCCGCCATCCGCAAACTATTAGGCTAATGGCCTATTAGATTGGTCAAAAGATGCTCCCTCCATAAAGGTATGTTGTTGCAAAGTTTGGTAGAGATCGGATGGTTATGTTAGCCGTAATTTGATTTAAGCTTTAAACATTTGTGTGGCCGCCATTACGTTTCTGTCAATATGGCGGCAATATAAATCATGACACTGAGATGCCCTTTGCTAGTGCTACCTCTGTACCAAATTTCGTTCCATTCGATTTCACCGTGTTTGAATTAATAGGGGGAATCGATTTTGACACAAAGATGGCCGCCATCCGCAAACTATTAGGCGAATTACCTATTAGATTGGTCAAAGGATGCTCCCTCCATAAAGGTATGTAGTTGCAAAATTTGGTAGAGATCGGATGATTAGGTTAATCGTAATTTGATTTAAGCTTTGATCATTCGTGTGGCCTCCATTACGTTTCAGTCAAGATGGCGGCGATATAAAACATGACACTGAGGTGCCCTTTGCTAGTGCTACCTCTGTACCAAATTTCGTTCCATTCGGTTCCACCGTGTTCGAATTAATAGGGGGAATCAATTTTGACATGAAGATGGCCGCCACCCGCAAACTGTTAGGCTAATAACCTATTAGATTGGTCAATGGATGCTTCCTCCATAAAGGAATGTTGTTGCAAAGTTTGGTAGAGATCGGATGGTTATGTTAGTCGTAATTTAACTTAAGCTTTGAACATTTGTGTGGCCGCCATTACGTTTCTGTCAAGATGGCGGCGATATAAAACATGACACTGAGGTGCCCTTTGCTAGTGCTACCTCTGTACCAAATTTTGTTCATTCGGTTCCACCGTGTTCGAATTAATAGGGGGAATCAATTTTGACATAAAGATGGCCGCCATCCGCAAACTATTAGGCTAACAACCTATTAGATTGGTCAAAGGATGCTTCCTCCATAAAGGAATGTTGTTGCAAAGTTTGGTAGAGATCGGATGGTTATGTTAGTCGTAATTTAACTTAAGCTTTGAACATTTGTGTGGCCGCCATTACGTTTCTGTCAAGATGGCGGCAATATAAAACATGACACTGCGGTGCCCTTTGCTAGTGCTACCTCTGTACCAAATTTCGTTCATTCGGTTCCACCGTGTTCGAATTAATAGGGGGAATCGATTTGGACACAAAGATGGCCGCCATCCGCAAACTATTACGCTGATGACCTATTAGTTTGGTCAAAGGATGCTCCCCCCCATAAAGGTATGTTGTTGCAAAATTTGGTAGAGATCGGATGATTAGGTTAGTCGTAATTTGATTTAAGCTTTGAACATTTGTGTGGCCGCCATTACGTTTCCGTCAAGATGGCGGCGATATGAAACATGACACTGAGGTGCCTTTTGTTAGTACTACCTCTGTACCAAATTTCGTTCCATTCGGTTGCACCGTGTTCGAATTAATAGGGGGAATCCATTTTCACACAAAGATGGCCGCCATCCGCAAACTATTACGCTGATGGCCTATTGGTTTGGTCAAAGGATGCTCCCTCCATAAAGGTATATTGTTGCAAAATTTGGTAGAGATCGGATGATTAGGTTAGTCGTAATTTGATTTAAGCTTTGAACATTTGTGTGGCCGCCATTACGTTTCCGTCAAGATGGCGGCGATATAAAACATGACACTGAGGTGTCCTTTGCTAGTGCTACCTTTGTACCAAATTTCGTTCAATTCGCATTCACCGTGTTCGAATTGATAGGGGGGACAGACATTCAGAGTACACACACTCACACACACACAGACACACACACACACACACACACAGACTCACACACACACATACACACACACACACACAGACTCACACACACACATACACACACACAGACAGACACACTTTTTTCGCCCTGTGTTGATCTCATAAGTCTACTTTCATTTTTTGCAAAAATCGAAAGTAGGCTAAAAACTGTAGTATAATGAGGCTTATTATAGAACAAGTTTTCATTATGATACAGATTCTCCGACCAATCATAGCTCAAGAAACAGTTTTGTGACCAATTAGGTGAGGATAACATCGCACCTGCGCTTACTTCCATGGCCCCCTATTTTAAATTTCACTGCTTGGCGATTGTAATAGTGAGGTATTCCAGGAGGCCATGATCAAATGCAAGGTATTCTCTGCGTCCCATGCGCTAGAGTTCAGTACATAAAACTGGTGAAATCTCGACAGATATTTATGAATATTTGTTCGAACATAAAATAGTTATAATTATCGTCGAACATAAACAGTCGTATGCAACGAGCCTATAATAGCAATAATTAAGACACGAGTATGTTTATAAAACGAGCGTAGCGAGTTTTATAATTTCCATACGAGAGTCTTAATTACCATTATAGGCGAGCACTATTAACGTCTGAAAGAAGACTCAAGACTGCGAACTCACCCATACGTCTCATTATTGATGTAAACAAACGACAGGTCTGTGCATGATAACATTACTGTAATCACATGACTTCAAATTATAGAGAGTAGGGAAACCCGACTTCAAATCACCGAGGGGACCAAATCACAGTGATTCTTTTCGATTTATCGAGTATTTTTCAAGGGACAGGGAAGAAACTTCAAAGTATCGAGAGATTCAAATTAACGAGTGTCAAATCATCGAGAGTCAACTCTAATACATTTTAATTATGAATTATAATCTCTGATGGAACATTAGACTGCGTGTGGTAGGTGTGGAATATTTTGGTTGTGGTACCAGAGCGCGTTGAGTGAAAGTGAAAATAGATAATAGATGAAAAGGCTTCGGGTAACTCAGCATAAATTTGCCCCAGTCAAAAAGACAGTGGTCCAACTAATTGAGGGGTTTGGTGCAAGGCAAGGCTGCAACTTATCACCCATACTTTTCAATCTATACAGTACATTGAACAAGCAATGAAGGAAATTTGAGAAAAAATTAAAGTAAGAGCAAAGATTCAAGGAGAAATAGTTTCAACTCTGAGATTTGCCGACACATCATATTTTTTGTTTTATGATTCTTTAAATGGTGGCAAAATTAAAGTTGTTTTGCTTACGGCTGTGTTAATATATAAGGAGCAAGCACTTCTTAAAATGTTAACCTTGTACCTATTCGTCATGCTTGTACGTTGAAGAGTTCCGCATGAACTCTCGCATGTGTATAGACCACCCGCCCGGCTCTAGTGCTATGCGGGCTATACGCTGCATAGTTCTACCAGGGGCTATCGTCTTGTTTATTTGTTTAAACACACATTTTAAACAAATAAATATATTTCTGTTGACTTTTCAAGAAATGCAAGATTTTCCCTGTGCAATGATAAAATACATTTTAGGTAGAAACTGAATCGAAGTCCTTTGCGGCGTATAAGGCCAAAGGTCACTAGATCGAATCCCGCGTGGGTCAGACTGTGTAATTCTCTATCTTCTATATTTATAGCTTGTACAATGTACGACCTAATAGCTGTAAGTATTCGTTAATCAATAATACTTACAATTTACAAAGGAAGTGCGGCACGCTGTTTCTTTGTTCTTTTGTTTTTAACGTTGACCTTGAGGTGGTAGGTTAAAAATGTGTGTATCTGCAGTTCATAAATTTACAAACTTATCAACCTGTCAAGTTGTTAGACACAACCTTCAAATCGATCACTTGCCAAGCTATGACAACTCACAGGACGAGCCAGAGCCGAGTATTATTATTATTATTATTCTTATTCTTATTCTTATTCTTATTATTATTATTATTATTATTATTCTTATTATTATTATTATTATTATTTTCGTTTCGGTCGTCTAGGGACCACGAGTCAATTTCAATGCTTTGTTCTTTGCTGTTCCTTCTTCTTCCTCCAGTATTCCTCTATGTTTCCTCTTCCTTTCCTCGGACCATTTTGAGCCGGTTTTCTTACCCTTCCTCCCTTGAATTCCTTCCATTTTTAGCACTTTTTGTCTAAATTTATCTCTCTGTGGTGTATTATTATTATTATTATTATTGATGCCTTTAATTGTGGCGAAGTTATGGCTCTTGGCGCTCTCGTACACTTAAACCACACACAAGTCAACGTTAGACTACAATAATTAAGACCACAAGGAAAGGAAAGTATGCGTGCATTTTTACGTGACCGTTATTCTCGCGAATCATGAGCTACGAGACCACCATTTTACGTAGAATCCGAACCACTGGACGAGATATTTCACTTCGAAAATGTCACATGTATTGACCGGGAATCGCCTTGGTGAGAGACAAGCAGCTTGACCACTGTACCATCATGTCCTCAAATAAGACTAGGGTTCTTGGCTGTCGCCCCTGAGGTCCGGGCTCGACTCCCGGCTCTGCCAAGAAATTTCTGTTGTGAGGGCTGGAACGGGGTACACTCAGACTCGCGAGGCAAGACTGAGAAGAGGAGGGTTCGATTCCCACCTCAGCTACCATGGAAGTAGTTATCCGTGGTCGCCCCACCCTTCTACAGATAGCAGCGTTTAGCAGTGCACTTGACCTTGAATGCTCAGTGGTAGGAAGGGGCAGATGACTTCATAGTTCCGCCCCTTAAAACAACAATAACTAACTAACTCAGTGGTAGGAGAGGGGTGTAGAGCGGTGCGGGGAGCGGTATGTATACTTCCCTATCTGAGAACATTGACGCGCGTGACAGTAAGTTCTAACAATCAGACATAGACACGCTCAGCGTGGCAAATGTTTTACGGTGCAGTAGTATTTATTTATTTATTTATTTGCGCACAACAGGATTTTCATCCCAATTACAGTGGCATTAAGATTACACAGTATGTTATTTTAAAACGTATATTAACTTAAACTAAACAGTAATAATAATAAAACACTAATTAAAATTACACAGTGTGTTATCTTAAGATGTATACTAACTTAAACTAACAGTGACTAAATAAAACTAATTAAAATAACTAGGTGTACAATTAAAGCAGTATATTACAAATAAAACATGTGTAATACAAGCTTGGCTATGTAAAATGACTCAGTGGTAAGAATTCATGATTTACAATTTGCAAGGTTTGTGACATTATTTCAGGAGAGTGGTTAGGAATTCCATCAAAAAGACTGTCAAGGAAGTACAAAAATCTATGGCATTATTTATTTGAGAAACATTGTTGAAAATATTACATAGTCTGTTCAGCGGTGAATTTTGTGGGCAGATGTCCTGGTTCTTTTAATTTCAAATGTGATATTGTTCCTAGAATTGATGCGTGGTACATGGAAATTTATGAGAGAAAGGAATTCGGAATCATCAATTGAATTGTTTATAATTTTGAAAAGGAATTTCATAGCATCTATTTTTCTTCGTATTTCTAAACTGTCTACATCAAAATTTATTAGCAGTTCCTGGTATGGTATCAAGTGAGGATAGTTGGCTGTTCTTTTAAAATGTAGATATTTTAGGAATTTCTTTTGTGTATTTTCAATCATTGAGGTATATGTCTTGCATCTAGGACTCCATATAATGCTAGCATATTCTAGTTTCGGTCTGACTAGTGTGTTGTACAGGTGGATACACGTGCTTATGTTTTTGAATGGTTTTGTATTCCTGATAACAAATCCAAGTGTCTTGTTTGAGTCAGCTATCATTTTCAGTATATGGGGGGTAAACGTTAGTTCTCGATCTTGCAACACACCGAGATCTTTGTTTTCATGAACGGAATACCGGGGGAGTGGGACGGGGAAGTGAAGAGCTAACCGCCGGTTAGAGTGCGGGTAAATACTGGGATGGTTCCTAATTTAAGGCCACGGCCACTTTCCTTTCCAATCCTATCCCCAATTTACAAATACACACATCACAATAACACAACAACAAAAGTTACAAATAAATACTCACATAAGTCATTCTTAACCTACCAAACTTATATAGTAGAATTGAAGTGGTGTTTAACAACTAACCTACATAAAATTCACATATTATCAATTTATTTTGAAGATTAAACAAAGTTTGACTATATTCATTCGCTCACAACTTTTTTTTTTCTTTCTAGTTGGCCTACGATTTCGAGGGGAAATCTTTACACGCACGTTTGAAAGTTGTTAGGGATGTACAATTTCTTATTGCTGAGCTACTATGCCCAAGGTTGCGGTTTCAAACCTGGCCGAAATCGTCGGATTTTTAAGAGCGTTCAAATCCCTCAGTATGCCTTACTTCGGAGGGGAAATAAAGCTGGCGAGCCCATGTCATAGATTTATGGCATGTAAAAGAACCTTTCACTAACTAAAACTTGTGTGAAGCAAAATTTGTAGGTTAGGTTTCATTAATGCTCTTAAGTTCCAACATTCGCCACCAGGCGCTGGTTGCGATTGCATCTAGTAGTAGCCAAGTTCACAGCTAGGTGTCGTAGACGGTAGCATTTGATAGCGAAAGTAGGAACTACTTGAAACTATCGACAGCAGTCCTTAATTGAATTAAAAACAGATAATACACATTAATACAGTCATGACAATTAACAACGGTCATCACACAGATTCTACACACACCCAAAGTACACGGGGCTACATGACACGTTGTCGCAGCCCCTAAACTAAGGAACCGACCAACCCAACAATGTCTAATGTCACGAGGATAATTTATTACAAATTCTAGTTCCTGACAGGAGGAATGAGTTACTGATCGCCTAGAATGTTGACCAACTGTTGAATAACCTGCCTTGAAAAACATTGTTTATATATTTGACAAGTAATCCCCTACGTAAATAACAATAATAATAATAATAATAATAATAATAATAATAACTAGTAGACCCATGCGAGAACTCTCGCAAGTCTATAAGCCACCCACCCGGCTTTACTGTTGTGTGGGCTTGACGCGACATAGTTCTGGCAGGGGCTATCGTTTTGTTTATTTGTTTAATCGCCATTTATGAACAAATAAAGATATTTCCGTTGGCTTTTCAAGAAATGGAATATTTTTCCTGTGCTATTGAGACAATTTGGAAGATTTTGGCACAAACTGCACCTTCCAACTCCCTTTGGTTCAAGAGTTTGAGTTTTGTGAAACATTTACCATAGCGTTTTATATACATACTAGCGGACCCGTGCAAGAACTCTCGCATGTGTATAGACCACCCGCCTGGCTCTAGGGCTATGCGGGCTATACGCTACACAGTTCTGCCAGGGGCTATCATCTTGTTTATTTGTTTAAACACACATTTTAAACAAATAAATACAGGGTCTTTCATATAAAATAAGAGCGCCAAGCGGCGGCTTTGTTAACCGCAGCTGCGGTCACCTTGGCCGAGCCATGGCCCCCTGCTGTAGAATTGAAAGCGCGCGCATAGTACATACGAGGGCTGTTTTTTAGCCTACTTTCGATTTTTGCAAAAAATGAAAGTAGACTTATGATATCACTACAGGGCCAAAAATTGTGTGTCTGTCTGTGTGTGTGTGTGTATGTGTGTGTGTGAGCCTCTGTGTGTGTGTGTGTGTGTGTGAGTGTGTGTACTCTGAATGTCTGTCCCCCTATCAATTCGAACACGGTGAAACCGAATAGGGATGTAGCCGGAGCAAGTTCGCGCCAGATAGCGCTCGTGTAGTACTGGGTAAGCGCAAGGCGCTTGTCTTATGTTTCTCCCAGTCAGCTGCGAGGAATGTATAGATTGTGACCGAGATTTCTAAGTTAAAGTAAATCATATCTTCTCTAATTTTACTCCAAGACTATATTAATTAATTCTATGGGTATATACCCTGATATATTATGGTCGATTTTCAGCGTTTAAGCGTTAAACATCTGCAAAATGAGCTACGGACCAGAGGCACTAAAACTAGTGGGAGGAAGGAAGAATTAATACAGCGGTAATAACAAAATTCTAACATGTTTTATTATTCAGCATGCTTTTTCCTAAAGATTACAATTACTTGAGTATTGTAGGCCTACCGTATATTGATAAATATATCTCCATAAGACTTAAATCATAAATAGAGATTTAAATATTCACTTGCTCCCCTTGCTTGTAGACTTCGATTCATGTCTCTTCTTAGGTTGATAGCTTACATGAAACTGTCGTGTTTTAAGGTAAACATAATCAAATAAAGTTGATACCGGTAATGTAGGCCTATACCTCGAAATTTCATTGCAACGTTTGGTTCTTATGCCATTTTGTCAATTTCTCAATAAGAATCGTTCCCGTACCCCTTGGAAATGAATAAGGGGTACAATTTTTAAAACGTCTGAGAATCCCTGCTTTAGGGCCACGAACTGTTTCCATTCATCTGACTATATCTCAAGAATGTAGAAGTCAGTCGCTACCACATTCTCCGTCGCGCAGATGGAAGTTGACGATTAATTCAGATTTCAAGAAACCAACCATAGTACGTTTGTGACTCAATGTTGCGACATTTATTCTTGAAGTATTTGTCCGCGTACCGTATTGATGTCTTTGAAAATTGGAGTCACAAATGTTACATTCACTTCTTCGTGTATATTGACGATTTCTTCCCGTACTTCAATGGAGATGATTTCTGCAGAGTCCGATATTATTGTAGGCTTATCGTGGTAATCCGAAAATTTTCTTGTGTATGGCCTCATCCTTTTTTGTTGTTGTGTTCGTGGTCCACGGAAAAAGCGACGGAACAGCGCCCGGTTTTAACCTTGCTCTCTCACCTTCAAATACAAACGCATAAATTCAGTGGTTGTTCTCGAAATGTCTAATCAGTTTATAGGTATAAAATAGAAATTATTTCCCTTTGTACATCACACTTACCCAGCACAGTTTTCGTGAAGTCATCGGGTTGAAAATTATGGGAACACACTTCAATATTTTCGGTCAGGTTTTTCTCACCGAAATTTTTCCTTCTAATAGCATGTAACCATTTCTTTATTTTGTGGAAATTGGTGAAACGAAAACGGGCTTCCCTGATTTTTGCAAAGAGGAACACTGCAATAGCTCGGCATAGTCACGAAAATAACCATTTAAACAACTTAAATTCGTGGATATTAGTGGCATGAGAACACAGGAGACAACTGAAGAGCGCCTTGCGCTTACCCAGTACAACAGCAGTGCGCTCTATCGGTGCTAGTTCTATACATCCCTATTGAACGAAATTTAGTACAGAGGTAGAACAAGCAAAGGGCACCTCAGTGTCATGTTTTATATCGCCGCCATCTTTACCAAAACTGAATGGCGGCCACTCAAACGTTCAAAACGTAAAATCAAATAGCGACTAACCAAATTATCCGATCTCTACCAAATTTGGTAATAACATACCTTCATATAGAACGCGTCTTGTGACCAAACTACAAGGTCATCCGCCGTACCATTTCAGTATGGCGGCCGTGCTAATTATGCAAATTTTATAATCCATATCATGGGACCCACCAGTTCCGATTATCGAGCCGAGAATCGATTTAACTGTTCTAAAGGAAGAGGCACGTTCGAAATTAAAAGTTTATTTTGTAATACTATAGTGCAGAAGTGATTTTAAAAAGCTGAGCCGTCTCGGTAAGAAGACAAGATGGCAGCGGATATCTTGTGCCTGACTTATATTTCACTAATTTGAGTATTGCATGCAATATAGCGTACTGATACAAAATAAATAAACTTTGTATGAAATGCTTTAAATATAAATAATATACTCCACTGATGAAATCGTTTGGTCTAAATCATTATTTGCTAACAAGTTCTATGTAAGTCATTTTATATAGATCAATGTTCGTTGGTACAAATGGCTCCGTGGTAAAGCGTTAGTCTGTCATTCATATGCCTATGGTTCAAACCCCATCAGAGTTAGGTTTTCTGCTTGACATTTTACATATTTGTTGCTTTGTAATGACTCAAACGTTTTAAAATTAAGCGTTATATTGTGCATATTACGGTGCAAAACATATATTTAATTAAAACATAATTCGCCAGCAGATTTGCTCGAGACATCTAGCAGCCAAAAACGTAACTGCACGACGGCCTACTTATTAACTTCCAGATTTTATTGAAAAGTTTCTTCTTATGGCCGCTAGAATGCACTCGCCCTGTTAGGATTATATTGTTCGATATTTCTCCACTAGATTTCACGACTGGTCTACATGGGACTCCAATGATAGTATACCATTGGCATTCTATGCGCATCGAATTTGAAGAATGACAAGATGATACTATGATACATTTTTACTTCTTATTTTAAAGGGTTTGTAACAGCCTATTGTGCGTTATTTGAAAATGTTATTTGAAGTAAAGAACAAAACGATTTCACATAGTAATTGAATTCTAGCCGCTGGTGCTAGTTCAGGTTATTAATACTTTTATTTCAGGCAAATAGCAATCGAAAATATCCACATAGTTTGTATACACACGTCTCTGTAGGGACATGGAAAGATTTGTTAATTCAATTAGGGTTGTGAAAGCCATGCACAACCAGACGTGTAAAGACATGCCTCAACTCAAAGTTGGATGTTGCCCACGGCAGGTAGATTATGTAATAATAACAATAATAATAATGTTATTTGTTTTACGACCCTTTTAACTACTGTTGCTTTTAGATACGCCGGGGTGCCGGAATTTTGGCCCGAAGGGGATCTTTAACGTGCCAGTAAATCTACTGACACGGCTCCCTCGCATTTGTGCACCCTCAAATGCCAGCTGACTGCGCCTGGATACGAACCTGGAACCTAGGGACCAGCAAGCGAGAACGTTACCGCTGAGCCACGCAGCCAGTCCGGTCGATTAAGTCTCCAGATCCATAACATTCTTGAGATACTTCTTATCTATCTTTCTTCAATGATGGTAGTAGTTTATTTCTAAGTTGTGGCGTTTGGTAGAGGTAAATAGTTTCTAAGGTCTTCAACCAAGAAATGATTCTATTATACTCTTTGATAATAACAACGAGTTATAACTATACTCATACATTTAGGAGAAAGTAGGCTATATGTTCTTTACTGAACATCTTGTTTTTTTTCAAGTTCCGATGGACTGTATAAAAATAACAGATTGACATTACCAAACTTGACCTTGCAATAAGCGTGCAGGTGCTCAGTCGCCAGTCTAAACCTCAAGTGCTAACATGGTGAGACAGTTATCATTGCAACATCGCATTTTTTTATGTAAAACTTATTTTAAGTACGAGTCGGCTCGGCGGGTACGTGATGCATTTGTTCAGCAATTTCCTGATGAAGTGCCACCTTCACTAGCACAGATTCACGTAATTGCAAATAAGTTTGACACTACTGGCTCGGTGCTCAATAAAAAACATGCCCGCACACGAACAGTTTTAACAGAGGATGAGCTAGATGACATTGGCGAGAATCTTGAACGGTCTCCGAATAAATCACTCACAAAATTAGCACAAGTAGGAGTTTCAGTTTCATCAACAATAACTATCTAACTGAAGTAAGATTTCAGCATTGTACACACGCTAGCAAGGCCGCTGCATCATATAGGATTGTACACACGCTTAAAGCGTGCCAAGGGGGCCTTGGCGCGCTTCAAGCTCGGCCAAGGTGACAGCAGCTCTAACAAACCTGCCGCTTGGGGCTCTTATTTTATATGAAAGACCCTATATATTTCCCTTGACTTTTCAAGAAATGCAAGATTTTTCCTGTACTTTTGAGACGATTTGGAAGATGTTGGTACAAACCACACCTTCTGGTTTAGGAGCTTGAGTTTTGTGAAACATACACCTTAGCGTATTATATATAGATATATGGTGTTATTATTATTATTATTATTATTATTATTATTATTATTATGTTTTCAGCTGAATTACGGGGATGGCGCTACTAAATCTGGTGATTCTGCTGGGGTGTCTGTGCGCCGTCACAGCACAGTGCGACTACTATCAGGAAGTACGGACAGGCTTGTTCTATGACATCAACAGCCCTGGCTACCCAAACCGTTACCCTAGCGGCCAGAGCTGCAGGTGGCGCGCTGTCGCAGAAACTGGCAGCAAACTTAGAATAACCTGCGGTATATTTAACATTCCCACGGTAAGATATCTCTTAAAGTAGCTATTGCAGTAGAGTCTCGGTAATTCGAGGTGGACGGGACCGGGAATATCTTCAACTATGGACAAACTCGGACTTACGGAATTACACTTTTGTAAGCTCTCATGGTGAATAAAATCAAAACATTACCTGCCACGTGCACAAATAAACGGCCCAATACCGGACTGGTTTATAACGTGGCAGCGATGTATAGTTCTCGATTTTTAATCATTAAGGAACCTTTTGAAACCCCACCAACCTGGGCCCAATGTTTGGGAAGCCAGGCTCTGCCTGTCACAAGTCAGGACTAAGGGTGGGTGATAGAGGAGTAACACCTCTCTAAAAAAAACTTGGACCAGCTGAACCGGCTGGTAGTACCATGTAAGGGTCCCTTGCCAGTGATACGGTGAAGACCCTAATGGCATCTGCAGTGGAGAAGATGGACTTCGGAACAGTGTAGTTGGCAGAAGGGGCACCCAGTGCTCGGGTTCTAAGAGCAAAAGGTATATGGTTGCCATATATCATTGGAGCCAATGCTTCGGAGAGAAAACTCCGTTATAAAACCCAGTCAAGGAGTTTCTTCGACATAATCGGAGTAGAAGTCCTTGGTTGTGATGAGCTTGGTGTCAGGTGGCAACCGACCGTAAAATTGAAAAGCCAATCTCTATATTAATCATGAGGCGAAACGGAAATGGAAAGAGATTCACAGCTATGGCGCGTCCCCCTCAAGCGACAGAAATGCTAGGGCGTTCCCCTCAAGCGACAGAAATGCTAGGGCGTCCCCCTCAAGCGACGGAAATGCTAGGGCGTTCACCGTAAGCGACGAAACATTTAAGCGGAAGGACACTGAGCCAATATTTGAACTGTGCATAGGTACTTGGAACATTGGTACAATGACTGGACGAGGTGCCGAACTCAGCGCAGTTCTAGACCGACGCCGCATAAACATTTGTTGTGTGCAGGAAACAAAGTGGAAAAGTGCCAAATCACGTCAAATTGGGAAAGGATTTAAGCTCATTTACAATGGGAAGGAGAACACCAGAAATGGCATTGGAATAATATTAGATCATCACCTTAATAACAATGTAGTCGAGATAAGTAGAATCAATGATCGCATCATGTCGGTAAAACTCGCCTTAGATAAACAACCATGTCTTAATATTGTATCGGTCTACACGCCACAAGTGAATTGCCCAGAAATATAAAAACAAGAATTTTGGGAGTAATTGAGGACTTATCTTGCAATTATATCCCAAACGGAACAAAAAATGATATGTGGGGACCTAAATGGTCATTTAGGAGTGGCCAGGGGCGGCTTTGAAGGTTACCATGGTGGCTTTGGATTTGGAGAACAACATAAAGAAGGGGAGACGATTCTTCAATTTGCAGCCTCCCACAACCTTGCAGTAGTGAACACGTTCTTTCAAAAGAAGGATGAACACCTTATAACTTGTAAGAGTGGTGATTTCAAGACGCAGATAGACTATAACCTGATAGACAAAAGAGATTTGGGACAAATTAAGGACTGTAAGGTTATTCCGGGAGAACCACTTACTTCCCAACATAGGCTTCTACTAACAGCCCTAAAACAGAGAAAACATATTAAGATAAAAAGACCAAAAATTGAAAAGATTAAATGGTATGAATTGAAGTGAAAAAGGTGTTGTTGTGAAAAATTGTATAGTGGATTATTTATGCAAAACCCAGTCTCAGGAAAACAGCCCAACAGTAATATGGTCAGGCTTTGAAACATTTTGTGCAGCTGCAGCGAAACGTGAGTTAGGCATTAGCAAAGATGCCCTACATAATGCAAAGGATTCCATATGGTGGAAGAACCACGCCAAGAACAGCATAGCTGAAAAGAAACGCTTGTTTAGAATTTGGCAGAATACTGGTGTTGATGAAGATAAAGAGAATTACAAACAGGCAAAGAAAGCTGCAAGGAAACCCGTTGCAATTGAAAGAGAAAAGGCTGATTTTGATTTCTACCAGCGTTTAGAATTAGCCAATAGCAACGATAAATATAAGGTAGCTAAGCGCAAACATAATGACTGCAAAGACTTTAAAACCCCAAAATACATTAAAAATAAAGAAGGCAATTTATTAACAAACGACAAGGACATTATTTGTGAAAGATGGCATGAGTGGTTATTTCTTTTTCTGTCTTTTCTTAGTCGTTTACCCTCCAGGTTGGTGGATCCCACGGACTCAGCGAGGGAACTCACCACTACCGCCTTTACGGGCAGTGTCCTAGAGCTGGGAACATCTAATCGGAGGGGATACAACTGGTGAGGTGTGATTGGCACCTTGCCACCTGCAAAGCGAACAGGGGCCTCATGAGGGAAGGTAATGGAAGGTCAGGATGGATAGGCAAGGAAGAGGGAAGGAGGCGGCCGTGGCCTGGAAGAAGGTACCATCCCGGCATTTGCCCGAAGACGAAGTGGGAAACCACGGAAAACCACTTCGAGGATGGCGGAGGTGGGAATCGATCCCCCTCTACTGATTTGGACCACCCGAGGCTGAGTAGACCCCGTTCCAGTCCTCATACCACTTTTCAGATTTCGTGGCAGAGCCGGGACCTCCGGGGCAGCTAACCATGCTGACCGCTACGCTACGGAGGCGAGTGTTATTACGATTTCTTAAATTTATTAAATGAAGAATTTCCTAGGCGACAAGATGTGGAACTACCTATGACACAAGGACCTATTAATGATATCACAGAAGCGGAAGTTAGGAAAGCCATCTCTAAAGTGAAAAATCATAAAGCAACGGGCCCAGATGAGATACCTGCTGAACTCTGGAAATGTCTTGAAGCGGATGGAGCTGAATGGCTTTCAAGGTTATTCAATGACATCTTAGTTAACAAACAGATGCCTGGAGAAAGAGTACGTTGGTCCCGTTCTACATAAACAACGGAGATGTTCGATCTTCCGCGGTATAAAACTTACATCACACACACTCAAGGTCTGGGAACGAGTCTTTTGTGAGCGCCTTCAAAATTTGATAAATTTAACAGATGATCAGTTTGGCTACACTGCTGGAAAAGGAACCATTGACGCAATCCATGCAATAAGGCTGGTAATTGAAAAAGCTCGTGAAAACAAGCAGAGTTTATGTATGGTTATTATAGATCTTGAGAAAGCCTTCGATCGTGTGCCAAGTAAGACCGTTAATATGGCAAGCATTAAGGTCGTAAAACGTTCCTGAACCATACATAAAACTCATAATGGATATGTATAACAATATGAAGACATGTGTCAGAAGCCCATGTGGTTTGTCCGAAAGCTTTGATATCAAAGTGCTCTAAGTCCACTGTTATTCAATATTACTATAAACTGCCTAACAAAACAATTTCAGGAACCCTTACCGTGGAATCTTTTGTACGCGGACGATGTGGCACTAATATCTGACAGTATTTATGACCTACAGGAGAGTTTAGAGCTATGGAGGAGAGCTCTCGAGTCTAATGAACTGCGCATTAGTAGAACCAAGACTGAATATATGGTATGCGACTTCCACCACAATAAACCCAGTATGCCAAATATTGAACTTAAACTAGATGGTGAAACCTTACCAAGAGTAACAAAATTCAAATATCTAGGTTCTGTCATTGCTGAAGATGGCACGATAACCGCCGAAATAATCCATCTGGGTGGAACAAATGGCACGAACTAACAGGAGTTTTATGTGATCCGAAAATACCCATAAGAACGAAGGGGAAAGTTTATAAAACTGCCGTAAGACCAATCCTACTCTATGGTAGTGAAACATGGGCTACTACAAAGGCACATAAGAAAAAGCTACATACCACTGAAATGCGTATGTTACGTTGGGCAGGTGGAGTTACTCTCAAAGATAAAATCCGGAATGAACATGTGCGGGGCAGTTTCAAAGTAGCGCCTACAACTGAGAAACTTTTAGAAACCAGGCTAAGGTGGTATGGACATGTTATGAGAAGACCGGAGAATCATGTAGTGAAGAAGTGCCTTTCCATGGCTACGCAAAAGAGATGGAGCGGTAGACCTCAAACAACATGGATGACGTATGTCCAGAGGGACATGAGAGCATTGAGCCTATCTGCTGATGATGCTTTACAACGAAATGACCGGCGGCTCAGGATTAAGAAAGGCGACCCCGCGTAACAGGAAAAGGCGAGGAGGAAGAAAGGAACCTTTTGAGATCTAGCTGGGTGGCCATTACATTAGATGTTTACGTGGAGTCAGAACTTTCCCAGCTCGAGGCACAGTGTTGTCAACTATCCACCGTAGTCACTGAGAGCAAGCAGCAAGAACCATTAGCTATTGGTCTACAACGAACTGTCATTTGTGAGAACTAGATTGTAGGTGAGAAGGTTGTACGGAAATTTGTCTAATAACCTGTGTTATTGTGATGGCTGTATTAGAATGATCTTAAGACATCTTGGTTATCAGCCTAGCATGTTCAATTTGACTTATAGCCTATGTTTCTGTGGTGCTGAAGTAGTGTCTGTAGCTGTACATTTTAGGGTCGGATGGAGACTTGAAATGGTTGTACGAAAATCACGTCCAGGAAAAATAGCGCCCACTGAGGAATGTGCGTAAATCGCGCCCAGTCTATACATTGTCCTCGTGACAATACTGTTCTACAAACAAAACCTAGTAGCGAACAATGGTTTAGTCCAAATCAATGGTTTCGTCCTGACAGTCGTCTAACCAAGTCGCGACCAATTGTTTCGTCCAGACAGTCGTCTAACCAAGTAGTGACCAATCGTTTCGTCCAGACCGCCTTCTAACAAAGTAGCGACCAATGGTTTCGTCCAGACCGTCGTCTATCCAAGTAGCGACCAATGGTTTCGTCCAGACAGCCTTCTAACCAAGTAGCGACCAATGGTTTCGTCCAGGCAGTCGTCTAACCAAGCAGCGACTAATGATTTCGTCCAGACCGTCGTCTAACCAAGTAGCGACCAATGGTTTCGTCCAGACAGTCGTCTAACCACCTAGGGACCAATGGTTTCGTCCAGACCGTCGTCTAACCAAGTAGCGACCAATGGTTTCGTCCAGACCAATGGTTTCGTCCAGACCGTCGTCTAACCAAGTAGCGACCAATGGTTTCGTCCAGACAGTCATCTAACCAAGTAGTGACCAATCGTTTCGTCCAGACCGTCGTCTAACCAAGTAGCGACCAATGGTTTCGTCCAGACAGCCTTCTAACCAAGTAGCGACCAATAGTTTCGTCCAGACCAATGGTTTCGTCCAGACCGTCGTCTAACCAAGTAGCGACCAATGGTTTCGTCCAGACAGTCATCTAACCAAGTAGCGACCAATGGTTTCGTCCAGACAGTCGTCTAACCAAGTAGCGACCAATGGTTTCCTCCAGACAGCCGTCTAACCAAGTAGCGATCAATGGTTTCGTTCGTATCAGCCACAAAGAGGCTACTCCAGGTAGAGACCGTGCTGAGCACGATTTACGAGACACCAGTGAGAAGGAGGGAGGGGCGAGGAGGGATAGGACCGGGGAACTTCCGTACGGCCTACAAGGTGACAACAAACACATCGGCACTTTGAAACTGACGATATGTTACTTTTGTTGATTTCAATTTTTCAACACGAATTTACGGGAATGTCGAACTATCGTGACTCGAAATCTCGAAACTCTACTGTAGTATATTTTAGGGACTTGAAAATAAATATTTGCCAACATCTCCGTGCATTGGAGGTTGTTCTTTCTTTTGGAACTGGGCCATTGTGGTTATCATCCTCGTGAACTTGGGTGTGTGTGTAGAAGTTTTAGGGAAGATCACCACGCTGTTCTGCCCCTTATAATAACAATATCTAACTCTGTAGATATTTTTACAACCTATTTCATTGTGGTGTATGCAATAGTGTATACACTGTATGTGTTACTGATGCTAGGTTTATAAGGGGATGGGCGTGGCCGTAGAACGGGGATACCATCAAAAAACAGGTTCAGGAATAGCTGGGATAGGAATCGAACCCGGCTTTCAAGGTTTGACACTACTTTACGAGGTGGGCTATAATTTATCTGATAACATGTGTTGTTTTTGTGGTGGCAGTAATAATGACTTGACATAGTTCCTATTGTCCCTCGTGGAACATAGGGCATCAATGAAGCATCCATCTGGTCCTGTTTGCTGACAGCCTCTTCACCTCGCTCCAGGTCTTACTCTCCTCTATAGCCTCCAAGTGGACAGATCTGCGTCATATTTGCTTGGGTTTCCCTCTCCTCCTCGTACGCACTGTGGGTTCCAATCCAGTGCCTGTCTCTCAATGGCTTCATTTCCTTCCGTGAGGGTATGTCCGATCCATTTCCATATCTGACAGTAATAATGTGTAACTGTAATTATTAGGGTCTAGGACCTGAAATTGGTACTGCACCCGAATTCCGCATAGTCATAGCCTAGTGTATATCCGCTGAGATGGAAAAAGATTGTGGGATGGTCGATACCCAGACAGATAAACCAACACTACCCTACTAGGATAATGACTAAGAAACTCTCGATACATACCGGCCATGCAACAACACTATTGATTAGTTACACATTCACTAGAAATAAAATACCCATAACATGATGGTAGGACGAGAATCTCGGATCTCGGGCGTGAACAGTGAAAGTTGAGACTACGTGAATTCTAGTAACTAATTCGCAGTATTATCGCATGTCGATTGCAAAATGAAAAGGTGATCAGATTTATAAAAACGAACAGGCAAACAAAAAAATAGTGCCTGGGATTTATTACTAAAAATTTACAGAACAATAAACTCCCTATCACCAATAAAAATAAAAGAAAGTTAAAATAAAATCAATCACTCGTCAGATAGTCCTTCTATCTGTGGTATAAATGTTCATAAACAATGTCATTACAGAAATGTAATTATTTTAAAAAAATATTAAAATGTTTACGCATTTAATAATCACCCTGTGACTCTGTCACTGAAGCAGTCTGATCAGCATCAGCTGTTCAAGCATCAAAAATTAAGTTAACAATATAAAAACCCTATATTATACACATACGTGTGTAAAACGTGAATATATAAAATAATAATAATAGTAGTAATTAAATATAAGTGAAATATATACATTATATACAATTTTCCATGTTTAACACGGTATTAAAAATACTATTCGCACTATCAGTCGCGATCTGACAGTCTTCTAGTGTCTCTGTTTTAAAAACAGTTTTATGAACAATGTTTCACACAACAATAAATTCTCAGGTATCTCTGGTAACATGTCATAATTAGTAAAGCTTGTATATCGAACACTGAGGTTAAATATAGCTTAGAATATGTCGTGTCAATGAATAAAATACAATAAGATAAAGAGCGATGCGGAACTATTTAAAAACCTCTAAACACTTCGTGGATTATATACTGATACTCTCTGACTTGAACAATACAAATATTAACCCTTACGTCAGCGCTTTTTACACATACTGTAACAATTCATTGCTCCAGATGGCAATACATTTCCTTCTCTCGTAACACGGTGAACAATATTCATAATAGCGTCTGCTACGCTCCAAACATAATATACTTCCATCTTTTCATTATTACCAACAATCTTCAATACTCCGCACGGCATTACTTCAATAAGAAACCCATCTTGCTACAGACTTGTAGAAGAATCAGTTACTTTACTAGGTAAATACGTAATTGTATATTACAGTTCAGAGTGCACTCCTAACTTCAACTCTCCTCTAAATTATTTAACCTCGTGCGTCTTTAACAACAATTACATGTTCGTTCACAACAATTCACCTCACACAGTATTTCTTATTTCTTTCAATAGCGCTTTTCGTTCACTTAGTTCCATAATAGATTGTTTTTCCACGTTACCAAACATTAACAATACTAACTCGTAGTTCGCTCGTGTTTAGTAGTTAATAAATATAAATACATCTCCTCACGCATCTGGTGAACATTTAAATAAATGAATTATTCATATTTAAGTTTGTTTTAAGACATACTAGACTCAGGTAGACTAACAAATCTCCTGGTCTATCATTTCAGTTCAACAATGTTTCCAATAAAATTGTTAATAACTATAGGCATCATTTGACCTCAGCTGTCACTATCATGATCCTATTTTATGGTGTACTTTCATAATGTCAATAGTCCAAGACTATATCATTGTCAAATAAATTGTATTCCGCAATTGGAATTTTATAACTTCCACATTGTTATAAATAAGTGTTTCAGTTGTTTACTGACATAATAATGTCTGTTGAACAATGTTACAGCATTTTACAATAATGATCTCCTTTATAATAATGCAATATAATCATACAAATGTATGCTGTCGCTGTTACGCATTCGTAACTAGCAATAACAATCTTAACGTTCAAAATGTTCTTACAATTGGAAAGTGTTTCCATTGAAATATGTTACTATCGAAGCATTTCCTTCGAAATATGTTGTTATCGAAGCATTCCCTTATAAAACGAGTTTCGTTCGAAAGTGAGCGTGTTAAAACGATTCCTTCAAAATATATATAACGAAATATCTAAAATCAAAAATGAATGAAATTACATCTGAAACGACACACGTAGACGTATCAAATTATTACAATGAATCTCTAAAATTTAGCTACAATAAACATAGGATAAAGATAAGAATATCTACAATGAAGTTGGTCACCCCTCTATGACTTCAAATACTACTGCAAAACTACAGATCTTAGAGCATTCAGTTTTCTACCTTTTTGATGGCTTCTGGTGTCGTGAATACATTCATAAGATGTATTCGATGTTCCTCTGGAATTGCTTGAGCACTTCGTCTGCCTTGGAAACCAGTTCCTCCCGGTCTCGTGTGAGACAGCTGAGCGCTCCCTCGACTGCATCGTAATACGAACACCTACGGTCCCGCTCGACTGTGACAGCTAACGGCAAGTCTTCTTGTTTCACGGTCAGCGACCTGGAAACTGCATCTCTTGGTCCAATCGACTGCTAGCGTTCGTCTTCTTCTTTTCTCCGTGTAACAGAGTGGCATCATCAATGTAGATCTGAATGTCCTGGGTTGACATCTCCTCCTGATGGTAATGGACATCTCGCTTGTAGTACTTGAAGTCATCTCAGAATACTGCATGTTGTTAAGCAGTTGTAGATTTATCGATTCTCGGTCTTCTAAGTCACTCTGAATCTCCAATCCATGGTATACACTAATCTCCTTCCATTAATTTAGTTGCTCATAATAATCTTCTCAGTAATCGTTGAAAAAGTTTGTCCTCCCCGACTCAGTTTCATTACGGTCATCTTGACTATGATGTTGTACCGTAGAATATTAATGTAGCAATAATGTAGCTGTAGTAAGCAATGCTGTTGGTTATTGCTTCTTTGTAGAATAACGCTATTTTAGCTAAGTCTTCTTCTTATAATTGTGGTACAGAATAAATGCTGTTCTCTTCAGTATCTAGTGCATTTGCATTTCACCGGCTGCTCGTATCTCTTCCTCGGCGAATGGTCGATCTCTAGACGGTACTACCTCGTCTGTGCTCCGTGCTTCTTTATCGTGGAAAACTGCTCCGTTGGACGCGTGACTGAATACGTCCGCTTGGTTCAAGAAGCAGAGTAAGAGTCCTCGCTTCCCTCTCCTCGATAGCGCGCGTGCCAAAACTAGACTGGACTGCTAGCCTCGCACGGATGCATTTTAATAGAAATATACTCATAGTTTTTCTCCTAGCCAATAATTTATATTTCTATTTAACCAAATAAATTCCATATTGTATTCTACACCTGTAGAAGTGTTCATATCGCTTTATATAAGCCAAATTTATATAAAAGCGATTCCCACAAAATGTATGTGCCTCAATCTGATTGGCTGTTGAAATATCGTGATAGAAGCTCCTGGATCTAGCCTCTTATCAACGGGTCGTGTGCACAATTTGTTATTGTCGCCTTGACTAACCAAAACTGGTTTACTGCTTGCTAGCATGAAGCCTTGTACAATTTCCAGCCTCGAATGATCTAACACTTCCTTAGTTAAAATCTCATTCACCAGAATATTTCCAAATTAGAATTCCATAAAATGCTCCAAAATGTTCCAAAATAGTTTCATTGTGCATCATTCACTTCCCAAAATGCATATATAAATATTAAATTGTTTTAATTCCATATTTCCAATTTTCCTCTCCCATGGTTCACAAGTCGGTTCGAACCTCGGCTCAGTCAAAGTCTTAAGCTGGGCTGAATTCGAGCTCTGTACCATCCCGCCATTCGCCTGAAAGAAGTGTTGAACAACCCAGGGAGGGAGGGGAAGGGGGAGAAGCACATTCAGGATGGCCACTGTCTTCACTGAGATTGTAAGAACCTCCGATCTCTGGACTTATTCCTCCATCAATGGGTGTATTTAAAAGAAAAGTGAAGAAGTGGCAAAATAAGATGAGATTGTGATGGCACGGACTTAAGCCATAGGACGATTAGGGGTTCTGCAAGATTATGTACTAGGGTCATTATCATGTTCTTACCGATAGCTTCTTCCGTGGTTAAATGGTTAGCGTGCTAGACTTTGGCCCGAAGTGCCCTGGGTTCGATTCCTGATCAAGCCATCAGGGATTTTAATCTCCTGGGGTTAATTCCCGTGGCTCGGGGACTGAGTGTATGTGTCGTCCTCATCATCAATTCATCCTCATTACGGCAGGTCGCCTACGGACGTCAACTAGGAAGACCTGCACTTGGCCTCTCCGGAGGTCACACGATCATTAAATAATAACCGATAGCTTCTGATACGTATTACAGTCCAGTCCTCACTATACAAGGAGAGGAATGTACTAGGACGTGATTCCAGGATTCAGGGAATACTCCTCAATGAAAGAGTTGGAAAGTTTAACGCCCAGTTTATTTAGTATGGGAGTAAAGGACCCACCACCGTGGACACAAGGTTCAAGATGGATTATAATTTAATCCTCAAGTAAAATCGAAAATCTGGTTCTCACCTGTTCTCTCAGATTTGTTAGCTATGGTGCTCCCAAGTACCGCCTCAGCTCCGTGCCCCTTGTCAACAAGCGTCCGACGACCCCACTTTTCCGATCTCCCGATTGGCAGGCAATCGACCTCTCAATTGTATGGCTTCCGCCGATGCAGTGACTGACTGACCTCTTATGACCTGAGCCAGCAGCTTTTCTTTATAGTGAGGAAGTGAGGTTCTTGCTGACCAGGTTGAACTGGAGTTGAATTTCCGATGAGGTTTCATCTTGAACCGACATTGGGACATAACAATAGGCAAATTGAAGATTAGAGTACAATTAAATGTTCCGCGTGTGTGTGTGCCGGGGGGAATATGATAATATTTTGTCGTTTAACTGAATTATGATAGGCTACTTATTGAGTTTATTACTCTGGCGTGCCAAAAGTCATAGAATACTCGTCTGATAACGTGTAAGGTCCCCTCTAGCTCGAAGAAGTGCAGTTACTCGACGTACGAGTAGCATGGACTTTACAAGTGCACTAATACCTCTGAAGATATCTTAAACCTTACATTTTGAATAGCTGTCCAGCTATTTTATTCTAGGCGCACGATCTTGTTCGCAAACGGCTCTCTCCACCACGTCACATACATGCTTGATTGGGTTCATGTCGAGAGAACGTGCTGGCCGTTCCATTCACTGGAACTCTCTAGACTCTCCGAACCAGTCCTTGACATACGCAGCCCGAAGTGATGGCACATTAACCTGTTGGAACATCGCATCATTGTCAGGAAAACCGAAGTCCATGATCAGCTGCAAATGGTCACTAAGGAGAGTTATCCAGGTGTTGCCACTGAGTTTTGTGTATACATGGACTGGTGGACTAAACACACCGCTCTCCATTACAAAGCCAGCATGTGCCTGTTTACCGTCTCTTGATGAATGCAGTACATTTGCATTTGTCTATTGGCACAGGCTAGAGTAAAATGTGTCTTTTCACCGATACCTCAGCTTCATTCATGGCTGTGATTGTATGGAAGCTTTGAGGTATGGGTGGAGCTGAGTAATGTCCTCAGGGCACAGTTAGGCTTCGATCACATTGGAGGCACGCTTGTGCAAGTAATTTGGTGGCGCGCGCGTGCGCAAGCTGGCATGAACAGGAATGTGCTCACACTAAATGCAAGCAGGTGTTAATTAATATAAACAGGTCAGTCGAAATAGAGATGTCAGACGAGTAGGACATTGTTTTGTAAATTGGTCTTTTAAAGTTTTTATTTTTGGATGAGCAGGAAATCAAGGAAGAGTGGGTGAACGAGTATTTTTTGGACATAGAGGAAGATGGAGAGTATGCACGAATATTCAACGATTTGCTTAGACAGCTTGATACGTTTTTTGAATACTTCAGAATGATACCAGACACTTTCTACTATATACTGGACAAAATCACACCTAGAATAAGGAGGCAATCTAATTTCCGAAAGTGTGTATCACCTGAAGAGAAACTGATGGTGACTTTGAGGTAAGAATTTAAGATTTATTAACTACGGTATTTACTTTAAAATATGCTTTTGATGAATTTAAAAGTGATATTCAATCTGCCGATATTAGAAATGTTGTAGGCCTTTCTCTCCTAAAAAGTTAATGTAACGTATTAATTATAAGCGATTGAAGTGCCGATTGAATATATTTTCAGTGAATAGTTTATGAAAGTAACCTGGATATCAGGTTTGGAAAATAAAACAGATGTTTTAATATGCTTGGTGAAAAACTTTATTACATGAAATCAACACTAGACTGTGACTGCCTTGGTCCGAAATCAACTGAGATCACGCACGCTTGCAAGTGGAGTCGGATCAAGCTTGCGCAAGCGTGCACTTGCTTGTGGCAGGCAGTATGAGTGTCGGTGGACACGTCACCACTTGTTTCAGTCGCTCACCTAGAGATTTTGTTTATATGTGCACACTTGCGCACGCGCGCGCTACCAAATTACTTGCACAAGCGTGCACTAGCTTGTGGCAGACAGTATGAGTGTCGGTGGACACGTCACCACTTGCTTCAGCCACTCACCTAGAGATTTTGTTTATATGTGCACGCTTGCGCACGAGCGCACCACCAAATTACTTGCACAAGCGTGCACTAGCTTGTGGCAGACAGTATGAGTGTCGGTGGACACGTCACCACTTGCTTCAGCCACTCACCTAGAGATTTTGTTTATATGTGCACGCTTGCGCACGAGCGCACCACCAAATTACTTGCACAAGCGTGCACTTGCTTGTGGCAGGCAGTATGAGTGTCGGTGGACACGTCACCACTTGCTTCAGTCGCTCACCTAGAGATTTTGTTTATATGTGGATGCTTGCGCACGCACGCGCCACCAAATTACTTGAACAAGCGTGCCTCTAATGTGATCGAAGCCTTAGTGGCCGTGTGTACTGTGGAAAGTTTTACTCATAGGGTCGTTGCTATTGTTATGACAAAATGCAGAGACATTAACCATTATGAAGGTGGTATTAAATACAAGGTCACTATGAGTGCGCGCGTCAGTAAACACGGCAAGCTAAGGCGGCTGTGACTAGCGCAGTTCGCGGCCTCGCGCACCAGGTCCAACCGGCGCGGCGGTCGGTGCCCACTATCACACTTTTACCAAACATGTTCAATAATGTGTACTGCAACCGTGTGAAAGAGCGTCAGTTGCTGGTTATGGAGATGTTGTTTTTTGTCGCGGCTATATTTTGAATTTGAAGCGAGCGCCTGACTCAGTTGAGTTTTACTGCCGCAGGTTGCAGGCTGGAAGAGATGCGCGGGCGGCGATGCGCGTATGTATGCTAACACCTGACGATTCGCAGGGTCAAGCAGGCAGCTGTAATGACAGACACAGTCGTGTTTGTGCAGTAAATCCGTGCATAAGCGGGCGGCTTAATCAATCTTAAGTTACGAGTACCTGACCTGGAAGCCAAAATTAGCCTACAAATAAGGCATTGTTCAAATGTGCTCAGGATAGTTTTACTAGATGGGACTAGCTTTTGTAAATGCAAAGTTGGGTTGGGTATGGCCCGAGCTCACGGCATACTAAGGCATATGAGCTGGAAATAACTCCTTACTTGAGTTTGTGAATATAATACCTCATGCCAGGGTAGATTTCTGGCTAGCAATTGACATGGAATTAAGGCTAAACAGATGTGTAAGCGTACTGCGATAACTACAGAAGGATTACAATCAAGTAACCGGGAACATTACTGTGACTATTCGGAAATATTTCGGGACGGTAAAACACCGGGTGATTGTTGTAAAATCAGTGACAGTATTAGACACGTGCTTTTTCATAGCAGAAGCTATGGTGTTAAGACAATCCGATCAGGACGTCATGGTAGCGATACGCCGGTATGAACGTTTGAAATCTACCAGGAGTCGAGCCAGTATTATGGAGCGTTAAATATGAATTGGGTGTACGATGGATGCTGACGTCAGGATACTTGGGACTTAGACCAGTGGAGCCGTGAAGGTGATCTGTACACATTTCCGTGTGCGGTGGATCGCGTGGGATTTTATGCTCAGACTAATGACATTCCGCAGGAACTTGGACCTTCTTCAAGAACATCTGAAATGGACGTGAGCCCCTTATTCTATTCTTAATATCTAGTACCGGTGAATATCAGACCTTAGAATATACCATTCATCCATGTAGGAATCGTTTTACACGCCATAGATCTTTGTTTTCTGCATTATATTGGGACATAAGCATGGATCTTTTTGATGTTGTCCACCCTTCGAATTTTATTTTATTCTTTTGAGATAGCATATCCACGGTGGGCATATCGTAGAATGATTATATTTTCGGAAGGCAATCCGGCAGTTCTAGTTAGACAGGAGTTTCATCCTGATTTTTTGTTGTACAGTTTCGTGCATATTTTTTTATGGCACATTGTTATTTTTAGCGATCGTTTTGAGATAGTTTGTTGGTAACTTTGTTTATTTAAATGTAGTTCTTGGTCATTTTGATTCAATTCGTCTTAGATGAGTTCTGATTGTCATTTATCGTGAAATGATTCGATTTTTCTGGTGGTTAAGGATTTTCTTTAATATGATAATGCGGAATGATCATGTATGAGAATTTACATGGGGAATTAAGGAGGAATATTCATAACAATTTAATGGATCTTATGAAAAATAGAACATGGTAATTATCCATGAGAATTTCATATTAATAATAATAATAAATGGATGAGTTTGGATAATTTAGGTGATGTTTCTTTAAAACGAATATGAGAAATGAGAAATTAACATGAATTAATGCACATTGGATTGATAAAGCAATCGTAACGTAGTTTTGTTATTAGAGCAAGGTGTATCAATTAGGAGGATTTTTGTTATGGTGACAAGCGGATAATTGAACAGGTTAATTGGAGACAGTTACTTATAACATTCATATGATAAATCTGATAGGGTGATGAGTTGAATTGTGAATGCGCGCAGGCATTTGTCCCATTAATAATTATGATAATCCATTACATACAGTAAATATGACTGGATGGAAGTTCAATATGTGAATATAATATGTAAAAGAATTATAGTTGTTGAATATAATGAAGTGTTGTAAATTGGAGGATGTTGCCTCATATTACTCAAAAGAAGGGCGGTGCCGCTGTTGCAGCCCCACGCCGCTATCTAGATCTTGTCATCAGTGGAATTCTAGATTCTACTTTAATTTGCTCTAACCATAATTACATATTTTCTGGTTGAATTATATAACCTGCAGATAGATTAAAATGCCTAATAATTTTGCCATATTGTGATATCAAGGAATAAAGCAAATTGATCAAGTGCATAAAGAAATGGGGCATTTAAAATGCGGCCTCATGTTCCGATGAAAATTTTGAAATAGCTACGAATCATCTATAAGTGTTTGAAATTGGTTGGAATAATAAGGTTGAGTTGCATATAATATCACTGAATAATTAATCCCATAATTTATTTTATTATCGAGGATAAATCACAGATCCATAATTTATAATTTCTAATATGAATATTCCTTGTGTGGAAATAATGAAATATAAATTGTATTATATTTCTAATGGATCCATCTTTGTTCGACTTGATCTGACTTGCTTTAAGTTGCATAATTAACAATTCTAGTAATGTTTTGGAATTTCTTCTCGTTTCATGGAAGAGAATATCCCATAGGATTATCCATGATTTTTGGAAATATGGAAAGGTGTAGAACTTCAGAAATAAAATTGTATTCAAGTGTTTGATAGGACGATCAGTGATCTACACAACTTGAATACTGTAAATAACGTTTATAATATAATATAATACCATGATGTACTATTAATTTCATGGTTATTCTAACACAATGAAATGTTTAAAAGTTGATGTTTTCGTTGCATAATTAATTTTTTTTGGAACGTTATTCAACACTTACGATTAAATAGTATAGGATCCCAGGGGGAGCGCAGGATGTTATTTTTTCCAGGTGGTGTTTTAGTTTTCTCCCTGAGGATGCCCTTGTAAAGATTAGGATGGTTGAATGGATCAATTAAATTGATGCAAATTTTATCTTAACTGATACTGTGGTTATTCATGATTCTCGAAATATGCCTTCTATCCTTGCTGTGGTGTGCATCTGGGGAACAGCAGAGCTTTTATTTTTTTAATTCTACACCTTTGTAGAATGCTCACTGTTAACCCCGAGATGTTTTTGAGTCTTTGTGCTCGACTGTTGTTCGGATGCGCACTTGTGTGGTCGTAGAACGTTCGTCAAAGGGTCACAGTACTTACAGAGCTCACAGGCGATGCTGAAAATGTTCTCCCTCTCTTGTAACACACACCTGATATATTTTGATGAAATAATGTCTGTCAACTCTTTTATTATTTACGGAGCCTGTTTCCTTGAATCGTTTAGCGAGCCTCCTAATTGCACTGGCATTAAGCACAGGTCTTCCTGGAAATTTGATTCAAAATGTTCGTCTTGTTTTAGAACATGATTTTCTGCTTTTCATATACCAATTATAGATATACACACGTTCGCGCAATGTGAATTGGCGTCTAGGAATCACCAACAATCACAGTTATCACAATACTCACTAAACGTGCAACACTAACGTCTAATCTTTGCAAATACACGCCCATATTAATGACAAAACACGTGTAAACTAATGATATGGGTCAGCGGAGCACACCACCGCTGGTTGGACCGGGTGCGAGCGGCCGCGATCTGCGCTAGTCACAGCCGTGTTTACTGGCGCGCACACACATAATGGCCCTGTATTATCCATGTTGACTGATATTAATCTCGCCTCGTCAAACACTACAAAGTAGTCACATTACATTCATTACTTGTTCCACTTTTGATGCACTGTTCTATGATTTTACTTAATTGAATCTCTCAACTTATAATTTCTTAACGGTTGGATTATCAATGTCGAAATATTTTACACATCCCATTATTACATAACTACCTAGCAAATATACATTAACCATTTTGAACAGCGGACGTAGATAACCAACAAACAGATTCGAGGTTAGTTGTTTTTACCATTTCAAAATTTGATAAGCTGTTCAACCTTCTGTTTAATTCATATATACATAACTACAGATGTTCTTCGGCAGGTCGATGTCCTGAAGCAATCCTATCCCATGTGCAAAATGTATTGAAATGACTGATATCTCAGGTTGATATGGTACGACCAAGTATTTTACACATTCTGTAAGTATTCATTAATCCTTTTTAGTGACCTTTCATTTATTTAAATTAAAGCGGCTTCGGTGGCGTAGTTGGTAGCATGCTGAACTGCTGTGGCCAAGATCGCGGGTTCAAACCCGGCCGAAGTCGTCGGATTTTTTAAGAGCGTTAAAAATCCTTCAGTATGCCTTCCTTCGGAGGGGAAATAAAGCCGGCGGTCCCATGTCATAGATTCATGGCATGTAAAAGATCCTTCCACAGACTAAACGTGTGTGAAGCTAAATTGTTAGGTTAGATTTCATCGGAACGCTCTATCAAAGTTCCAACGTTCACCACTAGGCATCATTGATATCTGGTAGCGAAAGTTGGAACTACTTGAAATTGAACATGTCCTCGGCACTAAAAGCCATACGATAAATATATATTTAAATTAAAAACTTACTGTAAGGATATCCATTTCCTTTTTTGGTTTTTTGTTAAGATAGTTTTTAAGATTGTTCACGCTGACGAAGTTACCATTGATATAACGAAACATGTACAAGTTAATTTAATTATTAAGCTACTTCCTAGTGTTTGACAAGGCGGCTTTTATAGTTTGAGATTAAACTAGAGTGAAACCTCTATTAAGAGACCAGTGACGGTTCCATGGCAAACTGGTCTCTTAATAGAGGTAGGCATTAAAAATAATTTTATACTGCATTATTAATAAAGTACAGTTGGAACACATACTTGATTACAATTTATCTGCATTGGTTCACATTTAGTACAAATTAATTACAATTAGTTATTTTCTGAGCTCTTGTCATTTAAAAAAGTCACGAATTCATCTGTTTCAGATTAGGACATCATTTTTTAACAATTTTGATGATGATGATGATGATGATGATGATGATAATTGTTGTTTTAAGGGGTCTAACATCTAGGTTATCGGGCCCTAATGGTTCGGGTGATCGTGGAGATGATAATGAAATGTAAGGTATAACTAAAACTAACCACTAACTTCTACACTAGAAGAAATGGAAAACGAAAGGAGAATAAGGCAAATAAAGGACAGGAGGAAATGCCCTCAACCCGCGAAGAAGGCGGATTGAGGGACTTGGAAGGAAGGAGAGCCATGAAAGGCAGATAAGAAAGTGAAAGAGGAGAGGGTCCGCCCCCACAGGTAAGGGATAAAAGGGGAAATCCGGACCCAGCTCAGGAATCCCTCAGGGTCGCCAACTCCCGAACTTACCAGCCGTGAGCCCCTGAGGGTGTAGCAATATCTAGGGTGCACCAGAAGTGGTGGGACTACGTACACCCTGCCTCATTGAGGGCCTTGAGCAGAAGGCAGGAGATAAAAGGAAAAGAAAAAGAAGGCTGACCCCTCGCAGAAGGAGGGTATCAGAAAAGATGAGACAAGGGCCAATTAAGGCGGGAAAGGAAGAGACTCCCTAGGCCTCGGATACCCTAATACCTTCGGGGTCGGAAGAGAACAAGAGTTGACCGAGTAAGGTCGACAGGATGGAAGACGGAGAGGAGCCCGGCACAAGTAAGTGGAAGCAATGCCGGACTCAGCTGGGGTCCCGTGGTCGCCAACCCACGTCCCACTAGATGTGAGCCCCTTTAACAATTTTACTTTCTAGAATATCTCTGAGTGAGTTCGAAATTCCATTATTTTGTTTGTGGGTTCGAACAATCTTCTAGGAGAGACTTTTTTTGTATTTTTTATGCGTTACATAACACTTTTTCTAATGACATTGTATGCTGATGCAGTTCTGTACCAACAGAACCATTGTTTACATCATCACCTTCATCACCATCTCCAATGGGAAGGCAGACAAGAAGTGGTGTTCTGAAAGAGTCAGACTGAGAAAATGCCTGGTCTTTGGTCGGGGAGAGGGTTGGTCCTTAAATAGAGGTAACACATTGACATTATGAGGTTTTAACCGGGTGAGTTAGCCGTGGTCGTTACGGCATGACTGCTGGCAGTCGCTCACATCCGGGAGGCGAGGAGGTTCGAATCCCCCCGCCGGCAACCTTGAAGATGGTCTTCTGTGGTTTCCCATCTTCCTTCCAGGGAAATGCCGGGGTTGGTCCCTAACTATAGGCCACAGCCGCTACCTTCCAATTCCTCGTCCTTCCCTTCCAACTTTCCTCCCCAAC
Organism: Meconema thalassinum; assembly: GCA_946902985.2. Classification (NCBI taxonomy): domain Eukaryota; kingdom Metazoa; phylum Arthropoda; class Insecta; order Orthoptera; family Tettigoniidae; genus Meconema; species Meconema thalassinum. The sequence goes on from OX336394.1 coordinate 298,120,451, forward strand.
GGTACTTGTAGTTCACCCATTGGTTGTCCGTCTCGAAGCAGCTACAAAACTAGCGAGCCGAACATTTTCTCGGACACTCCCGGCACTAAAAACCATTAAAAAAAGGTTTTAAATCGGTTCCAAGAAAAATCGGTCTTTAAGAGGGGCGGTCTTTTAATAGGGGTGGTCTTTTAGAGAGTTTTCTCTGTATCTCACTCCTCATCTTGCCTAGTTTGCCTCGCTATAGTGCTGCTTCGAGATTGTGTTTGTATCTACCGACCTAACTTGTGGCGGTTATTTACTTATTTATCGTCTGACAAACAGACAAAAAGCAATCAAGATAAATATTGAACCCTTGCAAAGAAGCTTATGAGACTCAGTTTCGGGGGGTGTAACAGTCCATATCGTAAGTTGTTGTTAAAGCGCTTCATTAACATGCATATAACAAAATAACATGCAGGAAAAAGTGAAGCCAGGGTTAAAACAAATGAATTTAATAACAAATCAGCTATTTACAACAAGAATTAACAAAACAAACTCCCATATGACTCCCACTGAATATATTAAATACGCCAAAACTAGGCCAAATCTCAGGAGAGATTAATACTCGGACCAAGTGTCCCAAAGAAAATCAACAAAAGTGACAATGTATGCGCGCGTGCTGTTCTACATGCTTCACGATGAGTACAATCGAATGCATGATTCGTCATCATCCAGAATAAACTTTCAAATGACGAATCCACATTGCTTAGAGCTAGACAGACGCGAGGAACAACTATACAACACTTAAAACTAAACCGACACTTCCTATACTTAACATAAACAACACAATAATTTCCGCATGAAATTGGAATCAAAACTTCCGTAGCAAAAACATTACTGCCTAAAATTAGGACTTCTCACACAAATCAACACAAGTAAATTAACACGTGACCAATAAAAGAAATACACGTATGACCGCCGTCATTTTTACAAGTACACTACACTACACCACACGGGCGTCACCTACTAAATTACATGAATTGAGTCATAAACAAATCACTAGGCTCAAAGCCAACGTTTACATTATTAACACAACATTCTATCCATACAACATGCAATAATCCGTCACACACATGGCGAATTCCCCAATTAATTATGGTTCAAAAATAACCATCACAATGAACAGGTTTGCTACTTGAAAGCTTAAAGGGGCCAGTCGGAACTTAGGACTGCCTAACCAAATAAGTCACCAGGCAAGACGGGCGATTCGTGGAAATCTGCATATCTGTCAACCCACGTGTCAAAATGACCTCGGCCTCCCAAGGCACGGGATCGAATCTCGAAGAAGCGTGCCCCAAAGCACAATAATACGTGTGTATGTGTCAGAACAAAATATCCCGGCATTTCCCCTAGGAAATCCAAGAATCAGCAGTATGGACAAGGAACAGCGGTCTCCCTGGAGCACCCTGCCTTTCCATCAAAAATACAACAACAACAACAAAAATATGAGGGCGGTAGGACCTCTACCCCTCTTCACGTAGCATCAACACACACCTGACACAGTAACACACACAGAATCACACGTATGGGTTTGACAGACCCTGAAATAAAATGACATAAATATTTCCACTTGCTGGTGCCTCCGTTCTACGCCGTGACTAATAAACCTGAAAACGACTCAAAAAAAATCTTAAAAAAATTAGAACTAAGGTGTTCTACAATTACATCTTAAATTGTTGCGCTCGGCAACCCTAATATGAATAATAACCTGTTCAGCAAACATCTTACAGTAATTACCTCCCTTTCCTATCAAAAATATGAACTTTAATAAAGCACCACTTATCGAATGTAACGGGTTCCGCACTTGCATGGATAAAAATCACGTACACGCGCCGTGTACATTAAATATGACTCCAAAGAAAAATAAATACGCAACAAACACTTTGGCCACGTGCCAACGTACATTTAAAACATTTAGTGTCGGTACAAGAAAAACACTCGAAAACAAAAACAAAACTAAAATTAACTATTTACAAAGTTCTCCCGCCAATCTAACTACATAATTGAATAATCAATTGTTGTACATCACCGTCTCAGCTTGTAGAACATATGACCTCCATCTCAGCCCATTTCCCTATGGGAAATTAGCACTCCATAGTCGTCTTCGTAGAAGCGTCGGACATCACTCCGGCTCCTGACCACACGTTGGACATCTTGGTGTAGTCTCTTTGGAAGAAAAGTTCAATGTTATTATAATTTGACCTGGCTATAATCGCTTGTGAGTTACTAAATTCGCCCACAAATAGTCCTATGCGATTAATCACGAAGACTTTCCCTAATGCTCGCTCACAAACGCACGATACCCACATGAAAATACAATAAAAATTTACATGAAAAATACAACTTCGAGTCCATCGTCACTGGCTCGACAATACAAGTTTTAACTCTGACTGTGTCACGGTCGCTATCTCGCTCGTTAATCTCTACTGCTCTGCTTGACCTTCGCTCGGGTGAGCGCTAATTAGAATGTTCCTCAAGTCTTGCCCCCTAAGAGCTGAAAATAGTTGTCTTTAAGATAATATTCAAGTTTTAAATCACCACGCAAACTGGCGTGAAATTAGCTCACAGAGCTCACAAAGTATTAGACTTCAAATAATATATTAGAGCTTTAAAAATCGCTACACAAACTGGCGTGAAGTTAGCTCACAGAGCTCCAAAACGAAAAGACCTCGAATAATATTAGAGCGTTAAAATCACTACGCAGACTGGCGTGAAGTTAGCTCATCAGAGCTCCAAACAGAATGACTTCGAATAATATTAGAGCGTTAAAATCATTACACAAACTGGCGTGAAGTTAGCTCATCAGAGCTCCAAAACGAAAAGACCTCGAACAGCGTCTCGTCGATCAATTTATTAGAAACTGACAGGGGGATGAAGAGTGGGGTAAATTAAGAAAAAAAAAATCCAGAGTTTTCATCTCACACACACGGGACTAGTGTCAATCTTCATCAAATAATTCAAACGTCTCAGCGCACTCGTGCGGAGATAATTCTGATCGGCGGTTCTTTAGATAATAAATTCCGCGCGCTTTTTACCACTGACGCCATCCATCGCGTGGTATTGGCTTGGTCTCTGCTGATTGGGTGATTCAATCGTAGGTCGGTTGCAAGTAACTCGTGACCATCCCTTTATGATTCCAATTCTGGTGCAAGTTGTTACACAATTTGGCCTTGAGCTCAGATTACCAGGCCGTTTTCAAGAATAGCTACCAAGAGCTCCTTCTGTGGCAATCATTGCGACACGCTACCTTGCCTTTATCCTCGTCAACTTCCACAAGTACTGCCTGGGCTGCAGTAATAATAATAATAAATTATGAATACTTATTTATCGCAGATTAATAAGGGTTCATTTATCCTCAGCAAGGTTTTGAAATTCGAAGCAAGTGATTGATTTGGATTTCCAAAAACAATATCCACAGTCGCAACAACAACATCTCTTTATTACCTCGCTCAGCTGCTCGAGTGTACACTTCACTGACCCAATTAGTGTGCGCGCTCCCTCGCCGGAATGTCATTCATAGTTCTTCGCTAGACCTTCCCTTCTCCTCACGTGATTGCCACTCCTGTCGTCTCAGCTGCTTGTTGTTTACAAACAAAGCGCGCTCTCTCTCAAGCACTCCACGGCCACGTACATTTGAGTGTTGGCTCTCAAAATAAATTCTGCATTAATGATTCTGCACACATGATCCTGCTTATTCATCAAATGGTTCTCTTCTGTAATATGGTTTTAAGTTGGCGCTATTAAAAACAGATTTAGCACCAGTGCTCACTTCTTCTTCTTCTCCCATCTTCTTCTTCCGCCATATTCTTCTTCTTCTTCTGCTACCATATTTCCAGGCCTTTGCCCGAAACTTCGTCCCGCGAATTTCATCTACTATTTTGCTGTTTCGGCTTGTCGGCTGATTCCTTCTGCTGCCGTAATAACCTTTCCGCCCCCTCTCCTTGATGATTGTCTGGGCTCCGTCTATTCGCCATCGCGCGCCCCCACTTCTCTTTCTCCGTCTCTTCGGCGGTTAATTGATCTAAGTACTTTTGCGACTCGACCTACCGCTCATCCCAATTGTTGCGATAATCTCCCCTATTGCCTTGGTGATAGTTCCTCGTGTTGTTCCACCTGCCATCTCCATTTCTTTGGTAAGGTCTACCCTGCCTTTGATTTCCCCTCCAATTGGTGTATTCCCGCTGGTACGTCCATTGATTTTGCTGGTTTGGATTGTTTTGATTATATCTATCTCGGTGATTTTGAAAATTTCGATTATTTTGGTTGAATTGGTACCGGCCATCATAGTCCTGCCTTCTCGGTGTAAACTGCGTTCCTGAGGATTGAGTTTTCGTTTGGTTCCCCTGGCTGTGACTAGGTTGGTATCCCTGGACCACTTCTGCCGTGTTGACACATTCCATATTTCTCCTCCCTGTCTGTGGACTCACCATACTTGTCTCGTCTAGGTGTCGGAGTAATTCTTCGGCCTGCACTGCGGTCTTAATATTTCCGGCTACTAACAGTTGTTGAATGTTCATAGGAAGTAGTTTCCCGATGGTTAGAACCATGTTCTGTTCGCTAGGGGGGGTCGTCAAAATCGCGGAATTTCACCAGCTGTTGGCTAAAGAATTCTGAAAATCTGGTCGGATGCGTGCTGTGGTATTTTCGAGTATACAGGTCCATTCTTAATCCCTGCTGTAAAGAAGGGCTCCAGAACTTCTTTAAAAACGCTTCTCTGAATTGAGCCATGTCGGTGAATGTATATTTAAAGCTCAAAAACCAGGTTAAGCTTGGTCCCTCTATAAACTTCTCCACGAGTCGCAACTGTTTTTCGGGACCGATATGCTGATCATTAAAATAGTCAGTCAACTGGCGTAAAAAAGGCTTTGGGAGTGGTTCCTGAGTGCTCCCTGAATTTATCGGGTTTGAAATCATTTCCCCTAATGACTTGAATTACTTGGGCGGGTGCCAAGTTTGGTTGTGGTGTGGAGGTCTCTCCCCTGTACTCTTGGAATGCGTTGCTCGTTAATTTGGGACTTTGACCTCGGCTGTTATCCTCAGCCAACTTCAAGCCCACCGGACTTCCAATGCTTCCCTGCTTGTCTGCCGTATTTTCAGCCGAAAATAATGTAGCATTCTCTAATGATCTAATTTCATTTTTAATTATTAAGTCTGAGTGTTCTTGTAATTTCGATTTCATGTTTTCCTCCAAAGCCTGTACTCTCGAATTGTATTCCCCTAAGCGTTTTAAAATTGTCAGTCTGTCTTCCTTATTTGCGTTTGCCTGCTGTTCCCAATCTCTTCGGATCTTGCTCTTCAAACTGCTAATTTTCTCTTCGCTCCTTTCCTGATTCTTTTCTAGCTCTTCTCGTATTTGTTCTTGTATCTGCTGTTGTGTTTTGCCTAATTGTTCTCCAACCTCTACTCTTATAACCTCTTGTGTTTTAACCAATTGTTCTCCGACTTCTTCTCTTATGACCTGCTGGGTTTTACTTAATTGGTCCTCTAAGTTTTCACGCAATTGCATACGTTCTGTTTCGGTCTTGATCTCAAGTTTATCGATTTCCTTGATTAATTCAAGTACGTTGCTGTCGACTGAATTAATTTGTTGCTGTAATTTATCTTGTGTGCTCTTTATTCCCGTTGTGTTGTTGACACATGCTGCCTCGATTTGCTTTAGTTTATCGGCCACCATTTCATCAAATTGTATTAGTTTATTATCAAATTTCGCCTCCAACTTTTTAATTTCACCTAATTGTTTGACGTTATTCTCTGCGACCTCACCTGCCAGTTTCTCTACTTCCCTAACACTTTGATTGATGTCATTAGTGATCTTCTCTAATTGCTCTGTTTGTGTTATCTGTGTTATCGCCTGTTCTGATAATTTGTGATTTAACTCGTTTAATTGTTTATCAGTGTCCAATTTCTGGACCTGTAATTGGACCGTAATATTACCGCTCATGTCGTGTAACTGTTTTTCACAATTCTCGCTCTGAATTTCTAATTGTTCTTTTAATTGTTTATCATTATGCTCGCTCTGAATTTTCAACTGTTCTTCCGTTTTCGCGGACATCTGGATCGACATCTGTTCCAACAATCCCTTAATTTCCTCAACACTCGCCATTGCACAATACACAAATATAACCAGAGAAAAACAGGGTCATGCACCGAGATTTCAGTCATACACACGCATACATGTCATAACATTTAAATATTACTGATTCTAATTTAATAAAAATTTCAGTAATAAAAATTTACTGAATAAATTACTCTTATTTCCAAACAACAAAATAACTCCCTAGTGATCTGCTTTTAAATTCCTAACCAACAGAATTTACGAACGACACTCATTAACCAAAGTTAATTAAATGTCAAATATAAGGCAACACCTTCCTGCTTTGACTGAGTTCAATAATATGCAAATTTTCTAATTTTAATGCCGGGCGCCAGAACAAGTTAATAACAAATACAATATCAAATTCAAACCTTGTTCAATATCTAACTTTAGGAACTCAGTGATTTTACTAATGCACATGGCGGTACAACATCGCCTCCATTTACTGAATTTACTTTGCCCGCTCGACCTGGCATTATTTCTCAGCGAAATAAATATGAGATCAGCGAAGCAACAACAACAACAGTCCCAATTGGGCAGCCATTTTTGTTTTATGAACCCTTGCAAAGAAGCTTATGAGACTCAGTTTCGGGGGGTGTAACAGTCCATATCGTAAGTTGTTGTTAAAGCGCTTCATTAACATGCAGGGTAACATATAACAAAATAACATGCAGGAAAAAGTGAAGCCAGGGTTAAAACAAATGAATTTAATAACAAATCAGCTATTTACAACAAGAATTAACAAAACAAACTCCCATATGACTCGCACTGAATATATTAAATACGCCAAATCTAGGCCAAATCTCAGGAGAGATTAATACTCGGACCAAGTGTCCCAAAGAAAATCAACAAAAGTGACAATGTATGCGCGCGTGCTGTTCTACATGCTTCACGATGAGTACAATCGAATGCATGATTCGTCATCATCCACAATAAACTTTCAAATGACGAATCCACATTGCTTAGAGCTAGACAGACGCGGGGAACAACTATACAACACTTAAAACTAAACCGACACTTCCTATACTTAACATAAACAACACAATAATTTCCGCATAGAATTGGAATCAAAACTGCCGTAGCAAAAAATTACTGCCTAAAATTAGGACTTCTCACACAAATCAACACAAGTAAATTAACACGTGACCAATAAAAGAAATACCCGTATGACCGCCGTCATTTTTACAAGTACACTACACTACACCACACTGCGTCACCTACTAAATTACATGAATTGAGTCATAAACAAATCACTAGGCTCAAAGCCAACGTTTACAGTATTAACACAACATTCTATCCATACAACATGCAATAATCCGTCACACACATGGCGAACTCCCCAATTAATTATGGTTCAAAAATAACCATCACAATGAACAGGTTTGCTACTTGAAAGCTTAAAGGGGCCAGTCGGAACATAGGACTGCCTAACCAAATAAGTCACCAGGCAAGACCGGCGATTCGTGGAAATCTGCATATCTGTCAACCCACGTGTCAAAATGACCTCGGCCTCCCAAGGCACGGGATCGAATCTCGAAGAAGCGTGCCCCAAAGCACAATAATACGTGTGTGTGTGTCAGAACAAAATATCCCGGCATTTCCCCTAGGAAATCCAAGAATCAGCAGTATGGACAAGGAACAGCGGTCTCCCTGGAGAACCCTGCCTTTCCATCAAAAATACAACAACAACAACAAAAATATGAGGGCGGTAGGACCTCTACCCCTCTTCACGTAGCATCAACACCCACCTGACACAGTAACACACACAGAATCACACGTATGGGTTTGACAGACCCTGAAATAAAATGACAAATATTTCCACTTGCTGGCGCCTCCGTTCTACGCCGTGACTAATAAACCTGAAAACGACTCAAAAAAATATAAAAAATTAGAACTAAGGTTTCTACAATTGCATCTTAAATTGTTGCGCTCGGCAACCCTAATATGAATAATAACCTGTTCAGCAAACATCTTACAGTAATTACCTCCCTTTCCTATCAAAAATATGAACTTTAATAAAGCACCACTTATCGAATGTAACGGGTTCCGCTCTTGCATGGATAAAAATCACGTACACGCGCCGTGTACATTAAATATGACTCCAAAGAAAAATAAATACGCAACAAACACTTTGGCCACGTGCCAACGTACATTTAAAACATTTAGTGTCGGTACAAGAAAAACACTCTAAAACAAAACAAAACTAAAATTAACTATTTACAAAGTTCTCCCGCCAATCTAACTACATAATTGAATAATCAATTGTTGTACATCACCGTCTCAGCTTGTAGAACATATGACCTCCATCTCAGCCCATTTCCCTATGGGAAATTAGCACTCCATAGTCGTCTTCGTAGAAGCGTCGGACATCACTCCGGCTCCTGACCACACGTTGGACATCTTGGTGTAGTCTCTTTGGAAGAAAAGTTCAATGTTATTATAATTTGACCTGGCTATAATCGCTTGTGAGTTACTAAATTCGCCCACAAATAGTCCTATGCGATTAATCACGAAGACTTTCCCTAATGCTCGCTCACAAACGCACGATACCCACATGAAAATACAATAAAAATTTACATGAAATATACAACTTCGAGTCCATCGTCACTGGCTCGACAATACAAGTTTTAACTCTGACTGTGTCACGGTCGCTATCTCGCTCGTTAATCTCTACTGCTCTGCTTGACCTTCGCTCGGGTGAGCGCTAATTAGAATGTTCCTCAAGTCTTGCCCCCTAAGAGCTGAAAATAGTTGTCTTTAAGATAATATTCAAGTTTTAAATCACCACGCAAACTGGCGTGAAATTAGCTCACTGAGCTCACAAAGTATTAGACTTCAAATAATATATTAGAGCATTAAAAATCGCTACACAAACTGGCGTGAAGTTAGCTCACAGAGCTCCAAAACGAAAAGACCTCGAATAATATTAGAGCGTTAAAATCACTACGCAGACTGGCGTGAAGTTAGCTCATCAGAGCTCCTAACAGAATGACTTCGAATAATATTAGAGCGTTAAAATCATTACACAAACTGGCGTGAAGTTAGCTCATCAGAGCTCCAAAACGAAAAGACCTGGAACAGCGTCTCGTCGATCAATTTATTAGAAACTGACAGGGAGATGAAGAGTGGGTAAATTAAGAAAAATTTTCCAGAGTTTTCATCTCACACACACGGGACTAGTGTCAATCTTCATCAAATAATTCAAACGTCTCAGCGCACTCGTGCGGAGATAATTCTGATCGGCGGTTCTTTAGATAATCAATTCCGCGCGCTTTTTACCACTGACGCCATCCATCGCGTTGTATTGGCTTGGTCTCTCCTGATTGGGTGATTCAATCGTAGGTCGGTTGCAAGTAACTCGTGACCATCCCTTTATGATTCCAATTCTGGTGCAAGTTGTTACACAATTTGGCCTTGAACTCAAATTACCAGGCCGTTTTCAAGAATAGCTACCATGAGCTCCTTCTGTGGCAATCATTGCGACACGCTACCTTGCCTTTATCCTCGTCAACTTCCACAAGTACTGCCTGGGCTGCAGTAATAATAATAATAAATTATGAATACTTATTTATCGCAGATTAATAAGGGTTCAATATATACACACATAAACATTGATATATACATATTAACAAGGACACGTGATAAGGCAGGCTTAGGCTATATCTTTAAATCTAAATTCTGTATCCATTGCAATGCTGTAGGTGTGGCCAACAGAAAGTCAGACCGATTACCATCAGGGCTGGATTTACCAACAGGCCCCATTGGCCCCGGCCTAGGGGCGCACCATGCTGAGGGGCGCAAGTTTAAGAGTTCTTTTTACAGTTCAAAAATAGACTAACAGACTTTTATAACTTATGATTTTTTTAAACCAATTTCGTATAATTTTATGATTTAAATTAAATTTTCATAAATTTTGACATTTTTCCAATGTATATTTTGGCCATCATTTTCCAACAAATGTTTTGCAACAGCAGATTTTTCGACTTCAGCTTTAGAACAGGGATGTTTTCTGATTTATTAGGAGAACATTTAAGTCTTGAATATTAATATCAGTTTAATTTGAATAATTCATTATGCATAGTTGTAGGTTTATTTATTTATTTATTTATTTATTTATTGCCACAACAGGGCAGTGCCCCAATTACAGTAGCAAACAATTAAACAATTGTTTACACACAGATAATACATGAAAATACATTAAAATACAAGAAAAAATACATTAGAATACAAAATAAAAATTGAAAATTAAAAATTGATAATTGAAAATTAAAACTTAAAAATTAAAGATTAAAAATTGAAACTTAAATCTAAAAAAAAGAAATTGTTAACAAGGAATATACACAAGTTCAAGTCGCAATAACAGTAAATGAAGCATGATTTTTAATATTTGGTCACATAATGTAAAACTAGATACATATCTTAAGGTACTAATACAATAGCAATGGAAGATGGTAAGAAAGTGAAACCTAAATTTAATATCTTCGTTGTAGTGAATCAATTGACATCTAAAACTACGTGCAATTGCCTTCTATAATTTAGCAAGGACATTCCAAAATCTAAATTGTTGTCAGCTGAGAGCTTGTTGTAAGTACAGCACATATTCAATATCGGTGAATTTTTATGGAAATTTGTATTAGATTTTTTAACTATTAGAAATTCTCGTTTTCGGAGACATTTCTTTCTCACATTGAAATTTATTTGCTCTAAAGTTTCACTCGTGTCTGAGATACCATTGATAATTTTATACAAATATATCTGCTGAGCAATAAGCCTGCGTGTTGAAAGTTTAGTCATTTGGAATTCTGATAACAAGTTAGAGTAAGGAATTCTACAACGGATGGCTGATACAGAGTACTTCTTGTAATATAGGAAGCGTAACAGTTTCTTTTGCAGCCTTTCTATGTTTTTTATATGTGACTCGTACATTGGAGACCAGACTACCGCATTAAACTCCAGTTTACTTCTCACATATGCATTGAAGAGCGTAATGATTGTCTTTGCATTCGTCAACTCCTTGGAATTTCTAAAAATAAAGCCCAGAGTTCTAAGTGCATCATTCACTACCTTATCAATATGATATTTGAAACTCAAATCATGATTTATATACAACCCTAGATCCTTGACCGTATTCAGTCTAGTTAAAAGATTTCCATCCATTCTGTAGCTCGATTCCAAGCATTGTCTTTTCCGACTGAAGATGATGAAATTACATTTTTTTATATTAAAAAATAAGTCATTGTCTAGGCTCCATTTGTGAATGTTATCTATATCATTTTGCAATTTCTGGACATCCTGCTCATTTTTAATAACTCTGTACACTTTTAGATCATCAGCATGTAGGATACATTTTGATTCTTTAATAGAAATGGGAAGATCATTTATAAAAATCACAAAAAATAACGGACCCAAATTTGAGCCTTGTGGCACGCCAGACTTAGCAATGTAGGTGTAGGAATTAGCTTCACTATAGGACACATACTGTTTTCTCTTTGATAAGTAAGATGCCACTAATTCTAACATTTGATTCGAGAATCCTAAGGCTGATAATTTCCGTAATAATATACCATGATTAATATTGTCAAAGGCTTTTGAAAAATCAGTGTAGATGGCATCAACTTGATATCGAGAATCTAATGCATTCGAGACAATCTGTACAAAGTTACACAGATTTGTAGTTGTTGATCGGTTTGGAACGAAGCCATGTTGAAAATTACTTATATATGGCTTTACATGATTGAGAATTCTATAATAAATAATTTGTTCGAAAACCTTGGCAGGTACAGAGATGATCGTTATTTGTCTGTAATTCTCAATTTGAGAGGAGTCACCGGATTTGAAGATGGGACATGCTCTGGATAATTTCCATATTGCTGGAAATGTGCTATGTCTTAGAATGAGATTGAACAAGAGAAACAGTGGATATTTTATGACATCAACACAGGCCTTTATAATATATTGAGGTATATTATCCGGACCACTGCACTTTTTATGCTTCAATTTCTTGATGGCAGTTTCAACTTCTTTTATGGTTATGGCTTTTATGAATAATGAATGAGAGGTGATTGTTGGGATCATTGTTGTATGTTCATCGAGTGCATAAGATGTTGTTTTACCTTCATATACTGCTTTAAAAAAATCTGCAAATCCATCTGAAATTTCCTTATTCGTTTTTAACAAGTTTTGGCCAAGTTTCATCTGTTGATAATACGCCCTAGTTTTTACCTTTCTATTTTTAATATAATTCCAGAATTGTTTGGGATCTTCCTGCATTAAATTTTCAGAGTCATTTATATATTTCTTATATTCAGTGTCAATCAAAGCCTTGGTTATTTTTCTTAATCTGATAAAATTTTCCTTGTGGAATGAAGATGATTTCATTTTCCTTCTATGATAATCCTTCAATTTCAAATTTTTGATAATATCTAAATTAAACCAACTAGGGTATGAACGTTTTCTATGCGTTTTTATGAAAGGTACAGTGTCATTAAATACTGCATAAATGTTGTCATAGAAATACTCAACTGCCTTATCAATGTCATGAAATGTATCAAGATATTCCCAGTTAGTTTCATTCAATAACCTATACATTTTATTGAAATCTGCTCGTTTAAAATTATAAATCATAGTAGAAGTGGCCTTACTAGAACCCATGCGTACATTAGTTAGACTTAGCTCAATAGACAATGCGGGATGGTGGTTATCCTCTCCTACTGAGGGGATACATCCCCTACTGACCGACACGATCTTGGGTAAGTTAGTGAGTACCAAGTCTAGAGTTCTGGAATTTATGTTCTGGATATCATTTAGAGAATGTAGGTTATGTAATGACATAAAATTGAATAAGGCTCTTTCTTGGGAATCACCATTCAGAAGATCTTGATTAGCACCCCTCACTGTGGGAATATTAAAGTCACCTGCGATTATAATATTGGTACCAATAACATTGTAATGCTCTCCTAGATTAATATAAAATTTATTATAAGTATCAAGACATGAATTTGGTGGAAAATAAACATTAAAAATATAATAAGCCTTATTATTCATCAGCACTCTAATACCTAACGCTTCATAATTTCCATGCTCAGAGTAAATTTCATTATAATTTATGTCATGTCTCACTGCAATTAAAACTCCACCGCCTCTTTTCCCTACTCTGTCTTGCCTAATGACATTGTAGTAGTCGTCAAACAGCTCCGCGTTGTATACTGATTCCGAAAGCCAAGTCTCTGTCACGAGCACGACATCGTGCCTATTACTCAATATGCTCGTATAGAAATTATGTGTTTTTGTGTTCAAACCCCTAACATTTTGGTAATAAATTGAAAGAAACTGATTAGAATTATTCATTTTTACATTAGGCCTAAGTTGTTCACGTCTTCAATGCATTTCAGTTCATGTACAAATCTATCTCCATCTCTTTTCCTCAGTTTAATAGCACCAGAGTTATCTATCCACAGGAACGCATAGCCTCTTTCACGTTTGACTTTTCTAGCTAGGCTAAACACCTGCCTTCTGAGTGGTGTCAAACTCTGGTTAACATAAATGGGGTTGTTAACAGTATAACCTAGATGTGTTGTATTTAGGTTGCGTTTTACTTTCCGTTTCTGGATGAATGTTTCCTTATCCGCTCGCCTGACGAATTTCACAACTACGCCCGCCGGGGTGTTTTGTTGATTTTGTGGGGATTTCTTCAAGCGGTGGCAGATATCAATCTTGTCAGCATCAATTGCGACATCTAGTGCTTGTCCAACTCTCCTAACTAGTTCGTAGGTATCCTCGTTAGGTGTCTCTGGGAGTCCAAAAATCTCGACCGTATTTCTTGTTCCGTACTGATTGAGATCTTCGACTTCCCGCTGCGTGTCTTTCAGTTGCCTTCTCAGTGCTGACGTTTCTTCCTTCAAAGCGTCCATTTGGTTCATACAAGCCCTGATTTGCTCACTCTGATCCTTTATCAGTCTACTATTTTCATCCAATTTTTCATGGGTCAGGTCTAAAGACTTACCCAGGTCCTTTTCGGTCTGAGAATTTCTTTCCTTTATGTTGGCAATATCTCCTTTCATTTCCACAATGTCAGATTTGATGCTCATTATCAGTTCATACAGTTCCCGCATGGACGGCAGTGCTCTTGTACCTGTTAGTTGCCGCTCCACACCGTCAGGTGTCAGCACCACACAGTCACCACATCGCCAGTCACGCACATTGACTTTCGAATGTTTAACATCACTTTCATTTAATTTCACACACTTGACATGAAACCAAAACTGACATTCACTACATTGGATTTTTGATGCATCCTGCTTCGTAACTGGTTTATTGCATGCCTTGCAAACACCCATTATTGTGAATATCGAGAGGTGAAGGTCAGAGAGTATGATACACTCCTTCAAGTTCTTAAGTTGGCAGTACTACAATAAGCCCAAACAGTTCTTTATTTTCTGCAATCTAATCTCATATAAAAACGTTCAGTTTCTTTTACCAGTTCAATTTAACAACAAAACAATATTGAACTTGAAATTGCTATTACTTACTGCGCACGTCGATCGAGTCTGTATTCATTCAACGTATTATTTCACTTTATTAGCATAATTTTCACGGAGCACACCTACACACGACCTCACTGACCCGCCATTTTAACAAGGTTGTGAGATGTAGTGTATCTGAATATCTGTAAGTGTATAATGAGTCTTAAATGGTTTAAACTTATTTTAATATCTCATTGGCCTATTTATTTATAGTTTATATAGGCCTGTACAAATTTAGAAACAGCTGATTCTCTCATTATTTTGATTTATTTAATTGATTTTACTTCACGATACATTAAAATAAAATAAAAATTACCTTCACAAAGACCTTTCTGAGGTCAAAATTCTCCCTCCTTCACGATGGCATGATGAGGGGGCGGCAAAATCGCACGGGCCTAGGAGCGCATAAAATCTAAATCCGGCTCTGATTACCATGATATGCGCTTCTATGGCATTCACGAACAACGTGGTGAACTGACTGTGAAGGAGCACCGCAGTCACAATGGGGAGAAGGAATTTTACCCCATTTGAAGAGTGATTCAGCACAGACTCCGTGGTTAATCCGGATCCTATTGAGGGCAGACCATGTTCTTCTTGGCAGGTCAAAACTGGGTGCAGCGCTATCTCCAATTAAATCACTCCAAAATTCAAGGTTGATGTTGGTGCTCCATTCATTTCTCCATTGGATATTCGGCTTAAAATTACATGTGGCGGTACGTTTTGAGGATCCAACCAACCTCTGAGCTGACTACTTAACAGTCGGACATACACTCAGCGGCCAAAGGCCATGGGAAGGCACGGAATATGATGTTAATTACGAGTGGCACGTCCGTGAGCCCTCAAAACGGCAGCAATACGGCGAGGCACCGACTCTACAAGAACTGAGTTCCTGGCTCCCAACATTCAACTGGCGGTGATCTGACTCACAGTAGTCCTTCGATCGCCCCGTATGGTTCTGCTGAGGTGACGTGATGTCCGCTCGTTAAACACAAGGGCGTATATAAAGGGGGGGGGGCGGGTCCCCCTCCCCCGAAATTGTTGTCACATATATTATTTGTTTATGAATTAAAACATTAAACACCAATGTAATCTTGCACTATTGTTACTAACTGACGTATGGCAACGTTGCAAAGCAAGGTACTATTGTTACTAAGTGACGTATGGCAACGTTGCAAAGCAAGGCGAAGTTAGAGCGATGTAAACAGTGTGACAATCTTATGTGTAACAACATAACCTCTTATTACTCTGCAGTGCCTTCGCTCTTACGAAAGAACCAAGAAAAGCAACAAGTGCCCTTGAAGCGTGTGACAAAAGTTTTTTCCCTACCTTTTATACCCTTATCAAAATGTTGGCAAATTTGCCTCTCTCTCTGTAGCTACTGGTACTGACGAACGGAGTTTGAGTTGGTTGAAAACATACTTAAGAAATTCTACTTCTGAAAACAGACTCAACGGTCTAGTATTGTCATCTATTCACAGAGACATACATCTCACTGACGATGAAGTTAAGAACCGAATGCTTCAAAAAACCTAGACTTTATATTCTAGTGTGAGTTGTAAATAAAACAGTAACATTAATTCCTTCCATGTAAATACTATCAAGTGAGCAAGATGATTGTATTAATAAGTATCATAAAATGGTCCTAGTTGTGTTTGACATTAACCAAACATAAAACATCACAACAAATTGGTAGAAAAAGTGGTGCCAGATAGCCTTAAAACTCATCATTTTGCACCAAATTATACAAAAGTTTCCCGGGGACAACTCCGGACCCCCTATTCTTTGGGCCTATACCATGCCACCTCCGTTTGGGCACCCCCCGAAATAAAACTCTATATACGACCCTGGTTAAACACCTATAGTAGTCCCGTGCGGAGGTTAACTCGGATGGTAACATTATCTCTGCGACATTGAAGACACTGTTGACCTCGGAAACCCAAATTAACGTTTAATCTCTGAAATGCTAAGACCCATGCGCCGTGCGCCAATGATCATCCAACCTTCAAAGTCGGTTAACTCGCGACGTGTTGCCGTCTTCACTACACTCGTCTGCTCCGCCGCAGTTAGCCGCAACACGGCACATTTTCTCATAGGACTATCCTTCCCGTGACTTTTGGCCACTACGTGTATTAATACACATAAAAGGTGGCAGCAAAAACAACAAGTAGGTCCGTGAAGAGCTATACAGCCTATTTTCATATATCGTACTCATATGAATTGCCTCTATCAGCATACAAAATTTCAGTTTTATTGTTCTAATAGATTCGTAGATATTGAGAAGCGTCTAAATATTTCAGTTGGTCGCCGTGTTGGATTTTTATTTATGTACTATTACATGAAGATTATTGTGTACGTGTGGTATTCAAATGTCAATAGCATGATTAGGATATATGAGGTAAAAAACGAGATTTTAATATTTCGCACAGCTGCCATCTTATGCTTATGAAAAAACTTGAAATAAACTAGATGCCAGTGGATTAACATTTGTGTAAACATTTACTGTACAAAGTTCCACTGCACTCAGATGGTTAAATCGCGAGAAACGTCCACTTAAATATTTATACTTCGTGACGCCGCCATGTTGGATTTGTGCTCACCAGGTTATTGAAAGTCCTATAGATGAACGTATGTTCATAGCCTCTATGAACATAAAATAAATCAGTTTGATTGCTGCAAATGATTCGTAGATACTGAGAATCGTCTAAATATTTCGGATGGTCGCCATTTTGGATTGTAGTATGTATAGGCCATATAGTTATGTACCATGAAGAAAAATTATTGCGTAGCTTCATTATTCATACTTTCACTTCGATCGCATGATTACGACACAAGAAATAAAAACTTAATTTTAAAATTTCGCACAACCACCATCTTGAGGTTATGTAAACAATTGAACTAAATTAGATGCCAGTGCATTACAATGTGTATAAACATTTGCTGTACCAAGTTTCATTGCGTTTGGATGATTACATCGTGAGAGAAGTCTATTTAAAACTTTCAAATTCGCTTGGCCACCATGTTCGTTTTGTAGTTAACAGGTTTATGAAAGTCTCACAGATGAACTTCTAGTAGTGCCTTTTATCTCCGTAAAAACATCAGGGTGATATCAGTAATAATTTCGGAGATATAGAATGCCAGTGAAATATTTCGCACAGCCGCCATCTTGAGGTTATAGAAGCAATTGAACGAAATTAGATGTCGCTGCATTACAATGTGTATAAACATATACTGTACCAAGTTTCATTACGTTTGGTTGATTAAATCGCGAGAAACGTCTATTTTAAAGTCACAACTTCGCTTGGCCGCCATGTTGGTTTTGTAGTTACCAGGTTTACGAAAGTCTGATAGGTGAATTTCTAGTAGTTCCCTTGATCACCGTACAGAATTTCAGGGTGATATCGGTAATAGTTTCGGAAATATTTAATGCTGGTGAAATAGTTCGCATAGCCGCCATGTTGGATTGGTGAGACGGAATACACTTTGAAGGATCGAGGTCGGCCGAAATGGTGCTATGACCTTACCGAGTTTCATTGAAATCGCTCCAGCCGTTTAGAAGTAATTAGGGGGACACACACACACGCACACACAGACACGCGGACAAAAGGTGATCTCATAAGCCTATTTTTTCATAAAATGAAAATAGGCTAAAAACACAAATCGTTAGAAGAGTTGGTTGGTTGGTTCGTCAGTTTAGGGGCTGATACAACGCGGTCATGTAGCCCCGTGTTCTTTGGGTGTGTGTAGAATATGTCTGATAACCGGTGTTAGTGTGTGTATTAGTGTGTGTTATCTGTGATTCAGGTAAGGAATGCAGACGATCAATTTCAAATGAGGCGTGAAAATGAAAGATTCGTTGCGTATCGGATAGCACTGTTGGTTGTCACCGCGGAGGCTCGGGTTCGATTCCCGTCTCTGCCAAGAAATTTAATTCTGGTCTAAGGGCTGGAACGGGGGTACACTCACCCTCCTGAGGCAAACCTTTGAAGATGTGGGTTCGATTCCCTCCTCAGCCATCCTGGAAGTGGTTTCCCGTGTGGTTTCCCACTTCTACTCCAGGCGAATGCCGGGATGGTTCCTAAAATAAGGCCACGGCCACCTCCATCCCAATCCTCATCTGAATTACAAATACACACACTAATACAACCATCACAATAATACAGGTAATCAGATAAATTCCACACACACCTAAGCACACAGGGCTACATGACCACGAAGTCGCAAAGCCTCGAAATGAATCAACAACAACTCCCCAGAGCTCAGATATCCTAACACCGTTGAGGTTGAAAGAGAAAAAGAGATGACCAAGGGAGATCAACGTGAAATATGGACGAATGGAGCCCAGCACAAGTGGAAGTAATGCCGGACTCAGCTCGTGTCACGTGGTTGCCAATCACCGTCCCACAAAGTGTGAGCCCCTTGTGGAGATGTATTTAAGTGTGATAGTACGCAATATTTTACTATAGCACAGTTTTTATTAATTTCAGAGCTACAACTGTGCCGACGACCGAGTTAGCATCTCACCCACAGGCGATGACTCGTTGGTCGACGCTCATGTATATTGCGGTGGAGGCGCCTTCTCCTTGGAGTCGGAGAGCGAATACATGACCATGGTGCTCCAGTCTAGTCGATACAGTAATGGTGGCTACTTCCATTGCAACATCACTGGCATTGTACCCACTCCACAATGCAAGTGTGGTGTGAAGAAACAGGTATGTTCACCATAAGACCAGCCACATCTTTCTTATGTAACATCACTGTCATTCTACCCACTCCACAATGCAAGCGTGGTGTGAAGAAACAGGTATGTTCACTATAAGTCCAGCCACATCTTTCTTATGTAACATCACTGTCATTGTACCCACTCCACAGTGGAAGTTAACGTGAACAATCTGGTATGTTCACTATAAGTCCAGCCACATCTTTCTTTTGTAACATCATTGTCATTGTACCCACTCCACAGTGGAAGATAACGTGAACAAACAGTATGTCCATCATAAGTCCAGCTATATATTTCTTATGTAACATACATTACTGTTTGTACAAAGTGAAACACCAAGGACAAGAGATGTGACCACATTACACTTTATACCACAGATTAGGGACATGACAATACATTACTGATTAGAAGGACAGTCCGGTACATGCTCGTTGACGGTCGATCTTCAGTACGGCGTCGCGCCACCACGTGCGGCACTCAGAGCCGATAGACGTCGTAGCATGGAATCATACAGCGCTTGAATACACTGCTGGAGAATACCGTCCCACGCGGTTTGTGGGCGCGTCCACAAAGCATCAACAGTGGTGCCAGGTGGACCTGAACGAACAAGTTGCCAATCGACCATATCCCAGACAGGTTCGATGGGCGACATGTCAGGCGAACCGGTAGTCAGGGAAGCAGAGGTATTCATCGTTCTGCGAAGAAGGCTTGCACATTCCTCGCCACATGCGGGCGGGCATTGTCCTGCTGAAATATGGACTGTGGAACGGCCAGCAAGAGGGGCAGTGCCGCGGGCTGTAAAACTTCCCTGATGTAGCGGTCACTGTTCAGATTGCCCGCAAGACGTACGAGGCGCTATCGCCTGTTGTAGGCAATTGCGCCCCAAACCACTACACCTGGTGTTTGTCCGCAATGCCGCTCAACAATACAGTCTGCCTGATTCCGTTCTCCACGGCGGCCATCACTGTAGAACAGGTTGAAGCGGGACTCGTTCGAAAACACTAATTTCGCCACTCAGCCTGCCAGTGTCGGCGTGAACGTGCCCATTGTAGTCGGAGGCGTCGGTGGTTCCCAGTCAATGGAAGCCGACGAAGTGGTATGCGTGCTACCAGTCCTGCCCTCAAAAGACGGCGCCGCACCGTCGACGCAGACATGTCCACCCCCGTTGCAGTGCTCCAATGTCGAGCCAACACCGAGGACAACGCTGTTCTGTCCGATACGGCCATGAGGAGAGGAAAGGAGTCGTCTCGCGCTGTGGTCACATTGCGTCGTCCTGTACCCTGTCGTCGCTGTGTACGGCCCTCCTCTCTCCACTGGATCCACATACGGCTTACTGTTGACGCAGCGTGCCCTGTACGAGCCGCAATGTCCCGGAACGACAGACCCGCCTCCCGGAGCCCAAGCATTCTGCTCAGTTCAACCACACTCACATGCTGATCGTCCACCCTGTGATGTCGGCGAGACATCGTTGCTCTCGCTTACACGTTTCCACTTGGTATGACGGCCCCACGCCGACAGAGCTGTGCGGAACACTGACCTGTCCGGTCCCAAGACAGAGGGCACTGGTGGGCCAATGTGCACGCCATCTCTCTTCGATTTCAATCACTTAGTATGGTACCGCAGGCCTACACGACCCCTGTTCTGGGAGTGACTCCGACCATTTCTTCTGGATGTTTCACTTTCTACATACAGTGGTGTACAGTAGTATTGCACAGTTCAGTGCGGAGCGAAGAAAACTGATTCAATTAACTTACTGCTTAAATTGAAAATCTGTATTCATTGAAAGTGTTCGTAGCTTGACACGAACTTTGAAAAAACAAGAGATGGTGATAGGCGATTCCTCGCAGCTTTTAACAGTTCCTTCCACGCTCACTTTCTCAATTTACACATGGTCGCATATTTTAGTATGAGAACCTCAAAATAAAGCAACGGAGTGTTTTGTAAAATCTCCTTACTTCAAGAACTGCTGATTTTCTTGTGAGTCTTTTGATTGCCCCCTCGTGGTTTGGCTGTTTGGCTATTACCCCTAGCCCGAGCAAGCTCGGTACTTGTCATAATCTGAGGATGGAGAAGGATTGCAGAAAAACTGAAGTCCCCAGTGATGCTAACTTCAGTCTAACGCTAACAAGTTGCTCTTTTAGGACATTCTTGAAGATGGAATTGATATTGCACTATGGATTTATCTACTGGGATAGCTATACTAACTACAGATGGAGAGGGAGATCCCTTAATCTCGGGTAGTAACGGGTAATGCTGGAGAGGGAGATCCCTTAATCTCGGGTAGTAACGGGTAATGCTGGGAAATTTTGGCGCCTACTATCCATAGCACATCATCTTACTAGCTACAGCAAATATAATGTTGCATCCGGGGGATGCACCCTCATCCCTCTATTATCTACAAATACATCCATCCCCACATAACCGCATTATAGAAATTCTACTACACATCTCATAGCAACAACCTTCAATGACCCAGCAACTTGGACTCCAACGACCCCCGGCTAGCTCCGCACATCCTGTGAAAAGTGCAATTATGCACACTCACCAATAAAAGGTTATAAAACGGTGGAGGTGAGGTAACTCCAGGTCAGTCTGCCTCAGTGTCATCTTGTGCCAGACCACTGCAGAACGCCACTCCACCGAAGGGTAAGTGTCTCAGTGATCTACACTCCTCACGCACACAGTCACACTTTCGCCCCTTATTGTTTGAATTGTGATAGCATTAAGTTTAATAACTGCTCTGCAAATTCTAGAAGTACTCCCAGTTGAAAGTACCAATTAAAGCCATTCCTTTTACAAGTATCTGGTCATCTAGTTTATTTGCCTAGTGTTAAGATCCTACCCTTTTTTCCCCGTTCCCGGTAGGATTCAGGGAACACTTAATTGATTGCTCCGTGGCGCTCGTAGTCAGCCACGCGCCTAAGTCACTCTTCACGTGTCTCGCTCTTAGCGCGAGCCGCGCCCACGTTTGCATTATTCCAAGTAGCAGCCGCTCAGCTGCTCGGAACCTCTTGCAGCCCTTAACACAGAGACCGTGCCCGCGAACTACCCAACCATACAGCACAATTGGGAGTTCTCCTAGCGAGCCCCGTCCACGCTCTTGGACTGCTCTACACGCTAATCTCCAGCATTTCCCCAAATTTCCTTTTCTCCTCCCTCTGAACACTACATTGTAGAGGGTCCCCACTCAGGTCCCCTACAATAAGATGGAATTTTCTAGAAATAGGACGAGCAAAACAAAGCGAGCCCGAAAATGTATTGTCTTAGACAATTACACTAATGAAATAAAAAATACACACTTAAATTTGGCTAAGCTCGATAAATTAAATAAATAGACTAAACTTGAAAATAAATATCCCAATTAGGTCACTGACCTTGCTGTTTAAATGAAATTATGGTAAAACAACCTAATTACTTCTAGGAGTTTTCAAAATCAAAGAAATAAAATTTCGCTTTTGAACGAAATTAAAATTATGAAATTGGCTCACAGAACACCCTGTTCTGCCTTGGAATTGAATTATATAGACACATTTTACTCTATACATTGACTCCTATCAGTCCTATCTCCCTATTATTACTAATCCTAAACATAACACGCAAATGGAAATACCCTGCCTTCTATTATCGAGTTCTATACACTATTTAAATTAATAAAATATTTACATCGCTTCACTCACATTCGTGTTCATAAATTCTCCTGAGAGAATATCTCTCTCCCATTCACTATATCACACAGGTTTCGCTCTGATATCACTACCTTTCTTATCGTGATGTTTCAAATGTATTTTCCTGTCTAAATTAACGAAGCAGTTAAGCTCATTAATCGTAAAATGTCATGTTCCAGGATAATAATCATAAGATAAGTTCAACTGAACGTTACCAATTTTTAGATACATTTCCTTTACAAAAAGTATAACTCTGAACGAAATAAACAGCTGTTTCACATTTATTTCAAACGTAACCTTTACCTTATCAGAGTGCGGCTTCGGTGGCGTAGTTGGTAGCATGCTGAACTGCTGCGCCCAAGATAGCGGGTTCAAACCCGGCCAAAGTCGTCGGATTTTTTAAGAGCGTTAAAATCCTTCAGTGTGCCTTCCGTCGGAGGGGAAGTAAAGCAGGCGGTCCCATGTCATAGATGTATGGCATGTAAAAGATCCTTCTACAGACTAAACTTGTGTGAAGCTAAATTGTTAGGTTAGATTACGTCGGAACGCGCTATCAAAATTCCAACGTTCACCACGAGGTATCATTGATATCTGGTAGCGAAAGTTGGAACTACTTGAAATTGAACGGTACTTGCAGCTCACCCTAAGGGTGTCCGCTGGAAGCAGACTCAGGCGAGCCGAACAAGTCCTCGGACACTTCCGGCACTAAAAGCCATACGATAAATAAATAAAACCTTATCAGATGTGGCATAAATCTTCACATACTCTTCTTAACAACATATTCGGTACATACCTTCCTATTTGTGGAAATACCTTTTAATATTTGAAGTTCCATAACAATGTCGTCGTAACCAAACTTTGGAAGCACACTATATATTCCATAACATAAAATCCTGCATACAACTGTCTATCAAATGTGGAATAAATCTGCACATACTACACAGAAAAACCCTTGTGAAAGAATACTTCATTGTACAATAATAGAGACGACTTTCAATTACCATTAAGTTCTACAGATTTCTGTTTAATAATACTGTACATCGTTTAAATAACCTTGCAATTCCATATAACTTAAAGATATTCAGCTGCAAACGGATTACTCCGCTGCAATACAAATATTCTCTCCTCATTCTTGTCAATCCTGAATTGTTTAAAAACAATTAAATACACGACAAATGTTTGAATGAAAACATCGTCAGGTTTCAATGTAACTTGGTCACCTTAATTGAATAGACAATCTTCTAGCTATCTGTCGTGACTACATCGTGTCACCATTAATAATGAAATTCACACCTATGAGTCTTATGGATCCACATATCCATTCCAAAGTAAACTATTTGAAAGTAGGATCATCATCCTATCAAAAATCCTGGCTTCTATAAACCTGCTTTACAATCCACAAATACCTATGTCTTCACTACTATCAAACCTCGCAAATAATACTAATTATAATCCTGAAAAATGCTAATATCAGTCTACACAGGGCTTTCTATCTGGCGGAACGCACCGGAACGGCGTTTTGGAACCTCTTCGTGGATACAAATCTCTAAAAGTATTTAGACTTCAAATACGTTTTTTTTTCAGGTTAAGGAATTTAAAAAATATTATTTTTACTGTTCCCACGCTAAATAACCTTAATTGAAAAGGAAATATCGTTTATCGCCTTGTTATTTCGAGAATCGAAATCAATCGAAATCGTAAACATTCTTCCGGTTTGCGGGCAGCATGGATATACGGTATTCGTTCTTGTTCTTTCTTTGCTCACTTTGTAGCTGTTTAGTATATTGGTCCCAGTTCTAGTTACGTTTCATGTGTATTGCCCTCAATATAGAGTATGCACTGTTGTTCGTTGATGTATTGTGTTTGTTGCATTCTCATCCGTAGTTTGGACTACTCCTTACGCGGCAATAGATATAACCTAAATCTGACGACCACGAGGCGAGAATGAAAAGAATTTCAGAATATTTTTCTGTGCCTAACTCCAAACGCAAAAAATTGTCCAAGCAGATCATCAGTCCATCAAGCTGGAGTATCATCAAACTCAAGTGTGGAACTTGAAGCAACAGATGTGTCGACGAGTTCCATAACGGTCTGTACCTAGGTAAACTTCAGAGTGAATTTCAAAGTCTGTGGCTTATAAAGAACGATTTTGTCAAGAAAAACGATTGGTTGTATTTTCATGACGGCAAGTTAGGTTGCTCAGTGTGCAAAAAAGTTGGAAGTTTAGGTGTACAGAAGAATGTGGGAATGCGACTATCAAAAGAGCGGATAAACTGTGAAATTGTGTCTTATGGAGAAAATCGTAAACTTAAGCTAATATCTCTCAGGAAAAATATTTTAGACCACAAAGAAAGTGCTGGACATAAAAGTGCTAAAAAATAACTGAATAAGGGAAAAAAGAAAATCTTGAGACAGTATGACTAAAGTCATTCGAGAGAGAAAAGGAAATTACTTGTAAAGCAATTCGTACTGCTTATAAGGTGGCAAAAAAGAACCAGTCTTTCTACAATTTTGAAACCGATATTGATTTACAAGTATTGAACGGGATTGATATGGGGAGAATTTTACATTCAAGTAAGGCCTGTATAAATATAGTAAACCACATAGGCAGTGAAATGAGAACAAGATTGATAAAAATATACTTGATTCATAGAGCAAGTTCTCTCTTATTCTTGATGAATCAGCTACCGTACTGTAAGTCAAAAGTCTCTTCTGATAGTATATGTTCGGACCTACGTTGAAGAAATAAAAATGGCAGAACTGGTCAACCTTTTCATTGATTTAATTGAGTTGGATGACATAACAGCAATTGGAAATTACAAAAGCTTGCTGTCTTCTATAGGAGCACTAGCGTTCACAGAAGTTTTTCTAAAGGAAAATTTCGTTTCACTGACGTGTGATGGTGCCGCAGTAATGTTCGGAGTTCGTGGAGGAGTTTCAAAACTTTTCAAAGACAGATTTCCTGCCATTGCTTTGTGGCATTGTGCTAGCCATAGACTGGAATTATCAGTAGGCTACACGGTGTTGTGAAAGAGGTTTCTGGCATCAATAGATTTAAGAGTTCTATGGACAAATTATATGTTATGTATCATGCCTCTCCAATGAATGCAAGGCAGCTCCAGTAATGTGCAGGTACACTGGAGATGCAGATTTTAAAAATTGGAAGAATTCTGTCCACAAGGTGGGTTGCATCCAGCTATAGAACTGTTTGGGCTGTTTGTCAGGATTTTGAGGCACTGGTACTTCATTTTGAAAGATGTAAATCAGAAGATGCTTGTGACAGAAACGAACAATTAATTCCGTGAAGAACTAAAGCTTAATTTCATATAACCTACTTATGTTAATTGCCACTATCAACATACAACATTTCAGTTTGATTGCTGTAATAGATTCGTAGATATTGAGGACCGACTAAATTTTGCGTATGATCGCCATGTTGAATTTTTATATAATGTAGGTCTGTACTGCCCCCGTAATTGAATTATATGGAGACCACGGTGGCTATATTTGAAATTATAAGGAAAGTTATGGCTGTCATAGTTATGACGTGGGTAGTCATGACGTAAGCACGGATGACGTAAATGTTATGCCAGCAGGCTACTTGAGCTGAGATTCTCAGTGACGTCAGCATTTAGTCGAGAATGTTCCAAGATTTACGACGCAGTCGCAGGAAACGAGGAATTCGGCTGAGGAAGAAACTATGCTATTGGAGGAGAGGCATGAACCAATCAACGATAGTTTAAAGGAAGACGGAGACTGCTAAAACTATGGTATTTTTATTACTTTTGGAATGCAGAATTGTGGAAATCCATTTGCAGTAAAAGCATTGATTTGGAATTTTGGTGAAATTTATTTTCAGTTTTTGAATTTTGAAAATCCGTCATGTATTAACGAAGTTGGGACTTCTAGCGATGACGCAGTATCACGCTTTGGAAGGGATGGTAACGCCCCTCGAGAAGTTAATAAAAGGGCTTGCGCAGAAGAGAGGAGCCCCTTTCGTTCTCTGATCATTCTGAGATCTCATTCTCAGATCATCGAAGTATAATTGTGAAAGTTCTTTTCTTATACATTCATTATAGTGAGACGTCGAAGTGAACAGCAGTGAAAGGAATCGTCTTTATAACGTGTGGCGAGGCCACTATATTAACGAGATCCAAGTCAAACTAGGTGAAGTTGAAACGGACCTTAGAAAGCTTCTACAAGTTTAGCTTCGAACAGTTAGCGGTCTCCGATAAGCTAATTGCATTGTGTAGTGCTTCATAAAGTAATAGAGAAAAGCTGAACAATTTCGACCGATTAGTTCGAAAGATATTAGCAGTTTTATACGACTGAGAAAAGTGATTATCTCGCCACAAGAGAAGCACTTTCGTATAGCCAGAATCAAAGCAACGGCTGACGCTGCGAGTGGAATAGAAAGACTTCAGATTGCTTGGTTACACAACGATACAGTATAATGGAGCAAGTTAATACGGCAGTTTGTTCTTCTGACTCTACAACCGAAGAGCAGATGGAAGGCTAAGGGCTTATTGCAATTGGGACATACTTCAACGGAGTAAGATAGCGACATGGAACTTCGCTAATTGCTATTCCACACAAGCGAACATGCGGTGAATACCATCTACACCCATGTTTCGTAATTAAAGGCTGAATACCATCGAACAGCCATAGAAACAATTTCATACTCTGAATATGAATAATTTCTTCGGAAATTTCTACAAAACTTCATGGCGATTGTCGACTGGAACTTCAGGGAATTTGTCAAGAGAGGTCAGGGTGGACCCGACTCACAAAGAAGATTATTGCCGGAAGAATGTCTATTCGTCTTCGAGGAGCAGAGCGATTCACGGAGAAGGAAGCAGTTCGATTCTCCGAGGGTGCTATTTCCCATTTCGAGGATGGAGCTCAACTTTAACGTGGTGAAATGGATCCATCAGCAGTCTTCTTTGGGGAATTTTCCTCTGGAACGTCAATCGGCAGATAAGGTAGTCGTGAACGTTTATTGTATTTGAGTTTACTAATGATGTTTGAGCAACCATTTTTCCCATATTTTTATCCTCATGTGTTTTTGCCCTATTTTCTTGTTGAGATTCTTATTCTCAGTACACCTTGTTGAGTTTTGCATTTTTCGACGATTTATTAAGACATTGTTATGTCATGGGCATAGTTAACGATTTTGAATCAGTTGAGACTGATATTTAGAATTTTTAGTAATCAATATTTTTGTAGTCACGATTTGACTGTAAGTTAATGATTTTTAATGGCAGATTTAAATTCAGACAGCGAGGCATTTTATTAAAGTAATTCTACCCCAGTTTAATTACTTTGACCAATTTTCTGTCATCATCAAGAAGGAAGAACATTTAAATGATTTTAGAGCGTTAAAATCTCTTACGTTGTCAACGATCTTGGAAATACTAGTCGTTATTTGTATTGATTGCAACACAGACATTTATCGTCAGTTATGAATGAACATTGCATTATAGACACTTTTGTGAAAGAGTAACTTTAATAATGAATTTTTTGAATGCATTAAAGTCAAGAACTTTTGTTAGGAGTTTTTCTCAATTAGAGATTTATAGAACGATGTTTGCATTCCCCAGTCTAATTGGATTCTATTCGACTACTTTGCATTTTAGTCGCACTTTATTTGAAGATAGTATTTTTATACTACAATTTCTTTTAAGATGTTAATCTTAAATTTTGATAGACCAGACAGGCGTATATAAGCGTATTCACTATTAAATTTGTTTGTGATTGGCAAGTTTTGACTTCATTTCGGTTCATGAATGAAATCCACGAAGGTTAAATAGAAAAACAGTTTTGAAACAATTAATGATTATAAAATTTTTTAAGTGGAACTATGAATGTATAATCGCTAGTGCAGCGCGTGTTGAAAGTCGCTGAGATATAATGCCCTTGAATATGAAGGAAGTTCCCACAGGAATAAATGTTAAAGAATTATTTGTGGAAGTTTTGTAAGTTATGTGGAAGTTTAATACCATATAGATTAATATATGATGATTTTGGGCATATTTTTAATGCAGTTTGTGCATTAACTTGTTAGCGAAGGATTTTCCGCTGGAATAAGATTGTCATAGTTCGTTGAAAATAAATCAAGTGATTTACTGTTATAATTAACACGAGTTTTGAAAGAATTTGAGATAAGATTTTGAATGAAGGTTGCCGTCACAAATCATTATTAAAACCTTTATTAAACCAGATTGTGACACTAATATGTATAACTAACCTTCATTGGTCGATTATATAAATCACGATTATGAAAATTACCAACCGAATGAACATGTGGTTAATGTATTTATTAAATTAATAATTTAAACAATTTAAAATGTTAATATTGTAAATAATTGCTGTAAATATTTTTGAAAATAATGTAAAACGAGAGTGATGTTAAAGGCGTGCTTATAATATTTTTATTGTCTTTGACAAATATTATAAACAATTTCTAATTGTTATAAATAATTTATGTGATTTTGTTATAAACATTTAAGAGCTAATTAAACATTTGGATTGAAGTTAACAAATTTATGGAATTAACATAATGATTCAATAGGATGTGAGCAAAGTACTTGAAAGATTTGCGTAAATATAATGTGATCTGTCTTGTAGACAGATAAAAGTTTGAGAGAGCAAGCTGTATGTTACGTAACACAGCAGGTGTGTTAGTAGTCCATTTGACCAGGATGCAACAGGTTCGAGGGTAGCTCGCAGCTGGGCCAACATCTGGTTCACTGAGAGTGAGGTCGTCCACACTCCGGCCTTGCGACTATAAATACCGTTCTCATGTTTATTAAAAGGAAACCAAATGCTCTATATATGTCACACCCTGATGTCCTTTTCCAATCCAATAGTGTTATGAATATTACGTTATCTGGAGCTCTTGGGAGCTAAAATGTTTTATATTATGTTGTATAATAATTTTTGCAAGTCCTACAAGAGGACGTAGTCAGATTGACTTGGGCTACTGATAGCCACGTTGATTTTGTTGTGTTAGTAAAATCATACCCTTTATTAGAAATAAAGCATTTTGTACAGTTCAAAGTTCTCGTCTTCGTTCTGGCTCATTTTTAAATGTCATGGTGGAGGTTATTGTGTGAACAGACTTTTAGTGATCCTGTTGTCAACTCAAACCCCGAGATAATTAAGAGGTAAGTAACGGTAAGTATGAACCCCCGTCTATTTTGGTGTGTTCCACAATGATTTCCTGTGAACTTCTGTGCTCTTATCTCGATAGTATCTGTCAGTGCCATTTTCATTGATGTAGCTGAGCCGGTGCAATTGATAGTTGGCAATCCGATTGAGGGGGCGGATATCTGACAGCCTACTATCCAGGTAAACGGGGACAGTACCAAGTTTCATTGCGTTTGGATTATTAAATCGCAAGAAAAGTATATTTTAAACTTTCAACTTCACTTGGCCGACATATTCGTTTTATAGTTAACCGGTTTTTGAAAGTACTGTTACATGAAGATTATTGTGTACGTGTAGTTTTCAAACTTCAACCACATGATTAGGATACAAGAAGTAAAAGGAGATTTTAAAATTTCGCACAGCGGCCATCTTGTGGTTATGGAAACAATTGAAATAAATTAGATGCTAGTGGATTAACATTTGTATAAGGATTTACTGTACCAAGTGTCACTACACTCGGATGGTTAAATTGCGAGAAACGTCCATTTGAATATTTATACTTCGCGTCGCCGCCATGTTGGATTTGTGATCACCAGGTTATTGAAAGTCCTATAGGTGAACTTATGTTTATATCCCCTATGAACATTAAAAAAATCAGTTTGATTGCTGTAATAGTTCGTAGATATTGAGGTCCGTCTAAATATTTCGGATGGTCGCCATATTGGATTGTTAGACTATATGTATAGGCCATAGAGTCATGTACTGTCCCCGATATCAGGATAGTAGGCTGTCAGATCTCCGCCCCCTCAATCGGATTGCCAATAATCAAACGCACCGGCACAGCTACATCAATGAAAATGGCACTGACAGATACTATCGAGATTAGAGCACAATAGTTAACAAGAAATTATTGTGGAACACACCAAAATATACGGGGGTTCATACTTACCTTTTACTTACCTTTTAAATTTATCTCGGGGACTGGGTTGTCAACTGGATCACTTAAAGTATGCCCTCACAATAACCTCCACCATGATATTTAAAATGAACCAAAACGAAGACGAGAAACTTTAAACTGCACAATAATTTATTTCACATAAAGAATGAATTTAACAAAATAAAACAACAAAATCCACGTGGCAATCAGAAGCCATCGTCCACATAACCATGTCCTCCTGTAGGACTTGTATACTCTACATACAATGTTTCAGCTTTCTCAAGCTCAAAATAGCGTAAAAATAATAATGCACTTGGAATGGAAACGGGATTTGGGACGAGACACATATAGCAATTGTTTTGCGTGTTTATACACATCACATTTTATTTATAGCCACAAGGCAATTATGTAAACGTCCTTGGCCTCTATCATACAGTTTCCTGGCCAGCTGCGACACACCTGCATCGTCAAAGTGGACCCCACCTGTCCGTTCAACCCCAGCATATGCGAGTTACATCAGAGCCTAGCTCTCCTTCAAAACACGTTAAATGTCCACATCTCAACTCAAATATTATCACGCAAATGTTTTAAATGCTCCATTCAAACACCAGTGGATTACTCTAATAATCCCAAATCATGTTTAATTGTTCAATCCACTTGTTTAATTAGCGTTGTTTAGAGTATAATAACAAAACTCTTAATGTTAATGACAAAAGTTCATTAATTATTTATAACAATAATAAATTGTTTATAACAATGTCAAACGACAATTGAAAATTTTATACACGCCTCTATTAATCCCTTTCATTTCAAATTATTATCAAAGATATTTACAAAATTATTTACAATATTAAATATTGTTTATATTATTTATATAAGAAATACATTAAACCACACGTTTATCCGGTTGATAATTACTTAAATCGTGTTGATATAATCAACCAATGAAGGTTAGTTATATTTAAATGTCAAATTCAGGTTTAATAAGGTTTAATAATTATTACTATTATTTGTGACGGTAACCTCCATTCAAAATCTTCATCTCAAATTATTTAACACTCTTGTTAATTTTAACAGTATCTTCATATGAATAACTTTCAAAGAACCAGGACAATACATTCAGCGGAAAAATACTTCGCTCAAAACGCACAAAATTACACAACAATTGGCCCAGAATTCATCATATATCTTCATATATATGGCATCAAAATCTTCCAAATTACATACAAAAACCTCCACTTATAAATTCAACAACATCATCCATCTTACTGTGGGAACCTCCTTCATTATTCAAGGGCATTATTCATCAGCGACTTTTACACGTCCACTGAACTAACGATTATACATCCATTGTTCCTCTTTAAAAATTCTTATATTCATCAATTGTATTAATGACTGTTATTATTTAACCTTCGTGGGTTCCATTCATGAATCGATATGAAGTAAAAATTTGCCAATCACAAATAAATTTAATAGCAAATACGATTAGACACTCCTCTCTGGTCTATCAAAATTGAGATTAATATCATCAAAGTAACGCAGTATAAAAATACTATCTTCAATCAAAGTTCATCTAAACTGCATAAATAGTCGAATAGAATACAATTAGACTGTGGAATGCAAACATTATTGTTCCAATCTAGAATTGAGAAAAATTCCTATCAAATGTTCATTACTATAGTGTATTCAATAAATCGTAATCAAAGTTCATATTTCATAAAATTGTCTATAATGCAATGATAAATGTCTATGTTGCAATCATGTTCATAATACGACTAGTATTTCAAAGATCGTCGATAACGTAATAGATTTTAACGCTCTAAAATCATTTAATCATTCTTCTTTCTTGAGGATGACAGAAAATTGGTCAAAGTAATTTACTGAATAGAATTACTTTAATAAAATGACACGCTGTCTGAATTCAAATCTGCCATAGCAAATCGTTAACTTTACAGTCAAATCGTGACTACAAAAATATGCAAATTACTGAAAGAACGTTAATTATCAGTCTCAACTGATCCAAAATTATTTAAGTATGCCAATGACATAACAATGTCTCAACAAATCGAAGAAAAAGGCATAAATCATCGAAGTGTACTGAGTACAGAAATATCAAGCAAGAAAATGGGGCACAATAAATGGGACAGAAAATATGGGAAAAATGGTTGCTCAGATATCGCTAAAAGACTCAAATAATACAAGAAACGTTCACGACTACCTTATCTGTTGATTGAAGTTCTAGAGGAAAGTTTTCAAAGAAAACTGCTGTTGGTTCCATTTTACCAGCGTAAAGATGTGCTCCGACCTCGAACCTGGAATCAGCGCCCTCGGAGAATCGAACTGCTTCCTCCTCCGGAAATTGCACTGCTCCATGTACACGAAAGACATCCTTCTGGCAAAACTCTTCTTTGTGAGCCGGGTCCACCCTGGCCTCTCTTGAAAGTTCCCTGAAGTTCTGGTCGCAATTCGCCATGAAGTTTATTGCAGTTATTTCCGCAGAAATATTCATAATTGTGGAGTATGAATATATTTCCACTGCCATTTGATATAATTCAGCGATGGATTCACGATGCATGAGTGTAGTTGGATGTTCACTACATGCTCGCTTTTATAGAATGACGATTAACGAAGTTCCATGCTGCTATTTCACTCCATCGATATATGTCCCAATTGCATTAAAGCCTTAGCCTTCCATCTCAACTTCTGTTATAATCATTGAAAGCACTGCAAGATTATAATGTTCCATAGTAGAATGTATCGTTGTAACACCAAACGTATTCTTCAATATCACGGTTGCGATACACGTGTCAGCCGTAGTGTATAATGTGGAATTTTAAAAGTGCTTCTCAGGTGGCGAGAAAATCACTTTTGTCTGCAGTCTTACAATGCCAATATCTTTCAAAGTATAACTCTGAAATTGTTCAAATCTTCTACACACCTCAATGTTGTACTGTCCAATTGAATTATAATAAAGGCAGAAGCCAACTCTTGATATCTTATCTGGTGGAAACGTTAATGTGAGCGTTTCAACTTCGCCTAGTTTCAAACACCGTAAAATGGAACTGCTCCGTGTTCGTTCGATGCGCCGGGCTTTAACCACACGCTAAAGATGACTTGCTTCACTTATTCACTCGAAAATGACTCTATGACATCAGAAATATATATGCGGTATGAGATATCAGATATGAGAGATATGAGAGCTCCTCTCTCCTGTGCACGACCTTATATCAACTTCTTAAGGGGCGTATCCATCCCTTCCATAGCTTGTTGCTCCGTCATTGCTAGAAGTTTTAACTTTGGCTATACTTGACGGATTTTCAAATTTCAAAAACTCAAAATTAATTTTTTCAAAATTCCAAATCAATGCCATAACTGAAAATAGTTTTCCACAAATCTGCATGCCAAAAGCAATTAAATATCATAGTTTCAACAATCTCCGTCTTCCTTCCAAACTATCGTTCATTTGTTCGAGCCTTTCCTCCAATAGCGTAACTTCTTCCTCAGCACAATACCTTGTTTCCTTGCGACTGCGTCGTAAATCTCAGATCTTTCTCGAACAAACTCATGACGTCACCAAGAATCTCAGCTCAACCAGCATACTTGCATGAAGTCTACGTCATCCGTGCCTACGTCATGAATATACACGTCACAACTATGACAGCCATAACTTTATTCATATTTGCCAATACAGCCATCGTGGTCTCAATATAATTCAATTTACGGGGGCAGTACTATTAAAGGAAAATTATTGCGTGGGTTCTTTATTCAAACTTTCACTTCGTCGCATGATTACGGCACAAGAAATAAAAACTTAATTTTAAAATTCGCACAGCCGCCATCTTGAGGTTAAGTTAACAATTGAACTAAATTAAATAGTCTACCAGTGCATTACAATGTGTATAAACATTTGCTGTACCAAGTTTCATTGCGTTTGGATTATTAAATCGCGAGAAAAAGTCTATTTAAAACTTTCAACTTCGCTTGGCCGACATGTTCGTTTTGTAGTTAACCGGTTTTTAAAAGTCGCATAGATGAACTTCCAGCAGTACCCTTTAACTCCGTACAAAAATTCAGGGTGATACCGGTAATAGTTTCAGAGATATAGAATGCCGGTGAAATATTTCGCACAGCCGCCATCTTGAGGTTATGGAAGCAATTGAACGAAGTTAGATGTCGGTGCATTATTACAATGTGTATAAACATATACTGCACCAAGTTTCATTGCATTTGGTTGGTTAAATCGCGAGAAACGTCTATTTAAAAGTCACAACTTAGAAAGGGAAATGGATAGGTTGAGGTTGGATTTGGTTGGGATTAGTGAAATGCGCTGGCAAGAAGAACAGGACTTTTGGTCAGGAGACTATAGGGTCATTAGCACTAAATCAAACAATGGCCAAGCAGGGGTCGGCCTCATATTGAGTAGGAAACTTGGACAGCGGGTGGAATATTATGAGCAATATAGTGAACGGATTATTGTAGCAAAAATCAATACTAAACCAACCTGCACCACAGTGGTACAAGTCTATATGCCTAACAGTCAAGCTGATGATGAGGATGTTGAAAAGGTCTACGAAGAAATAGACGAAATTCTGAGGTATATCAAGGGTGATGAAAATGTTATAGTAATGGGAGATTGGAATGCTGTGGTAGGGAAAGGGAGAGAAGGGAAGATAGTAGGAGATTTCGGATTAGGTGAAAGGAATGATCGAGGAAGCAGGCTGGTAGAATTCTGCACCGAGCATGAATTGGTCATCGCTAACACCTTATTCAATAACCACAATAGAAGAATATACACCTGGATGAGACCAGGAGATACAGGGCGTTACCAAATCGACTTCATTATGGTCAAGCAGAGGTTTCGAAACCATATTTTGGATTGTAAAACATATCCTGGTGCTGACATAAACTCTGACCACAATCTGGTTGTAATGAAATGCAGATTAAAGTTGAAGAAACTGAAGAAAAGTCAAAAGCCAAAAAGGTGGGCAATAGAC
Source organism: Meconema thalassinum (assembly GCA_946902985.2). Lineage (NCBI taxonomy): Eukaryota > Metazoa > Arthropoda > Insecta > Orthoptera > Tettigoniidae > Meconema > Meconema thalassinum. The sequence continues at coordinate 298,156,550 of OX336394.1, forward strand.
AGACTGCAAGAGAAGGATGTAAACGAAAGATTCAAGAAGAGTATAATGGAAGGACTAATGAAAAACCCTAAACAAACTTCAATATTGCAGACGAATGGGCACTTTTGAAGAATGAAATAACAAAACCCGCAGAAGAAAACAGTGGTAGGAAAGAAAGAATAGGTAGAAAACCGTGGATCACTCAGGATATACTAGAATTGATGGATGAAAGGCGGAAACACAGGAATGTAAGAGATGAAAAGGGGAAAGCAGAATACAGACGTCTGAGAAATGAGGTTAACAAGAAGTGCAAGGAAGCGAAAGAAGAATGGTTGAAAGAGAAATGTGCAGGTATAGAAAATTGTCTGAAATTAGGAAAAGTAGACACAGCTTATCGAAGGATTAAGAATACTTTTGGGGAAAAGAAGACTAAGTGCTGTAATATTAAGGACACAAATGGAAAGCCTATAACAGATAGGGAAGAAAAGGTTGAGAGATGGAAAGCTTACATAGAGAGTTTGTATAATGGAAAGGAGATTGAGAATAATGTAATGGAAAGGGAGGAGGAAATTGATGAGGATGCGAAAGGAGATTTAATATTGAGATCAGAATTTGATAGAGCTTTGGAAGACTTATGCAGGAACAAAGCACCAGGCATAGATGATATACCGATTGAGTTGCTACGCTGCATAGGAGATGAAGGTCTGATCAGGTTATTTCACTTGGTGTGTAGGATTTATGAGACAGGTGAGGTACCCCCTGATTTCAAGAAGAATGTAATCATCCCTATACCAAAGAAAGTGGGAGCTGACAGATGTGAAGATTACCGTACAATCAGCTTGATTACTCATGCTTCAAAGATCCTGTCTAGAATAATTTACAAGAGGATTGAAAGCCAGATAGAAACGGAGTTGGGTGAAGACCAGTTTGGTTTCAGGAGAAATGTAGGAAGAAGGGAAGCTGTACTAAGTCTTAGGCTGATTTTGGAAGGTAGAATAAGGAAAGATAAGAGAACATTCATGGCTTTTGTAGACTTAGAAAAGGCTTTTGATAACGTTGATTGGACTAAATTGTTTGACATTTTGAAATCGATTGGAATAAAGTACAGGGATAGGAGGGTGATATACAATCTGTACAGAAACCAGACAGCAGTCATTCGAGTTGATGGAAATGAGAGAGAAGCTGGTATTCAGAAAGGTGTAAGGCAAGGCTGCAACTTATCACCCATACTTTCCAATCTTTACATTGAACAAGCAATGAAGGAAATTAGAGAAAAAATTCAAGTGGGAGTGAAGATTCAAGGAGAAATAATTTCAACTCGGAGATTTGCTGATGACATCGTCATCTTGGCCGACAAACCTGAGGATTTGAATGAGTTTTTGAATGGTATGGACTCCGTCTTACGGAAAGAATTCATGATGAAAATTAATAAATGTAAAACAAAAATACTGGAATGCAGCCGAAATAAATCAGAAACCTCTATGGAGATCAAATTGGCAGGTGAAAAGCTTAAGGAAGTAGGAGACTTCTGTTACTTAGGAAGCAGAATAACCAGTGATGGACGAAGCAAAGAGGATATAAAAAGTAGGTTGGCTCAGGCAAAGAAAGCATTTCTACAAAAAAGGAATCTGCTGACATCGAATATAGATTTAGGTATTAGGAAGTCATTTTTGAAAGCCTTTGTCTGGAGCGTGGCGCTCTATGGAAGTGAAACTTGGACTATTGGTGCAGCAGAAAAGAAGAGAATTGAAGCATTTGAAATGTGGTGTTACAGGAGAATGATGAAGATCAGATGGGTAGATAGGGTTACAAACAAAGAGGTATTAAGACGAGTGGGAGAGGAGAGATGTTTCTGGCGACTGCTAATGAAGAGAAGAGATAGGTTGGTAGGACACATGCTAAGACACCCAGGAATAGCAAGCTTAGTTATGGAAGGAAGGGTCGAGGACAAAAACTGTAGGGGTAGACCAAGGTTAGAATATGTTAAACAGATTGCCTCGGATGTAGGGTGTCGGAGCTATGTAGAGATGAAACGATTAGCTCAGGACAGGGAGGCATGGAGAGCTGCATCAAACCAGTCAAAAGACTGAAGACTCAAACAACAACAAACTTCGCTTGGCCGCCATGTTGGTTTTGTAGTTACGAGATTTTCAAAAGTCACATAGATGAACTTCTAGTAGTTCCCTTTATCACCGTACAAAATTCCAGGGTGATATCGTTAATAGTTTCGGATATAATGAATGCTTGTGAAATATTTCGCACAGCCGCCATGTTGGATTGGTGAGACGTTACAAAACTTGAAGGGCACAGTCGGGGTCGTCCGGAATAGTGTTATGAACTTACTGGATTTCATTGAAATCGCTCCTGCCGTTTAGACAGCCGTTTAGAAGTTATTAGGGACACACACACACACATACAGACACACGGACAAAAGGTGATCTAATAAGCTTTTTTTTTTTTTTTTTTTCTCTCAGAAATGAAAATAGGCTAAAAATGCACTTATGAAGGTCTTCACAGGAAAATAACTACCGTGGAATTTATTTTTGATCTGGGATTAATTTGCGATGCTTTGCAAGAACTGTCTGAAATAAGCTTAGATCTGCAGGAGAGAAATGCTGATCTTTACAAAGCCCACAGCAAGATTGAGTGTCTTCTTGATATTTGTGAGAAGAGGAGGTCGGTCCCAGAGGCCTTACTATCAGAAAGCTCTTGAGGCAGCTGCAAATCTACAGTTTAAGGGTGTTCCATTGCATAAGAAAATCAGAATTTATGATCCACCAATCTCCCCGAATGCTTTCTATGAACAACTCAAAACTTCTCTACAGAAAAATTACTTTCCGAAGAAGACACCGAACTGTCAAGATGTGCAAGAGTTCTGGATTCTGAGAATTGGCCAGCAAACTCAAGAGACAATATTCTGTATGGAGAAGCAGAAATTGGCACACTGGCAAGAAGATTCCAACTGAATGAAGGAGAAGGTATTCGAGCCTTCAGAGATCATCTGAAATTCAGAGAAGAAATGCCCAGGGAACTTTCTCGGGTTCGGAGGACTCTCAACACAATTTATTTATTTATTTATTTATTTATTTATTTATCAATATGAAGGAACACAGGCACCAGCCCAAATACATTCCTTCTTGACATTATCTGATTAAATAACAACATGTATCAGTGGAAAATAGAGAAAACAGATTACACAAATTACACAAATGAAGAACAGAACATAAATACCACAAAGGAGATCGTGAAAATATAAACCATAAAATGAAAACAAAACTGTACAAAGTAGAAAAAAAGAATATAAAAAAATAAAGGAGAAAAGAGTACCCAGTATTCAAGGAACAGCTGCTTTTACTTGTTTATTGAATAAGTTAGCGCCAGCGAATAAATCTACTTGAACATCAATTGAATTATAAAATGATAATATTTTAACTAAAGGCGAATTAGAATGGTGAACACTTTTAGATCTTGGGATGTGAAAGAGTGCTTGCTGTCGAGATCTTACTTGTGGTACATGAAAAGTGATGAATTGAAATAATTCTTGGCAGTCAACTTTTCCAGTTAAAATTTTCCTCAGCAGTTGCAAAGAACTTAAAGACCTTCTACTTTTCAAGGACTTGAAATTGAACAAATTTCGTAAAAACTGAGTCGAAGTATCAAATGGACAAAATACATTGAACGTCTTATAATACATGTATCTTAGAAATTTATTTTGCACAATCTCAATGTGATGAATTTGATCTTTATAAAAGGGATCCCAGATTACTGCTGAATATTCTAACTTGCTTCGAACTAAACTTTCATATAACTTAACAATTACTCCAGTTTTAGTAAATAATTTGGAGTTTCTAATCACAAAACCAAGCATCTTGTTGGCCGAACTAATTATATTTGCAATATGGTTATTAAAGGTTAATTTGCTGTCATAAATATTTCCTAAATCATTTGTCGACGGTACAATTTCGAGTGCTGTTTCTCCAATACAATATTTAGGATTTATATACTCCTTCTTCCTTGTAAATACCATGACTTTACATTTTTTTACATTAAGGACTAAATTATTACTAACACACCAAGCTACAATATTATTAACATCCCTCTGAAGGTCATTCTCGTCTCTCAAGTTGTATATGGTCTTATATAGCTTTACATCGTCAGCAAATAATAAGCAGTCAGAGTAACATAGAATATTAGGCAAATCATTAACCAAAATTAGAAATAGAAGAGGCCCAAGATTAGATCCTTGTGGGACACCAGAAGAACTAACAATATTACCTGAAATTTCACTTCTGAAACAAACAAATTGCTGTCTAAATTTTAATTAGGAGCATAACAATTGAAGTAATGGTTTAGCAACACCAAACTGGTACAGCTTTGTCACCAGAATTTTATGGTCTACTTTGTCGAAGGCCTTTTCTAAGTCCATGTATATCACGTCAGTTCTTCTATTGGTATCTAATGCATTGTAAACCTTTTGAGTAAAACCCAGCAAATTTGTAATAACTGATCTGCCGGGCATAAAGCCATGCTGATATTGTGAGAGCTCAACCTTAATATGATTGTAAATCTTAGAATATAAAATGTGCTCAAATACTTTTGCTATAGCATTTATCACTGAGACAGGGCGGTAGTTCAATATCATTTTAGAGTTGCCTCCCTTTAGGATTGGAATAATTCTAGACATTTTCCACTTTCCAGGAAAGCTTGACGTCTTTAAAGAAAGATTAAAGATGAAGGCCAACTGAGAAACCAATAAGTCCACACAGCCCCTGATTATGTAAGGTGGTATGCCATCAGGCCCACAGGATTTCTTAGCTTTAATTTTCTATTTATAGATGTTCTTACTTCATCCACCGTTATGTGAGTCACGTTCAGCATATCAACCCTGGGCAAAACAGGAAATTCATTCAAAGACAAATGATCCACGTTATAAGTAAAATTCGTTTTGATATATACTGAAGAGAAATACTCAGCAAACCCATCTGCAATACTTCCAGCTGTATAATGATTTCCGTTTAGTATAAATGTGTAGTCGCGTGTACGTGATTCCCGCTTGCTTTTAACATACGTCCAAAACTGATTAATGTTATTCTTAACTCCATTTTCCAGACTATGAATGTAAACAGCATAAGCCATTCGTAATTTTGTTTTTAGTTCCGATCTAAGCTGTCTAAATCTTTCATCATAATATTTCGAAAAACGTCTTTTTGCAGCACACTTTTTCTTAATTTTTATGGTTTGGATAATATCTCGTGAGAACCATACTGGATATTTGGATTTTCGAATGAATTTCTGCTTAGGTACACAATTTTCAAAACATTTGTAGAATGAAGAATAAAAGAAATCAACAGCATGATCAACATCCTTAAATGTGTACAGTAAACTCCAGTCTAAATCTCATATGTTGCAATAGAGTCTCAAAAAATCAGCCTTTTTGAAGTTGTAATATTCACGATTAATTCTAGGAAGCAATGGAACCTTTTTAATGGGTGGTATTGCTAAATAAAGTGCAGGGTGATGTAAGTCTTCAGGTACCAACGGGAATTCTTCGTGCTTTAAATCTATTTGAATATTACCTAAAACCAAATCCAATGTCTTGAAATTAGAATTTTGAATATTGTTGTGCGATGTTAATCCAAGATACGAGATGAACTGGAACAAACGACGACAGACCGTGGACCCTTCATTAAAATTATAACCGGCGTTGCTAATTTCAGGTACGTTGAAATCGCCCACAATCAGGCAGTCAGATGTTATAAGACTATCAACGTTTTCAATGTAATTAAAGTATCCTTCATATACAGAGAGTTTAGAGGAGGGGGTAATGTAAACAACATTTATGAATAATTTACGAGTATGACCCTGAATATAAAGAGTTAAGGATTCGCAGTGTTGTTCATTATAGATAGAACATAATTTGGATTTATACCCCTTTTTGACTGCTACGGCTACTCCTCCACCTCTAGACTTCCCAGATATAAACATATCCCTATCATTTCTGAACATTACATAACGATCATCGCATAACTCACTATCCATAATATCCTGACCCAAGAAACTCTCTGTTAATACAATTATATCATAGTCACAACAAAGTAGATTTTTAAGAAACACGTCAGTTTTTGTCCTTAGGCCCCGAACATTTTGATAATAAATGGACAATTCATTTACAGACATTAGTATACAATAAACAAGTAGTTCCGTGAAGAACTATACAGCCTATTTTCATATATCCTACTTATGTTAATTGCCACTATCAACATACACAATTTCAGTTTGATTGCTAAAATAGATTCGTAGATATTCAGTATCGTCTTAATATTTCGGATGGACGCCATGTTGGATTGTTAAATGTATAGGTCATAGAGTCATGTACCATTAAAGGAAAATTATTGCGTAGGTTCATTATTCAAACTTTCACTTCGATCGCATGACTACATCACAAGAAATAAAAACTTAATTTTAAAATTCGCACTGCCGCCATCTTGAGGTTATGTAAACAATTGAACTAAATTAGATACCAGTGGATTACAATGTGTATAAATATTTCCTGTACCAGGTTTCAGTGCACTTGGAACATTAAATCGCGAGAAAGGTCTATTTAAAATTTTCAAATTCGCTTGGCCGCCATGTTCGTTTTGTAGTTAACCGGTTTTTGAAAGTCTTATAGATGGACTTCCAGTAGTGCCCTTTATCTCCGTACAAAATTTTAGGGAGATACTGCTAATAGTTTCAGAGATATAGAATGCCGGTGAAATATTTCGCACATCCGCCATCTTGTGATTATGTAAACAATTGAACGAAGTTAGATGTCTGTGCATTAAAATGTATATAAACATATACTGTACCAAGTTTCATTGCGTTTGGTTGGCCAAATCGCGAGAAACATCTATTTAAACGTCGCAAATTCGCTTGGCCGCCATGTTGGTTTTGTAGTTACCAGGTTTTCAAAGGTCACATAAGTGAACTTATAGTAGTTCCCTCTATCACCATAGAAAATGTCAGGGTAATATCGGTAATAGTTTCGGAGATACTGAATGCTGGTGAAATATTTCGCACAGCCACCATGTTGGATTAGTGAGTCGTAACAAAATTTGAAGGGCACGGTCGAGGTCGCCCGGAATAGTGCTCTGAACTTACCGAGTTTCATTGAAATCGCTCCTGCCGTTTAGATTTTATTAGGGGGGGACACACACACGAATCACACACACACACACACTAAAAATATAGTGAATAAAAAACTGATATAACTAAATATAAATCAATAATGCATACCAAAGTATTAAGAGGAGCCAACGGACTATTAAATACATTTCTGTGCCAGTACATCGAAATCACAACTTACTCAGGTCCTCGTTAGTACTGATGACATGAATTGGACTCCCTTCTAATTTCCTAATCATGATCTTTCCACTTCTACTAACCCAAAGGTATTTATAGCTCTTTTCCCGCTGCAGTTGCTTAGCCTTTGCAAATAAAACTCTTCTAGCTGGGGAAAGTGATTGATTAATATATATTGGGCTGGAAGTTGACATACATTGGCAACTCCAGCTATCTGATATGACATCTAGCGGTAAAAATGAGAAACTTACCAAGTAGGGTACATTTGTCACGTGGTGACTGTTTGTATATGGTTCCTTGTATTGGTAAGCAGATCGTGGTAAATTCTTCGTGTCTTTATACATAAGTAATACGTTTTACTCTTTGATAGAGTGCAAAATGAGTAAAAGCAAAGTATATTGCTCAGTTCACGGCTGTAAGTCGATGTATAACAGGGCTGCGGATATAAGTTTTCATCACTTTCCAAAAGATACAAATAGCAATAGCCGAAAGGTGACGATACCAAATAAATACGGTCAACAGGAGCGGGTTGGACCACTCACCACTACACACACTGACGACAGGACGGGTTGTTCACTGTTACGCCGAGCCAAGCCGCACCTAGACAGCCAAGTACAGTCTCGTCGAGCCAAGCAGTAACAAGACAGCCAAGCCTACACCAGCCGAGGACAGCCAAGCTTCATCAGTCAGGTATCCTTCCCCGCTCCCTAGTTCATTTCCAATAACCCTACCAACCACCATCACCTCGCTCTGCGATATCCGGGCCATTCCACTACGAGTCATATAGGCCTAATTTGACATCGCAGGGTAAATATCTACTCTGCAAGAACCTGCTACCAGTCCGATATTCAACACCAAACCTACCTGCTAACCATCCAACAAATCAAGCAATTCCTGTCTCCCCCGAGTTTTAATACAAGTTAAACTCATCCCTTCGCCCTACCAAGCAGCAAATAATTTCTAGAGTCTATGGTACAGTGAGCAAACGGGCCTCTGTAGACTTGGCAATTTTCTCACTCCATTTAGCAGGAATTTCCTCAATCTCAAATATACGGTAGCTTTTAAACGTAACAGCGCCATGATTCGAACTGCTCAAAAACAAATACCAGCAGACAACCGATGCTTGATAATATGCAATTGACTCATAAAATCCAGTGGAACACACAAATTAGATCACGTGTATCGCACAGTTATACATACATACAATTAAAAATAACACTGTCATTAATTTAGGGTCCACATTTACTGATTATAACCGAAAAATAAAAAGTGTTCCATATCAAACGCGTGTTATTGAGTATTTTTACCCTACTTATCCAGACCGAACGCAGCGCCCCAAGTGTTAGTTTGAGTTGCCAATAGCTATATCTTCAAGTGAGTGTGAAAGGGGATTTTATCAGATGACCTTGATTGTGACTCCAGAAAGATCATCTTTGTCAGTGAAAACGTTACCTCATTACTATTATAAGAATTGTAGGACCTCCTTTGACGGTAATTGATCCAACGAAGTATGTCAAAACTTGGTTGTTACAAGGTCGTGGATACAAAAAGCAAGACCAGAAAACGAACTGAGGAGGATGATGACATGTCAAAAATTTGGAAATTGTTTTGAATTCAATGCAAGTAGGTTTCGATGAAAATTACATGATTTCTTAAATGTTCGGTAAATCCCATGTCTTCTTCCATAATTTCCCTCCTGTGAGTTCTGGCACCTCTTTTTCCAGAAAATAAAAGCCCTGAGTCTAATCATCTTCCAAAATCTGTATTCTTCTTCAAATAATTATGGCATTTGCAAATATTGCTCGAAAGCACCTCAGAGATGCCACAAATATGTTGCTTCGACGAATACGAAAAAATCTCCATCCGCAATGAATCTCAAAAATAATCAAAATCGCAAAATCTAAATAACCAACCAAATAACGAATTGTACTCAAAAATGACTAATTTGAAAATGTAAAAGCCTAATTAATATGGTCAACACTAAAATCTCTACATGTTCCAAACTACTGAATTATAGTCAATCTTTCCTCTACCTTCTGACGTTGGCTCGTCATACCCTAATGGATATAGGACTCGTTCCTTCGGCTCCCACATAACAATCTCAGCCTTCGCATTGTCTTGGGTGTTGAAATACAGCCGTTGGTTGGACGTCACCGTCTCCCTCCTGCGTCTCTGTACTGCCTGATCTTGATTCGACGTCGCTTTCAAATTCTTGACCACATACGTCTGGTATTATTAGGCTATCACTCGTGATACAAGTATGATTGTCTTCCAAGGTACAGTAATATAAATCTTCGCTGTAAACCAACATTAGGCCTAATCATATTTCATGAGTTCTTTGGTGACTGTACAGTCCGATCCGAGAACCACAGACTCTTCTACAATATTGGCACACAAGGTCTTGAGCAGCCAATGGATCTTGGGGGTTGATCATTCTGGGATTCATGCTCTGTTTTCTGGCATTTCTTTTTCAGCCTGAAGCCTTCTTCTCTCTTGTTCGAAGAGCAACTGGCCTTGATGAACGTTGCGGCGCCACTCTGATTGGTTGGATGCGACAGCCTCCCAGTTTGCTGTATCAATTTGACATTTCTTCATGTTGATCTTCAGAACATCTTTATAGCGTTTTTGTTGCCAACCCTGCTTTCTCTGACCGACATTCAGCTGGCAATATAGGATTTGTTTTGGGAGGCGGGACTCAGGCATGCGAACTACATATCCTGTCCATCGAAGTTGGTGTTTTATTATGAGAGCCTCAATACTAATAGTGTTAGTTTCCTCTAATACATTTGTATTAGTGCGCCGGTCCTGCCATTTAAAACCAAAAATTCTCCTACGGCATCGTTGATGGTATTTTCTAGAGTAAGAAACCCAGGTTTCGCAGCCATAAAGCAGAGTGGGAACTATAACAGCTTGATAAACGTCTGGTAACACCGTCATGGTTCTTCACCGAAGGATTCTGGAAGGTCTCTCGTTCGATTTTGGATGAATTTTGGCATTTTTAAGTCACTCCTCTCATTCTTGATATGTTCAATTATCCAGTTTCCCAAATCATGGTAGTCTACTGACTCATCTCCACGTTCTTAATTAAAAGCTGTTGCTCCCCCCCCCCCTTACTTCAGATTTTTGAAGTTCCATTTTTCAAAACTTAGAGGAAATTTCATAGATTATTGTAGATTATAGAGTTGTCTACAAAACGTTGTATCGGAGATACTTGTAACAGTTCGTCGTAATTAAGATTTGGTGAAGTATGCTAACTTTTAATACTTTTATTATATTGTTACGGCTGTGAGTTTGTGTCATCACTCGCCGCATGAGTCACAACTGCCCCAGGGCTGGGCTGGGCTGTGGCCGCCTCCCGTATTGCGCGCGCCTTATGCAACAGGGCTACTACAGACAAAGGGATAGTCCAGAACATTCGTGACTGGACCAGCGCTGGAAACCTCGAGAAGCCGTGGACCCTGGATGGATCTAGAAGGATTTATTGAGTCACCGGCCTGCTATATAAGAGTGACCCGTGAAGCAGTTGTTGTTGTGTTTTACGAGCTAGTGTGAGCGATTATCGTGAGCGACAGAAGTGTGGTGACTTGCGAAACCCCTAGTGTAGCGGCGAAGTGAGGAACATACAGGGGACTGCCGTGTTCTGAGTAAGTGTGCTTTCACTGAGTGTCAGATATTGTGGTGTCGAAATCCTGTGACATTGTTCTCCCAGCTTGTGAACAGCGTACTTCAAGTGCTCGTAAGTAACTGTATTTGTTTTACCTGAGGAAGAGGGGCAGGTAGCTTCTGCCAAGGCCACCGGACTCATTAGGACGGATTAACTTCTGTGGTCTGTTGCAAGTGAAAGGGGCCAAGAGCGCATAAGGAAGAGATTTGAGGAAACTGGAGAAGGCTCCTAATTGCTTGTGTGTGCTGATTAGTGTAATTTTCTGGCCACAATAAAGTTAATTATTTCTTTAAGCAGTAAATGGTGTTGTGCTTCCTTCCCACCGTAATCCAGTTAACAAAAGTGCCACTAGGGGGTGGCACGTAACAACTGGTGTCAGAAGCCGGATTACGAACTCAAGCGCAACACCTGACGGTCCTGGTTTCAAAACCCGAGCAGGTCATTTTCTCTATTTTTCCTGTGAGTGCATGCCCTTTACAAGACAAACAACTAAAATGGAGGAGAAATTGGCAGCATTGCTAGAAAAGTTAACTGGCATGGAAGACGGCCAGAAGATATTAGCCAAGGACCTGAAGGATGACCTGAAGAAGATGGAAGACGGCCAGAAGAAGATGGAAGACGGCCAGAAGAAGATGGAAGACGGCCAGAAGAAATTAGCCAAGGACCTGAAGGATGACCTGAAGAAGATGGAAGACGGCCAGAAGAAGATGGAGGACGGCCAGAAGAAGTTAGCAGAGGACCTGAAGGACGGCCAGAATAAGTTAGCAAAGGACCTAACCGCCAAATTTCTGGATGGCCAGAAAAATCTGGAAGAGTGTCTGCTGACGAAATTAGAGGAGAGCCAAAGGAAATTAGAACAGGGCCTACGTGAGGAAGTCGCAGCAGTGGAGGAGAAGTTCAACACCTTGCAAGTGGAAGTTGCCGAGCTGCGCCAACGCCCGCTGATGGGGGTGGAGGAGAAATTTAACGCCTTGCAAGTGGAAGTTGCCGAGCTGTGCCAACGACCGCTGATGGGGGTGGAAGAGAGATTCAACGCTCTACAAAAGGAATTTGCTGAGCTGCGCCGACTCCCGCCGACAGGGATGGAAGATAGATTCAAAGCCCTACAAGAGGAAGTCGCCGAGCTGCGCCGACGCCCGCCGACCGGGGTGGATGAGAGAGTCAAAGCCCTACAAGAGGAAGTTGCCGAACTGCGCCAACGCCCACTCACGGGGGTGGAAGAGAAATTCAACGCTCTTCAAGAGGAAGTTGCCGAGCTGCGCCGACACCCGCCCACAGGTACACCGGGGACATCAGGAACGGGACAGAGCAGAGTGACGCCCCCAACCTTCGACGGAAAGGTCCCGTGGAGCACCTACTTACGTCAGTTCGAGGCGGCCTGTTCCATAAATAACTGGAACAACACAGAAAAGGCTACAGCTCTCATTGTAGCGCTGAGAGGTGACGCCCTTAACGTCCTTGAGGCCATCCCGACTGGATCCCAGGACTACGCTTCACTGATCGCCCATATGGAGTCCCGATATGGAGATAGCCATCTTCAGCAGGCCTATCAGATGCAGCTCCGGACCCGGGTACAGAAGAACGCGGAAACCCTGCAGGAGTTCGAGATGGACATCGCACGCCTCGTAAGGCTCGCCTACCCAACAGCGCCGGCCGACTTTCTGGAGCAGATAGCGACGCAGACTTTCACCGACGGGCTACGGGACTCGGACACTCAACAGGCGCTGCGTCTCGCGCGCAATAAGACCCTGGCAGATGCGCTGAGCCACGCACTTGAGTTCGAGACGGCAAAACAGGCATCCAGAATGCACGCGCGGGTGCGTCAAGTGGACGTCGACGAACCAGTAAAAACCAACGAGACCAAGCCCCTGGCCGACGAATTAATGTAGGCGCTAAGCCGTTTCTTCGATAGTCGCGGCATCACCAGCAACGACACAGCCGGAAGGCAACCGGAGAGGCGGCCCGGAAGAGGACTACCGACCTGCTGGACCTGCGGTAAGAAAGGCCACCTGAGCAAGGACTGCGGTGATCGCCGCCGCCGAGGGTATCCGACGGGAAATCAGTCGTCTGAAAACCGCGCGACCCAGGGAAACGAGTATTAGCCAGCCTTGGGGGGCAAAGGTTGGCTTGTGACAGTCGTCAAGCCCCGGCAGACCAAGTTCGTGTGACGCAGTTACGGAGGGATAATAGCAGCCTGATGGTCGACGGAGTCGTCAACGGAGAGAGCTGGCCCATGCTAATCGACACGGGAGCATCGAGGACCATCGTCAGTCCCACCGTGATCCCGAAGTGGAGAGTGCAACCCACACAAAGGAACCTCCAGCTAATAACCGCGACCGGAGAGACCGCACCGGTACATGGCGAAGCATCACTGGAGTTCGTCATTGGTCGACGGGCGATAAAGCATCCAGTGCTTGTGGCTGACGTGTCAAATGAAGTGATCATCGGACTGGACTTCCTGGACCAGAACAACATCATCTTGGATCTGAGTACCAACACTCTGCACTTCGGAGGTGAGGAACTTGCTTTGCAACCTGCGCACGAGTCCATCACCGCACGGCGAGTAAGGCTGAGAGAAGACGTCATCGTTCCCGCCAGGACGGAGGTCAGCGCTGCCGTAATTGTCGACGGAGCTGCTGAGGGAGTGGCGGCTGTCATCGAGCCAAAATATGAGGACATCCAGACAAAAGGGTTGCTAGTTGCCAAGACCCTCATCAACACGACGTCTCGGCCGTACGTCCGCCTGTCCAACCTGAACGACTACGACATTACGGTTCACCGGGACACCAACCTAGGAGTCTGCGAGCCCGTTACCTGGATTGCCCGCATCACCGACACGACGGACGGACACCTGCAGACGGACAACCGAAGAAGACGCACACTGCCAGAAGAACTACAGAAGCTGTACCAAGGATCCCAGGACCATTTAGACGAGGAACAATCACGCCAACTTCAGGACCTGCTACGCGAATTCCAGGATGTCTTCTCCGTGGGGAGCAAAGACTTCGGCAGGACAAGCTTGGTCCAGCACAGAATCGACGTTGGGGACAGCGCACCGATTAGGGCCCCATTCCGACGTGTCCCGCTCGCCAAGCAAGCCGAAGTCGACCGGATGGTAGAAGAGATGAAGGAGCAAGGGGTGATCGAGCCATCACATAGTCCTTGGAGTTCTCCGGTCGTGCTTGTGAAGAAGAAGGACGGTTCCACCAGGTTCTGCGTGGACTACAGGCGGGTGAACGACGTCACGAAGAAGGACAGCTACCCTCTACCCCGGATCGACGACACGCTGGACACCATATCAGGATCAAGATGGTTCTCCACCTTGGATTTGAAGAGTGGCTACTGGCAGGTGGAGGTCCACCCTAAGGACCGCGAGAAAACGGCGTTCTCTGTGGGCAGCGGGCTCTGGCAGTTCACCGTCATGCCATTCGGTCTGTGCAACGCCCCTGCGACCTTCGAAAGGCTAATGGAGTCCATTCTGAGGGGACTACACTGGAAGACCTGCCTGGTCTACCTAGACGACGTCATCGTTCTGGGGAGAAGCTTCGAGGAGCACTACAGCAACCTGAAGGAGATCTTGTTGAAGCTACGGGCTGCCCAGCTGAAGTTGAGCCCCAAGAAGTGTCAGCTCTTCCAGAAGCGGGTCCAGTACCTTGGGCATATCGTCTCCGAGGAAGGGGTGCGCACCGACCCAGAGAAGACCGCAGCTGTGAGGGAGTGGCCAGTTCCGAAGGACAAGTCCCAACTACGAAGCTTCCTGGGACTCTGCACTTATTACCGTCGCTTCGTGAGAGGATTCGCCGACATCGCCAAACCTTTACATCGACTGACTGAGAAGGACCAACTCTTCACGTGGACAGCAGAATGCCACAGTGCCTTCGAACAACTCAAGCAGGCTCTGTGCACCGCACCTATTCTGGCCTACCCCAGACCTGGAACAAGGTTCATCGTCGATACCGATGCCAGTGACTTTGGCATAGGGGGAATCCTGTCGCAAGTAGTGGACGGCGAAGAGAGAGTAGTGGCCTACTTCAGCAAGGCCCTGTCAAAGCCAGAAAGGAACTACTGCGTCACCAGGAAGGAGCTGCTCGCCATCGTGAAGACCATTGAACACTTCCACAAGTACCTGTACGGGCAAGAATTTCTCATCAGGACCGACCATGCATCCCTGCGGTGGCTCCTGAACTTCAAGCAGCCCGAGGGTCAACTCGCGCGGTGGTTAGAGAGGCTTCAACAGTACAACTTTGAGATTCAGCACAGGAAAGGCCAACTGCATTCTAACGCCGACGCCCTGTCACGAAGACCGTGCCCCGAAGACTGCACCTTCTGTACCCGAAGGGAGGAGAACACCGGGATACTGTGCCGACGGACTACTGTGGAACTTCAAGGGAACTGGAGCCGCGAATCTTTCACGCGGGCACAAGCAGAGGATGAAGACCTGGGACTGATAGCCGAATGGAAGAGGGCCTGTGTCCCCAGACCCGGGTGGAACATTGTGAGTGACTGCAGCCCAAAGTTTAAGTCCTACTGGGCACAGTGGGACTCGCTGATTGTAAGGGATGGCCTCATCTGCCGTACCTGGGAGAGCACCGACGGAAAGACATCTCGGGAACAAGTCGTCGTTCCAAAGGCTATGACGGAGGAAGTCCTGAAGGAAGTTCATGGAGGATCATCTGGTGGACACCTAGGGATAAAGAAGACCCTGGAAAAGCTGAGAGAGCGGTTCTACTGGATCGGATGCCGAACAGACGTGGAGAACCACTGTGCGAGGTGCCACGATTGCGCAGCCAGCAAGGGCCCAGGACGAAGACGACGGTGTCCACTGAAGACCTACAACGTGGGCGGCCCCATGGAGAGAGTGGCCATCGATGTTGCTGGGCCATTCCCGTTAAGCGAGGCAGGGAACCGCTACATATTAGTCGTCAGCGACTACTTTACCAAATGGCCGGAGGCGTATGCGCTCCCTAACCAAGAAGCCGCGACGATTGCAGAGACCCTGGTGAAAGAATTCGTCAGCCGGTACGGAGTACCCCTGGAGCTGCACTCCGACCAAGGGAGGAACTTCGAGTCGCAGGTGTTCCAGAACCTATGCCAGCTGCTGGGAATCCGGAAGACAAGGACGACGCCGCTACACCCTCAGTCCGACGGGATGGTAGAGCGATTCAATCGCACCATCGAGAACCATCTTCGAATAGTCGTCAGCGAGCACCAGAGGGATTGGGACAAACATCTTCCACTATTTCTCCTGGCCTACCGCGCCGCCGTGCATGAAGCCACCGGGTGCACACCAGCCCGGGCCATGTTTGGGAGGGAGCTCCGTCTACCTGTCGATCTTGCCTTTGGCCGACCTGGGAATGATCCGATCCCGGTAAGCCAGTATTGTCAAGAACTGGTCGACCAACTGGAGGACGTGCACGCGTTCGCGAGGAGGAAACTGCGGATCGAGACCGACAGAATGAAGACCCGATACGACCAGCAGACGGATGCCGGCGGATTCCACGAGGACGACCTGGTCTGGCTCTTCAACCCATTACGGAAGAAAGGCCTGTCACCCAAACTGCAGAAGTCCTGGGAGGGCCCGTACCGAGTCGTGAAACGGATCAACGATGTCGTCTACAGGATTCAGCGGAGCCCGAGGGCGAAGATGAAGATCGTGCATCGAGATCGCCTGGCAGCCTACGGAGGGACACAGACGGACCAATGATTGATCGGGACGATCAGCCTTTTTAGGAAGGGGGTGATGTTACGGCTGTGAGTTTGTGTCATCACTCGCCGCATGAGTCACAACTGCCCCAGGGCTGGGCTGGGCTGTGGCCGCCTCCCGTATTGCGCGCGCCTTATGCAACAGGGCTACTACAGACAAAGGGATAGTCCAGAACATTCGTGACTGGACCAGCGCTGGAAACCTCGAGAAGCCGTGGACCCTGGATGGATCTAGAAGGATTTATTGAGTCACCGGCCTGCTATATAAGAGTGACCCGTGAAGCAGTTGTTGTTGTGTTTTACGAGCTAGTGTGAGCGATTATCGTGAGCGACAGAAGTGTGGTGACTTGCGAAACCCCTAGTGTAGCGGCGAAGTGAGGAACATACAGGGGACTGCCGTGTTCTGAGTAAGTGTGCTTTCACTGAGTGTCAGATATTGTGGTGTCGAAATCCTGTGACATTGTTCTCCCAGCTTGTGAACAGCGTACTTCAAGTGCTCGTAAGTAACTGTATTTGTTTTACCTGAGGAAGAGGGGCAGGTAGCTTCTGCCAAGGCCACCGGACTCATTAGGACGGATTAACTTCTGTGGTCTGTTGCAAGTGAAAGGGGCCAAGAGCGCATAAGGAAGAGATTTGAGGAAACTGGAGAAGGCTCCTAATTGCTTGTGTGTGCTGATTAGTGTAATTTTCTGGCCACAATAAAGTTAATTATTTCTTTAAGCAGTAAATGGTGTTGTGCTTCCTTCCCACCGTAATCCAGTTAACAAAAGTGCCACTAGGGGGTGGCACGTAACAATATTGTGTTATTAAAATTCGTGTTGACCGACTGAAGAGCTACAAATCACAGTTTGTTTAAATCAATTAATGACACTTTGGGATAAATTTGAATTTAGTAACTTAATAGTATTTTTTGTTGATACTAGTGGTACTGTACCCGATATCCGGATAGTAGGCTGTCAGATATCCGCCCCCTCCATCGGATTGACAATAATCAAACGCACCGGCACAGCTACATCAATGAAAATGGCACTGACAGATACTATCGAGATTAGAGCACAATAGTTAACAAGAAAATTATTGTGGAACACACCAAAATATACGGGGGTTCAGACTTACCTTTACTTACCTCTTAAATTTATCTCGGGGACTGGGTTGTCAACTGGATCACTTAAAGTATGCCCACACAACAACCTCCACCATGATATTTAAAATGAACCAGAACGAAGACGAGAAACTTTAAACTGCACAATAATTTATTTCACATAAAGGATGATTTTAACAAAAATGAAACAACAAACTCCACGTGGCAATCAGAAGCCATCGACCACATAACCATGTCCTCCTGTAGGACCTGTATTCTCTACATATAATGTTTCAGCTTTCTCAAGCTCATAGCAACGTAAAAATAATAATGCACTGGGGATGGAAACGGGATTTGGGATGAGATACATATATCAATTGTTTTGCGTGTTTATATACTTCACATTTTATTTATAGCCACAAGGCTATTATGGAACGTCCTTGGCCTCTGTAACACAGTTGTCCGGGCCAGCTGCAATGCACCTGTATCGTCAAAGCGGACTCACATTCGTTCAACCCTAGCATAAGCGTGTTACCTCAGAGCTTGGCTCTCCTTTTCAAACACGTAAATGTTCACATCTCAACTGAAATATTATCACGCAAATGTCTTACATGCTTCATTCAAACACCAGTGGATTACTCCAACAATCCCAAATCATGATTAATTGTTCAAACCACTTGCTTAATTAGCGTTGTTTAGAGTATAAAAAACTCTAAATGTTAATAACAAAAGTTCATTAATTATTTATAACAATAATAAATTGTTTATAACAATGTCAAATGACCATTGAAAATTTTATACACGCCTCTATTAATCACTATCATTTCAAATTATTTAACAAAGATATTTACAAAATTATTTTACAATATTAATATTGTTTATATTATTTATACAAGAAATACATTAAACCACACGTTTATCCGGTTGATAATTACATAAATCGCGTTGATATAATCGACCAATGAAGGTTAGTTATATTTAACTGTCAAATTCAGGTTTAATAAGGTTTAATAATAATTATTAATATTTGTGACGGTAACCTCCATTCAAAATCTTTATCTCAAATTATTTAACACTCTTGTTAATTTTAACAGTATCTTCATATGAATAATCTTTCAAAGAACAAGAACAATACATACAGCGGGAAAATACTTCGCTTATAACGCACAAAATTGCACAAAAATTGGCCCAAAATTCATCATATATCTTCATATATATGGCATAAAAATCTTCCAAACTACACACAAAAATCCTCCACTTATAAATTCATCAACTTCATTAATTATTGTGGGAACCTCCTTCATTATTCAAGGGCATTACTCAACAGCGACTTTTACACGTCCACTGAACTAACGATTATACATCCATTGTTCCTCTTTAAAAATTCTTATATTCATCAATTGTAATAATGACTGTTATTATTTAACCTTCGTGGGTTTCATTCATGAATCGATATGAAGTAAAAATTTGCCAATCACAAATAAATTTAATAGCGAATACGATTAGACACTCCTGCCTGGTCTATCAAAATTGAGATTAACATCTTCAAAGTAACGCAGTATAAAAATACTATCTTCAAACAAAGTTCATCTAAACTGCCAGAATAGTCGAATAGAATACAATTAGACTGTGGAATGCAAACATTATTGTTCCAATCTAGAATTGAGAAAAACTCCTATCAAATGTTCATTACTATAGTGTATTCAATAAATCGAAATAAAAGTTCATATTTCATAAAATTGTCTATAATGCAATGATAAATGTCTATGTTGCAATCATGTTCATAAGACGACTAGTATTTCAAAGATCGTCGATATCGTAATAGATTTTAACGCTCTAAAATCATTTAATTATTCTTCTTTCTTGAGGATGACAGAAAATTGGTCAAAGTAATTTACTGAATAGAATTACTTTAATAAAATGACACGCTGTCTGAATTCAAATCTGCCATAGCAAA
Organism: Meconema thalassinum; assembly: GCA_946902985.2. Taxonomy (NCBI): domain Eukaryota; kingdom Metazoa; phylum Arthropoda; class Insecta; order Orthoptera; family Tettigoniidae; genus Meconema; species Meconema thalassinum. Next base: position 298,176,275 of record OX336394.1, read on the forward strand.
TCGTTAACTTTACAGTCAAATCGAGACTACAAAAATATGCAAATTACTGAAAGAATCTAAATCATCAGTCTCAACTGATCCAAAATTATTAAGTATGCCAATGACATAGCAATGTCTCAAAAATCGTAGAAAAAGGCATAAATCAACGAAGTGTACTGAGTACAGAAATATCAATCAAGAAAATGGGGCAAAATATAGGACAGAAAATATGGGAAAATGGTTGCTCAGATATCGCTACAAGACTCAAATAATACAAGAAACGTTCACGACTACCTTATCTGTTGATTGAAGATCTAGAGGAAAGTTTTCAAAGAAAACTGCTGTTGGTTCCAATTCACCAGCGTAAAGATGTGCTCCGTCCTCGAACCTGGAATCAGCGTCCTCGGAGAATCGAACTGCTTCCTTCTCCGAAATTGCACTGCTCCGTGGATACGAAAAACATCCTTCTGGCAAAACTCTTCTTTGTGCGCCGGGACAACCCTGGCCTCTCTTGAAAGTTCCCTGAAGTTCTTGCAGGAATTCGCCATGAAGTTTATTGTAGTTATTTCCGCAGAAATATTCATAGTTGTGGAGTATGAAAATATTTCCACTGTTATCTGGTATAATTCAGCGATGGATTCACGATGCATGAGTGTAGTTGGATGTTCACTACATGCTCGCTTTTGTAGAAAGACGATTAACGAAGTTCCATGCTGTTACTTTACTCCAATCAATATATGTCCCAATTGCATTAAAGCCTTAGCCTTCCATCTCAACTACTGTTATAATCATTGAAAGCACTGCAAGATTATAGTGTTCCATAGTCGAATGTATCGTTGTAATACCAAACGTATTCTCCAATATCACTGTTGCACTCCACGTGTCAGCCGTAGTGTATAATGTGGAATTTTAAAAGTGTTTCTCATGTGGCGAGAAAATCACTTTTGTTGGCAGCCTTAAAGTTCCAATATCTTTCGAAGTATAACTGTGAAATTGTTCAAATCTTCTACACACCTCAATGTTATACTGCCCAATAGAACTATAATAAAGACTGAAGTTAGCGCTTGATATCTTGACTGGTGGAAACGTTAATGTGAGCGTTTCAACTTCACCTAGTTTCGAGCAGCGTAAAATGGAACTGCTCCGAGTTCGTTCGATGCGCCGGGCTTTAACCACGCTAAAGACAACTTACTTCACTGAATCACTTGAAAATAACTATATATCACCAGAAATATATATGCGATCTGACATATGAGATCTGAGAGCTCCTCTCTCCTGTGCACGACCTTTTATCAACTTCTTAAGGGGCGTATCCATCCCTTCCATAGCCTGTTGCTGCGTCATTGCTGGAAGTTTTAACTTTGGCTATACTTGACGGATTTTCAAATTTCAAAAACTCAAAATTAATTTCTTCAAAATTCCAAATCAATGCCATAACTGAAAATAGATTTCCACAAATCTGCATGCCAAAAGTAATTAAATATCGTAGTTTCAGCAATCTCCGTCTTCCTTCCAAACTATCGTTCATTGGTTCGAGTCTCTCCTCCAATAGCGTAACTTCTTCCTTAGCACAATACCTTGTTTCCTGCGACTGCGTCGTAAATCTCAGATCTTTCTCGAACAAAATCATGACGTCACCAAGAATCTCAGCTCAATCAGCCTACTGGCATGAAATCTGCGTCATCCGTGCCTACGTCATGAGTATCCACGTCATAACTATGACATTCATAACTTTACTCATATATGCCAATACAGCCATCGTGGTCTCAATATAATACAATTTCTGGGGGCATTCTCCCTTCACCACGTTTTAAAAACAGTTGCAAATTGTTTTTAAACTCTGTGTTATAAATATCTCAATTCACTTGAACACGAAATTGAATTATTATTGGCTTACTCTTGGATAATATTTATTCAAGTTCCCAGCATTGAACTTGCCATAAACGACATTATTCTCATCATCGTAGAGTTCATAACAGTTGTTTCCATAGGCATTCGTAATTCTGAACGGACCCATGAATACAATTCCAAACTTGGGATAGATTTTCTTACCCACGTCAGCCTGGACAGGTCTGCGTAATAATACCAGATTTCCAATTTCTAAGGGAGCACCAAAACGTTTTCCAGCTACTCTTTTCAGTCGTTTTTGTGCTGCTTTCTGGAGTTGTTCTTTCGCTCTGTCTATTCTCTGCTGCCTTCCTAAGTCGGGATCTCTAGGAACGTGGTTAAAAAGATTATCCCACGGCCTTTCTGGGTTTCTTCCTAGATGAAGTCTCATTGGCACCTCTCCTGTGCTCTCCTGCACTGTAGAATTTAGACATTCCTCAATAAGGGGTACAAATCTCACCCAACGAGAATTATCATTCGGACAGAAAATTCGACAGAATTTCGAAAATTCAGCCATATATCTTTCCGAAGAATTCGATTCCGGATATCGCACGCTTGAAAATATGTGCTTAATACCAAGCCTTTCCATATCTGCAGCAAATTCTAAGGATGTAAACTGAGCTCCATGATCCGAAAGTAGATATTCTGGTTTACCAGCTTTTGGAAATACAGCATGTTCCAGTCTGCTTACAACGTTCCTCGTGTTAGCTTTTTGCATGGGACTCATTGTTACAAATTTTGAGAAGACATCCACGGTAACCAACAGATACTGATTACCCTGATATCCCTTCGGACAAGGACCAAATATGTCTGTCGCCATGAGTTCATTCGGTTTAGAGGGAATCATAGCCTTAGGTTTTCCTTTTAATAGAGCGGAAGCATACTTTGCTCTTTGACATTTATCACATGAACGAATGACATTAGCAATGCTGGAACGCATATTAGTCCAAATAGACCTCTCTTTAAGGGTATCAAGAGTTTTATCTAAACCCGCATGTCCAGTTGCGTGATGAGCTACCCACACTAAATTGACAACAAGATTAGGTGGCACGACTATTCGAAGCTTTGTATGCGCAGAGTCAGCATACTTACATACGATGTCTCCACTCAAGACAAAGTGTCGTGAATCTCTCTGTGTAGCTGCATAGTCAACATCAGTATTGTCCATGTAACCCTTAAGGAACCTGTACATTTTCCTGATTGGAGCGTGTCTCTTCTGTGACACACCGATTCGGGCTAACCTCCTAACGGTCTCTTGATCTTGCTGCTCCAATTGTACATGGTGTATCTGCACATTTTTGATAGGGTTACGTGATAAAGCATCAGCCAGTAAGTTATCTTTCCCAGGCTCATGGATGATAGTGACGTTAAACTGTTGGGTGAACAAAGCCCAACGTGTCAATCTATCACTAGACATGTCAGTTTGCAGCATAAACTGAAGTGCTTTGTGATCTGTAATAATGATAACCTTATGTCCCAGCAACATTTTTTTCCAAGCTTGCAAAGCTGTTACAAAAGCTAACGCTTCTAGTTCTGTCGTAAAGTAATTTTCCTCGTGTTTCATTAACTTCCGACTAGTGAACGCAATGTAGTGCTTGTTGCCTGCCTCGTCTTTTTGGTATAAGACTGCACTAATGCCTATTCTTGATGCATCAGACTCTATATAGAACACCTTCTCAAAGTCTGGGTACTCCAGTTTGACGTTGTTTCTGAGCATCTCCTTTGCTTTCTCAAAAGCTTGGTCTGCTGCGGTACTCCATTTCCATCTATTATTTTTCTTGAGTAAATCATACAGAGGAGCCATAATTTCAGAGTATCTCGGACAGTGGCTGCTAATGAATTGGCATGCGCCTACAAATTCTCTGACTTGTTTCACCTTAGTTGGCTTTGGGAATCTTGTGATCGCATCTACTTTCTGCATGTTTGGATGATATCCATCTTTATCAATGGTATGCCCCAAGTAATTGATCTCCTTCTTCAAGAATTGACATTTTCCAAAATTGACCTTGATATTGGCCTCCCTTAAATTTTCAAACAACTTTCTCAAGTGCACTAAATGTTCTGCGGCGTTGGGTGAAGATACAATTAAATCGTCAATGTAGCAGATTACATTCTCCTTTACTTCGTCAGTGAGCTTGCTATCAAGTGCTCGAATGAGTGCTGGTCCACTGTTGACCATTCCAAAAGGCATTCTCACAAAGACCCATGACGTCTGGTCAAATAGGAATCCAGTGTACTGCATACTTTCTTCCTCCAGTTGAACTTGGTAAAACGAAGATGTCAAGTCAAGAACACTGAAACATGCTCTCCCTTTGAACTTCCTAAGCAGATCTCTGATCTTAGGTGGTCGGTCATTTTCTGGAAGAATCTTCAAGTTGATGGTCCGAGCATCGAGACAAAGACGTATCTGACCATTACTTTTCTTCACTACAGTGATGGGGTTTATGTAAGACGACGCCTGTTTTTTAATAATCCCGTCTACCTCCATTTTTCTGATCAACCCTCGTACTTCTTGATAGTATTTCTCAGGTATGGGGTATATTCTCTTTTGGTAAGGGGTTTCATCGGTCAGCCTTATCTTATACTTATAGTCTTTAATCAATCCAGGTTTTTCATCGAAAATATCTTGGAATTCCTTTATCAAATCCTCAAATTCCCCCTGAATTTCTTCAAATCCTTCAGTTTTTCTACTGGGTATTTCTGTTATATTCTCTACGTCGTTAATAATGGTATTTAAAATTTCTTCCCTAAGGTCTATCTTCAGACTGTTTTTCACGTCCTGTTCTTCGATCTCTTCTGTGATCATGTACCCATCATTAAAGCTAATACTTCTATTCTTCATATCAATAATGGCTCCAACCTTCGATATAAAATCGATTCCTAGCACAATATCGAAATGGATCTTGTTAACCACAATGAAGATCTGTTCATAATTCCTTCCATTAATTTCAAAGTTCAACAGCACTTGGATCTTGCATTTCACTGCCTTGTCTTGGAAAATTCCTCTCACTTTGACGGTAGAAACTGGTAAAACTGTCATGTTTTCTCCTTTTAACAGACTTGGATAGCATTCATCAGAAATGATAGAAATAATTGCACCAGTATCCATAAGAGCTTTATACTGTTGGCCATCTATCAGTACAGAAATAATAGGTAATGCACATGGTCTTTCCTCTTTGACGATTCCCCTCTCTTCTAATAAATCCTCATCAGTAACTTCGTAAATTTCGTTAATGGTAATCAGGTGTGGTGTGGCAATGTATTCATGGTTTCTCACTGTCGTTGAGAAATCGGCGTTTTTTTTTTGTGTTACCAATCTCAAAGTTCCCCTGCTGACTTGTAGAAGGACCAGGATCGATCACTACATCCTGTCTTTTCTTTTGATGTTCAGCTTCCTTTTCTCGTAATTCCTTCAGATACTGCTGACTTTCTTTCTCTCTTTCTTGATACTTGTCGGGTGTCATAACCTGACCTTGAGAATTCTGATTCTGGTACTGGTTATTTCTGTTATAATTTCTATTATAACCATTGTTGTAGTATCTACCTCTTCCGTTGTTGTAATTCCCTCTATTATTATTCCAGCCTCGTCTTTGCTGATATGGACGGTAACCTTGGGATCTGTGGTTGCGGAAATAATTATTCCTGTGAGGACCTACATTTTCAGTTTTTCCTTCCTCAGGCTTATCAGTTTGCTGCACTTGATCCATGTAGACCGTATTAACGTCTTTGAATTCGTGCCTCTGACCTTTTTGTACCAAATTTGGCATTGGACTCGTGTAGTCAAGCCTTCTCAACAATTCGTCCATACTTGTCAAATCTCTGATATTTGACGATATGATCAGTCTTCTTACCTCCACAGGCAGCATACGTGAAATCGCATCTATCAACTGCTCTGTTGAAATGGGGGTTGCAAAAATCTCAAGCGTGATAGTTGACTCGTGAAGAAATCAGCGTACCGTGTTGGAAGAGTACCTGAATACTTTCTCGAGTATACCTCAGCTCTTAGTGAATTCTGAGCTTCTATTGACCAGAATCGTTTAATCAGTGCCTCTGCAAATTCGTCAAAATTGCTGAAAGTGTACCGAAATGCTCTAAACCATTCGAGGGGTCCTCCAGCTAGAAATCTTTCTACGATTCTCATCTCTCTCTCTCTCTAGGAATGTGGGCTTCTATGAAGTAGTCTTTAAGATTCCTGATATATTCGATCGGTGTGAGACTATCAGTGTTGCTAAATTTTTGAGGTTTGTCTTCAAAATTCCGGATGACTGTCACATTTCTCGGATATGAATCCATATAATTCCTCCCACTATCACGATACTTCCATTCAGGTTCAATATTCCGATCCTCTTCTTCTTCCCTGAATCTGGATATACGTTCCTCAGGACTGATATCTCTCTCTTCGGTATTAAGGTTACCTCTTCTCACGTAATTTCTCTCCTCTTCACCAGTCAATCCTTCGGTATCCTTGTCTGTGATTTCCGTGATGACTTTCCTAATCAACTCTTCCTTATAGGTTTCCATCATGCTAGCGTCTCCTAGTTTCAAATTCTGCAGTTTGCTCGTAGTTTCATTAACATCAGAGACAACCTTATGAATCTGTTCCTCTAACGCAGTTTTTAATGCTTGCACGTCCTGACCTATTTGAGTTCTATCCTCTACCTGCTTTTCGGATAGCGAATCCATCCTTACATTCAAGTCTTTCCTAATCTGAACTACTTCGTTATTAATGTCTACTTGTGTACTGGCAAGTTTTCTTTCAATTCGTTCCTGAATCTGATCTACATGTTCCCCACTTGACCTGTTCCATTCATCTTTCCACACCGTTACATTTGCAGTTAACATTTCCGCAATATCTACTTCGATGTCTTCCTTAAGTAAACGATTGTGATCTAATACTTGGGTTCTCATGACCTCTACATCGTATTTTAAACCAGCTAAAGAAGCCGTTGTCCTAACAGACTCGTCAACTAATCGAGTTGTTAATGCACTAATGTTACGAGTACAAAGTGTTTTTGAAGTTTCAATTTCTTCCCTAACTTTGTTAACATCAGTCTGAACTTTAGCAATGTCTACAAAAACAGTATTGACTTCTACTTGTATTTTATTGATATCGCTTTGCATATCGTTAACATCTGAATGAATATTATTGATGTCTACTTGAACATTTGACACATCAGTTCGAACATTACTAACCTCTCTTTGAACTTCTTCTACTTTGTCTTGTACAGTAGCAACATCATTCCTTACAACAATTACCTCAGCTCTAGCACATGAAATATCACCCCGGACATTAGCAACATCAAGATTCAACATGGTAAGATCTTTTTGTACCTTAGACACATCAATTTTAACAACAGACACATCTTTATGCACATTGGCCAAGTCTGTGGGTATGTCAGTTACAGCATTCTCGATTCCCTGGGTACTGATCTGTAAACGCGACATATCATTTTCTAGGTTTGCAGAACTGGTCTGAAGAACTTTCAAACTTTCATTCATGCTATCTCTCAAATGAGCAGACAAATTACTAGCATTCTCCTCCATTCGACTAGTATTCCTAGCTTCCATCTCCTTCATATTTTCATCCAGCCTAATAGACAAATTAGCTGACAAACTACTAGAATTCTCCTCCATCATCTGCTTCATTCGGCTAGCATTCCTAACTTCCATCTCTTCCAACATTTTTCTCAGACTCTCGTCTGCCATTTCAATCATATTTCAATAATAAACTGCTTTAGGGACATACATCAAACAGAGCAAAATAACAACATCTGAGCAACATTTTTCACCATATATAAATTTGAGCAATTTTCTGTCTTAAATCTAACTTATAATTACCTTATAATTAACCTTCGTAGACACTTCATGTTGAAATAAACTCAAGCACATGTTCAAGTTTCTTTGGTTCATTTTTAAATATCCTAACACAAATAATTTACATTTACAATCCAAATAGTTTAATTTTATCTTTAATATGACTATACATGTCATAAGCCGGTCAAATAAAATAAGATTCCAGATCATAGGCGATTTTTCTAAGTTTCCAGCCTATTTAACCTCTCTCAAGTTGTATAAGATCTGATCTTTTCTGAGTGTAATTTTCCTAATACAACATAACATTTAATCCCTATATAATCACACTCTCAAATTCTACAATTGGCTAAGACATCTAACAAAGAATCAACCTCTTTATTTGAGTCTTCACAATCCCTTTGACATCGATAACTTGGTAATCCAATGTTATTCGAACACTCCACAAAAATTGCGGTGTCAATTCTACTGCAATAACTTGGTAATCCAATGTTTTGCTGATCGTGCCAATCGAGACAATCGTGCCCCACGTTTTAGGGTCGCCAATCCTACTGTACCCGATATCCAGATAGTAGGCCGCCCCCTCCATCGGATTGCCAATAATCAAACGCACCGGCACAGCTACATCAATGAAAATGGCACTGACAGATACTATCGAGATTAGAGCACAATAGTTAACAAGAAAATTATTGTGGAACACACCAAAATATACGGGGGTTCAGACTTACCTTTACTTACCTCTTAAATTTATCTCGGGGACTGGGTTGTCAACTGGATCACTTAAAGTATGCCCACACAACAACCTCCACCATGATATTTAAAATGAACCAGAACGAAGACGAGAAACTTTAAACTGCACAATAATTTATTTCACATAAAGAATGATTTTAACAAAAATGAAACAACAAACTCCACGTGGCAATCAGAAGCCATCGACCACATAACCATGTCCTCCTGTAGGACCTGTATTCTCTACATATAATGTTTCAGCTTTCTCAAGCTCATAGCAACGTAAAAATAATAATGCACTGGGGATGGAAACGGGATTTGGGATGAGATACATATATCAATTATTTTGCGTGTTTATATACTTCACATTTTATTTATAGCCACAAGGCTATTATGGAACGTCCTTGGCCTCTGTAACACAGTTGTCCGGGCCAGCTGCAATGCACCTGTATCGTCAAAGCGGACTCCCATTCGTTCAACCCTAGCATAAGCGTGTTACCTCAGAGCTTGGCTCTCCTTTTCAAACACGTAAATGTTCACATCTCAACTGAAATATTATCACGCAAATGTCTTACATGCTTCATTCAAACACTAGTGGATTACTCCAACAATCCCAAATCATGATTAATTGTTCAAACCACTTGCTTAATTAGCGTTGTTTAGAGTATAAAAAAACTCTAAATGTTAATAACAAAAGTTCATTAATTATTTATAACAATAATAAATTGTTTACAACAATGTCAAATGACCATTGAAAATTTTATACACGCCTCTATTAATCACTATCATTTCAAATTATTTAACAAAGATATTTACAAAATTATTTTACAATATTAATATTGTTTATATTATTTATACAAGAAGTACATTAAACCACACGTTTATCCGGTTGATAATTACATAAATCGTGTTGATATAATCGACCAATGAAGGTTAGTTATATTTAACTGTCAAATTCAGGTTTAATAAGGTTTAATAATAATTATTAATATTTGTGACGGTAACCTCCATTCAAAATCTTTATCTCAAATTATTTAACACTCTTGTTAATTTTAACAGTATCTTCATATGAATAATCTTTCAAAGAACAAGAACAATACATACAGCGGGAAAATACTTCGCTTATAACGCACAAAATTGCACAAAAATTGGCCCAAAATTCATCATATATCTTCATATATATGGCATAAAAATCTTCCAAACTACACACAAAAATCCTCCACTTATAAATTCATCAACTTCATTAATTATTGTGGGAACCTCCTTCATTATTCAAGGGCATTACTCAACAGCGACTTTTACACGTCCACTGAACTAACGATTATACATCCATTGTTCCTCTTTAAAAATTCTTATATTCATCAATTGTAATAATGACTGTTATTATTTAACCTTCGTGGGTTTCATTCATGAATCGATATGAAGTAAAAATTTGCCAATCACAAATAAATTTAATAGCGAATACGATTAGACACTCCTGCCTGGTCTATCAAAATTGAGATTAACATCTTCAAAGTAACGCAGTATAAAAATACTATCTTCAAACAAAGTTCATCTAAACTGCCAGAATAGTCGAATAGAATACAATTAGACTGTGGAATGCAAACATTATTGTTCCAATCTAGAATTGAGAAAAACTCCTATCAAATGTTCATTACTATAGTGTATTCAATAAATCGAAATAAAAGTTCATATTTCATAAAATTGTCTATAATGCAATGATAAATGTCTATGTTGCAATCATGTTCATAAGACGACTAGTGTTTCAAAGATCGTCGATATCGTAATAGATTTTAACGCTCTAAAATCATTTAATTATTCTTCTTTCTTGAGGATGACAGAAAATTGGTCAAAGTAATTTACTGAATAGAAATACTTTAATAAAATGACACGCTGTCTGAATTCAAATCTGCCATAGCAAATCGTTAACTTTACAGTCAAATCGAGACTACAAAAATATGCAAATTACTGAAAGAATCTAAATCATCAGTCTCAACTGATCCAAAATTATTAAGTATGCCAATGACATAGCAATGTCTCAAAAATCGTAGAAAAAGGCATAAATCAACGAAGTGTACTGAGTACAGAAATATCAATCAAGAAAATGGGGCAAAATATAGGACAGAAAATATGGGGAAATGGTTGCTCAGATATCGCTACAAGACTCAAATAATACAAGAAACGTTCACGACTACCTTATCTGTTGATTGAAGATCTAGAGGAAAGTTTTCAAAGAAAACTGCTGTTGGTTCCAATTCACCAGCGTAAAGATGTGCTCCGTCCTCGAACCTGGAATCAGCGTCCTCGGAGAATCGAACTGCTTCCTTCTCCGAAATTGCACTGCTCCGTGGATACGAAAAACATCCTTCTGGCAAAACTCTTCTTTGTGCGCCGGGACAACCCTGGCCTCTCTTGAAAGTTCCCTGAAGTTCTTGCAGGAATTCGCCATGAAGTTTATTGTAGTTATTTCCGCAGAAATATTCATAGTTGTGGAGTATGAAAATATTTCCACTGTTATCTGGTATAATTCAGCGATGGATTCACGATGCATGAGTGTAGTTGGATGTTCACTACATGCTCGCTTTTGTAGAAAGACGATTAACGAAGTTCCATGCTGTTACTTTACTCCAATCAATATATGTCCCAATTGCATTAAAGCCTTAGCCTTCCATCTCAACTACTGTTATAATCATTGAAAGCACTGCAAGATTATAGTGTTCCATAGTCGAATGTATCGTTGTAATACCAAACGTATTCTCCAATATCACTGTTGCACTCCACGTGTCAGCCGTAGTGTATAATGTGGAATTTTAAAAGTGTTTCTCATGTGGCGAGAAAATCACTTTTGTTGGCAGCCTTAAAGTTCCAATATCTTTCGAAGTATAACTGTGAAATTGTTCAAATCTTCTACACACCTCAATGTTATACTGCCCAATAGAACTATAATAAAGACTGAAGTTAGCGCTTGATATCTTGACTGGTGGAAACGTTAATGTGAGCGTTTCAACTTCACCTAGTTTCGAGCAGCGTAAAATGGAACTGCTCCGAGTTCGTTCGATGCGCCGGGCTTTAACCACGCTAAAGACAACTTACTTCACTGAATCACTTGAAAATAACTATATATCACCAGAAATATATATGCGATCTGACATATGAGATCTGAGAGCTCCTCTCTCCTGTGCACGACCTTTTATCAACTTCTTAAGGGGCGTATCCATCCCTTCCATAGCCTGTTGCTGCGTCATTGCTGGAAGTTTTAACTTTGGCTATACTTGACGGATTTTCAAATTTCAAAAACTCAAAATTAATTTCTTCAAAATTCCAAATCAATGCCATAACTGAAAATAGATTTCCACAAATCTGCATGCCAAAAGTAATTAAATATCGTAGTTTCAGCAATCTCCGTCTTCCTTCCAAACTATCGTTCATTGGTTCGAGTCTCTCCTCCAATAGCGTAACTTCTTCCTTAGCACAATAGGGGGCGTGGTGGCTCAGCGGTCTAGCTGTATGCCTCTCACCAAGGCGGTCCGGGTTCGATTCCCGGTCAATGCATGTGAGATTTTCGAAGTGAAATGCCATGTCCTGTGGTTCGGATTCCACGTAAAAAGGAGGTCCCGTGGCTCATGATCTCAAGATTAACGGTCACGTTAAACTACAAGCTTCCTTTCCTTCCTTCCTTCCTTAGCACAATACCTTGTTTCCTGCGACTGCGTCGTAAATCTCAGATCTTTCTCGAACAAAATCATGACGTCACCAAGAATCTCAGCTCAATCAGCCTACTGGCATGAAATCTGCGTCATCCGTGCCTACGTCATGAGTATCCACGTCATAACTATGACATTCATAACTTTACTCATATATGCCAATACAGCCATCGTGGTCTCAATATAATTCAATTTCCGGGGGCAGTACTACTACTGAATCCGCAATACCTTGCCTAAATCTAAATATACAATATGATAAATCTAATAATAATTATGATTCATATAAATAACCCCTGGCACTACAGCCCATGAAGGGCCCAAGCCTACCAAGCGACCGCTGCCCAGCCATTTGGCCTGCAGATATTAGGGTGACGCGTGGTCAGCGCATCGGGTCACCTCGGCCCTTAATCTTGGTTTTCGTGATCAAGGCGCTGCCTCACTGTCATACAGCTACTTAATTGTCCTCACGAGGCTGAGTGCAACCCGTTACAGCCCCCACGTCAGTTTCTAAAATCCCTGACGGAGCCGGGAATCGAACCCGGTGCAAAGGCAAGTGCGCTAGTCCAACCCCACGGGGCCGGCTCATAAATACATGAGATTGTATAAATACTTGACAATCAAAATGCAAGCCGGCTGCCTGGGTCAGCGGTAACGTTCTTGCTTGCTGCGCAGTCAGCTTGCATTTGAGGGTGCGCGATTGCGAGGGAGCTGTGGCAGTAGAATTAATAGCATGTTAAAGATCCTCTTCGGGGCCAAATTCCGGCACCTCGGCGTATCTAAAAGCCGCAGATGTTAAAAGGGACGTAAAACAAATATCATTATTATTATAAACAAAATGCAACCCAGGGTTTCACGATTTCAGCACTAGCTGGTAGAATTTGTCGTTTGGAAAGTCATAGTAAAAGAAATGAACCAGTTGACTCAACACAGATGGTGAGATAGTTGGTTGGTTCCTTAGTTTAGGGGCTGCGACAACTCGGTCATGTAGCCCCGTGTACTTTGGGCGTGTGTAGAATCTGTCTGATAACCGGTGTTAATTGTGATGACTGTATTAGTGTTTGTTATCTGTCTTGAATTATTCAAGTAAGGAATGCAGACGATAATTTCGAGTAGATCCTACTTTCGCCACCAAATGCTACCGTCCACGACACCTAGCTGTAAACTTGGCTACTACTAGATGCCATCGCAAACAGGGCCTAGTGACGAACGTTGGAACTTCAGAGCATTAATCAAACCTACCATACAAATTTTGCTTCACACAAGTTTAGTTAGTGGAAGGTTAGTTTACATGACATAAATCTATGACGCGTAGTGGTCAGCATGGTTAGCTCTGCCACGAAATTTGAAAAGTGGTGTGAGGACTGGAACGGGGTCTACTCAGCCTCGGGTGGTCCAAATGAGTAGAGGGGGTTCGATTCCCACCTCAGCCATCCTCGAAGTGGTTTTCCGTGGTTTCCCACTTCGTCTTCGGGCAAATGCCAGGATGGTACTGAGACAGTATTTTGCTATTTACTTGAACCCTGATACGACAAAGAGACGTATTTTGAAATTATTGCTTGGCATTAGTTTGACTGCAGGCTTGAGAAGCAGTACGCTTGTTATTCACTAAGGAGATGGATAGACAATCCCGCCACGCTCTTGATCACGTGCACAGGTCATGCTCACTGACTTGGTCCTGCAACTATTTGATACATATATGACACGATAATCGACTGGGTTCGATTGTCCACCTCGATACAGGAGTGATGCATCTTGGGTAGATTGCCAGCTGAGACGTGGATGAGCAGTTTTGAAACGACACACACTTGAGTTCAGTGACATATGCAGTGAACATGTTATCGCTTTAGTAGGAAAGTTCCGGTTATCACGCAGTAATACGAGTGTTCTCTACTCGCGGCGCGGATCGAACGGGTGAATTGCTACATAGCAATATGCGGTTGTCCGTACTTCTGGTGTGTTTGATATAACCCAGAGATTAAATATACCCGAGTGAACTTAGCTATTGCATAGACTTGTTAATACAGACTCCTCGATGAGGAAATCTACTACGTATATATTTGAAATGCAGGAAAGCATTAGTATTATCAAGAACAATACGACTGGATTTTATTGTGAGAACCTAGTTGTTGTAGCAATGATGGGCTAAACATATCGTGCAGGAATGTAATGCAGATGCAGAGTTGATCATTTGGAGTGACATCCTTATTAACACTACAATGAAGAGAAAGAAACGTTGGGGAACGTTAGTTCTGATCCAGTGGTTTTAAAATAGCGAAGAATGAAGAAACAACTCCAAATGAGCGAAACTACTTTACTGATAACGTCGAGGGAGCCTTGTACAACCAGAACTTCGCCCAAGGTAGCTGGAAAACTTTTCTTCTCTTGTAGACAGTAGACCTTGTCACTTTTAGTTCGATACTTTTCACCAAAATTTTATTAATTAGTATGAAATTCATTCGAAGACTACATTTGGTTCCTTTTTATCATTTCTGTCGGAGAGTGCAATTTATTGTGTAGTTAACAGTAAACTTGATGCTATTTAGCGCATTACTTTGTTGCTTTTGTTTTGAAAATTTTGGAAATAAAACCAAGCATTGAATTTTGTTGAGAAGATATCTGCAGCATGATTAGGACCAAGACGACGATATCTTTGTATAAGAATAGCAATTAGGAAGAAGATGGCCACACACTCGTGCACTTGAACTATTCCAAAAATATTTCAGTGATACTATTCGTATGGACTTATGACATTCTAGTAGAAATTCTTTCTTTTAGAAAAGATAGTGCATTTTCATCGTTATTTTCCATGGTTATGGAATTATGGAAATCGTCCAGCGAAAACAATTGTGAATTGATTGCCAAGGCATTTGTAGCCTACTTTCATATTTCTTTTTGATTAAAGATTTTTCTTTAAATGAAATTTTTAGTTCGTTCAGTTTTTAGCTTGTGTTATTTCAATTCGTTTTTGGGAAGACTCTTGGATAGATCATCGTTTGATTTAATGGTTTGCGGGTATCTATTGATATGATAATAGACTCCTTTCCATGGTGTAAGTCTCACGTGTTTTCTTCTGAGTAGTTGAGCCATTTTTCGAGTTTGGATAGGCGAAACTGAAACGACTATTTTTACTAGTGTCTATTTACAATTTTTTCTCTCATATATAAGTCTTTATGGAAATAAAAATATATTGGAATTGTGAACTAAATTTAACAGTTCAAACTAGTATAACAGAATTTGTCGTAGACTTAAATGACGATAATTTATGGAAATAGATAATACAATTTATCTAATAAATTGTTGCTTCTTGTTTAGTGAAGTTAGAAAAGAAGTAATCTGTGGCACTTCTATATTCGTCTATGATAGGGCAA
This sequence comes from Meconema thalassinum, assembly GCA_946902985.2. Classification (NCBI taxonomy): domain Eukaryota; kingdom Metazoa; phylum Arthropoda; class Insecta; order Orthoptera; family Tettigoniidae; genus Meconema; species Meconema thalassinum. Next base: position 298,191,753 of record OX336394.1, read on the forward strand.
GATATTTTCAGAGCAATTTTTGAAAGGTTTTAAGTTTAATAACGTTTGGGATTAATTCTTGACAGCTTTGTAAAGCTGAATTAAGTTATTGCAATTTTGTGCATACGATTTATTGTGTTAGTGAAGCGAATATTTGACATCATTGGATGGTCAATATTAATGTTGTATATTGTACTCGTAGTCTTTTGAGAAGACATTAACGTTGTCATTGCGTTTTAGTAAGAGTGAGATTAGCTTTTGAGCTATCACTAATTTGGATAGGAAGTTGTAGTAAACGTGAATTGGAATCAAGAATGTTTCTCTTATATGCTTGTTTTATTCAAGTAACCCTACGTTTTATTCTTGCCTAGTAGGATTTGCCGGAGATGAATTGCTTATATCATGACACACATATTTAAGTGACACAGCCACTTTTCGAATAACTTTAATTAATTCATGCAATATAATACATGTGATATTTCAGTAATTTTAGCAAAAATATACTGCATTCATTGAAGCACCTAAATAGTTAATAAACTATTTTCATAACTTGTAACACTATTCGATTATCTTAATTGATTGTTGAATGCAACAAATTAAGAAAATGATAACCTTGAAACACACTTGTAAAATTAAATGGAGATGGGCAGCGTTTATAACAAAATCCTAATTAAGGATATAACTTGTATATAAAATGTAAAATATGTACAAATCTTTAATAAGGGTATAACATCAGTGCATAATTTAATATTGTATTTTTCTTGTAATTTGTTCAGCGGATGATATGAGCAGTAAGATGGGGCCTTATTATAGGCGTTTATTTAAAACTATTTTTTTTTCATCATTTGATCTAAAGAAGCTTTTCTTTAATTTTGTGTCTAGTTGACGGACATTCATCACTTGCCAGTCAATAAATTGAATTTAATTTTAAAAGAATCTTAGAACGACTGGTGTTTTCTACTAGAAAAGGGGAGTGCGTTAGGAGGACCAGTGGGCAGTTTTTCCTTGAGTTTGCTTAAACTTAACGCCCGAGATATTTTCATTTTATTTTAGAGTCTCTTGTTCCAGTTCTTTTTGAGCTTCGTTTCATCGTAATTTTATACACCACTGGCATCTTCGTACCGCATTCTTTAATATCGACGTATCCCGATCCCTGGTTGATCCTAGTTGGTAGGTTTTTCAGAGGGCATTTCAGCCGGGAACTTCTAGAATCTACGATCCAACTTTTCCATCGGATTGCAACAGGTAAGACCACGTGGATTACGGGTACATCTATATATGGCGACCCAATCTATGGGGATATCGAATTGGCATTCTCGATTTCTCCAATGCTAAACCCATGTGTGAGAATCCATTTTTATGAGATTATTGAGTTTAGCAGTTTTCGAACGATGTAGTCGTTAGCAAAATTTTCTTTGGCACTGCTACGATTATTCACGTCGAATTCGTTGGGAATTCACGTTTCTTTAAATCGTGAAGATGAGTTTACTCAATCTACCTGGCATACAGATAGAATTATCGCCATTGCTTAGATTTATTTGTTTTGTGCGTGCCTAGTAAAATGTAATTTGATTGATTACGACATGACCATAAAAGAGATGTCTAGGACATTTTTATGGATCAGCGTGGTCAGATGGGACATGACATGGGGCCATTTCTCACTCCATGCTTGTCGGCCATTTCGTGTTAGTTACCGGCGATGATTATTTGTAGATCATCTCTAATAATAGACTCATTTTCTTTAATAATAAAATAAATAATTCATCATTTCAACTTTAATTTAAACCGTTTCTAATATAAATCACCGTCGTTGCATTCCTCCTATTTTCTTATAGACTTAATTTATATAATAAGTTTAGAAGCAAAACGAAATTCAATGGTTGTATTGGAGAAAAGGGTCATTCTAAATGTGTCAATTCTGCTATTTATGTATTGCATTCCTTTGTTTTCTATAATTGTATTTACCATGACAGCTGTGTCAATGGAGGACATTGCCAATATGTTGAAGGCAATGCAGGAGAAGATGGGCAGTCACGCCAATGAATTAGCTGAGATCAGGAGTAATTGCCAAACTAGTTTTGACAATATCAACTCCATTGTCAATAAGAATACTGAATTAGTTCAGGAATCTGTAGGGGTTCAGGAATCTGTAGGGGAGAATTTGAAGGCAGACATGAGTCAAATGCACTTGTCCCTCAAATATCTTCAAGATAGTAATCGCAAGATTTCAGCTAAAATTAAGAAATAAAAGAAAAGATAAAGGATATAGAAACAGGCATCGACAGTGTGACAGCCGATGTCAGGCTTGTTCAACTTGTCATTAGTAATATTAATGTAGAAGTCAGCCATGTTAGATCTAATGTTGCATCATTAGAAGTAAGAGCCATAAGCACTGAAGGCAAATTAGATGCAGCTCAAGTTGATATTACTGCAATGCAGGGTAAAATAAATTCAACTGAAAGTAAAATAGATTCAACTGAAGGCAAATTAGATGCAATGCAGGGTAAAATTAATTCAACAGAAGGTAAAATAGATTCGACTGAGAAAAAGATAGATGCCACTCAGGCTAAAATTAACCTAACAGAAGGCATTGTAACTGGTATACGAGCTAGTATTTCTACCATAAAGGAGGATGTTAGAAATATTAAATCGGAACTAGATAGTAATCAGAAAGAAAATAAAAATAGCTTAGATGCATTGCAATTGCAGTTTTCAAACGAAGCAAGTGCAACGCAAGAAACTCTAACCAAATTAGAGGGTGATATGGCCCAACTTAAGGAAAAAGTTGAAGATCACAACAAGGTCTTGAGAAAGGATATAGAGATCGATCTCAAGGCTATTGTTAACGATCAAGTGACCATCTTAAGGGGGGAAATCACAAAAATAAATGAAGATGTCATTAAAAGTATTAAGTCAGATTTTGAATTAAAGATTAACAGAACAGAATTAAGACTTAACCAAGATATTTCCCAGGCTAGAATAGACACTGATAAACGAATCGATTCAGTTCAGACTATGCAGGTCGAAAGCGTTACTGTTCTTAGGGAGGATTTAGAAACGCAGATTAAAGGCGTAATTCTGAAAGTAGACCAAGTTAAGATAGATCTAAACTCAGAGCGTGAAAAGAAAACATCGGAATTAGACGAGATTAGACAAGAGTTCCAAACGTTCAGGTTAATGGATCACATAGACATAAATAAATTAAGAGCGGAAATCAAGTCACAATTGGACACGTTGGGGAAACCTATAAATTCCGATGGGGAAGGAACGGTACACCATTTAAGGGACAGGATGGATACCACAACGCCAGCTAGAAACTATTTAGCGAGGTTAAATAAGGCACATGAAACAGAACAGAGTCATGCTAGATCAGAGATCCCGAATGAGGCTACGTCAGAAATAAATCCCAGAGATTTTAGGATATCAACGCCTAATGACAGATCTAATGTCATGATAGTGAGGAATTACGAGGAGAAAATTAAGAAATTGTCAAATACGGAGGGCTTGACTCCTATAGAATTCATTAGAAATCTACAAGATCACTTTGCGGAACATCATGTTGAAAGGGACAGAGAACTGCGGATTGTTGAGAAGCATCTGGCAGATGCACCGTTAAATTGGTTCCGTGCTTTACGATATACTTTCGATAACTTCGAACAGTTTTCGGAAGCATTTATTAAAAGATTCTGGTCGATAGAGATACAACACGCAGTGAGGGCGGAAGTATATTCAAGGAAGTATAGTAGTACTGGACCCACCAGTTATTCTGAATTCTTCATATCTCAGTTAGCCCGCCTTAGATATCTTCAACCCCCATTGAGACAGGAGGAAATTCTTGAGACAATTTCACGCCAGTTACCGGTGGAAGTTAGAAGGAATTTAATCTCATCAGGCGTAGAGGATTTAGCGGCAATGGACGACTTGCTGCGTAGGCTAGACCATACTTCTATGTCGCCTACCATAGTCAAAAGCGGAAGGACGGAAACTAAGACCGTGAACGCGGTAGTCTTTGATCAAACTCAACAAACAGAAAGGTCAAATAGGACAGAATCTAGATGGGAAGGTCCGATGAGGAACAGTAGAACGTATAGTCGAAGATTTGAAGATAGAAACAGCCAGCGACCATATGGAAACTACCAACAGAGATATGATCGAGACCGGGATAGACCTAACCAAACAGATCGTAATCAAGAAAGATATAAACCTTACGAAAGTAGAAATAGGAATGACAGGTACATGAATGGAAATCAGGAAAGGGAACAATACCAACCTAGGAATAACAGGTATCGAGGTTATCAGAACAATAACCGATACTACGATAATAGGGATAGACAAGGCCAGTATCAGCAACAGAATAGAGGTCAACAAGGGTTTGCCAGATACAAAAACTACGGAGACAAAAGCTATCATAACCAGGAAGATAAAGAACAGTCTAGAAAGGACAGGGATAGGCGTGAGGAAAGGAAGGATCGAAGGGACACAGAAAGTGAGCCAGAACCTAACACTAGCCATCACACTAGTGATAATGAAAGGGGTTCACAGGAAAAAAAACGCCAATTACGAAATCCCGGAAGGATTAAACAGCCAGCCGTCTACATTTGACATAATTATACAAGATGTTTATGAGGTCACGGACGAAGATTTGTTATACGAAGAAATGGAAGGAATTGTGAGTGAACGTGCTGAATTGCCTATTATTGAAATCTCTGTGGGCAACCAACATTGCAGGTCATTTCAATCATGTCCGAAGATTGCTTTTTGAAATTAGAAAAGGAACAGCAATTTACCACATTGCCAGCTTCATCGATTAAAGTTAGAGGACTATTTCAAGATAAGTCGATGAAATGTAAATTACAAGTCCAGCTGAAGTTCAGTATAAATGAAAGATGTTTTGAACATATTTTTGTGGTGCTCAAAAATATCAATTTTGAAATAATCCTAGGGATTGACTTTATTACCCGTGCCAGAATTACCATTGACATGGACAGGAGAATTATCAGGTTCCCAGAGAAAACTATTAGGAAGATAGTACATGAAGATATTGATTCCAATAAGGATGTGGAAAATTTGATCAGGGAAGAAGTTTTAGAAAATATAATAAATCAGACCGAGCAAGAAAGAGAGCATTATGCACTTTACGTCGAGGGATTTGAAGAAAAAGAAAAAGAATTCAAAGACTTGATCGAGGAGTTTACTGATATCTTCGATGATAAGCCAGGTCTAATTAAAAAGTTCAAGTATCAGATTAGATTAAACGATGATACTCCATACCAGGCCAAATTGTATCCCATTCCGGATAAGTATTATGAAGAGGTCAGGGAGATCATTAAGAGAATGGAAGCAGAGGGAATAATTAAGAAACAAGCCTCTTCCTACTTAAATCCTATTATGGTGGTAAAGAAAAGCAATGGAGAGCTTCGTCTATGTTTAGTCGCTAGGAAAATAAATTCCCGGATATTTTTAGAAATGGACCGACCTCCCAAAATCAGAGATTTGTTACGGAAATTTAAAGGCAAGGCATGTTTCAGCGTACTCGATTTAACAGCATCTTTTTATCAAGTAGAACTTACCGAGGACAGCAGGCAGTACACAGGGTTTCTGTTTGACCAAACAACCTTCGTGTTTTGTCGCGTACCGTTCGGTATGATTAATAGCGGTCCAGCGCTCATTAGGGCTCTCGACAGTACGCTTTCTGATGAAGTCAAACGCAGCGTCACGTGCTACATTGACGATCTCATCATCGCTTCAGTAAATGTTGAAGAACATCCGAAAGAACTTAGAAAGTTATTCCTAGAGCTCCGAGAGGCCAATATTAAGGTCAACTACAATAAATGTCACTTCATGAAGGAACGTATAAATTTCCTAGGCCATACCATAGATCAATACGGTTATCATCCCAATCTTAAGAAGATTGAGGAAATTGCAAAATTCCCTAGGCCAAAAAGAATCAAGCACCTACGCCAATTCCTTGGGATGTGCCAATTTTTGAGTAGTCACTGCCCAGGATACTCAGTGACCATGGCACCGTTATATGAACTGCTGAAGAAAAATAATCGGTGGAAGTGGACGGACTTAACTGAGCAGGCCTTCGAGAATGCGAAGACTATGCTGAAGGAATGCATTAAGTTAGAGTATCCGGAATTCAGCCGCACTTTTTATATTGAATCTGACGCCTCCAGAGTAGGTTTAAGCGGGGTCCTGTATCAGAAGGATGAACAGGGAAATAAACACTACATTGATTTTTACAGCAGGAAATTAAGACCTCATGAGGAGAATTATTTCACTACAGAGCTTGAAGCTCTGGCCTTTGTCTCAGCTTTGCAGAAGTGGAAAAAAATACTTTTAGGTCATCAGATTGTAATTATTACAGATCACAGAGCTCTGCAGTTCATGCTTCAGTCCGATTTGTCTTCTGATCGTCTGACGAGGTGGACGCTGTTTATACAGCAGTTTAACGCCACCATCAGACATCAGCCAGGCAAGGACAACCTTCTTGCTGATGCTCTTTCGAGAAACCCTTCTAATAAATTAGCAGTAAAATTGGTACAATTGGAGGAGGGAGATGAGGCAACCCTGGAAAATCTACGCAAATTAGCTGTGTCACAGAAGAGACACACTCCAATTAGGAACATGTACAGATATTTAAAGGGCCATATGGATGACTCGGATGAGGATTATCAGGCAACTAGGAAATGTTCTGACAGATTCGCTCTCTGTGGAGAAGTTGTGTGTAAATATGTGGACAAGCACAAGAACAAACTTAGAATAGTGGTGCCTCCCAAATTGACTGTACCTTTGATCTGGTTAACACACAATAGTATCGGCCATGGCGGCCTGGATAAAACCATGAAAACGCTTCAGGAGACGTTTTATTGGTCTAAATTGCGTCAGTCCGTTGCGAGGGTTATTAGGTCTTGTGACCGTTGCCAGCGGAGCAAATACCCTTCGGCATTATCTAAGGAGGATCCGAGAGCTATTATTCCTTATAAACCACGTGAATTGATGGCGTGTGACCTGTTTGGGCCTTGTCCAAAAGGTGCCAGGGGTAACCAGTTTCTTCTTGTTACCGTGGATGTGTTTTCGAAATTCGTCACCCTAGACCCCTTGCAGAACGCAACAGCAACACAAGTTATAAGTCGCTTAGCCAAGAGTGTATTCAGAAAAGCCGGAAGACCAGAAACGATTCTTTCAGACCATGGATCACAGTTTACTTCCCATGAATTCAAAGTCGCTATGGAGAGATTTGGAATACGTCACGTATTCTCCAGCATCAGATATCCTGAGTCCAACAGTTCGGAACGTCTAATGTCAGAGGTTGCCAAGTTTGCACGTTTATACTGCCCTCAATATCATCCTAGTTGGGTAAAATATGTACCTATGATGGAGACATGCTTAAATACGACATATCATGAAAGTCTGAAAGATATTCCAGTGTTAGTTCATCATAACACAAAGCCAGAAAGAGCTTGGGATGAAATAACACAGTTCTTAACCAAAGATACTGAACCGTCAGAGCAGGAAAGGTTGGATAATGCCCGAGAAAGCCTGATGGATGCGGCTGAAAAAGGCAGAAAAGAAATGAAGGAAAGCGCTAAAACCCGCCTCTAGAAACTAATGACTTAGTTCTCGTACGTAAATCTACTAAAACTGATGCAGCGAGGAAGATTTACACGAAGTTCAGTAGCATGTACATTGGTCCCTACAAGGTAGGCAGAGTGTACGGGAACAATAGTTACCAAGTCTTAGACATCCACACGAACGAGGAAATAGGAAAATTTAATGCGAAGAACCTCAGAAAGTACTTTAAGAAAGTGGAATAAAACGCAAAATGCTGTTCATTAACGAATACCTAGAATGGTGTAATAAAAGTATTCGCACACTTTTATTAGCCAGGTTGGGAGGAGGATGAGACAGTATTTTGCTATTTACTTGAACCCTGATACGACAGCGAGACGTATTTTGAAATTATTGCTTGGCATTAGTTTGACTGCAGGCTTGAGAAGCAGTACGCTTGTTATTCACTAAGGAGATGGATAGACAATCCCGCCACGCTCTTGATCACGTGCACAGGTCATGCTCACTGACTTGGTCCTGCAACTATTTGATACATATATGACACGATAGTCGACTGGGTTCGATTGTCCACCTCGATACAGGAGTGATGCATCTTGGGTAGATTGCCAGCTGAGACGTGGATGAGCAGTTTTGAAACGACACACACTTGAGTTCAGTGACATATGCAGTGAACATGTTATCGCTTTAGTAGGAAAGTTCCGGTTATCACGCAGTAATACGAGTGTTCTCTACTCGCGGCGCGGATCGAACGGGTGAATTGCTACATAGCAATATGCGGTTGTCCATACTTCTGGTGTGTTTGATATAACCCAGAGATTAAATATACCCGAGTGAACTTAGCTATTGCATAGACTTGTTAATACAGACTCCTCGATGAGGAAATCTACTACGTATATATTTGAAATTCAGGAAAGCATTAGTATTATCAAGAACAATACGACTGGATTTTATTGTGAGAACCTAGTTGTTGTAGCAATGATGGGCTAAACATATCGTGCAGGAATGTAATGCAGATGCAAAGTTGATCATTTGGAGTGACATCCTTATTAACACTACAATGAAGAGAAAGAAACGTTGGGGAACGTTAGTTCTGATCCAGTGGTTTTAAAATAGCGAAGAATGAAGAAACAACTCCAAATGAGCGAAACTACTTTACTGATAACGTCGAGGGAGCCTTGTACAAGCAATATGCAGGAACTCCGTTTCGTAGACAGTAGTTTTCGAGTTAGGAGGAAGTTGGTTCGGCGACTTGCAGCTCCAGCCATGGACTACTCAGGGATGATGGTTCAGTTCCTGAAAGGAATGTATATTCCTATACTTTCTTCAATCTCAACCAGAACTTCGCCCAAGGTAGCTGGAAAACTTTTCTTCTCTTGTAGACAGTAGACCTTGTCACTTTTAGTTCGATACTTTTCACCAATATTTTATTAATTAGTATGAAATTCATTCGAAGACTAGATTTGGTTCTTTTTTATCATTTCTGTCGGAGAGTGCAATTTATTGTGTAGTTAACAGTAAACGTGATGCTATTTAGAGCATTACTTTGTTGCTTTTGTTTTGAAAATTTTGGAAATAAAACCAAGCATTGAATTTTGTTGAAAAGATATCTGCAGCATAATTAGGACCAAGACGACGATATCTTTGTATAAGAATAGCAATTAGGAAGAAGATGGCCACACACTCGTGCACTTGAACTATTCCAAAAATATTTCAGTGATACTATTCGTATGGACTTATGACATTCTAGTAGAAATTCTTTCTTTTAGAAATGATAGTGCATTTTCATCGTTATTTTCCATGGTTATGGAATTATGGAAATCGTCCAGCGAAAACAATTGTGAATTGATTGCCAAGGCATTTGTAGCCTACTTTCATATTTCTTTTTGATTAAAGATTTTTCTTTAAATGAAATTTTTAGTTCATTCTTTTTTTAGCTTGTGTTATTTCAATTCGTTTTTGGGAAGACTCTTGGATAGATCATCGTTTGATTTAATGGTTTGCGTGTATCTATTGATATGATAATAGACTCCTTTCCATGGTGTAAGTCTCACGTGTTTTCTTCTGAGTAGTTGAGCCATTTTTCGAGTTTGGATAGGCGAAACTGAAACGACTATTTTTACTAGTGTCTATTTACAATTTTTTCTCTCATATATAAGTCTTTATGGAAATAAAAATATATTGGAATTGTGAACTAAATTTAACAGTTCAAACTAGTATAACAGAATTTGTCGTAGACTTAAATGACGATAATTTATGGAAATAGATAATACAATTTATCTAATAAATTGTTGCTTCTTGTTTAGTGAAGTTAGAAAAGAAGTAATCTGTGGCACTTCTATATTCGTCTATGATAGGGCATGATATTTTCAGAGCAATTTTTGAAAGGTTTTAAGTTTAATAACGTTTGGGATTAATTCTTGACAGCTTTGGAAAGCTGAATTAAGGTATTGCAATTTTGTGCATACGATTTATTGTGTTAGTGAAGCGAATATTTGACATCATTGGATGGTCAATATTAATGTTTTATATTGTACTCGTAGTCTTTTGAGAAGACATTAACGTTGTCATTGCTTTTTAGTAAGAGTGAGATTAGCTTTTGAGCTATCACTAATTTGGATAGGAAGTTGTAGTAAACGTGAATTGGAATCACGAATGTTTCTCTTATATGCTTGTTTTATTCAAGTAACCCTACGTTTTATTCTTGCCTAGTAGGATTTGCCGGAGATGAATTGCTTATATCATGACACACATATTTAAGTGACACAGCCACTTTTCGAATAACTTTAATTAATTCATGCAATATAATACATGTGATATTTCAGTAATTTTAGCAAAAATATACTGCATTCATTGAAGCACCTAAATAGTTAATAAACTATTTTCATAACTTGTAACACTATTCGATTATCTTAATTGATTGTTGAATGCAACAAATTAAGAAAATGATAACCTTGAAACACACTTGTAAAATTAAATGGAGATGGGCAGCGTTTATAACAAAATCCTAATTAAGGATATAACTTGTATATAAAATGTAAAATATGTACAAATCTTTAATAAGGGTATAACATCAGTGCATAATTTAATATTGTATTTTTCTTGTAATTTGTTCAGCGGATGATATGAGCAGTAAGATGGGGCCTTATTATAGGCGTTTATTTAAAACTATTTTTTTCATCATTTGATCTAAAGAAGCTTTTCTTTAATTTTGTGTCTAGTTGACGGACATTCATCACTTGCCAGTCAATAAATTGAATTTAATTTTAAAAGAATCTTAGAACGACTGGTGTTTTCTATTAGAAAAGGGGAGTGCGTTAGGAGGACCAGTGCGCAGTTTTTCCTTGAGTTTGCTTAAACTTAACGCCCGAGATATTTTCATTTTATTTTAGAATCTCTTGTTCGAGTTCTTTTTGAGCTTCGTTTCATCGTAATTTTATACACCACTGGCATCTTCGTACCGCATTCTTTAATATCGACGTATCCCGATCCCTGGTTGATCCTAGTTGGTAGGTTTTTCAGAGGTCATTTCAGCCGGGAACTTCTAGAATCTACGATCCAACTTTTCCATCGGATTGCAACAGGTAAGACCACGTGGATTACGGGTACAGTACTGAGACAGTATTTTGCATTGAGTTGGAACCATGTTATGTTGGCAAGAACTCAGATGGAATTCCTGCGGCACTCTTTACAATGCATGTCGCGCATTGATACTGCGACGAGCTTAGGAGCAATCCAGCAGCCCTCATTACATTACCTCGCACACGTGCTTTGTCTATAGTTCGGGTAATGGCTACAAAATGGAGGCAGCACTAACGTCACTCGGATGCACACTGTTATATTATGATACAGAATTTATAGAACGGAACAACAACTGGTAAATGCATTATATTTAAAGAAGAGAAAACTTGAGAATGTTTGTACAAATATAAATGCATACGACAGAATAAAAGGAGATTATCGCAAACTAGGCAGTGTCTGTATCGACTGTCAATATCGTTTTGGACCGAAGAGCATTATGGGTCCCACAATCAGTATGAAATATCTGGCGAGACAGAGAGTTCAGATCTAAATACACATTCGCTTGGCATACAACACTCCGGTATCGGCCGAGCAACGCGATCGCTGACGTGTTTTAAGAGTAGGCGATCAACGTTAAGTTAAATCCAGTGCGGTTAGACACAGTTCGAAACGCAATACTTTTCGTCTTGGCTCATTATAGTCATAGACAGTGTTATACTTCAATGCAGGGAACAGTGTGCTTAGTTTTCACATGGACTTGCAATATTGTACTGCCAGTATAAGACAATATATTTCTACAGTGCAGTACAGTCAGTATAGTGCAATTATGACTACTGAGAAGAGATTGAGTGAATATATATTTCATCACGATATGATAATGTCACAGATGGGCTAAATGAAAGGAAGGAATGTAACACTATCGCAGAGTTGACCACATGGGATGACTACAAACATCAATTATGAACTACTACAATAGCAGAAGGCTTTTTAAGAAGAGATGGAAGGCACTTTGACGAGTTGACTATACATTCGTACTGCTACAAAATGAACCTCAATGGCATTCTGCATATAAGCTACCGAGCACCTCAGAGACGTGTCGGAACTATGAACTTGGGTGCGCGAAGAGATGTTTTCTTTCGAACCGGTCGGGAACGAGATTCGGTTCTTTTCAAGATCCAGTTGATTCGAGAACTACGCGACCAGATGGACAAGGGTTCAGTCTCTACCAGGACAGAGTATCTTAAACCCATTCCTAATTTCGACGAGATGGCATCAACAAGGTAGCTGAAAACTATTTTACATAAGTAGACAGTATGGATTAGACATACTTTAGAGTGTTCCTTTTTCACCAATTTTTATTAAGTAGTTAGAAAATGCATTCTAGGGCTAGACCCGATATTTTATCGCTTCTGTCCTATGATGTATTTTATCTTGTAGTTAACATTAATATTTCTGCGATGCTATTTTCAATGCATTACTTTACCTTTTTCTTAATTCGTTTTGGCATTTAATAAAACAATATAGTTCGTTGAGAAGACACATATAAGAAGTTTAGGAAGAAGACTACGATAAATTCATATAATAATAATCGTTAGCAAGCAGATGGCCGATACACCACGTATATTTGAACATTATTTAAATAAACGCTTATAAAATTTTGAACTAAGAATCAGAATACTTTGGCATTTTATGCAAGTGTGTTTGATAGACGTGTCGGTCTATTTTTCGTCGAGGGCAAGATAGATGTGGAAACATAGTGATTTCCAGTGTGAACATTAGCGATTTTTGGATTAATTTTTGGCAAACCACAGTTTTTGAAATTTCTTTTAAATTTTAGACACCTTTCAGTTCGTTCAGTTTTTCTATTTTCTTAATTCTTTTGTTGAACTCCAACCTGGTTAAGCGTTAGATTCTAATGGTTTATTTGTACCTTCTTAAGATATGCTCTTTTCCATGATGTAGTTTCTTTCGTGTTTCCTTGGAGGAGGATCTCCAGACGAATTTTGTTTAGTCGAAAACTGAATCATTCTTTTTGCAGTGGTCTTTCTACAATTCCGTGAAAGAAATATTACCAAATATGAAAGTACATTGAGAAATAAATAAATTTTAAAGAAATATTGTATAAAATATTTTCGTCACAAATCGAAGTGACGATTTGGAAAATTCACAAGCACTGTTATTTGAACAGGTGAATACATTATATTTATCACAGTTCTGATAAAAAAAATCCATGATACTTTAACTTTTGTCAAATTTGAAGCATTATATTTTACGATTGTTGTGTAAAGGCTTATTAAGTCCTAAAAAGGTTTGGAAATTATTTACAGCTATTGAGAGCTTATATACAGGATGTATCTTAATTATCCCGACAAAAAAAAATCAGGGACGCTCTGCGTGTTATGTAAAAGACGATGCCGCAATCGGATTGGCGGAGAAAATTTTTCCCTTCGAGAAAATGAGGTTACTTTGTTACTTCCGGGCGCGCGATTCATATCTACGAACACGCTGTATTTGCTGACCCAGGGAGCAAGTCGCTGGCCACTGGTGCGCTTCAAGCAAGGGAAGGGAGTGTGATAGATGGGTAGAAGGAGACAGGGATATGCTGGCGGGCATGCGGCAAGCCGAGGCGATCGAGGAAACTTTCGTATCCCCGCCAGCATATCCCTGTCTCCTTCTACCCATCTATCACACTCCCTTCCCTTGCTTGAAGCGCACCAGTGGCCAGCGGCTTGCTCCCTAGCACAGCAAATACGGCGAGTTCGTAGATTTGAATCGCGCGCCCGGAAGTAACAAAGTAACCTCATTTTCTCGAAGGGAAAAATTTTATCCGCCATTCCGATTGCGGCATCGTCTTTTACATAACACGCAGAGCGTCCCTGATTTTTAGCCTATTTTCAATTTTGAAAAAATAGGCTTATGAGATCACCTTTTGTCCGTGTGTGCGTGTGTGTGTGTGTGTGTGTGTGTGTGTGTGTGATTCGTGTGTGTGTCCCCCCCTAATAAAATCTAAACGGCAGGAGCGATTTCAATGAAACTCGGAAAGTTCATAGCACTATTCCCGGCGACCTCGACCGTGCCCTTCAAATTTTGTTACGACTCACCAATCCAACATGGCGGCTGTGCGAAATATTTCACCAGCATTCAATATCTCCGAAACTATTACCGATATTACCCTGACATTTTCTATGGTGATAGAGGGAACTACTATAAGTTCACTTATGTGACTTTTGAAAACCTGGTAACTACAAAACCAACATGGCGGCCAAGCGAATTCGCGACTTTTAAATAGACGTTTCTCGCGATTTGACCAACCAAACGCAACGAAACTTGGTACAGTATATGTTTATATACATTGTAATGCACCGACATCTAACTTCGTTCAATTGTTTACATAATCACAAGATGGCGGAGGTGCGAAATATTTCACCGGCATTCTATATCTCTGAAACTATTAGCGGTATCTCCCTAAAATTTTGTACGGAGATAAAGGGCACTACTGGAAGTCCATCTATAAGATTTTCAAAAACCGGTTAACTACAAAACGAACATGGCGGCCAAGCGAATTTGAACATTTTAAATAGACCTTTCTCGCGATTTAATGTTCCAAGCGCACTGAAACCTGGTACAGGAAATATTTATACACATTGTAATGCACTGGTATCTAATTTAGTTCAATTGTTTACATAACCTCAAGATGGCGGCAGTGCGAATTTTAAAATTAAGTTTTTATTTCTTGTGATGTAGTCATGCGATCGAAGTGAAAGTTTGAATAATGAACCTACGCAATAATTTTCCTTTAATGGTACATGACTCTATGGCCTATACATTTAACAATCCAACATGGTGACCATCCGAAATATTTAGACGATACTGAATATCTACGAATCTATTTTAGCAATCAAACTAAATTTTTTAATGTTCATAGGGGCTATGAACTTAAGTTCACCTATAGGACTTTAAATAACCTGGTGATCACAAATCCAACATAGCGGTGACGCGAATTATAAATATTCACATGGACGTTTCTCGCAATTTAACCATCCGCGTGCAGTGAAACTTGGTACAGTAAATCTTTATCCGAATGTTAATCCACTGGCATCTAATTTATTTCAATTGTTTCCATAACCTCAAGATGGCAGCTGTGAAAAATTTTTAAATCTCCTTGTTTTTTCTTGTGTCCTAATTATGCGATTGAAGTTTGAATACTACACGTTCACAATAATCTGCATGTAACAGTACATAACTCTAGGACCTACATATATAAAATCCAACATGGCGACCATCCGAAATATTTAGTCGGTTCTCAATATCTACGAATCTATTACAGCAATCAAACTGAAATTGTGTATGTTGATAGTGGCAATTAACATAAGTAGGATATATGAAAATAGGCTGTATGGTTCTTCACGGAACTACTTGCTTTTTGTCGGTATAATTAAGATACACCCTGTATATGAGTAAAGCAATTATTGTTTGCGAAATTGAATGTAATAAGGGGATATTAGACATCGATGGATGATCAATATCCGATTTCCAGTATAAATTAGCTACTGAGCTATTACTGAGTGCACTTATGTGTATATTTTTGAACGTGAAGTGTAGTCACGATTCTAAATACTACAAGGCTAGTATGAAGATTATAAATCCAACATTTAAGCAAAACTAGCACTGTAATAATTAATCGAAAATGGATTGTTAAAAATAGTAACATTTGTTTCAGAAGAAAGTTCTAATTTGAAAGACGTGTAATAATATTTGTATAACCATGTAATAATAATAACTGAAAGTTTAAAGGATATTTATCTGCACAATTGTGAAAGAGTTTAAAATGTTGTTAACATTATTTGCAACGACAATACGTTCGATCAACTTTATTGTTCGTCGAATAAGACAGAATATGAACGTAATAAAAGTCACTAGAATACTTATTGATGGATTTGAATAGTACACGAGTAATTCGGCCACGAATTAAATTATAAAAATGTATATATTGCTACAAACTTATTAGGGTTGTTTAATATTTGTGAAACAAGGGTATATGAACATGTGTAACTTTATAATAATTATTTAAACTTCGTTGAAGATGCTATAGTTTTGGATAGCATATTTAACACAATTTAAGGCAAATGTCGCTTTAGACATTAACACGCTTCAGTGGAGGCAAACATATTTTGTTCATTGGAAAGGAATTCCACGTCGCAGCAGTTATTGATTAATAAACTGTTGAATCATTTTAAATTTCTTCGGATGTCTTGGTGATTTATATTAAAACTAGGATGTGCTACGAGGACCAGTGGGTCAGTTTTTAGAATGCTTAGCCTTATGCCCGAGTTTAAGAGTCTTGCTAGTTCACTTTGAGCTATTTTTCGTTTTTATTTCGTCGACCACTGACATCTTCTTAACACATTCTTTAATAGTGAGGTATCCTTATCCCTGGTTGATCCTAGTTGGTAGAATTTTGGGGGTTATTTCAGCCGGGTACTTCCAGATTCTACGATCCAGCTGTTCCATAGGATTTCAACAGGTAAGACCACGTGGATACGGGTACAGTACCTACAGTAAGGCCACGGCCGCCTCCTTCCCTCTTCCTAGCCTATCCATCCCAATCTTCCCCTCCCTTCCCATCCCTCATGAGGCCCCTGTTCGCTTTGCAGGTGAGGCCGCCTGGGCGAAGTGCTGATCACACCTCCCCAGTTGTATCCACCCCAGCCAGATGTTCCAAGCTCCAGGACACTGCCCGTAGTGGTGGTAGCGGTGAGTTCCCTCGCTGAGTCCGTGGGAACCACCAACCTAGAGGGTAAATCAACTAAATTTTAAAAAACTATGACATGGGCCCGCCGGCTTTAATTCCCCTCCGTAGGAAGGCATACTGAGGGAGTTTTAACGATCTTAAAATATCCGACGGCTTCGGCCGGGCTTGAACCCGCGACCTTGGGCATAGAAGCTCAGCATGTTACCAACTAAGCCGCCTACTGGTGAGATAAACTCGTCTGCTGCGCTGGGGTATGTCTGCAGAGGAAGTACTGTACTGTATATTTCAAGTAGTGGGGGATTAGCCGTACTGCGGAGATACCGTATAAAAGTCTCCCCTATACGGTACTTCCGCTATCCCTTCATAGAGAGTGTCTTGTATATCACTGTGTTTCTTATTTTTCAGTTTTCATCTGAACTTGAGGTTGGTAATCAACAAAGCAGTTTGGTTGTTCGCCGAGGATGTAGGAGTTTGTATTGTCATTTCCCCGTGGCATGCGTGTCTTTTTGTGTAGGCTTTATGTTCTATGTTACTGCCCGTGACGAGCTTGTTAATCCTGATCTGCGCTTTTAAGGATACTGTGTACTCTCGATCTTGTGATTTGTGTACATTATCAGGCATCATTATATTAGGAATATTTCTCGCTTTGTGGTAAGACCGTGGCTAAGTTTGGTTGGTTGTTTGGTTCCTCAGTTTAAGGGCTGCGACAACGCGGTCATGTAGCCCCGTGAATTTGGGTGTGTGTAGAATCTGTCTGATAACCGGTGTTAATTGTGATGACTGTATTAGTGTGAGTATCGTTTTTTTTTAATTCAAGTAGGGACTGCAACTTTGAATTTTCAAATAGTTCCTACTTTTGCCGCCAAACGCCACCGTCAACGAATACTAGGCCTAGTTCAGAACCAGCTACTAGACGCCACCGCAGTCGGCTCTTGGCAACGAACGTAGCAACCTAAGAGCGTTGTTTACATTCTTAACCTATCCAATTTAGTTTCACACAGGTGTAATTAGTGGAAATATCTTTAACATGCCATAAATCCATGACATGGGACCGCCGGCTTTACTTCCCCTCCGAAGGAAGGCATACTGAGGGATTTTTAACGCTCTTAAAAAATCCAACGGCTTCGGCCGGGTTTGAACCCGCTATCTTGGGCATAGAAGAAAAGGGAGTGTTTTACAGATATTGTAGTTCATAATACGGAACTCATTTTATTAGATGATTTGTAGCTTCCACCAGCACTAGCCTAAATAAAGAATACGATATGGATCAACTAGATTAATAGACCCGACACTGCTCATCCTTATTAATCCTTATTAACAGGTCCTTTTCATGCACAGACCAACACGTAATTTCATATGGATTCTGTTAAAATTAGTCATATTGATATGATAAATATCGTTTAAAATGATAATCTGGTAGTAAAAATATCTACCCCGTCCGGGATTCAAACCCAAGATCTCTAAATTCACAGGCGCTAAACCCACGGCTATTTCGACAACGAAAATATTGTGCACAAGATGGTGACTTATTTCCACGTTCCAATAATACTGCATTACGGAAGTAAGTTTCATTTATATTTTTCTTGTTTCGATAATGTTCTTGGGTGAAATTGAGTTTAAAATGCCTTATGAATAGGCCATCTTGTGAGTTAAGAGAATGTATTCAGCAATAGTTCATGAAGGCTTGCTCAATTCTCGTATAACCATAACGATTATATTATATTGATGACTGCATTACCGTTATGTGGGTTCATATTTGAATAGCCATTGTGCAGAAACATAATACCGGCAATGCCGACTACTTACAATGTTTGATATTAAGGCATTTTACCATTTAAATACTGATACGAAGAATTCGAACATGTACCTTGTGCTTTGTTTCAATCACTTGACACCAGAGTTCGCATGAGCGTTTACCGTTCAGTATGTCATATACATTCCACATGGCCGAGAGTACGTCATGGTATCAATTACCGACACCGCGCGCTCATTGTTTCTTTTACTGAGGGATTTTTAGCGCTCTTAGAAAATCCGACGACTTTGGCCGACTTTGAACCCGCGACCTTGGGCATAGAAGTTCAGCATGCTACCAGTTACGTCACCGAAGCCGCTTCACACTTAGTCAGATGGAAATCTGAATCTGATCTCGTGCAAGTGCGTTGTCATGGCAACGTCTGATGGCTCATCCCTCATCAATTTAGTAGTGTTGCCATGGCAACCACTGATAGCTCTTGGCGTTTTCTTATAATTCCGAAATCATTTTTCTCATCCCTTGGCGTATTGGTGGGTCATATCAAAAATTCTTTCAGACAAAAGTTTTAGTTAATTATTAGGGGAATAATGTCCATTTTGTACGGTTTTGATATTGTGCCTATTAGGAGAGATATGATTAATGTTTCCCGAAAAACCCACTTTTTCCCACCCCTTTGGTCAATGGTTGGTGCTATAAAAAAAACTCTTCAAACATAAATTTTTGGGATTTATCCGACACATAGTATGAACTTTGAACGGATTCGATATTTCACATATTAAGAGAGTTATAGCAATATTTCACTTTTTCGAAAGAAAAAAAAGCCCCCTATATTCACCCCCTTCGACCGATTTAGCCCAGTAACGAACTCGACCGAGATTTTATAGGTATACATATTCGGTAAACAATTCAAAGTGATTGGTTCGAAATTACGGCAGTTATCGTGTCCACAAAAAACTGATATACATATATATATATATACATAAACTTTTGAACTGACGGTGGTTTTGGGGTCTGGGGGATGTGAAACACGAAGATATGTCGAAATTTTCCGGAAGTCGAAACATGGTACCCATTGCAATAGTTAGCTTTCTAACGAAATCTACCTAAAACTCTGTGGCAATGTTATTGTAAAAATACTATTATATTCAAATCACTGCCAGCTAGATAGCATCTCTCCTGGCTGCGATTCAAATAAATGCAAGCAGTGTATTTAAGTGTCAGAGTGCCAATGACTGTACAGTTTACCCCGAGTTTACCCTACTGAGAACAGATAACTTCAGAATG
Source organism: Meconema thalassinum (assembly GCA_946902985.2). Classification (NCBI taxonomy): domain Eukaryota; kingdom Metazoa; phylum Arthropoda; class Insecta; order Orthoptera; family Tettigoniidae; genus Meconema; species Meconema thalassinum. Next base: position 298,211,615 of record OX336394.1, read on the forward strand.
CTAATCTGTAATAATTTCCATCAAATTAGCAAGCCGCAAAATCAAAAAGGAATCCAGTAAGAAAAGTAGGTACGGTAAGTTGGTTGGGATATTTCTTCAATGATGTTACTAGAGAACATAGAAAACTAAGACCTTATGCTCGCATTAACGTTATCGGTAGACCAATGGCTATAGTAACCGCCAGACCTAACCTATATAGTACTCGTGCTTACACATGTGCATTTAAGGATGCAGATCTGGATTTACGATCTCATCTAATAGCAAGTGCATTTATATTATCGTCTACAAGGGAGCATGTCTGTAATATATCCTAGGTTCATCCTTGTTCTCAGTGTGCAATATTCGTATGATAGTCCGTCAAGGAGCATGCCTAATGTATCTCAGGTTTATTTTTGCCCTCAGTGTTCAATATTCGTAGTCCGTCAGTGAGCATGTCTAATATATCTCAGATTTATATTTGTCCTCAGTGTTCAATATTCGTATGATAGTACGTCAAGGAGCATGTCTAATATATCTCAGGTTTATCTTCGCCCTCAGTGTTCAATATTCGTATGATACTACGTCAAGGAGAATATCTAATATATCTCAGGTTTATCTTCGCCCTCAGTGTTCAATATTCGTATGATAGTCCGTCTGGGAGCATGCCTAATAGCCTATACCGGTATCTCAGGTTTATCTTTGCCCTCAGTGTTAAATATTCGTATGCTAATCCGTCAGGGGGCGTGTCTAATATATCTCAAGATTAACGTTGTCCTCAGTGTTCAATATTCGTATGATAATCCGTTAGGGAGCATGTCTAATATATCTCAGGTTATCTTTGCCCTCAGTGTTCAATATTCGTATAAAATTAATTATTTTAACTAATTAATAAATTAATTAGATCATCCTTGTATCCCCCCTTGTAATCGTCAAGTGAACATCATCAAACCTATGTTTGATTTGATGATATGGTTTTGATTATGTTCGCTTAACGATAATTAATCACATGCATCATATTTCCCATCCTGTAATTGCGTAGATCTGGGAATCTCTTCTAGTAGATCCAGTCAACGGTTTTCAGTACTTGTGTAGACCTAGGAATCTCGTCTAACAGATCCAGTCAATGTTTTTCAGCACATGTGTAGATCTGGGTATCTCTTCTAGCAGATTCAGTCAATGTTTTTCAGTATCTGTTTAAGTCTGGTAATCCCAGATGCGTTTCAATAACTCGGCATGCCCTCAATTCTTCTCTCATAAGTTAATAATATAATATAATCACTGTCGATATCCATTTCAATTGCGTGTGTTTATTTGGTAATGTTTCCCACAACCTCTATTGGACTACAGCATTATACTACTGGGACTACATATGTAGTTAAATGTACTGTATTACAGTAATTGTATTAACTGTCATACATATACATTTTTGTTGCTAATAATAATAATAATAATAATAATAATAATATGGTATGGCCTCGGATGCCGAGTGCAAGCTTTGTTAATTGACACCCAGAGGGCAGCTTGCGTGTCGAATTTAATGCTCCTTGTAGCGCTATGAATGTCAAGGAGGTTAGATATCTAAGCTCCTTGACACTATAGCGCTTTCTAGTAGAGAAATGAGGAACTTTGTGTTGGCGGAAAATCCCGAGATTAATTTTGCCATTATAAACACGGCCTACTGAATTCAAATGGGTTCTTTAACATGCCAACAACGTATGACATGAGTATCGTGATTTTTGTCGTCTTTCAAAAATCAATTACCATGGCCAGGAGCGAACCTGCAATCTTGGGGTTTGGTAGTCCGACACTATAACCACACACCCACCGTGGCAGATCCAGTCAATGTTTTTCAGTACTTGTGTAGCTCTAAAAATCTCTTCTAGCAGATCCAGTCAATGTTTTTCAGTACGTTTTTATGTCTGGTAATCCCAGATGCGTTTCAATAACTCGGCATGCCCTCAATTCTTCTCTCATAAGTTGATAATCTAATACAATGATTGTCGATATCCATTTCAATTGTGTGTGTTTTTTGGGTAATTGTTCCTACAACCTCTATTGAGCTACAGCATGATACTACTGGGACTACATATGTAGTTAAATTTATTAAATGTATTAACACTCATACATATACATTTTTGTTGCTAATGACTCAAATGGGATGTGTTATATTTTGTGTATTTAAGCATGATTTAACAAGGGTTTATTATGTACGGTATGAAAAAGTTTGACATGTTTAGAAATCTAAAATTACTGATGATGAAAATGATGATTATTATTATTATTATTATTATTATTATTATTATTTACTGTATTATAATTATAATTATTATTATTATCACATCCATTTTACCACATAAGAGGGACTAATCAACATATCGTCGGTTTATTTGCAAGACGATATGACAATTTCTTTTAGGGTGGCACATTGAGAAACGAGCGAACAATGGAACAGGTCTCCAAGATTATTATTATTATTATTAATAATAATACTTTTATTATTATTATTATTATTATTATTATTATTATTGTTAAGAAAGCAAAACAATGGTATACAAATCGATGTGAAAGCAATGTATCAGCGTTCATCATAAAAGAGAAATTTAAAACAAGTAGTTCTGTGAAGAACTATACAGCCTATTTTCATATATCCTACATATGTTAATTGCCACTATTTAACATACACAATTTCAGTTTGATTGCTGTAATAGATTCGTAGATATTGAGAACCGACTAAATATTTCGGATGGTCGCCATGTTGGATTTTATATATGTAGGTCCTAGAGTTATATACTGTTACATGCAGATTATTGTGAACGTGTAGTATTCAAACTTCAATCGCATAATTAGGACACAAGAAAAAACAAGGAGATTTAAAAAAATTTCACAGCTGCCATCTTGAGGTTATGGAAACAATTGAAATAAATTAGATGCCAGTGGATTAACATTCGGATAAAGATTTACTGTACCAAGTTTCACTGCACGCGGATGGTTAAATTGCGAGAAACGTTCATGTGAATATTTATAATTCGCGTCACCGCCATGTTGGATTTGTGATCACCAGGTTATTTAAAGTCCCATAGGTGAACTTAAGTTCATAGCCCCTATGAACATTAAAAAATGCAGTTTGATTGCTAAAATAGATTCGTAGATATTCAGTATCGTCTAAATATTTCGGATGATCGCCATGTTGGATTGTTAAATGTATAGGCCATAGAGTCATGTACCATTAAAGGAAAATTATTGCGTAGGTTCATTATTCAAACTTTCACTTCGATCGCATGACTACATCACAAGAAATAAAAACTTAATTTTAAAATTCGCACTGCCGCCATCTTGAGGTTATGTAAACAATTGAACTAAATTAGATACCAGTGGATTACAATGTGTATAAATATTTCCTGTACCAGGTTTCAGTGCGCTTGGAACATTAAATCGCGAGAAAGGTCTATTTAAAATGTTCAAATTCGCTTGGCCGCCATGTTCGTTTTGTAGTTAACCGGTTTTTGAAAATCTTATAGATGGACTTCATTTAGTGCCCTTTATCTCAGTACAAAATTTTAGGGAGACACCGCTAATAGTTTCAGAGATATAGACTGCCGGTGAAATATTTCGCACATCCGCCATCTTGTGATTATGTAAACAATTGAACGAAGTTAGATGTCGGTGCATTACAATGTGTATAAACATATACTGTACCAAGTTTCATTGCGTTTGGTTGGTCAAATCGCAAGAAACGTCTATTTAAAAGTCGCAAATTCGCTTGGCCGCCATGTTCGTTTTGTAGTTACCAGATTTTCAAAAGTCACGTAAGTGAACTTATAGTAGTTCGCTCTATCACCATAGAAAATGTCAGGGTAATATCGGTAATAGTTTCGGAGATATTGAAAGCTGGTGAAATATTTCGCACAGCCGCCATGTTGGATTGGTGAGTCGTAACAAAATTTGAAGGGCACGGTCGAGGTCGCCGGGAATTGTGCTATGAACTTTCTGAGTTTCATTGAAATCGCTCCTGCCGTTTAGATTTTATTAGGGGGAGACACACACACGAATCACACACACACACACACACACACACACACGCACACACACACGGACAAAAGGTGATCTCATAAGCCTATTTTTTTTTTCAAAATTGAAAATAGGCTAAAAATAACCAAATTAAAATGAAACATTAATAATTACAAATTAAAATTAAATGACATTAACTTAAATTAAATTGAAAATGAAGGAACTTTTGATTATGTTATGTCGTAACTTGTATTTAGGCCTATTGAAGTCTGACCGTAAAATTGGTACAACACACTGCATGCAGTTGCCAGTACTATAGTCCGATTAAACTTCGTACATCTTGTTTTGGTGATGCGTAATTTGTCTGTACAAAGTATGATCAAAGCGGGATTACGAGTTATTCAGGTGTAACTTGGACGTTAGACGTTAGTTAGTTGTATCACTGTTATTATCGGCTGGGAGCATTGTAACAGGCTAAAAGTTAACTGATAATGTGTTGGTGGTACGCACTTCGTTCGTACAGAATTAGGCCTCAATTGGGTTAGTATTTTACAATTTTACGAGTAACTGTTATGTTCACACCAGCTATTACTGAAATTTGGTTGCACTGGACCCTATTGCTAATTAATACATCGTTTTGTGGTCGTATTAAAATATAATTAATTAATTAACAGAACAAGGAGTGACCGCAAACTTTGGTCTAATTAAGGGAGGGTCAGGAAAGTGATTTGGAAGGAACCATAATAACAAATTAAAATGTTGAATCAAATGGTTTCCCTTTAAAATTCGTTGAGCTAAAATAACCACATGTGCATTTACAAGATGTTTTCCTGTGCGTAGACACGTATCGTAGGTGGCCGAGAGACCGGTGTGAACGAGTTCCCCTTCATGGCGGGGTTGGTTGACAAGACTAAGAGACAGCTGAACTGTGGATGTGTCATCATCTCCCCGTGGTACGTGCTTACAGCAGCCCATTGCCTGTTAAGAAAGTTACCCGCCAATATAGCAGTACTCGTTGGTGACCACAACATTAAATTAGGTGAGACAATAAATTTACTTCCATTAATAATTAAGGCTCGGAAGTTGAGGAAAAAATTATTTTTCTTCTTTCTTGAGTGTCCAAAAATTGAGGCCAAACTATCTACAGTAAACCTCAGATTTTAGGGCAAATGCCTTTTAGTTCCTTTAAAGATGGAATTCATATGACATTCATTAGTGCCCTGCGGTGTGTTGTTTGAGTCTTCAGTCTTTCGACTGGTCTGATGCAGCTCAATATGCTTCCCTGTCCTGAGCTAATCGTTTCATCTCTACATTACTACCACAACATACATCTGGGGCAATCTGTTTAACATAGTGTATTCTAACCTTGGTCTACCTAGACAGTTCTTATCTTCGACCCTTCCTTCTATAACTAAGTTTGCTATTCTTGGGTGTCATAGTACTGTAAGTGTCCTACCAACCTATCTCTTCTCATCATTAGCAGTCGCCACAAACATCTCTCCTCTCCCAATCGTCTTAAAACCTCTTCATTCGTAACTCTATATACCCATCTGATCTTCATCATTCTCCTATTACACCACATTTCAAACGCTTCAATCCTCCTCTTTTCTGTTGCTCCAACAGTCCAAGTTTCACTTCCATAGAGCGCCACAATCCAGACCAAGGCCTTCAAAAATGACTTCATAATACAGCGTAAATCAATATTCGATGTCAACAATTCCCTTTCTGTAGAAATGCTTTCCTTGCCTGTGCTAACCTACTTTTTATGTCCTCTTTGCTTCGTCCATCACTGGTTATTTTGCTTCCTAAGTAACAGAAGTCTCCTACTTCCTTTAGCTTTCCACCTGCCAATTCGACATTCATAGGGGTTTCTGATTTCTTTCGACTGCATTCCAATATTAGCCTACTTTCGATTTTGGCGAAAAATGAAAGTAGACTTATGAAATCTACACAGGTCCAAAAATTGTATGTCTGTCGGTGTCTGTAGGTATGTCTGTCCAACCCCTCCCTATCAATTCAAACATGGTGAAACCGAATTGAACGAAATTTGGTACAGAGGTAGCACTAGCAAAGAGCACCTCAGGGACATGTTTTATATCGCCGCCATCTTAATGGAAACGTAATGGCGGCCACCCAAATGTCCATAGCTTAAATCAAACTACGATTAATTTAATCATCCAATCTCTACCAAATTTTGCAACAACATACCTTCATGTGGGAAGCTTTGAGTGCTTGGACGGTCAGGACTGTCCATTCCAACATGTACGGTACTCGCTAGCTCCCATTGATTTATATGAGAGATTCACCATATGATTTCGGAACCTTGCAGTTCAATCTGGCAGCTGATTTTCCGTACATTGTCCTGTTTGTCATCTCTTGATGAATGCAGTACATTTGCATTTGTCTATTGGCACAGGCTAGAGTAAAATGTGGCTATTCACCGATGTCTCAGTCTCACTCATGGCTGTGATTATATGGGAGCTACTGAGGTATGGGTGGTGCTTAGTACTGCCATTCAGGGCACAGTCAGTGCTTGTGGATGCTGTGAAAGGTTCTACTCATTGGGTTAGTACTGCTGTTCTGACTCAGTGATGAAAACAATGGCAAACTACCTTACTTTTCATCTTGCATAGTACGCCTCAATATAGGTCTGTCTTGGGGTTTTGTGGGTATCTACCCACATAACCTAACGGCGGTAGTTTTTGAGGATCCAACCAGCCTTCGGGCTGACTACCTAACAGGCAGTCCTCTCATAGAATAACGATTGCGTCCACAAAGTTTCAAGATAGGTTTCGACCTGTCTTACCTGATACTTGCCTTGTCAGCTATTTCAGCACTTCTGAGACAGAGAGAGAGATAGGGGAGCAAAGAGATACGCATGCTTTTGCTTTATTATTGTTACACAGTAATAATTCCCTCCCGATACCAGCGAGGCTTGAAGTAGCACGTTAGCGCTCTCGGCCAACGCGGTCGGTATTTTAGAAGTAATTCCTCCTTAGATGTGTTAAATTAAAACAAGCTATTTCTCTAAGTTTACTTTAGTTTGAATTTGCTAGATGGAAATGTTCACGAAAAAGTAGTTAATAACACGCCATTTATATAATTTTAAAAAATCCACGAAACAAAAATATATTTATTTTTAAAACACGTGTGTTAAAGGAAGAGGAGAGATCAAGGAACATACCAGGAAAACTTCAATTAGTTCCTGTTAATAGATTCTGGGGAATAGGTAAATAAAACGTTGAGGAGTCCCTTAAAATATGACACGTCATCAAAATCCGGGCCCAGGTTATAAGTAAACCACAGTCCCGATTAGATAAACGTCCGATTTAACCGAATCGAAAAAGAAAGAAAAAACTCTTCTTGTTATTTCATTTTAATTTATAGACGGTAAATGAGTGTACTATCGTAGATGCCGTATCCTCGTTATATCGTGAAAATACAGTGAGATTCTTTTGCTGGATAGGGGCCGGCGACCGGCTGCCGGGCGCGCGCGCCTTCTACCAGCCAACCGAGCTCGGTCTACGTTTAGCGCGCAGGCGAGATAACCAGGGTCATTTAAGTCATTAAGTCACTAAACGTTCATCAACGAGGGTGTGAAGTGTCAGCGCACTGATTTATTTATTTATTTATTTATTTATTTATTTATTTATTTATCGTGTGGCTTTTAGTGCCGGGAGTGTCCGAGGACAAGTTCGGCTCGCCTGAGTCTGTATCTGCTTCCAGCGGACACCCTAAAGGGTGAGCTACAAGTTCCGTTCAATTTCAAGTAGTTCTAACTTTCGCCACCAGATATCAATGATACCTGATAAGAACGTAACATAAACAACAGCTTCTTGCAAGATTTAATTAAAGAAGGACACATGTTTTTTTTTATTATTTCTTGGGGATCTGGATGACCTCACGTCATCAGTTAAGGGTTATAACTTATCTTCGCACAGAAGATGCTGAAAATGTTCTCCTTCAGCTGACAGACAGTAATTTTGGAAGCTACATCGTTACATTATGTAGCTACTCCTGTTCCCACCTGCGTGTTGACTGTGATTAATCGAAGCACGGACCTAATCCCGCTTTATGTTTAATTGTGGAGTAATTAAAAATACAAAGTGTACAGATCAATTACCCGTACTCTAGTAGAGCTGGAGAACAATATATGGCAGCAGATATCCCTCACAACAGAAGGGAATTACAACGTGTAAACGCCAATTTATTTACACGGTACAACGCCTGTCTGCGAGTTGAAGGAGAACATTTTCAGAAACTTCTGTGAAAAGGTAAGTTCTTTACTCATGATTTGCTGGTGAATTTACCATTAATTACTGTACTTTGTTACGGTTTCCACCTGCGCGCTATCCGCGACCCGAGCTCGGTTGGCTGGCGGAAGGCGCGCGCGCCCGGCAGGCGGTCCCGCTTGCATTTTCTAGTTCACATTTTGCATTAGAGAGCGATACGGCTTCATGATTGGCTGTTCCGACGAAACACGATTGCACCAAGGGCTGTGATTAGTCAGCGTAGTCAGCCTACTAAGATAAAACGCACATTGAATGTACCGTGTATCCAAAGATGCAAGTTACTGTGAACAGATCTTCTGGACGGGACAACTGGGAGGGTGATCTCTCAAGGTAACTGTCATTTGTAGCTCTTCAGGTGGTCAACACGATTTTGCCCAATGAATGGGTGGAGTACAAAGTATAATGTAAATACACAAGAACCTCGTTTATCCGGCCCTCATTAATCAGGATCTCTGGTTTATCCGGATCGAAAAGAATCCTCCCTATATTATTCTGCTAAGGTCCCATTCTGGTTTTGTACCGAAAAGAAGATCCTGTTAACACCAACCTACACATATGGGATACCTACAGGTTCCGCACAACCCCATGTGTGCCCGAAACGCACTCACTTCCTCTTTAAATGCCTCACAATTAAATAAATACCTTAAAAATGTACATTTATAATGGGAGCACCGTAACCTGGCGATCCTGCCGCTAGAGCGCAGGGCAGTGCGGCGGCGGGAGCGCGGCGTACTGCTAGCTGAGGAGTCTTTCAGCAGATGGCTCCAGTGTGGTCTCGCCAAGACTTTCTCTAGAGTTCAATCCTTTGCAAATGTAAAAATTGCTGTAGAAGGAACTCCCGAGCAAACAATAACCGATGAATTCGTTGTAACATCGAATATTGTGTACAAAGAGGTGCTGTGACAAGTACAAAACACTGTTCTACACAATGCTTTGTGTTTACTTAGTAGGCCCAGGCCCAACGAGAGGGAGGGGCAAGTGGGGCTGTAGCCCCGGGGCCTGGATTAGCTGAGGGACCCGAGGCAGTAAAAGGACAGAGTGAACCTATCAGCGATGTCGTTCCAAGTTGGTACAAAATATGTAGAACTCCCACTGTTTTAACTTCCTATTTTCTTGGTACCTTCTATCAATAGCAATAGTTGCATGATCATTGTTCCTAGACCATAAGTGTTTCCGAATCTTATTAGTCAAGAACTGCGGTGAATGGCAAGCTCATTTTTCGGCTACGTAGTTGCCATTCATACCTTTGAGGCCGTCGGAAATAAAATATTTCGAGCCACCTCCCATGTGCATACAATTCTTGATCGGGAGTGGATGATAAGCTACTTCCGCATTCGTACGGAGTTAATGAGCTAATCGATGAAAAACATTCTGGTAATGATTCTTCTTGACTTACGAAGATACGGAAACACTCATGGCCTAGGATCAATGATCATGCAACTATTGCTTGGCGCATTACGACTTATACGGGTTCCTAGGAAATACGAAGTTAAAACAATGTGAGTTCCACATATTTTGTTTCAAACCTGGAACGACATCGCTGATAGGCTCCACCCTATAACTTCGCTGACTAATCACAGCCCTTGATGCAGTCAGGTTTCGTCAGAATAGCCAATTAGGAAGGTGTATCCTTCTCCAATGCTAAAAGTGAACTAGAAATTGCAATCTCGCGTCCCGCTTCAGCAAAAGAATCTCCCTGTCATGCGCAACGTAGGTGTGCGCGTGCGTGGAAACATAGAAAGCTTCCGGTTTGTCCGAATGTTCGATTAACCGAATTACCCTAATCTCATCAAGTTTGGATATTCGGGACTACAGTAGAGTGTAATTAAAAAGTTTGTTGTTTCAGTCTTCATTCTTTTGACTGGTTTGATGCAGCACCCCATGCCTCCCTGTCCTGAGGTAATCGTTTCATCTCTACATAGCTACTACATCCTACATCCAAAACAATCCGTTTAACATATTCTAACCTTGGTCTACCCGTACAGTTCTTGTCCTTGACCCTTCCTTCCATAACTAAATGTGCTATTCTTGGATAACTTAGTATGAGTCCTACCAACCTATCTCTTCTCTTCATTAGCAGTCGCCAGAAGCATCTCTCCTCTTCCCCTTGTCTTTTGTTACTCTATCTACCCATCTGATCTTCACTATCTTCCTATAACACCACATTTCAGATGTATCTATTCTCCTCGTTTCTGCTGCACTAAGTCCCAAGTTTCACTTTTATAGAGCGCCACGCTCGAGACAAAGGCTTTCAAAGATGACTTTCTCGTACCTAAATCTAGCCTATATTCGATGTGTACAGATTTCTTCTCTGTATAAATGCTTTCCTTGCTTTAGCCAACCTACTTTTAAAATCTTCTTTGCTTAGTCCATCACTGGATATTTTGCTTCCTAAGTAGCAATGGTCACCTAGAGGCAGATGACCTCGCTGTTCCGTCCCTTAAAACAACAACAACAATAATAAGGAAGGAAGGAAGCTTTTAGTTTTACTTGACCGTTAATCATGCGCACATGAACCACGGGACCTCCTTTTTACGTGGAATCCAAACCACAGGACATGGCATTTCACTTCGAAAATCTCACATGCACTGACCGGAAATCGAACCCAACAACAATAATCTCCTATTTCATTCAGCTTTTCACATGCCAATTTGACGTCATTAGGGGTTTACACGGCCACGGGTTTATGATTTGTTTCGGCTGCATTCCATTCTTATTGTTTTACATTTATTGATTTTCATAATGAACTAGTTGAAACCCGTCAAAACATGACGGACAATGGAAAAAATATTTACTGAAGAAGCTTCTTATATAAGTTACATTCTTTGTACGATTACTTTTTAGCACTATTGCAACTTTAAGGGCGTCAAAAGATAGTACTCTCAACATTGCAACAAACATAATGCTAGTCATGACTGAAAACGTGATGAGGTAAATAGCCCAATACGTTCCAGAGATTTTCCTTGAGCTTTATTTATTCTGATAAAGTATGCCGAGCGAATAGGAAATTGTTGCCTATTAAAAGAAAATGTACTGTACCTGTAAGTGTTTTATCGGAAGGTGTTGAATCAAGTCGTGGGATTTCAGCTCTCTGCGTAATATTACTGCACCTATTATATCCGAATCCAAGCAATTTCATACAATTAATATGTTTCCATATAGGAGTCCTTGGGAAACGTTCAGATTTCAAAGGAGCATAACTATGGCTCAAACGTTCGGAGTATGTGGAGGCGAATCCCTTAATTCCAAGGAATTGAAGAATTCTATAGTAGCGAAATAAAGTAGCTGGCTTTCATCTTCAGTATCTAATCTGTTAACGCTGATGTATGTGTTTTAAATACTGTATATAAGTTCGGTTGGTTGGTTGGTTCTTAAGTTTAGGGGCTGCGACAACGCGGTCATGTAGCCCCGTGTACTTTGGGTGTATGTAGAATCTGTCTGATAACCGGTGTTAATTGTGATGACTGTATTAGTGTGTGTTATCTGTTTTTTTAATTTAAGTACAGACTGCAACTTAGAATTTTTCAAATAGTTCCTACTTTTGCTGCCTAGCACCACCGTCAACGATTACTAGCTAAGTTCAGAACTTAGCTACGAGACGCCACCGCAGTCGGCTCTCGGCAACGAACGTAGAAACCTAAGAGCGTTGTTTACATTCTTAACCTACCCAATTAGCTTCACACAGGTGTAATTAGTGGAAGGTTCTTTAACATGCCATAAATCTATGACATGGGACCGCCGGCTTTACTTCCCTTCGGAATGAAGGCATACTGAGGGTTTTTAACGCTCTTCGGCTTCGGCCGGGTTTGAACCCGCTATCTTGGGCATAGAAGCTCAGCATGCTACCGACTACGCCACCGAAGCTGCCTGTATATAAGTTCAATGACTTTTAAATTAATATCGGGGAGGATGGGGGAATGGCGCCGCCTTAAGGGAAACTAGCTATAGCTTTCGACATAGTAATGACTGACTATTAGTACACAATTGTACTTCATAGTTGAGGTCTTAGTGGTGGCTACTCACCTTTCAAAGTTTAGGAAATTAATTTTTGTAGGAGTAAATACAATATATTCAACCTCCTGTAAATGGCGAAATTACCCCGCTAGTTGGGGTAATGCCGCCACCTAGTTCAAATATGCACATTACTTGCAAATAAGACATAATATGTATTAGAATTTGTAAATTTCTCATGTATCATTTGCTTTTAAGCCTACATTTTATATGAAAGAACCTGTAGATTAAAGTCTCATATGTTATATAGCATTCCGTCATTTCAGTGCCACTACAGGCCTACCCTAGGAACAAAAACAGAAGTCACACACATAATTTTCAGCTGTTTCCCAGCCACTACATTCTGAATGAGCCCATCTGGAACATACGGTGCATCGGAACCACAATTCATTATTTTTTCCAAATTCTTCACAAATAACACAAACATTAATATCATCGCCAATGCACACAGGGTCAATGCCATCATCTTCGTCGTCATCACACAATTTTTTTTCATCTATCTCCTCCTCATCTGAAGACGATGATGACTCAAAGGTAAGACCTCTACTGCAGGTCTTCTTCGTATGTTTTGAAGTTTTGCTGAACATTTTTCCTCTTCTTCCTTTCTTGTATGACTGCGTTCTTAACGGCTTTCTTCTTGTCGATGTCTTGAAAGTGGGCTTTCATTGGAGTCGAAGTTATGATCTCCGAGTGCTGCTTTCTTGTGGCCCTTCTCTGTCCTGATTTGGATGAACATGGCTTAGGAATTGGAGATATTTCTTTTACACTTACAGTCCAGTGAGAACAAGAAGACTGGCTCACTTTATCATTTCCTCCAGATGTTGAAGGTGCAGGTTCCACTTCCAGATGTGTATTATTTTGGGGTGTTGATTCTGGCACTGGAGGTTGATCTGATGCAGGTCTACACGAATTTTGTTGTTCTTCATCATCTTGAATGCAAACTGTGAAATCAATATGACGTGCAGCAACAAAAGCATCTTCTCCAAATTTATTAAGATCTAAAGGATGAATTCCTGCTGTCAAAAATCCTGTGAAGCCTTTCTCCAATGTAGCCACACGAATGTAGGCTCGGTTGAAAATGTCTGCCAATTCATATGGTGTGATTTTTACGTTCTGGCTGCTGTAGGTTTTCATATCGAGTTCACATTTCTATTAAAAGTGTTCTTCAGAGGTCCATAGAAGCAGATGTCCAAGGGTTGGAGTCGATGAGATGAATGGGGTGGAAGTGACACAATATGAATGTGATTCGTTCTGCAGAAATTATATACTCCGTAAGTTTTGTGGCTGGAGTGGTTATCCAATATAAGCAATACAGAGTCATCAGCGGTTGGCCGAGTGTGCTTCTGGAAATGCTGGAGCCATTCCATAAATAGTTCCTCATTTATCTATCCATTCTTTGAACATCCGTAAATTGCATCACAGGGTCCTCCCTTCTGTAACTGCTGTGTCATTCGCTTGCGTGGATAAATAAACATAGGAGGGATGTAGTTTCCTGTAGCACTCATAGCACAAACTACAGTCACATTCTTTCCTCCCTCCCAACTTGTAGCTGCTCCTACTTGCTTCTGACCTTTTGGTCCAAGAATTTTTCCTGGTTTGTGTACTGTTGAAATTCCGGTCTCATCTACATTATAGATTCTGGATGCTGGGAATTTGAATTTGATCTGTACTGTTTCCAGATTTTTGAAGAAAAGGTCCACTTCAACTTTGTTAAATGCGGGAATGCGATTAAGACTCGTAGCTTCTGGTTTACGCAGACTTATTCCGGGATTTCTCTTCAAGAAACCGTAGACCCAATCGGGGCCAGCTAATTTTGTTCCCTTATTGAAGTTGTGTGGCATGCCATTTGCTTCTGCTAATTCAAATGCCAAACGGATAAGTTCGGTAAGAGAAATGCCAAAAGATAACTTTGACAGCAATAAGACATGATCAGCAATTTCCTTTTCTTGCTCTGGAGTGAATAGAGGCTTTCTTCCTAGAATTGCTTTGTCTGTTGTGTTTGTTTTCAGTCGGTCTCTCAAAGTTGACCTAGGAATGTTATATTTATTTGCTGTGCTTTTTACTGAGTTGCCATTCCGCACAGCATTAATAGCGTCTTTCAATATTTCCTCTGTCCAATTTCCTTTTTCTGTTGTCCTTTTCCTAAAGCGTGGCATCTAAAAAAATATCTGATTAGCCTACTTCCCTGCGAATTCATTTTGGGGTAATACCGCCACCCTGGCGGCGTTTCCCCATGTAGGAGTGGCGGTATTGCCCCATATTGTATGAACTATTTTGCGCCACATTTTCACATAACCTATAAAACTATCAACACAAAATAAGATCTTAAATCTCTCTTTAATAGTTGATGTTTCACATTATGTCACGCTTCTATCCATAACTAGAAATTTAAGCTCACTTACCTCTCTTCAATTAGATTGTAGAAATTAGATCAAAACAGGTGAAATTATGTATACTAAAACGATAAGAAACAATGCTGTCTCGGCCGACCGGAAGCTAGTGCACTATGTTTACATTTTATTCCACTAGAGTTCGCAGCTATCGACTCGCGTCTTACAGTTGCAGTTCGTTAGATTTGAAGGGTGGCGGAATTCCCCCGAGTGGCGCCATTCCCCCACCTTCCCTCATTACATTGTTGCAGCCTGTCAAATATTTTATTTTCCAGGAGATCAATTTTACCCTCACGACAGTAAAGACCAAAGTAACCATGCGTAGATTTTACGCAAGAGAAATGCAATGTAGAACAATGTTTATATTTGATCGTCAAGGTCCTTACACTGTACTGCATAATATCTAGAATTGCTTCTGAAATGGCCTATTTATATTGGATTTTAAATTTGGCTTCGTGTTATTCGATAACACAATAGTGTCCTGCATCCACGGAGTCGCTAAATATTAAATGTCAAATAATCAACAGCGTAGTTAGACTCAGTACTCTAAACAAATAATCATTAAACAATTGCCTTATACAATGAAGTTCAAGATGACCAGTGTATTCACCGTCTAGACACTTTCATACTCAAGTTGGTTGCTGAGGAGAATGCGATGAGACATGGATGAGACTGATCGCCTATAATAAAGTCCTTATAATTGTTCCTGCCAGCGATTTTTTTTTAGCTTGAAAACGCAGCTCAGAATGACGTTCTTCATTTTGATATAAACAGTACAAAAGTGCTCTAAATCAGCAAGTTCCATCACCTATTATAGGTTATGGCAGTACATTTTGCAGGGGAACATAGAATCACTTCGCCAACTACTGGAATGAGCATAGCCCTATACTCAATACTCACTTCAGCAATCACCCTAATGGAGGCAGTTTTAGAATTCTATGACCCGTGCATGTCAAAAATCGTATTAACACATGGAAGCACACCTATTCTTGGCTATCGCCCCGGAGACCCGGGTTACATTTCCTGCACTGCCAAGAAATTTAATTCTGGTCTGAGGGCAAAAACAGGGCACACTCAGTCCTTGAGGTATAACTAAGAAGAGGAAGGTTCGATTCTCACCTCAACAATCTTGGATGTGGTTTTCCGTAGTTTCCCACTTCCACTCAAGTCAAATACCGGGACGGTTCCTAGGCCACGGCCGTCTCCTTGCCATTCCCCTCCTTAATTGCAAATACACACATTAATGCAGCCATCACAATAACATAGGTCATCAGAAAAAAAATTACACATACACACCAAAGTACACAGGGCTGAGTGACGACGATGTCGAAGCCCTTCAAACGAATTATGTTTGCCAAGTGTCTCTCATGGCGAAAGCTATAATTGTGGACAAGCGCGAGTGCCTGGAAAACTACATTTTTCTTTAATATTTTATATTATAACTTTTAGTCTAGGACGCTACCAACTTGACCACCGAAGCATTAGGAAGAAATTGCAATATTAAGGTACATAAATAACATACTCATTCAACTGTCAGTTAATGTTCTTCAACATTTCCCTTCTTTTATAACTCTATTTCAGTATACATATCGGGGAAACATCATAGAAAATTCTTTATAATTCTCATAAATAAATATCACGTGAAAATGCACCATGTCTGTTGTATTAAATACAGTATATCGATGCAATGGTGCTGCCATCTGTTGTCGGTTACTGGAACTATATGGGCGAGGTACTGCCGTATGTTGTCAGTTAATGGAACTGATTGCAGATATTGGGGACAACAGTTAGCTCTTTCGATCACAAGCTGTAATGCAACGGTAAAACGGAAATAAAATGTATTGATGTGGAATGTAGAAATATGTATCTATAACTTACAGCAAACAGCATGAAAATCGCCCCGGTAGAAGTCGCTGGCGGATTGTAGATAGAATGCATAATTGTCGTATATGTGCAAGTTAATTTCATGAAATAAAATACTAATAATTGTTGAATTAAAGAAAACAATTGGCCCAGGAAAATTGTAGTTTTGACAAAAAAAAAATAGGGTAGAAGGTTTCTCGGCGGATTCTTATGTTTTTCGGTGAGCTAAATCCGAATCTGAAGTTTGCCAACAAAACAAATGATGGCTTCACAGTGAAAATAGCACCCAAAAAACTAAAAACTTCGGACTATTTTCACAAAATCCCTTATAAGTTGAAACGTATGCATCCTAGTGAATTTCTCACTATTTACAAAATTAAAGTAGCCAAAATTTTCTTCAAAATTCACTGGTCACTTTTAATTTTTGAGTTCAGGGCACCACCGTTAGAGCGCGCTGAAAAAAGAGTAACTTTTTGGCACTTAGGCAAAAACGAGAGAAACTCAGCCCTAACTAGCCCCAGACGCTTTCTTATCGTGCTTCCTCCATGAATACGTGTTTTATTCATGTTCTATGGTGGTTACAAGATTACGGAGCCCTTGAAAAACATTGCCCACGGAGTGGTAGGAATTCATAAAGGACCGATCAAGCCGTTTTATTATTTATTTCAGAAATTAAATGAAATGAATATAATGAAAAGGAATGTAATAGCAATTAACTATTAATACATTAGAATTAATTTCAATTCTTTAATTGAGCTTCCTCCTTTTTGGCCTCGATGGAACAGCCTCCGGTTGCCGATCAGAAGGCCCCGGTTGATCGCTATCGGTCGGTAACTCCACTGGAAAAGGAATTGTACATATTATTGTACACAATACTTTCAGGTGTCTAGTTGGAAAACTGTTCAAAACCCAGTGAAATAGGGAGTATTACAAACATGCAGTTTACCTTCTGCTGAAGTCTCCACTATCGTCGTTGGTGATTCGACCGGGATGGAATCGTCAGGATTCTCGGACACCTCTAAAAAAGAAATCGTACGAATACATTAGAGGGTGAAGTAAGCAAACCCCATTGGAATAAGGTGGTGTACAAACATGCTATTTACCTTGTGCTGGTGTCTCAGGATTGTAGGTGGTGACTCAACCGGAGGAGGGTCATCAGGGTCACCTTCATTGTCGATGTCGCATGAGTTGTCAACGTTCAGACAGTTTCCCTCGCAGAGGGTACAAAGCCTAGAGCAATATAGACCCACACGTCGACAACCGCAGCTTCCTCGACAGTCGCCTTTGCATTTGCAAGAGACCTTTCGGAGAAGCTTGTCAGGAGCTGGGGCCTTAGCTGTTATCGTGGGGATGAGGCTGTTCTTCGACGACTTCCACCCCCACTGTTCTGGGTTGAGCTGATTGTCGAGCCACTGCTGGATCTGGTGGTCAACTCGCAGAAAGTGCTCAAGGGCTGCAGCTTCAATGGGAGGGATCGATGGCATGTTTCCGGTGACTTTATATGCTGTACTGAGGTACAGCTTGTACCTCAGTTCGTTTAGACGAGTGGTATGGTGGTCACCACCATATGAGGCTACTAGAAATTTTTCGCCAGCATTCACTAGCTCCTCGACTTGTGCTGTGGGGTCCATGTAATGCTCAAGGTAGTTTACATGATCTGGGCTATTCTTGAGGGTCTTCAAGAATTTCGTCTTACCCTGGTTGAACATGGAGGATGTGGAGTCACAAACACTGACAGCGTGGGGGAATAAAATATGGTGGCTCAGAGGCTCCTCTAGCGAGCTGCCAGAGCTATATAGCGTCAGTGGTACTTTTCCTTTCCCTGGTTTCAGGAAGAACACGTTTAGCCCAGGAATTTTAGATTTTAACCTTGAAAATTTTTTAGTAAAGCTGAAAATTGGTACAGTTGTCCTATTTGATGTTCTTAACAACATATTAAAAGTCCCCGGTCTTCCCGTGTCGGCTTCCTGGATTTTCAGCCGTTTGAACTCCTGGAATGCTGGAGAGGTAGGTGGTGTCACTGGAATGCGCATTGTAAGCGAACGATTTGGCTTACAGTGCTCAAACATGGCTTAAATTAAAGGAGAAAAAATAAGCGATAAGTTAATTAATGGGTTGGCATGTTATCGGTACTTTCGGTCTAACAGGAAACGAAAAAATGACGCGAAATTTAAAGAAAAAGTGCCACGTTTTTCTTGTTTTGACGTTTGTTGGCAAACTATCACGAATATCGCAGACAAGTCTTCTATAAACGTTGTTGGCGACAAAATAAGCTTTCATTTGATGTATTTATAATCGATGTCGGAATAATAGTTGCCGAACTATAGCAGTGTAAACAAAATATTGTTACGTCATTCTCCTCTCCGTCTGCGCTACACACACACTGCGACCGGGACGCGCTCTTATTTTGCATTGTTACATCCGACAGGAGCTTCCTTTCTCTATAATAAATGAAGTGCTTCCTCTCTTTTCAAAATATTTCACGCTTAAACCCACCCATCTCAAAAAATCCCCCCCACCCCCAAATGATTTTTTTTTTCAATTTTTTTGAGTGTTTTTAATGAAAATCTCCCTTTTTTACATCTGCTCCTAATAATGAAAATCGACATCTCGTCATTCTAGAAGGTGTTCTCGCTGCATTTCTTACGTGCTTTATTGAGCTAGGTAAACAAAATTAATGTTTTAATATGTAAAATATGTAACCATTTGTGACTTGGCAAACATAAATTATTATTTTAATGCCATTTTTAGGAGATCAAATATCTTAAGTAAAGGTAGTGCGAATATCGGAGTAGATACTTCTGCTTTAAACTAATACAGTTTATAATGTATTATTTATCAAATAATTCAAATAATTTTTGTTAGAAACCAATTTGTAAACAAAAGAGAATGTTCATTTTATCACAGCAAAAGTAAAATGGTGTAACAACATACTGAAAATAATATATACCTGCAAATATGTACGCAGTGAATGCTGCCGGCATGCGTCGGCATGCGTCGGACGTTGGCGGCAAAGTGGCCAAATCGAACGAAGCAATAACTGTCTGTCTTGCGATAGTTCTTCCATAAGGATGCACATGAAGCTCGTTTAGAGATTTGAAGCCCTTTCCGTTGAACAACTCCAGAAAAAAAAATCTCCAGCTATCTTGATATCTTCCTTGGATGCGCCAGGCTGATTGAAAACTTCGACATTTTTCCGAAGATCTTCGTTGTTTTTGAGAATGCCCCATGGACGCTTCTTCCCTTTGCTGAAAATAGCCGAAGTTGTGTCACATCCGCTCACGGCATGTGCAAATAGCACACAACTTTTAATCTCGCCGATATCTTCCTGAATGTTTGTGATAGGGAAAATCTTTCCAAGAGATTTTGAGTTTCAAGGACTGTAAAAATGGATGTCGTTGTTCTCTCTTGCTTTTGCCGATAACATGCATAGGACATCAATGCCTGACGCTATAACAGTAACAGCATGATCTTCGGCATCTAGAGACAACGCTACGACGACAATTAGTGTATCTGCATCTCCTGTCGCCTGACGAACAGCAACTCCAGCATTTCTAAGCTCCTTTGTCGACGTAGAGATGAACCGTCCCTTGTTTTTGTGTTACTTAGAATGTCTGCCTGAGAAGTGGAAACCATTCTGTTGGAATCGTAGACGATGTCTATGGACGGCCGCTTCCCCGCACGGCGTGCCTGATGCTGGTTCTTCGAGCTTGGAGTCTGATCGTAGTTGCCAAACACAATGGTAACGTTTGAAGGATAGTGCTTGCTTATGTACAACTTGTAGGACTGGATTATGTCACCAAAAGTTGCAGGTCTTGGCCATACAACGGTATGCAAAAGCAGACCTCCATCAACGACTACTTTGCGTTGTTCTTCAAAATCTTTGGGGGTTTCTGAAGATTTGAAAAGGTGTTGAAGTGCTGACTTGGCTGTTTTTCTCAATAAGGATGAATCGAAGAGAGCTGGAGGCGACGGTGCAAGCTCGTACTTCAAGAACTCCACGATATCCGCTTCTGATTTCATCACACTTATGATTCGCATGAAAAGTTAGTGCGGGTTGACCGGGGCGATGTCATCACGAACTTTTAGTTGGCACCCAACAACTGACAAAGGGACTACGCGGCTTTTTCTTGCGAGCTTGAGACCCTTAAAACTTTTCCCCACCATTTGTTGTATTGCTTCTTCACCAACTTCTCGAGCCTTGTCGCAGTTGATGCTGTTGTCTGCAACTACGCCAGTGGAAAGCGATTGAAGACTTTCTTTATTTAAATCCCACGGAGAGCGATCTTCTACCCACGAGCGAAACACTTCTGCGTGGCGGTTCTCCAGCTTCCGCCGTGAGTCTCTCAACTCAACGTGCTGTTCCGAGGATTTTGTCTTTACACCAGACACATTTTCTACAGCTTCACAGATTGGGATGCACAGTGGAAACACCGAGGCAAAGTGAGCCAGCGCGCTATCGTCCATTCCTCGTCCTCTTGTTAAACCTCCACGTGATTTCATAGGCTGCATAAGATCCTGTGCTATGGCCATATCTGACCATATTCCAGCCCAAAAATCATGCGAGCGTCGGATGGAAAAATACCCGTTCTTCGTGAAGCATTTGATGCAGGTACAAGTAGGCTGACATAGCGTAGTGAATATGCCCTGCAGCGTGTAGGTATGGCAACATCTTCGATACGCAGTACAAATGGAGGTTCCAATTTGATGTTCTTTCTGCCCGAATAAACTGCGGAACGATTTCCACTTGCCTGTAGTACTCCGCCCTCAGCTTCGCTGTCCGGTTAGCTTCTGACAGAGTCTTCATCTTGTCGTCCATGCACTCCATGACCCGAGTTACAACTTGATCGTTGCATACTTTTTTCGGTGTTAGTTTTCCTTCTAAAACCTTTTAAAACACAAACAACGCCCATCGGATCGTCGAGTGGCTTCTTACCCAAAATGCAGTCTTCAAAACTCATTTTTATGACAACAACAGAATAAATAACACTTATACGGCATAACACACATCGGCCAACGACCAACTGTTTAAAATTAGAAACAAAAGAAAACAAGAAGCTCCGCCAATTCGACGCATCAATGCTGCGGGCGAACGCGTCAGTTGGCCGGTGAGAAACAACGCAAACACGGGCTGATTCAGGTCGCGCGCCATTGTTTAAATCTCTGTAGCTCGGCAACTATTACTTGCACATCAATTATGAATACATTAAATGAAAGCTTATTTTGTCACCAACAACTTTTATAGAAGACTTGTCTACGATATCCGTGACAGTTTGCCAACAAACGTCAAAAAAAAAGGAAAACGTGGCACATTTCTTTTAAATTTCGCGGCATGTTTTCGTTTCCTTTTAGACCGGAAGTACCGCTAACATGTCAACCCATTAATTAACTTATCGCTTATTTTTTCTCCTTTAATTTAAGCCATGTTAGAGCACTGTAAGCCAAATCGTTCGCTTACAATGCGCATTCCAGTGACACCACCTACTTCTCCAGCATTCCAGGAGTTCAAACGGCTGGAAATCCAGGAAGCCGACACGGGAAGACCGGGGACTTTTAATATGTTGTTAAGAACATCAAATAGGACAACTGTACCAATTTTCAGCTTTACTAAAAAAAATTCAAGGTTTGAACGCTTAGCTGTCCCACGAGGAGGAGAGAGCAAACTAAACTCAACTCGAATGGCAGAGGAGTTAGCCGGAGGCATGGAGAGGGACCTGTCAAGGACAGATGTGTCCTATTCAGGGCTTGAGGGTGAACATTTCACACATAGGGGAAACGACTCCGGTTTCACACTATCAATATATTAAATATATATCTTTAGTTATGTGTGAGATATGTGTGACATGGTGAGATGTTGAGTGAAAAATCACAAAAACTGTTTTACATTACTCACCTCACACTTTACCATTAGGTGGATAAGTACAGATGGACATACTCCACCTTAACTTGAATATTTTTTTTCACGCGAATTGACCACTTAGGATCACGCAACAACTTTATTTCTTTTTCTTATTCTTTGCCTGGAGTTTCCTCTGTCTCCAATATTCCTTCATGCGTTCACTGGCATTTTTTCTTTGGTCTTCTGTCCAAGTTCGTCCACTTCTCTTAGGTCTTCCTTCATCTTGAAACCCTTCCAGATTGTTCACTTTGCTCTTAAATACATTTCTTTCTAGCATTTGAGATTCTGTGATGTTTAACTTTTCTAAATCTTTCCTAACTTCCTTAATCCATGTTGTGGTGGTCTTTTTCTTCCAGAGATAGTCGAATATTTGTTTAGTTAATCTATGGTCGTTCATTCTATAGAGATGTCCGAGGAATGTCAGCCTTCTCTTCCGCATAGACGCGGAGATTCTTTCCACGTTATGGTAGACTTCTCCGTTGCTTCTCAGTCTCCATCCATCTTCAGTCTGAACTGCACCCATGATTTTTCTAAGAATTCTCCTTTCCATGACTTCTAGCTTTTCGAGGCTATAGTTCATCGAGAGGCATTCACTGGCAAAGAGGCACTCTGTTTTTACGACAGTGTTATAATGCCTTATTTTGGCATTCCAGGAGATGCACTTTTTGTTGTAGATATTTTTTGTTAATCCATACGCTCTTTCCATTTTTATAATTCGGTCTCCAACAGCTGCTTTTTCTAACCCATTCTCCTGTATAGTCTCTCCTAGGTACTTGAACTTTTTTACCCTTTCAATACGTCCTATCTCCGTGTCAAGGAACTTTGGTCCATGTTTGTCATTTGTCATACATTTTGTCTTTTCAACTGATATCCTTAGTCCTGTTTGGCTAGCGATCTTTTCCAAGAGGTTGATTTGTATGACTGCTTCTTCCGTGGTTTCCGATAGTACTGCAAAATCATCTGCAAACGCCAGGCAGTTGACTTTAATTCCTGCCGACTTCCTCCCGAGGCAGATTGGGTTTATTCCTCGACTCTCCAATTCCGAGTTCCAAATTCTCACAACCTTCTCTAGGACACAGTTGAAAAGGATTGGTGATAGGCCATCCCCTTGCCTGACTCCTGTCTTAAATTCGAACGGCCGAGAAAGCTCTCCCATGAACTTCACCCTGGAAGTTGTGTTTGTTAGGGTCTCTTTGACTATATTTGCTAGTTTGGTTTTGATTCCAAATTCCCTTAGGATCCTGTCTAAGGTCTCTCTGTCCACTGAATCAAATGCCTTTTTAAAGTCTATGAAGGATACCACAATTTTCTTATTACTCAGCAGTCTGTGACGGATTATTGATTTCAAGTTGAAGATCTGCTCAACACAGGAGCGTCCTTTCCTAAACCCTCCTTGGTACTCGCCTAGTTGTTTGTCCAGCGTATCTTCTGTTCTGTTTAGAAGAATCTTGGAGAGAATTTTATAAGCAATTGAAAGGAGGAACACACCTCTGTAGTTGTTCACGTCTTGCTTATCCCCTTTCTTGTTGAGCGGATGGATCAGCGCTGTTTTCCATTCTTCTGGAATTTTCTCGGTTTCCCAGACTGCACCAAGGATTCTGTGAAGGTCGTCTAGAATTTCTGGCTCAGCCCATTTAATCATTTCTGCTGTTATCGAATCTTCTCCACTTGCTTTGTTGTTTAGATTCTTGATGACATCCCTGATCTCTTCTTTTGTTGGTGGTGCATCCTCTTTTGAGTTTGCTGGTGAGTCTGCTATTTCTAATCTAGAAGTGGGGGTTGGACAGTTCAAAAGATCTTGAAAGTATCCAGCTAGTATTTCGCAGTTTTCATGGTTGTTCAGTCCAATTTTTCCCTGCTCATTTCTAAAACTCATACTAATTTATCAATTTATTTTTCAACGAACTTTCAATCCCGTTACCACCATAGAACATGAATAAAACACGTATTCATGGAGAAACACGATTAGAAAGTGTCTGGGGCTAGTTAGGGCTGAGTTTCTCTCGTTTTTCCCTAAGTGCCAAAACGTCGCTCTTTTTCAGCGCGATCTAGCGGCGGTACCCTGCACTCAAAAACTAAAAGTGCCCAGTGCATTTTGAAAGAAATTTTGTCTACTTTAATTTTGTAAATAATGAGAAATTCACTAGGTTACATATTTTTCAACTTATAAGTGATTTTGAGAAAAGTCCGAAATTTGTTGTTTTCTTTTTGCGATTTTCACTGTGAAGCCGTCATATTTTTGTTGGCAAACTTCAGATTCGGATTTATCACACAGAAAAACATAAGAATCCGTCGAGAAACCTTCTACCCGATTTTTTTTTTGAAACAGGCACTTCTGAGCACCAAATGACTGGGCTAAATAGTGATCGCACATAGGTACCTTTCATCAAAATAACATTTCATAAAAATCGGTCCAGTGTGGAGTTGTTGGCGATTTACAAAAGAAAACGCCTTGTATTTTAAATATGTAGATGGCAAAGGAGAATCCGTTATTTAACGGGAATGATAAAAGTAAACCATGTTTCAACAATGTAATACCAATCGTAAGAAGGACGAAGTCGCCTCCGTAGCGTAGCGGTCAGCATGGTTAGCTGCTGCCCCGGAGGTCCTGGGTTCGATTCCCGGCTCTGCCACGAAATTTGAAAAGTGGTATGAGGAGTGGAACGGGGTCTACTCAGCCTCGGGTGTTCCAAATGAGTAGAGGGGGTTCGATTCCCACCTCAGCCATCCTCGAAGTGGTTATCCGTGGTTTCCCACTTCGTCTTCGGGCAAATGCCGGGATGGTACTGTACCCGTAATCCACGTGGTCTTACCTGTTGCAATCCGATGGAAGGCTGGATCGTAGATTCTAGAAGTTCCCGGCTCAAATAACCTCTGAAAAACCTACCAACTAGGATCAACCAGGGATCAGGATACGTCGATATTAAAGAATGCGGTACGAAGATGCCAGTGGTGTATAAAATTACGATGAAACAAAGCTCAAAGAACTCGAACAAGAGACTCTAAAATAAAATAAAAATATCTCGGGCGTTAAGTTTAAGCAAACTCAAAAGAAAACCACCCACTGGTCCTCCTAACGCACTCCCCTTTTCTGATATAAAACACTAGTCGTTCTAATATTCTTTAAAATTAAATTCAATTTATTGACTGATCAATAATGACTGTCCGTCAATTAGACACGAAGTTAAAGAAAAAGTTTCTTTAAATCAAATAAAGAGAATATGGTTTTATATAAATGCCTACAATAAGGCCCCATCTTATTGTTCATATCAATCGCTGAACAAATAACAAGAAAAAAATATAATGTTATATTATAATATATACTGATGTTATACCCTTAAAGATTTATACAAATATTACACTTTATATACAAGTTTCATCCTCAAATAGGATTTTGTTTTCAACGCTGCCTATCTTCATTTAATTTTACAAGTATGTTTCATGGTTATCATTTCCTTAATTCGATGAATTCAACAATCAATTAAGATAATCAAATTGTGTTACATTTCGAGAAAATAGTTCATTAACTATTTATAAGTTTCAAAGAATGCAGTATATTTTTACTCAAAAATTACTGAAATATTACATGTATTATGTTGCATGAATTAGTTAAGTTGTTTAAGAAGTATCTGTGTTACTTGAATATGGGTGTCATGATATAGACAATTAATCTCCGGCAAATCCTACTAAGCAAGAATAAAACGTAGGGCTACTTGCATAAAACAAGCATAAGAAAAACATTCGTGATTCCAAATCACGAGAACTACAACATCAAATCCAAAAAGGTGATAGCTCAAAAGCTAATTTCACTCTTACTAAAACGCAATAACTACGTTAACGTCTTCTCAAAAGACTACAAGAACAATATCCAGCATTAATATTGACCATCCAATGATGTCAAATATTAGCTGCACTAACACAATAAATCGTATGCACAAAATTGCAATACCTCAATAAAGCTTTCCAAAGCTGTCAAAAATTAAACCCAAACGTTTTTAAACTTGAAACTATTCAGAAATTGCTCTGAAAATATCATGCCTCCATCATAAACGAATATAGAAATGCCACATATTACTTCTTTTCTAACTTCATTAAACAAGAAGCAAAAATCTGTTAGATAAATTGCATTATTCATTTCCACAATAATCGTCTTTAAAGTCTACGAAAACTTCTGTTATAACAATGTGAACAGTTAAATTTGATTCACAATTCCAATATATTTATATATATATATATATATATTTATATTTATAATGACTTATATGTGATAGAAAAATTGTAAATAGACACTATCAAAATAGTCGTTTCAGTTTCGCCTATCCAAATCCGAAAAATGGCTCAACTACTCAGAAGAAAACACGTGAGACTTACATCATGGAAAGGAGTCTATTATCAAATCAATAGATACACGCAAACCATTAAATCAAACGATGATCTATCCAAGAGTCTTCCCAAAAACGAATTAAAATAATACAAGCAAAAACTGAAGAAAAATATTACGTTTAAAGGAAAGTTTTTAATCAAAAATATATGAAAGTAGGCTGCAAATGCCTTGGCAATCAATTCACAATTGTTTTCGCCGGACGATTTCCATAAATCCATAACCATGGAAAATAACGATGAGAATGCACTATCATTTCTAAAAGAAAGAATTTCTACTAGAATGGCATAAGTTCAATCGAATAGTATCACTCAAATATTTTTGAAAAGTTCAAGTGCACGAGTATGTTGCCATCTTCTTCCTAATTACTATTCTTATACAAAGATATCGTCGTCTTGTTCCTAATTATGCTGCAAATATCTTCCCAACAAAATTGAATGATTGGTTTTATTTCCAAAATTTGAAAAATAAAAGCAACAAAGTAATGCTCTAAATAGCATCACGTTTACAGTTAACTACACAAAAGATTACATTCTCCGACAGAAATGGTAAAAGAGAACCAGATCTAGCCTTTGAATGAAATTTATACTAATTAATGAAATATTGGTGAAAAGAATCAAACTAAAAGTGACAAGTTCTACTGTCTACAAGAGAAGAAAATATTTCCAGCTACCTTGGGCGAAGTTCTAGTTGAAATTGAAGAATATGTATAGGAATATACATTCCTGTCAGGAATCGAACCATCGTCCCTGAGAAGCTCGTGGCTGGATCCGCAAGTTGTCGAACCAACTTCCTCCTAACCCGAAAACTACTGTCCACGAAACGGAGTTCCTGCATAATGCTTGCACTAGGCTCCCTCGACGTTAACAGTAAAGTAGCTTCCTTACTTTGGAGAAGTTTCTTCATTCTTGGCTACTTTAAAGTCACTGGATTAGAACTAATGTTCTCAACATTTTCTTTCTCTTCATTGTAGAGTTCAAAAGGATGTCATTCCAAATGATCAACTCTGCTATTGCATTACATTCCTGAATGATATATTAATGCATGTGAGATTTTCGAAGTGAAATGCCATGTCCTGTGGTTCGGATTCCACGTAAAAAGGAGGTCCCGTGGCTCATGATCTCAAGATTAACGGTCACGTTAAACTACAAGCTTCCTTGAATGATATATTTAGCACATCATTACTCCAATAGTTTGTTTCTCACAAGAATATCCAGTCATAATGTTGTCGATAATAATGCTTTCTTGCATTTCAAACTAATACGTAGCAGATTTCCTCATTGAATTCTGTATTAACAAAGTCCATGTGTTGGCTAAGCTCACTCGTTCGAATCGCGGTGCGTGTAGAAAGCACTCGTATAACGCGTGATACATGGAACTTCCTTATACGAACGATAACATGTTCACCGCATAGATAGCTGCACTCAAGTGTGTGTCGTCTCAAAGCTGCTGATCCAAGACTCAGCTGGTAGTCTCCCAAAATGCATCACACCTGTATCGAGGTGGACAATCGAACACAATCGATTATCATTTCATATTTCCTTCCACTAGTCGCAATGTCAAGTCCATAAGCATGTGCTGTGCACGTGATCAGGAGTGTGGCGGGGTAGTCTAACCATCTCCTTAGAGCATATGAAACAAACTGTGCCTCAAAGTCCACAGTCAAAATAATGTCAAGCAATAACTTCCAAATACGTCTCGCTGTCATATCAGGGTTCCAATAAATAGCAAAATACTGTCTCAGTACTGCCCCCGTAAATTGAATTATACTGAGACCACGGTGGCTGTATTGGCATATGTGAATAAAGTTATGGCCGTCATAGTTGTGACGTGTATATTCATGACGTAGGCGCGGATGACGCAACGCTCGAGCAAGTAGGCTGGCTGAGCTTAGATTCTTGCTGACGTCACGATTTTGTTCGAGAAGGATCTTAGATTTACGACGCAGTCGCAGGGAAGCAAGTAAACGTGCTGAGGAAGAAGTTACGCTATTGGAGGAGAGGCTCGAACCTATGAATGATAGCTTGGAGGGAGACGGAGATTATTGAAACTACAATATTTAATAACTTTTGGCATGCAGAATTGTGGAAAACTATTTTCAGTTATGGCATTGATTTGGAATTTTGAAGAAATTAATTATATGTTTTTGAAATCTGAAAACCCGTCAAGAATAGCCAAAGTTGGAACTTCGAGTAATGATGGAAGAAGAAGCTATGGTAGGGATGGATACGCCCCTTCAAAGTTGATAAAAGGCCTTGCACAGCAGAGAGGAGTTTCTCACTTCGTGGTTTTATTCTGACTTCATAGTCTGACTTCGTGTTCTGATAGAACAAGCATATCGTCATAAGCAAGCGTGGCAGAGCCCACCGCATCGAACAGTATTGGGTATCCAGCAGTGCAATTTTACTGTTACTAAAACTAGGCGAAGTTGGAGCGCACACATAAACGATTCTACAAGTTTATCTATCAAGAATTAGCTACTGCATTTATACTAATTCAATAGTGCATTACAATATTGAGACGTGTGCGAAAGTTGAACATTTTCATTATAATACTTCAGAAGATATTCGCATTTAAAGACTGCAGAGAAAAGTGTTTTTCTCGAATCCTGAGAAGCACTTTTACTACCACATTCTACGCTACGGCAGACACGTGTATTGCAACCGTGATACTGAAGATTACATTTGGTGATACAACGCTACATTCTACAATGGAACTATACAATCTGGCAGTACTTTCGACTAACATTATAATGGAAGTGGAGATGGAAGACTAAAACTTTAATGCAATTGGGACATACATCAGTAGTGTGAAGTAGCAACATGGAGCTTCGATAATCGTCATTCTACAAAGACGAGCATGTAGTGAACATTCAGCTACACTCATGCATCGTAATCCATCGCTGAATTACATCAAATGGCAGTGGAAATAAATTCATACTCCACAATTATGAACATTTCTGCGGAAATATTTGCAATGAACTTCATGGCTGATTTCTACAAGAACTTCAGGGAACTTTCAAGAGGGGCAAGGGTTTTTCCCAGCACACAAAGAAGAGTTTTGCCAGAAGGATGTCTATCGTCTACACGGAGCAGTGCGATTTCCGGAGGAGGAAGCTGTTCTATTCTCCGAGGGCGCAGGTTCCAGGTTCGAGGTCGGTGCACATCTATCCTGTGGTGAAATGGAACCAGCAGCAGTCTTCTTTGAAATTTTCTTCTAGAACTTCAATCCAACAGATAAGGTAGCCGTGAACGTTTCTTGATTTATTTGAGCCATTTTAGTGAGATCTGAGCAACTATCTTTCCCATATTTTCTGTCATATATTTGATTGCCCCATATTCTTTTGCTAGATGTTTCTGTACTCTGTACACTTTGCAGCTTTATGCCATTTTCTTCGTTTTATTGAGACATTATTATGTCAGTGGCATATTTAAATAATTTTGGATCAGTTGAGACTGATATTATATATTCTTTCAGTAATTTGCATATTTTTGTAGTCACGATTTGACTGTAAAGTTAACGATTTTCTATGGCAAATTTGAATTCAGACAGCGTGTCATTTTATTAAAGTAATTCTATTCAGTAAATTACTTTGAACAATTTTCTGTCGTCCGCAAGAAAGAAGAATGATTAAAAGATTTTAGAGCGTTAAAATCTACTACTTTATCGACGATCTTGGACATACTAGTCGTTTTTATGAACATGATTGAAACACAGACATTTTTAGTCAATTCTGAAATACCATTGCATTATAGACAATTTTATGAAATATGAACTTTGAATACGATTTATTCAGTACACTATAGTAATGAACATTTGATAGGAGATTTTCTCAATTCTAGATTGAAACAATAATGTTTGCATTTTCTAGTCTATTTGCATTCTATTCGACTATTTCTGCAGTTAAATGAATTTTGCTTGAATATAGTATTTTTATAGTGCGATAATTATGATGAGATTAATTCATTTTGATAGACCAGGGAGGCGTGTCTAATCGTATTTGCTATTAAATTTATTTGTGACTGGCGAATTTTTACTTCATATCGCTTCATGAATGAAACCCACGAAGGTTAAATATAATAACAGTTTTCGATACAATTGATGAATATAAGAATTTTTAAAGAGGAACTATGGATGTATAATCGTTAGTTCAGTGGACGTGTAAAAGTCGCTGATGAATAATGCCCTTTAATAAGTGAAGGAGGTTCCCACAGTAATATTGATGATGATGATGAATTTATAAGTGGAGGTTTTTTGTGTGTATTGTGGAAGATTTTGATGCCATATATAATGAGATATATGATGAATTATGGGCCAATTTTTGTGCAATTTTGTGCGTTTTGAGCGAGGTATTTTTCCGCTGAGTGTATTGTTCAGGTCCATTGAAAATTATTCATGTGAAGTTACTGTTAAAATTAACAAGAGTGTTTAAATAATTTGAGATAACGATTTTGAATGTAGGTTACCGTCACAGATAATAATTATTAAACTTATTAAACCTGAATATATAATTTAAATATAACTAACCTTCATTGGTCGATTATATTACCACGATTTAAGTAATTATCAACCGGATAAACGTGTGGTTAATGTATTTCAAATATAAATAAAATATAAATAATGTAAATAACTATGTAAATATCTCTAATAATAATTTGAAACAAACGGGATTAATAGAGGTGTGTAAAAATTTTTCAATTGTCGTTTGACTAAGTTATGAACAATCTAAATGTTATAAATAATTATTGAACACTATGATATAACATTATGCGTTTTGCTATTAACATTTAAACAACGCTAGTTCGATAATTGGAATAAACATTTAAATAAGATTTGAGATTAAC
This sequence comes from Meconema thalassinum, assembly GCA_946902985.2. Lineage (NCBI taxonomy): Eukaryota > Metazoa > Arthropoda > Insecta > Orthoptera > Tettigoniidae > Meconema > Meconema thalassinum. The sequence goes on from OX336394.1 coordinate 298,243,282, forward strand.
AGAGTAATCCATTGCAATGTGGACGGAACTTGTATAAATTTTGCGTGATAATATTTGAGTTGAGATGTGAGCATTTAAAGTGTTTTGAATGAGAGCTAGACTCTGCGTTGGCCAGCATATGGTGACACTGGTTAGGCAGCTGCGTCCATTTGACGAAGCAAGCCTGCAACACTGCATAGGGTGTATTGCAGGTGGCCAGATAACTGAATGGTGGAGGTCAAGGTCAACTACTTAGCGGCCTTGCGGTTATTAATAAATGTGTGTCAATGAACTAAATTATGAAGTTCATGAACAAGGAAACAAATGCTATATGTCTCGTCCCAGCTCCCTTATCCATTCCAATGTGCATTGTTGTTATTATTACGTTCTTTTGAGCTAGAGAAAGCTGAATTTTTGTATGTGAAGTCTACAGTCCTACAGGAGGACATGGTTGCATTGACAATGGCTTCAGACAGCCATAACTATTTTGTTGTTAAATTTTGTTAAAATATTTTTTTTTCTTTATGTGAAATAAATTATTGTGCAGTTTAAATTTTCTGGTCTCCGACTTGGTTCATTTTAAATATCGTGGTGGAGGTTATTGTGAGGGCATACTATTAAGTGATCCAGTTGAAAACCCAGACCCGAGATTAAATTGAATAGGTAAGTAAAAGGTAAGTATGAACCCCCGTATATTTTGGTGTGTTCCACAATAATTTCTTGTTAACTACTGTGCTCTAATCTCGGTAGTATCTGTCAGTGCCATTTTCATTGATGTAGCTGTGCCGGTGCAATCGATTATTGGCAATCCGATTGAGGGGGCGGATTTCTGACAGCCTACTATCCGGATTATCGGGGAAAGTACCTTCTTCAAGGCCACGGCCGCCTCCTTCCCTCTTCCTTGTCTATCCATCCTGACCTTCCATTACCTTCCCTCATGAGGCCCCTGTCCGCTTTGCAGGTGAGGCCGCCTGGGCGAAGTGCCAATCACACCTCACCAGTTGTATCCACTCCGATTAGATGTTCCAAGCTCTAGGACACTGCCCGTAGAGGCGGTAGTGGTGAGTTCCCTCGCTGAGTCCGTGGGGTCCACCAACCTGGAGGGTAAACGACTAAGAAAGAAAGAAGGACGAAAACGAAAAAAAAACATATCCGAGGCGGGATTCGAACCCACTCGACCATGTATAATACAAATTACTGGACTATAACTATAGCCCCGCGGCCATCCAGACAATTGTCTACTTATGCAATATCAAGGTACCTAACCACCATACACACTCAACCTGCAGTTTAACTCCTTCAATACTTCGCTTATTTTATATTCTATTTCAATGTATATTCTAAAAACATAATTAACAATATTGGAGACCCTGTTTAATTCTAAACAAAGATCTCAGTTAGACGCGGCGGGAAGCAAACGCCATTTCCTTCGTTGAAAAGAGTTTTGTGCGCAAGCGCGGGAGCGGTAAATGTTAAATTTTTCTTTAATAATTTAAAAATATACCCTAACATATATTTTCTTTTTAAAGACACTCTGCAAATCTACATGCCAAGAGCTCTCGTTAGAATGCATTACGAAGTCAATCGGTTCTGTCGCTCTCAATCTCCCGTTAACAAAAATCACCTTAGTGTTTTAAATATAGAGATTCCTTCCTCAATACGGAGTCCATACCATTTAAAAACTCATTTATATTCTTTGCTCGCCTCCGTAGCGTAGCGGTCAGCATGGTTAGCTGCCGCTCCGGAGGTCCTGGGTTCGATTCCCGGCTCTGCCACTAAAATTTGAAAAGTGGTATGAGGACTGGAACGGGGTCTACTCAGCCTCGGGTGGTCCAAATGAGTAGAGGGGGTTCGATTCCCACCTCAGCCATCCTCGAAGTGGTTTTCCGTGGTTTCCCACTTCGTCTTCGGGCAAATGCCGGGATGGTACTGAGACAGTATTTTGCTATTTATTGGAACCCTGATATGACAGCGAGACGTATTTGGAAGTTATTGCTTGACATTATTTTGACTGTGGACTTTGAGGCACAGTTTGTTTCATATGCTCTAAGGAGATGGTTAGACTACCCCGCCACACTCCTGATCACGTGCACAGCACATGCTTATGGACTTGACATTGCAACTAGTGGAAGGAAATATGAAATGATAATCGATTGTGTTCGATTGTCCACCTCGATACAGGTGTGATGCATCTTGGGAGACTACCAGCTGAGTCTTGGATCAGCAGCTTTGAGACAACACACACTTGAGTACAGCATTCTATGCAGTGAACATGTTATCGTTCGTATAAGGAAGTTCCGTGTATCACGCGTTATACGAGTGCTTTCTACACGCACCGCGATTCGAACGAGTGAGCTTAGCCAACACATGGACTTTGTTAATACAGAATTCAATGAGGAAATCTGCTACGTATTGGTTTGAAATGCAAGAAAGCATTATTATCGACAACATTATGACTGGATATTCTTGTGAGAAACAAACTATTGGAGTAATGATGTGCTAAATATATCATTCAGGAATGTAATGCAATAGCAGAGTTGATCATTTGGAATGACATCCTTTTGAACTCTACAATGAAGAGAAAGAAAATGTTGAGAACATTAGTTCTAATCCAGTGACTTTAAAGTAGCCAAGAATGAAGAAACTTCTCCGAGGAAAGGAAGCTACTTTACTGTTAACGTCGAGGGAGCCTTGTGCAAGCATTATGAAGGAACTCCGTTTCGTGGACAGTAGTTTTCGGGTTAGGAGGAAGTTGGTTCGACAACTTGCGGATCCAGCCACGAGCTTCTCAGGGACGATGGTTCGATTCCTGACAGGAATGTATATTCCTATACATATTCTTCAATTTCAACTAGAACTTCGCCCAAGGTAGCTGGAAATCTTTTCTTCTCTTGTAGACAGTAGAACTTGTCACTTTTAGTTTGATACTTTTCACCAATATTTCATTAATTAGTATGAATTTCATTCAAAGGCTAGATCTGGTTCCCTTTTACCATTTCTGTCGGAGAATGTAATTTTTTGTGTAGTTAACTGTAAACGTGATGCTATTTAGAGCATTACTTTGTTGCTTTTATTTTTTTTCAAATTTTGGAAATAAAACCAAGCATTCAATTTTTGTTGGGAAGATATTTGCAGCATAATTAGGAACAAGACGACGATATCTTTGTATAAGAATAGTAATTAGGAAGAAGATGGCAACACACTCGTGCACTTGAACTTTTCAAAATATTTCAGTGATACTATTCGATTGAACTTATGCCATTCTAGTAGAAATTCTTTCTATTAGAAATGATAGTGCATTCTCATCGTTATTTTCCATGGTTATGGATTTATGGAAATCGTCCGGCGAAAACAATTGTGAATTGATTGCCAAGGCATTTGCAGCCTACTTTCATATATTTTTGATTAAAGATTTTTCTTTAAATATTTTTGTTCAGTTTTTGCTTGTATTATTTCAATTCGTTTTGGGAAGACTCTTGGATAGATCATCGTTTGATTTAATGGTTTGCGTGTATCTATTGATTTGATAATAGACTCCTTTCCATGATGTAAGTCTCACGTGTTTTCTTCTGAGTAGTTGAGCCATTTTTCGGATTTGGATAGGCGAAACTGAAACGACTATTTTGATAGTGTCTATTTACAATTTTTCTATCACATATAAGTCATTATAAATAAATATATATATAAATATATTGGAATTGTGAATCAAATTTAACTGTTCACATTGTTATAACAGAATTTATCGTAGACTTTAAAGACGATTATTGTGGAAATGAATAATGCAATTTATCTAACAAATTGTTGCTTCTTGTTTAATGAAGTTAGAAAAGAAGTAATATGTGGCATTTCTATATTCGTTCATGATGGGGGCATGATATTTTCAGAGCAATTTCTGAATAGTTTCAAGTTTAAAAACGTTTGGGTTTAATTTTTGACAGCTTTGGAAAGTTGTATTGAGGTATTGCAATTTTGTGCATACGATTTATTGTGTTAGTGCAGCTAATATTTGACATCATTGGATGGTCAATATTAATGCTGGATATTGTTCTTGTGGTCTTTTGAGAAGACGTTAACGTAGTTATTGCGTTTTAGTAAGAGTGAAATTAGCTTTTGAGCTATCATTTTTTTTTTGGATTTGATGTTGTAGTTCTCGTGATTTGGAATCACGAATGTTTTTCTTATGCTTGTTTTATGCAAGTAGCCCTACGTTTTATTCTTGCCTAGTAGGATTTGCCGGAGATTAATTGTCTATATCATGACACCCATATTCAAGTAACACAGATACTTCTTAAACAATTTAACTTATTCATGCAACATAATACATGTAATATTTCAGTAATTTTTGAGTAAAAATATACTGCATTCTTTGAAACTTATAAATAGTTAATGAACTATTTTCTCGAAATGTAACACAATTTGATTATCTTAATTGATTGTTGAATTCATCGAATTAAGGAAATGATAACCATGAACATACTTGTAAAATTAAATGAAGATAGGCAGCGTTGAAAACAAAATCCTATTTGAGGATGAAACTTGTGTATAAAGTGTAAAATTTGTATAAATCTTTAAGGGTATAACATCAGTATATAATATAATATTATATTTTTTTCTTGTTATTTGTTCAGCGATTGATATGAACAATAAGATGGGGCCTTATTGTAGGCAGTTGTTTAAAACCATATTTTCTTTATTTGATTTAAAGAAACTTTTCTTTAACTTCGTGTCTAATTGACGGACAGTCATTATTGATCAGTCAATAAATTGAATTTAATTTTAAAGAATATTAGAACGACTAGTGTTTTGTATCAGAAAAGGGGAGTGCGTTAGGAGGACCAGTGGGTGGTTTTCTTTGAGTTTGCTTAAACTTAACGCCCGAGATATTTTTATTTTATTTTAGAGTCTCTTGTTCGAGTTCCTTTGAGCTTTGTTTCATCGTAATTTTATACACCACTGGCATCTTCGTACCGCATTCTTTTATATCGACGTATCCTGATCCCTGGTTGATCCTAGTTGGTAGGTTTTTCAGAGGTTATTTGAGCCGGGAACTTCTAGAATCTACGATCCAGCCTTCCATCGGATTGCAACAGGTAAGACCACGTGGATTACGGGTACATCTATATATGGCGACCCAATCTATGGGGCTATCGAATTGGCATTCTCGATTTCTCCAATGCTAAACCCATGTGTGAGAATCCATTTTTATGAGATTATTGAGTTTAGCAGTTTTCGAACGATGTAGTCGTTAGCAAAATTTTCTTTGGCATTGCTACGATTATACACGTCGAATTCGTTGGGAATTCACGTTTCTTCAAATCGTGAAGATGAGTTTACTCAATCTACCTGGCATACAGATAGAATTATCGCCATTGCTTAAATTTATTTGTTTTTGTGCGTGCCAAGTAAAAAGTAATTTGATTGATTACGACATGACCATAAAAGAGATTTCTAGGAAACTTTTATGGATCAGCGTGGTCAGATGGGACATGACATGGGGCCATTTTTCACTCCAGGCTTGTTGACCATTTTGTGTTCGTTACCGGCGATGACTTTTAGATCATCTGTAATAATAGAATCACTTTCTTTAATAATAATATAAATAATTCTTCATTTCAATTTTAATTTAAACCGTTTCTAATATAAATCACCGTCGTTGCATACCTCCTATTTTCTTATAGACTTAATTTATATAATAAGTTTAGAAGCAAAACAAAATTAAATGCTTGTATTGGTGAAAAGGGTCATTCTAAATGTGTCAATTCTGCTATTTATGTACTGCATTCCTGTGTATTTTTTGTAATTGTATTTACTATGACAGCTGTGTCAAACGAAGACATTGCCAATATGTTAATGGCAATGCAGGAGAAAATGGGTAGTCACGCCCATGAATTAGCCGAGATAAGGAGTAATTGCCAAACTAGTTTTGACAATATCAACTCCGTAGTCAACAAGAACACTGAATTAGTTCAGGAATGTGTAGAGGACAAGAGTCTCTCTCAAATATCTTCAAGACAGTAATCGTAAGATTGCAGCTAACGCTAAAGATATAAAGGAAAAAATAATTGATGTAGAAACAGGCATCGACAGTGTGACAGCCGATGTCAGGCTTGTTCAACTTGACATCAGTAACATTAATGTAGAAGTCAGCCATGTAAGGTCTAATGTTGCATCATTAGAAGTAAAAGCCATAAGCACTGAAGGCAAATTAGATACAGCTCAAGTCGATATTACGGCAATGCAGGGTAAAATTAATTCAACAGAAAGTAAAATGGATGCCACTCAGGCTAAAATAGATTCAACTGAAGGCATTGTAACTGGTATACGAGCTAATATTTCTACCATAAAGGAGGATGTTAGAAATATTAAGTCGGAACTAGATAATAATCAGAAAGAAAAGAAAATCAGTTTAGATGCATTGCAATTGCAGTTTTCAAACGAAGCAAGTGCAACGCAACAAACTCTAACCAAATTAGAGGGTGATATGGCCCAACTTAAAGAAAAGGTTGAAGATCACAACAAGGTCTTGAGAAAAGATATTGAGATCGATCTCAAAGCCATTGTTAACGATCAAGTGACCATCTTAAGGGGGGAGATCACGAAAATAAATGCTGATGTCATCAAAAGCATTAAGTCAGATCTTGAATTAAAGATTAATAGAACAGAATTAAGACTTAACCAAGATATTTCCCAGGCCAGAATAGACACTGATAAACGGATCGATTCAGTTCAGACTATGCAGGTCGAAAGCGTCACTGTTCTTAGAGAAGATTTGGAAACGCAGATTAAAGGCGTAACTTTAAAAATAGATCAAGTTAAGATAGATCTAAACTCAGAGCGTGAGATGAAAACATCCGAATTAAATGAAATTAGACAAGAGTTTCAAACGTTCAGGTTAATGGATCATATAGATATAAACAAATTAAGAACGGAAATTAAGTCACAATTGGAAACGTTGGGGAAACCTATAAATTCCGATGGGGAAGGAAAGGTACACCATTTCAAGGACAGGATGGATACCACAACGCCAGCTAGGAACTATTTAGCAAGGTTAAATAGGGCACAAGAGACAGAACAAGGTCATGTTAGATCAGAGATCCCGAATGAGGCTACGTCAGAGATAAATCCCAGAGATTTTAGGATGTCAACGCCTAATGACAGATCTCATGTCACGATAGTGAGAAATTACGAAGACAAAATTAAGAAGTTTTCAAATACGGAGGGTTTGACTCCTATAGAATTTATTAGAAATCTACAAGATCACTTTGCGGAACACCATGTTGCAAGGGATAGAGAACTGCGGATTGTGGAGAAGCATCTGGCAGATGCACCCTTAAATTGGTTCCGAGCTTTCCGTTATACTTTCGATAACTTCGAACAGTTTTCGGAAGCATTTATCAAAAGATTCTGGTCGATAGAGATACAACACGCAGTAAGAGCGGAAGTCTATTCGAGGAAATACAGTAGTACTGGACCCACCAGTTACTCTGAATTCTTTACATCTCAGTTAGCCCGCCTTAGATATCTTCAACCCCCATTGAGACAGGAGGAAATTCTGGAGACAATTTCACGCCAGTTACCGGTGGAAGTCAGAAGGAATTTAATTTCATCAGGCGTAGAGGATTTAGCGGCAATGGACGACTTGTTGCGTAGGCTAGACCACACTTCCATGTCACCTACAATAGTCAAAAGCGGAAGGACGGAAACTAAGGCCGTGAACGCTGTAGTCGTTGACCAAACTCAACAGACGGAAAGGTCAAATAAGACAGGATCTAGATGGGAAGGTCCGATGAGGAATAGTAGGACGTACACTCGTAGATTCGAAGATGGAAACAACCAACGACCATACGGAAACTACCAACAAAGATACGATCAAGATCGGAATAGACCAAACCAAACCGATCGTGCTCAAGAAAGGTATAGACCTTATGAAAATAGAAATAGGAATGACAGGTACATGAATGGTAATCAAGAAAGAGAACAATACCAACCTAGGAATAACAGGTATCGAGGTTATCAGAATAATAACCGATACTATGATAATAGGGACAGACAAGGCCAGTATCAACAACAGGATAGAGGTCAACAAGGGTTTGCCAGATATAAAAACTATAGAGACAAAAACTATTATAACCAGAAAGACAGAGAACAGTCTAGAAAGGACAGGGATAGGCGTGAAGAAAGGAAGGATCGAAGGGACACAGAAAGTGAACCAGAACCTAACACTAGCCATCGCACTAGTGATAATGAAAAGGGTTCGAAAGAAAGAAAAAAAAACGCCAATTTTGAAATCCCAGTAGGATTAAACAGCCAGCCGTCTCCATTTGATATTATTATACAGGATGTTTATGAGGTCACGGACGAAGATTTGTTATTTGAAGAAATGGAAGGGATTGTGAGTGAACGTGCTGAATTGCCAATAATTGAAATCTCTGTGGGCAATCAACATTGCAGGTCTCTTATAGACACGGGAGCGGTCATTTCAATCATGTCCGAAGATTGCTTTTTGAAATTAGAAAAGGAACAACAATTTACCACATTGCCAGCTTCATCGATCAAAGTAAGAGGACTATTTCAAGATAAATCGATGAAATGCAAATTACAAGTCCAGCTGAAGTTCAGCATAAATGAAAGATGTTTTGAACACATTTTTGTGGTGCTCAAAAATATTAATTTTGAAATAATCCTTGGGATTGATTTTATTACTCGTGCCAGGATTACCATTGACATGAACAGGAGAATTATCAGGTTCCCAGAGAAAACTATTAGGAAGATAGTAAATGAAAATATTGATTCAAATGATGATGTGGAAAATTTGATCAGGAAAGAAGTTTTGGAAAATATTATAAATCAGGTCGAACAAGAAAGAGAGCATTATGCACTTTACGTCGAGGGATTTGAAGAAAAAGAAAATGAATTCAAAGACTTGATCGAGGAGTTTACAGATATCTTCGATGATAAGCCAGGTCTAATAAAAAACTTCAAGTATCAGATTAGATTGAACGATGATACTCCATACCAGGCCAAATTGTATCCCATTCCGGATAAGTATTATGAAGAGGTCAGGGAGATCATTAAGAGAATGGAAGCAGAGGGAATAATTAAGAAACAAGCCTCTTCCTACTTAAATCCTATTACAGTGGTAAAGAAAAGCAATGGAGAGCTTCGTCTATGTTTAGTCGCTAGAAAAATAAATTCCCGGATATTTTTAGAAATGGACCGACCGCCCAAAATCAGAGATTTGCTACGGAAATTTAAAGGCAAGGCATGTTTCAGCATACTCGATTTGACGGCATCTTTTTATCAAGTGGAACTTACCGAGGACAGCAGGCAGTACACAGGGTTCCTGTTTGATCAAACAACCTTCGTGTTTTGTCGCGTTCCGTTCGGCATGATTAATAGCGGTCCAGCGCTCATTAGAGCTCTCGACAGTAAGCTTTCCGACGAAGTCAAACGCAACGTCACATGCTATATTGACGATCTCATCATCGCTTCAGAAAATGTTGAAGAACATCTGAAAGAACTTAGGAAGTTATTCCTAGAGCTCCGAGAGGCAAATATCAAGGTCAACTACAATAAATGTCATTTCATGAAGGAACGTATAAATTTCTTAGGCCATACCATAGATCAACACGGTTATCATCCCAATCTTAAGAAGATTGAGGAAATTGCAAAATTCCCTAGGCCAAAAAGAATCAAGCACCTACGCCAATTCCTTGGGATGTGCCAATTTTTGAGTAGTCACTGCCCAGGATACTCAGTGACCATGGCACCATTATATGAACTGCTGAAGAAAAATAAGCGGTGGAAGTGGACGGACTTAACTGAGCAGGCCTTCGAGAATGCGAAGACTATGCTGAAGGAATGCATCAAGTTAGAGTATCCGGAATTCAGCCGCACTTTTTATATTGAATCTGACGCCTCCAGAGTAGGTTTAAGCGCGGTCCTGTATCAGAAGGATGAACAGGGGAATAAACACTACATTGATTTTTACAGCAGGAAATTAAGACCTCATGAGCAGAATTATTTTACTACAGAGCTTGAAGCTCTGGCATTTGTCTCAGCTTTGCAGATATGGAAGAAAATACTCCTAGGTCATCAAATTGTAATAATTACAGACCACAGAGCTCTACAGTTCATGCTTCAGTCCGATTTGTCTTCTGATCGTCTGACGAGATGGACGCTGTTTATACAGCAGTTTAACGCCACCATCAGACATCAGCCAGGCAAGGACAACCTTCTTGCCGATGCTCTTTCGAGAAACCCTTCCAACAAATTAGCAGTAAACTTGGTACAATTGGAGGAGGGAGATGAGGCAACCCTGGAAAAGCTACGCAAGTTAGCTGTGTCACAGAAGAGACACACTCCAATTAGGAATATGTACAGATATTTAAAGGGCTATATGGATGACTCAGATGATGATTATCAGGCAACTAGGAGATGTTCTGACAGATTCGCTCTCTGTGGAGAAGTTGTGTGTAAATATGTGGACAAGCACAAGAATAAACTTAGAATAGTAGTGCCTCCCAAGTTGACTGTACCTTTGATCTGGTTAACACACAATAGTATCGGCCATGGTGGCTTGGATAATACCATGAAAACACTTCAGGAGACGTTCTATTGGTCTAAATTACGTCAGTCAGTTGCCAGGGTTATTAGGTCTTGTGACCGTTGCCAGCGGAGCAAATACCCTTCGGCATTATCTAAGGAGGAGCCGAGAGCTATTATTCCTTATAAACCACATGAATTGATGGCTTGTGACCTGTTTGGTCCTTGTCCAAAAGGCGCCAGGGGTAACCAGTTTCTTCTTGTTACCGTGGACGTGTTTTCGAAATTCGTCACTCTAGACACATTGCAGAACGCAACAGCAGCTCAAGTTATCAGTCGCTTAACCAAGAGTGTATTCAGAAAAGCTGGAAAACCAGAAACAATTCTTTCAGACCACGGATCTCAGTTTACTTCCCATGAATTCAAAGTCGCTATGGAGAGATTTGGAATACGTCACGTATTCTCCAGCATCAGATATCCTGAGTCCAACAGTTCGGAACGCCTAATGTCAGAGGTTGCCAAATTTGCACGCTTATACTGCCCTCAAGATCATCCTAGTTGGGTGAAATATGTACCTTTGATGGAGACATGCTTAAATACAACATATCATGAAAGTCTGAGAGATATTCCAGTGTTAGTTCACCATAATAGAAAGCCAGAAAGAGCTTGGGATGAAATAACACAATTCTTAACCAAAGATACTGAACCGTCAGAGCAGGAAAGGGTGGATAATGCCCGAGAAAGCCTGATGGATGCGGCGGAAAAAAAGGCAGAAAAGAAATGAAGGAAAGCGCTACAACCCGCCTCTAGAATCTAATGACTTAGTTCTTGTACGTAAATCTACTAAAACTGATGCAGCGAAGAAGATTTACACAAAATTCAGTAGCCTGTACATTGGTCCCTTCAAGGTAGGCAGAGTGTACGGGAACAATAGCTACCAAGTCTTAGACATCCACACGAACGAGGAAATAGGAAAATTTAATGCAAAGAATCTCAGAAAGTACTTTAAGAAAGTGGAATAAGACGCAAAATTCTGTTCTTTGACGAATACCTAGAATGGTGTAATAAAAGTATTCGCACACTTTTATTAGCTAGGTTGGGAGGAGGATGAGACAGTATTTTGCTATTTATTGGAACCCTGATATGACAGCGAGACGTATTTGGAAGTTATTGCTTGACATTATTTTGACTGTGGACTTTGAGGCACAGTTTGTTTCATATGCTCTAAGGAGATGGTTAGACTACCCCGCCACACTCCTGATCACGTGCACAGCACATGCTTATGGACTTGACATTGCAACTAGTGGAAGGAAATATGAAATGATAATCGATTGTGTTCGATTGTCCACCTCGATACAGGTGTGATGCATCTTGGGAGACTACCAGCTGAGTCTTGGATCAGCAGCTTTGAGACAACACACACTTGAGTACAGCATTCTATGCAGTGAACATGTTATCGTTCGTATAAGGAAGTTCCGTGTATCACGCGTTATACGAGTGCTTTCTACACGCACCGCGATTCGAACGAGTGAGCTTAGCCAACACATGGACTTTGTTAATACAGAATTCAATGAGGAAATCTGCTACGTATTGGTTTGAAATGCAAGAAAGCATTATTATCGACAACATTATGACTGGATATTCTTGTGAGAAACAAACTATTGGAGTAATGATGTGCTAAATATATCATTCAGGAATGTAATGCAATAGCAGAGTTGATCATTTGGAATGACATCCTTTTGAACTCTACAATGAAGAGAAAGAAAATGTTGAGAACATTAGTTCTAATCCAGTGACTTTAAAGTAGCCAAGAATGAAGAAACTTCTCCGAGGAAAGGAAGCTACTTTACTGTTAACGTCGAGGGAGCCTTGTGCAAGCATTATGAAGGAACTCCGTTTCGTGGACAGTAGTTTTCGGGTTAGGAGGAAGTTGGTTCGACAACTTGCGGATCCAGCCACGAGCTTCTCAGGGACGATGGTTCGATTCCTGACAGGAATGTATATTCCTATACATATTCTTCAATTTCAACTAGAACTTCGCCCAAGGTAGCTGGAAATATTTTCTTCTCTTGTAGACAGTAGAACTTGTCACTTTTAGTTTGATACTTTTCACCAATATTTCATTAATTAGTATGAATTTCATTCAAAGGCTAGATCTGGTTCCCTTTTACCATTTCTGTCGGAGAATGTAATTTTTTGTGTAGTTAACTGTAAACGTGATGCTATTTAGAGCATTACTTTGTTGCTTTTATTTTTTTTCAAATTTTGGAAATAAAACCAAGCATTCAATTTTTGTTGGGAAGATATTTGCAGCATAATTAGGAACAAGACGACGATATCTTTGTATAAGAATAGTAATTAGGAAGAAGATGGCAACACACTCGTGCACTTGAACTTTTCAAAATATTTCAGTGATACTATTCGATTGAACTTATGCCATTCTAGTAGAAATTCTTTCTATTAGAAATGATAGTGCATTCTCATCGTTATTTTCCATGGTTATGGATTTATGGAAATCGTCCGGCGAAAACAATTGTGAATTGATTGCCAAGGCATTTGCAGCCTACTTTCATATATTTTTGATTAAAGATTTTTCTTTAAATATTTTTGTTCAGTTTTTGCTTGTATTATTTCAATTCGTTTTGGGAAGACTCTTGGATAGATCATCGTTTGATTTAATGGTTTGCGTGTATCTATTGATTTGATAATAGACTCCTTTCCATGATGTAAGTCTCACGTGTTTTCTTCTGAGTAGTTGAGCCATTTTTCGGATTTGGATAGGCGAAACTGAAACGACTATTTTGATAGTGTCTATTTACAATTTTTCTATCACATATAAGTCATTATAAATAAATATATATATAAATATATTGGAATTGTGAATCAAATTTAACTGTTCACATTGTTATAACAGAATTTATCGTAGACTTTAAAGACGATTATTGTGGAAATGAATAATGCAATTTATCTAACAAATTGTTGCTTCTTGTTTAATGAAGTTAGAAAAGAAGTAATATGTGGCATTTCTATATTCGTTCATGATGGGGGCATGATATTTTCAGAGCAATTTCTGAATAGTTTCAAGTTTAAAAACGTTTGGGTTTAATTTTTGACAGCTTTGGAAAGTTGTATTGAGGTATTGCAATTTTGTGCATACGATTTATTGTGTTAGTGCAGCTAATATTTGACATCATTGGATGGTCAATATTAATGCTGGATATTGTTCTTGTGGTCTTTTGAGAAGACGTTAACGTAGTTATTGCGTTTTAGTAAGAGTGAAATTAGCTTTTGAGCTATCATTTTTTTTTGGATTTGATGTTGTAGTTCTCGTGATTTGGAATCACGAATGTTTTTCTTATGCTTGTTTTATGCAAGCAGCCCTACGTTTTATTCTTGCCTAGTAGGATTTGCCGGAGATTAATTGTCTATATCATGACACCCATATTCAAGTAACACAGATACTTCTTAAACAATTTAACTTATTCATGCAACATAATACATGTAATATTTCAGTAATTTTTGAGTAAAAATATACTGCATTCTTTGAAACTTATAAATAGTTAATGAACTATTTTCTCGAAATGTAACACAATTTGATTATCTTAATTGATTGTTGAATTCATCGAATTAAGGAAATGATAACCATGAACATACTTGTAAAATTAAATGAAGATAGGCAGCGTTGAAAACAAAATCCTATTTGAGGATGAAACTTGTGTATAAAGTGTAAAATTTGTATAAATCTTTAAGGGTATAACATCAGTATATAATATAATATTATATTTTTTTCTTGTTATTTGTTCAGCGATTGATATGAACAATAAGATGGGGCCTTATTGTAGGCAGTTGTTTAAAACCATATTTTCTTTATTTGATTTAAAGAAACTTTTCTTTAACTTCGTGTCTAATTGACGGACAGTCATTATTGATCAGTCAATAAATTGAATTTAATTTTAAAGAATATTAGAACGACTAGTGTTTTGTATCAGAAAAGGGGAGTGCGTTAGGAGGACCAGTGGGTGGTTTTCTTTGAGTTTGCTTAAACTTAACGCCCGAGATATTTTTATTTTATTTTAGAGTCTCTTGTTCGAGTTCCTTTGAGCTTTGTTTCATCGTAATTTTATACACCACTGGCATCTTCGTACCGCATTCTTTTATATCGACGTATCCTGATCCCTGGTTGATCCTAGTTGGTAGGTTTTTCAGAGGTTATTTGAGCCGGGAACTTCTAGAATCTACGATCCAGCCTTCCATCGGATTGCAACAGGTAAGACCACGTGGATTACGGGTACAGTACCTACCGTAAGGCCACGGCCGCCTCCTTCCCTCTTCCTAGCCTATCCATCCCAATCTTCCATCCCTCATGAGGCCCTGTTCGCTTTGCAGGTGAGGCGGCCTGGGCGAAGTGCTGATCACACCTCCCCAGTTGTATCCATTCCGACCAGATGTTCCAAGCTCCAGGACACTGCCCATAGAGGCGGTAGTGGTGAGTTCCCTCACTGAATCCGCGGGAACCACCAACCTAGAGGGTAAATTGACTAAATAAAAATTAAAAAAATCTTTGGTGAATTGGCTAGGATGACGATGTATTCAGCAAACCTCAGAGTTGAGTTGATTTCGCCTTGAATATTTACTCCTACTTTAAATTTCTCCCTAATTTCCTTTGCTTGATTAATGTACAGATTGAAAAGTATGGGTGTTACGTTGCAGGCTTGCCTTACACCTTTTTGAATGCCAGCTTCTTTCTCATTTTCTTGGGTGCGAATAACAGCCATCTGGTACTCGTACTAATCCAATCCTTTTCAACATGTCAAACAACTTTCTCCAATCAACGTTATTAAAAGGCATTTTTAAGTCTAGCCATGAACGTTCTCTTATTTTTCCTGTATTTTAAACTAGCAACCCGCCCCGGCTTCGCCTGGGAACAGTTATGAATGCACTAGCGTGTAAACCGTCGCCTCAGTTATTGAATGGAGATTCTTGGAAGAAATGAAAACGGATAAACACTTAGGCCTATAGAGGGCGATGTATTGAAGATAGAGGTACGCTCTCGTAGACTTGTTTGTAGAACTTTTCATGCTGAACCATTCTTATAACCTACTCATAGTATATTAATATTTATAACGGTTTGCTCAGCGTAAGCTTAAAATGCGCACGGACACCAGGTTTTTTTCGTCTTTTTCACTGAAATAGGTACTGCTTGGCTTCCGTTGATCATAGATAAATTATTTTATACATAAACCTTCCTCGAGATATCCTTTACAGAATTGTGAAAACCGCATCAAAATCCATCCAGTGGTTCGAGATTACCCGTGACATCCAAGAATCGGGGACTTTGTTTTATACTAAGTAGAGATACAGCCCGTGCATTGTACTTGTAAGCCATGTGTCTGTCTGTTGCAGGAACGGAAACAAACTCGGCTAAGCTGTACTCCGCAATGGAGTTCAAAGCACACCCGGAATATAACACGTCTACTCAAGCTAACGACATAGCGCTGGTGAGGGTAGAAGGGCCGATAAGTATGAGCGCGGAAGTTCTGCCCGCGTGTCTACCTTTCCGCTTCCAGAGGGAGTCATTCACCGGCGAGATGATTAAAGTTCTGGGTAAGTCTGCATCGCCTAACTAACCCTAGGATCATGGAATAATAGCCTACAGAACTGTTTGTAGATGGTGAAACACCAAGAACAAGAGATGTGACCACATTGCACTGTATACCACAGATTAGGGACATGACAATACATTACTGATTAGAAGGACAGTCCGGTACACGCACGTTGACGGTCGATCTTCAGTACGACGTCGCGCCACCACGTGCTGCACTCAGAGCCGATAGACGTCGTGCCATGGAATCATACAGCGCTTGAATACGCTGCTGGGGAATACCGACCCACGCGGTTTGTAAGCGCGTCCACAAAGTATCAACAGTGGCGGCAGGTGGACCTGAACGAACAAGTTGCCGACCGACCATATCCCAGACATGTTCGATGGGCGACATGTCAGGCGAACGGGCAGGCCAGGGAAGCAGATTTATCCGTCGTTCTGCGAAGATGGCTTGCACATTCCTCGCCGCATGTGGGCAGGCATTGTGCTGCTGAAATATGGACTGTGGAACGGCCTGCAAGAGGGGCAGTGCCGTGGGCTGTAAAACCTCGCTGATGTAACGGTCACTGTTCAGATTGCCCGCAAGACGTACGAGGCGCGGTCGCCTGTTATAGGCAATTGCGCCCCAAACCATTACACCTGGTTTTTGTCCGCTATGCCGCTCAACAATACAGTCTGCCTGATTGTGTTCTCCGCGGCGGCGTCGAACGCGTATGCGGCCATCACTGTAGGACAGTTTGAAGAGGGACTCGTCCGAAAACACTACATTTCGCCACTCAGCATGCCAGTGTCGGCGTACACGTGCCCATTGTAGTCGGAGGCGTCGGTAGTTACCAGTCAATGGAAGCCGAAGCAGTGGCATGCGTGCTACCAGTCCAGCCCTCAATAGACGGCGCCGCACCGTCCACGCAGATATGTCCACCCCCGTTGCAGTGCTCCAGCGTCGAGCCATCACCGAGGACGACACTGTTCTGTCCGATACGGCCATGCGGAGAGGAAGGGAGTCGCCTCGCGCTGTGGTCACATTGCGTCGTCCTGTACCCTGTCGTCGCTGTGTGCGGCCCTCCTCTCTCCACTGGATCCACATACGCCTGTTGCCGCAGCGTGCCCTGTACGAGCCGCAATGTCCCTGAACGACAGACCCGCCTCCCGGAACCCAGGATTCTGCCCCGTTCAACTGCACTCACATGCTAATAGTCCACCCTGTGATGTCGGCGAGGCATCGTTGCTCTTGCTTACACGTTTCCACTTGGTATGACGGCCCCACGCCGACAGAGCTGTGCGGAACACTGACCTGTCCGGTCCCACGACAGAGGGCACTGATGGGCCAATGTGCACGCCATCTCTCTTCGATTTCAATCACTTAGTATGGTACCGCAGGCCTACACGACACCTCTTCTGGGAGTGTCTCCGACCATTTCTTCTTGGTGTTTCACTTTCTTCAAACATTAGTGTACATTCGTTACTCTTGGTTATAAACTTGCCTAGAGTCAAGGCCGCCTCATGCTATGTTGGCGTTTCTGCTAACACAAAGAGAGAAATGCCATATGAATGTGTACTATATCGCACGTAGACTAACGGCATTGCATGCAAAAGTGGATTTTTTGTAATATGTACAAATGTGTAATATGAAATATATGTGTCTCCATGAAATACTTTGCATATACTTGGTGGTTTTAAAAACAAATGATATGCTGAACAGTCTCCGATGTTGGGCAACCGTATCTGCAATAGTTAGGCCTATCTTTAGTCATTATTATTCTTCTTCTTTAATCGTATCGGCCAACTAAGGACCACGTTATTTCAACTGGCTTCTCTGGGCTTTGATCTTTGCCCAGTGTTCCTTCATACGTTGCCGGTGTTGCTCTTTTCTTTCTTCCGTCCACATCTTTCCCGTCTTCAACTTCGGTTTTTCCTGAAAACCCTGGTGGTCGTGTAGTTTCTTCCTGAGGGAATTGCGTTCTTGAATATCCCCACAGGTAATTTCCATCTCTTCGAACCAGGCTGGCTTGGTCTTCTTATTTTTAAAATAGTTAAAGTTCCGGTTCGTCAATCGTGTGGGTTTCATTCTAAGCAAGTGGCCATAAAATGCAATCCTCCTTTTCCTCATTACATCAGAGATCTTCTGGACATGAATATACAGCTCATAGTTATACCGCCGTCTATATTCACCGTTGTCTTTAATCTGACCAAGAATTTTCCTCAAGATCTTTCTTTCCTTGATCTCCAATTTTTCTACCAGACCTTTCTTGTTCATGGTGAGGCATTCCGCTGCGTACAGAGCCTCTGGTCGTATGACAGTGCAATAATGCCTAAGTTTTGCGTTCAGGGATATTGACTTTTTGTTGTAAACGTCCTTGGTGAGTTGGAACACCATTTCCATTTTGTTCATGCGCGAAGTGAAGGTTTCTTTCTCACATACGTTGGGTTCTACCCACTCGCCAAGATATTTAAACTTATCTGTCCGTTTGATTTTCCCCTGGTTTACTTTTAGTTCCCTTGGCGCTGGCTTGATGTTAGTTATGAAGTGTGTTTCCTCCAAAGAGATCTGAAGACCAACTTTTGTTGCCTGTACCTGCAGCTGGTTAATTTGTTTTGTGGCCATAACTAAAGAGTCGGAGAAAATTGCAAGATCATCTGCAAAAGCTAGGCAATCAATAGAAAGGTTCATGTTCTTGTAACCCAGTCGTACTCCAATTTGGACCCCATCGTTCATTTATTTGCGCCACTCGCGGATGACTTTTTCAAGTGCACAGTTGAAGAGCAGGGGTGAAAGCCCATCTCCCTGCCTAACTCCTGTCTTAATTTCGAAAGAGTCTGAAATTTCTCCTCTGATTTAGTCATTATTATTATTATTATTATTATTATTATTATTATTATTATTATATTAATTATTATTATTATTATTCAGAATCATAAATTCCTAATTTTACAATGGCACAATGACTGAAAATGCAGACTAATGTCAAGCACTTTCAGAGTTCATTCTTCATTTAGGAATCGTCGCACTCTATGGCAAGTGTCCAAGATCACTGATTTTTGGATTTACAGTATCCAGTTTGTGAGCCATTCCGAGAGCCTGTAGTTCGTCCACCAATCTTAAAGGCTGCAGACAGAATTAGAGGCTGGATGTACACCTGCTTTAGCTTCCACATTTGTTTTACCTCAATTGACAGTTCGGTGTATTTGTTGACCTTTTGGGCATTGGCTGTTTGAAGGTTGTGGTTGAGTGGTACGGATATATTGATTATCATAGCTTCTTTCTTCTGTCGATCAAGGAGGAAAATATCAGGTCGGTTGGCTTTGATGGTTTTATCAGTACAGATTTCTCTGTCCCAGTATAATATATAAGGGTTCCATTGTCCGAAACATCCTTTGGTTGATACTTATAATACGGAAGCGAGGAGTCATCTAGTCCGGTAGTTTTAGCCATCTCCATGTGCACGATGTGGTGCTCAGTGTATTCCATATTTGCCAAGGATGGACATCCACTCATGATGTGATCCAAGGTTTCACCATTTACGACACTTGCGTTTTTTTTAAAGATGAGTCTCCTGTAATTCCTTGTGGGAATGACTGTCTTTTATAGCCAGTGGTAGCGCCAAATAATTGGCATTGTTGGAGCCATCTGTTTGATGCACACTTATCTAAAGGATAGGTTTAGCTGGTGTGCATGAGCACCGTGAAGCTTATTTCCCTTCCATTCTTTAACTTGGCCGAGGAGTAGCTTTTCAGGTAAGCTGAAATTGTTCCGGTTTAAATGGGGTGCGGAGTGACTGTCAGCCTTACAAATGGCAGCATACATTGCATTCTGTTTTGATCTTCTTAGGAAGTACTTCCTTAAGTTCAAAATTTCCTTGAGGCACAAACGGATCAAACTGGCAATTCCTAGTCCTCCTCCGCTTAGTGGTAGAGTTATGCGTTGAACAGCAGACTTGGGATTATGACGCCTGTGTTTGGTCATCTGCACTGTTCTCTTAAGTTCTTCGAGGTGTGTTTCAGACCATTTCACCACTTCAAATCAATAGGTTAGAGTAGGGATAGTTTATGTGTCAATGGCTTTAATTTTAGTTGTTCAGCAACTTGAGCTTTATTTTCAGCCTCTCCTAGATCTCGGTTTGACTAATTCCTCGCAGTTGGATAATGCAAACACAAATTTGGAAAGACCACCTTGATACATATGGACTGAAATTAAACATTTCCAAATCTGAATACATGGAGTGTGGAGAGCAAACTGATCGCTCTATATCTATTGATGGAATACAACTCAACAAGGTCACTGGATTTCGATATTTGGGCTCCTACATTACATCAATGAAGACACATTGAGAGAAGTACAAGTGCGAACAAATACAGCATGGTCTAAATGGCGATAAGTGAAAGGAGTTTTATGTGATCGTAAGATTCCTGTACAGCTGAAGTCAAAAGTACATCGCACTGTGATCAGACCTGTAGCATTGTATGGAACTGAGTGTGGCCAATAACCAACAGATGTGAGCAAGTGCTGCACTCCATGGAGATGAGAATGCTGCGCTGGTCCATTGGCCTAACAAGACTGGATCATGTCACCAATGTCCATGTAACAGGCACCCTTGGTGTCGCACCGATCCCTGACAAGATGCTGGAAGCTCGCCTGCGTTGGTACGGACATGTTCTACGGAGTTGCGAGGACACAGTGGCAAAATGAGCACTACAACTAGGTGTTGTAGGCAAGCGACCACAAGGAAGGCCCAAGAAGCGGTGGCTTGACCAAATAAAGGAGGACATGAGAGCAGCCAATGTTGAGGAGAAAGACGCTGCAGACCGTGCAAGATGGAGGCAATTGTGCAGAAGAGCCGACCCTGCTCTGCGGGACAAAGGCTAGAAGAAGAAGAAGAAGAAGAAGATTTGTAACTTTGTTATTCGGTTATTGTTGTTATTATTAATATTATTAGTATTATTATTGTTCTGTCTTCGATTCTGGCCTACTTTGGACCACGGGAAACAATTGATTTGTGGGTAATCCTTTTTTTATTTTCCCAGAACTTCATTTTTCCGCTGTGGTTCCTCTTCCTCTCTTCCGACCAGATATTCTTGGCTTTTCGAATTTGCTTTTCCTGGAACCCTTTGAATTTATCAATCGTAGCTCGGAACACCCCTCTATTCCAGATCTATTTTAGACTGACCCCAACTTCCTCCATCTCCTTTCTTGTTTCGCCCACCCATTTTGCAGTCGCTCTTATCTTGGTGATGTAGTTGAAGATTTTCTTCGTTAGTCAACTCTCTCTCATTCTTGTGAGGTGTCCATAAAACTTTATTCTTCTCTTCCGTATGGTACCGGAATCTGTGATTTTCATTATTATTGTTATTAAGCAGAAGTGTGGAGATTACGAAATTATTATTTACTCTATCATCGTTCATCCAACTTTCCATCCAAATTTCACACTATCTTTCGATTTCATTTTCATTTCTGTATTTTTTGAAAAGTTTCGGGTCGAGCATTGTATGACGGGCTAATCTGGACATGCTGATGATAAAAACTACTAACTTGACTCATATGCCAACAGGATGGGGCTCAACATCGTTTGGTGGGCCCACCTCGGACGTCCTATTGGGGACAGATCTGGGGGTGATCTCGACAGTAGAGTGCCAGGGAATCTTTTCAACTGTTACGACGAAGCAGATGTGTACCTACAGCCAAGGCAAAGATGCATGCCAGGTAAGAACTACTGCTCTCCCTACAATCCGCGTCTAACGTTCACACCAGAGGCGGTTTCTGCTATAGCGCAACGGTGCAATGAACTTGTCAATACATTCAGCATTTGGACAATCTATACAACAGAAAGACTTATTGCTCGATTTTATCCACAACTCTTAAATCTCATAATTCATCTGCCATCCACCCCACAAATGGAGAATGTGCTTGAACTGAGATGTCTGAAATGGAAAGACATATCATTAGATTTTTACGTTACTGATGCAATGACCGACAGACGATGGACAAAGGCAAATGTAGAGCTAAGACATGTGGTGACAAGACTCGCCGTACACAGCTTCCATCACAAAATTTGTAAAAACTTAAAACTTCATGAACCGAACAATGACTGCGGGTGTACTTTATGTGAGAAGACATGCGACAAATAGAGGAAAAAGAGCATAGAGGAATAGAGGAAAGACTAATCTACTGTACCTGCATGCTAACGTATGCTTACGAAAGAACACGTTATCGTAGTGATTGTGTGATAATTTGCAGGCTTATTCAACAGTGCCTTTGTTTCAAGTGGTGGCCGTTCGACTTGCAGCGAGACCGCTTCGCCGCCAACAGCGCGCTGCTTGCCTGCTGAGTGGAATGTTCACAGACCTTAAATTTAAGTAAACTCACTGTTCGGCATTATAACGGCCCTATAACACGAAGACGAACATAAACACGTTGTCTCACAATGTATCAAGTACCTTCAAATGTCTAATAAGCCCCTGCAGTACGCACAGCTGTGCTGACAGAACCGATTAGAAGCAGTACAAAACTCTGATCCAACCCGTTGTACTATATGGATGTGAGACATGGAGTATCCGAAAACAAGACTTTCATAAACTACTCGTTTTTGAGAGAAAAGTTCTTCGGAAGATCTTCGGACCGGTGAGGGATGTACACACGGTTGAATGGAGGATTAGACACAATCATGAAGTAGAAGACCTGTACCATGATGCCAACATAGCTGGAACCATCAATACCTGAAGACTGCAGTGGGCTGGACTTGTAGCCCGGTTGGAAGACTACCGATGGCCACGGAAGCTACTGGATTTCATCCCCACAGGAAGAAGACCACCAGGGAGACCAAGGAAGCGGTGGAGTGATGGACTCCCTGAAGATCTGCAACAGGCAGCGATACGTGTGGACAGTTGGCGGATGGCATCTATGGATAGGAGACGATGGAGAAGGAAACTTGTAGCAGCGCGCGGTCCTCTGAACCTGGTCACGTAGAAGAAGAAGAAGAAGAAGAAGAAGATTACTCGCCACCAGGTAGCTCCGCTGTGAGAAGCTTGCTGGCCGGCCACCACTTGAAACAAAGGCACTGTGTTATTCTTATCATAGTTACAATTCACTATATGACCATCTGGTTGCAATAAATTCTTGTTATTATTAAACCTCCCATGTGATCTGTCTGTCGAAAAGCAGCGCGGATTTCGAATACTTGCTAACAAGTGCGGAGAATGTTAAGCCAGCAAAGTTTCCGGTATGAACCCCCCAGTCCTGGTCTAGCCCAAGGATCAAACTACACACATCAAAAAAAGTTTTGCGTATTGCTGGCCAAGAGTCGTAATGGTCTCAAACCCATTAGTCGTTCTTGTGTGGGCGTGTATCGGCTGTGTACGCTCGCCTATGTCATCGAGAATAGATCTGTGCGGGTGTGGAGACGACCCGGTGAACATATACACGACCAATACATCCGAGAACGATACCAACAGGGAGGAGGTGGTGCAATGTATTGGGGTGGCATCATGTATGGTCGCCGGACCCCCCTTGTGTACATCCTAGGGCGTACGTTAGAGGGATACTATCCTGGCACCTGTAGTGATATGCTATGCTGACAATTTCGGCCTAAATATCACGTTCGTGGGCGATAACGCTCGCCAGCACAATACCTTTATCCAGGAGGATGGTATTCACAGAATGGAATGACTGGCTATGCTCCCGATCTCAATTGTGTAGAGCTGGCGTGGACACTGCTTAATAAATAAGTTCGTTCTCACTTTCATCCTAACTGTGCTCCATGACAATATGCAAAACTCTTTTAGATGTGTGTAATAGATCGGTCACTCCATTATATAAACGTGCTTAGAGATTACGCCGCCTCGGGTTATGTTGCGTTCTGGCAATTCTGCTTACACAAAGAGATAAATACCATATGAATGTTTACTATAGCCTATTGCTCGCAAACTAGCCGTATTACTTAAGAAAATTATTGTCATTAAATTAATATGTACGAGTCTCCAATGAAATGCATTACACTTACTGGGAGGTTGTTTAAAAAGAAACATCACAGTCATTACCTGTAGGCAAGAGATTTCTTAATATTAGATCTCTCACGGTTCTAACGCCATCATTTTATCTTATATCAATTAAATATTCATGTATTATTGTTCACGAATGCTGCGAAGTTCATATATCGTCAAAATGCCCATTATTTTTTATTACGGCATGAGAATTCCATAACCTCACTTACGCACCTCGATTGCCTAATCCCCAGCGCCTCGTACGGCAACAAATTCATATCATTACTTAATAGTCACTTTTGTGTTTCGTGTGTCTCAGTCGGACGCCGGTGGCCCTCTACTGTGGCAGAGTCGGGCCAATTCCCTGGTGTACGCTGTCGGTGTCATTGGTTACTCTTGATGTTTGGTGTGTTTCAGTCGGACTACGGTGGACCCCTACTGTGGCAGAGTCGGGCCAATTCCCTGCTGTACGCTGTCGGTGTCATCGGTTACTCTTGATGTTTGGTGTGTCTCAGTCGGACGCCGGTGGCCCCCTGCTGTGGCAGAGTCGGGCCAATTCCCTGCTGTACGCTGTCGGTGTCATCGGTTACTCTTGATGTTTGGTGTGTCTCAGTCGGACGCCGGTGGCCCCCTGCTGTGGCAGAGTCGGGCCAATTCCCTGGTGTACGCTGTCGGTGTCATCGGTTACTCTTGATGTTTGTTGTGTTTCAGTCGGACGCCGGTGGCCCCCTGCTGTGGCAGAGTCGGGCCAATTCCCTGCTGTACGCTGTCGGTGTCATCGGTTACTCTTGATGTTTGGTGTGTCTCAGTCGGACGCCGGTGGCCCCCAACTGTGGCAGAGTCAGGCCAATTCCCCGGTGTACGCTGCCGGTGTCAGTAGGTACTCTTGATGTTTGATGTGTTTCAGTCGGACTCCGGTGGCCCTCTACTGTGGCAGAGTCGGGCCAATTCCCTGGTGTACGCTGTCGGTGTCATTGGATACTCTTGATGTTTGATGTGTTTCAGTCGGCCCTCTACTGTGGCAGAGCCGGGCCAATTCCCTGGTGTACGCTGTCGGTGTCAGTAGGTACTCTTGATGTTTGGTGTGTTTCAGTCGGACTCCGGTGGCCCCCTGCTGTGGCAGAGTCGGGCCAATTCCCTGGTATACGCTGTCGGTGTCAGTAGTTACTCTTGATGTTTGGTGTGTTTCAGTCGGCCCTCTACTGTGGCAGAGCCGGGCCAATTCCCTGGTATACGCTGTCGGTGTCAGTAGTTACTCTTGATGTTTGATGTGTTTCAGTCGGCCCTCTACTGTGGCAGAGCCGGGCCAATTCCCTGGTGTACGCTGTCGGTGTCAGTAGGTACTCTTGATGTTTGGTGTGTTTCAGTCGGACTCCGGTGGCCCCCTACTGTGGCAGAATGGGGCCAATGGCCTGGTGTACGCTGTCGGTGTCATTAGTTACGGCTTGGCCTGCGCCACAAATAAACCCGGAGTCAACACGCGCGTTACTTCCTACATCGACTGGATCGTCGCGAATACTGCAGGTAAAAACTCAATCTGCATTTTATCACTTCAGGTTGTATATTTTTACGCGAAATCGCGTAGAGAAGAGCGCTTCATCGATATCTGGAGTGAACACCAGGCGCCGCTCCAGGGCTAGGCAAGGGTGGCTAAGTCTACCTGGGCATTTTTCAGTACAAAAAAGGAGCCCTTATATTTGACATTTTCTCCCTAAATACGAGGAAGATCAAAGAGTAGATTTCGTCATTGTATTGCATGAGTGGATGGTACACCAGGTGACCCACACATTCGCCATAAGAAGCCATCCGTGGCTGGTTCAAAGACGGAAGGAGTGTCAGCGGAGGGGGGAGGACGCATGCGCAGAGCGCCAATGAAGATAGAGGAGCAGCAGACCGGTGTGCTCGATAACATTCGGGTATAATTTACGATGGATGACAGACGTGTACTGACAAATTAGTCACCAAAGGAAGTGCGTGCTGTTATCCGGTATGAATGGGCCCGCGGGACTAGTGTGTCAGTCATCCATGAAAGCCTGCATACCGTGTATGGTGAAGCGTTCATGTAAGTCGGTCGTTAGTGTTGCATGCTCAGTGAAGGAAGGCAGTGTGTGGAGGATGAAGATCGAAGTGGGCGTCCCTATAGATCAGGGGTGCACAACCCGCGGCCCCCAAAGTCAGTTTACGCGGCTCGTGGAAAACTATTTTATACTATTGAAAACCTGAATATATATATTGTGAATGATTAGATTTTTTCCATTATTTTTCCCCAGTTGAAATAAGAAAATTATAAAAATGTTTCGTTAAAAATAAATTAAAAAGTAAACAATTATTGGACAGATTTTAAGTTTTGCATAACAAGGCTGCTGAAAGGTTCACACTGACTGTGGAATTACTCTTGCAATACAAGTGGATGTGAGCACGTGACTGACATACTGACTCAGAACTTCAAAACTTCAAAAATGGATTTAAACCATTCAAAGGACACAAAAATAGTATTGAAACACATTTTTTGTCTGCTGGTAAAATGGGTTATTCAGATAATAGTAAAATTACCCTTAGCGGAAGGGTTTGGTCACTGCCTATGTGAAATGGTAACTTGGGGCCCGCCACTTATTATAAACATGGCTGATTAACGAGTGAAAACAGGACATGGTGTTAGCGGACAGTCGCACCACGGTGGCAGACATAGCGTCCACACTCGGTATTGGTCGTACCCGGACCCATCACATGCTCCATGCGGCAGACATGGCGTCCAAACTGGGTATTGGTCGTACCCGGGCCCATCACATGCTCCATGCGGCAGATATGACGTCCACACTGGGTATTGGTCATACCCGGGCCCATCACATGATCCATGCGGCAGACATGGCGTCCACGCTATGTATTGGTCGTACCCGGGCCCATCACATTCTCCATGCGGAAGACATGGCGTCCACACTGTGTATTGGTCGTATCCGGGCCCCATCACATGATCCATGCGGCAGACATGGCGTCCACACTGTGTATTGGTCGTACCCGGACCCATCACATGCTCCATGTGGCAGACATGGCGTCCAAACTGTGTATTGGTCGTACCCGGGCCCATCACATGCTCCATGCGGCAGACATAGCGTCCACACTGTGTATTGACGTACCCAGGCCCATCACATGCTCCATGTGGCAGACATAACGTCCACACTGTGTATTGGTCGTATCCGGGCCCATCACATGCTCCATTTGGCAGACATGGCGTCCACACTGTGTATCGGTCGTACCCGGGCCCATCACATGCTCCATGTGGCAGACATGGCGTCCACACTGTGTATTGGTCATACCTGGGCCCATCACATGCTCCATGCGGCAGACATGGCGTCCACACTGTGTATTGGTCGTACCCGGGCCCATCACATGCTCCATGCGACAGGCATGGAGTCCACACTGGGTATTTGTCGTACCCGGGCCTATCACATGCTCCATGTGGCAGACATGGCGTCCAAACTGTGTATTGGTCATACCCGGCCCATCACATGCTCCATGCGGCAGACATGGCGTCCACACTGTGTATTGGTCGTACCCGGGCCCATCACATGATCCATGTGGCAGACATGGCGTCCACACTCTGTATTGGTCGTACCCGGGCCCATCACATGATCCATGTGGCAGACATGGCGTCCACAATGTGTATTGGTCATACCCGGGCCTATCACATGCTCCATGCGGCAGACATGGCGTCCACACTGTGTATTGGTCGTACCCGGGCACATCACATGCTCCATGCAGCAGACATGGCGTCCAAACTGTGCACTGGTGGTACCCGGGCCAATCACATGCTCTATGCGGCAGACATGGCGTCCACACTGTGTATTGGTCGTACCCGGGCCCATCACATGCTCTATGCGGCAGGCATGGCGTCCACACTGTGTGTTGGTCGTACCCGGGCGCATCACATGTTCCTTGTGGCAGACATGGCGTCCACACTGTGTATTGATCGTACCCGGGCCCATCACATGCTCCATGCGGCAGACATGGCGTCCACACTGTGTATTGGTCGTATCCGGGACCAACTCATGCTCCATGCGGCAGACATGGCGTACACACTGTGTAATGGTCATACCTGGGCCCATCACATGATCCATGTGGCAGACATGGCGTCCACACTGTGTATTGGTCATATCTGGGCCCATCACATGCTCCATGTGGCAGACATGGCGTTCACACTGTGTATTGGTCATACCCGGGCCTATCACATGCTCCATGCGGCAGACATGGCGTCCACACTCTGTATTGGTCGTGCCTGGGCCCATCACATGCTCCATGCGGCAGACATGGCGTCCACAATGTGTTTAGGTCGTACCCGCGCCCATCACATGCTTCATGTGGCAGACATGGCGTCCACACTGTGTATTGGTCATACCCGGGCCTATCACATGCTCCATGGGGCAGACATGGCGTCCACACTCTGTATTGGTCGTGCCTGGGCCCATCACATGCTCCATGCGGCAGACATGGCGTCCACACTGTGTATTGGTCGTACCCGCGCCCATCACATGCTCCATGTTGCAGACATGGTGTCCACACTGTGTATTGGTCGTACCCGGGCCCATCACATGCTCTATGCAGCAGACATGGCGTCCACACTGTGTATTGGTCGTACCCGGGCCCATCACATGCTCTATGCGGCAGACATGGCGTCCACACTGTGTGTTGGACGTACCCGGGCCCATCACATGTTCCTTGTGTCAGACAAGGCGTCCACACTGTGTATTGATCGTACCCGGGCCCATCACATGCTCCATGCGGCAGACATGGCGTCCACACTGTGTATTGGTCGTATCCGGGCCCATCACATGCTCCATGCGGAAGACATGGCGTCCACACTGTGTATTAGTCATACCCGGGCCCATCACATGCTCCATGTTGCAGACATGGCGTCCACACTGTGTGTTGGTCGTACCCGGGCCCATCACATGTTCCTTGTGTCAGACAAGGCGTCCACACTGTGTATTGATCGTACCCGGGCCCATCACATGCTCCATGCGGCAGACATGGCGTCCACACTGTGTATTGGTCGTATCCGGGCCCATCACATGCTCCATGCGGAAGACATGGCGTCCACACTGTGTATTAGCCATACCCGGGCCTATCACATGCTCCATGTTGCAGACATGGCGTCCACACTGTGTATTGGTCGTACCCGGGCCCATCACATGCTCTATGCGGCAGACATGGCGTCCACACTGTGTATTGGTCGAACCCGGGCCCATCACATGTTCCTTGTGTCAGACATGGCGTCCACACTGTGTATTGATCGTACCCGGGCCCATCACATGCTCCATGCGGCAGACATGGCGTCCACACTGTGTATTGGTCGTATCCGGACCCATCTCATGCTGCATGCGGCAGACATGGCGTCCACACTGTGTAATGGTCATACCTGGGCCCTTCACATGATCCATGTGGCAGACATGGCGTCCACACTGTGTATTGGTCATATCCGGGCCCATCACATGCTCCATGTGGCAGACATGGCGTCCAAACTGTGTATTGGTCATAACCGGGCCTATCACATGCTCCATGCGGCAGACATGGCGTCCACACTCTGTATTGGTCGTGCCTGGGCCCATCACATGCTCCATGCGGCAGACATGGCGTCCACACTGTGTATTGGTCGTACCCGCGCCCATCACATGCTCCATGTTGCAGACATGGTGTCCACACTGTGTATTGGTCGTACCCGGGCCCATCACATGCTCTATGCGGCAGACATGGCGTCCACACTGTGTATTGGTCGTACCCGGGCCCATCACATGCTCTATGCGGCAGACATGGCGTCCACACTGTGTGTTGGTCGTACCCGGGCCCATCACATGTTCCTTGTGTCAGACATGGCGTCCACACTGTGTATTGATCGTACCCGGGCCCATCACATGCTCCATGCGGCAGACATGGCGTCCACACTGTGTATTGGTCGTATCCGGGCCCATCACATGCTCCATGCGGAAGACATGGCGTCCACACTGTGTATTAGTCATACCCGGGCCCATCACATGCTCCATGTTGCAGACATGGTGTCCACACTGTGTATTGGTCGTACCCGGGCCCATCACATGCTCCATGCGGAAGACATGGCGTCCACACTGTGTATTAGCCATACCCGGGCCTATCACATGCTCCATGTTGCAGACATGGCGTCCACACTGTGTATTGGTCGTACCCGGGCCCATCACATGCTCTATGCGGCAGACATGGCGTCCACACTGTGTATTGGTCGAACCCGGGCCCATCACATGTTCCTTGTGTCAGACATGGCGTCGACACTGTGTATTGATCGTACCCGGGCCCATCACATGCTCCATGCGGCAGACATGGCGTCCACACTGTGTATTGGTCGTATCCGGACCCATCTCATGCTCCATGCGGCAGACATGGCGCCCACACTGTGTAATGGTCATACCTGGGCCCTTCACATGATCCATGTGGCAGACATGGCGTCCACACTGTATATTGGTCATATCCGGGCCCATCACATGCTCCATGTGGCAGACATGGCGTCCAAACTGTGTATTGGTCATACCCGGGCCTATCACATGCTCCATGCGGCAGACATGGCGTCCACACTCTGAATTGGTCGTGCCTGGGCCCATCACATGCTCCATGCGGCAGACATGGCGTCCACACTGTGTATTGGTCGTACCCGCGCCCATCACATGCTCCATGCGGAAGACATGGCGTCCACACTGTGTATTAGTCATACCCGGGCCCATCACATGCTCCATGTTGCAGACATGGTGTCCACACTGTGTATTGGTCGTACCCGGGCCCATCACATGCTCCATGCGGAAGACATGGCGTCCACACTGTGTATTAGTCATACCCGGGCCCATCACATGCTCCATGTTGCAGACATGGCGTCCACACTGTGTATTGGTCATACCCGGGCCTATCACATGCTCCATGCGGCAGACATGGCGTCCACACTGTGTATTGGTCGTACCCGGGCACATCACATGCTCCATGCAGCAGACATGGCGTCCAAACTGTGCACTGGTGGTACCCGGGCCCATCACATGCTCTATGCGGCAGACATGGCGTCCACACTGTGTATTGGTCGTACCCGGGCCCATCACATGCTCCATGCGGCAGGCATGGAGTCCACACTGGGTATTTGTCGTACCCGGACCTATCACATGCTCCATGTGGCAGACATGGCGTCCAAACTGAGTATTGGTCATACCCGGGCCCATCACATGCTCCATGCGGCAGACATGGCGTCCACACTGTGTATTGGTCGTACCCGGGCCCATCACATGATCCATGTGGCAGACATGGCGTCCACACTCTGTATTGGTCGTACCCGGGCCCATCACATGCTCCATGTGGCAGACATGGCGTCCACAATGTGTATTGGTCATACCCGGGCCTATCACATGCTCCATGCGGCAGACATGGCGTCCACACTGTGTATTGGTCGTACCCGGGCACATCACATGCTCCATGCAGCAGACATGGCGTCCAAACTGTGCACTGGTGGTACCCGGGCCCATCACATGCTCTATGCGGCAGACATGGCGTCCACACTGTGTATTGGTCGTACCCGGGCCCATCACATGCTCTATGCGGCAGACATGGCGTCCACACTGTGTGTTGGTCGTACCCAGGCCCACCACATGTTCCTTGTGGCAGACATGGCGTCCACACTGTGTATTGATCGTACCCGGGCCCATCACATGCTCCATGCGGCAGACATGGCGTCCACACTGTGTATTGGTCGTATCCGGGACCAACTCATGCTCCATGCGGCAGACATGGCGTACACACTGTGTAATGGTCATACCTGGGCCCATCACATGATCCATGTGGCAGACATGGCGTCCACACTGTGTATTGGTCATATCCGGGCCCATCACATGCTCCATGTGGCAGACATGGCGTCCACACTGTGTATTGGTCATACCCGGGCCTATCACATGCTCCATGCGGCAGACATGGCGTCC
This sequence comes from Meconema thalassinum, assembly GCA_946902985.2. Lineage (NCBI taxonomy): Eukaryota > Metazoa > Arthropoda > Insecta > Orthoptera > Tettigoniidae > Meconema > Meconema thalassinum. The sequence goes on from OX336394.1 coordinate 298,275,355, forward strand.
ACACTCTGTATTGGTCGTGCCTGGGCCCATCACATGCTCCATGCGGCAGACATGGCGTCCACAATGTGTTTAGGTCGTACCCGCGCCCATCACATGCTCCATGTGGCAGACATGGCGTCCACACTGTGTATTGGTCATACCCGGGCCTATCACATGCTCCATGCGGCAGACATGGCGTCCACACTCTGTATTGGTCGTGCCTGGGCCCATCACATGCTCCATGCGGCAGACATGGCGTCCACACTGTGTATTGGTCGTACCCGCGCCCATCACATGCTCCATGTTGCAGACATGGTGTCCACACTGTGAATTGGTCGTACCCGGGCCCATCACATGCTCTATGCGGCTGACATGGCGTCCACACTGTGTATTGGTCGTACCCGGGCCCATCACATGCTCTATGCGGCAGACATGGCGTCCACACTGTGTGTTGGTCGTACCCGGGCCCATCACATGTTCCTTGTGTCAGACATGGCGTCCACACTGTGTATTGAACGTACCCGGGCCCATCACATGCTCCATGCGGCAGACATGGCGTCCACACTGTGTATTGGTCGTATCCGGGCCCATCACATGCTCCATGCGGAAGACATGGCGTCCACACTGTGTATTAGTCATACCCGGGCCCATCACATGCTCCATGTTGCAGACATGGTGTCCACACTGTGTATTGGTCGTACCCGGGCCCATCACATGCTCCATGCGGAAGACATGGCGTCCACACTGTGTATTAGCCATACCCGGGCCTATCACATGCTCCATGTTGCAGACATGGCGTCCACACTGTGTATAGGTCGTACCCGGGCCCAACACATGCTCTATGCGGCAGACATGGCGTCCACACTGTGTATTGGTCGAACCCGGGCCCATCACATGTTCCTTGTGTCAGACATGGCGTCGACACTGTGTATTGATCGTACCCGGGCCCATCACATGCTCCATGCGGCAGACATGGCGTCCACACTGTGTATTGGTCGTATCCGGACCCATCTCATGCTCCATGCGGCAGACATGGCGTCCACACTGTGTAATGGTCATACCTGGGCCCTTCACATGATCCATGTGGCAGACATGGCGTCCACACTGTGTATTGGTCATATCCGGGCCCATCACATGCTCCATGTGGCAGACATGGCGTCCAAACTGTGTATTGGTCATACCCGGGCCTATCACATGCTCCATGCGGCAGACATGGCGTCCACACTCTGTATTGGTCGTGCCTGGGCCCATCACATGCTCCATGCGGCAGACATGGCGTCCACACTGTGTATTGGTCGTACCCGCGCCCATCACATGCTCCATGCGGAAGACATGGCGTCCACACTGTGTATTAGTCATACCCGGGCCCATCACATGCTCCATGTTGCAGACATGGTGTCCACACTGTGTATTGGTCGTACCCGGGCCCATCACATGCTCCATGCGGAAGACATGGCGTCCACACTGTGTATTAGTCATACCCGGGCCCATCACATGCTCCATGTTGCAGACATGGCGTCCACACTGTGTATTGGTCGTACCCGGGCCCATCACATGCTCCATGTGGCAGACATGGCGTCCACACTGTGTATTGGTCGTACCCGGGCCAATCACATGCTCCATGTGGCAGACATGGCGTCCACAGAGTGTATTGGTCGTACCCGGGCCCATCACATGCTCCATGTGGCAGACATGGCGTCCACACTGGGTATTGGTCGTACCCGAGCCCATCACATGCTCCATGCGGCAGACATGGCGTCCACACTGTGTATTGGTCGTATCCGGGCCCATCACATTCTCCATGCGGCAGACATGGCGTCCACACTGAGTATTGGTCATACCCGGGCCCATCACATGCTCCATGCGGCAGACATGGCGTCCACACTGTGTATTGGTCATACCTGGGCCCATCACATGCTCCATGCGGCAGACATAGCGTCCACACTGTGTAATGGTCGTACCCGGGCCCATCACATGATCCATGCGGCAGACATGGCGGCCACACTGTGTATTGGTCGTACCCAGTCCCATCACATGCTCCATGTGGCAGACATGGCGTCCACACTGTGTATTGGTCATACCCGGGACCATCACATGCTCCATGTGGCAGACATGGCGTCCACACTGTGTATTGGTCATACCTGGGACCATCACATGATCCATGTGGCAGACATGGCGTCCACACTGTGTATTGGTCGTACCCGGGCCCATCATATGCTCCATGTAGCAGACATGGCGTCCACACTGTGTATTGGTCGTACCCGGGCCCATCACATGCTCCATGCGGCAGTCATGGCGTCCACACTGTGTATTGGTCATACCCGGGACCATCACATGCTCCATGTGGCAGACATGGCGTCCACACTGTGTATTGGTCGTACCTGGGCCCATCACATGCTCCATGCGGCTTACATGGCGTCCACACTGTGTATTGGTCGTATCCGGGCCCATCACATGCTCCATGCGGCAGACATGGCGTCCACACTGTGTATTGGTCATACCCGGGCCCATCACATGCTCCATGCGGCAGACATGGCGTCCACACAGTGTATTGTTCATACTTGGGCCCATCACATGCCCCATGCGGCAGACATGGCGTCCACACTGTGTATTGGTCATACCCGGGACCATCACATGATCCATGTGGCAGACATGGCGTCCACACTGTGTATTGGTCGTACCCGGGCCCATCACATGCTCCATGTGGCAGACATGGCGTCCACACTGTGTATTGGTCGTACCCGGGCCCATCGCATGCTCCATGCGGCAGACATGGCGTCCACACTGTGGTTTGGTCATACCTGGGTCCATCACATGCTCCATGCGGCAGACATTGCGTCCACACTGTGTATTGGTCATACCCGGGACCATCACATGCTCCATGCGGCAGACATGGCGTCCACACTGTGTGTTGGTCGTATCTGTTGAAGTAATCTTTTCTTTTATATTTTTAGATAACTTCTATTAGATTCTAGTAGATTGTATTGTTCGATTGAATATATAAAGCAGACATACTGAGACCGTTTAGTTGAGTCAACAACCACGATGACTTTCCTAACGTCCCATAAATCGAATAAAATTACCGTGAGTATCAGGTGACTTTCCATAAAGGCTAAAGCGGCACGATAGTCCGTAGTCCACAGGGATCGTGGTACATGGTGACGATGGTGATAGACCGCCTAAGGAAAGGTTCACCTTAAAACTAGACTGAGAAAATAAACATCCAGACTTATGTAAAACACCGTGAAAATTTATTAAAATTCACAAGCCCCTAGCCTAGTTCGGAGGGTTATAATCGGCTAGTCCGCAAACTAATAAATAAACAAAAATAAAGAGCAGGTCCCTACCTGAGAAGACACGGAAAACCCTCGCGAAAGATCTAACTCACAATAATAAAGCAACAACAGCAACGCTAGCAATATGGTACAACGCAAGTCCCTAGTTCAAGTTACAAAATTAAGTTAATATCTGAATTTACATTTAACAGGGTAGCAAAACAAATCTAAGTTAGGATGGTACCTTTTTGACATTTACATTTAACGTTAATTCATCTAGCTAAGTCCTATCAATTAACAAAATTTACGGCGATGACGTCCGTAAAAGAAAACAATTATATCCAAAAGCTAAGTGTACAGCCATGAAAAACAAACAATTTAATTATGCTTAATAACTATGTGCTAACAGCACACAATAAGGTAACATGTAGGATTTATACACTTGACATCTTAAATAAGTAATGAAATAGACACAGTGGTTTTATTAGAAATTCCTGCCTGCACCTTGGTTTACTCTTTGTAAACCATAGTCATCTAATGTGTATAATTACGGTGACGAATGCGTAGTTGAGACTACGTCTGACATCGCATGGCCTGAGCTCCACAAGCTACGAACTCTAGGTTCGCGCATGCTTCAGGTCGCTACAAAAATGTCAACTGTCCTAGTCATTTCCTCACAAGGAAATTATCTTCAACTGCACGGCTATGTCAACAGTTCCAGAATGCAAAGAACAAAGTTAGATAGAAAGAATCGTTAGTTAGCCTTGTTTTACAACAATTATGCGTCTTATTATTAAGATGTCGGTTTATAGGTTTATCGTAGGTTTATGGCGAATAACATTGACAATAGCCTGGGCACGGAGTGTCTCCACTGAGATCATTCTCCACCAAAAAGCTTCGACTCAACAGTCGGAATATAATCAACGAGTACAACAACTCGGACACACAATAACACGGGTTACCAGCGGCGCTAAGCTCGCGTTCAATAACTCTGGGATAGGCCTGTACACAACAGTTACCTTCCAATAACATCAGGTAAACGGGATCAGTCCCGGACAAGGCATACTCAAAATACCTTCATACAATAACATCCTGCTATAACAGGGTAGCCTTCACCATACTATAGAAAACCTGACATAACTGTACCTGCCAGAAGACAGTACACGCAACAGAGCGTTTAACTAACAAAAAACCATCTATAAAACATGTGATCAAATACAACAGTGGAAACTGATTTCCATAAGCAAAATAGCAATGAAAGGAGAGCGAATACAAATCGTACTCTGTCCTTGTCAATAGTAGTTTTGTCTCACAATGAAGCAGGCGTGCTTTCAGGTCACTGGGTTACATAACCAGTTTATTAAAGGCCGGCGATTTAATCAATACAAAACTGCACCTGGCCAGTTCATAAAACTTTACCATAGGTTACGGACCTCTAAAGAGTCCGTGTATAAAACACACGCTATAAATCTGAGTATAATAATACAATTCCGTCTTTCTACCAAAGACGTCTAAATGAAAGTAATCTTACAATAACTGAAGCTCTTTGCTTTAAAATACAATTCAGTAGTTGATAGTACATTAAATAAAAACGTGTCTTACATGACACAAGCAAAAATGATAATTGTGGCGCAGATTCACACACTAGATCTGCTTAATGATACGTTGGGAACTGAGTTCGATGCTAGGCAGCGAAACATTCCTTCTAGTTGTTAGGTTCAAACTTGACCAAGAATAGCTTCTGAGCCTATTCAAAATGAAATATAATGCATTTACAAAACTGGTAGTTACAGTCGAATACCTAAATGATACGACCGTTCTAACGACAGTCAGGGGTATAACAAAGGATGGCTGCAAAGAATGCAGTTAATTAATAACCATGGCATATGATTGCCATAACTAAAGTCAGCAAATACTTGAAAATTACCCCAAGTAGGGTTGAACAAAATAGACTCAAAATGACTACGGTCAGGTTCAGCAAAAAGTAGGCATTGACGTTCTACGACGTTCATCAGGCTGCACCAGGGCTGACCAAAATGTCTGACCCCAAGGGTGTCTCACTCTAAACTGAAATAAATGACATCTAACTAATCTAGTTACATCCCTACCTAGAAAAATGGCTGACACTGAGTGTGGTTGGTTCACAAACTACATTAAATCTACTATTCCACCAGAAACTAGAACAAGGAAGGGGTGTGACAAAAACTCACGAAATGGAGGAGCTCTCACTCGGCTCTCTATTCCACAACAAGGGTTGTACAAAATCCTCTCTGGCTCTCTGGATCGGTATCTTCCTCATCAGGATTCCCATCTGGACTCCTCCAAAGACCAGGGTTCGATTTGTCCCTGTCGACATCTTCGTGGATATGCCTGGAAATGGCATTTTTGGCTCCTTCCTTCTCGTTCATCGTCCTGGAAGTTCCACCATCATGCTGGTTCCCGTAGAAACGTCACCCTCATACCGGGATGGTATTAGCCCATGGTGACTGCTTTAACCAGGGTGAAGAAAAGTCCAATCACGTGGGTAGTGAAATAAGTTACGTGATAATTCATCCACTCACTTTCAAAATTATAATGTTTGTCGTGAATGTTATAGGCTTCAATTATAAAATACGACACAGCCTTAATTTTGCAGATGTGGATTAGCATGTGAGCTAACACTGTTTTACAATTCTGCACGTGCTAGTGACGCTACTTTTGTATCACGCAGCATCCGTGAATTATACGTCGTTTTCAAAATGAAATTTTCACTATGGCAATTTAAATATCTCATACAATTATAATCACACTTATTCAGGATAATTGTAACACTATTACCTGTATATTTCCACTAGGCATCTGCCCTCCACATACGCGTGGGTAAAATGTGGTGTTACAGCAATGTTGTGCAATACACTATACTTGCCAATAATTATTTCCCAAACTTCTTCTTTAGTTCACTGGGCTTCAACAACAGTGAATAATAGTATTAGCGTGCTCGATGGCACCTTATAATCACTTTTAACGCTCAACAGCGGATATTCTTCTACGTCTCGTAGGACAAATGTAATTCCACGCCACAACAAGGCGGATTCTCAAGACGCAGTGCCAGGCACTGGGTGTCTCTAGAAAGTAGGTCGTCAAAACTAAATCGTTGAGCGACTACTTACGTTCCTTTTTGCGTATCTGCAAGGGTTACCTTACCTAAAGTAAAAATAAACATTCTCCAAAATGTTTTAATAATGCAGCATAACGAAATGGAATATTCTGAGTCTTGTGGAAAGATAAAAATAATTAATAAGACCTCAGATAAATAATTAGCAGTTTTCACCAAAGTCAAAAGTGCGATTCACCGCTACTTCAAAAAGTATCGCGTGATCTCTCAGCTTCACGTGGCTTCCTGGGTGTGTTCAAAAGTACAACATCCCATCATGAATGCTCTGTCATAAAAAAAATATCACATGAACCATAGCTCAGCGGGTTCAATACCATACACTTATTTTTCACGTAACAACTTCGCCGCAGTGTAGATTTTATTTTATTTAAACAAAAGAGCATCGGGTTGCCAACTTCCATAGATATCAAAATGATAATTTTAGCCAACCTCAACATACCCCCTGTAAAAAGGAGATTTTGTTAAACATACATATTTCGCACAAAATAATGTTAAATAAAGTCAATAAAGTAATATACAAAGTAGCAATCTTGATGATTCTTGATTTACATGACAAGCTGATCTCGGAATTGTTGTATTTCACTCTGTTGAGGGCCTTGGTAAAGATATCTGCTTGTTGATTTTCTGTGTAGTCATGCTTTATCTTGAACCATCCTTTGCTCAACTCATCACTGACAAAATGATATTTTATGTCAATGTGATTGCTGTTTAGAGTGAGCTGCCCAGACTTGATCATATTTATGGCACTCATATTGTCCATGAACAGAGTCACTGTTGGCTTTCTGTTGAGCAGTTCATGAACATATGTGGTGATGTGCTTCAGCTGTGCTACACATTTTGCTTCAGCCACATACTCAGCTTCAGCTGATGATAGTGCCAATGTAGTCTGTTTCTTTGCATATTTTATTACAAATCCTGTTGTGCTCTTTCTATCTTGATTTCCTCCCAGGTCAGAGTCGGAGAATGCTTCAATTTTCAGTAGATCTGCTTCTTTTGCAACATACTTAATCCCTTTTGTGTCAGTGCCTTTTAAGTATCTTATTGTTCTTTTTTACATTTATGACATCTTCTTGAGAAGGATCAGTGGTATGCCTACTTGCATGATTGACAGCAAAACTGATGTCAGGTCTAGTTTTGGTAGACAGATACAGTAAGCTGCCAACGGCCTCTCTATAAGCAAACTCTTCTTTTAAAGCAGATGTTGTCTTTTTCTTTACTATTGGTGTTGACTAGGGTTTGGATTTTCCTAGCTTGAAGCGTTCTATTATCTGTTCAGAGTAGTTCTTCTGAGACAGTGAGATTCCATCTTGCTGAATCTCTATGTTCATGCCTAAATATTGTTTTGGTCGGTCACACACAACAGTTTCAAAAGTTTCCTTCAGTCTTTTCAGCAGTTTTTCCACTTCTTCTTCTGTTTGGCCCATAATCAATCCGTCGTCCACATGAAGGGCAATGAATAGGGTCTTCTTCTTGTTAGTAAAGACACATCTGTCAGATTTTGTTTGTTCCAGACGTTCAGTCTTTAGGAAATCACTTAGTTTTCTGTACCACTGACGGGGCGCTTGGCTCAGTCCATAAAGTGCTTTGTTGAGTGCACACACCATGCCCGGATGATTAAACCCCTGTGGTGGTCTCATAAATATTTCTTCTTTGAGATCTCCATACAGGAAAGCTGACTTTATGTCAAATGTCTTGATCACATATTTTCTTATAGCTGCTATGCCCAGTAGAACTCTGAGGGACTGAGTTCTCACAACTGATGAATATGTGTCACTAAAGTCTAGAGAATTCTTTTTTTGCTGACATCCCTTAGCTACAACTCTAGCACGATATCTTCCATCTTCTTTTAGTTTAAATACCCACCGGCTAGTTATTATTTTGTTGCCTTTGGCATATTTTTCTGGAACCATTGTCCATGTATTATTCTTTTTAAGACATTCTTTCTCTTCTTGGATGGCTTTTTCCCACTGTTTCTTTTCAGCGCTTTCCATGCAATCTTCATACGTTAGTAGAGCTTCATTCTCTTCATCTTCAGAGCCCATATAACAATCCTTGTACCAGGCAGGCTTTTTTTTCTCTCTCTTCTTGGTCTTCCTTGTTCTTCATCCACTCTTTAGTTTTCGTGACGTACATTTTCTCTTTGGTTTTGTACATTTTATTGGCGTGGTTATTGATCCTCTTGTTCTTCATCCCCATCATCTTCTTCTTCTTCACTACTAGAATCTTCACTTTCTTCTGATTCGCTGTCTTCTTGTTCTTGATTATTTATTTCATCTTCCTTTTCATCCTCATCAAAATCTTCCACAGTGACAACTGATGCTGGGGCTATTCTCTTCTCAGGCTCATAGACTGGTGTTATGTCATGGGAAGTGTAGATTTTCTTGGTTGTTTTGTTGAATATCTTGTAACCATTTGTTGTATATCCCACAAATATTCCTTTGTTACTTCTACTGTTGAGTTTCATGTTCGTTCGTACTACTTTTGAGTACACTTCTTGCCCGAAAATGAACATTCTTGACAGGACTGGTTTCCTGCCATACCATAGTTCTGCTGGTGTCTTCTCACAGGTGGAGGATGGCTGCTGATTGGACGGCATGCCACCAGATGTCATTTTCTAGTTGGGCATCAAGTAGCATAGCTCTGAGTTTATTAAGCAGGGTCCTGTTCATGCGCTCCGCTTTCCCGTTCAGTTCTGGAGTATGAGGAACTGTGTTATCCAGCACTGTTCCATTATTCTTGCACCAATGTTTGAAGAAATCACTGTTGTACTCGCCACCATTTTCAATCCTCAGTTTGTGCACTTTCATGTTGAATTTAGCTTGAGCTGTAGTGATGTATTCCTGCAGATATTCTTCAGCTTCATTCTTTGTCTCTAGAAGATACACTTCCAGAAAATGAGTGTAGTCATCTAGCACTGTCATAAAATAATGTTTGCCATTGTATGTTGGTGGATCAAGCTTTCCACATACATCACTATGTATAATCTCCAATGGGCGTGTAGCTCTAGCTCTCACAGTATTGAAAGGAACTCTTACTTGTTTAGCTTCTGTGCACACATCACACTTGATTTCTTCACATTTTGACAGGCTGCTTGGTAGTCCTTGGCTGAGTTCTGGCAGTTTCCTCAGATATCTTGTACTGATATGGCCCATCTTCCGATGCCACATCATGGCGGTATTTGTTTCTTCTTTCTTTGTCGCGTGAGCTTCCAAGTTGTTTTTCATGTCTATCACGAACAGACCTACTTCATTTTTACTGCCTGTCATTAAGACATTTTCATTCTTGTCAAATATTTTAACTTGGTTCCCTTTAAACAGAACTGTTCCACCTCCATTTGTGACACAGTTCACTGACAGTAGATTTCTACTCAGCTCAGGCACATATGAGACATTCTGAAATATGATCTTTGGTTTCAATGTCTCCTTCAAGTTCAGTGACCACACAGTTCCACCTTTCTTTGCAACTTTTATATTTTGAGGCTCAGTTGTTCTCCTGTTGGTGAGCAGCGCATCTAGTTTGGTCATATGGCTCGTGCATCCACTATCCACAACAAACTCTTCAAGAAACTCTTCTCCAGATTTTTCTTCTGTTGTATGGCATTGTTTTTCAACCACGTATAGCTCCTGTTCTTTATTTTGAACCCTTTTTCTACGCAGCTTCTCTCTGTGGCAATTCCAATGTGGGTGATTGTCTAACCCACAATATTTGCATGGTTCAAATGTTTTATCTGCACAGCAGTCAGAGGTTTCGTGCCCACCTTTATTACAATTTTTACACTGTAGATCACTTTTTCCTGAAACTTGCTGCTGTTGCTTCTGTTTTGGCCTTCCCTGGTCTTGCCTGTTAGGGGGGCAGTTGTTAGCTTTATGTCCAATCTTGTAGCACTTGTAGCATTTCACTTGACTTGGATTGTTGGATTTATTTTCAGTCTTGAAAGCTACTTTGAGTTCTACAGTTGCATTTGATTCTTCTTGTATCATAAGTCTTGAAATGAGATTTTCCAGGGTTCTCTCAGCAGTGGGTGTGGCCTCCCAAACTGTATTAAAATATCTGTATTGGCCTGGCAGAGTGGTAATTATTTTGGTGATTACCATCTGTTCACTAATGTCTTCTTTTAGACTCCGGAGTCTTGCCACTAGATTTCTTACTTCAGATATATTTTGCATGAGGGTTTTGCTGTTATCATACTTGTATCCGCAGAAAGATGACAATAGCTGATACTTCTCTTGTTCGGTGTCTCTCTTGTATATTTTTGTTAGGAGATCGAACATCGATTTTGACGTTTCACAAGTTAGCACTAGAGGTTTCAAAGAGTAATCTATTGTCTTGAGAATGTAGTACCTAACTTTGGCATCCTTGGCCTCCCATTGTTCCAACTCCTTTGCCTTATCCGTATCTGGTTTAGTAGCAGTTCCTTTCAGGAAAGATATGAGATACCTGGATTGGAGCAGCGTTGTTAAATCTAGCTCCCATAAAATATAGTTTTCTGCATTTTTTTAGAATGGTAAAACCTTTAAGCTCACCCACACTATCTTCTTCAGTCATCGTTTGCTGCGATGCTGGTCTTGCTAATTCTTATTTCTTGATTTTCACGATCCTCTTAGCTCAATGTGCGTGTCTGGGCCCATAACCTGTTGAAGTAATCTTTTCTTTTACATTTTTAGATAACTTCTATTAGATTCTATTAGATTGTATTTTTCGATTGAATAAATAAAACAGACATAACATACACTTATTTTTCACGTAACAACTTCGCCGCAGTGTAGATTTTATTTTATTTAAACAAAAGAGCAGCGGGTTGCCAACTTCCATAGATATCAAAATGACATTTTTAGCCAACCTCAACAGTATCCGGGCCCATCAATTGCTCCCTGCGGCAGACATGGCGTCCACTCTGTGTATTGGTCGTACCCGGGGCCATCACATGCTCCATGTGGCAGACATGGCGTCCACACTGTGTATTGGTCGTACCCGGGCCCATCACATGCTCCATGCGGCAGACATGGCGTCCACGCTGTGTATTGGTCGTACCCGGGCCCATCACCTGCTCCATGCACTCTAGGGGCGTCACTTTCACACCAATGCTGAGGTGGAGCAGGCTTTGCGACAATTCCTTGCATCGCAGGGCACCGAGTTTTACCAAAATTATTTTTTCAGACTGATTGATCGCTACGGTAAGTGTCCCAATTTCGGTGGTGACCATGTCGAAAAGTAGTGCAAGATTTATAGTTCAAGATGCCATGTCGTATGTCAGTTTGCCAATGATCTCTCAATAATAATAATAATAATAATAATAATAATAATAATAATAATATCATATGGCCTCGGGTGCCGTTTTCAAGCTTTGTTATTTGACACACAAAGGGTAGCTTGCATGTCGAATTTTGTTGTTCCCGGAAGCACTATGAAAGTCAAGGAGGTTATATATCTAAGCTCCTTGAACGCTATAGCGCTTTCTAGTAGAGAAATGAGGTACTTTGTGTTGGCGGAATCTCCAAAGATTAATTTTGCCATTATGAACACGGCCTACTGAATTCAAATGGGTTCTTTGACATGCCAACATCGTATGACATGGTGTCGTAATTTTTGCCGCCTTTCAAAAATCACTTACCACGACCAGGAGCGAACTTGCAAGCTTGGGGTTGGTAGAACGAGACGTTGACCACTCGCCCACCGTTGCAAGCAATCTCTCAATAACTTCTCTCGAGAGGTTGGCGTCAGGAAAGGCATCCGGCCGTAGAAACTATCATTCAGGTGGTTCATTGCATCTCATCCCCCGACCCCGTTGGAAAACGGGATTAATAAGGGGTAGACATAGTAGTAGTAGATTTCAATTATCACAATTAAATAAGCTTATTTTCTCTTGAAAAAGACTTGAAAATGAGACCCTAGTCGGGATTCGAACTGAATTTTCTGCTGTCTGAACATGCGAGCTAAGGTACAGGGATAGCCTATTATCTATGTGCGCCCTGATAATCACGGCAAGCTAAGCCGGCTGTGACTGGCGGAGATCGCGGGCGCGTGTATACGGTTCAGACGGTGGTGGCGCGCACTTTTACACATCTACCAAACAAGTTCAATAATGTGTACTTACAGTGCTCATAGCCTATGCTGAAAATGTCCTCCCTCTCTTGTAACACACACCCGACATCTTCTGATGAAAGGTACGCCCGTTTCTTGTGCTAAACGTTTTAAAGATTTTTGAGGGGTATGTTCCACTCTTTCGCCAATATCGTCCAATTCTTGTTCTGTAAGAACACAACGTTTTATGTCAGCACTTTTATTATTTAAGTAGCCTGTTTCCTTGAATGTTTTAACGAACCTTCTACTTGAACTGGCATTAGGCACAAGTCTTCCTGGAAACTTGATTCGAAATACTCGTCTTGTTTCAGAACAAGATTTTCTGCTTTTCATATAAGATTTATCCCCAATATCTGCAGGCCGAATGGCTGGGCAGCGGTTGCTTGGTAGGCCGGGGCCCTTCATGGGCTGTAGTGCCAGGGGTTATTATTGTTATATATACTGAACCCAACGGGGTTAGGCTGACTGGTGTCGAACGTGGATCTATGAGATAGTTGAGCTCAGAATTGAGAGTCCAGCAAGGAACGAACACGATATCTTTTGAGGGAGTTTAAGATATAAAAACCCCTAGAGAAAATACATATTAAATCACTGTGGTAATATGAACTAATTCTGACATTATTTATTAATATAATGCAGGGAATATTAGCAGAATACTGCATTATTGGGCTGTATGAGGCATACAATTCTGGACTTGAGTGCAGAAAGTTGGAGCGCTTGACATTTGTCTAATGACTCTGGAAGAGGGGCGTGGATTCTTGGAGCCGTGCCACTCAATGTGACCTACTTATGTCGTCTGGAGCAGGTCAAGAGGGTAAAATATCGTCAAGTTATTCCCCGTTTGAGAATAGAGAGGCTAGTGGAAAGGGAAGATACCAGTGTAATTTAATGATTACTCGTGATTGAAGCAACTCAGTGACATGAGGATTGCACCTATGTGAATGTTTAGCCGGGAGGCTAATTATCAAGCCATTAAACATTGAAATCGAGGCAGATTTAATGGAACGCGCAGTAACACAGTAATTGGAGGTTAGCGGCGAGATCTAACCACGTCTTCGGGTTTTTTAGGGGACGCCGCGTGGGTACGCCCTGGCAAAGGCAATTAATATTAATTAATTGGCCGATCGATCCTCGAGCACGCATACAGATCTGTGATCAACGAGGGAAAAGGAACCATATAAACGTTATTTCAAGACCAGAATCATACTGAGGGAGAAAATGACGCTGCAGGGAAATTTTTGGTCTACTTTTTCTCTCCAAACGGATATAAGGGGTGGACGCAGGACAGAGGCAGTCAGTCGAACCATACTTGAGCGCAGGGAGCACGTCACCCGAAGCCCAGAGAAGGGACGCGCGGACTGTAACATTCTAAGTGCAGCAACATATAATCATGCATTAAGTCATGAATTAATAACGAGTAATGTAGTCAGTTGAACCGCAGTATAATGCGAAGTGCGCGTTACCGAATTTAGAGAAGGGACGCTCGGACTTCAACATGAAGAGCCGTGCAGTAAGGCATTTATTAATACCATTTATTAAGGACAGTCGCGCCATATTTGTATAGTCGGCATTACGAGCGATTGTTATTGTGCACGTAGGAAATGTACCGTGTGATATACGAGGTAGGACAATTGAGAGTGGTAATCTGTACAAGTACAATGTACAATGGTTGAGCGCAGTATGTAAACTATTGGTTAGACATATCATAGGATGTTGGACTGCGCAGATATAAACTTTGTTATGCGATTGGTGAAATTACATAGGAATACTAATATAATTAATGCTCAGGACGATATGCAAGCAGTGAGGAGGAGATCTTCAACGTCTGCATTTCTGATATCTTGCCAGGAAAAGTCAACCAGTGAGAAATGTAAATAGTGAGCGTGTGATTGTAGTGATGATCTGTTAAATATATGTAAAATTAATAGTGTAACAAGTGCTATAACGTGTTGTGTGAATAAGGAAGCGACAGCTCTAATATGAAAAGGAAAAGTGTCGTGTGTTTTGTAAGGCAAAACTTATGTAAAATGCGTGTTAGAAGTATAAGGATGCCTTGATAATTTTGCAAATAATGGCGGGCATTACTGGAAGAAATGCGTGGTTGGAGCCACCAGATTAACTAATGTAAGTACCCAAAAACCATGATTTTGTAGCAATTATAGTCCACTGTATGTTGAGTGATTTCAAAATTATAAAATATGCCAATAAAAGTCAATTTTTGGAGGTAGAACCTCAAAAATGTATTGTTGTGTTGATTTTAGTCAAGTTGAGATGTTTTGTACATCATTGAGTGCGTAAATCGTTATCACTATTGTAAAATGGCAATTCAGTTATATAGAAACGTAACGTAACGAACACGGATGTTCGGTTATTGAAAATGATTACGTTGTGTCGGGTTATGGTAATACATGTCAGTAATAATAATAAGAATAAGAATAAATGAATACACGTCAGGGAAAAATGGTTGTAAGCAAAATATTTATGCTAATTGGAATATTTATCTATCCAAGCAGTAATATTATACATGAAGGGCTAAACAAAGCAATTTAATATCAGAGTATATTATGATAATGGAAATAAATATGCAAGAATCTAGGGAATGGAAGAGTTTAATAGAGAATTGAATTTGCAGCTTGTGAATAAGCTTGTAAGAGTAATTGATAGATTATCTTACTAATTAAAGGACGAGATCATAGCACAATGGTCACGGAAGCCAGGTAATCTATGCGACGTGAGAAATCTCGTATAGCCTAGGGCATACAGAGATATTTATTATGGCCAGAGCGTACATAGTGACTGACCCTAGCTCTGTGGATTGCCATGAAATGTTCCGGGTTCGAATCCAGTGGTGTATAGGAGGACAACAATGGAAACCTCAACATGACACCTGATCTCGACCGAGAACTAGCTATTGAAATAATTCAGCTCCTGGGAAGTGAATTTAATTGGCGGCAGGATGTGCCTGACCGTAGCATTTAATAAGATGCCGGCTAGCCAGTTCGACCAGTGATTGATGAATCTCGTTCCTTCATATAATGAAATGGACCTGTTGAGGCCAGTTATTAATATCCTAAGGTTAGGAATAAATGATTAAATACGTCCTTAACCTATCTTGCATACAGTTTAAGTTAAATCATATGGGAGGTGTAGATCCATGAGACGGCACTATTGTATTTAAAATCACTTGTTACTGCTTGTAGATAAAGCGAGAGGGAGTCAGGAAGGGACAGAGCACGTGTTTGTGACCGCCCGACTCATTCCTATTGTATACAAGTAGAACCGAGGGGGGAGGTGTTAAACGACCCTTGGAGCTTGACATTTAGAGTGGAGAGACTTTAAAACCCTGTTTGTAAGAAAATAATCATTGTTGTATTGTATAATGAATTTGTGTGGTTTGAAACACATTGATAATTAAGGATTATCCTAATGACTTAATATTCAGAAAACTTATGAGTTGTTGGAAGTTGCATTTTTATACTGACATTGTCGCTTTGTTCTAAAGGTCGACACTAGATGCCATAGGCTATGCCCACGCAAGGGTAGCATAATATACCATCCGACACAGCGGTAACGGAATCTTTGAAATTGAACTCATGATAGCATACAGTGGAACTGTAGAAAATGGTACTGTTGGAAAGGGGTATGATTACAGTAATTGTGGAGTTGCAAGTAAATTTGATGTGCAACCCATAAATTGGTTAATGCATGGTAAAGCAATTTGGTGGGAAAAGAGATACGAAACACAAGTGTACGAATAATGTAAATTAAGATGTGTTGAGAGTAAACAATTAAGATTGTGAAATTAAAGAGGTCACAATAGGTGGCATAAGATGATAAGTACAGTTTATGTGTAGTTTACCTGTGCATCAGCGCACGTGAGAAGGAATTTTGATGTTAATCTCATGGTAAATTAAGGAATAATCATTGGGATTTACTAGGATAAAGTGCGAATGTTGGTGGATTGAAGGAATCACTTTGCATTGTTTTATATTATATTGTTGAAATTGTGTTTTTGTTTGTTTGAAGCCATGATTTAGAACTTAATTAAAGTCTTTAGAATAGAGTTGTGCTTTATTATTGTAGAGTTGATACCTTTTAGTCTCAGATCAAAAATATGCAACTGCTCAGTGGGTGGACGGTACACGCCTGAGGACTGATGCTGGCTGGAGGCAGAAGCATGTTTTCCATGGAAATTACTCACATGGGTACATGGTATTTGATGTTCTGTGCAGTGATTTGAGCTAAAGGTACAACTTAAGTCGGTCAAGATCTAGTGTAAACAACTCTATTAACTTAACGAATAAAATGAATCAGGGGAATGACCGCACCTAACCTTAGCTAAGCTCCGATACAAACAATATAAATTTTGATAAGTAACCACCTATTTATTTATCATGTCGCCCGTGTGTGGGCAAAACATGGTAAAGCCTCTTACTTTATTTATCATGGCGCTGATATGTGGGATCAGTTTAAAATACAGGTCACCATAGGTGCATGTGTGTACTTTATTTATCATGGCGCCCAGGTTTGTGGAGCTTATGGGATTTAGGGCAACCCCATAGATTTTATGGTATTTCATGGGGAAAACCATAATAATTATTTTTGCCTCAAACTGTGTTTGAGTGATTTTTGAGTTCAGTAGGCTTTTGAAGTAACGCAGAATCTCTCTATTGAGAAGAGAGTTACCCAAGGGTATGAGCGCTACGCACCCAATCCACAATTTATCCTAGAATCCAAATTTTAAGTACGATCTTACAATATGTGTACAGTGTCTTGTATTTCTATTCAAAACGAATCCACACATGTATCCAGGAAGCCTGCCTATATCTCAAAGTGAATTGTAGTACGAATGGCTGGTACGGAGGGAATTTTGCAGGGGATTGCAGAGCTAAACAGCATTTTGACGCTGTTAATGAACAGAATAAGCTGGAAGCCAAGGCTTTCCAGGATGAAAAAAACAACCGTTTAGATGCTAATCAGGTGGCAATTAATGCTAATCAGGTTGAATTGAGTAACCGTTTAGATGCTAATCAGTTGGCAATTAATAATAATCAGGAAGAAATAAATGCTAAGTTAGGTCAAATGCAAGAAACAATTAAGACCGAGGTAACAGAAACCGTTGTAAGCATTATATCAGAAATGCAGGTTAAGACCGATAAGCGTTTCGAGGCGATAGAAGCCAAACTTGAAAGTAATTGACAGGCATGTAAGCACGCGCAGGACGAAACGAAAAGTAGGTTAGATGCTGTGACAGACAGTTGGCAACAGTTATTTTTGTCTTTTGTGAGAAAAGAAGGACAAGGAACAGTGCATCCAAGATGGAGTCTTTTGAGTGTTATTTGTAATGTGTGTGCATTTTTTCTTGTGAATAAATATCTTTTCATTTTCCCGAATAAGTACGAAGTGACGTTTCTGTTCGTAACATCTGGCGACCGTGACAGGACATAGAAAGGAAAATGAGCGATACTCGAAGTTTGATCAGAAAACGTGGTGTATACCGTGCATCGTTCACGAAAATTGTAGCTTCACTTCAAGTTTTGTTGGAGAAAGAAATAAAGGACATAGTCGCTATCCGAGGAGATTACGCCTTAGTGGAAGAGAAGGCTAACCTCATAAGTAATCTGGACCAGGAGATCTTCCAACACCTCATGGAAGATGCGGTGTCAGAAGAAGACCTGATCACAGAAGTAGACGGGGTAGATGACTATAAACGCAAGTTTCATATGTTAGCAGCGGCTGTTTCCGATGCTCTTGCAATGGAGAGAAAACGTGAAGACGAAGTCCAGTCAACAGTAAGCACCAGTAACACTCATAACCTAAAAAGTAAATATCGCCTTCCAAAGATCGAATTCCGAAAATTTGGTGGAAATCTACGAGATTGGTTAGGTTTCTGGAATCAATTTCAAAAGATTGATGAAGATGAAGGGTTAGATAATGCCGATAAATACGAATATCTTATCCAAGCAACATTGCCAAACTCCAAAGCTCGCGACATCGTTGATAGTTTTCCAGCCACAAGTGGAAATTACCCTAAAGCAATACAGAAACTTAAATCACGTTTTGGCAAAGATTCTTTGTTGGTGGAAGTCTACACTAGAGAACTATTGACAATGATGAATTCTTGTAGTAGTCTTGACATCTCATCATTATATGACAGACTCGAAACTCAACTTGGTGCTTTGGAGAGCCTAGGTGTAACTTCCGAGAAATATGCAGCAATGTTATTTCCTATGATTGAATCATGCTTGTCTATAGATGTGTTACGTGCCTGGCAGAGGAGTGGCGGTGGGAAGGAATGTGAACCTAGTGAACGTCTTAAAGGTTTGATGAAATTCCTGGAGAATGAAGTAGAGAGTGAGGAAAGGATCAAACTGGCCATCCCAAGTAAAGGTAACATCAATGTGAATCCTGACAAGTCAAAAGGTACGAAGAAAATTGACATTTACAGTGAATCGCCACCTACCGCAGCTGCACTTGTGGATTGTAATCTTAAACTAAACTGTATATTTTGTGATATGTCCCATGCTAGTTCAAACTGCTCCGTGGCAAAGCAGATGGCTTTAAAGGAGAGAGTCTCAATTGTGAAGAATAAGAGAGCATGTTTTCTCTGTCTGAAGAAAGGACATGTTTCAAAGATGTGCAGAAGTCAGTTAAAATGTGATTCCTGTAGCAAAAAACATAACAGCCTAATATGTCTAGGCCCAACACATTCCTCTGAAGCTACCAATGAGAAACTTCAGTCTCACTCTTTGATTTCAAATGAAGAACGTAGTGGTGTGCAAGGTGTTATTTTGCAAACATTAAAGGTGAAGGTCATTGGAGAATCCTCTGCAATGGAGGTAAGGGCTCTACTGGATACTGGCAGTCAGAGATCTTATATGCTTGAATCAGTGGCACAGAAGTTAGGTTACAGTAGTCATCGCACAGAAATGCTACGCCATTCACTATTTGGTGGGGTAGTCACCGAAGAGAGACAGCATATGTGCTATAGGATCTACATAGAGAGTTTAGGAAAGCCTTATGCCTGCAATTTTGAAGTCTTAGGGCAACAAGTAATTACAGGGTACAATACTATGTTAAAGGGCCCATGGTTGCAAGAACTAAGAGCAAAAGGGATACAGAATTATGATACTGAAGGTCCCATTGAACTATTAATAGGCGCTGATGTCGCTGGAAAGTTAATGACTGGACATACGTGTACACTAAGCAATGGTCTTGTATGTATTGAGACTCTGCTGGGGTGGACTGTGATGGGTAAAGTAGTTTCCGGAGATCAATCAAGCATGACCAACCTCGTCACTTCTCTCTTTATCAGAGATGCTTCAGTTGAAAATCTGTGGGAACTGGACGTGCTAGGTATCAGCGATCCTGCCGTAAAGAAAACTAAAACTGAAGAAAACTTTGCAACAATGGAGCACTTTCAGAAAACCGTGTCTATTAATGGAGAATTTAGGTATGAAGTCCATTTACCCTGGAAAGAAAACAAATCATTTCTTGTATCTAACAGGGTCATGGCTGAGAAGAGGTTAGTCAACACAAGGAAGAAAGTGGAAAATTTTGGACTAGGCGAGACGTATGAAAATATTTTCAACGAGTGGGAAAGGAGTGGTGTTATTGAACCGGTTCAGGAGGATGAAAACTTCAGACACTATCTACCGCATCGAGCTGTTGTGAAGGAAAGTAGTTCAACGACACCTGTTCGTCCTGTATTTGACGCCTCAGCGAAGGAAGCGGGAACCCCTGCTTTGAACGATTGTTTGTATGATGGCCCCAACCTGATTGAGCTAATCCCTGCTATTCTTCTTAGATTCCGAGAGAGGAAAGTAGGAATTATTGCAGACATTGAGAAGGCCTTCCTTCAGATAAGCATACGGAAAGAAGATCGAAACTATATCTGCTTCCTGATGTGGCAGGACGTTGGGAATAATTACAAGATCTTCAAGCATGCCAGGCTGGTTTTCGGCTTAACTTGTAGTCCGTTTCTCCTGGCGGCGGTCTTGGAGTATCACCTGAAGAAGTACTTGGAAAACCCGCAATTCAATCCCCTATTCATCGAGAGACTTCTACAGAGCTTCTACGTGGACAACGTTGTCACTAGCCTTGACAGGGAATCGGAGGTGGGCGAGTTTATCAATCAAGCTAGTAGGGTATTATCAGAAGGCAGTTTTAATTTGAGGGGATGGCAGTTCTCTCAGGATGATGACCAGTCTGCTACCCTTTCATCTGTTTTGGGACTGTTATGGGATCGACAGGAGGATACACTTACTTTAAATTTGCATTGGTTGAATAGCCTTCAGGTGGGAGAAGTGACGAAAAGGACAATTCTGTCACTCGCACATCGAATTTTTGATCCAGTTGGTGTGACATGTCCTGTCACCCTTTGTGTTAAACTGTTGATTCAAAGAACCTGGAAGACTCATATAAGATGGGATAGTGCAGTTGATGAGAAGTCCAGAGACGAGTTTCTGGCCTGGGTAAAGGATCTACCTCACCTGGTAGAAATCAAGATTCCTCGATGGTTTGGAAGAAGTGACCATGTGCAAATTCATGTCTTCTGTGATGCCAGCCAACTTGCATACGCAGCAGTAGTCTTCATAAGATGCGATTCCAACAATCAAGTGAGTGTACAGTTATGTGATGCAAGATCTCGTGTGGCCCCCCTCAAGGAAGTGACAATCCCCAGATTGGAATTGCTGGCAGCTACAATTGGTGCACGGTTGCTTAAATGTGTGTTGGAATCTATTTCACTGGAAGTTCATGAGTTTTTTCTCTGGTCTGACTCGTCCACAGTTCTAGCATGGATCTGCAGGACTGAGAACTGGTCGGTGTTTGTCCGCAATCGTGTGAATGAGATCAGGAATTTGACCAATTTAAACTGCTGGCGACATGTTCCAGGTTCATTGAATCCAGCTGATTTACCGTCACGTGGCTGTTCTGCTTCGCAATTAGTAGCCTCTCGATGGTGGGAGGGACCTGCCTGGTTGTACGAATCTCCAGATTGTTGGCCTCAAACAAAAGTGGTGTATGACGAAGAGAGTATCGCAAAGGAAATGAAGAAAAACCCTGTGAATTCTATGACTGCAACCAATGAAGGTCCCCTCTGGTATGCCAGGTATTTTTCCAGCTATCACAGAATAGTTCATCTAATCGCATGGATTCTTCGTTTCTGTAAGAATTGTCTTAGACGTGAGAGGATCTCGCAAGAAAATCTGCAAGTTGAAGAGTTAGAAAGGGCTGAAATTAGACTCATTTCTATAATTCAACGAGAAAGCTTCCACGGATTAGTTGATAAACGTCTATCTTCACTACATCCATTCCTGGAAGATGGTGTTCTCAGGGTTAAAACGAGACTACTACTGCGAGAAGATTTGAAGCAATTCAGGTTCCCAATGATTCTCCCGGTGAACCATGTCATCACCTCTCGCTTGATTATGGATGAGCACGTGAAAGAAAATCACATTGGAGTACAACTTCTTCTTAATCATCTGAGACAACGCTTCTGGATCATCGGTGGAAGGAGGACAGTTAGAAAAATTATAAGAAAATGTGTCAAGTGCCGGAGGCATGATGGACAACATACCGAAATCGCTCAGGCCCCTCTGCCCCTGGACCGCATACGGGAAGCCTGTGTATTTGAAGTGATAGGAGTGGACTTGGCAGGTCCGGTGTTCCTGAGGGATGAAAGTAAAGCTTGGATTGTAGTTTTCACATGTGCGGTGTATCGCGCTGTTCATCTCGAAATGGTTACTTCTCTCTCCACAGAGGCGTTTGTGCAAGCGTTCCGGCGGTTTGTAGCAAGAAGAGGACGCCCCTCTGTGATTTACTCAGACAATGGTACAAATTTCACGGGTACAGATAACGCGTTTCAAAGTGTTGACTGGGAGAATATTTCCAAACACCATTCGGTTGAACGTATTACTTGGAGATTTAATCCCCCTAGTGCTCCTTGGTGGGGAGGCTTCTGGGAAAGGTTAATACGTCTAATTAAACAGCTTCTGAAACGAGTTTTGGGTAAAGCCTGTCTAACTTACCAAGAAATGCTTACCCTTCTCTGCAGTATAGAAGCCACCATAAATGCAAGACCGCTAACATATCTGACCGATGGATGTGAAGATATAAGTCCACTCACCCCTGCCTGCTTTCTACAAGAAATTAAGACAACTGGAGTTCCAGAATGTGATGCATTGGATGCTATAACCCTGAATCAAAGAAATCGTCATCTTCTGAACCTAAGAATGGCATTGAAAAAAAGATTCCAGCAGGAATATCTGGGACTTTTGGCACTCGGTAAACCGAGTTGTAAACCAACTCTTTTGTTCAAGAGAGGTGACATTGTCCTAGTTGGATCAGATGGCACTAAGAGGATAGATTGGCCCCTTGGAAAAATTGTGGACTTGTTCCCTGGAACTGATGGTAATACAAGACTTGCAAGGGTTGTTACATCAAAAGGAGAACTCTTGAGACCGATACAGCGACTCTACCCACTAGAAGTACCTGATGAAGACAGCACACCTTTAAGGACTGGCTTGAATAAGAAAACGGCTACTGCTTTAGGAGAGCCGACTGGAACTGGTGTTCAACCCCCAAAGACTACACGTTCGGGTAGAACTGTCAACGTTCCTGCAAGATATGTGGAGTAGTTGAGGATGTCTTGTTGAGGATGTCTTTCCTCAACGGTGGGAGGATGTGACAGACAGTTGGCAACAGTTATTTTTGTCTTTTGTGAGAAAAGAAGGACAAGGAACAGTGCATCCAAGATGGAGTCTTTTGAGTGTTATTTGTAATGTGTGTGCATTTTTTCTTGTGAATAAATATCTTTTCATTTTCCCGAATAAGTACGAAGTGACGTTTCTGTTCGTAACAGATGCGCTGTCTAATGACATTAAGGATATTCAAATCCAAAATGAGGCGAATCTCGAACGCCAAGCAAAACAATTTTCAGAATTTATTAGAACGGTAGATCAGAGATTAGAAGAGAATGACAATAAATGGGATGAAAAGTTGAAAGGTTATGCTAGAGCGATTAACGGTGATCTAAAGAAGCAGGATCAGAACATATTGGATCAATGTCAGGAAATAGGATAGATTAAGGCTATCGCTAACGAAAGTAAAGAGCTGGTAGGCAACATAAAGGGTCAGATGAGCAAAGTTCATCAAGAACTGGACCAAATTCAAAGCGACATTGTTATCATTAACAAAAGATAAGAGGAAAACCGAGATGAAATCGCTAAAGTCCGAAATGAAATATCAAAGGTCAATGGACATATCCAAGAGGAAATTAAAGGACTTAGAGAAGAACTCGAAGTGAGAGAAGGCCAAAAGACAGAGGTAAGCGACAAGACCCTTGCTCAAATAAAGGAAGATGTAGAGGATGAAATCTCCCATATCAAGCAAAGCCTGAAGGAAGATAAGAAGAAAATATTTCAAATGGCAGAAGAGAACAGGGATAGGCTTAGCAGAATAGAAAAAGAGGTAATCACTCGATTGGAAATAGCAGAGATGCTCCACAATCAAATGGAGACTAGGATAATAGCACAGGAGGAAACCCTAATGAAAGATCCTAAGTCAAGTGAAGGCAGCGTGGAAGATATGAGGAAAACCAGGTGGGCAGATTTAGAAACCCAACCTACTGTATAATAAGGAATGCTACAGGCCCAGGCGAAAGTACTTATATGACGCCAGAAGTACCGATTGCAGCGTCTACGCCGCATGAAAATGCTATGCACAGCCAAGTATAAATGTAATTAGAGCAAGCGAAGAGAAACCAAGAAATTTTTCAGGTAGCCATTGTAATATGACACCGAAGTATTGGTTGAAAGAAGTGTCCGAATATTTAAACGATGCGCGGATACCACAAGAGCGCAGGCTACGAGCCATAGAGAAACTAACGGAGGGAAAATGTGCGTTATGGTTTCGCAGTTTCCGTTATACCTTCGATACAGTCGAGGAGTTCCGAGAAGCATTTTTGAAGAGATACTGGGATCCAATGACCCAACAGAATTTACGATTGGATTTGTATTCGAAAAGATACAGCACCAATAATCCAACGAAATTCGCTGAATTCTTTATATCTCAGATGTGTCGGTTTAAGGAACTTGACCAGAAATCTAGCGAGCTGGAGCTATGTATTGCTATTGCCAAACAACTTCCTTATGAAATCCAAAGGCTGCTGATTTCGGCAAATGCAAAAACCGCAATGGAAATGGAGGCAGTTCTTAAGCAACTGCACCTCACAACATCCAATACTATGCGTCAGAATCGAACCGTGGAACAGGTACACGTGACCAACACGCAGACTGACCAGTACAAAGCTCCGAAAAATAATAAAGCTACTAGCACTAGAACGTTAGATTCCAACGGACGTCAATGGGAACGTGAACCCAGAAGATGGCAACCGAAGTATAAAGGGAAGGCTGGTAGAGGAAGAGGAGGCCGAAATTCTTGGAATCAACAGAATACAAGGGGTAGACCGTACCAAAATAATGGAGGTAACAATGGCCAAGAAGGCAACAATCGGAATTGGAGACCCCAGGAAAGAAGGCGTAACTTTGATGACGAGGTAGAGGAACGTTATCACGCTTCATTGCAATACCTCAATGAAAGGGGAGACGAACCCCAGAAGCAGCAAGTCCGCTGGCAAGAAGCTATGCAAAATAGGACGTCACCAGACAGATATGGAGACGGAGCCAAAAGTTTGGAGTTACAGCGCACTGAACAGGAGAGAAGAAACTCTAACGGGACTGGCACTGTAGAAAAAAAACTCCAAAAGTAGAAGAATTTGAGAATGATGGATGGAAGGCGGTCAACATCATTAATTGGATAGCCAAATCGGAAGAATTAATCGAGGATACAGGAGGATCACAGTCATGATCAAAAGAGAATTGCCCATTATATTAGTAAGAGTGGCAGGGTTGAAGATAAGAAGTCTGTTAGACACGGGTTCAACGGTGTGTCTTATGACACAAGCTTTGTATAATGAGATAGCGCAGAGAGAAAATGTTTTGAAAATACCTATCTCAAGTGTCAAAATAAAAGGTGTCATTCCTGACAAAACGATGATATGCAAATATCAGGTATTCCTAGATTTACAGATGGGAGGCTCTATATTTTCACAAAGTTTTCTACTAGTAAACAAATTGCCTTTTAACCTTATTATTGGGGCAGAGTTTATAAGGGAATACAGAGTGGTAATAGACCTATCGCAGGACAGAGTTATGTTCCGTGTGAACGAGGAAGCTGAAGGCTTAGAGGTCTCACTCAAACAGAATGAACCAGGGACAGATGAACAGGTATGGCATACATACAGAGACATGGCTGAGGAAGAAGTGTTAGCCATCGAGCAGTTAGAAGATGAACTGAAAACACTAGCCGCAGACATGGAGAACGATCTGGAACCCGAACTGGAAGAATATATTTCGGAAAAACTAGAAGAAGCAAAAATTGGTCCAAGAGATAAAGAAAATTTAAAGAAATTATTATTGGAACAGAAGGAAGTCTTTGACTCGAGACCTGGTCGTATAAAGAACTTCACTTATGCATTCCAAGTTAACGACTGGACACCATTTAGGCAGAAACCCTACCCTATAGCCGAAAAGCATTATGCTAAGGTCAAAGAAGCAATTCAGGAGATGTTGGAGGCCGGTGTTATTGAGAAAACACCTACGCCTTATGTAACCCCATTGGTAATCGTACCTAAGACAGACGGGACTGTAAGAGTATGCCTGGATTTGAGGCATTTAAATATGAAGGTGATACCAGAATTTGACAAATTGCCACCTATTAAAGAAATCCTCAGAATGTTTAAAGGGAAGACCATATTTACAAATTTAGATATTACGTCAAGCTTTCACCATCTTGAATTGGAGAAGAAAACGAGTCTGTTGACAGGATTTATGTTTAATCAACATACATACACGTTTTTAAGATTACCTTTTGGTTTGAAAACAGCTGGTTCAGCTTTGATAAGAGCGTTAGATCGCAATCTTATCAGATGATGTTAAAGAGAGTACCATCAGATACGTAGACGACATTCTACTCACATCAGAATCTCTGGAGGAGCACATGAGAGACCTGAAGAAGTTGCTGGATAACCTTCGAGAAGCAATTTTAAGGTTAATATCAAGAAATCGCACTTCTGTCAGAGGGAAGTTAAATTCCTAGGGCACGTTATCGATGAAAATGGAGTTAAGCCAAACCCAGAGAAATTAGAGGTAATTCGAAATTTTCCTCGACCCACGAAAGTAAAGCACGTCCGACAGTATTTGGGAGTAATTGGATTCTTTGCTAACCACTGCCCAAACTATACTACTACTGTGGCACCCCTGCAAGATCTATTGAAGAAAGGCGGCAGGTGGAATTGGACGGAGCGATGTCAAGAAGCATTCGTGAGGTCAAAGCAAATGCTTTTGGAATATGTGAAGCTGGAATACCCTGATTATACCCAGAAGTTCATAATACAGACGGATGCATCACTTGTTGGGATAGGAGCGATGCTGTTCCAAGAAAATGTTGATAAGCCCGAGGAGAAAGTTTTTATTGCCTTTATAAGTAGGAGATTGAAGGCCCATGAGAAAAATTACACGATCACAGAGATCGAGTTGCTCGCAATTCTGTGCGCATTGCAGTACTGGCACAAACTCATATATGGCTTTCAAATCGTCCTCAGAACAGACCAGAAAGCTTTAACATTTTTGTTAAAGACGGATTTGTCCAGCCAGAGGTTGACAAGATGGTCCCTGTATATTCAACAGTTCAATGTGGAAATAGAATACTGTCCAAGGAAAGAGAACGTAATACCGGACATGTTAAGCCGATATCCAAGAGAAGAGGAATTTCTAGCCGTCCAGATTGAAAATCGAGATCAGAAGACCTTAGATGACTTGAAGAATCTTACCAACCTACAACGCGAAGATCCATGGTTGAAAATGATGATTGATTACTTCGAGGGACGCTTAGCAAGGGGAACGGCAATATACAGAGAAGCAGAGGCATTATCAACAGACTACGTATGGTACAATCAGATGCTACACAAGTGGGATGATGTAGACCATACCCGTCAAAGAATTGTTATTCCTGCATCTTTGCAGAGGAGATTGGTGTGGCTAGCACACAGAGCGATTGGACATCCGGGTATAGATAAGCTAACTGCTCTACTGAAAGAAGCATTCATTTGGCCGAAGTTAAGAGAAACTGTAAGAAATGCTATTAGGACATGCGATTTGTGCCAAAGGGTAAAGCCAAATCCCTTTTTAATGAGACAACGACCCATTCCGTTGTTACCAGAGAAGGCAAGGCAGCTAATGAGTGTAGACAACTTTGGACCACTGCCTAGGGCACGTAGAGGCAATAGACATATTTTTGTAGCCAACCTCAAAATTTATTATTCACCAGAGAAATTTGATGAACAAGAGGAAATAATAGCAGCGCACACCCAAGTGGACGTGGACAGCAAAGGCAGCCAGGCTTGAAGGCTTACGCAGCGGGACGGAAAGAGAGACAAGCAGCTTGCTCAGAGAAGGAAGCAGACAGCCGGAATGCAAGTGTCTGCGACTGCTATACAAAGAATTGGTCGAAGCCGCTGGGGAGGTTGAAGCATTGAATGAAACCCTCCGCCAAGAGAATGCACGTCTAAGGGCTGAGCTCAGAGTGGAAGGGGGAAGTAGACAGACTCACTCTCAGACAGAAGAGGTGAAGGACCGCTTAGCGTAAACGCAGACGGATGGGACAGTCAGCCGGTGACTTACAGAAGGTCACTTGCAATTGACTTCTATAAGTTTTGCAAGGAGAATATGAACCCAACGGGGTTAGGCTGACTGGTGTCGAACGTGGATCTATGAGATAGTTGAGCTCAGAATTGAGAGTCCAGCAAGGAACGAACACGAGATCTTTTGAGGGAGTTTAAGTTATAAAAACCCCTAGAGAAAATACATATTAAATCACTGTGGTAATATGAACTAATTCTGACATTATTTATTAATATAATGCAGGGAATATTAGCAGAATACTGCATTATTGGGCTGTATGAGGCATACAATTCTGGACTTGAGTGCAGAAAGTTGGAGCGCTTGACATTTGTCTAATGACTCTGGAAGAGGGGCGTGGATTCTTGGAGCCGTGCCACTCAATGTGACCTACTTATGTCGTCTGGAGCAGGTCAAGAGGGTAAAATATCGTCAAGTTATTCCCCGTTTGAGAATAGAGAGGCTAGTGGAAGGGGAAGATACCAGTGTAATTTAATGATTACTCGTGATTGAAGCAACTCAGTGACATGAGGATTGCACCTATGTGAATGTTTAGCCGGGAGGCTAATTATCAAGCCATTAAACATTGAAATCGAGGCAGATTTAATGGAACGCGCAGTAACACAGTAATTGGAGGTTAGCGGCGAGATCTAACCACGTCTTCGGGTTTTTTAGGGGACGCCGCGTGGGTACGCCCTGGCAAAGGCAATTAATATTAATTAATTGGCCGATCGATCCTCGAGCACGCATACAGATCTGTGATCAGCGAGGGAAAAGGAACCATATAAACGTTATTTCAAGACCAGAATCATACTGAGGGAGAAAATGACGCTGCAGGGAAATTTTCGGTCTACTTTTTCTCTCCAAACGGATATAAGGGGTGGACGCAGGACAGAGGCAGTCAGTCGAACCATACTTGAGCGCAGGGAGCACGTCACCCGAAGCCCAGAGAAGGGACGCGCGGACTGTAACATTCTAAGTGCAGCAACATATAATCATGCATTAAGTCATGAATTAATAACGAGTAATGTAGTCAGTTGAACCGCAGTATAATGCGAAGTGCGCGTTACCGAATTTAGAGAAGGGACGCTCGGACTTCAACATGAAGAGCCGTGCAGTAAGGCATTTATTAATACCATTTATTAAGGACAGTCGCGCCATATTTGTATAGTCGGCATTACGAGCGATTGTTATTGTGCACGTAGGAAATGTACCGTGTGATATACGAGGTAGGACAATTGAGAGTGGTAATCTGTACAAGTACAATGTACAATGGTTGAGCGCAGTATGTAAACTATTGGTTAGACATATCATAGGATGTTGGACTGCGCAGATATAAACTTTGTTATGAGATTGGTGAAATTGCATAGGAATACTAATATAATTAATGCTCAGGACGATATGCAAGCATATTTAAGTGATATCAGGAAATTTATCAAAGGATAGAAATTGACAGACAGTTTGGGGAACCGATAGGAATCCTTAGGCAGAGAATCGAGACCTTCAATCAGGATGCGGATAGCAGTGAGGAGGAGATCTTCAACGTCTGCATTTCTGATATCTTGCCAGGGAAAGTCAACCAGTAAGAAATGTAAATAGTGAGCGTGTGATTGTAGTGATGATCTGTTAAATATATGTAAAATTAATAGTGTAACAAGTGCTATAACGTGTTGTGTGAATAAGGAAGCGACAGCTCCAATATGGAAAGGAAAAGTGCCGTGTGTTTTGTAAGGCAAAAGTTATGTAAAATGTGTGTTAGAAGTTTAAGAATGCCTTGCTAATTTTGCAAATAATGGCGGGCATTAATGGAAGGAATGCGTGGTTGGAGCCACCAGATTAACTAATGTAAGTACCCAAAAACCATGATTTTGTAGCAATTATAGTCCACTGTATGTTGAGTGATTTCAAAATTATAAAATATGCCAATAAGAGTCAATTTTTTGAGGTAGAACCTAAAAAATGTATTGTTGTGTTGATTTTAGTCAAGTTGAGATGTTTTGTACATCATTGAGTGCGTAAATCGTTATCACTATTGTAAAATGGCAATTCAGTTATATAGAAACGTAACGTAACGAACACGGATGTTCGGTTATTGAAAATGATTACGTTGTGTCGGGTTATGGTAATACATGTCAGTAATAATAATAAGAATAAGAATAAATGAATACACATCAGGGAAAAATGGTTGTAAGCAAAATATTTATGCTAATTGGAATATTTATCTATCCAAGCAGTAATATTATACATGAGGGGCTAAGCAAAGCAATTTAATATCAGAGTATATTATGATAATGGAAATAAATATGCAAGAATCTAGGGAATGGAAGAGTTTAATAGAGAATTGAATTTGCAGCATTTGTATAAGCTTGTAAGAGTAATTGATAGATTATCTTACTAATTAAAGGACGAGATCATAGCACAATGGTCACGGAAGCCAGGTAATCTATTCGACGTGTGAAATCTCGTATAGCCTAGGGCATACAGAGATATTTATTATGGCCAGAGCGTACATAGTGACTGACCCTAGCTCTGTGGATTGCCATGAAATGTTCCGGGTTCGAATCCAGTGGTGTATAGGAGGACAACAATGGAAACCTCAACATGACACCTGATCTCGACCGAGAACTAGCTATTGAAATAATTCAGCTCCTGGGAAGTGAATTTAATTGGCGGCAGGATGTGCCTGACCGTAGCATTTAATAAGATGCCGGCTAGCCAGTTCGACCAGTGATTGATGAATCTCGTTCTTTCATATAATGAAATGGACCTGTTGAGGCCAGTTATTAATATCCTAAGGTTAGGAATAAATGATTAAATACGTCCATAACCTATCTTGCATACAGTTTAAGTTAAATCATATGGGAGGTGTAGATCCATGAGACTGCACTATTGTATTTAAAATCACTTGTTACTGCTTGGAGATAAAGCGAGAGGGAGTCAGGAAGGAACAGAGCACGTGTTTGTGACCGCCCGACTCATTCCTATTGTATACAAGTAGAACCGAGGGGGGAGGTGTTAAACGACCCTTGGAGCTTGACATTTAGAGTGGAGAGACTTTAAAACCCTGTTTGTAAGAAAATAATCATTGTTGTATTGTATAATGAATTTGTGTGGTTTGAAACACATTGATAATTAAGGATTATCCTAATGACTTAATATTCAGAAAACTTATGAGTTGTTGGAAGTTGCATTTTTATACTGACATTGTCGCTTTGTTCTAAAGGTCGACACTAGATGCCATAGGCTATGCCCACGCAAGGGTAGCATAATATACCATCCGACACAGCGGTAACGGAATCTTTGAAATTGAACTCATGATAGCATACAGTGGAACTGTAGAAAATGGTACTGTAGGAAAGGGGTATGATTACAGTAATTGTGGAGTTGCAAGTAAATTTGATGTGCAACCCATAAATTGGTTAATGCATGGTAAAGCAATTTGGTGGGAAAAGAGATACGAAACACAAGTGTACGCATAATGTAAATTAAGATGTGTTGAGAGTAAACAATTAAGATTGTGAAATTAAAGAGGTCACAATAGGTGACATAAGATGATAAGTACAGTTTATGTGTAGTTTACCTGTGCATCAGCGCACGTGAGAAGGAATTTTGATGTTAATCTCATGGTAAATTAAGGAATAATCATTGGGATTTACTAGGATAAAGTGCGAATGTTGGTGGATTGAAGGAATCACTTTGCATTGTTTTATATTATATTGTTGAAATTGTGTTTTTGTTTGTTTGAAGCCATGATTTAGAACTTAATTAAAGTCTCTAGAATAGAGTTGTGCTTTATTATTGTAGAGTTGATACCTTTTAGTCTCAGATCAAAAATATGCAACTGCTCAGTGGGTGGACGGTACACGCCTGAGTACTGATGCTGGCTGGAGGCAGAAACATGTTTTCCATGGAAATTACTCACATGGGTACAATACGAATCATGGATATGGGGAGCGTGGTGGCGTAGTGGCTTTGCTGCTCGTCTTTCACCCAGGCGGCCGGGAATCGAATCCCGGTTACAGCTGGGTGGAATTTTTACCCGAAAAATCATGTGGCGTCAGGAATGGCATCCGGTCTTAAATTCCCGGCCAAAACCAAAATTAGCCGAATTATAGATATATAAACACGTTCGCGCAATGTGAATTGGTGTCCAGGCATGACCAACAATCACAGTAGGCCTAATCACAATACTCACTAAACGTGCAACACTAACGTCTAAGCTTTGCAGATACAGGTTCATATGAATGACAAAACACGTGTGAACTAACGATATGAGTCAGCGGAGCGCGCCCACCGCTGGCTGAACCGTGTACACGCGCCCGCGATCTGTGCCATTCAAAGCCGGCTTAGTTTGCCGTGTTTATCGGGGCGCACATAGATAATTGATTGATTGATAGATTTTATTTTCACGGCTACACTTAGAGCTTAAGAGCTCCTTTACAGTAGCGCCCTACATAAAATAAGATTAGGGCTTATAAAAATAAAACATTTCACTTACATTCACAATATAAATAATCATAGCCTAACAATTATAGTAACAAAAAGATAGTAACAATACAATAATAATAATAATGATAATGAAAAAAATTATATACAAAAGAGTGAGAGTGCATACAGACTATCAGCCCGAAAAACAAACGCTATATACTGAACAAGAAAGGCTATTAAAGTAGACAGGTTGTCAGCTATTGTCCTTGTGTTATAATTGAACTTTAAAAAAAATATTTTAACATAATACAGTAATCAAATGTGAGAGGTATACTGCTTCAAGAAGCAGGATGAAAGATGTCTTTTGAAAGCTGCAGTGCTTGCAATGTTGACGAACTTATATAAATCGAAGGTGTTGAAGAGGCGCGAGGCGGTGCAAACAAAATATTTATTAAACTTCATGGTTCGGTGTATAGGAAGAATCTGGAGTGTTAATTTTTTGTATCTATTTTCTCGATTATGAACAGAATGCATTGGTGTAAAGGCATTGTAGAGATATAACGGGATCTTGGTATGTAATATTTTATGTGTCAGAATGGCAACTGATAACTGCCTGCGCTCGTGGAGTTTCAGCCATTTCAGCTGCACGTAGTAAGGTGTGATATGTTCATCCCGCCTTACATCCAGAATGTACCGAACATATGCATTCTGGACTCTTTGTAATTTGATGTTCTGTGTTTCTGGTAAATCATTGTATACAGCAGAGCCATAATCAATGATTGGAAAAATGAGAGTTTGGACGAAGAGCTTACGTATGTTAGGAGGGGTGTAAGAAACAGTTCTTTTCAGGAGATGCATAGTTGATACAACCTTCCTTACCACATTAGACGTATGCTCTGCCCACGACAGTGTTCTATCAAATATCACTCCGAGATTATTTACAGTGTTGCTATATTTAATATTATTGTCTAGTATCTTGATGGGTGGTAGTGAATTAAAATCTACTGAATTTAGAAGTTTTGTATATCCAATGGATATAAGTTGTGTTTTAGATATGTTCAAGTTAAGATTATGATTTAGGGCCCATTCACAAAGCCTGTCAATGTCTTCATTAAACAGATTTATACGATCACATGCAGTGTTAGGCGTGAGGTGAAAATAGGCTTGGAGGTCATCAGCGTATATATGAACAGAACTATTTCGGAATTCATTAGAAACATCGTTTATATATATCGAGAAGCATAGTGGACCTAAGACAGATCCCTGAGGTACTCCACTTTCTACCGATTTCCAGTCTGAGGAGGAGCCATCCGCGAGGACCACTCTCTGTGTACGCATGGAAAGGTACGATTTGAACCAGGAGAGAGCACTCTGAGAGAAGCCAAAAGATTTCAGCTTCGCAAGAAGTATATTGTGATTCACCCAGTCAAACGCCTTACAGAAATCGAAAAGACATAGAATTTTAAGCTGACGCTTGTCCATAGCTGAGCGTATATCATCGCTGACCTTTAACAATGCAGTGGTGGTATTATGCCCCTTTTTAAACCCAGATTGGTAAGGATTGAAGATATTAAATTTAGTTAGGTATTCACATACTTGTTCATGAACTATTTTCTCAAGCGCTTTACTAAGGGCACAAAGGATATTTATTGGTCTAAAGTCACTACAGCTAGTGGGGTTTTTATTTTTTGGCACTGGACGTATGTTAGCACTCTTCCAAAGAGACGGGTATATTCCACTTTGTAGAGAGAAATTGAATAGATGGATAATTGGGGGTAGAAATACTTCAAGACAGTTAGAAATAAGAGAAATTGGGATGCTATCAGGGCCTCTTGCTTTTGTACGAATTGATTTGATGGCTTTCACAATCTGGTGTGGCTAAACATACATAAAGAAAAATTTTTCATGGGCAGGGGGAGGGATGGATGTATATTTCATGACGGTCTCTGATACTCTTAATACATCACCAATTGAGGCAACATTTGAGTAATGTTCATTTAATTGTGATGCAGAGACAGGCATCTCAACATCAGTGACTGAACTGGCACCAACTCCCAATGATTTTTCAGCACGCCATCTGGCGGAAGTGGTTTTGCAGTCACTGAAGAGGTTGCACATATATTTCACTTTTGTTTTCCTGATTGTTTTGTCTTATTACGCAGAATTCTGTACTCTTCATAGTCAATGGTAAGTTTAGATTTAATAAATGTTCTACGTGCTTTATCACGTTTCTTTAAAAGCGTTTTGATTTCTTTACTGATCCACGGAGCAGAGTTATGTTTTATATCCACTTTCTTTTACGGTGCATGCATATTATAGAGTTTATTTACACAATCATTAAATAGAGTCACTTTCTCATCTATGACAGTGGATTGGTAGAAATTCTGCCAAGGCAGTAATTCTGCATCCGTTTTAAACTCATTTAAATTAAATTTGCTGAAGTCACGTACAAAGATTGATTTTGGTCGAAGTTTCGGGGTAGATAGAGAAAACACTGCATACAGAAGATCATGGGCTGAGAATCCAGCAGCTGGTTCTTGTCCGTAGTCAACAACGAGGTCATTACAGTTTGAAGAGATAATATCGAGAGAGCTGTCACAAGTAGCTATGTGAAATGTAGTATCGAATGGTAAACATTCAACATTACAGGAACAGAGCACATCACATACCGGTACCTGTTCAGTTTCAAAAGCTCCACTACCAAACCGAGCATTAACGTCCCCAACAATAAAAATATATTTATAATCAAGAATGAACCTGTACATGACATTCAGAAAAATATCTAGGTAGCCAGCTTTCGGTGGACGGTACACACAAGCAAAGAGAATTTTAGTTTCGGTAAGAGAAATGTCAAGTATAATGTATTCAGGCCTCTTATTATATTCACCAGGAGATTGACTTAGCACGCTATAATTTATTTTATCCCTAAGGTAAACTGCAACACCAACTCCACCGACGGTTAATCTGTCATTTCTAATGACTTTATAGCCAGTGAGAGAGACAGCAGCATCTGGAATTGAGGGCTTACAAAAGGACTCACTTACTGCAATTATGTCAAAAAACGAACCACCAAAGACAAAACTCAGAATAGTGAGAGGAGTCAACTAATGATTGAGCATTGATATGAGCAATTTTTAGGCAGTTTGTGTTTTTCAGGCTGATAGCGGAAAGTATGTCTGATAGACTATGGTCAGATGCTACCCTAGGTACAGGTTTAAAAGATCTTGTAAAGTAGTGAAAGGCATTACCTAGTCACTCAGAAGAGAAATTAGTACTGTGACCATTATAAGTCGTCATAATCTACAATAGCACAAACTACAACACAATTTAGAAGCTAAAGAAAAAGTTAAGTTATGACAGATGGCACATAAATATATGAGTTAAATAATGACACAGTGAAACATTTTGGAATTACACAGTCATGTCATCAGATCTGACTAGAATTGAGCTAGGCATAGTTTAAAGTCACTTGTCACTCACCAACCATCACACCCTGAAAATGCCATTAAGGTTTTATATCTCAAGACGTAGTGTACGTTATAGCTATATAGACTATACATTTAATTTAACATTTGCGATAGGTTGAATTTAAAAACAAAACAAACAAAAAACAAAGAAATACGGATATAATGAAATTAAAGTTGAATGTGGTTTAAAGCAGGCCTGCTAGTCTCCAGCTTGTACCCAATATAGGCCTACTTACAGAACATAAAATGTATTCACATTGCATGATGCAAGGTTAGACAGGAAATGTTAATGACCCTGTACCTACACAGCCACGGCTCACTTCAACTCAGGTCTCATTTTCTCATTGTTTGAGCTATCTTGATGCCTGATACTGATATTCTTTCGTTATGTTGTTACAGGGCAGAACTACTGCAATGTGTGACGCTGAGACGAGAAGGTAATTCCTCAGCCATTCAGTGTGATCCAGTCCCATTACATCGAAACTGTAACTGATACACTATTAAAGAGTTACCGTTGCAAAGGAATTCCTGTGTTACGTTTATTTCCTATCTCACCCTCTCGCTCTAGCACTTGAGCTACGGTACGTGGACAAAACTAATAACATTTAAACAGCACTCTGCGAAACAGAATTTCGAAACCAACAAATCGAAAACAGTGCCTCAACATGCGAAACATCAGAAATACACGATACCAGAAGAAAAAAAAAACTTCCGATCAAAATGTTATTGTTGCCTACTTTAGGAGGGGCTGCGACATCGTGGTCATATAGCCCCGTGTATTTGTGTGTGTGTGTGTGCGCGTGTGGAATTTGTGTGATAACCTGTGTTATTGTGATGGCTATACTAGTGTGTGTGTGTGTTTGTAAGTTGGGGATATGATTGGGAAGAAGGCGGCCGTAGCCTTACGTTAGGAACCGTCCCCGCATTTGCCTGGTGTAGAAGTGGGAAACCACGTATGGCTGAGGTGGGAAATGAATCCTCCTCTTCTCAGTTTTGCCTCATGATGCTGACAAGAGAAGTATTAGGTGAGGATCGTGAACATTGTTGAAGGTCCAACAGCCTCGGCCATCTCATCAGTGACCCGGAAGAAACTGAATTATTAACAGTATAGGTCCTGCGCAGGCTACAAGTGATGACGTTGCACTAGATGCACTACCGATTATGCTATGTGACATTCATGAGCCGGTTCATTGATGATAGTTTAACTGTGAAGGGGGAAATTTTGTGTTTGAGAGACGAGAGCAGGGATGTTTGGATATAGATAATTTCAAAGGGGAGACTTACTCGTCTAAAATACGAGTGGCTTCATAAAATGATTGAATTTGAAGTGCTGTTCGATTCTTTTCATGGACTAAGTATCTCGACAAATCTGACCACCTTAATAAAATTCCGGAAGTGAATGAGAAAATAATTTATTTTTCCCTGAGGACATGGACTTTTAAACAAATCCGTCGCCTGAATAGGTACGTATATTAAGATCAAATTACTGGAGAAATACGCAGCAAAAAAGAACAAACTCTGGGTCGCTTCGTCATCTGAAACTCATCTCACATAAAAAGGTGTTTATAAACTAATAATTTTCATACCCATATTACATTAATAATGTATATACATATTGTTGGGGCTGGGACATCTTGATCAACAGCTCCGTGTACTTGTTTGTTCAATTTGCAATCTGTGATTTTGAGGTGACTGCTGTAGTGGGTGTGTTACCGTAATTATATTAGGCACGAAATGGGGCAGTGCTCTGGAACTTGAAACAAGGTAGGCTACTATCTCGGCATTTTCCACGAAGGAGTGTGGAAAACCATATCCAGGATAGCCGCTGTCAACGTCGGGGTTTGAACCTCTGAACTCCCGACTTGCTGCAGCTTCTCATCGCGGTCATAGTGAGCAATTTAACGCAAAAGACTACACAGCTAAAGCATTATGCAGTCTATATATTGCTATATTTCGTATTTTCATCCTTAGCACTTATTTTATTGTGTTTTGTGTGCTTTCGTTTTAGCTTCAGAGTTCAAAATGCTGATCTGAGGTGCGGGAGCGTAGTTAATCTCAAGTATTTATTGTTTGTTTATGAAGTATATTTCGCATTACAAACCACTGCAACATATTGTTTATACCTTTGTCTTTATAACGTGCCTATTTCCATTACTGTGATAGTGTGATTGCATTCCACGAGTGGAGAGGAGAAGCGAAATATGACTAGGTCTACTAGTGCTCGGATTTTTTAATGTAAATACATACTTTAAACGTGTTTTCTATAATTACATAAATTCCTGCTTTTCACTTATTAGCCCATAAAAAGACTTTTTTTTAAATCAGTATCATAGATCTTTCAGTTCATTGCATTTTTGTTCTGTGATACTTCAACGGGGAAGAATCTGTGAACTATGTAATCCTCATGCAGAGCGTATGTCAGCCTGCAACTGTGTTTTTCTTACCTTGTCGCCCCGTCCCACTCGCTGTGGAAGCCGGGGATTTCCTTGTCGATAGCCATACTGCACCACGTGCTAGACCTCCCCTCCCTCAGCTACCTGGAACCAGTGTGACTCACATGGTGTTCATTTCTGGCACTGTGACGTGTAAGGCAGTTCTACGATGCCTAAAGTAAAAGCAACTAAGGATTATCGTCTGCACCAGCGTGTTGCAGAATTTAAGGATAATTTTAATTCTGATGGGAGCGTTCTGTTCTGCCAACCATGTGGGAAGCAATCAAGGCTGGACAGCGATCTCAAGTACACCACACCTAGACGGCAAGAAACATAATGCCGCAGTTTCGCGCCTTCGGAAGAAGTGTTTCGCAATAATCGTCGGTCATTTGTGATGGACAACCTGAAGATGAATCTCGTTGTGTAAATTCTTCAGTAGTCAGTGAGGCATAGCATAAATTGCATTCGTGAGTACTGCATATTGTTTATATTGTCATTAATAAACTAAATTATAATTAATTATTTCTACTTTTTGTCACATATTTCAGGTATTTTTAATACATAAAAATAAATATTTTCCCGAATTTTAGCACCTAGTCTTGGAGGCTGGATTTAGACAGCTCCTTAACCCGGTCCATGAGTCAATTAAAATTGGCTACATGGATAATTCTTGCCAGGCACGTCCACGTCGTGTGGGTGGGCAACGGTACTGTAATATACCATGGAACTACTGTAACGGCTAAGTTCTGGTGAGGACCCAGTCCTATGGGGTATAACATAGGCCCCGTGCACAGGGTTACGTGCCAAGACCTCGACGGCATCTGCAGTGGAGAAGATGGACTTTGGTACAGTGAAGATGGCGGAAGAGGCGACCCAGTACTCAGGGGTTAAATATGAGTACAACCTGCTGCCTTGTAGGTGTGGTAGTGGAATACCAAAGGCTAAGGGAGACAACCCTGACAGAAAATCCTCCAATATGTTAGGCCTAGCAAGCCAATAAAGGAGTAAATAGTTATGCGCTTTCAATGTTAAAACGAGCCTCGGAAAGAAGAATACCCAAAATGGACAGCTCACACGCCTTACAGTTGACAGGAATGATGGCATCCAACCGGATGTTATGCAATGTAAGGCTGTGGGAAAAAACAGAATAAAGAAAGATAAACCCAAAATGAGAATAGGAACACTGAATGTAATGACATTAACTGGAAAATGTGAAGAACTTGTAGATCTGATGGAAAGAAGGCAACTGGATATATTGGGTCTGAGCGAAACCAAATGGAAAAGGAAAGGGAAGAAAATTTTAAGAGGAGGATATACCCTTTACTGGTGTGGTAAATGGAAAGGGTGACATAATGGAGTGGGCTTTATTCTAAGTAAGAAAGTAGATGCTGTTGCAGATATTAAATATATTAGCGACAGAATCATTCGATTAGAGGTACCATCAAACGAAAAAATCCCAACCTTAGTGCAGGTTTATGCCCCACAAACGGGGTGCAAGAATGAAGAGAAACAGAAGTTCTTGGAACAGCTTGAGAACCAATTGGATAAGGAGAACATTATGATAATAGGTGACTTAATGCTCAGGTGGGATGCAAAAGGGAGGATGTAGAAAGAGTGATTGGCCCATTTGGTTATGGAAACAGAAATCTAGAAGGGGAAGACCTGCTTGATATGTGCAGTCGAAATAGTCTTCAAATTCAAAATACCTGGTTTAAGAAGAGAGAAAGCCATAAAGTAACTAGATACAGCTGGGATGGAAGATATAGATCAATGATAGACCTTGTAATAACAGTGGGTGAAGCAGGAAAACAAGTTGTGGATGTCAAAGTCGTTCCCAGTGAAAGTCTCGACAGTGACCATAGGCTTGTTCTAGTTAGTATAACTGGTGTTAAACTGATTAATTATAAGATGGAAAAGAAACAAAAGATCAAGATCTGGGAGCTGGAGAAATCTGATAAACGTGCGGAATTTCAGAGAAGAATTTTAGGAAAAGTTCCAAAAACTGATACCAAAAGAGCAGAGGAAGAGTGGCAAAATTTTCGAAATGTCTTAGTTGAAGAAGCTAGAGAATTATGAGGCGAAACAAGGAGTAAAGTTCGACATAAAGAGACTGCCTGGTGGAATAAGGAAGTCAAGACAATAATTCAATTAAGGAACAAAGTAAAGAGAAAATTAGAAGTGGAGAGACAAAAGAATGACAGAAATGAGGATAAAATCAGATCACTTGCTCAAGAATATCGAGAGCACAAATTAAGAGTTAAACGCATAATTAATGAAGAGAAGGATAAGATTTGGGATGAATTTGCGAAGAAACTGGAGGAAGATACACAAGGTAATAAGAAATTACTATATAAAACTGTTATTTATTTATTCGTGTCAGAAGCAAACAAAATACTGGATTACACTAAAATTACATACATATTTACAAAAAGTAAACCATACAACACACAATGTCTTTTCAAACCACGGTCAACCAAAAATGTGCAACCTGTATAGCATTGGAAGTTGCTAGTAAAAGATCTTCTGCTGTACAAGTGGCAGGGCACAGCGGACAATTCAGTAGATGCTCCATGGTATGGGGCATACCGCAGTCGCAGTTGGTGGAGTCGACGGGGAAGTGCCATTTCTGCAAGTTATCCTTAGATCTTCCAACAGCAGAACGGAGACGATTAAGTGCCCTCCACACGATCCATTTCTGATCATGTCCAGGTGGGAGGCTTTCCGAAGGGTGATCCCATAGAGAGTTATTCCCAAGCCGAGAAGTCCACAATTGTTTTCTAGCTGTAGCTGGTGTAGTTAGCAAGACTGCAGTGGTGTTGAGGAAACTTCTCCTGGACTTCAACCTACGGGTGGCTGGTACATAACCGTACAACGGATGGGAAAACTGATTAACCTGTCTAGCTCTCTCTTCATTGGCTGCTACCTCACGACGTATATCCGGTGGTGCTATCCCTGCAAGCTGGTAAAGTTTTGCAAGAGGTGTAGGCTTCAAACAACCTGTAATAAGCCTACATGTTTCATTAAGCGCCTTGTTAACATTATTTGCATGAGTGGATTTGTACCACACTGGACATGCATATTCTTCAACACTGTAACATGTTGCAAGCGCTGTCGTTCTCAAGGTTGATGGTTGAGAGCCCCAGGTGCTACCAGTGATCTTACGTAGGATGTTATTCCTAGCTTCCACCTTTAGTCTGGTATTCCGGCAATGCTGTTTGTAGGTCAGAGTACGATCGAGGGTAACTCCCAGATATTTTGGATGAGGAGTGTTAACTAAGCGTGTTCCTTGCCAAGAGACGTTAAGTTCACGACGAGCCTGCTTGTGCTTCAGATGAAATGCACACAACTGAGTTTTTGATGGATTTGGACGAAGTTGATTATCATAGTAATAGACATCCAACTCAGTCAATGCTTGTGTTAAATGAGCTTCAACATCTTCGAAGGATTTCCCCTGACAAGCTAATGCTAGATCGTCGGCATAAAGAAAACTTCTAGTGTTCCTTGGAAGTGGTTGGTCGTTAGTGTAGACGTTAAACAACATTGGTGATAGAACACTACCTTGAGGTAAGCCATTTCTTTGACGTCTCCATCGACTGCGCTGTCCTTGGAATTCCACATAAAATCTCCTGTTTTGAAGGAAACTTTCAATAAGTTTTGTGAAACTATAATCCTTCGTGATTCCATAAATCTTCTGTAACAAAGCACGATGATTGACAGTGTCATAGGCAGCGGTCAAATCGATAAAAGCTACTCCCGTGATATTCCGTGTTTCAAAGCCATCCTCAATGAATTGAGTGAGGTTAAGGATCTGGGATGTACAACTTTTCCCTGGTCTGAAGCCTGCTTGTTGTTGTATGAGAGCAGGCTCTACGACATGAACTAGGCGGTTCAGTAACATTCGTTCAAAGATTTTAAGCAGGTGACACAACAAGGATATTGGCCTGTAGTTTTGAGGTTCAGTTGACATTTTACCAGGTTTCAGAATCGGTATGACTCGTGATTTCCTCCAGGTTTTTGGGAAATTGCAGGATTTCAAACAGTTGTTGAAGAAAGCTAGGACCCATTCTCTTGCTCGTTCCCCAAAGTGTTTGATCTGCTCTAATCTGATATCATCTACTCCTGCTGCCTTGCCGATCTTACAACTATCAATGGCTGCCGTCAGTTCTGCCATGCAAAAAGGTTGCATAAGTTGACTAGTCTCGAGTTCTTCTGACCGAGCAATTTTATGATCTGACCTGCGTAATGGATGGTCAGATTTACCATTTTCCACGAGCTGACGAGCAATCTGATTAGCTGTTATATTTTTGTGTCCCTCTTTTGTTGTTGGATCACAACTCAGGTACTTAAGGAGTCTCCAGGCTTTCTGACTACTCTTACTTAGATCCGTCTCCTCCATCAATTGGCACCATGCATCGTTCCTGTTCTTGGAAATCGCTGTTAAAAGATCTTCCCCAGCTTGAAGGGTATCGTTACCAAATGGGTCATTATCAAAGAGGTCAAGATAGTTTTTCAAAAGTTCCTCAGTTTCCGAAGTCAGACCTTTTATATATTGTGCTCTGCAGCCTCGGGGAATTGAAACACGGGAACAATACTTCACGATATTTACAAAGTCGTCATATAATTCAGGAACTGGCTCAATATTTAGAATATTCTCATCTAGAGAAATGGTAAATTTCTCCCAATCAGCCTTCTTAAAATTGTATCTACGTCGGAAAGGAACTGACTGTGGTCGAATGGCAGCATAAATCTGGCATATAATAGGCCGGTGTTGCGTGTGAGGAATAGCTTGACCCACTGATTTTATTGATAAATGAGATATGTTTTCACTCACAAATATCATATCGGGATTATATCCACGCCTCCATCTTGCACTGTTGAAAGATGCTGGAAGTTTGTTATCATGCAATAAGTTGAGATCATATGAGTCTGCCCATTCAGCCACGGCCTCACCACTTTCATCGGTAGTTGAGTAACCCCATATTGTGTTACGGCTGTTGAAATCACCAACAACAAACTTCACAGATTGATGCTGGAAGTTGCTGGGTTCTACAAATTTAAATACAGTACCTGGGGGCTTATAAACTGATGTTACAGAACAGTTGCTAAGCTCTACTGTAAGAATTTCGGTGTCATCTACAATGGAAATTCCTGTGGAGACGATCTGAATATTAGGTTTGGCAAAGATAATGCTGCCATAATGTCGATGAGGATGTTCAACTATTAGGCTCATACCCTTGATTTTTGGACGGTGGAGAGTCAAGTCTCGGTGGGTTTCCTGAATACATAGTAAATCACATTTCTGATCATGGCATATCTGGCTTAATAACTCTTCCTTGGTGGATGAAAGACCTTCAATATTGACAGAGATGATTGTCAGTTTTGGCGCTGAAAAGGGCCGGTTTATAATTTTCACCATTCTTTGATTTGCTTCTGGATTGCTGACGTTCAGTTCGGTAATGGAAATATAATTCCAACTACCTTAGCAGGGGCACCACGGGCAGGAATCAGCTTCACCCCCTATAAAACTGTGAAAAACAATAAAAGACAACAGGAATCAGTTACAGCTTTGGAAGGAAATAATGGAGAAGTGATAAGAAGCATAAATGAAATCAGGAAATTAATGGGACAGTATTTTGATCAACTGTTAAATGATGCATCTAATAATGACAGTGGGGACACGAACATCAATTTAAGGGCCAAATAAGAAAACCACCAAGAACCACCCCCAACCTGGTCTGAAGTGGAAGAAGCTTTGAAAGCTATGATCAAAGGGAAATCCACTGGAGTTGATGAAGTAAGTTCAGACATGATAAAAGCAGCAGGAATTAATGGGATACATTGGTTGTACAGAGTATTACATGCTA
The DNA here is from genome assembly GCA_946902985.2 of Meconema thalassinum. Taxonomy (NCBI): domain Eukaryota; kingdom Metazoa; phylum Arthropoda; class Insecta; order Orthoptera; family Tettigoniidae; genus Meconema; species Meconema thalassinum. The sequence goes on from OX336394.1 coordinate 298,319,775, forward strand.
TATGGAAGGACAATAAGATCCCTGATGACTGGTCTAAAGGTGTAATAGTGCCATTGTTTAAAAAAGGAAACCGGAAAAAGTGTGAGAACTATCGTGGAATTACTTTGTTATCCCAAGATCTAAAGATCTTGGAAAAAATAATTGCGAAAAGACTATGCAGACACTTAGAAAAGGCCTTAGAAGAAGAACAACATGGCTTTAGACCAGGAAGGAGTACTATTGACTTGATCTTTGCTGCAAGAATGCTTATTGAGAAACATCTTGAAAAAGGGAAAGAATTAGTAATGGTATTTCTAGATATAGAAAAAGCTTATGATAGCATTGCAAGATCAAAAATTTGGGAATGTTTAGAAAGGCACAATGTCCCAAAAGGCTTGATAAACAAGATCAAAATGCTGTATGAGAACACAAGGGCATGTGTAAGAATAGGTAATGGGGAAAGTAGATGGTTCACAACAAAACAAGGAGTCCAACATGGAAGTTCACTGTCTCCATTACTATTCATCACATTGATGGACATAATCCTGAAGAGAATAAAAGAAGAACAGGGTAATGAAACAAATGCCCTTGTCTTTGCAGATGACGTCATGATTTGGGGAGAAAGTGCCAGAGAGGTACAAGAAAAACTGGATTCATGGGACAAGCTGTTCAAGGAGTATGGATTGAAAATAAGCCCAAGTAAGACAGTAGTGGTGACAACAGGACTGTCTAATGCAACCATTTACCTGAATAATCAGCCTCTACAAATTGTTGATCAATTTAAATATCTTGGTAGCACAGTGTGTAAGGATAACAACAACAACACTGAAGTAACAAATAAAACTAGTAATGCAGCCTCCTTCTATGCACAAATTAGAACACTACTGTGGGATAATAAAGTGCCCAGGAAGTGTAAACATATACTGTTTAAGACATACTACATCCCAATTCTAACTTGCACCCTGTCCAGAAGAGAAGAAAGTAGGATTCAGGCATCCGAAATGAAGTTTATAAGAACAATGCTTCAAAGGACAAGGAGAGACAAAGTAAGGAACGAAACAAACAGGACAGAGGCTGGCATAGATATCAGTGCTACAAAATATTTGCAGAAGCAACGATTAGGATGGTATGGGCATCTTCAAAGAATGGGAGATGAGAGAACACCAAAAGCTTATTTCAACAAGATTATCCCAGGAAAAAGACCAGTAGGAAGACCAAAGAAGAAATGGTTGGACCAAATCAAGGATGATCTTGAAGACAAAGGGCTAGACTGGAGAAGGACCCATGAAGACCAACTATTCATGGACAGGAAAAGGTGGCGAGGGCTCGTTAACAGCACCCGGGCGACTGGAGCTTGAATTTGATGATGATGATGATTTAGCACCTAAAATTCCGAGCCCTAATGACTACCGTAATAACTAGGGCTAGGATTTTTAGGTGCTAAAAATCGGGAAAATATTTTTTTTATGTATTAAAAATACCTGAAATATGTGACAAAAAGTAAAAGTATTTAATTATAATTTAGTTTATTAATGTGAATATAAACAATATGCAGTACTCACGAATGCAATTTATTATATGCCTCACTGACTACTGAAGCATTACAATACACAACGAGACACATTTTCAGGTTGTCCATCACAAATGACCGACGATTGTCGCGAAACGCTCATTCTGAAGTCGCGAAAAGCGGCAATATGTTTCTTGCCCTTGAGGTGTTGTGTAACTTAAGATCGCTCTTCAGCCTTGATTGCTTTCCAACATGGTTGGTAGAACAGAACGCCCCCATCAGAAGTATAATTATCTTTATGTTCGACCCTAACAATTATATGTCTGAAAACTGTATCATAATGATGGTCATTATACTGTAACACTATTTTTCATAATGAAACAGTTTCTCCCACCAATCACAGCTCAAGAAACAGTTTTTAACCAGATAAGGATACCTTCGCGCATGCGCACAAAATCCAACATGTCTATATAAATTACCGAAAGTGCACCGTCCATATGTTCTCGTAAATAAACTGGTGAATATGAGACACTGTACCTTAATTTCCTTAAATCCAATTTCTACACAGCGGGTTGTTTTCAAACGATTTCGGTGACATTTTTACTGAATACTGATGCTCAATCTGCACATATGGCATTGAAGCTCACAGAGCGCATGCGTCGGTCGGTCAGTGAGCTTGGACATCAGAGATATCCTACCCTGCGCAGCACCCGATCACAAAATTCTAGTGACAATCTCAACAGATATTTATGAATATTTATGTTAAAACATATAATAAAGTTATAATTATCGTCGAACATAAACAGTCGTATGCAACTCGCCTATAATGGTAATTAAGACACTCGTATGGAAATTATAAAACTCGCATACGCTCGTTTTATACAAATACTCGTGTCTTAATTATAGCCATTATAGGCTCGTTGCATAATGTACTATTAAATTCTGCAATTGTGTTTACACCTAGAACTGCCTTACATTTCACAGTGCCAGAAATGAACTGCATGTGAGTGACGCTGGTTCCAGGTAGCTGGAGGGGGGATTGTCAAGCGCGTGGTGCAATATGGCTATGGAGATGGAAATCTCCGGTTTCCACAGTGAGGGGCACGGGGCGACAAGTTAAGAAAACACGGCTGCAAGCTGGCATACGCTCTGCATGATGATTAGATAGCTCTCAAGTGCTTCCCTGTTGAAGTAACGCAGAACAAAAATGCAATAAACTGAAAGATCTAACATACTGATCTTTAAAAATGTTAATATTATGTATTTTTATGTTCTAATAAGTGAAAAGCAGAAATTTAAGTATTTCCAGAAAAAAAACTTAAAATATGTATTTAAATAAAAATATATTTATTTACCTAAAAATCCGAGCCCTAGTAATAATAATAAGAATGCATTGCACTCGTAAATATAATCTGGCATGCGCCTGGCAACAACGAGTTGCATCACAGCGTAGCAGCCAATGGCAGCGAGAGGCACCGATGCGGCCTGCCTTATCGTCTACTTTTATTACCTTGCATAAAGAGCAGGCACGCACCGCTACCATTACGTTATATTATTTCCTCTTTCTACAGTATATAGAAGGTCGAGTATCCGCGTGACTCACTGGTTAAACGCCCTTTAATCAGATCAGGAGTGATAGGAAGCAGAAAGCAATCATCGTTTTATAATTAGCATATTTGCGGCACCGTATATAAATAACTGCCGAGATGGACGAGGAGAGGAAAATTCTAATATTTGAAGATGAGACAGAGGACTTCCCTCAAGATGATGATGGTATATGTAAGAGAGGGACGATTTGGTGCTGTTACTACTGTATTCGCTGTAAGCAGTGCTGTGTAGTGAACCCGCTGAGCTAAGGTTCATGTGATATTTTTCATGACACCACATTTATGATGGGATATACTACCTTTGAACACACCCAGAAAGCTACGAGGAGCTGAGAGCTTATAATATTCTCTTTGAAGTAGCGGAGAATCGCACTTTTGACTTTGGTGAAGTCTGCTAATTATTTATCTGAGGTCTTATTAATCAATCTTTCTACGAGACTCAGAATATTCCATTTCGTCATTCAGTATTATTGAAACATTTTGGAGAATGTTTTTTCACTTTAAGGTAAGGTAATATCATTGCAGATACGCAAATAGGAATGTAAGTAGTCGCTCAACGACTTAGTTTTGATGACTTGCTTCCACGAGGAACGCAGTTCCTTGCACTACGTCTGGAGACTCCGCCCTGTGTAGGCGTGTTATTATATCCGTCGCATTAGACGTGGCAAACAGTCCGCTTTTCAGCGTGGAAATCATTATCGAGTGCCATCGAGCACAATTGAACTACGAATCACTGTTGTTGATGTGCAGTGATCAACACGAATTGTGTAGTGAATTATTTGGCAAGTATTGTGAAATTTACGACATTACTGTAGCACCACATTTTTACACCCACGTGTTTGTGGAGGGCCGAGAGCCTGGTGCGAAAATATACAGGTAAATGTGAGATTATTACTTTAAACAAGTGTGATTATAAAAGTACATTATATGCAAATTGCAACGGTGAATTTATCCGTAATAAAACGACGCCCATTTCACGGATGCCACGTGATAGAAAAAGTAGCGTCTGTACACGTGTGGAACCGCAGAACAGTGCATGGCCATTTATCATTTACATCTGCAAAGTGTAGAGGCTGTGTTACCAGTTATATTTAAAGCCTGTGATATCTGCGACGAATACTGTAATTTTCAAGTGATAATAATGAACTACTACAAGTCTTATTCTACAGCCCACGTGGTCAACTTTTTCAACACCATGTTCGAGGCCGAGACCATGGGCTAATACCATTATGGTATGAGGGAGATGTCTCGGATGGGACCAGCTTGATTGTGGAACTTCTAGAACATCGAATGAGAAGGAAGGAACCGAGGATGCCTTTCCTAGGCATGTCCAGTCCATTCACAAGGTCAACTACAGGGACAGACCGAACCCTGGTCTTTGGGAGAACCAAGAGGGAAGTTCTGATGAGGACGATGCCAATCCTGGAAGCCAGAGGTGCTTTTGTTCAACCCTTGTCGTTAGACAGAGAGCTAAGTGTGGGCTCCTTCATATCGTGAGTTTTGTACACCCTTCCTTGTTCTAGTTTCTGGTGGTATAGTTATATTAGTGTAGTTAGTGAACCAACCGAACTTAGTGACAGCCATTTCATAGGTAGGGAATGTAGATGTCATTTATTTGCAGTGATTGTGAGTCACCCTTGGGTCTGACATTTTGGTCAACCCTGGTGCAGCTTGACGGACGTCGTAGAACGTCAATTTCTGTCTATTGCTAAACGTGACTGTAGTCATTTTGAGGCTACTTTGTTTAACCCTATCTGGGGTGATTTTTCAAGTCTTTGCAGACTTTAGTTATGGCAATCTGATGCCATGGTTATATTTCTTTAACTGCATTTTTTGCAGCCAGTCTATGTTACACCCCTGACTTCGTTAGAGTAGTCGTATCATTTGGGTAATCGACTGTAATTACCAGTTTTGTAACTGCATTATATTTCATTAGAGATGAGCTCAGAAGCCATCCAGGTCAAGTGTAGACCTTATAAGTAATAGGGAGGTTTCGTTGTTGTCTAGCATCGAACCCAGTTCCCAACGTATCATTAAGCAGATCCAGCAGAGAGTGGTATTTGCGCCACAATTATTATTTGGTTAGTGTCATGTGTGATGACACGTGTTTATTTGATGTTTGATACAAGTCAGAAATAGAGTATTTTATCTTTGAGAGCAGAGAGCTCCAGCAATGAGTGACATTGCTACCTTTTTAACGTCTTTGTTGTGAAATACAGAGTTATATGATTGTATTCAGATTTATAGCGTGCTTTTTATGCACTTATTCTTCGAGGTTTATAACCTATGGTAAAGGTATTATTATGAGGCCAGTTGTACAGTTATTATCTTGCTTAAATTGCCGGCCTAGTTAGTGTGTTGTGTCATACAGCGCAGGAATCTTGTAGCCTGCGGCGACACGAACAGGTTTTGTGAATTCTACTCAGCGCCCGTGTGAGAGCGCATGCTTCTAAGTGAGACAGACTGATGTTAACATAGGACAGAATTCTTTTAGCATTCACTTTCCCTTTCATTGCAGTTATAGCTTATGGAACCCAGTGTCCATTCTTGTATCTGATCATATGTTCTGTAGATTGTCATTTGTTAGTTAAACGCTGTTGCGTGTACCGTTGTTTTGACGAGTACAGTTATGTCAGGTTTCTATAGTACGTTGTAGGCTAGTCCCGCTAGGGGGGTTTTTCATGTATGATGGTATTGTGTGTACCATGTCCGGGATTATTCCCGTGGACCAGATATTTAGGGAGGGTAACTGATTGTGTCCAGGCCCATCCCAGAGTTATTGAACGCGAGCTGTGCGCCGCTGGTAACTTGTGTTATTGTGTGTCCGAGTTGTTATTGCTCGTTGATTGTATTCCGACTTTTGAGTCGAGGCTTTTTGGCAGAGATGATCTCAGGCAGACGCTCCGTGCCCAGGCTTGTCAGTATTATTCGCCATAAACCAACGATAACCTAAACCGACATCTTAATAATAAAACGCATAATTTTGGTAAACAAAAGCTAACTAACGAATTCTTTCTATTTAACCTTGTTCATTTGCATTTGGAACCTGCTGACATAGCCGTGCTAATGAAGGTATTTCCTGGAGGAAATGACTTGAGGACAGCTGACACTCTTTTTGTTGCGACTGAAGCTTGCTCGAACCTTGAGTTCGTAGCTGGTGGAGCGCAGGCCATACGATGTTAGACGTAGTATTTACTACGCAGTCGTCACCGTAATTACACACAGTAGATGACTATGGCTTACAAACAGTAAACCAAGGTGTAGGCAGGCATTTGAATAAAACTGTGGTCTATTATTTATTTACTTAATGATGTAGAAGTGTATGAATCCTCTATGTTACCCTTTTGTGTGCTGATTAGCACTTAGTTCCTAAGAATGACTTAGATGTTTTTTATATGGCTGGTCACTTAGCTTTGCATGTACCTGTTTGATATTACGGACGTCACCGCCGTAAATTTTGTCATTAATTGATAGGACTTAGCTTGATGAATTAACGTTAAATGTAAATGTGGAGATGGTATCATCCTAGCTTAGATTTGTTTTGCTACCCTGTTAAATGTAAATTCTGATATTAGCTTGATCTTGTAACTTGACCTAGGGATTTGGGTCGTACCATTTTCCTAGCGTTGCTGTTGTTGCTTTATTATTGTGAGTCAGATCTTTCGCGAGGGTTTACTGTAACTTCTCAGGTAGGGACCTGCTCTTTATTTTTGATTATTTATTAGCTTGCGGATTAGCCGATAGAAACCCTCCGAACTAGGCTAGGGGTTTGTAAAATTTACAATAAATTTTCACGGTGTTTTACATAAGTCTGGATGTTTCTTTTTCAGTCTACTTTTTAAGGTGAACCTTTCCTTAGGCAGTCTATGACCTTCGTCACCATGTACCACGATCCCCGTGGACTACAGTTTCTCGTGCCGCTTTGGCCTATTTGGAAGTTCACCTGATCCTCCCGGCAGTTAGGTCCGGCGGATGAGATGTTAGGGAAGTCATTGCGGTTGTTGGCTATCCTGGCAGCTCCTCTGACGGGCTCAGTAGTTTACCGTAAAAATTATTATAAGGACTGCTGCTTGCCAATATACGACACATGTAGAGCAGTGATCACGCTACCGTGTTATTTATGTGAATGGTGTAATACCAATTCATGTTCCAAGATATTGTGTCTCCCGTTCAAATTCATTGCCTGGTGCATGTGCGCACCTTTTCGCTGTATACGTTATATTAACAAAACTTGGCGTCAAGGAGAAAGACTAGCTAAGGACTTAGAATTGAGGCGAAAGACGGCAAGGCTCATTGAAGAGGGCGAGGTCCCTGTTATATCCACGAGAGGAATGACGAGTGTGATGTGTCAAGTGCCAGTGTTTTACAATGCGGTACGGTACGTCAGCAACGAAGTGGAGACCCGTGAAGACCGTGAATATGATCATATGATGTGCTTCCCTTTAAAGCTGTTTTTCATATCAGAAAACATCATCATATGATACACAACTTAATCAAATATTTTTCAGGGTTCTCAAATTAGTAAAATGCCATCACCTGATGAGCTTCATAAATCAGTGATTGTCAAGACTACCTAATAATTAAATGGCCGCCATAGTGATGCGACTTTCAGTGTATAACATTCCATCGTGTTACACGCAACGCGTTTTTTCAGTGCTACCAAAACATAGATATCATCACGTGATGTGATGGTGTTATTTTCAGAGCTTAGCAGTAAAATAACCTATTTTCAGTGCCTCCAGACTACAAACAAAATACTAATAAAACAAAATTGTGCCTTTCATAGTGAGGTGGCATTTAAGTAGTAAATTTTGGAATAACGTGGCAGTTAAGTGGTAAATAAAGGAATACAAGCTTAGCAGAGATTGGAATTTAGGACGCAGTTAAGTGGTAAATAAGGTGGTAGCAACATGGAGGGAGGAATCAAAAGGAGTTACCCAGAGCTCGTTTGAGTGAATGAGTGAAGCCAAGCACCAAGCCCTAAGTGGGCGTAAATCGGTGTAACGTGTATGCGGCTGATTCTGGCCTATTTTCATTTATGAAAATATAGGCTTATGAGATCACCTTTTGTCCGCGTGTGTGTGTGTGTGTGTGTGTGTGTGTGTGTGTGTGTCCTAGTAAAATCTAAACGGCTTTAGCGATTTCAATGAAAATCGGTAAGGACATATAATCCGACCCCGACCGTTCCCTTCAAATGTTATTCCGTCCCACTAATCCAACATGGCGGCTGTGCGAAATACTTCACCGTCATTCTACAACTCCTAAACTACCGGTACTACTGATATCACCCTGAAATTGTGTACGGTGATAAAAGGCACTAATAAAAGTGCATCAAAGTGGCTTTCAAAATCCTGTTAAGTACAAAACGAACATGGCGGCCAAGCGAAATTGAAACATTTAAATAGACTTTTCTCGTGATTTAACCATCCGAGCGCAGTGAAACATGATACAGCAAATATTTATACACATTGTAATGCACTTAAATCTAATTTAGTTCAATTGTTTACGTAACTTCAAGATGGCGGCTGTGCGAAATTTTAAATGTACTGTAAGTTTTTATTTCTAGTGTCTTAATCATACGATCGAAGTCAACGTTTAAATAATGAACATACGCAATAATCGTCATCTAGTAGTACATAACTCTATGGCCTATATAATTATATAAAATCCAACATTGCGACTATCCGAAATATTTAGACGGTTCTCAATATCTACTAATCTATGACAGCAATCAAACTGAAATTTTGTATGTTGATAAAGGCTATTAACAGAAGTTCACCTATGGGACTTTCAATAACCTGGTGAGCGCAAATCCAACATGGCGGCGACCCGAAATTTAAATATTGAAATGGACGTTTCTCGCGATTTAACTATCCGATCGCAGTGAAACTTGGTACGGTAAATGTTTATACAATCTTCAATCCACTGACATCTAATTTATTTAATTTGTTTTCATAAACACAAGAAGGCAGCTGTGCGTAATTTTAAAATCTCTTATTTTTTATTGTGTCCTAATAATGCGACTGAAGTTTGAATAACACACCTAGGAAATAATCTTCATGCAATAGTACGTAACTCTATGGTCTACATATATAAAAATGCAACATGGCGACCATCCAAAATATTTACATTAGATGGTTCTCAATATCTACGAATCTATTGCAATCAAAATGAAATGTTATAAGTTGATAGAGGCAATTAACATAAGTAGGATACATAAAAATAGGCTATTTAGTTCTTCACGGACCTACTTGTTAACCCTTGGTAACGATCAAGCTGACAATAATTGAATGTGTCCCAACCATAACGTTGCAAGCGACAATTTTCTTCCCAGGAAATGCCACTAGACGTTTTATCCACTTTTCCCGTCATCTAGTGGCATTAAGTGAGGAAACAATTGTCGCTTGCATCGTTATGGAGGGGACACATTCAATTGGTGTATTATTGGGCATCGACAAACACTTCTGTTATTTGTTTGATATTTACTAGGCATTCAAATATTCTTCAAAAGTATCTGTTCGGATCGCTATAAAATGCTATAATAATAGTGTTGTACCCCTAGGGTACGCTATACCATCCCTTAAGGAAAATACACAAATTCATAAAACTACAGACTTCTGATATAAGATTCTAATAAAATACCACCTACAAAATTACACGAAGAACACAAGTAGCACATTCAGGAAGTCAGGTAGGCTCGTACCAAAGGTAACGACCTGGGATAGGTGCACGACACGGGAGGAATGTAGGAATCCGCCGACCGTGCACACCAAAGCTATAAGAGCCCCCCAAAGGTCAAGGGCCGGGATCACTAATTACTCAGTCCTCTCAGTGCAACGACGTGCCGTACCGCTGCTGTCTTCAGGTCGGGTAAGTGTCTTAGCGATCCACACTCTAACCACTACACTACACACTCCCTTCCCCATGTGCTTGAACTGTATTTTATTTATTATTATCCACTAGTCTGAACTGCTAGCTCTTTTAGTGCATCTCTCAATAGAGATACCCATTAAAACTCTAATTAACAGAAGCCACTGGTCTTACTCATTTATTTATTTAGTCAGTAGGTTCCTACCCTAATAGATTCCACTTAGATAGGACTTAGAAATAGCTTTAGTGTTTATTTGCTTAATCACTACTCTTGATCAGCAAGTGTCCTTGATACGTGCCGACCACAGCTAACTCGCTACTTGCTCGCGTGCTTATAGCTCTCTGCAGACCACGTGGCGCCGGCCTCGCGCTTTGGCTTACAATTTAATAGCTCTTACCTACTACCCCTTTACCTAGAACTACCCCGTCAAACAGCACATTGGGGAGTTCTCCTGGCTGATCACCTAATCGATCTCCTTTCATAAAACACTCCCTACCTCTTACAAATTCGCCAAGCTACAACCCCAATTTAGATTAATTTCATCCCCTAGATTTAGTATTTGTACTGGCATCCCTCACAGATACCATACAAGTGGTGGAGGCAAGGGTACCGCGGCGTTGATTTAAAACAACGTCTAAGGGGGTTCAAACAACGAACTTCCGCGGAAAAGATCCCTAAACCTCGTGTTAAGCCAAGCAAACGCCACCCAAAATTGGGAAAATTTTTGAGACATAGAATTAGATAAAATCTTTATACCCAACCCAAGCCCGCCCCGCTAGGAAATAAATTTTAAACGCCACCCTTACCTAACGATATATAATTTATAGCCTTATGAATACGCCCTTACAGAAGGACATACAGCAAAGACCCATGCTCAAATTTAAAAAGACTAGTAAGGTCCACCGTGTGTTTAGAGATACAGCACACACCCTAGCCGCTGCTACCAGACCCCTACGCCCTAAAATCCTAGTTAGGAACCCTGACCTTATAACAGAAAATAACGTAGGCCAATTACTTGAGGAACTTGAGGACGCAGTTATACATATTTCACAAACTCTTCGTAATTGTCTACTTAATGACGAAATGATAGTCATCATTTTAACAAAATTAAATCAGCATTTCCATAACAGCCACAAGGCTCATTAAGGACCACAAATCCTTGCAGAGATCCCCTCTACTTTACATATACACAATAGAGCAACAAGTAACAGTACAATCGTCGGTTGGCCAAAATAATTTCCATAAATTTCCTTTTGAGGCAACGTGATACGACATGGCACGTACAAATGTATGTCCATCAGTCACACAATAACGCCATGGCCCATAGATGTCCTACAGTAGACCTCAGGCGTTCCATAAGACCAAAGCAGGTGTATGCCTACCTTCCTAGGTCAAAACACTGAAGGATAGATATCAGCCATGAGTGTATACATGTAAATATATTCGGCAATAAATACGTTACATGGTCCATAGCTATTCTACGTTATCTCAGGCGTTCCATAAGTCAAGAGCAGGTGTTTGCCTACCCTCCGGGGATAACGATAAGGAATAAGTATCGAGCATAAACATATTAATGCCGCATTTTATAGATAATATTTAGTAAAGGCCCGAGAATTCTCTTTAACACATAACAAGTAAATATACTTGATTATACAAACAAGAACATACAGAATACGGAATACACTATCCTTAGACAAATACATCCGGTCAGGAAAATAATGCGTAATTTTCAATGCTATATAGCAGAACACCCGATAAAGGTAGCCCATTATATTCCCCCACGAGCAATCTACCGTGCGGAACGCAATCTTAGATGTCCATACACATGTTGCTACACCCCGCCATATTTTTTTCATTTTCCTGGAGTAGAAAGTGAAAACCACTGACACACTTTTCTCCACATTATTACAGAGAATTTTTATACCCATAGGAATGCGACATATGATTCCAAACATGTAAAAACACAATCCAGAATACTACATATATTTTCCTGGAGGAGACAGTGAAAACCACTGACACACTTTTCTCCACATTATTCTAGAGAATTTTTATACCCATAGGTGCGACCTATGATTACGAACATACGAAATACACTCCAGAATACCACCTGTATACTAGATAGTAAACACATTATTAATATAAATACTAATACTAATATAAATCGCACTTATCACATCTCGGCACGATATAATGACAAAATAGTCCCATTAAGATTTAGCCAAAGGAGGACATATATAGATTCCCAAAATACAGATGCGTAGCTAATGACCTTTGCCCAGGGTGTACAACACGCCAGGTATACAGTCCAAACCGTGGGTAAACAATACATTAAACGCGTAACACGTGAGCTTGACAGTTCCTTCGCGGAGCGATAACAAAGCCTTAATGGTACCAACCCACTCTTGTCGCTCGCATCCAATCAGAGTACGAACATGATAAACACGACTTGCTCCAGTCGGACAGCCAATTACAGGATACAGGTCTCGCCTCACAATGACGACAGGTGATATCTCACATACACAAGCGTTATCTACGAACACGCCTCCCACGAGATAGATAACTTGCAAACGGCCATAATGCATTTAAGTCGCGTAGAGCGCGCCAAATTTAAACGGCACTAGATGACAGACAGGTAGTTATTACAATATAATTCAAACAATAGGGTAACCAAATGATTTTATTTTAGTTTACCCCTATCCTCCCTCAACCCTTTACGCCGGGATAACATATTTAACGGTCAGAAACCAATGTTCTCAGGGATATTAACACCGCGCCGCGCTTTACAATAAATACGCCACATTATATATACTAGCGAACTTTTGATACATTTTTGCCCTCAGATACACTATTATCTAAACACGCCAGCAAATATAGAACAATATGAACATATACCCGTCACCAAATAGGTAGATAAATCCACTTTCACATTAGGAGGTTTTAATTTATTTTATTTTGGAATACGGCGATATTATTTAAAACATTATCTTTCAGAGTTAGACCAATAGAGTTGTTCCAGGTGACAGCATGTCCATACAACCACCATACATTATCCCCCTTTTGAAACCCATAATTAAAAATCCACACTTAGGGATATTTATGGACATAGTTTACTAGATAGATGGCATTTATATATACCATTATTCCAATTCAGAGGATGGCAATAAATACTTACGTACCCCCCCCCCCCCCCCATTTTCATAGGGTGATTAGCGTGTTATATTTTTTGCAGCGATCAACCCCATCAGAGGAGGGAATTACGTCACATATAATGCGCTGCAGTATAGCCTGGTTTAAGATACCTATATATAGGATCTCTAATAAAAACCCATAGACAATATCAATAGATGTAATCTATAGCCGATGGCTCTAGATAATATATCTAGACAGCACACCTAGATACAATTTATACACGGCATCTATAGACAGTAAATATAGACGGAGTTTATAGCAAATATCTATCAGCAATAGCACTAGATAGTATACCTAGATAATACCACTAGACAATACCTCTAGTTAAGGAACCCTACTATATATAATAATAATAGATGACCAGGTTTTTTAAGATAGACTTTATAGACTATAAGTCTAATAAATATCATACGAGAGTAAAAAGCAGTCACATATTATTATGGCGATAGGTGCCATATATTACCCATATTATGTCCATGCCACAGAGCACATTTACCTCCCATGATACACATTAAACAATATACAAATAACACAGATACACTTCTTCCCCTCTCCATGCGAGGCACTATGGTTATTATGCAAATACCAGGGTGTATACCATGCCTTATCGCTCATGGTTGGATGTTAATGAACACTCGGAACCTTAAAGCTAACAGCTAGCGTTCCAGGCATCACCCTCTAACACAAGTGCATGCTATGACATTTTTTTTCACCAATGTTTTTGCCCTGCATGTTAACTAAAAGCATAAATGCTCACCCATATCCTTCAGTACGGTAACTAACAACCAAGACTGAATAACCAGATCCTACACAATAAAATCCTCACCTACACCGGTCGAGAGTTCCTACCCATTAACGTATCCATAAATCCCCGTAGGACCAAGATTCCATGAACCTTTATTACCATCCCGTTACCAGTAATTAACAACTTTTTAACATACATACAATTACCCAATAACATGGGAATACCAGTCCACATCCCTCACTTACCTACTAACATGTGAGAAGGAAATATACGCAGCAGATATTGGCTGGAAATCCGATTAACCAGGCGCAATGATAAATACACCGTGCCACCACGATTGTCCCCCCCCCCCCCCGTATAACTACAACACCATAAAACAACATTAAAACGCTAGACACTTATTCTTCATGGTTTACGCACGGCGATGCGCTTGGAAGGATGTGAAATATGTTTTCCAGTTGAAAATATATATTGAAAAATATTTTCCAGGCGAAAATATATATTAAGGTGTCAATAAATTGTACCCTTGACATGACATGACAAGACGTCGACGATGACGATCGACGAGAGGTTATAATGGTGACACGCTAGGGAGGGCAAGCGCCTGTGTTGGGAGGAAGTACCTAGCCTGTCTCCTCTCAAGGCAGGGTCCGTTATACCGTTTTTTTTTTTGCCCTGCGTCGTCTAAACTATACCTGCGGACGGAGGAATAATACTTTCTCCTTCCCAAGACGACCCCTAGGACTAAACACTAGTCAATAAATAGAATTAAGTAGATGCTCTAGAGTAGGAGCAAACGCCTGCAGCGGCAGGTACATAGGAGTAAGATAAGTAGTGAGAAAAGATAATGCATTAAGGGTATAAGGAAACAAGGAAATAAGGAAACAGTAACAGAAGGTGATAAGGAAAGAATATAAGGTAATAAGGGAATAATAACACAAGAAATGAAATGAAATAATGAACAATTATATTCCGGGCCGAGGTATGTAGCACCGATGACCTCTTTGCTCATACCCCCGATGAACAAATATGCAAGCAGCAAATATATAATGAAAGTACGATTCTTTTTCCCTGGCCGAGGTAACGAACATTATGTGCCCCAGGAAGGAGGATATTACACAAATATAAGGAAACTACGATTCTTTTTCCCTGGCCGAGGCAACATACACTACACATACACTATTATGCCCCAGGAAGAAGAATAATGATATGATATAAAACACAAACAGATAGGAACACTATACACTGAAGTTACACAACACAAAGAGTAAGAAAGAATAAAGAAAGACGGAGATAAGTATGATGATGAACAGAGATAAAGTAGAGCAATGGTATAAAACAGAAGTAAATAGGAGTACAGAACGGTGAAATGATAGGAGACAATGTGTAAGAAAGAATAAAGAGAGATAAAGGTAAATACAATAATGAAGGAAAATAATGATAGAGCAATGATATGAAACAGAAATAAGTAGGAGCAAAGTACGGTGAAATATTAGGAGACAAAGGGTAAGAAAGAATAAAGGAAGATAAAGGTAAATACAATGATGAGGGAAAATGATGGTAGAGCAATGATGTACAACAGAAATAAGTAGGAGCAAAGTACAGTGAAGTTACAAGGGATAGTGAATAAGAAGGAATAAATAGAATATGAATACATACCAAATAAGAGATAAAGGTTGAAATAATACAAAGATTTAGGAGAAAGATAAAGGTGGATAAGTAAATACAATGGTAAACAAATAGTTAATAAAACATGGCCAATAGCATTTAAGAACCTAAATATTTTAATAATAAAAATGTATTTCCATTTCAGCGCAGGTTGAAAACCTGAGGCGCTGATCCCAGACAGAGCACATATGGTGGTGCACAGTTTGAAAGCATGTATCGGGAGTGGCTCCATTTTGGGGCGCTCACCGACAACAACAATGACCATGATAAAGGGTGGTTTACTAACTACAAATAATGTTTTTATATATATGCTTCCACAGACAATAATAATGATCACAGGATAATTTCTTAACTACAAATAATGTTTTTATATATGTTTCCACAGGATTAACCCCGCAAAGGACGAGGGAAAATGCCCTCTGAATTACTCATTTTTATATTATGGATCCACAACAATTGTAACAAAAAAAATTATGCACTAACCATGTGATTTTTATTGTGTTACACAACTGCCCCACCCCCAAAAGTGAACACACAAATGCCCCCATCAAACAGCCCCCCCCCCCCCCTAGCACACAGTACCCATTTTCAGGCACATATCCAGACCACAGTAGAGATATACCTGTGGGATATCCTCCACTGAAGGTCGGATCACCGAATCAAATTCGCACCTAAAATGAGAGGTGCATTACGGCCACACAACTCGCGCCTATCTCTGTAAAGGACGAGTTGTGCAGCCAAGATGACTTCGCTCGCCCACAGGGAGCAAGCCATACATAAAAGATTCTGTAAACAACTAGTATATCACCTGCAGGTAGTAGATAATAGATAATAAATAAGGGGTAATAAATAATAGATAATAGATTATAATTACATATTAAGTTAAGAAATACAATCGAAGGAAAGGTAAAAGATGTTGAATACAGTATTCGAAGGAGTAGAATTGCGCAACTACAGTGATCACAAAAGAGGTATAAATAATTACGAGAAATTGGTTTATGTGTTGATACAGAAGGATAGCACATAAATAAGAAAGGCTAATCTTACTAGTCTAGAAAGACAACACAGTTAAATGTATTTCACTTTGTTTTTACTGAAGATGTGAATGAGAGAAATGAATTTTGTTAATGTATTGATATGAATTATAGTATTTTATTTCAGGTTTTAATGGTTTTAATGATGTTACACAATATGAGGACTAAAATTTTTTTTTGTTGATATGTAACCGAAATATGATCACTTTGTAATACACATTATTTTTTTTCCTTTCCACTCTTCTAAATTTCACATTGTAAAAGTGTCGCATTTCTCCCCACACAATAAAACACTTTGCAATTTAAACCTTTAAATACACCTTGCGACACTTATTTTTATATCTCTATACTCTATCCCTTTTACACACATACAGGGCACGCGAGAGCAGTTTTTCATCCCCATTGGAGGCAAGCAATAATTATATATGTATCCATAACCTCCCCAATTAACCCTCGGATGTTTTTTTCCTCTCGTGTGTTCCTGCAACCCTTAATTTACCATGTTACAAATGAAAATTTTATAATATGTCATGATTTATTTACCAAGTTATTCTGTTTATTATGTTTGTATGTCAAACACATCCAACAAGGGATCCAATTGACATCCCATCAGGTATACAAAAATAGTAAGCTTCACACCCCATTGTTGATTTTTCAGAAACGAATTGTAAAGAAATATTGTTCCCCTCACCGCAGACAATTACAATTGATCGCTAAGCACACCCGGACACTCAACTAATAGAAAGCACAATTATTCAGCTTTCACTTCTCGACAATTAACAAGTATAGCACTAAATTTATGTTTACCCCCTGACTTACCCCTATCTTCTACGAGGCTACCAAGTCACCCCCTACGACACCAACAATACAACGATGACCTAAATTAAAAGAAGAAAGGAAGAGAAGAGCAGAAGATAGAAGATTGTCGAGAAAGAAGATGATGACTTATTTTTTCAAAATACCACCCCCACGTTTTCGTCCAGTTATCGAGGTCGATAACTAACCCTACAAAGGGGGTTGTTGTACCCCTAGGGTACGCTATACCATCCCTTAAGGAAAATACACAAATTCATAAAACTACAGACTTCTGATATAAGATTCTAATAAAATACCACCTACAAAATTACATGAAGAACACAAGTAGCACATTCAGGAAGTCAGGTAGGCTCGTACCAAAGGTAACGACCTGGGATAGGTGCACGACACGGGAGGAATGTAGGAATCCGCCGACCGTGCACACCAAAGATATAAGAGCCCCCCAAAGGTCAAGGGCCGGGATCACTAATTACTCAGTCCTCTCAGTGCAACGACGTGCCGTACCACTGCTGTCTTCAGGTCGGGTAAGTGTCTTAGCGATCCACACTCTAACCACTACACTACACACTCCCTTCCCCATGTGCTTGAACTGTATTTTATTTATTATTATCCACTAGTCTGAACTGCTAGCTCTTTTAGTGCATCTCTCAATAGAGATACCCATTAAAACTCTAATTAACAGAAGCCACTGGTCTTACTCATTTATTTATTTAGTCAGTAGGTTCCTACCCTAATAGATTCCACTTAGGTAGGACTTAGAAATAGCTTTAGTGTTTATTTGCTTAATCACTACTCTTGATCAGCAAGTGTCCTTGATACGTGCCGACCACAGCTAACTCGCTACTTGCTCGCGTGCTTATAGCTCTCTGCAGACCGCGTGGCGCCGGCCTCGCGCTTTGGCTTACAATTTAATAGCTCTTACCTACTACCCCTTTACCTAGAACTACCCCGTCAAACAGCACATTGGGGAGTTCTCCTGGCTGATCACCTAATCGATCTCCTTTCATAAAACACTCCCTACCTCTTACAAATTCGCCAAGCTACAACCCCAATTTAGATTAATTTCATCCCCTAGATTTAGTATTTGTACTGGCATCCCTCACAGATACCATACAATAGCATCTCTCTGCACTTAGGCCTCTGTGTTGATTAACATCTAGGGCGTCTTTTCTTCTTCCCATCGATCATCTGGAATATTTAAACCACTGTAGAATATGTATATTCGTCAATAATAATTACGGTACGGTACATGGGCGCCCGCAGACACAAGGAGGGGCCGTGCAACTGATTTAGATGTAGGGATAAGCCCACAGTTTTATTTCACTTAATAATTTGGGATTATTTGAAAATATCTCCAGTTATTTAGAAAATTGGCGAGCTGGATTAACATTTCCATTTTAATAAACCGCTTGATTTTTATTTTTGCCGATACATGGTGATACAACTACGCTTTACCCGTTGTTAAGAAATGAACATTATGCCGATGATTCACGAAGAAAAGCGAACTTTTATGGACAAAAACTCTGAACTAAAAAAGCTATTTCTCCCATTCAGGCCATAATGATAATGTATCCAACGGTTTCAGAGCAGCCAAATACATGACTATCAGAAAGCAAGTAAGAAATGAAACGAAAATTGCGGGCGGGGGAATGTCTCAACTTCACCTAGTGACAGGTAAGTAAAGAAATGAAAAATATAACTTGCCCCCCTCCCCCTCCTGAAAAAAATCCTGCGGACGCCCATGGTAAAAATACCTTATGGTGGGCCTACTGGAAAATGCAGATTATTCCGTATTCTTGTGCAAAATACACGCTTTTTTTTTTCAAATGTTCTAATTATTAATTTTAAGGTATCGTATTCTTGAATGTTAAAATGTGTACAAACGATGAACGAAGATATATTATGTGCTTGATATTAGACCTAAGGACTGAAGAATGCCTTAACACCAATAAAAACTTGAAACTCATAATTTGGGGTAAACTAATCAGTTCGCTGTCAATCTGATAATCAGAAGTTCCAAAGATATTACCGGGTGAGTTAGCCGTGGTGGTTACGGCATGACTGATGGCAGTCGCTCACGTCCGGGAGGCGAGGAGGTTCGAATCCCCCCGCCGGCAACCTTGAAGATGGTCTTCTGTGGTTTCCCATCTTCCTTCCAGGCAAATGCCGGGGTTGGTCCCTAACTATAGGCCACAGCCGCTACCTTCCAACTCCTCGTCCTTACATTCCAACTTCCCTCCTTCCCTCCCCAACGGTACTTGTAGCTCACCCATTGGGTGTCCGTCTCGAAGCAGCTACAAAACTGGCGAGCCGAACATGTCCTCGGACACTCCCGCCACTAAAAGCCATACGCTAAAAAAAAAAAAAATCTAAAGATATTCCTCCTTTGATAAAACGCGTACATCGAGGAATATTGTAATTCGATTATTTAACGTTCAGTCAGCCAACACAAAATAATACAATTACGGTATTGGAATACGTGAAAAAATTACCTAAAATAAATTACGTGTGATACTGTATATATATTGTTATGGACTACTTAAAATGGAGAACACTATGGGATGTCATGTTTTGCTCGTCAAGCGAGCATCATCAGATCTAAATTTGCAAGACAAATGGCTCTACAAAACACTACCAAACCTACAGTGACACCCACAGATAGTCTCTGTCCTCCAAAAATAAAAATAAAAAATCTGTCGGAAAATTAATGTAGTAAGTATGATAGGCCTAATTATTACCAATAAATATCAAGGCATTACCGGTACGCAAAAAGAAAAAGAAAAATGTTGCAAAACTTGGAAATGACAATCCCATCAATAAAACACCCCAACTAATCTACAGTGAGGGCCTTCCCTATAGAACAGAGATTTACTTGCTTGTGGGGCGGGAGGAGAGTGATTGCTGATTAGTCACCGCCACTTGACTAGCATTTCGATAACACAAGAGCAGGACGAGACGTCCTGAATGCTGGCATTGCATTTATTAGATACGGAGCTCGCAAGATACCTTTGTTGAGATAAATTAAAACTTGTGGTGAAGTACTGTAGGCTGTCTTGTATCCCGTGCTTATTAAATACGCTATAAAGTGTAAATGCGTTAAACTAGTTAAACTAGCAGCTACGCTGCTGCTAGCGCCAGTGCCTTGCTCGACATGCGGCTAGCCACAGTGTCCCAACCGTCACCCGGCCATTGCGACTCTGCGTTCGATAGGGAAGGGCCGCACTGTATCTACTGTACAATTTCTGTGATACACTTAAAACTAATATGCGAAAATGACCTACAAGTACTCTGCTGTGATGATGTAGAAAACTAAATAGCTATAACTACAATATACGAAATAGTCTTTGTCTACTATTAAGAAAGTATTTTGTATCATGTTAAAGTATAGAAGCATTATATTAATAACAAATTTATTACGCACAATGTGCAAAATACGAGTATATACTTTACATCAGGGTCAAGAATCAGAGCAAAATTCAGTCAGAGAGACCACTCTCGTCTTGCACTCCAATGCGTGATATGTATCACAATGTTCTCCACACAAAACACATGTACACTCAAGGCTAGCCTGGTGAAAGGATTTCCTGGTACAAATACGATGATGGAAACCGTGCATCGCAAAACTATAATTTACAGACTAAAAATCAGATTTTGAATTCAAAATTTAAATGTATCTACATCAATGCACGAAGTGTTCGGAATAAGTTCGAGGATATTATGCTCCTTATTGACGAGATTTTAGAAATAGATTTAATAGTCATAACAGAAAATTGGTTGTCAGACAAAGAAACACACTATTATAACATTCCAAGCTTTGAATCACACCATGTAATACGAGACGGGACTGGAGGAGGTCTGTCAATTTATGTATCTAGAAAATGGGCAACCAAGGTTATTAACACCATTAATAGTTATCACAGTATACTTCAAATTGAAATATTTCAGAAACACAGAAGATACAGTGTAATTTCTTACTATAACCCAAGGGAGACTAATGCAAACGAATTTATGCTTGACCTTGAACGCATACTTTGCAATACTAACCCAAACACACTAATCATCGGAGACGATAATATAGATTTTCTAAAAGACAGCATTATTCACAGGGCCTATTCGTCTTTACTGAATTGCTTTAGTTTTTATCCATGCAATACAAGACTGCCAACAAGAATAACGCCTACTTCTTCAACTTTAATTGACCATATACATTCTAACTTTGCCAATGATAACTTCTATTTGTATAATGTTATGAGTGACCTTAGTGATCATAATATTTTAATTCTAGAAATTACATCACAACCAGAAGTGAGTACGCAATTCAATAATCGTTCAAATATACAAACATTTACGAAAATAAGTTATGCCAAACTGAACAATTTCTTTTCAAAAAATAAATTGCCAAATCTATCTACTGACGTCAACGAAGCATATAATCAGATTTGTGATTTCATTAGTAATGGACTTAGGACAGCTAGTATAAATATTAAGCAAAAACCGCAGGTAAAAGGCACACATAATCCATGGGTAACACATGAGTTTCTGGAAGCGGTAAAAAGAAAAAATAATTTGTATGCAAAAACTAAAACTAAAAACCCTTCAACTGAAACCATTAAAGAGTACACACAATGTAGTAGGGATGTGACTAGAATGAAAAGAGCACTGAAAAAGTTATACTACAACAATTTAATTAGGGAAGGGAATACGATGAAAGGAATGTGGAAGGCAGTAAATCAAATACTTGGCAAACCTCATAATACACGAAACATTGTAGAAATTGAATATGAAAACGTACGATACACCTCTGGCCAAGATATATGTAGAGCATTTAACATGTATTTCATAAATGTTGTAGAAAACTTGCTTAAAGATCTTACTCCAAAGAACCCAATTTTGCCTTCGAAACAGACGATCTGTAACTCACTATGCATAAAACCAACAAATGTGACGGAGGTTAAACAAATCATTCAAAACCTTGCGAACAAAAATAATTACACAGACGATGGAATAAATAACATACTCCTTAAGAGATCTGCCAATCATCTGGCTCCATTGCTTGCTGATATAATTAACTTGTCACTGCAAACAGGAGTAATACCAGATAAATGTAAATTAGCAAGAGTGGTGCCAGTATTTAAAAAAGGTGATGTATCTAATCCCAGTAATTACAGACCGTTGTGTATATTATCCTCACTTGTAAAAGTACTGGAAATAGTAATCAAAAAACAAGTCCTGAATTTCCTAACAAAAAACAATTTCTTCTTCAAATATCAGTATGGCTTCCTTCCCAAACATATCACTGATTCAGTAACATTTGACGTAGTGTCACTTATACATAAAGCATTAGACAACAATAAAATAGCAGCAGGACTATTTATAGATCTTGCTAAGGCATTTGACACAGTTAACCATATCTTGTTGCTAAGTAAATTATCAAATGCAGGAATTAGAGGAATAGCCTTTGAGTGGTTTAAAAACTACCTGTCTAACAGGAAGCAGTATGTTAATATTAATAAAACTAAAGGGTCCATCTCTGATGTTAAATGCGGTGTCCCACAAGGGTCAGTGCTTGGACCATTGCTGTTCCTGATATTTATTAATGATATAGGTTATTTAGAGTTTACTGGTAAAATATTTCTATTTGCAGATGATATATTTCTACTTTACGAGAGCGCATGTGAACAAAGGATTATGGAGAATATGCAAAAGGATCTAAATATACTAACAACATGGCTTTCAAAAAATAATTTAATCATAAGCACCTCAAAAACAAAATACATGCTATTTCATTAACCAGCTTACAGTTCAAACACTTCCAACATAGTTAAAATTGGCAATGCGCCCATCGAACGGGTTAAACAATACACATATTTAGGCCTAACTTTGGACAATAACCTAAGTTGGAATGATCATGTCACAAATGTGAAAAAGAAAATTACGAATGTAATTGGTGTTCTAAAAAGGTTAAGGGATTGTGGAATAAGCAATCAACAATTAAGGAGCATATATGCCTCTCTTATTCATTCTCACCTTATGTACATGAACATAATATGGAGTAAATGCACACAGGAATCAATAAATGAGCTCGAAGTACTCCAAAAAAGAGCAATTAAAATCATGTATGGTTACGATTTCAGGAAACCGACTGTACAAGTATTTCAGGAGACAAACATATTGCCATTACGAAGCCAGCTCAACTACTCTGAAGCTTTATTTATGTTCAGATATAAACATGGTCTTATTAGTCTTAATACTGAACTTCAATGCAGGAAAGACATTCATACCCATAACACAAGATCAGCAAACCAGTTATACATGGAGTCAACAAACACAACTAGATATGGTATTAAAAGTATTTCCTATTCAGCCAGCACAACTTATAATAACTTACCTCCTAAACTGAGACAAATTGTAAACTTAAACAAATTCAAAAAGGAAGCACGCAGGTACTTCCTGAAACAATATGTTGAAGAATATAGATGAACTCATAAGCACTGAATAAATGTTCCTACCACCTTAGTATATTCTAGTATTAAGTTAGTTACTAAGCCATATTTGTAAAGGGCGGTCCCCCCTTGAGCTATCAGCTCACTGGGACTTTCTGTACCCTATAAATAAAAATAAATAAAATAAAAAGCGCGTCATCAGCCCGTATTCTTCTATCATCCAATCTTTGTTGATCATTGCATCTGTTTTGTAGAATATATTATTAACTCGTAGATTGAGAGTACCGGTACCTACAGTAGTATAATTACCTAGATCTGCCATAATTGTGTATAGATTGTTTTTGTAGTCTGTTATTAATTTTGGAAGACCTGGTCTCATTTATTAGATACGGAGATCATCAGGTCAATAAGCCTTAAAGGAATTGTTCAAATTAGAAGTGTGCTGGCAGTCCGGCGCATTTCCTGCATTTTGTGACACTACGCAGCTATTTCCTGGGAACGACTGTCACGTTTTATAAATGACAAATCGACCCGCACATCTTAGCATCGCCCGTAACGTATTATTATTATTCCCCCGTGTGGTAGGGTGGTCAGTTAATTTCCACTCCTCTTACCAGAGTATCTGGCAGGTTACCATTTCCCCTCACGAGTCTGTCAACATCCACTTATATCCTCTTTGGTCAAAATTCTCATACAGAAAATTTCGCCATAATATCCGATACCGGTAATCAGAACCCTAAAATAGTGCCCCGATTGCAGGGGCAGATCCAGAATTTCTCTCTGGGAGGGGCACCCCTACTTGATTTTTGGGACCTACTTAATTTTTGAGGTTGTTAAAAAGAAATAAAAATCCCAACTACGTCAAATGAAAGCTGTATCATTTGTAAAATACAAAAAATATACAAAAAGTACATAGAGAAAATGTATTTTGTCTACTTCCGTAACATTTACAGATGTGTTAGGGCCAGTTTTCTCTTATGTTTTCTAGCAAAAACTTCCAACACTTCTTCAGGCTTAATTTCACTTGACATGCCCTGATGTATGTGCAGTAAAGCCAGTCCATTAAGTCTGTCTTCCGACATAGTGCTGCGCATATACGTCTTCAGACGGCGCAATGCTGAGAAGGATCGCTCAGCTGTACTTGTTGTAACTGGCAGTGTATACAAAAGCTGGAGTAATATTCTCACATTTGGAAGAGCATCGGCCAATTTATACGCCTTGGCTGGGTGTTTTGGCCTCTTGTTTTCTGGAAGCAATTGCCATAAGTTCTTCCAGATTTTCAGTTCTCCTCTTAAAGCATGAAAACAGGGCAAGTCATCTTTGTACTGTACCCATGTGAGTAATCTCCATGGAAATATGCTTCCGCCTCCAGCTAGCGTTAGGTCTCAGGCGTGTACCGTTCCCCCATTGAGCAGTTGCATATTTTGGATTTGAGACTAAAAGGTATCAACTCTACAATGATAAGGCACAACTCTATTCTAAAGATTTAAATTCAGTACTAAAATCATGGCTTCACACATAAAAAAAACAACATCCCAACAAACATAAAACAAAATCAAACAAAATTTACTTCCACAATCCACTAATATTAACATAATATCATCATAATAAACTCATATCATAACTCAAACCTTTACCCTTATATTGACATCAAACTTCACTCTAGTGCGCTGATGCACATACAACTTTCATAAACAAAACTGTACTTTTACTCTTTTGTCATCTAATGTGACTTCTTTAATTTCACAAACTTACTTGTTTCTTAAACCTCGTCTTACTTTGACAATTATGTGTACCGTGTGTGTTTGGTCCCTCTCTTCCCACCAAATGCGTATCATGCATTAGCCTATTCAGGTGTTGCACATCAAATCTACGTGCAACTCCCGAATTATGTAAATATCCCTTACACTTCTCTCTATTTATAGTTCCACTGCATGCCGTTGTGATTTCACCTTCAAAACTTTCGTTATTGCTGTGTCGGATGGTATTATTAAGCTACCCTTGCGAGCGTAGCCTGTGGCGTCAAGTAACCAACTTCTGAAATAGGCGTCAGTGACAGTAAAAATGCAACTTCCAACCATTCGTTAGATTGCTAAAATCATGAACCATCAGGGTGATCTATAATTACTAATGTGTTCTTAAACCACATGACTTCATTACTCAATATAACAATGTTTCCTTTCATGTTACTAACAGGGTCTAAAATCCGCCCTTTTCTTAAACCTTAACCTTCACGGTTCGCTTGACAGCTCAGCCCCCTTTCGAGCGGCTTGTATACAATGGAGTGGAGAGAGGTTACCGCAGTAAACCGTTCCCGCCTTCCTGTCTCATGGCTTTATCTCCCCAAGCAGTATAAGATTCTAAAAGGCAATACCGTGGTCACAATGACGCACATATCCCAATGGATTTAAACTGAATATTATGCAATAGATTCTGGACGAGCTTAAATATTTATTCCTAACCTTAGGATATTAATAATAACTGGCACCAATAGGTTCATTTCAACATGAAGGCACGAGATTCATAAAAACATTGGTCGATCTGGATAACCGGTATCTTAATAAATGATGCGGTCAGTCACATGCTGCCGTCCATAAGAATCGCTTCACAAGAGCCGAATCACTCAATAATAAGTTCTCGGGCGATCAGATAGGGTGCAGAGGTGTCCAATGTTCTCCTCTCACCTATCACAGGATTCGAACCCGGAACATTCCATATCCATCATCAGAGTTAGGGTCCAATCACTAAATACACTCTGGCACAAAGTACATATCTCAGTATGCCCCCGGCTATACGAGATTTCATACGTCGAATAGATTACCTGGCTCCCTGACCTAATGTTATGATCTTCGTCCTTTAATTATTAAGAGAGATCTACCAATTACTCTATAAGCTTTTACACAAGCTGCAAATTCAATTCACTAGAAAGCTCTTCCATTTCCTTGCATAATTTTATTCCCATGAATACAATATATTCTGATACTAAACTCTTTTCTTCATCCCTTAATGTAATCCTACTGCTTAGATCGATAAGTCTTCCAATTAGCGTAAATATTTCTTGCTTACAACATTTTACCTGATG
This sequence comes from Meconema thalassinum, assembly GCA_946902985.2. Classification (NCBI taxonomy): domain Eukaryota; kingdom Metazoa; phylum Arthropoda; class Insecta; order Orthoptera; family Tettigoniidae; genus Meconema; species Meconema thalassinum. The sequence continues at coordinate 298,346,719 of OX336394.1, forward strand.
TATTCATTCATACCTTTTACTATTTATTATTATTATTATTATTATTCTCACTGACATAAATTACCATAATCCGACACAACATAACCATCTTACAAATCGAACATCCGTGTTCGTTACGTTACGTTTACATAACTGATTTGCCATTTTATTAATAGTGGTAACGATTAATCCACTCACTGATGCATGACAACATCTCAACTCTACTAAAATCAACACAACAACAATTAAATCTGGAGGGTCTATCTCCTAATACTGATTCTTACTGGCATTAATTTTATAATTCTGAAATCACATTACATGCAGTGGGCTATACTTCTATATAATCATAATTTGTGGGGTACTCACATCTTAGGCTTATCCTGATGGCTCCAACCACTCATATACTCCAATGTCGCCTCCATTTGTAGAGTTAGCGCGACATTTGCATATTGAATATACACATTTTATAATATATTTCTTTCACCAAGCACACGGCACTTTCCATTTCTATGACGAAGCTATTGCTTCCAAGACACATGACACTTTATAACACTTATTATATCATTAATTTAAAAGATATTTCACATATGATTTATACATAACACACGTCACTTTTTACACTTTTCATTGGTTGAAATTCCCTGGCAAAATATCAGAATTACAGGTATCGACGGCATCTTCCATGCTCCTACCAACTCCTGATTGAAAGTCTGGTTCATCTGCCTACGGTTTCACCAACAGTCCATCAATTATCCTACGATAAACTTCCTGCTTTGCATAAATATGCTTACTTTCGTCCTGAGCGTTACTATTTGGTATTCTTAAGACATTTCACCAAATGCATTATAAAGTTTCTCCCAGCGCAGTCCGGCGTAATAAGACATGTATAACCAATCAATATATTATACACTGCGCTTAACATTGTACATAGTCTTTACACAGATTAATACTTTCAATGGTTCTGCAACATATATCACACGGTACTTTCTATGTGAACACAAACCATTGCTCGTACTGCTGACTACACCTGCAGCACGACTGTCCTTAATAAAAGCCTTCTCAAAGTTTTACTTCACGGCTTCCCAAGTTGAAGTCCGGGCCTCCTTCCTTAACTTCGGTAATACGCATTTCACACAATAAAGTTCGTTGATTACCGTACTTCTTATTACTTCCTGACTATGCATTATTATCTTATCACTTGGTGCATTACACTGCACGGCGAATATAATTATTAACACTAAAGTGTTCAAATCTTTGTTTGAGCGTCCTTTCCTGAGCCAGAGCGACATACGTTCCGCGCTCGAGTCTCTTCCAAAACTGACGACAACTTTCTTCTGCAAAGGGTCTACTCCCTTATATCCGTTTCACACAAAAAGTAGACCTAGAATTCCCGCGCTATATCATCTCCTCTCCCAGGATGATTCTGGTCTCGAAACAATGCTCATCGGGTTCCTTTTTCTTCACTGATCCCAGAACTATCTGCGTGCTGAAGGATCGATCGGCCAATTAATTAATATTAATTGCTTTTTCCATGGCGTGGGGACGCATTTTCCAGTGGAAATCCCCGGTGACATAGTCAAACCCTGCCGCGGACATCCATAGTCCTGTGTCCTTACGCACTCCATTAAATATGCCTTGATTTCGCAGTTTAATGGCTCTAAAATTCGCCTCCTGGCTAAAGATTCACCTGTGTGCAACTCTCATATCATTGCGTTGCTCCAATCACGAGTAATCAATGATTTTCCTTGGGATCTCTCCCCTCTCTTCTCGGTTTTATTCTCAAACGGGGAAGAACTGGGTCATTATTCAACCCCCCGACCTCTTCCAGACGACTTAACTAGTTCAGCGAGATTGACAGGGCTCCATGGGTCTCCTCCCACAATTCTGGGGCTATTAGTAAACTGTCAAACTCTGCACTTCTGTGTTTCAAGTCCAGCATAGCCTACTCCATGTAGTCCAATAATGCTGTATTCCGCTCATTTTCCCTGCATTATTTCACTAAATAATGCCAGTATCAACTGATATCACACCAGTGATTAAACATATACTTTCCTCTAGGGGTTTTTACAACGGAACTCCCTCAACAGATCTCGGGTTCGTTCCCTGGTGGAACCTTCCTTCTGAGCTCAACTTATCTCCGAGATCCACGTTCGATATCAGTCAGCATGACCCCCTCGGGTTCAGTACAAGTATGTTCCTTCAAGGATTTTAGTCTGGTAATCCTTTCAAAATTTGATGACAAAAGCATTTGCAATTTTCCCACACACTGCATTTCATTCTTCGGAAATATTATAGTTAATTCATTTAAAATGAAGTCCAAAAAGGGGTTGAAGACTGTTTTACGATAGTAGACTTCAATTGATTCAACCTGTAGGTTTGATCTGTTCTATTGAAGGTTTGTTATTCTAGGCTTTTGAATGTCTGTGCTCATCTCTTCTGCTAGCTTTGTTGGTTGTTCAACCAATGATTTGAATGATTTTTCACTAGAGTCCCTTTTTTCTTGAATGCTTGCTATTGTAGTTTCAATAAGTTGCATTGCATTAAGGACGTCCATGTAATCTGCTTGTAGTTTTCGCGCAAGAGGTAACGTCACTCCCAGAATATCAGCCAACACAACCACACTTATCAAAAACTCTGATGCCATGATAGAATTGAGGAGTGGAAAGGCGTTGCTCCCTCTACCATCAGGAGAGTTGGAAATAGTTTCCAAAATGGGGGGCAGAGCAGGAAGGTTTCCCATGAACGTCAGTACAGCCTCATGTCTCTCCAACCACCTTGTTTCACACAACGTTTTGAGTCCATGTTTTCCTGGCTTGAGGTTATGATTTTCCTGCATTTCGTCTTCGAGATTTTTAAATCTTGAAGTTGAGTCTCGGAAAAAATTGGCCAAAGATGATATGACACCTACAGCGTTTCAAATGCTAGACACAGTACACGTTTTTCTGACCACTAAGTTAAGCCTATGGTTGGCACAGTGACTGTACAGTAGGTGGCTAATGGCTGGATCTGAGCAATGCGAGCTTGCACACCTTTAAATATCCCACTCATATTTGAGGAACCATCAAAAGCTTGTCGTCGGCAATCATTTATGTCCAGATCAAGTTTTTCAAGCTCTTGTAATATTGTGTGAGCAGGTTCTCACCTGTGAGATCCACTACATCAACAAACTTTATGAAGTCTTCTTCAATCCTAAATTCCTTAGTATTGAAATATCTTATACAAAATGTAAGCTGTTCTTTGATAAATACATCAGTCTCATCAGCCACAATCGTGAACATCTTCGAATCTTTTATTTTTGTCACAATCGTTTCGGTAATTACTTCGCCGCAACACAGTTGTTTTACTAAGGTAACTGGCGTTATTTCAACAAGTTTTCAAGTGGAAAGCCAAAACGTCATCACTAGCATCCATCCTAAATTTCAATAATGCTCTGAAAGTTCCTTCACCGACCGAACTTCCATCAATGTCTAAGGCCCCGTCATCTCTATGCCCTCTCAACGGTATGTTCTGGGTACCACATACAATGACTGGTCTGAAAATAAAATAGGTTAAAAAAAGACAGGTGGGTGTCACAAATGAGCTTGATCAAGATACGTAGGCCCTAGAAGGTTACAAAACTGGAAATCCATTATCCACTTATTTATTTGTCATTGACTCAGCATTATCCTCAGTATCATCACGTTCGTGTCACAGTATATTACAGAAATTGCAGACTTAACCAGTAAATAATGGAAACTAAGTAACTATCGCGGGATTTAATAAGCCATTGCTATCGCATTTTTGATACTCGAGTTTTAAATTTTGAATTTAAAAACACCACTTAAGAACCACAATTTATGTACGTAATAAACACTCTAAATAAGCTGTGCCGTATATTACAATGCTGTTAGGTTAGGACAGCATTGCAATGTTAAGTTACGTACCCTTCACATCCAGCTTGTAGACAGAGTACACTGGTAGGCATTTTTACCTTACCTTAATTCTCTCCGTAAAAAAACGAGTCTAGTCCAAGATGCCTTTTATTTCCTCCGCCACCGCTCGTACTTGTATTAATAACTCTCAAGAACTTACAATCATATACCACAGCACAGAACAATGAAACTATCAGAACTGCCTCAGTGTTGCCACATTTTCAAATACGAATATCGTACAGTCTCAGCTAAATTATCGTACAAGAGCATAATATTATAAAATTATGTGCAAACAGCGGACGTCAGTGCTAGCGACCGTGATGCTTCTGGTGGAGATCTGCATAACTACGTGTCTTGAGATTATGCGAATATAAAGATAATTTTGAGTAGAGCAAACATTTTTAAGTTTATACTAGGTCGTAAAGGGCTAAACCTAAACCTATTTGTATTTTAAAAAGAAGTTTGGGATTAAGTGGAAAATTAACGAAATTAAACAATATGTATTTTGTTAAGCAGTTTGGGATTTAAGTGTGAAATAAAACATTATTTACCCATCATCAATAGTCTACTTTATCTAGTGTATAGACCGGTCGTTTGGGGGAGGGCATGTGTCCCCATGCCCCCACCCCCTGGATCCACCCCTGTCCGATTGTAACCCATGAGGTTTAGTGACGTCGTGGGGTCAAGGTTCAAGACCAAGGTAAGCAGACTCAACGCAGCCCGGTTGAGTCAGGCGCATGTCAGCTGATATTTACAATGCATTCTTACGGGAAACAGTCATATTTCGCTTCTCTTTTCCGCTCGTGGTATACAATCATAATAATGGCAATATGCACGTTTTAATGAGAAAAGTATAAACAATATATTGCAGTGGTTTGTAATGCGAAATATACTTCATAAACACCAAAAAAAACCTTTAGATTAACTACGCTACCGCACCTTAGAATCAGCTGGGCTAAAAAAAACGCCTCACAAGAAACAATAAAAGAAGTGCTAAGGATGTAAATACGAAATATAGCAATAGATAGGCTATATAATCAAGCTTTAGCGATCCTGCGGTGTAGCCAAGTGCGTTATTAAATTGCTCTCTACGGCAGCGATGGGAAGCTGCAGCAAGTAGGGAGTTCAGAGGTTCAAATCCCGGTGCTGACAGCGGCTACCTACTCCCTCCAGGCAAATCCCGAGATAGTACCTTGTTTCAAGTTCCGAAGCACTTACCATTTTCCGTCCCTAATAATTACGGTTATATATATACATGAGTTGTTATTGTTATTTTAAGGGTCACACACACACTACAACAGTCACCTCAAAAGCGCGGATTACAAATTATTGAACACACAAGTACACGGAGATGATTATCAAGATATCCCAGTCCCAACAACATACATTATTATGTAACATTGGTATGAAAATGATGAGTTTATAACAGTTACCTTTTATGCGACTAGAGTTTTAGGTGGCGAAGCGACCCAGAGTTTGTTCTTTTTTGCTGCCTATTTCTCCAGTAATTTCATCTTCATATGCCTATTCAGGTGACGGATTCAGATAAAAGTCCTTGTCCTCACTTATAAACAAATTATCTTCTCATTCACTTCCGGGAATGCTAATTTTATTAATGTGGACAGGTAGGTCATTACTTTTTTCTATTTCGACATAGTTCGTTCATAAAAAGGGAGTAGCGCACAGTTCGCTACTCCTGTTGGGGTCCGGGTGGAGATATCAAGATCCCGCTGATGAGCCAGCTTGGTGTCCTAGGCGAAATCCCATACAAGGCACGGCACAAACCTAGAAAAACTGCTGAGTTTTTACAACGCTTATGACTTCAAGAAAAGGAAGAATAAAAAGAAGGAAAAATCACCGCTCGCTCTGCAACCAGAAAATACGTGTTATAAACATACAGTATAAATAAAAATATAAAATCGACTTTAAAGCTTCAACCAATTTTTTAAACTGATACTAATCACGAAACAGTAGATATACTTGCACATAAAGATCCTCGTGACTTTATCGACACCTGGTAGGAAAGTGACCAAAATCGGACCCCCATTTTGTTTCTTACCTGCATTGTTATTAATTTCATCTTTTTAACAATTGAATTTTAGCTAGATGAGTTCTTTGATGTTTTCTAACATTGTATCTGGTTCAGATTAACTTATAACAGCCCAGATTTTCCTATGAAATGTTTTCATTAAAAGTAACAATAGCTTATTGTTATGACCACAAAATCCAGAAATCGACCACTTTGAGAGTTTCCCATTTCCCCGCGGGGACTGATATTTTTTTGGGCCATCTGAAACGATATTTTGAATGGCCTAAATAAAAAACAAGAATTTTTAATTTGAAATTCAGGAGTCCAATTCAGGGTTATTACGGGTCCGACTTAGGAAAGCGACGGGGTTCCTACATAGGTCATCTTCTACTTCATATTTTTGAGGCTATGAAAAAAAATTGAATAGGCATTTCGACAAGCAAATACCACATTTATCAAGCGTATCGCTTACTAAAGAGAGTACTGTAAACACAATGTGTCTTACCCTCTTTGAAATATAAAACAATCACTATTCCATGAGCCAGGCGCGGATTCAAGGGGGGGAGGGGTCACGGGGGTCATGACCTCCCCCCCCCCCAAACGGAGACCATTTTTTTTGCAAACTCAAAAAACGAAAACACAATAACCAGACAAATAAAACTTAACGAATTTTAACTGAAAAACAGTTTTTTCATTTTATTCATTACTGAAAATATCTTTATTGCAATTATTATTTCTATTACAACTGTACATATTTACAAATTCATACCTGTTATATAAAAACGATTATTTATATAACAAAATCAACTCGTCTATTTTGTTTAGTAAACCTTGTGATTACCGAATCGATGTTTGTAGTGATGTCACGATGAATGTGCAGAAATGCATGGATAGCAATTTGGGTTTTTTTCGCACCAAAAAATTTTGCCGACGTTCAAACTGCAAGCTTGGTTGGCAATTTAAGCTGTGACTTTCTCCCTTTGTCGGTACCAACTCGACTTGCCGAAACTGTAACGTACTTTGATACTTTTCTGGAAGCTCGATGTAAAAGTCGCAAAACACGCCTTTCAATCTGTACGAATATTTTTGGTGCGCTTGACGCATCAAATTTCTATCCATGTACCTTGCAAAAAATTGGTCTGATTTTGTACGTTTGGTTATTTTGTGATTGCGTTTTTAGTTATACCATTTTTCTTAACAATTTCGATACTCTGACCCCCCACCCCCCCAAAGCCAAACTCTAGTTTCGCGCCTCCATGAGCACGTGTAACAACATCACTCACATGAAAACCAGTAATGGCGAAACTGACGGGATTGGCAACTCAAACTAACACTTGGGGCGCTGCGGTCGCTCTGGATAAGTAGGGTAAAAATACTCAATAACACGCGTTTGATATGGAACACTTTTTATTTTTCGGTTATAATCAGTAAATGTGGTTCCTAAAATAATGACAGTGTTATTTTCAATTGTATATATGTATAAATGTGCGATTCAAGTGATCTAATTTGTGTGTTCCACTGGATTGTATGTGTCAATTGCATATTATCAAGCATCGGTTGTCTGCTGGTATTTGTTTTTGTGCAGTTCGAGTCATGGCGCTGTTACGTTTAAAAGCTATATTTGAGTTTGCTCACTGTACCATAGACTCTAGAAATTATTTGCTGCTTGGTAGGGCGAAGAGATGAGTTTATCTTGTATTAAAACTCGGGGTAGACAGGAATTGCTTGATTTGGATGGTAGGTATTGTGACCTTTATGCATCTCTGATAGCATAAAGTCTACATATTATTCCAACAAAATTTAATTCATGTCTCAAAGTCGATGTGAGAATAGAAGTTGCTTGTGAAACTAGAATGACAAAAGGATGGTTCGTACGTGACTTGAAGAAGCTTTCTCCCAGCGCGGACAAAGGTAGCAGGAAAGAGAAAATCCACATCTGGACACCAAATGCGCCAGACAACGCGCGGAGGTCGTTACACTACGCGGGTAAATGCAGAAACCTCAACGATCACCTACCAAATAAACCCCGCCCATTTGAAAGGAATTAGAGCAGTAATTAGAATACAGAAACAGGAATTATACCATCGTATAGGGGATTATCCCAGCCTCTCAGAAATATCGTCAAAATTTAAATTGGATTATTCTGTGATTTTTGCCAGAATTAAAATGAAATCAGGGGGTGGATTTGAAACGACCAATGGCAGTGAGAGACGCTAGACGCGATCAAATCCCGCCGAAATTAAGGGACAATGAAGCAAATTACGGAGCTCATTATATAAGGATCCAACGATCGGATTTTGAATAAAAAGGAGTCATTGAGACATTGGAAATGAGGACGTTCTAAGGAGCTAGTTCGCATATTCATGTGAGTGTTATTTTGGAAATAAATTCTGAAAACCCCCTACTCCACGTCCCTTTAAGAGAAATCGTATAAATAATGGATTGAAACACAGCGAAGTCAGTCTACTTTGGGGCATCACGGGAGGCGGAAGCCTTGGCCCTGAGCGTTCAGAAAGTACAGTGATTTTTACAAGTCCTATAAGTCTACTTTGGGGCATCGTCAGAGGCGGAAGCCCGTGCCTCGAGCCCTCAGAAATTAACGTGATTTTTACAAGTTTTATAAGTTCTTAATACACGCTGTAGAGGCGAGAGCCCGCGCTTGAGGCATAAGAATAATTAACATTTTTACAAGTTTATAAGTAGGAGCAAGTATACCTCCGAAATTTGAACATCGCTAAGTATTCGCGAGTGCGAAGTAGAACAGTGCATATCATAACAGTATGACGCAGTTGTAATGATAGGTATAGCCGCACGAGCTATTAACAGCTAGACCAGTATTCTAGGAAGCTATGAACTGTCGGTCGAACTAAATAAGTTGATGATAGCTACATGAGATAGGAGCTTCATGTGCGAGAACCGTGCATTGTGTTAATGGTAATAATTCACAGTGGACCTTTGTTTTGGTGAAATTTTGAGAGAAACCGTGTGTAAATTATCCTCCTATCAAGATGAACCAACTAATGAAGAAGACTGATATCAAGGACCAGAACCGCATCAGGAAATATGAGAGATAAGTAAATATTGTATGGGGCATGTGGGCCATAATGTTTCCCATTATTGGGGTCGGATAAGTTTATCTCGATCATAAGCAGTTATGATAAAAATAGATATTTTAGGCATACCGGGCATGTTTGTGTAGATTTGTGTGTTTATCAGTAATGAGTATTTTTGTGTGTTTTATAACGTAATAAGTATATGAGCATCAAAGTGTTATTTTAAATATGGTTTTGTTTGGGATGTCATTAATCTTGTTGAATGCACAGTCAAGGGAATATGTGTTTGATAGTGCTTATGCACAATGTGATTATAAAAGCTAAAATGGGGAAGACCACTCGATATTGTGACAAGACCAGTAAGTGACACTGAAATTATGAGAGTAATAAGTATGGTAAGTGATTATCACGCGAAGGTAAGACAAGAATGGCTGGAGGGTATTGTGAGATATATTCAGGTAAGGCTAAGAGTCGATCCTGGGTCGAGCAGAATTAAAGCGGAGGTGATATTCCCGCGTTCTTCGATGATATAATGGTGAGTGAAAATAATAGCGGAGGTGATATTCCCGCATTCTTCGACGATATATAAATGGTAAGTAAAATGATTGAATTCATTATCTGATGAGAGTCCACTTTAGCTCCGTCGGAAAGGTATGGTATTGCTCGAGCCCAAGGCAGGTAAAAGGGAGTCTTTAAGAAACAGGTAGAAATTGGTTAGCCGTCTGAATTCTAAAAGCAGCCAGGAAGGTTGTGCCGGCCTGCTGGTTAGTACGGTGAAAGTGTGTCTGTCACAAGGTCGAGTTTGTCATTGTATTCTATGAAGGGAGGTAGTCCAACTTCCCGGGGTTTCTTTTTGTGTACCGCTTCAGGAAGCGATGTATTATATTTGTCATTATTTTTGGAGTGCATTCATTATGTTGTTGTGTATTAATAATCACGGCGCACCGGCCGCCGAAGTATTTATTTGATGCTTCATGTATGTTGACTTGTTTATTTTACTATAATTAACGGAGTTATAGCTCTGAGTGAAGTAATTGTTTTAAAAGTTATAAAAACACACATGCCCGTAACCTAGAATAAATATATTGCCTTCATTATCTGACTCTTGTGAGGAAAGATGATGATTGTACGAGTAGACGTCCGATTTCCCAAAGAACAAGTTTTGCAAGTTATAAAAATGAGTGCGCAATATTTATTGTGATAGAATGGCTGGTTTATTTAAGCCATAAATATTTGAATTAAGTCTCTTGACAATAACTCTTGGACTTGAAGCAGTGGACTGCAGTAAAATAGACTATTTTCTATTCCTGGTTTCAGCCAGTGTGAAACATTATTTTTGCATTTTTTTAATGTTGTTGATTTCAGTAATTTAAGGGAGTTGATTTTGTTTTTATTTGTCTATGGTTGGGAGAAAAGGGAGATGATGGTTTTGTGAAATAAATTATTTTATATTAGGAGTTCTCTGACCTACTGATTTTAAGATAAGCCTCCTGTGATCCTGTGACTATATTCCTAGGATGTTTAGAATAAGTTAGAGCCACCCCGAACAGAGCACTACCCGAGTAAGAGTCGGCATCCTAGAAGAACGCAGAAGGGTATATATGGATTGGTGATAATGATGTAGTTATTCATGTCCATATTAGTTTTTCTTTTATTAATTAGTGGATCACAGTGATGGAGAGTGTCAGAGAGTAGCTAGCCGGAGCCTACTGAAGTCTACATGCCGCCTTGAGGTCATGTAAACAGATGTAGAGCATCCCCTGTCATATCGCCCTGTAGTGGGGCTTGAGCAGCTAGGGAGCATCATGGCGCCGAACGGTGTGGCCAAATTAACAAGTAATTCAGGGGAAAGTAAAGCCAGGAGTTTGTTTAAAGTAAATAATCGAAAATGCTGAGTTTATTTTGCATAGTTAGGTAGAAGCAGCGTTTTCGTGGCGCCCTTATATTTGAATAATTAGTAGCAAACTCCAAATGTATGTTGTAGGACGGCATGAACCGTAAGAGTGATGTCAGTACTTTATTGACAGAACTGGGAAGTTAAAATTAACGTAGAAGGGCAAACTGAAAGTTTATTCACAAAAGCAAACATCAAATAGGTAGCTCTTCAAGCATATTAAAGTCATTAATGGGATTAACGTAAATTGGGATTAAGCGACTCATTTTATGATTGCAGAAGGTGGGAACGTGAGGCTCCATGCCCCAGTCTTCTCAAATAAGTATTATATTGTGTGATATGGCGTCAGTGGAGGAAATTCGACATATTATTGAGAGTTCAGTAGCTAGAACAATGGAACAGTTCGAACACTTTAAGAGGGAATGTAGGGAGCAGAATGAAATCAACAATGCAAGTATAGCGGAGCAGAACGAAATCAACAATGCACGTATTGCGGAACAAATTGCAGAACAGAGTGAATTAAACAATGCACGTATTGCGGAACAAATTGCAGAACAGAGTGAATTAAACAATGCACGTATTGCGGAACAGTTAGCGGAGCAGATAACGGAACACAGTAAGACAAATAATGCACAACTCGCGGAACAAAATACAGTTACTAATACACAGTTAATGGAACGAATTGCAGAACAGGGTAGGCGGAATAATGAAGTATTAAAAGAGGAACTGACAGATAAATTAGCAGAGCAAATAGCTAAAATCACGCTTGAGACTACCACACAGTTAGGTCAGATGGAGACGAACTTAAGGCAATCAATAGCGTTCAGTGAAGAAAAGACGGCAGCGAAACTCATACAGCTAGAAGAAATATGTAACGCTAATACAGAAGGGATAAAGATAGAACAATTAGCAATCCAAGCTACCATAAAAGGAGTAGACAACGAGGTTAAGTCTGCGGCAAAACAATTGCACAGCTTAGAAGGAGAGATGATAGAGATTAGAACGGAAATAGACAAGGCAGCTTTGACTTCAGCAACGATGGAGCATTCAGGAGAACGAGAATGATGCACTTAAAGAGAGTATCCGTGAAAGCAATGAGATGATAGGAGGCAGGCTCGATCAGCTGGAAAGCGAGAAGAAAGAGGGAAAGAGAAAAGAGGAAAATAGATATGAGGCAATAAGAGTGGAAATAAACAAGACATGCCAACAAATTGGAATTGACGGGAAAGAGGATAGAAAGAAACTCATAGAACAAAGGGAAGAAAACCAAAAGAGGATAAAGGAGGTCGAACTGCAGTTACTGGGAAAAATGGAGGTACAAGAACGGAAGATTATTAAGACCGAGATACAGTCTTTACAACAACAGGAAATGCTTCTTGAACTGAAAGCTCACAACAGCGGTAAAGAAACGAGCAGTATGGCTAACCATTTCAACACAAGCCAGACTCAGGTAGAAGGAATGAATGAACTTAGTCCGGGCCGTGCGACCACAGGTAGCGAGAATAATGAAGGGTTTCAAACATTTAGAGGACTTGCCTCAACACCGCAACAGCCGACTGGCAATAATAATAACAATAACCCAACTACACAATATGTCCAAATAATTAGAATGCAGGAGGATCGCCCACGAAAATTTAACAATGATGGTTCACAAACGCCGAAAGCTTTTCTAAAAGACTTAGAACACTACCTTACAGACAATAACATTCCTGAGAATAAGAAACTCAGAATAACAGAGAAATTACTTGCGGATAGCATTCTGACGTGGTTCAGAAGTTTTCGCTACACCTTTGAAGACATGGATACCTTCAAGCATGCATTTTTACGTCGTTACTGGAGCATGTCTATACAACATAATTTAAGGATGGAATTATATAGTAGGAAGTATCATGCGTCACAGCCAACACGTTATTCAGAATATTTTTCGGCTCAGCTACTCAGACTGAAGGATATGGATATTTTACCACCGGAGTCAGAACTGGTGATGACAATTGGAAAGCAGCTTCCGTTGCCAGTACAACAGTTTTTAATTGCGGCAAACGTCTCGAGCGCACTGCAAGCAGAGGAGGTGTTACGTCAGTTGGATGAGACGTCATTAAATAATCAAAATAGACACGTCAGAGCGAGTGACAGCGCAGCGCTAGTACACCAAGCCGAGCTAGTCAAAACTAGAGAGCAGAGCACCAACACGAATGTTAGCCATAGGAGCGGGAATAATAACGGAAGGTCATACTCGCCGAAAGAGGAGCAAAGGAGATATGAACCAAGGAACGAGAGGAACTGGCAGCCACAACAGTACAGGAGAGATGAATGGAGAGGGCGTGGTCGCGAAGGTCCATATCATCATCGCAGATATGATAGAAGAGATAATAGAACGTGGAACCGAGGACGAGATGAGAACCGAGGATATACGGAAGACAGTCGACGGGAATTGCAAAACAGGCATGAGGCATCACAACGATACCTAGATGAGTTGCATCGCAACCAAGAGACGGAAAAGGATCGCTGGCGAAGGACGATGGAGAATCGCGAGAACCCAGATATGGAAATCACTGGAGCAGAGAGTGAATTAGCGCAACAGCATCGCGAAAGCCAGAATGAGAAGAGGAACACGGGGGCTATTAAAAAAAATGTATTAGAGGGTGAAGGAGGTAGGCTAAATTTCACGCCAGATAAGACACAGTGGTTGATAGCGAACATCGAGGAATGGGTCGCATCTCCTGAGGATTTTACACGTGAAATTATTCAACCGGAAAAACATTGTTTGAGGAAATTACCAGTCATCATTACGAGGATAGAAGGACTAAGAGTAAAAGGATTAGTGGATTCAGGGGCACAGCTATGTCTAGTATCAGAGGCATTAATTAAAGCTCCAAGCGAGAAACAGAGAATACCTACGATTCCAGTACCACAGGTCAAAATTAGAGGAGTAATTCCCGAAAAATCAGCTGTATGCAAATTTCAGGTACAACTGGATCTAGAAATATTAGGACACACTTTCTCACACGTATTCATGGTGATGAACAAGATGAATGTAAATTTGATTCTGGGGGCGGATTTCCTATATGAGCACCAAGCAGTGATTGACCTGCGCAACAATGTAATTAAATTCAGAAATATGGAAGGATTATCAGCAGTGGGACTGAACATGAATAACCACGGCTTAGATAGAGACGCTGACATTTGGAAGCTGGAGACCATTCCTGGGGAAGAAGAAGAAGAAAGTCAAGCAGATGAAGAGGACTCGAACACAGGACTCCTGGAGGGAAAGCAAGAATTGGAAGATGAAATGTGGTCCATGGCAGTAGAAGAAGATGGCAACAAAGACAGTTTTGAGGCACTTTTGAAAGAAAAATTAAGAGAGGCAAAGCTAAATGATGATGAAAGAAATTGCTTGGCACAAACGCTATGTAAACACTCAGCAGCATTTAATACACTACCGGGAAAAATATTAAATTTCAAGTACGCTATGCAGGTAGATGACTGGACACCATTTAAGAGCCGACTCTACCCAATTCCAGAAAAGCAGCGTGCAGCAGTTAGAAAAATTATAGGTGAGATGCTTAGAGGGGGCATAATTAAGAAAGCTCCAACCCCATATTTGACCGCCATATTAGCGGTGGCGAAGCCAAATGGTTCAGTGAGGTTGTGTCTCGATGCTCGCACCCTCAATTCCAGATTAATAGATGAAACCGACCGTGCACCACTAATTAAGGATGTACTCAAGAAGTTCCATAAGAAGAAAATATATTCGTCTGTCGACCTTGCGAATAGCTATTGGCACATCGAGTTAGAAGAGAAATCACAGCTGTTAACTGGATTTCTATTCGACAATCAGAGTTTCACCTGGTGTCGTTTACCATTTGGAGTTAAGACAGCCGGATCTGCACTAATCCGAGCATTGGATCGAAATTTAACAGAAGAAGTGAAAGACATGACTGTCAGTTATGTCGACGATATCTTACTAGCATCAGAGAGCAATGAGGAACACATGCAAAATTTAAGCAAGTTGTTAGAGAACCTAGAAAGGGCAAATTTCAAGATCAATCTAAAAAAATCACACTTTTTTCAGCACGAAATTTTATATTTAGGACATATTGTTGATGGAGAAGGGATCAGGCCCAATCCAGTGAAAATCGGAGCCATTAAAAATTTTCCTCGACCAACCAGAGTCAAGCACATAAGGATGTTCTTGGGAGCCAACCAACTTCTTTCGTGAAAACTGTCCAGGATACACCGAAGTAGTAGCACCATTACAAGAGATGCTAAAAAAGAACAACCGTTGGTTTTGGAACGAAGAGTGTGAGAGGTCATTCACAGCCACGAAGGAATTACTGTCAAATAACATCAAACTGGGTTACCCAGATTTTTCGAAGGGGTTTATAATTCAAGCAGATGCATCTTTAGTGGGCATCGGAGCAATGCTTTTCCAAGAAGACGCAGAGAGAACAGCAAACCGCTCATACCTAGCATTCATCAGCAGGAAATTAAGAAAACATGAGAAAAGTTATACCATCTCAGAGCTGGAGCTTTTGGCGATCATATACGCGCTACAACAATGGCGTCGTATTATCTATGGTTTCTCCATAACAATCCGCACTGATCACAAGGCGCTGACTTTCTTATTTAAGACCACCATGGTAAGTGAACGCATCAACAGATGGGCCATTTATGCGCAGCAGTTTGATATACAAATTGAGCACATATCAGGAAAATTGAATGTAATCCCGGATATTTTGAGCCGAAATCCAGAAGAAGAGGCACAGCAGGAGGAAATGTTAGTGCAACACATTGAGCTGACAAACGAAGATCAAGATTTCTTACAAGAACTGAAGAGGTTACCGCAGGAACAAGAAAAGGAGCCATGGATGATGCAGATGATTAAATTCCTCAAGAGAGAGATAACACCTGATACCCCAGCATATCGAGAGATTGAAGCTCAAGCGAGAAGTTATTCATACTTCAATAATATGCTCCATAAATTTATAGATGAGGATCATGTCAAGTTACGGATATTGTTACCAGCTTCGTTACAGAGGAAATTAGTGTGGCATACTCATTATACGCTTGGTCACATAGGGTTAGACAAGACACAAGCAACAATAGGTGAAGCTTTCACTTGGCCACGGATGAGGATTACTATACGCGATGTCCTGAAGACATGTGATATTTGCCAGCGCGCAAAACCCAATAACTTCCTCATGAGACAATACCCAAAGCCAATACTGCCACAGAAACCGTTAGAGCTCATTGCTACGGACTGTCTTGGTCCATTGCCCAAAGGACGTAGAGGAGTGCGACATGTCCTTGTATGTGTGGACGTCTTTTCTAAATTTGTTGTTCTATGTGCTATCCAGAAAACAACTTCGAAACAGGTCCTGAGCCGCATCAAGAATCGAGTTATACCTATAATGGGAAAGCCTGAATTTATCCTTTCTGATCATGGAAGTTATTACACATCAGCAGAATTTAAGCGCGGATTAAATGAGCTAGACATTAAGCATGTACTATCTAGCATACGCCATCCACAGGGAAATCCGAGCGAAAGAGTTTTACGTGAGGTCTCGAAGCACATACGCATGTTCATACCTACAGAACATCACCGTTGGGCCGATACATTGAAAAATATTGAGATTTGCATCAATATGACACGTCATGAGTCAACTGGACAAGTACCATACACGTTACACTTGAACCAGCAACCACCGAGATCTTGGACAACAGTACTAGATTGCCCAAGAGATCCGCGGCCAGCACCACAGCTGAGAGTCGAACGGACGATCACCTACATGAGAGAACAAGCTGACAAGAGGCTAAGAAGACTAAAAGGAAAACGCTTTCACAGGGAATTGAACGTCAATGAACTAGTTTTATTGAAGAGGCCACCTATCTCTGATCCAGCAAACAAAGTATTTCATAAATGGTGTTTCCCATACATAGGACCTTATCGGATCATAAGAAATTTGGGGAATAATGCATATAAGATACAGGACGTAAACGGCGGAAGCACATCAGTTGTAAATTGCTCAAACCTCAAATTATATTACAAAAGGGAACCGTTTGATCAACCACGGAATACCGCGGGTGTCAACATTATGGAAATCGAATAAAGATGAGCCAAATGCACGTGGAACGAGGAGGTAGTCGGTCATAAACGGGCTCGGTGTTTACAATGGAAAGCCGTGAAGCAAGAAAACTGGGCGAGACAGGCGGACAATAGCTAGCTACCTGCACCAGACAGCCGAGACACTAATCTTAGCAAGAATGTGGAGAGGGAGACAAGGATCGTACCAAGGGAATCCCTGCGCGCGACCAGCAGTGACGAACTAAGTAAACAATATAAGGAATGACGACGGAACCTTGCAGCATCCGTGAGGCGGATCGAGATTGAGAAAAAAATCATACGTTCCATATCGATTTTTTTTCCTTTGCAGAAGGGTAATGTGACCTTTATGCATCTCTGATAGCATAAAGTCTACATATTATTCCAACAAAATTTAATTCATGTCTCAAAGTCGATGTGAGAATAGAAGTTGCTTGTGAAACTAGAATGACAAAAGGATGGTTCGTACGTGACTTGAAGAAGCTTTCTCCCAGCGCGGACAAAGGTAGCAGGAAAGAGAAAATCCACATCTGGACACCAAATGCGCCAGACAACGCGCGGAGGTCGTTACACTACGCGGGTAAATGCAGAAACCTCAACGATCACCTACCAAATAAACCCCGCCCATTTGAAAGGAATTAGAGCAGTAATTAGAATACAGAAACAGGAATTATACCATCGTATAGGGGATTATCCCAGCCTCTCAGAAATATCGTCAAAATTTAAATTGGATTATTCTGTGATTTTTGCCAGAATTAAAATGAAATCAGGGGGTGGATTTGAAACGACCAATGGCAGTGAGAGACGCTAGACGCGATCAAATCCCGCCGAAATTAAGGGACAATGAAGCAAATTACGGAGCTCATTATATAAGGATCCAACGATCGGATTTTGAATAAAAAGGAGTCATTGAGACATTGGAAATGAGGACGTTCTAAGGAGCTAGTTCGCATATTCATGTGAGTGTTATTTTTGGAAATAAATTCTGAAAACCCCCTACTCCACGTCCCTTTAAGAGAAATCGTATAAATAATGGATTGAAACACAGCGAAGTCAGTCTACTTTGGGGCATCACGGGAGGCGGAAGCCTTGGCCCTGAGCGTTCAGAAAGTACAGTGATTTTTACAAGTCCTATAAGTCTACTTTGGGGCATCGTCAGAGGCGGAAGCCCGTGCCGCGAACCCTCAGAAATTAACGTGATTTTTACAAGTTTTATAAGTTCTTAATACACGCTGTAGAGGCGAGAGCCCGCGCTTGAGGCATAAGAATAATTAACATTTTTACAAGTTTATAAGTAGGAGCAAGTATACCTCCGAAATTTGAACATCGCTAAGTATTCGCGAGTGCGAAGTAGAACAGTGCATATCATAACAGTATGACGCAGTTGTAATGATAGGTATAGCCGCCCGAGCTATTAACAGCTAGACCAGTATTCTAGGAAGCTATGAACTGTCGGTCGAACTAAATAAGTTGATGATAGCTACATGAGATAGGAGCTTCATGTGCGAGAACCGTGCATTGTGTTAATGGTAATAATTCACAGTGGACCTTTGTTTTGGTGAAATTTTGAGAGAAACCGTGTGTAAATTATCCTCCTATCAAGATGAACCAACTAATGAAGAAGACTGATATCAAGGACCAGAACCGCATCAGGAAATATGAGAGATAAGTAAATATTGTATGGGGCATGTGGGCCATAATGTTTCCCATTATTGGGGTCGGATAAGTTTATCTCGATCATAAGCAGTTATGATAAAAATAGATATTTTAGGCGTACCGGGCATGTTTGTGTAGATTTGTGTGTTTATCAGTAATGAGTATTTTTGTGTGTTTTATAACGTAATAAGTATATGAGCATCAAAGTGTTATTTTAAATATGGTTTTGTTTGGGATGTCATTAATCTTGTTGAATGCACAGTCAAGGGAATATGTGTTTGATAGTGCTTATGCACAATGTGATTGTAAAAGCTAAAATGGGGAAGACCACTCGATATTGTGACAAGACCAGTAAGTGACACTGAAATTATGAGAGTAATAAGTATGGTAAGTGATTATCACGCGAAGGTAAGACAAGAATGGCTGGAGGGTATTGTGAGATATATTCAGGTAAGGCTAAGAGTCGATCCTGGGTCGAGCAGAATTAAAGCGGAGGTGATATTCCCGCGTTCTTCGATGATATAATGGTGAGTGAAAATAATAGCGGAGGTGATATTCCCGCATTCTTCGACGATATATAAATGGTAAGTAAAATGATTGAATTCATTATCTGATGAGAGTCCACTTTAGCTCCGTCGGAAAGGTATGGTATTGCTCGAGCCCAAGGCAGGTAAAAGGGAGTCTTTAAGAAACAGGTAGAAATTGGTTAGCCGTCTGAATTCTAAAAGCAGCCAGGAAGGTTGTGCCGGCCTGCTGGTTAGTACGGCGAAAGTGTGTCTGTCACAAGGTCGAGTTTGTCATTGTATTCTATGAAGGGAGGTAGTCCAACTTCCCGGGGTTTCTTTTTGTGTACCGCTTCAGGAAGCGATGTATTATATTTGTCATTATTTTTGGAGTGCATTCATTATGTTGTTGTGTATTAATAATCACGGCGCACCGGCCGCCGAAGTATTTATTTGATGCTTCATGTATGTTGACTTGTTTATTTTACTATAATTAACGGAGTTATAGCTCTGAGTGAAGTAATTGTTTTAAAAGTTATAAAAACACACATGCCCGTAACCTAGAATAAATATATTGCCTTCATTATCTGACTCTTGTGAGGAAAGATGATGATTGTACGAGTAGACGTCCGATTTCCCAAAGAACAAGTTTTGCAAGTTATAAAAATGAGTGCGCAATATTTATTGTGATAGAATGGCTGGTTTATTTAAGCAATAATTATTTGAATTAAGTCTCTTGACAATAACTCTTGGACTTGAAGCAGTGGACTGCAGTAAAATAGACTATTTTCTATTCCTGGTTTCAGCCAGTGTGAAACATTATTTTTGCATTTTTTTTAATGTTGTTGATTTCAGTAATTTAAGGGAGTTGATTTTGTTTTTATTTGTCTATGGTTGGGAGAAAAGGGAGATGATGTTTTTGTAAAATAAATTATTTTATATTAGGAGTTCTCTGACCTACTGATTTTAAGATAAGCCTCCTGTGATCCTGTGACTATATTCCTAGGATGTTTAGAATAAGTTAGAGCCACCCCGAACAGAGCACTACCCGAGTAAGAGTCGGCATCCTAGAAGAACGCAGAAGGGTATAGTATTAACCCTGCGAAGTCAAATTAGGCCTATATGGCTTGTAGTGGAATGGCTCGGATATCGCAGAGCGAGGTGATGGCGGTTGGTAGGGTTATTGGAAATGAACTAGGGAGCGGGGAAGGATACCTGACAGATGAAGCTTGGCTGTCCTCGGCTGGTGTAAGCTTAGCTGTCTTGGTACGTCTGGCTCGGCGAGACTGTGCTTGGCTGTCGAGGTGCAGCTTGGCTCGGCGTAAGTGAACAACCCGTCCTGTCGTCAGTGAGTGTAGTGGTGAGTTGTCCAACCCACTCTTGTTGCCCGTATTTATTTGGTATCGTCACCTTTCGGCTATTGCTATTTTCATCTTTTGGAAAGTGATGAAAACGTATATCCGCAGCCCTCTTATGGATCGACAGCCGTAAACTGAGCGATATACTTTGCTTTTACTCATTTTGCACTCTTATCAATGAGTAAAACTTATAACTTATGTATAAACACGAAGAATTTACCATGATCTGCTTACCAATACAAGAAACCATATACAAACAGTCACCACGTGACAAATGTACCCTACTTGGTAATTTTTACCGCTAGATGTCATATCAGATAGCTGGAGTTGCCAACAGTCCAGTGCTGCCACTTCCACAAAACAACATTTCCTTTTATACCTTCATATTCAATCATATGTCACCATGTGGCAGCACCTTCAAGCAAAATAATGCAGTGGTCCGACTTAGATACTTTGGTCACTTTCCCCAGTTTTCGGGTTGATTTTTAGTCACACTATTGAAGAGTTAGCATTTTATTATATTCCTTATTTAAAACTACAGTACTTTTCAAGAAATAGTAAATCAGTTGGGCGCAGCCCAAAATATAACTGTTGATTCATTTGAGGAGCTTGGACATTTAGCTCCGTGCACTTGGGTGTGTGTTAATTTTGTCTGGTAACATATGTTATTGTGGTGTCTGCGTATTTGTAAATCAGATGAGGATTGAGAAGAAGGCGGCCGTGCCTAAGTTAGGAACCATCCCGGCAGTGGCAAACCACGGAAAACCACTTCCAGGCTGGCTGAGGAGAGAATTGAACCCACGTCCCACATATTCTCAGTTTTGCCCCCCCCCCCCCCCCAGGGGCTCACATCTAGTGGGACGTGGGTTGGCGACGACGGGACCCCAGGTGTGTACGGCATTGCTTCCACTTACCGGTACCTGTGCCGGGCTCCTCTCCGTCTTCTTTCCTGTCGACCTCTCTTGGTCAACTCTTGCTCTCTTCCGACCCCGACGGTATTAGCTCATCCGAGGCCTAGAGAGTCTCTTCCTTTCCCGCCTTAATTGGCCCTTGTCTCATCTTTCCTGATACCCTCCTTCTGCGAGGGGCCTGGCTTCTTTTTCTTTTCATGCTATCTCCTGCCTTCTCCTCAAGGCCCTCAAGGAGGCAGGGTGTATGTAGCCCCACCACTTCTGGTGCACCCTGGATATTACTACACCATCAGGCAGTGGCGGATCTAGGGGAGGCCAAGAGGGCGACCGCCCAGGGCCCCGTGGTCCGGGGGGCCCCGCGCCATGGATTTTTTTTAAATTTAATTAATTAATCATACTTTTCAAACTTTTCAAACTAATTTATAATTATTTTATTTTTCAGTGAAGCTATGACCTTCCTTGACGGGTTAGCAAGCTTAGATTTCAGTGAAATAATATAAGACTTCAGCCGGAAAAAAAAAGTCGCAAAGTAATATTTTAATATTTCATAGTTCACATAATCTTCTTCAAAGGGACTTAAAGGTTTCTTTCATATTATTAAAAAAATGTACTGTCGTGTATTCAAAATATTGTAACTATTCTTTATTTTATTATTATTATTATTATTACAAAACTACTTTCCATTTGATTTAGTATTTTTTAATTTCCTATTGTTGTGTGCCCCACCTAATCATATCGCTCAGGGCCCCGCAAGGCCTGGATCCGCCACTGCTCAGGGGCTCACGGCTGGTGAGTTCGGGAGTTGGCGATCTCGAGGGATTCCTGACAGGGGTCCGTTTTTGATGTGTAACATTTTTCCACTCGGTTGTTGGATATTTTGTGGGAGTGATTTTGTAAAATGGGACGGAAGTGGATCGGACGGAAGTGTGTAAGACGCACTGCCAGCTAGATCGCATCCCTCCTGCTAAAGCAGCCAATGGCAGTGGTACCAAGTGGAATGTATATCACATACGAATTATACTTCAAGGTTTGGAGGCGCCATTACAGATATTTCTACAATAAATCATCTTCAAGTTGTCGTTCTTCGGTGTAAAAATATTCATTATATCATATTTGCTGAAAACAACTATGATTTATTAAGAGTCTGTTTTTCAATCTCTGGATAAAAGTGATGGGCATCCACACGCCGAGTAGCTTTCCTCAACACTTTCATACTGAACGGTAAACGCTCATGCGAACTCTGGTGTCAACTGATTGAAACACAAACCACATGTTAAAAATCTTCGTATCAGTATTTAAATGATGATATGGTTTAATATGAAACATTGTAACTAGTCGGCAAAGCCAGTGTAATGTTTCTGCACAATGGCTATTCAGATATTAACCCACATTGCGGTAATGCAGTGATCAATGTAATACTGTATTATATCGATGTTTTTATACGGAAACTGAGCTAGCTTTCCATGGACCACTTTAGGAATTCCCTTTACTGTCAAGTAGGCGTATTCATAACTAATTTAAAACTCAATTCCACGCAGGAACATTATCGAAAAAAAGGTAATTTTAATGGAGCATAAAAAATACTTCCATATTATGACGGGCACGTGAAAATGAGTAACTGTCTTGTACTCTAAATTTCTGTGGTTATAATGGCTGCGTGGATAGCATCTTGGTCTGCGAATCATGAGGTCTCAGGTTCGAACCGGTTTATCGATTTAAACGAAATCTATCATAACATTATGCGTCATTTTAACAGAATCTTCATGAAATTACGACTTACTTAATTTTAATTATATACAATAGTTTGCACCTAGCAGGAGTTGGGAACTTTGATTGTATTGAACATTATTTCTAGTAGTCTATAGATAGGCTAGAGACTATGGCTTCATTCCTCCTCTTAATTTACAATATAATATGTGATGTTTGTTCAAACAAGTGTGACAGTAGCATATCTCCAATTCAATCTATACATTCATCATAGTACCAGTATGAAAACGGAGCGTAAATTAAAATTTTAAGAATGTCCAAGCTGTGTAGTATACGAGTAGGATAATATGTCAGATGACTTCACATACATTTCATCTCAATTTCATAGTAGGATAACATGTCAGATGTTACACGTCATATGCGACTACTGTAAGGCTCGTATCTTATTTTAATATATATATTTCCTTCTTCAACTGATTTTGGGGCTGACCCTCTCTTCTTTCCATTTCCTATCTGCCTTTCATGGCTCTCCTTCTTTCCTAGTCCCTCAATCCTCATTCTTCGAGGGTTGTGTCTTTTGTTTCCCTTATTCTTAATTTTGTTTTCCATTTCCTCTTCTAGCACCGTATGTAAGTATGTTGTTAGATTGAGGTTTAGTTTCATATCATTGACATTTTCACTTTCACCCAATCCATTAGGGGGAAAAAACCCTGATGTTAGGCCCCTTAAAACAACAATTATCATCATCATCATCTTCATCTCAGTTTTGCCTCACGAGGCTGAGTGTACCCTGACAGTCACGAGTGCTAACAGCTACACTACGTGGTGGTCACGCAGTAGTCTGACTTGGAACTCCGCTAGCCGCTTAGCTCTTGGTTCAATGTTGTTTTCCTGACTAATGTAATTTCAACATTTCATTTTGGAGTTCTATTTTACATGTAGTATATTAGTAAGAAGATTGTAGTTTTACGTGACCGTGAATCTTGTGATTATGAGCCATGTGACCTCCTTTTAACGTGGAATCCGAACCACAGGACATGGCATTTCACGTCAACTATCTCACATGCATTGACCGGGATATTTTATTAGTCTGCTACTCTGCTGACAGGAGGGTAGCAAGTTTAATGGTACATACTGTAGTGATAAGCCCTTTATAGGGTATTAGTTGACAGCAGAAGGACATGCGAGGGCATATTTATCTTTAAAAACGTCCCTTTTTGTTGCCAGAGACAGCTGTTAGTTATACGGTAGTTATTGTTGTTTTAAGGGGCGGAACTAAGAGACAGCTGTGAGTTGACTACTATAGTCTGCGATGCACATTCCACTCAGGTCCACGCAGCTTAGACTCGAGCAGTACGTGACAGCCCACAGATTGCCTTACGGTCGGCCTCGGCCTTGGCCTCGACAGTGTAAAACTGGTGACGTCACGCAGCAGCCTATCGTGGCAATATAATAATAATAATAATAATAATAATAATAATAATAATAATAATAATAATGGCAAGTCGAAGCGCGGATGCTCGAGTGCGCCCACCCACCCTGGTTCAAAACATTCGAATTATGCCGATAGAGCGACTTGTGTCTCGGGACAGTCGGATGAGGAGCCAGAAAGATGCGCGCGCACCCGGCAGGGAGGAGCATTTGAATAGCGCAAGTTTTAAGAAATAAAATATGGAGGACGGTTGTCGTTTCGGGGTAACATTTACAGTCGATTTGCATTATTAACGCAAAGCGGTCGTGAAACTTGCTTTAAGTACATTTGAAAATATCCATTCCAATCAATATTCAAGATCTAACTGTAATAATTGAATATTTAACCATACGCACTATTAAGGACCATAACAATACGCGGTGAAGTATGCGGAAAAGTGTGCGAGTGGTATCGCGCTCGCTTGTTGTTTTGAAGATCCCGTGTTCAAGGCTACCCAAGGGCGGAAATTTTTACTTCTTTTTAATTATTTTATTATTTCCTCCTCACGTCGTACAACAATATTGCAACTTAGTTTTGTCTACATTTATTTATTTATTTAATCGTATGGTGATACAATACAGAATACAAATAAGACAAAATTAAACTTTAAAGTCCTTCCTTTTCAACCATTCGGTTAGACTAGGTGTGAGATCAAACAAGTCGTCAGGAATTCCAGGGTATGAATGAAGAGGACAGCGTAGGACCAGGTGTTCAATCGTCTGTTCTTCTAAGTTACATTCACACATTGGTGAACTGATCCAGCCCCACTTGTACCTGAAATAATTACAACACCCATGTCCAGTCCTCAACCTGTTGATACGGCACCAGAGGTTCCTTGGTAGGTCAAAACCATTTGGCTTCTTTGTGGGATCAAGATGGTGGACACTTGTTCCCAATGTTTTTGTTGACCACTCATGCTTCCAGCTTTCCTTTATGTCAAATCCATCCGCGATGAGTTGCCTTGCAGTGACACTTGCCGGTCTTCTGGATTGCAATCGTTGTTGTGACGGATGGCAGAACATGATCTACGAGGACGATAGTAAACGTGT
Organism: Meconema thalassinum; assembly: GCA_946902985.2. Lineage (NCBI taxonomy): Eukaryota > Metazoa > Arthropoda > Insecta > Orthoptera > Tettigoniidae > Meconema > Meconema thalassinum. The sequence continues at coordinate 298,372,343 of OX336394.1, forward strand.
TTTCTCTCATTTAAAATTCTATTTTCCCTAAATACTGTTTAAGACCATGGACGGATACTATTTAAATAGTTCAAAATTTATCCCAGAATAATAATATTAGCCTATGACACGTTCTGTATTTGGTTGGTTGGTTCCTAAGTTTAGGGGCTGTGACAACGCGGTTATGTAGCCCCGTGTACTTTGAGTGTGTGTAGAATCTGTCTGATAACCGGTGATAATTGTGATGGCTGTATTAATGTGTGTATCTATTTTTTAACTCAAGTAAGGACTGCAACTTTGAATTTTTCAAATAGTTCCTACTTTTGCCGCCAAACGCCACCGTCAACGACTACTAGGCCTAGTTCAGAACTTAGCTACTAGACGACACCAAAGTCGGCTCTTGGCAACGAACGTAGACACCTAAGAGCGTTGTTTACATTCCTAACCTATACAATTTAGCTTCACACAGGTGTAATTAGTGGAAGGTTCTTTAAGGGGACACTATAGGCTACCCCAAGAATTTTTTTTTGCTCCCAGTGATCCAAACTGCACCAAATTTTATTTCCATACGACCAACATCTTTCATAAAGCAAAAAGTGAAAAATTATTCCTTTCAGTTGATCAGAATTTACTAAAAGATAGTATTTTCCTTTAAAAAAATGATAGGAACTATTTACCACTAACAATTACTGAAACTTTACAATCTTTTTACACTATGTACGCATTGCACAGAATAATAATTCTGTGCATGGGTTTGGAAAAATATGAAATAGTTCCTGAAATAAAAAATAGTTTCACAAAATTAATTTTTATTTCCAAAAATTAAAGTTAAACATTATTTAAAAATAAACGATAACTATTTTAACTAATATGGATGCACAGAATTATGGGAGATAGATATCTTCACATGCTACAAAAATATTATTGAGATTGTAAAGTAAAAAAAAAAAAGAATTGATTTACAAAAGATGCTCGGTGAACGCTGTCATACGCTTGATGGGTGAGGTAAGGAGTGGAGACGAGCGGGGTAACGGTCTCCATGGCAACAGTCAGCAATGTTGCAATGTATGCCGACACAGCAATAAGCACATGGTGTGTCTTCACTCGTCCTACAAGCCTCTTGGAATGTTATGACTCAGTCATGATCTGCCTCAGTGGCAACGCAGCATTTCCCCACGTGCTAACTTTGACAGCTGTCAGCGAGCTTTATTGATAATTCAGAGTATAACACCGGTTATCAGACCGATTCTACACACACCCAAAGTACACGGGGCTACATGACCACGTTGTCGCAGCCCCTAAACTGAGGAACCAACCAACCAAATATAGAACGTGTCATAGGCTAATATTATTACTCTGGGATAAATTTTGAACTATTTAAATAGTATCCGTCCATGGTTTTAAACAGTATTTAGGGAAAATAGAATTTTAAATGAGAGAAAACATGTTTACTATCGTCCTCGTAGATCATGTAGACAAAACTAAGTTGCAATATTGTTGTACGACGTGAGGAGGAAATAATAAAATAATTAAAAAGAAGTAAAAATTTCCGCCCTTGGGTAGCCTTGAACCCGGGATCTTCAAAACAACAAGCGAGCGCGATACCACTCGCACACTTTTCCGACAGACTTTACTGTATATTGTTATGGTACTTAATAGTGCGTATGGTTAAAGATTCAATTATTACAGTTAGAGCTTGAATATTGATTGGAATGCATATTTTCAAATGTACTTAAAGCAAGTTTCACGACCGCTTTGCGTTAATAATGCAAATCGACTGTAAATGTTACCCCGAAACGACAACCGTCCTCCATATTTTATTTCTTAAAACTTGCGCTATTCAAATGCTCCTCCCTGCCGGGTGCGCGCGCATCTTTCTGGCTCCTCATCCGACTGTCCCGAGACACAAGTGATAGAGCGCAACGAGCACACTTGGATGCTTGCAGTCTCTGGCGACACAATGTTTAACTACAAGCAGCTGGGCTGTAGAATCTGCAGCGAGATCTGCAGGGTAATCTGTGATCTACATTGTATTTACTCAAAAGAAAAAACATGCTACGTTGTCCTACTCAGAATACCGACATGTGATTTATTTCTTATTCTTTCTTTCAGCTTGAATCTGTTGTATATAATATAATTCTCAACTTCATTACCGTTTCTTCGGTAGGCCTACAGCATCTCATGCAACAGCTGATCCATAAAGAGCGGGTACTCACCGCTATCATTAGTCATTACGTCATTCCTCTTTCTATATAAGGAGTTGAGTGTCTGGTTAGTCGCAAAACGCGCCCTCATCTGGATCAGGCGTGGTTGTGGCAATCATTGCTTTATAATTAGCATATATACGGAGTATAAATAACTGCAGAGATGGCTGAGGAAAGAAGGATCCTAATATTTGAAGATGATGCAGAGGACTTCCCTCAAGAAGATGATGGTATATGTAAGAAAGGGACGTTTTGGTGCTGTTACTACCGTCTTCGATGTAGCCAGTGCTGTGCAGTATACCAGGAACATTGTGCTGAGGACTGCTGCTTGCCATTCTACGACACATGTACCGCAGTGATCACGCTACCGTGTTATGTTAGGGAATGGTGCAATACAAATACACTTACAACCAAGATGATTCTCCCGTGGAAGTTCTTTGTGTGGAGCATCTCGATTCCATTTCGCTTTGTGAGATACATGAAGAAGCTCTGGCGTGAAGGAGTCAAACAAGCGAGAGGGATCGAATTAAGGAAAAAAACGGTAAGGTTGATTGAAGAGGGCGAAGTCCCTGTTATTTCAATCAACAAATCGAACATAGTGTAAACTGGTCAAGTGTAGTTCTTTCACCGTGTTTTGCAGTATGTCAGCAATGAAATAAAGACCCGTGATGATCTTGAATGTGATAGGACATTTGTGATGTGGTTCATAATGAAGAGATTAGTTAGTTATTGTTGTTTTAAGGGGAGGAACTACGAGGTCATCTGCCCCTATGAAGAGATTATCAAGACCACTGTATAGTAATCATATACACAACAGACCTTTACCATGTAAGTTAATTTTTCGTCGTGGCTTTGAAACGGACGTCACCGGAAGCACGCACCTTTAAGCAAAGAATATGCATTTAAGGTCAAGGAGCATACAGTATAAGGTAATCTGTGGCACGCACACACGCATGACGGCGACGGTTCACCATGTATCCGCAAGAGAGCAGTCGACCCATATTCATTATAAAGGCTGTGTCCCAATACTCAAGTTGTGTGCTATTGACTAGCTGCTAGCTACTATGTGCTATGTGCGGCCTGTCGATTTTGTCTGAAGAAAACATTGCTTGTAATTATTAAAAACAACTCAGAAATATAATTTTGCAATTTAACCAATAGCAGAAATGTGGGAAACCAACATCTGTGCGGTAATTTTTTGCGCAGTTCTTATCACACCGGACATAGCAGCATTCCGGTTTCCTCGGACATTGGAGCGGTAAATACAAATATCAAACATTACACCGAATGATTCTGGTTTTAATACCCATGAAATATCAGTCCCTCAAACACCTATCCATTAATTCACAAAACCAATACCACATTTCCCCCACACTTTTCAATACATCGTGTTATTTTAATCTTTTAAAACCGGAGACACCACAGGACTGAAGGAATGTGGTGTTAAACATTAAATTACACACTTCTTAGAATTAAAACACAGTAATATTAACAATTTCTATTTTCTTGTTATTTACTTTCTTAAAATACGGTATCTGATTATAAAGAGAGCTACCGTGTTGAAATCGAGTTAAATAATTTACATAAAATATAGGCCTACATTCAGCACCCAGCTGTTTAACAGGTGTTTGTCCATAAGTGGTGCTACCAAGCGGCTTACAGATGAATTGGTGCTGCCCCTTATCAATAATTGATAAAGTGTGGGGGAAATGTGGAATTGGTTTTGTTAATTAATGGATAGGTGTTTGAGGGACTGATATTTCATTGATAAAACAATTTTTGTTTTTCTGAAAACTGTTCTTCTGGTTTTGCCCAAGTGTCCATATTGTAATGATATCTATACTGTGGTCAAGACTACCAATTAATTAAAATGCCGCCATAGTGATGCGTCTTTCAGTGGTACCAATATATAACATTCCATCGTGTTATACTTAACGCGATTTTTCTGTGCTACCGGTACCTAAATATAGATGATATCATCATGTGATGTGATAGTTTTATTTTCTGAGCTAAACCGTAAAATAGCCTATTTTCAGTGCTTCCAAATTACAAATAAAATACCGGTAAGTTACTGATATAATAAAATTATGTCTTTCATAGTGAGGTGGCAATTAAATTGTAAATTGGAATAAGGTGGCAGTGAAATGTTAATGACTAGGCTAATTGGCCTTAATAAGATTGTATTTCGGCCGAATGGTCCTTAACCCTGGAGTGGTAACGTGGATTTTCGTAACGTCAATACACTAATGATGGGTGAATGATACTGAAGTTCGAGCGGGCTCGCTCCGGCCCGATACGCAACGTAGGCTCGATACGATATCGGAACTGCTGGAACTGTCAAGCGACCCCACACATAAACTATGCGGAGCGCTCACGGCCCAGACGATATTTTCTGCAACCTTTCGCTCGCGTACGGTATGTGTGAACGTATTAGACTATTAGTGGTTCGAATCCCACTGTCGGCAGCCCTGCCGATGGCTTCCTATTTGCACACCAGGCACATGCTGGGTCTGTATCCTAATAAAGGCCACAGCCGCTTCCTTCCGCATCTAGCTCTCTTCTGTACCATCGTAACCATACGACCTATCTTAGTCGGTGCGACGTAAACCAAATTTTTCATACCATAGCATCTGATTATATAATACGCTAAGGTGTATGTTTCACAAAACTCAAGCTCCTAAACCAGAGGGAGTTAGAAGATGTGGTTTGTGCCCAAATCTTCCAAATCGTCTGAATAGTACAGGAAAAATCTTGCATTTGTTGAAAAGTCAACGGAAATATATTTGTTTATAAAGCACTTTTAAACAAATAAACAAGACGATTGCCCCTGCCAGAACTGTGTCGCGTAAAGCCCGCGTAGCAATAGTGCCAGGAGGGTAGTCTGTACACATGGGGCGCACACAACCCATTATGCGAGTGTTCTCGCACGGGTCCGCTAGTAATAATAATATTAATAAGAATATTCCCCAGCCCCACCTCTGATACGCTTTTGGCTTCTGGGAAGGATGTAATACTGTCGAGGATAATAGCAAACATAGCAAACAACGGAACAAATTAATCACTTATAGCCCATACACATACTGTTGCCGCATCATTGTTCGAAGAACGTGTTGTGACCCGTTACCTTTGTTCTGTACACTCCAATGATGGTCAGTATGCAGTTTGTATATTCTGGGGAGACGTGTGCATCGAATCATCGCACAAACACAGATTGTGGCTGCCTCCGCATTACTGATACAGTTTGAAGGGGTTATATCAGCCGCGGCTCGTGGTGTTGGAGCTGGGGAAGGCTCAGCACGTAGTGGCAAAATGCTGGTATAACACATTATACGACACCCACATACACGGCTGCAGGATTTTTAATTTCACGGTGAAAGGTGGGGGAGCTCAGAACAGACTTACAGATTGGCACCATTATGTTATTTTATAAAGCATTTTTTTCCCCCTAATTAAAATGAATGTACTTAGTTTCAACATTCAGGAAGAGGCAATGCATTCCGTTTCTAATTTAACCTACTCCCCATTCTAATTAGTCCCGATCAGAGGAGTCTGCTTCCCGGTTGTACACTACCGAACAATCGCAATTTACTTAGAAAATACTGTGTTTACCAGCTAGAACTGTAAGGGAATTGATCTGTAACATAGTCCGAAAGTGAACCCGATCTTGAGGGATAAATGGAAACAAATAAATCAACACAATTGTAGATATTAAGAGCAGTGAAGCTACTTGCTATTACTTTATATAAACACATGACCTTTAATTCATAGGTTTGTAAGTGAAGTCTGCCCTCCTCTCCTTTAGAGCTGCAAAGTGGTCAATGACAAGCTCATTGAAGTTCGGTGACTCCAACAATTCCTTTTCTGTGGAACACATTGCAAGTGCACAGGCGGCCTTCCTTCATTGTGTTTCGTAAAAATGTTTTCACTCGTTTTAGGGTATAGAAACACCGCTATGCCTCTCCTGTGACCCTTCACAATCAGCCTAGTTTCGTGGTCGAGATTTTTGCCCGATACGCTACTAACTGAATTCATTGTCTTGTTGACACACACTTACCACTACTGTAGCTGGGGCTGCCAGACGTTCCGTTTTACCCGGAACAATTCCGTTGTTTCTTGTTTTGTTCCGCGTTCTGTTTTAATCTTTAACGGAACGCCAAATGTTCTGTTTTTTTGGTTCATTTGATAGTATATTCAATTTTGCACCAATTTTCAAATGTCCCGCTTCAGAATTGATTGTAATATCTAGCTTGTTTTCTGGTGATACAGGTGCAAGTTTGAAAGAGAAAATGACTTCTATGTCTGTGTTAGATATATGGATACATGTTATAGATATATTAGGGGCAACAACATTAAGGAGTATCGTAGTCCTTGTGAAGTTAATACTCAGCATTTCCCCCTCCAATGCATTTACGAAGAGAGTTTTTTCTGTCACGAATATCAATTGGAGAGATTATACAAACATACTCCATTGTTCACATATTACAATTATGACGAAAATTGTAGTGAATTTTATCAGAAGGTACTTACAAATAAAAGATGTTTGCAAAGGTTTGTTCAAATTAAAAGCATTTGTAAGTTGCTGGTGCCATAGGCCTATATGATATGTGTATTTGATTATGCAATGCTTATTTAATACATGAAAATGAAAATCCACAGCCTGCTTCCAGTCTCCGACCGGGTCAGGAATGGAATGAATGAAGCCCCCCCCATCGGTAGGATATAGACTGTGCCAGCTGCCGAGGCCTGACGCACTCCTCGGGGCAATGATGAAATGAATGACAGATGAAATGAAATGATAGTGGAGAGTGTTGCTGGAATGAAATTTAGACAGGGAAAACCGGAGTATCCGGAAAAAAAACCTGTCTGCCTCCGTTTTGTCCAGCACAGAGCTCACATGGAGTGACCGGGATTTGAACCACGGACTCAGCGGTGAGAGGCCGTTGTGCTGCCGCCTAGGCCACGGAGGCTTGCTTTATGTGTATTATTTATTACAACGTTTGACGACCTTGATTAAAAAATTGCAATGGCAACCCTAACTGTAGTCCATAACACGCAAATTAAGACTTGCCACTGACAAACAACATAATTAATGAACTAATTAAGTTACACCAACGATTTTAACGCGCGAACACTTGTTTACGAATACGCAGCATGGGCGGTGGCTAGTTAGTAGTAATCTGTGGGCGGTGGCATATTTTAAACAGAATACTTTCCTTAAGTCTCGGTAGATGGCTCTGCTAACCCTTGCCACCTCATGGTGCTATCTGGCGGAAATATTTTAGTTATTATACATTAAGGGATACCATTTGAGTTCTCAATAATGATTATCACTTATTAGTCATATCTAACTGTTTCTGGTAACTTGTCATTATTAATCGTTCGGAGAGTGAAAGAGGGAAAAGATAAACTTTCATGAGAGTGGTTTCAGTCTCCTTGAACAACTTTGAATGCATTCCACAGAATAAGAATATCTTGTCGTCGTTGGCAAGCCTGGCTTAGGCTGTAGTCGCCTGAGCCTTCAGCGATACAATTGAAACGAATGGAGCTTTCATAACCACGCCTCCCGTCCCTGTTACATAGGAAGGAATGGGACATCGAAGGCGCAGCCTAACGGCGCTACTATCCATCTGAAAAACATTCTTTATCAACAGTTCCAAATATATTGACTCGTGACTGAATGAATTGAGTGAAATTTATAAATGTTTCCAATCAATATAAATTATAAATTCCTCAATTAAATACGGTGTGTATATTTATAGAATCTTTCAGGAGAGGCTCCGCCTAAGAGCCTTTAATGACCAGCCGCGCCTGGGTTATATGCACAAACTATACAGCAGTGCACAGCAAATACAGGACGAGGCGGCACCGCCCAGCACAATGCTCGAACACAGCCTTCTTGAGGTTTATCGATGATAAGAGCACGCCGCTAGGTCACGGCGCGCACAAAAGCTCGAACTTGTTCGATCTCTGACGTCATCTGTTCGAACATCTCGAGCCGGGCTCAAGAACATCACTACAATACACCTCGTGCGAATGGCGATATTTTAGCGGATGGCGCCCCTAGCAGCAACTCGTTCACTGAGTCCGTAGGAGTAGTTGGAGTAGTGTGTGTGTGATGGCTCGTGCTGAGTAACCGAGTGCAGAGTAGGACAGTCAAATAAGTTGGGGGTTGGTTCCATAGTTTGGGGGCTGCGACAAAGCGGTCATGTAGCCCTGTGTACTTTGGGTGTGTGTAGAATCTGTCTGATAACTGGTGTTAATTGTGATGGCTGTATTAGTGTGTGTCATCTGTTTTAATTCCAGTAAGCACTGCAGACAATAATTTCAAGTAGTTCCTACTTTTGCTACCAAATACTACCATCCATGACACCTAGCTTGCGGACTTGGCTACTAGATGCCATCGCAGTCAGCATGTGGCGGCGAACGTTGGAACTAGTAGAGCGTTATCAATAATTGAATTATTCTAACCTACAAATTTTGGCTTCTCACAAGTGTAGTTGGTGGAAGGTTCTTTTTCATGCCATAAATCTATGAAATGGGACCGCCGGCTTTACTTCCCCTCCAAAGAAAGGCATACTGAGAGATTTTTAACGCTCTTAAATAATCCGACGACTTCAGCCGAGTTTGCCTGTGATCTTGGGTGTAGAAGCTACCAGCTACGCCACCGAAGCCGCCGTAAAATAACTTATTTAATCGTAAAATGTCGTCATCCATGGAAATATATCAGGGTTTAGTGAATATTCGGAGGGATACGTTGTATTTCACAGCCGCTGAGTGTAAGAAAAGCGGAAAGCTCATTGTGAAATAAAAGTTGGCAGAAGACATAATTATACAGTTTGTGTTTGCGAGAAACTAGCATTAATCAACCATCTCATGCTGTTAAATTTGAGTTGCAGTGCCTTACTTTTTGCACTGTTAATCATATTTATTAATTTAGAATAGTATTGTCAACGTACAACTTTACTTTTCTCTTTCCCATTTTTTAAAATATTTATTTAACAGATTAATTGCAATAAGAAATCTCAATCCCCTGAGGGTGGATGTAAACCATGCCTTTCAAAATGTAATCTTTTGTAGGTTTCAAAATGTTTTAAACAAAATACAAGAGAGATTATTTGAAGTCTTCCTTCCTGCAACAATGGGAAAAATCTAAGATCGTTGCCGTGGAATATTGTAAACGAGAGGGGTGAGGGTTAGAACACTGTGCACTCAGACTTGTGAGGCTAAATGTATGGCCGTTTGACTGCAATAAAAAAAAATTAAAAAATAATAAAAGCTGAGAGGAAGTCAGTTTAATTCCCACCTCAGGTTTTTCTTGGTTTCCCCAGGAAAATGCCGGGATGATTCGTAGTAACATAGACTTTTAAACAATTTCTACACACACGCAAGTACATGGGCACAAATAATGAGCAGGGCACTTCAGGAGTTGTTTATTGCACGAATACTGCTTAGGGGAGCTGGATTTCTAAAAGAATAACCTTGATGCTTCTGCAACCCGGACAGAATATTGCTAGGTCAGGACTGCCTCACTCTTATGGAGATTGGGTGCCCTTATTCATGTTGTGATTGATGACAACATGTGCAATGTTAACTGTAGTGGTTACATCAAGCTCACCTCAGTCTTATCACTATTTATGGTCATGATATTTGTGGATATACTCGCGTTACATAATAATCCATATTTAAACACACTTCCTTCACATCCCTCATTTTCATGAAACAGTGAATCTTCCCCAGTGGCTAACAAATAGTAGCACGTGGATTGGTGACCATGGGACTCCAGCTGAGCATGGCATTACTTCCATTTATGCTGGGCTACTCTCTGTCATCTTTCATTTCAACCTCTCTTCGCGCAGTTAATCTGCTACCCTCCCCTCGTTCACGCTGATCTGATTAGTTTGACTTCATATAAGACAGTGTCTGGGTCTGACAGGACTTCTTGTCGGTGTTCTATTTATAAATATGCTGACTACAAATACCACAATTACGGAGGCGGTCCTTCTACGAATGTACTGTTTTTTGTTTCTGAATACGAAGAATTACGTTCCAGGTGGATATTTCTGTATGTGTAGTTAGTTCCAATCAACTACTGTTCAACTGCTCTACTCTCTGTAGAACTTTTACTATCTTGAACTTGAAATCTGTCCGCAACATGATCTAATCACGTTGCTCCACTCACACACAAGTCGTATAGAATATTTGAGCGGCTTGCCGCCAGACCGCAGCAACGTTCGTTCCCACGAGTCCTGAAAAGAAAAGTACATGGCCATTGGCTGCATTAATAAAATTATTATATATGTGCTAAAGTACGTAAATATGTGTTTTTATTTATTGCTCTTTTAAAAACAGCTGCCATGTTCCGACAGCGCTTGCATCTTGTTCAACTGTCAACAAGGCGCACTCGAGCGGCACTCTCCGAGGCGCACACATTGTTGCCAACATGCGGGATACAAAATCACTGTTGGTAAAAAAGAACATTCATCTGGACGCATTAGGCTCTAACCATTGTCAAAAGCCATTGATCTAGGCGCATTATGCTATAATCATTGGATTCGACAAAACGAAGGTTAGAATGGTCGGGTGTAGGTGCGGCTAACACGCAGCTAGCGGGGCACGGTTGACACAAAACCATTGATCTGGGCGCGTTAGGCTGTAACCATTGCCAAAAATCATTGGATTCGACAAAACGAAGGTTAGAATGGTCGGGTGTAGGTGCGGCCAACACGCAGCTAGCGGGGCACGGTTGACACAATACCATTGATCTGGGCGCGTTAGGCTGTAGCCATTGTCAAAAACCATTGGGTTGCAAAAACCGAAGGTTAGAATGGTCGGGTGTAGGTGTGGCCTTGACGTCCGGGTAGTCTCTTGTTGTAGGTTACAGATAGCTTATGTTTTATCCAGCTAACTTCCACTTCACGATGACATTTCACTTACAGTAGTGTTTTTGGTACTAAATTGTGTTATTGCAATAGCTTCAGCAACTTCTTAGGTTGATCATAGAACTGCCGATTGAAGTTACTGATAGTTTTCAGGTAACTTTGACAATCCATAGTGAATAAATTATTCAATTCAGCGCCCTATCAAATGAACTGAGTGCTGCGCATGAATGATGCACACTAGAGAATGAACTGGGCGCTTCTTTGTTTTACATAGTACCATAAGGGCGAGTTGGTAGTACTGTTTTGATGATGATTGATTTGGACAATGGCGGCCACAGCTGTAATTTTGGCTATATAAGTCGTGATCCTATTTGGGATGGCTGGCTGGGTCACAGACGGCGGAGGAGGAAACATCTATAGAAACATCATTCCCTGATTTATTTCTCATCGTTTGATATGGTATTTTGCATAATTCATGTACCTACTATAGAGAATGTTATCGCTCGTTCTACGTTCATTCAGAGCTACCCATATATTCAGTTTCCCATCGTATGAGCTTCTATTGCAAATCTGTTTCATTTCAAGTCTCAATCAGATTTACTAGTTGTGTGATCACGAACATCAATGCAAGGTTCACAAAACATTTTTCATGTGCTTCATTCACATGGGACTATATCGTAAACACTTACTGTACTACAGAATTACCTAGTTTTTATGTCCTTACTCCGGGGACAAATAGTGAATTTTGACTTGCTACTGGGACTTGGCTCTGCTTGTGAACCATCATTTAGTTCAATTTGCACTGTTGACAACATTAGCACAGTCTATTTTTCTTTGGGGCATAAGACAAAAGTGTCATATTTTTCTGGAACCCAAATAGTGAGGAAACATGTGTTCTTTTCTGCGCAACGAATTCCTTCGGCCCTTCCTTTTTATTCTTTCTGAGTGTTCCCACGAAAGTTAATTTGGCTTGCAGAAGTCTTTCTGCTAATGTGATGCTGGAAATCGAGTTGTCTGTGGTTCCTCTCTGTCCCTTAAATAGGTGTTAATGTATGAAGCAGTGTTGGAACATGTCTAGGGTCCATCAGGTTGAGAACCTGCATATATCTCCATTGAAATTGTATACAACGTTCTTGCATCTGCTAGAGTGAAACATTTCACACCGTACTTAGCAGGCTAAATAATATTTGGTAGTGGGAATAATTCACTCCTAAAACACTGCACAGTAATGCAAAATTCATCTTCATCATTGTACCTGTTCGGTACATTGAGCGTTCATCTCCTATGCCCCCCCCCCCCCCCCCCCATCTTCCTGAAGGAGGTATGCCACTGACGTCAGAGTGTCGACAAGAATGAGAGAAACCCTGTATTTATTTCGACGTTCTGGACATTGAAAAATTCATCACATTTGAAAATTAAACTTTATGTCAAAATTCAACAATTGCCCTTCACTAACAATAGCACTTTAAAAAAAAAACTTTAATAAGAGACTGTGATAACTCGTCATTCGGCGCTAAAATTATCGTGGTGGCGGGAAACCGCACCAACTGAACTTAAAGAGGGACTCTGAAAAATCCATATGTTTTTAAATCTGCCGCCAAATGTGGTAGTGGTAAGACTGTATAATGCCACAGCATCAATGGTGACGCGCGAAAACTGAACATTGTCTTATGAACGCTTGTAAAAGGAGGGTGTGTTGTAAAGTTGGTCGCGAGAGGGACAAGCCAAAAGGCTTGGTCGGATCCCTCTCTAAAACGCAAGAGAATGTTGAGGTACGTGTGAACTGATGGCGCACTAGGGAGAGACTTTTTCGAAATTTAAGTTAAATAAAAAGATAATAAGGCGAAAAATGCGACCGATTAGGACCTCGAACTTTTAGTGATGTGAGAAACTGTTTAATCAAAAGGGGGCTGGATGCACGTGGTTAAGTTATGTTTATTTTGGAACTGAAGTTATTTTAAAGTGTGTGTTTTCTTTAATAATGTTTAACGTGGGTTATTGATCGCCTCGTGGCGAGGATTTAGGTTATGTTTTGTTTTGGCCGCGTGCAGGTCCCAAGAGGTACCAATTTTCATTTACTTAATAGTTATTAACTTTCGGTCCACCTTGTGCTCTAAATTTTTTTTTTTTTTAATTTTTTTTGGGGATATTTTTCTGGTCCTCGACGGGTTAAATTTTCATTGGGAATCTGTGGTTGATTGTTGTTCCTTCGGCTTGGCATTTTGAGTGTCGGGGATTTGGTTTTGATTTGGGTAAATCTTTTTCTGGTTTGTTTGTTATCCGAGAGGGATTATTGTGTCAAGATGGATTTGCGAGGGTAAGTTTGTGTGTTCTTTGTCGGGTGGTGTAGTCTGGGACTCTTGGTCTTCAATTTTTTGACGGAGCATGTTTGAATGGGTGTTTTGTTGTATATTTGGTTCCCTCTCGGGGAGAGACTTACTTTCCCATGTCATGCTTTTTCCTGCCTCTTTCTGCTGGGTTTTGGGCGACTTTGCTCATCTGTTCCTTTTTCTTGTTAAATTTTGGGAGGGGGGAATATGGTTTGTTTTAGGTCAGGTTTGGTTCAGCTTGTGATTGTAGTTCGGCTTCATTTATTGTTGGTTTTTTCATTTGACGTAATTCTGTATTACTTGGGAGGGGTACTTTTGGGTCTTGTGTGTATGAATGTTGAGGGGTGCCCAGGGTAGGGGGTTATATTGTGGTTGTTTTGTTTTCAGGGTAGGTTAAGTTTTGGTGCCTTGCTTTGATGTCTTCATATATTTGCTTATTGGGGGTCTCCGTGTATGATTAATTATTGTATCCTGGCAACTCATTTCTGTACGAAATTCTATTACCCCTTATCTAAATTTAAATGTAATTGGGCACATTAGTTTTAGTTTTCCTTTGTTCTTTTCTTTGTATTTTTGTTTTAATATTCTTCCTGAATACATTGTTGTTTTCTAGACTCCCTTTCATTTATTAGCGAACTATCCCTTGCACCTTTCCCCAACACGGCCTCGTTTAGGGTTCCCGTCCACTCTCTGGCTCTGTCCAGTATCCTTCTTCCTGTTTCGGTCCTGAGGGTTAGTTTTCTTTGGGGCAAACATCCTAGGATTGGGGTAGGAGAAGAGTACCACCCAGCGGAACTGACCGGAGAGAGGTAAGTATGCTTGTGTTTTCCTCTTATTCCTACAAGTGTGGCAACACTGTCATCTTGTTGTCTATTTTGATATGCTTGCTAGGTTGGTATCTTAGTTGGGGGATTACAATCATCATCATCATCTTGAACCGGTTCCAGTTTCCAGGGTGCGGTGAATGAGCGTTCTCCACTTATTTCTCTCCAAGAATGTTTCCTCCACAATTTGCTGTAAATCCAGACCTCTCCCTGGAAGATCATTTCTAACCTGGTCGATCCATCTCTTCCTTGGTCGACCTCTTGGTCTCTTGCCTTTCATTTCTTTCTCAGACCACAATCTAGCTGTTCTTTGTGTGTCCATTCTTTTGAGATGACCAACCCATTTCAGCCTGGCTTCAACACAGATCCCATTAAGAGATTGTTCTACTTGGACAAGATGGCGTATCCTATCATTTTTAGCCTACTTTTCCCATTTTGCAAAAATGAGGAAAAAGTAGTCTTATGAGATCGATCCGGGAAAATGTCTGTCTGTCTGTCCTTCTGTCTGTCTGTCTGTCTGTGTGTTCCCCCCTATTAACTCCTAAATGGCTGCAGCAATTGAAACCAAATTTAGTAAGAGTAAAGATCTATACCGGGACATCTCAACGTCATACTGGAAAATGATGTCAGTGCTACCAACTGCTGAAAAATCATAATTGAAATTTCAGCTCCATGTTGGATATCTTGGAATATATACATGGGAATTATTCCAAAATTGGCACATATATAGATAATAATACTTCAGTTTAATTTTCAGGAGGCCATACATGACAGGTGTTGCCAAAATGATTCTAAGCCTACTGATAGGTCCAATGTTTAAATGCATATAACTCCTACACTATCAATTGGATTTCAACCAAATTTCGTATGTACTATGTGTACATAAACTGATATGACTGAGCGTATTCTTAAGAGCCACCAGGGCTGCCAACTGTCAATAAATGCTCTCTCTATTTTTTATCCAAATACCAATATAACAGAAAGTATGCGAGCCAACAGCCTTAACCTTCGCACACGTATAGTGCCTGACATTCTAGATTAATTTGGAGCAACTAATGTATGTCAGTGCTACCAACATGATTCTAAGCCTGCTGATAGGACCAATTTTTAAATACATGTTACTTCTATACTATCAATTGGATTTCAACCAAATTTTGTATGTGCTATGTATACCATAACATATATGACTATGCGTATTGTCAAGAGCAATCAGGGCTGCCAACTGTTAATAAATGCTGTTTATATTTTTTACCCTAATATCAATATAGGCTATCAGAAAGTATGCAAGCCAACAGCTCTAAACTTTGCGCACGTATAGTACCTGCCATTCTAGATTAATTTGGAGCAACTAATGTACGTCAGTGCTACCAACATCATTCTAAGCCTGCTGATTGGTCCAATTTTAAAATACCAGTAACTACTATACTAACAAATGGATTTCATCCAAAATTGTTGCCAACATCATTTTACGCACGCTGCATTAAGTCCAATGTTTAACTGCATGTAAAGTCCATGCTATCCATTGGACTTCAACGAAATTTTGTATTCTGTACCTTAAGAGATGGAACTAAGAATATATTCAGTCACCAGGGCTGCCAACTGTAGTGCTCTATCAGGCTACATAATGCCAGGTATATTTCGAATTAATTAGAAATTTCTATATTACCAACTTTATGTCATCATTATTCTAGATAGCCTAGGTCCATATAGATTAATCATTGGCATGAATTTTAAATTTTAAGAAAAGTAGGCTCTTTAGTTCGTCACGGAACTTCTTGTTTATTATGTGCCTCCTTGTTTTCTGAATCATAGTTCTAAAAAAACTTCCATCTCCACTGCTTGTAGTTTGCTGGTATTTCTCTTGGATTGGGTACAGGTTTCAAAGCTACAGTATAATATACTGTACTACATATATCCTACATATTATGTAGTAACAGGTACAAAGAAGCTCTTGTAGAGTATTAGTTTTGATCTTAAAGGAACTTGCTTATCCCAAAGAAGCCCTCTCACGAGGTAATAAATTTGTGCTCCTAGTGATTTCTGAAGATGGTTGGTTATCTGTGGACGCTACACTGCCAAAGTAACAGAACTGATCTACTTGTTCTAACTTTGTACCATTCAGAGTGATGTTAGTACAGATGTTTTGTCGACTAACGGGCATCACTACAGTTTTAGACTTGCTTATATTCAGACCAAATTGCTTGACTATAGCATTCCAATCATTCAGCTTCTGTTGTATTTCAGTCTCATTTTCACCCCATATTACATCATCTGCAAAGGCTAAAGCTTTAAACTCATAGGTCTTATTGAGTCTCTTAACTCTCTTCATTATTTCATCCATTACAGTAATGAATAAAAGTGGTGATAGAGTGCTGCCTTGCTGTACACCCTGCTCAGTCTCGAACCACTCTGAATAGCCATCACCTATTTGGACACAGCTCTGGCAGTGTTCATATAGCATCTTGACTTTAAGTGCATGGTATTGATCTATTTTGAAGGCATTCCCAGATTGTATTTTTCCATACACTGTTGTAAGCCTTCTCAATATCTAGAAAAATGAAGATTATGTCTTTTCCTTTTTCCCAATGCTTCTCCATAATCATCCTGACGGAAAATATCACATCTGTTGTTGCCCTGTTCCGTCTGAAACCGTACTGCTCTTCTTCAAGCTGTGGTTCAATGATAATTCTTACTCTGTGTTCTATGATCCGTTCCATTATCTTCAGGCCATGAGATAGAAAAGTAATTCCCCAGTAGTTGCTAGGTTTCCGTCTGTCTCCTTTCTTCAATAGAGAGACGATAACACCTTTAGTGCAGTCTGTTGGTATTTTTGAGCATACATTTCACATTTTGTAAAAGTGAGGAAACTTACGACATTGATCCGGGCAAATGTGTGGCTCTGTCTGTGTGTCCCCCCTATCAACTCCTAAACGGCTACAGCTATCGAAACCAAATTTGGTATAAGCAAAAATCTATACATATCTCACGGCCATATTTCAAAATGTTGTCAGTGCTACCAACTGCTGAAAAATCGCAATTGAAATTTGAGATCCATGTTGAACATCTCAGAAAGTATGCATGGGAGCTATTCCAAAATTGGCACACATATAGATAATAATATTTCAGTTTCATTTCCAGGAGGCCATACATGACTGTTGCCAACACGATTCTACGGCTGCTAATAGGTGATATTGTTATATGCTTGTAACTTCCTTACTACTATCAATTCGATTTCAACCAAATTTTGTATGTAGTATATGTACCATAACAGAAACGTCTATGCAAATTTCAATAGTAATCAGGGCTGCTAACTGTTAATAAATGCGCTCTCTATTTTTGTATCCTAATAACAATATTTCAGGAAAAATGCAAGTCAATTGCTCGAAACTTTGCACACGTATAGTACACGACCTTCTACATTAATTTGGAGTAACTAATATACATCAGTGCTGCCAACATGATTCTAAGCCTGCTGATAGGTCCCATTTTTAAATGCATGTAACTTCGTTACTATCAATTCGATTGCAACGAAATTTCGTATGTGTTTTGTGTATCATAATTGTTATGCCTATGCCAACTGTAAATAAATGCTCTCTGTATTTTTCACCCTAATATCTATAAATCAGAAATGCAAGACAACATCTCTAACCTTTGCTTGTGTATAGTACATGACATTTTAGATTAATTTGGAGTAACTGATATACATCAATGCTGCCAACATGATTCTAAGCCTGCTGATAGGCCCAATTTTTAAATACATGTAACTTCTATTCTAACTAATGGATGTAATCCAAAATTGGCACAATAATAGATAATAATACATGTATTTCAGATTAATTTTGAGGAACACATACATGACACCATTGCCAAAATGATTTTACGCACGCTGATAGATCCAATGTCTAACTGCATGTAACGGCATTACTATGCTTTGAACTTCAACCAAATTTTGTATTTGTATTCTGTACCTTACAAGATGGAACTAAGAATATATTCAGAGTCACCAGGACTGCCAACTGTAGTGCTCTATTAGACTACACTATTGCAGGTATATTTCGAACTAATTAGAAATGTTAGTATCACCCCTTAATTTCATCATTATTCTACATAAGTATATATACACACATCAAAAAAAGTTTTGCATCACCTCGGTTCCAAGAGTTCCGGAACCGTTAAATACAAAGGGAATAGAGATCAACACAAACAACATTTCAGCTCGTTTTATTGCTCATGAGACCCACACATTGCATGTTGTACCATCATACAGCTAGACTTTCAGCATTTGTGGTCCAGATTGCAGTACACACCACTACCTCTAATACCCAGTAGCACGTCCTCTTGCATTGATGCATGCCTGTATTCGCCGTGGCATACTATCCACAAGTTCATCAAGACACTGTTGGTCCAAATTGTCCCACTCCTCAACGACAATTCGGCGTAAATCTCTCAGAGTGGTTGGTGGGTCAAGACGTCCATAAACAGCCCTTTTCAACATATCCCAGGTATGTTCGATAGGGTTCATGTCTGGCGAACATGCTGGCCACTGTAGTCGAGCGATGTCGTTATCTTGAAGGAACGCATTCACAAGATGTGCACGATGAGGTCGAGAATTGTCGTCCATGAAGACAAATGCCTCTCCAATATTCTGCCGATATGGTTGCACTATGGGTCGGAGGATGTCATTCAGGTATCGTAAAGCCGTTTCGGAGCCTTCCATGACCACCAGTGGCGTACGTCGGCCCCACATAATGCCACCCCAAAACATCAGGGAACCACCACCTTGCTGCACTCGCTGGACAGTGTGTCTAAGACGTTCAGTCTGACCAGGGTGCCTCCAAACACGTCTCCGACGATTGTCTGGTTGAAGGCATATGCGACACTCATCGGTGAAGAGAACGTGATGCCAATTCCGTGGGGTCCATTCAGCATGTTGTTGGGCCATCTGTACCGCGCTGCATGGTGTCGGGGTTGCAAAGCTGGACCTCGCCATGGACGTCGGGAGTGAAGTTGCGCATCATGCAGCCTATTGCGCACAGTTTGAGTTGAAACTCGACGTCCTGTGGCTGAACGAAACGCATTATTCAACACGGTGGCATTGCTGTCAGGGTTCCTCCGAGCGGCAATCCGTAAGTAGCGGTCATCCACTACAGTAGTAGCCCTTGGGCGGCCTGAGCGAGGCCTGTCATCGACAGTTCCTGTATCTCTGTACCTCCTCCATGTCCGAACAACATCGCTTTGGTTCACTCTGAGACGCCTGGAAACTTCCCTTGTTGAGAGCCCTTCTTGACACAAAGTAACAATGCGGACGCGATCGAACTGCGGTATTGACCTTCTAGGCATGGTAGAACTACAGACAACATGAGCAGCGTACCTTCGTCATGGTGGAATGACTGGAACTGATCGGCTGTCGTACCCCCTCCGTCTAATAGGCCCTGCTCATGCATGGTTGTTTACATCTTTGAGCAGTTTTAGTGACATCTATGAACAGTCAAAGGGACTGTATCTTGGATACAATATACACAGTCAACGTCTATATGCCGGAGATCTGGGAACCGAGGTGATGCAAAACTTTTTTTGATGTGTGTAGATTTATCATTGGCATCTTAACTTTTAAGAAAAGTAGGCTCTTTAGTTCATCACGGAACTACTTGTTCTTTCCAAATAGTGTTTAGGACTCTAGACAACCATTGAAATCCTTGCACTCCAGGTGCCTTGATCAATGCCTGTTTCCCTAGCTTTTTTCATGTTAAGAGGGTACTACATATCTGGGATATTTTCTTCTTTTTTAGTCTCTTGTTCGGTATTTGAATTTTGATCATTATATAATTTTTCGAAATATTGTCCCATCTCATCTCGAATCTCTTTCTCATTCCATGTGATGTTTCCATCTTCCTTCTCCACAGCCTCTATTGGTTCATAGCTGTTTTTCTTACTCCTCACCACTTGATATAATAGCTTCCTGTTGTTCCTGCAGTCTTCTTATAGTTCCTGTGTGAATTTTGTCTGGGATTTCTCTTTTTCTGCAGAAATTATTCTTTTCACCTGAAGTTTCAGGTCCCTGTACAGATGACCGAGTTCTTGTGTAATTTCTCTTCTTTCTGACCTTCTCTGTCCCTTAGTTTTCTCCCAAAATGATGTACACAAAATGTTCCACAAACGATAACATGGGGGTCCACGAGCACCCCAGTCACTTTAACAAGCAGTTTACTTCCCCCAAGACAAAGAACACTCGAGATGCGTGCAGGGGCGGATCCAGACACTGATCTTGGGGGCGGGGGGTCATGATATCTGTCCTCAAAATGGAGAGGGGGAGGGGGTAATATACCACAATTAGATACCGTATGCAATTTTAAAAGTTAAAAATAAACATCGAATTATTTGCGCATACTGTAACCAAAATGTGAATTGTGAATTATTTGCGCATACTGTAACCAAAATGTGAATTGTGAATTATTTGCGCATACTGTAACCAAAATGTGAATTGTGAATTATTTGCGCATACTGTAACCAAAATGTGAATTGTGAATTATTTGCGCATACTGTAACCAAAATGTGAATTGTGAATTATTTGCGCATACTGTAACCAAAATGTGAATTATTTGCGCATACTGTAACCAAAATGTGAATTGTGAATTATTTGCGCATACTGTAACCAAAATGTGAATTGTGAATTATTTGCGCATACTGTAACCAAAATGTGAATTATTTGCGCATACTGTAACCAAAATGTGAATTGTGAATTATTTGCGCATACTGTAACCAAAATGTGAATTGTGAATTATTTGCGCATACTGTAACCAAAATGTGAATTGTGAATTATTTGCGCATACTGTAACCAAAATGTGAATTGTGAATTATTTGCGCATACTGTAACCAAAATGTGAATTGTGAATTATTTGCGCATACTGTAACCAACTTGTGAATTGTGAATTATTTGCGCATACTGTAACCAAAATGTGAATTGTGAATTATTTGCGCATACTGTAACCAAAATGTGAATTGTGAATTATTTGCGCATACTGTAACCAAAATGTGAATTGTGAATTATTTGCGCATACTGTAACCAAAATGTGAATTGTGAATTATTTGCGCATACTGTAACCAAAATGTGAATTGTGAATTATTTGCGCATACTGTAACCAAAATGTGAATTGTGAATTATTTGCGCATACTGTAACCAAAATGTGAATTGTGAATTATTTGCGCATACTGTAACCAAAATGTGAATTGTGAATTATTTGCGCATACTGTAACCAAAATGTGAATTGTGAATTATTTGCGCATACTGTAACCAAAATGTGAATTGTGAATTATTTGCGCATACTGTAACCAAAATGTGAATTGTGAATTATTTGCGCATACTGTAACCAAAATGTGAATTGTGAATTATTTGCGCATACTGTAACCAAAATGTGAATTGTGAATTATTTGCGCATACTGTAACCAAAATGTGAATTGTGAATTATTTGCGCATACTGTAACCAAAATGTGAATTGTGAATTATTTGCGCATACTGTAACCAAAATGTGAATTATTTGCGCATACTGTAACCAAAATGTGAATTGTGAATTATTTGCGCATACTGTAACCAAAATGTGAATTGTGAATTATTTGCGCATACTGTAACCAAAATGTGAATTGTGAATTATTTGCGCATACTGTAACCAAAATGTGAATTGTGAATTATTTGCGCATACTGTAACCAAAATGTGAATTGTGAATTATTTGCGCATACTGTAACCAAAATGTGAATTATTTGCGCATACTGTAACCAAAATGTGAATTGTGAATTATTTGCGCATACTGTAACCAAAATGTGAATTGTGAATTATTTGCGCATACTGTAACCAAAATGTGAATTGTGAATTATTTGCGCATACTGTAACCAAAATGTGAATTGTGAATTATTTGCGCATACTGTAACCAAAATGTGAATTGTGAATTATTTGCGCATACTGTAACCAACTTGTGAATTGTGAATTATTTGCGCATACTGTAACCAAAATGTGAATTGTGAATTATTTGCGCATACTGTAACCAAAATGTGAATTGTGAATTATTTGCGCATACTGTAACCAAAATGTGAATTGTGAATTATTTGCGCATACTGTAACCAAAATGTGAATTGTGAATTATTTGCGCATACTGTAACCAAAATGTGAATTGTGAATTATTTGCGCATACTGTAACCAAAATGTGAATTGTGAATTATTTGCGCATACTGTAACCAAAATGTGAATTGTGAATTATTTGCGCATACTGTAACCAAAATGTGAATTGTGAATTATTTGCGCATACTGTAACCAAAATGTGAATTGTGAATTATTTGCGCATACTGTAACCAAAATGTGAATTGTGAATTATTTGCGCATACTGTAACCAAAATGTGAATTGTGAATTATTTGCGCATACTGTAACCAAAATGTGAATTGTGAATTATTTGCGCATACTGTAACCAAAATGTGAATTGTGAATTATTTGCGCATACTGTAACCAAAATGTGAATTGTGAATTATTTGCGCATACTGTAACCAAAATGTGAATTGTGAATTATTTGCGCATACTGTAACCAAAATGTGAATTGTGAATTATTTGCGCATACTGTAACCAAAATGTGAATTGTGAATTATTTGCGCATACTGTAACCAAAATGTGAATTGTGAATTATTTGCGCATACTGTAACCAAAATGTGAATTGTGAATTATTTGCGCATACTGTAACCAAAATGTGAATTGTGAATTATTTGCGCATACTGTAACCAAAATGTGAATTGTGAATTATTTGCGCATACTGTAACCAAAATGTGAATTATTTGCGCATACTGTAACCAAAATGTGAATTGTGAATTATTTGCGCATACTGTAACCAAAATGTGAATTGTGAATTATTTGCGCATACTGTAACCAAAATGTGAATTGTGAATTATTTGCGCATACTGTAACCAAAATGTGAATTGTGAATTATTTGCGCATACTGTAACCAAAATGTGAATTGTGAATTATTTGCGCATACTGTAACCAACTTGTGAATTGTGAATTATTTGCGCATACTGTAACCAAAATGTGAATTGTGAATTATTTGCGCATACTGTAACCAAAATGTGAATTGTGAATTATTTGCGCATACTGTAACCAAAATGTGAATTGTGAATTATTTGCGCATACTGTAACCAAAATGTGAATTGTGAATTATTTGCGCATACTGTAACCAAAATGTGAATTGTGAATTATTTGCGCATACTGTAACCAAAATGTGAATTGTGAATTATTTGCGCATACTGTAACCAAAATGTGAATTGTGAATTATTTGCGCATACTGTAACCAAAATGTGAATTGTGAATTATTTGCGCATACTGTAACCAAAATGTGAATTGTGAATTATTTGCGCATACTGTAACCAAAATGTGAATTATTTGCGCATACTGTAACCAAAATGTGAATTGTGAATTATTTGCGCATACTGTAACCAAAATGTGAATTGTGAATTATTTGCGCATACTGTAACCAAAATGTGAATTGTGAATTATTTGCGCATACTGTAACCAAAATGTGAATTGTGAATTATTTGCGCATACTGTAACCAAAATGTGAATTGTGAATTATTTACGCATACTGTAACCAAAATGTGAATTGTGAATTATTTGCGCATACTGTAACCAAAATGTGAATTGTGAATTATTTGCGCATACTGTAACCAAAATGTGAATTGTGAATTATTTGCGCATACTGTAACCAAAATGTGAATTGTGAATTATTTGCGCATACTGTAACCAAAATGTGAATTGTGAATTATTTGCGCATACTGTAACCAAAATGTGAATTGTGAATTATTTGCGCATACTGTAACCAAAATGTGAATTGTGAATTATTTGCGCATACTGTAACCAAAATGTGAATTGTGAATTATTTGCGCATACTGTAACCAAAATGTGAATTGTGAATTATTTGCGCATACTGTAACCAAAATGTGAATTGTGAATTATTTGCGCATACTGTAACCAAAATGTGAATTGTGAATTATTTGCGCATACTGTAACCAAAATGTGAATTGTGAATTATTTGCGCATACTGTAACCAAAATGTGAATTGTGAATTATTTGCGCATACTGTAACCAAAATGTGAATTGTGAATTATTTGCGCATACTGTAACCAAAATGTGAATTGTGAATTATTTGCGCATACTGTAACCAAAATGTGAATTATTTGCGCATACTGTAACCAAAATGTGAATTGTGAATTATTTGCGCATACTGTAACCAAAATGTGAATTGTGAATTATTTGCGCATACTGTAACCAAAATGTGAATTGTGAATTATTTGCGCATACTGTAACCAAAATGTGAATTGTGAATTATTTGCGCATACTGTAACCAAAATGTGAATTGTGAATTATTTGCGCATACTGTAACCAAAATGTGAATTGTGAATTATTTGCGCATACTGTAACCAACTTGTGAATTGTGAATTATTTGCGCATACTGTAACCAAAATGTGAATTGTGAATTATTTGCGCATACTGTAACCAAAATGTGAATTGTGAATTATTTGCGCATACTGTAACCAAAATGTGAATTGTGAATTATTTGCGCATACTGTAACCAAAATGTGAATTGTGAATTATTTGCGCATACTGTAACCAAAATGTGAATTGTGAATTATTTGCGCATACTGTAACCAAAATGTGAATTGTGAATTATTTGCGCATACTGTAACCAAAATGTGAATTGTGAATTATTTGCGCATACTGTAACCAAAATGTGAATTGTGAATTATTTGCGCATACTGTAACCAAAATGTGAATTGTGAATTATTTGCGCATACTGTAACCAAAATGTGAATTGTGAATTATTTGCGCATACTGTAACCAAAATGTGAATTGTGAATTATTTGCGCATACTGTAACCAAAATGTGAATTGTGAATTATTTGCGCATACTGTAACCAAAATGTGAATTGTGAATTATTTGCGCATACTGTAACCAAAATGTGAATTGTGAATTATTTGCGCATACTGTAACCAAAATGTGAATTGTGAATTATTTGCGCATACTGTAACCAAAATGTGAATTGTGAATTATTTGCGCATACTGTAACCAAAATGTGAATTGTGAATTATTTGCGCATACTGTAACCAAAATGTGAATTATTTGCGCATACTGTAACCAAAATGTGAATTGTGAATTATTTGCGCATACTGTAACCAAAATGTGAATTGTGAATTATTTGCGCATACTGTAACCAAAATGTGAATTGTGAATTATTTGCGCATACTGTAACCAAAATGTGAATTGTGAATTATTTGCGCATACTGTAACCAAAATGTGAATTGTGAATTATTTGCGCATACTGTAACCAAAATGTGAATTGTGAATTATTTGCGCATACTGTAACCAAAATGTGAATTGTGAATTTTTTCGTTACTTTCCTACTTTCTGTGTGGTCACTAAACAATATCTTGTTTGCTCATACTTACCTATACTTACGTACACACTATCAGTGTCGGACTGGTCCAGAGGCCTCGACGGGAGCGGGAGAGCAGGGGCCTTCCCCTCCCCCAGTAACTTGCTCCAATTCTTACGGCGGAAAAATATTTTTATGTGGAGTTGACTGACTCAGGGATCGCACGCATTGAAACACTGTGATCGTAATGAGCCCCCGTCGGAACTAACACCCCCCCACTTCCCCATTTTTAGATACAATATAATAAGCTGGTGTTAGAGGCCTACTCGCACAAGGGCTGAGGTCATTAATTTTAAGGCCCCGAGGCCCCTTGATGCCTTGAATGGTCCGAGGGGGGTCAAAAGTCCCCCGGACCTCCTCATAGGTAATGATTGACTTTGTCCCTTTTGCGAGTAACCATCCCTCTCTTAAGTTGTAAACAAAGACGTAGAATATATTAGCTAGCTAATAACTGGGGTCACATGCCCATTTGCGCAAGGGCCTAAGGGCGGGCCTCGGCACTCATAGTCTCCTGGCCCGAGGCCTCGATGGGAACTCCCGTTCTTCGTAAATGGCCAGTCCGACACTGCACTCTGTTTTAACATTTGCCGTGCCAATAATACCGCTAGACCGCTTTCGTAAAGATAGACTTTTAATTTTATCCAAAACGCTATCATACCGGGTTCATAGTTTATAGTTACTGTATTAATGTAACTTAATTAAAGGGTAGGAGAGTAGAATGAGAGTTATATAGTTTGCTGACTGACAACCGTAAAAATATAACTATACAGCTTAGACAATAGCTTCAAGATTAAATAAAAATCCGGCCCGAGCCCCGAGGAATTTTAATCGATCTACGAGAAAAAAGATCGTTAAAGACACGATTTAACCAGATTTACGGGAGTTTAAAACCATATTTAACCTTTATTTTAGGGGTATAGGTTGAGCGAAATAAGAACAAGGCTACCCGAAATTATGACAGGTACATGTGAGTAGGGGGGTAGTGGTGCTTCTACTTCACTCGACACCGCTGTGCCCAACAAACCAACATGGCCGCCGCGCGAAGTTGAAACATTTAAATAGACTTTTCTCTCGAACCCATGGTCAGAGTTTCACGAATGAGGTGTCGGAGGACTTGAGGTAACGCCCCCTTTGCTATGGACCACTCGTTATATATATTTTTTATTCAAAATTTTTGTTTTTCAAAGTAGGTGATAGTTTGAAAACCAAACATGGTAGAACGTTGTGCCATGGCTCAAACGAATGGTCTTTATGACCTTTATTTTTTGTATTAAAACTTTTTTATTTTTTATGTTTTTTTTAAACACTCGAATTTTGAAAATCCTATATTTTGGAAACTAGGAAGTTTACAAAAAAGTTTGTTTCAAGTAAATCAATGATCCCTACTCCCTCTACCCCCAAAATAAATTTCAAGTCTCTAGGATGAAAACCTGTAGTAGTGTGGTAGTGGGGGAGCTGCTCCACTTAGCAAGTGGTGAGCCCCTGCGACCTTGGAATGGAAGGAGTCATGCTAGGAAGGCGTGCTTGGATTCGTTTTTTTCGTCTCGTTGCGCTCTTTACGGAAATGTAGGTGTCGAAAAGGTGAAAATCTGGAAACACTGTTTTTTTGGCGGAAAACCGTGATTTTAAACGTTTTGCTAGAACGAAGCCTCGCTGAGACCGTGTCACGGATGGGTCGTAATGAGTCGCTGCCAGATTAATGGCATTTACCGATTACAACAGCAGGTTGGGAAGCCCTGGATACTGCCATTGCATTTATTACATATGTAGCTGGCAAGATACATTGGTTGTGATAAAAGACTTGTTGTGAAGTACTGTAACCTACCTCGTACCCCTTGAACATGGTTAGGTACAGAACAAAACATCGAATTTTCCTAGTGGAAACTTATCTTCTCAAGAAGAAGGCTACTAATCAAAAGTGTTCGTAGGTTTCAGCTCCGTGCGATTTTTACTTGGGGACCCAGAAGCAAAAGGTATACAGAAACAATCCGCGTCCTCTGGAGGCTCTCGAGAACTAAATAACTGCACTGATTCGAAATATCAGTGAGGATGAATTAGAGCGAGTGTACCAAAACTTCCTATCTCAGTGCAACGTGTCCTTAGAAATTGAAGGACAGCATTTCCAGCAACTACTCTGAAATTCATGTAAGTTATTATGATTATTAAATACGTTAAAAAGTTTAAATGTGATAAACTAGTAGGGCGCTACGCTGCTGCTAGCGCCAATGCCTTGCTCGACTCGCTGCAATACACAGTGGCCCAGCTACCCACACGGCCTCTGTGAGGCTATAGGGAGGTCCCTCGCTGTAGCAACGAGGATTTTGATTATCGTATAATCTTACTGAGACAATACGAGCCACTTCTTCTCTACAGTAGCTGTGAGTGATAGGCGGGTTTAGCGGTTTCGGTGGCGTAGTCGGTAGCATGCTGAGCTTCTATGCCCAAGATAGCGGGTTCAAACCCGGCCGAAGCCGTCGGATTTTTTAAGAGCGTTAAAAAACCCTCAGTGTGCCTTCCTTCGGAGGGGAAGTAAAGCCGGCGGTCCCATGTCATAGATTTATGGCATGTTAAAGAACCTTCCACTAATTGCACCTGTGTGAAGCTAAATTGGATAGGTTAAGAATGTAAACAACGCTCTTAGGTTTCTACGTTCGTTGCCAAGAGCCGACTGCGGTGGCGTCTAGTAGCTAAGTACTGAACTTGGCCTAGTAGTCGTTGACGGTGGCGCTTGGCGGCAAAAGTAGGAACTATTTGAAAAATTCTAAGTAACAGTACTTAAATTAAAAAACAGATAACACACACTAATACAGTCATCACAATTAACACCGGTTATCAGACAGATTCTACACACTCACAAAGTACACGGGGCTACATGACCGCGTTGTCGCAGCCCCTAAACTTAAGAACCAACCAACCAACCAACCATAGGCGGGTAAGTGTCGTAGCTCCCCGTCCAGTCGGCTCGGGTTGGATCCCAAGTAACTATCGGGATGGTACCCAACATGTCATGGTCGCATTCTTCCCAATCCAAGCCCCAATTTCACATGAACACACTAGCTCTGAACAAAATAAAACACGGTATCAGAGTATTTCCACACACAGACTACGCAAGTACACGGGGCTGATGATGCAATGTCCCAAGTTCCTAAATTAACCAACTTACTCTCTACATTATTAATATGGTTATATTCAAACATGTCATTAACAAATTGACGCCTATTAATACGAAGTTCTGGCATACATTCATTCTAATAGGTGAAGTTGCGGAAGTCTTTTTCCTCACACCTCATTTGGTTGTGGTTTCGCTGGTATTTGACGTCCTCGTTGATTTTAATACGCTTCCCCGGGATATTTCAACATATTTCTCTTCACATCCTTCCAATCTTGCATGCCACGTTTACGTTTGCGACCATTATTAACGTTTGCTAGCTGACTGATATAAATTCACCTTCCCGATACCCGCCATCTCGAAATACCGGGTTTCTTCTTCCGCGCACATGGAATTTCAATTGCAAATATCTACTCATATGAGGCACTTGTATGCACGCCTATTAACATGTCATTTCATTTTAAATGCGACCAGCAAGTATCTTTTTCCATCATAATCTCAAAACAGACCGAGGTGGCGCGGAGTCCCTTATTCGTTGCGCGGGTGAAACCAACATCTCGATCAGCTGACTGAAGGGAACTGCGGATAGTGATCACTGCAGTGATAATTGAATTATCCTATATGGAGCTCATTTTGTATTCCTTGACGTTGCTTAGCATTCGCCATTAACCGTAGTCGGTCGTGAGCCATTACCCTTCAGTCCAGCTGATCGAGATGTCGGTTTCACGTCACAGTACAGGCGCAGTGTGGCAATGCGCCCTCTATTGTATTTATGCTCTAAGGCATTACCACTACTGCACTGGAAATACAGTATGTGTTAAATTACATAAATTTGTATTTTGATTCTTGTTCATTCAATGACAATTGCCATGTTGGTTTG
The DNA here is from genome assembly GCA_946902985.2 of Meconema thalassinum. Taxonomy (NCBI): domain Eukaryota; kingdom Metazoa; phylum Arthropoda; class Insecta; order Orthoptera; family Tettigoniidae; genus Meconema; species Meconema thalassinum. Next base: position 298,402,009 of record OX336394.1, read on the forward strand.
GCACATCAGGTTTCTTCAACTGATACCGATGCACACACATTGTCGTCAAATTATTGTTGTACCGGTACCAACGGGATACAAAATACACCTTGTATTATGTAAAAAATCATTAATTGGCAAAATGATTGGTCTGAATAAGGTTATTGATGCGTGAGTACTCCCACCGGGTAATGGTGCAGGAGACATGAACCTAGGGGAAAAAATTAATTTCTGTGTGTAAAATTGCTGAGTTTTAACTTCTGATATTTACAATACCTTTTCTAATGATCCAAATTGATCTGGGAATGATGTAGTTCACTCCTCGGCTGTCTATAACCCACATGCCAACCCAAATTATGACACGACTTATATTGTAAAATTTCCAGCTGTGTCGACCATTTTCGGAGTTAGAACAGTATTGCCAACTCCATGCATACGGTACCAATTCAGATCAATGTTCTGTTAATCAACCGTGCCCCAAGAGCTTCCCGCGGCCAAAGGTTGCTCCAACACCCGACTATTCTAACCTTTGTTTTGTCCCATCTAATGGTTTTTGACAATGTTTACAGCGTAATACGTCCATACAATGGTTTTGTCAATGGTTACAGCCTAACGCGTCCAGATCATGTATTTTTTGTGAACCGTGCCCTGCTAGCTTACCTACACCCAACTATTCAACCTTCGTTTCGTCCAATCCAATGGTTTTTGACAATGGTTACAGCCTAAAGCGTCCAGATCAATGGTTTTAACAATGTTTACAGCCTATCGGGTCCAGATCAATGTTACTTTGTCAACTGTGCCCCGCTAGCTTCCCGTGGCCAAAAGCCGCACCTATATCCGACCAGTCTAACCTTTGTTTTGTCCAATCCAATGGTTTTTGACGATGGTTACAGCCTAATGTGTCCAGATCAATAGTTTTGACAATGGTTACAGCCTAACGCCTCTAGATTCATCTAGTGGTGGTGTAGGCTATTTTATCTCTTACATGTTGGGCACACTGCCGTGACATCAATTTCTTGTCGTATCTCGTCATGTCTCGCCCAGCTGAAGTGAGCAACATGTCCGCCGTAGTTCAAATTCAACAAGAAACACACATAATTATATAATTTAGCACACATTTCCAGAATATTAGTCATAATGAACGGCAAAGGTATGAAAATCATATATTATCATTTACCATCTAAGTGAAACTGTAAAATTCAGGTTCCTGTCTCCTGCACTGGTAATCTCCCACTGTGCATGACTAAACCCAGGGGTGTATAAATCAGCCAGGCCACATGACATAGCAATTATTGGGCTAGGCAAACACCATTGGTCTGGATAAAGATTATTGATGAGTAGAACTGTATGCGCAGGATTGATAATATACTATTTGTTCCATAATTTACGTGTTGGCTGTTATGTTGGACACAACTAGAATTTCACTACAGTAGGCTAAATCTTTGGCAGAATGAAATTGCGACCATGGGTCTTAAAATCAACAGAACCAAGACAGTGGAGTAGAAATCCTTCAACGGTCCATCTAAGACTTGGAGATGAGGAGATTATAGACAAATTCCAGTATTTCAATTTCACTGCACTCTTTCAAAGCCATTGGTCGCTACTACATTAGACAACATCCTGGGCGAAGCCATGGGTCGCTACTATGTTAGACAGCTGTCTGGATGAAACCATTGGTTGCTACTAGGCTAGACAACTGTCTGGATGATGATTGCTGCTTGTACCACAAGCAAGGGGGTTAGGTTTTGTATTTTTATGTAAAACCTTAATCTTCTTCTTTTTCTACGAAAATGAAATGAAAATCCACAGCCTGCTTCCAGTCTCCGACCGGGTCAGGAATGGAACGAATGAAGCCCCCATCTAGCGGCGAGGGTATGGACTGTGCCGGCTGCCGAGGCCTGACGCACTCCTCTGGGGCAATGATTAAATGAATGACAGATGAAATGAAATGATAGTGGAGAGTGTTGCTGGAATGAAATTTTGACGGGGAAAACCGGAGTACCCGGAGAAAAACCTCCGTTTTGTCCAGCACAGATCTCACATGGAGTGACCGGGATTTGAACCATGGACCCAGCGGTGAGAGGCCGGCGTCTTTTTCTACGGCTTATCCCAATTAATTGGGGTCGCCGGAGCCAACCAGGCTCATTTTGGTTTCGGCTGGGGATTTTAAGGCCAGATACCCTTCCTAATGCCACGTAATTTTTCTCCGGCCGTCCTGGTGAAAGACGAGCAGCTAAGCCACTGTGCCATCACGATTCCTATTACGGTATGTAAAACCATAATAACCCATAGAATTTAACATGTATGCATTGTTTAAACCATTAGTGTCGTCCATGACATTATGGATGCCACTATGTTGTGTCCAGGGTAATTTTGTAGTTCCGTATAGGGGATTGTGGTCTATACTGCTCGAGTCTAAGCTGCGTGGACCTGAGAGGAATGTGCATCGCAGACTATGACTAGTATTGGTGACGAGTGATGAGGTTTCTCGGTCCTTGCGTAGTAACAGAAGCAAATACATTAATCGGTGACTCAGTCACTCATTCCCAACGCCACACTCGTTTCAGAAAAGACCCATGTTAGCAGTATTGGAATAGACGAGAATGTCAGGTAACACGGCGGGCTGTCGACAGGTTTCTCAATTCTCGCCTGCTCCTACCCTGCCCCTGCCCTTCATCCCGCAAGTTCACAGAGCTTGGAACCGAGCAGTACTACTCCCCGAAGTTTGTTATTTACGTAATATGATGGATGACGTGTCTAGTGCACTGAAATGCATAGTTATTGCTGCTATGTCCCTTGGTTATGGAAGAAGTTATATTCCATATTGTGTTTAATATCTTTGTAACACTTATCAAACCAACCATGAAGAGGGTTAGGTTAGGTTATTGTATGCTGATATTATTATATACTTGACCAGGTGTCCTCAACCTCAAAAGCACTGAGAATACCACCCTCATCCCATACCAAGTACCATTAATTACATTAATAATTACATTAATAATAATGTAATAATTATTCTAATTAAAATAATAATGCAACAAGCACGTGTCTCTCTTACCTCCCCCTCCCCTCACCAGGCATGCTGCAATTGCTTGCATGACCCTTGCAGGTAAGATACATTCACGTGTGGACAGTCGAGTGGAATTAGCATCTTTCGTGTTACTCATAAAATAGGGATGTCCAATTATTTATATTAACTTATTTATATTTCACAAAATGATAACATTTCTGACCGTCAAATTTTTAATGGGTGGTTGGTTCTTAAGTTTAGGGGCTGCGACAACGCGGTCATGTAGCCCCGTGTACTTTGGGTGTGTGTAGAATCTGTCTGATAACCGGTGTTAATTGTGATGACTGTAATAGTGTGTGTTATCTGTTTTTTAATTTAAGTACTGCAACTTAGAATTTTTCAAATAGTTCCTACTTTTGCCGCCAAGCGCCACCGTCAACGACTACTAGGCCAAGTTCAGAACTTAGCTACTAGACGCCACCGCAGTCGGCTCCTGGCGACGAACGTAGGAACGTGAGCGTTGTTTACATTTTAACCTAATTTAGTTTCACACAGATGTAATTAGTGGAAGGTTCTTTAACATGCCATAAATCTATGACATGGGACCACGGGCTTTACTTCCCCTCCGAAGGAAGGCATACTGAGAGATTTTAACGCTCTTAAAAAATCCGACGGCTTCGGCCGGGTTTTGAACCCGCTGTCTTGGGCGTAGAAGCTCAGCATGCTATCAACTACGCCACCGAAGCCGCTTATTTTTTTTAATGAAAACACTATTATTCGTGCAACAGAATTTGAATTGAAAATGGATCTCAGAGGAGCTTCTGCTCGCGAGCACTTTTTGGATCCTATGACAGAAGCTCACGAGCACCAGGTTTAGAAAGCCTGTCCTCGCCCAATATAAACAACATTCATAATGAATCTTGTCTTTATTATATTGACATGTTCACTGGTCACTGACAACAGTGTATCAAAATTTGATTTATTTAATTGTATTGTACAGCTGTTTCTTTCGTTATCATATTTGCCTCTATCGCTCTTATCTGTTTGGCTCCGGGAAGCTTCGAGAACACCAAACATAAAACTTAATTAACTATGTTTCCCATTGGCCTTCCTGCTCGACTTTTGGCTTCCCATTCCCGAAGAGTGATTGTGAACCAGCCTTAACTATGAATTCAACATAAAGCAGACAAAAGCAGCAATAAAAATAATGTTTGAAGAATGTGTTGCGCGACCTATATTTGACCTATGCCGGTCAAGTAAGTACCCCGACACTTTTTTTTTCAAGTAAGCAACATTTTCAAAAACTACATATTGTGATACATACTACAGTGAGAACCTCCACTATAGAAAGGAACCTCGCAGGCGCCGTGTGACGGTTGCGGCGTGTATGACGTCATCATGTTGTTCAGTGCATATGCACCGAGTCTGAGTTTACTCCTAGGGTCTGGAGTTACGCGATACGGAGACGGCGAGTGCGTGACGTCATGCAGCAGAGTGCACCTCCCGCTCTCCGTTCCCCGCGCGGGAAGCCTAAGTTAAAGGGTAATGGATTCTGTTGAGTCTGAGTTTACTCCTGGGATCTGGCGTTATGCGATACGGAGACGGCGAGTGCGTGACGTCATGCAGCAGAGTGCACCTCCCGCTCTCCTTTCCCCGCGCGGGAAGCCTACTCGCCCTCCTGAGCCTTTCTAACATTTGTAGCATGCGTCATTTTAAATTATATAAAGTCTAGTCCCTCAGACTGTCTGTATCTTTTTGCTTGTGGGGATGGTTGGAAGGCGAAGTCTACAAGGAAAAAGTTAACACAAGAGCCGAGTTGGTCGATTGTGCAGCCCTCATCAAAGAACGCCAAGACGCCCTCCGAAGAGCTACACGGGGTGTTATCAAGAGAAGTGCAAAATGCATTGAAATTGGTGGTGGAAGTTTTGAAAATCAACTTTGAACGTCCTCATTTGCCTTGACTTTACATTTGTTTGGGTTAAATACTACCAGCTGTATCTCGGTACGCAATACAATTGGGACACATATTACCACCTGCTAAAATATTTACTATTCCTCCTGAAATACCCTGTATACTGTATATATATTGTTATGGACTACTTAAAAACACTATGGGATATCATGTTTTGCTCTTCAAGCGAGCATCATCAGATCCAAATTTGCAAGACAAATGGCTCTACAAAACACTACCAAACCTACTGTGATACCCACAGACAGTCTCTGCCTTCCAAAAACAAATAATAAAAATAAAAAATCTGTCGGAAACTTAATGTAGTAAGTAGTCTGTGGTAGGCCTAATTATTACTAATAAATATTAAGGCATTGCGCAAAATTTAAAAAAAAAACTTTTTATTTTAATGTTACAAAACTTGGAAATGCCTTTAACAAAACAGTCTTCCTCCCCAAACTTATCTTCAGTGAGGGCCTTCCCTATAGAACAGAGATTTACTTACTTGTGGGGCGGGCGGAGAGTGATTGCTGATTAGTCATCGCCACTTGACTAGCATTTAACGATAAAACAAGTGCAGGACGAGACGTCCTGAATGCTGGCATTGCATTTATTAGATACGGAGCTCACAAGATACCTTTGTTGAGATAATTAAGACTTGTGGTGAAGTACTGTAGGCTGTCTTGTATCCCGTGCTTATTAAACCCGCTATAAAGTGTAAATGCGTTAAACTAGTTGGGCGCTACGCTGCTGCTAGCACCAGTGCCTTGCTAGCCACAGTGTCCCAACCGTCACCCGGCCACTGCGACTCTCCGTTCGATAGGGAAGGGCCACACTGTATCCACTGTACAGTTTCTGTGATACACTTAAACAATCAACCCTAAATTAATATGCGAAAATGACCTGCAAGTACTCTGCTGTGATGATATAGAAAATTAAATAGCTATAACTACAATATACGAAATAGTGTTTGTCTACTATTAAGAAAGTACTAGCGGACCCGTGCGAGAAATCTCGCATGTTCATAAACCACACTTTCCCCAATAGGTTTTGCAAATCGCACACTTCTTACAAAAATTGATATTTAAGAACTTAGAATGCAATTTGTCACTGATAATGTCATTTGTGTGCTGAGTGTGCTGTAACACTCACCGGTTATTCGATATTTATGAAATTATACGATTTGAGTACCGGTACTCATTCCTTTGATTTACTGTTTCTGAAATCCATGCAAAATGATTAAGGAAATACCTCATAATGTTAAAATGACATGAAACGGGCGTCACAGCGACCAAAATGTGAAGTGGACAGAAATGATGGAGCGTATTTTCATACATCAACAATATCTGCAAATCGCACACTTCGTACATTTTTTTAAAGTAATTTTTAGTGAAATTATTGATATTATCGGAAATATTCCGGGCATTTGTGATGTCTGATATCAGATTTCGAATGTAACTCTGAAACTTATCTGGGGCTGAAGATATACCAATCATAAGTCTTTTGTATCTCCATAAGCCAGTATGGGTGTAAAAAGTGGTAATGCTTCTAGAGCCCTCGTCTAGTTCAAATTGGTGAAACCCATCATTCAGATCGAGCTTAGAAAAAATCACTGCTCCTCGCAAAGACACAATTAGCTCATCGATAGTCGGCAGTTGGTGTCTCTCACGCAGAACTGCAGTGTTTGCTGTGCGCATATCGACGCAGAGGCGCAACTTTTCGGGATTATTTGACTTGGGTACTAATACAATTGGTGATACGCAAGTTGTTGGGCCAACGATTGGCTCAATGATGTCGTGCTCTTCCAAGCGACGAAGCTCTTCTTCAAGTTTAGGCCTGAGATGGAATGGTACTCGATTGTGCATCTGCACTCTAGAGGGACATTAGGATTAATATGCAGTTTAATCTGGTCATATTTGAATATGCCTGTACCGTTAAAAACAGACGGATAACGTTTCTCTACTTCGTCCGAAGAAATGGCACACAAGACTTTAATACAATTCAGGTCTTGTGCAGTTTGGTAGCCCAGCAAATAATCACCATGTCCTTCGACTACATAAAACTTAACTCAAGTGGAATGTTATTTGTAGGTTAACGTTGCAGAGAACTTTCCTAACACTTTCAATTTTGTCTTCGATTGGTAGGGAAATAAGCGTTTCTTTGTTTCCGTTAACGTAACGGGTTTCAGAGAACCAAACGTTGCAGAATCAATTATGTTGACAGAACAGCCTGTATCCACAACAAATGAAATTCTTTTATCCAAAAGGGAATTTTTTACTCGGGGAGGTGATGAGCTGTTGCCGGACACTCTATTTATGATGTTAGAGTGAGTTGAGGAATCTGAATCTGATGAACTTCCATCAATATAATCTATATTGTTACCGGTATCAGTGTGAGTTCTATCCTTTTTTGCTTAGTGCTCTTGCAAACCTTCTCAAATGATTAGTTTTATTGCATAATTTACAAACATAAACCCTTGCAGGACAGGTTTTTCCTTGTGAATGAGGCCAATTTCCACCACAATAAAAGCACAAGCGGCTATTTGAAGACGCACGATGATGCAGCCCTGGGAGTAGGTCTAAGAAGATTATCAAATGCAGGCCTCACACTAAATAGAGGAAAATGTGTGTTTTCTGTTGAGAAACGTAGCTTCTTTGGATATGAATTTTCTAAATATGGTATCCGGGCAGATCCTAGGGAACTGGAAACCATTAGCAGCCTTCCAGAGCCGAAATCAGTATCTGAGGTGCGTAGCTTCTTGGGAACAGTTGCATACTGTGCCAGATTCCTGCCGAATCTGTCCACGATCTCTACTCTACTACGGGACTGGCCGCGGTGGCCGAGAGCGCTAACGCGCTACCTCTTGCCTCGCCGGCATCGGGAGAGCGTGGGTTCGAATCCCACCTCGGCCGTCCTGAAAATGGTTTTCGAGGTTTCCCATTTTCACCACCAGGCAAATGCCGGGACGGTTCCTTTCAATAGGTTCACGGCCGATTTCCTTCCAATATCCTTTCCCTGACCCGTCCTGAAAAGAAAAATACATGGCCATTGAACGGGAGTTATTAGCCATAACCTGGTCAATAGAACACTGTTTTCCACACAAAACACAATACACTCATGGCTAGCCTGGTGAAAGGATTTCCTGGTACAAATACGATGATGGAAACCGTGCATCGCGAAGCGCGTCGTCAGGTGTCGCAGCTAGTATTCTTCTTTCATCCAATCTTTGTTGATCATTGCATCTGTTGTGTAGAATATCTTATTATTAACTCGTAGATTGAGAGTACCGGTACCTACAGTAGTATAACTACATAGATCTGCCATAATTGTGTATAGATTGTTTTTGAAGCCTGTTATTAATTTTTGAAGACCTGGTCTCATTTATTAGATACGGAGATCATCAGGTCAATAAGCCTAAAAGGAATTGTTCAAATTAGGAGTGTGCTGACAGTCCGGCACATTTGCTGCATTTTGTGACACTACGCAGCTATTTCCTGGGAACGACTGCCACGATTAAATGACACAGCGACCCGCACATCTTTGCATCGCCTGTAAGATATTATTATTATTACTAGGGGACATGTGCGAGTTATCTCGCATGTCCAGTAACCACCCGCCCATCTTTACTGTTATGCGGGCTTCTATAAATATGTTATTTGTTTAAACGCACTTTTTAAACAAATTGTCGATGATTATGAAATCATAGTGCAATTCGTCACTGTTGCGGGTAATTCCGTTTGAATATTCTTTTCAATGCATAATGTGCGCCCCATGTGTACAGACTGCTCGCCCGGTCCTAGCTTTATGCGGGCTGGACGCGACACAGTTCTGCCAGGGGCTATCGTCTTGGTTATTTGTTTAAACACGTTTTTTAAACAAATATATTTCCGTCGACTTTTTAAGAAATGCAGGATTTTTCCTGAACTAATAAGACGATTTGGAAGATTTTGGCACAAAACGCACCTTCTAACTTCTTCTGGTTCAGGAGCTTGAGTTTTTTGTCGAATGAACTCGGCGTATTATATAATAGATTATTCCCCTGCGGTAGGTTAATTTCTACTCCTCCTACCAGAGTATCTGGCAGGTTAGCATTTCGCTCATGAGTCTGTCAACATCCACTTATATCCTCTTTGGTCAACTTTCTCATACAGAAAATTACGTCATAAATCCGATAATCAGAATCCTAAAATAGTGCCCCGGTTGTAATCCACGAGGTTTAGTAAATACAGTAGGCTACGCGTTGTCAGTAGCGTAGCCAGGATTTTAGTTTGGAAGGGGCCCATTAGGTCCTCATCTATTACTGTCGGATTTCATTTATTTTAGCCTATTTTCATTTATGAAAAAAAATATGAGATCACCTTTTGTCCATGTGTGTGCCCCCCCCCCCCTAATAAAATGTAAATGGCCGGATCGATTTCAATGAAACTCGGTAAGCACATACTACTACCTCGTCCGACCTCGACCGTGCCTTTCAAAGTTTGATACATTTCACCAATTCAACATGCGGACCACGCGAAAATTTTCACTGGCATCCTATATCTCCTCAATAGTAACATATATCACCCTGAAATTTTGCACAGTGATAAAAGGTACTGCCGTACTACAAGTTTACCGTTGCGACTTTATAAAACCTGGTTGGTTGGTTCTTAAGTTTAGGGGCTGCGACAACGCGGTCACGTAACCCCGTGTACTTTGGGTGTGTGTAGAATCTGTCTGATAACCGGGGTTAATTGTGATGACTGTATTAGTGTGTGTATCTGTTTTAATTCAAGTAAGGACTGCAGACGATCAATTTTCAAGTAGTTCCTACTTTTGCCGCCAAACACCACCGTCAACGACTACTAGTTCTGAACTTAGCTACCAGACGTCACCGCAGTCGGCTCTTGGCAACGAACGTAGGAATCTAAGAGCTTTGTTTACATTCTTAACCTATACAGTTTAGCTTCACACAGATGTAATTAGTGGAAGGTTCTTTAACATGCCATAAATCAATGACATGGGACCGCCGGCTTTACTTCCCCTCCGAAGGAAGGCATACTGAGGGACTTTTAACGCTCTTAAAAATCCGACGACTTCGGCCGGATTTGAACCCGCGATCTTGGGCATAGAAGCTCAGCATGCTACCGACTACGCCACCGAAGCCGCCTTTATAAAACCTGTTAAGTACAAAACGAACGTGGTGGCCAAGCGAAGTTGAATCATTTTAATGGATACCGGTATTTCACGCGATTTAACCATCCGAGCGCAGTGAAAATTCTAATCTACTGACATCTAATTTAGTTCAATTGATTACAAACCTCAAGATGGCGGCCGAGCTAAATTTTAAAATTAAGTTTTATTTCTAATTATCCGATCGAATTGAAAGTTTGAGTAATGAACCTACATATACACACATCAAAAAAAGTTTTGCATCACCTCGGTTCCCAGATCTCCGGCATATAGACGTTGACTGTGTATATTGTATCCAAGATACAGTCCCTTTGACTGTTCATAGATGTCACTAAAACTGCTCAAAGATGTAAACAACCATGCATGAGCAGGGCCTATTAGACGGAGGGGGTACGACAGCCGATCAGTTCCAGTCATTCCACCAGGACGAAGGTACGCTGCTCATGTTGTCTGTAGTTCTACCATGCCTAGAAGGTCAATACCGCAGTTCGATCGCGTCCGCATTGTTACTTTGTGTCAAGAAGGGCTCTCAACAAGGGAAGTTTCCAGGCGTCTCAGAGTGAACCAAAGCGATGTTGTTCGGACATGGAGGAGGTACAGAGATACAGGAACTGTCGATGACAGGCCTCGCTCAGGCCGCCCAAGGGCTACTACTGTAGTGGATGACCGCTACTTATGGATTGCCGCTCGGAGGAACCCTGACAGCAATGCCACCATGTTGAATAATGCGTTTCGTTCAGCCACAGGACGTCGTGTTTCAACTCAAACTGTGCGCAATAGGCTGCATGATGCGCAACTTCACTCCCGACGTCCATGGCGAGGTCCAGCTTTGCAACCCCGACACCATGCAGCGCGGTACAGATGGGCCCAACAACATGCTGAATGGACCCCACGGAATTGGCATCACGTTCTCTTCACCGATGAGTGTCGCATATGCCTTCAACCAGACAATCGTCGGAGACGTGTTTGGAGGCACCCTGGTCAGGCTGAACGTCTTAGACACACTGTCCAGCGAGTGCAGCAAGGTGGTGGTTCCCTGATGTTTTGGGGTGGCATTATGTGGGGCCGACGTACGCCACTGGTGGTCATGGAAGGCTCCGAAACGGCTTTACGATACCTGAATGACATCCTCCGACCCATAGTGCAACCATATCGGCAGAATATTGGAGAGGCATTTGTCTTCATGGACGACAATTCTCGACCTCATCGTGCACATCTTGTGAATGCGTTCCTTCAAGATAACGACATCACTCGACTACAGTGGCCAGCATGTTCGCCAGACATGAACCCTATCGAACCAACCACTCTGAGAGATTTACGCCGAATTGTCGTTGAGGAGTGGGACAATTTGGACCAACAGTGTCTTGATGAACTTGTGGATAGTATGCCACGGCGAATACAGGCATGCATCAATGCAAGAGGACGTGCTACTGGGTATTAGAGGTAGTGGTGTGTACTGCAATCTGGACCACAAATGCTGAAAGTCTAGCTGTATGATGGTACAACATGCAATGTGTGGGTCTCATGAGCAATAAAACGAGCTGAAATGTTGTTTGTGTTGATCTCTATTCCCTTTGTATTTAACGGTTCCGGAACTCTTGGAACCGAGGTGATGCAAAACTTTTTTTGATGTGTGTATAACAATCCAACGTGGCGACCATCTGAAATATTTAGACGGTTCTCAATATCTACGAATCCATTGCAGCATTCAAACTGAATTTTTGTATGCTGATAGAGGCTATTAAAATTCACCTATTGGACTTTCAATGACCTTGTTTCATAACCCCATGGTGGCAGCAGTTTAGTTTTTTTTTAAGTCGTTTACCCTCCAGGTTGGTGGAACCCACGGACTCAGCGAGGGAACTCACCACTACCGCCTCTACGGGCAGTGTCCTAGAACTGGGAACATCGAATCGGAAGGGATACAACTGGCGAGGTGGGATTGGCACCTCGCCCAGGCGGCCTCACCTGCAAAGCGAACAGGGTAAGGGATGGTTAGGATAGTTAGACAAGGAAGAGGGAAGGAGGCGGCCGTGGCCGTGAAGAAGGTACCATCCCGGCATTTGCCCGAAGACGAAGTGGGAAACCACGGAAAACCACTTCGAGGATGGCTGAGGGGGAATCGAACCCCCTCTACTCATTTGGGCCACCCGAGGCTGAGTAGACCCCGTTCCAGTCCTCGTACCACTTTTCAAATTTCGTGGCAGAGTCAGGAATCGAATCCAGGACCTCCGGGGCGGCAGCTCACCTTGCTGACCGCTACGCTACGGAGGCGACGATGGCAGCAGTACGACATTTTAAAATTGAGTTTTTATTTCTTGTGTCCTAATCATGCGATCGAAGTGATCGTTTGAATAATGATCCTACGCGTTCCTTTTCATAGGCAGGAGAATTCTTTAATAAAGAAGTCCAATAGGATATATGAAAATAGGCTATATAGGCCTAGTTCTCCAGGGAACTACTTATTCTGATTATAAGTACTTTAGGGTTCATTTTCAGCTTAGGACAAAAATCTTCAGTCTGTCCATGTCTGTCTGAATTCCACCCTTCGTTGCTTTGTTTTGAGGCAGCTCACAGTTGTGTTAATGCCTATATTTGTATATGTCGCTCAGATTTTCAATTATCAGTTATCAGAATACTACTATTATGGCATATTCACACGTTTCAGTTCAGAATGTTCTTTACATTAATACCGCACTATGTCTTGGTGATTTTTAAATAGTTTATTTACCAGAAATGGTTTCGTTTTAGTCAGCTGAATGAATACCTGTCCAAAATAGACCATAAGGAGTAGATAACAGGAATAAGGGACACTCATAAAGGCATCAAACAAAGAAGGTGCGTTGCAAAACATTTAGGTCTATTACAGGCGCGGATTCAAGGGGTGGGTCACGGGGGTCATGCCCCCCCTAACGGAGACCAAATTTTTTTGCAAACTCAAAAAACGAAAACACAATAACCAGGCCAATAAAACTTAACGAATTTTAACTGAAAAACAGTTTTTTTTTTCATTTTATTCAATACTGAAAATATATTTATTGCAATTATTATGTACTGTTACAACTGTACATATTTACCACTGCATACCTGTTATATAAAAACGATTATTTATATAACAAAATCAACTCGTCTATTTTGTTTAGCAAACCTTGTGATTACCGAATCAATGTCTATAGTGATGTCACGATGAATGTGTAGCAATGCACGGATAGGAATTTGGGGCTTTTTTCGCACCAAAAAATTTTGCCGACGTTCAAACTGCAAGCTTGGTTGGCAATTTAAGCTGTGACTTTCTCCCTTTGTCGGTACCAACTCGACTTGCCGAAACTGTAACGTACCTTGATACTTTTCTCGAAGCTCGATGTAAAAGTCGCAAAACACACCGTTGCAATTTGTACGAATATTTTTGGTGCGCTAAACGCATCAAATTTCTATCCATGTAGCTTGCAAAAAAAATGCTCTGGTTTTGTACGTTTGGTTATTTTGTGATTGCGTTGTTAGTGATACCATTTTTCTTAACAATTTCGATTATGTGACCCCCCCCCCCCGCAAAGCCAAACTCTAGATCCGCGCCTGGTCTATTATTGTTAGACTAATGTATACATTGCTGATTTAAGGTAAGTCTAACGGTCACCGTGGACCTCATTCTTCTTTATTATTATTATTATTATTATTATTATTATTATTATTATTAGAGGAAACTGTAACACCCTTTAAATAATAATAATAATAAATGAATACGAACCTTTTAAAAAATCGAATAACTATTAGAGAAATGCGTCTTTCTCGTGCAGAGAACATTATGTAAAAGCTGTGCCTACATAATGAAATGGGGGCCTCAATTTTCTACGCCTACAATAAGAACTTTTCATAACTTACCGAAGATGTATCCTGCTTTGCCTTCTTTATCGCAAAGCGGTCGATCTTCTAAACACTCGCTAAGGTGACAAAAAGAAGAAAGAAAATAGCAACTCTCGACTTTTCCCCAATACTACCACTTACAAACTGTGTCTCTCCTCTCGAGCACACACACAACTACCGTAAATCCTGGCAGTGGCGACAATCAACCACGCTGCGCCAGTATTGTAGCCTGGGACATGTTAACACTGCTATTTCCAGGAAATGGAAATTAAAAGCTGACAAGAGAATGTAAGCTTACAAGCTGTAACTGGCCCCGTCCAGAGAGGTCTCTTGCTAAGGTGCAATCTCCTAATTTCTTGGTAGACTTTTGTCATCGTCACCTGGTTGAATCCCCAGTACTGTAGCAGTTTTGCCCTCACGTTGTGCGCCAAATGTAGCAGTTTTTACTTTGCTCCACGTTGAGCGTACAAATGTACCAGTTTCGCTAGCCCACACGTTGAACGACAAGTGTAACGGTTTGACTGCCCCTAACTGTTGGGTGATAAATGTATCTGTTTACCTTTGCCTAAGCTATGTTGTTTTAATGGGCGCCAAGACCTCAACGCAATGTTGAAATCTAAATTTGTATTTAACAACGTCTAGCTCTGGTAGAACACCTTCAAGAATCTATTCACTCAGATCGTGGTATGATTTGATCATTAACCCAACAAACAATTGTATCAGGAGAAGGGATTGGTCTATATCTAATGCTACCTACTGAAAGCAAAGATTGCATTGTAAAAGAAATGAATTTATTATATAAAACAAGTATTGCAAAATTATTAATAATAATAAGTATAAAATTTAAATTGGAGCGTTGCGATTTTAATATTACCGATAGAAAATTACGTGAAAACGGAGTCTGATAAATTATTGATTTTACTCTTATTCCCAAGCTATGAAGTTACTGAAATACTGAATTTGAATCAAAGAGAAACGAGAGATTGCGTACTTCTGTGTCATTCGCGCTTACCACTGGAAATTGCCAAAGCATTTCCCTCGTACTGGATGATGCTGTGAGCTTCCCACAGTCTCCTGGACGTCGTCATCTTCGTCGATGTTTGATGATTGTTCGGTGCCTCGCTCTGGACTAAGGGTAGTTCACCCAGCAACCACAAGACGGCAGCACCCCGCAGGCGACTCGGGCAGCCTTGAGTGAGGTCCCCGCTCCTGAGTCACGTGTAGTCTCACGGAAAGCAATGTCGTAGTCTTAAGATGTTCTCCTTAGTTGTAGAATTTAGTTAATAAATTATTTTAAGTGAGTACTCGAGGTGTATCATTTTAACTGCTACCAGAGAGATGTTTAAGCAACAACATTTTGGTCCTCCTAATGCCGGATTATAGAAAAAAGTGAACTTCGAACTTATTCGTGTGCCAACATGTGGGATTTTTGTGAAACAAGTGTACCTGTTTAGTGATGAAATGTGCATGACTTATGTTACAAATCAAACTGTGACTAATAATACAAAGTGCGGTATAAGAATACAAAATATATACATATATAACGGTAGAAATAAATTCGTATTCTGTAAATAGCCATCTTGAATAGCACAACCACGCCATGACCGTAGGACGCCATCTTGTGAGGTGCTAGTCCGCTTACGTCAGCTACCATACATGCCCGCCAGGAGTGCTAGAGAACGGAACTTGCAGGAACATCCACCAGAGACCGCTGTCGACAGATAAACAAGCTTACCAACATTGAAGACAGCATCGGTGAGTACAATCTGGTTCAACATTTCCTTCTGTCCTTTCTTACCGGGTTATTATGGATGCCAATCAAAAACGTGTATTAACAAAGAAAAGAGCAGTCATCAAATCTCGCGTGACTCGCTTAAGTATATTCGTGAATGCATTTGCAGCAGGTGGGAATCTTAATGACATTAAAGTTAGGAAACAATCGTTGGCGAGTTTAATGGATGAGTATAATGACACTCAGATACAATTGGAAATCGATGATCCTGAAAACGAAGCACATGATCTAGATAGAGCAGCCTTTGATGATTTATGCTTGGACATTAAGTCAAAAATGGAAACGCTATTGTGCCCCGAACATACACACACACCTCCGCCTGTAAATAGTGATAACATGAGCAATAGTTGCGCCCTAAAACTTCCAACTATTTCACTACCCAAGTTCAGTGGTGCTCTACAAGATTTCATGCATTTCTATGACACCTTTGTAGCGCTGATCATCAATAATGATACAATCACAGACATTCAAAGATACTATTATCTTCTATCATGTTTGTCTGGCGAACCTCACCACCTAATTGAGAATTTACCAATTTCACAGGATAACTTCAAGGTCGCCTGGGAATTGATTCGCAGTCGGTATCACAATCCCAGACTTATATCAGACCTTCACATCAAGGAATTGTTGTCACTCCCTAACGCAAAGCATGATTCTCCTAAAGAGCTGCGTTTGCTAATTAATCAACTTTGCAGCAACTTAAATGCCATAGAAGCTCTAAAAATTGAAACGCCCTTGCATGACCTTATGCTCTCGCACTTAGTTTTGGAAAGAATCAGTCTCAATCTCAGGAAACAATGGGAGAACGGTACGTCAAATGAAGTGCATGCCAGCTTGAAGGACCTAATTCAATTCTTGGAAAGTAATTGCCAAACTTTAGAAATAGTCACGTCCAACAAGACAGCTGCTGTAACCCAAGATGAGGGCAAGCGTGGTACAAGTTCAAGGGGACAACACCGAGCCTTCGTCACCACGTCACCTTATTGTGTGCTATGTAAGACATCTCACAGTCTGCATAAATGTCCAAAATTCAAATACATGGACGTAAATGGCCGTATAGGTATTGTGAGGGAACATAATCTCTGTTTCAATTGTTTGAGAAATGACCACATAGCCAACAATTGCAACGCAGGTAACTGCCGAAGATGCAATAAAAGTCACCACACAATGTTACATATAGACCAGAATATGGACCGTACTGCTACCTCGTCACACACTGCATCCCAACACCAAGCATATTGTTCTGTCAGAGGCGCTTGCCCTCACAATGAAGTATTGCTATCAACTGCCATTGTTAACATTAGGGATAGCGAAGGTCGAATGCATCAATGCCGAGCACTATTAGACAGTGCATCACAGATGAACTTCGTGTCTCGAGACTTAGTGGACCGGTTGGGTATCAAGCTGAATCGGCATTCAATGCCCATCAATGGCATTAGCAACACGCGAGCGACTGAATCCTCTCACTTCTGTCAACTTCAGATAGAGTCGAGAGTTTGTACTTATAGTCGGCATATAGTAGGTTCTGTCCTGCGTCAGATCACTGGCCCGCTGCCTTCATCAAGAATAGAGTGCGAGGACTGGCAACTGCCCGCCAACATTCCACTAGCCGACCCTAATTTCAACCAGCCTAAGGAGATAGATCTGCTGTTAGGTGCTACTGTGTTCTTTGAAGTCTTGAGACCCGAACAACAATCTAGAGAAGGTTACCCTACTCTTCAAAATACACAACTTGGTTGGGTGCTATCTGGATGTCTACCCCCTCACTCAGTTCAACAACGTAAGAATGGAACAACATCATTGTTATCCACGGCTGAAGCCTTGCACACACAGGTGGAACGCTTTTGGGAACAGGAGGAGCTGACGACTCGTAGCCATTCCAAGGAAGAAAGTCAATGCGAGGAGCATTTTAGGAAATCATTCACGCGTGATAAGTCGGGCAGGTTCACAGTGAGACTTCCACTACGAGAAGCAGTAGGAGAATTTGGTGACTCGTTTGCCAATGCCAGGAGGAGCTTTGGCTATATCGAGAGGAAATTGCATCGACAACCTGAACTGAAGAATGAGTATATCAAATTCATGGATGAATACCGCCAACTAGGACACATGGAACTTGTCGATCGTAGTGACCAGCAGAAACCTGTTTATTACATGCCTCATCACGCAGTAATCAAGGACACGAGCAACACTACCAAGGTCAGAGTTGTCTACAATGCGTCGGCTAAAACAACTTCGTCGATCTCCCTGAATGACGTGATGCTGGTTGGGCCAACTGTTCAGCAGGATCTGTTCTCGATCGTTCTTCGCTTCCGC
This sequence comes from Meconema thalassinum, assembly GCA_946902985.2. NCBI lineage: Eukaryota > Metazoa > Arthropoda > Insecta > Orthoptera > Tettigoniidae > Meconema > Meconema thalassinum. Next base: position 298,420,081 of record OX336394.1, read on the forward strand.
ACACACAAGTATGCGCTAACAGCAGATATCGAGAAGATGTACCGACAGATCCAGATTCATGAAGCAGACCGAGACTTCCAGAGAATCTTGTGGCGCAGTTCTCCGAATCAACAACTGGATATGTACCGATTGACTACGGTAACCTACGGTGCTGCAGCGGCTCCGTATCTAGCTACCCGTTGCTTACTGCAGGTGGCACTCGACGGTAAAGACATACACCCTACAGCAGCCGACGTTGCCAAGAGAGACTTCTACGTTGATGATCTTTTGACAGGGACAGACACCATTGAAAAAGCCATCCATTTGTACAAAGACCTCACATCGCTCCTGCAAACCGGAGGATTCCCCATCCGCAAATGGCGGTCCAACAATCCCGATGTATTGGAGGCCATCCCACCTACACTTCGCGAGAGCCAGGTGTCTTGCAGTCTTCCTCTTGAAGATGGCGCCGTGAAAACGCTTGGTCTGTTATGGCATTCGAGTAGTGACTCATTTCAATTCACCGTGGGAGCTCTCAACCACAACAAATTGACTTGGACAAAGAGATCAGTGTTGGCCAATGTAGCGTCCATTTATGATCCATTGGGACTCATAGGGCCTGTAATTGTCCAGTGCAAGTTGTTCATACAAGTCCTTTGGCAACGACACCTCGATTGGGATGGTAAAATTCCCTCAGAACTTGAGACACAATGGAAGGAGATACATCAGCAGCTCCCCAAACTAAATGAGATTCGTGTACCACGGAAGGTGACGGCAGACGGCATGAATGCCAATGTTGAACTTCACGGATTTGCTGATGCCTCAGAAAGAGCCTACGGTGCCTGCGCTTACCTACGTTGCATCAACTCCAATGGAACAATCTCCGTTCACTTACTTTGCTCTAAATCTAGGGTAGCCCCTTTGAAGCAAGTGTCGCTCCCAAGACTGGAGTTGAATGGCGCACTACTTCTGAGCAGGCTAATGGAAAGAGTGATTCAAGCCCTTAATCTACATTCATGTCGACGTTATTACTGGACAGACTCCACTGTCGTTCTGGCCTGGATTGCAGGTAGCTCCTCAGCCTGGAAAACATATGTGGCCAACAGGGTGTCGGAAATTCACCAACTGACTTCTCAGCAAGATTGGAACCATGTCTCATCACAGGAAAATCCAGCGGACGTTATCTCCAGGGGAACGGAGCCACATCGACTTCAAGGCAATCGATTATGGTGGGCGTGGCCCGCCTGGCTATCGACGGATCCTTCAGCCTGGCCTGAACTAACCACTGCTGAACCAACCGAAATTCCTGAGCAGCGAGGAGTAAGGTTGTGTTTCGTGGCGAGTAATCATGACGCAGATAACCTCTTCACCCGCTTTTCCAGCTGGACTAAACTGCACAGAGTATTTGCATACATTCTCAGATTTCTTCACAATCTAAAGCAGGAGGCAGCAGCAAGACGGCATGGACCTTTGACTACTGACGAACTTCGCGATAGTCTGACAGCAATCATCCGCATCGTTCAGCGCTGCTCGTACAGTCAGGAGATACATAATTTACATCAAGGAAACGCAATGCCACTTCAGAGCAAACTTCTCACTCTGCACCCCTTTCTGGATAGTGACAACCTATTGAGGGTGGGCGGCAGGCTGGAGAATGCTGAAGCATCATTTCTACAAAAACATCCTTTGATACTGCCCCCTAAGCATCCTGTCACAAAATTGCTTATTTGGAATGAGCACATACGACTTTTGCACGCAGGAAGCCAACTTCTCTTAGCCTCGTTGCGGCAACGGTGGTGGATAACCAATGGCCGATCTGTTATCAGGCAAGTGATCCGCAGCTGTGTAACATGCTTCCGAGTGAAGACCAATGACACCAATCAGCTCATGGGACAGTTGCCTAAGTCTAGAGTGACCCCAAGCAAGCCGTTCTCTCATTGTGGTGTGGACTAATGGAGGGCCGCTGCATGTGAAATATGGAAGCCCACGAAGTAAAATACAGAAGAAATGCTACATAGCATTGTTTGTGTGCATGGCGACCAAGGCACTACACATTGAGGCAGTCAGCAATCTATCCACGGAGGCCTTTATTGCCGCATTAAGAAGGTTCATTGCAAGACGTGGGCGCTGCAGTCACATGTATAGTGACAATGGCACGTGCTTCACCGGAGCACGAAGGAAACTAGATGAATTGTCGCGCTTCATCCGAACAGAAGACCATCAAACTACCGTATCGAACTTCACAGCTGAAGAAGGAATTCATTGGCATCACATACCTCCTTACTCCCCTCACTTCGGCGGACTGTGGGAAGCTGGTATAAAATCAGTGAAGACCCACCTGAAGAAAGTTGCTGGTAACACTGCGCTAACTTTTGAAGAGATAACAACACTGCTCACACAAATTGAGGCATGTTTAAATTCGAGACCCATCATCCCGATACCCAACAGTCCTGATGACTATGCGTTCCTCACCCCTGGTCACTTCCTGACTGGCGAACCCTTAGTGTCGTTCCCTGAACCAGATTGTCTCTTAGGGCCATCATCACGGCTGTCAAGATGGCAACTGGTCCAGCGGTGCCGACGACTCAATGATATACAGGTAGATTTGACGATTTATGGTCCGAACCTCGGAACCAACACGTACAACCACAACGGTTAAGTTTCACAAAGATAGTCCTCCATTGCACGGAACATCGGAGCGACTCCCGTGTGCAACCATACTCGGCAAGTTCTACACAGATTGTCCCCGCTCCACGGCGCGCCGAACGATATATGCACACGTCGGCTCCCCACTCCAGTCCCGACTTCCAGCTTACGTGGTCTCCACTGATTGGCTGCTCCCCACGCGCTACTTCCCCTTCTCTGGCTCATTACACACGGCGCGCGGATGATGAAGTCGATTTCCGTTCCATACATCCGCCTTTTCTTGACGTTGCGACCCAGCCTTGCGTAATACTTCTTGACAAGAATCAGCCTGTATCTGAATTTCCAGTGAGTCATGTCTCTCATAATATCCTAACTGACGAAACTCCGTAAAATTCCGTAATCACATAATTTTCTATGATATTGTCGTTCGTAAATAATTTGCTTGATAGCGTTTTCTAAGACATAGAAAACCAATCTGTATGCTTATAATTTTTATAAAATGCTCCGAAAATACCTTAATAATAATTATAATAAATGAATAATAATAATAAATTATCATGAAAACTTCTCTTGGCTGAACAATTTGCCGCGTAAATAAATATAGACTGGCTTCCTACTGACTTATGCCAGTGGCATAAAAAAAACTCGAAAAACACGTTACATATTCGCCTCGGATCATCGGATGATTTACCGTGATGACGATCCATTATTCGATTATCCCAGACACGTTAATAATCCCCATCCAAAATACATATTACATAAATGAAATCACCCTAAATTACAGATATATACACTCATAATTTTTCTTCACGCACTTTGCGTCAAAGTTTGTTGTCACTATGGATTGCACTTTGCAACCAGTCCAATGTTTTTCATATAGAATAGTGTTCCACGGATATTTCCGCCTCTCAAATTTCTCTATGTTGGAAAAATAGACATAATTACTGTGTGAGCGCTATGTATATGAGATGTCACATCACACGCATCAAGGTGTCCTGATATATTTATATCTCGCTAGAACTTCCTAATTTCACTGGAGGTTCCTTCCTTATTGTGAAATTAATCCCACTTATCACTGAGCACACGATCACACTATTGTGGCAGCGCCACGTGACCATAATACTTAATCTCTCTTTAAAGTAGATTAAATTAATATTGACTTCTGAAAAAGAAAACAGTAAGTGCGCATTACATATAACACCAAATATTTCTGTGCCGTAATCGCCCTGTTTCTTTAAGTTCCCGTAGACCATATTCTACAGTACTTAATACTAGTTCTCAACTCAGACCAGTTCTCCTCACACAAATAATACTATTGTACAAATTACCTAAATTACACACTTACAAATCTTACATGGCGAGGCCGTAAACAGAAATCACGTGTGCCGTTATGTATGAGTTTCATGAAGGACTGTCTCGCCTTCTGATGGCCCATCTTTTGTCCCGTGGACGCCTTAAGCAAAAATACCCTGTCCAAGCGCTCACCCATATCTTGGGGACAAATGGGAATTCACCAGCGCTACCAAATTCTGGCCTTGGTGTATCGAGACATTTTAGTGCTCAAGAGCATCCGACAATCCCGTCCTATTTCCCTGTACCTTAAAAACTCTCATTTACTTACATACTACCCCCCTGTGTGACTTCTGATACGCCTGCCTGGAAAACCATCTCCTCCCACGCACCAAATACCACACTTACACATTTGATAGGCTGGCTCGCCAGCTAAACATCCTCACTTTATGACACATACTTAATGTCATCACGTTGCTCCACTAACAAATTTCTCAGTGTCTGTAACGATGCCCTGTTGCTACTGTCCACACATGCACATATTAAAATACCGTCCTCTGCTTTAACCACAGGTACATAAATTTGTGTCCCTCGATAGCATGTCTGCAAGAATGTTATCTTTACCTTTAATATATTTTATTGTGAATTCGTATTCCTGCAGAGCAAGAATCCACCTACTAACTCTGTTAGAACTGAGTTTACAAGTCCTCATATACAGTAGTGCATGGTGATCTGTATGGATCTCAAATTTTCCCCCTACTAAATACATTATAAATTTCCCAAAACTGAAAACAATACCTAAAAGCTCTAACTCAGTAATCGTGTATCTTTTCTCTGCTGCTGTCAGTCCTCGCGAGGCTAAAGATACAATGCACAGATTACCCTCATCATCTTTCTGACATAATACTCCAGCAATGCCTATATGTGAAGCATCTGTCATAACCACATATTCCTTATCTTTTAACGGATATTTCAGCACTACAGCTTTCTCAAAACCTTCCTTCAGCGCTCTAAAAGCCTGTTCATGCTTGGACTCCCATCTCCACCGAGTCCCACTTTTAAGCAATTCCCTGAATGGTTCTACCAACGCTGAGTATTTAAGAACGAACCTCCTGAAAAAGTTTCAAATTCCCAGGTAAGTTTTTAACTGTTTAACATTCTGTGGAACCTCTGCGTTACGTATCTTATTAACCCTACTTTCTTCTGGTGTCACACCTCTACTCGACACTCTATGACCTAAAAATGTCACTTTTGACTGACAGAATGACGACTTAGACAGCTTCAAAGTGAACCCTGCCTGATCTAACTTCTGAAAAACTATATCTAAATGACGTAGTTGCTCCTCAAAACTGCGTGAACTAATTACCATATCATCTAGGTAAATGGTTACAAACTCTCCTGTGTCATCCCCTAATGCGATGTTTAAAGCCCTAATTAAAGCTGCTGAACTACTCTTTAACCCATAAGGTGTTCTACAAAATTGATAAAGGTTATATTTATGACTAAAAGCTGTAAATGGTCTATCTTCGTACAAAAACTGGAACTCAAATCTACACAAGTGAAATACTTCTTCCCCTCAAATGTTTGCATTAATTCCTCTATTGACATAGATTTCAGCTGATCTGAACTAATTCTACTGTTAACCAAACGAGCGTCTAAACAAATACGAACTGTGCCGTCGGTCTTTGGTACCGTGATCAAAGAATTAACATACGGACTGTTAGAGTGCTCAATAATCCCATCTTCAGGCATATGGTTAATTTGTGCCTCAACTGCACTCTGATAAGCGATAGGTACAGGATATCTATGTCCTGTGAATACTGACCTATCAATAACGTTCAATGAATGTGTATAGCAATTGGCCATACCAATGCGATCCTCAAAAACTCTCCTATTACACAATAACACATCATAGAGCCGAACACATTGTTCCACCTCTATATTTCCCTGAAATGCAGCATCACGTAACGAGTCCTCTAGACTATCGTTCGTAATCACACTGCCCGCAAAACATGGAGAACCCCGCTCTACGGCTGGCGATATCTCATTTAAAGTACAAATCACCCCTACAACACTACTCCTCTGAATATGGTCATTGAACGCTACTTCTACTTCAGAATCTCCCCATTTAAATTTCAAACTCCCTACATCATAACATAAGTTACCAGACACTCTACTTAGCCACTCTGAACCCAAGATAACACTGAATACTAAATTTGGAATTACAAGACAAATCTGCTTTTCTATATGATTATTAATTTTAATGTCTACTAAAACTTGCTTAAAAATTACTTTAGACCTCTTCCCAACAGCTGTGATAACAAAAGTGCTTTTAATTGGCATCTCCTCAAAATTTACTCCAGTTCCTTTCATTTTATCATAAAATGCACTACTTATGCAACTCTTCATACAACCACTATCAATTAAAACATCTGTGTACGCCTCGGACACGTTAAATTTAACTATGGGGCTCTTACTAACCACTTCCTGAATAATACCATCATCATTTAGTTCATGTAATAATTCATTTCTTACATTTAGGTTATAGGGTTCCTGTATAATTGTATGGACAGGGCATGCTACAGACTGAGATTCTGACCTTACTTCGCAGCCTGGTTCGCGTTTAAAGAACCGCTACAGCTGGCCGTAGTACTACTAACTACTGAACTGGTCTGGTTGTTTTGGGCTGTGTTGTCATTGTTTGGCTGTATATTACTACCACTAGGCTGTCCTCTTCCTTGACCCCTATTCTGGTTGTAATTATTGTCATTATAATTTCTCCCTTGATTTCCCCTGAAATCATTGTTTCTCCCTTGATTTCCCCTGTAATCATTGTTCCTCCCTTGATTTCCCCTGAAATCATTGTTCCTCCCTTGATACTGATTACCATAGCCATTTCCTCTGTTCTGATTTAGCTGATTATTATTATTTCTATTTTGAGCGTTGGCCCCTTCGCCTCCGTTCCCTTGAACTTCCTGATGCCTGGCTTCATTAGGCCTATTATTATTATTACCATGGTTCCTATTGAAATTGTCCTCATAACCCCCTCTCCCTAGTGCATCAAATGTGCTTAACAAATTTTCTACTTGTGATATTGTCTTTACATTCTGGATACAAGCAGACTCCTTGATCCTATAGGGAAAGTGCCTAAGTAGCAACCTCACCACATCACTTTCCTCCTTCAAGCCATCAAGATATTTACACACTAATACCTGCCCTAAAAAGTATTCGGTCATGGTGGAGCTTCCTTTAGGGTTATATTTACCACACACTACTCCCTCACGATGCTGCGACTGAATAACCTCATTCCAGAACTTTTCACAGAATTTCATTTTAAAATCATTAATATCAGTAAACTTGTCTCTGTAGACAGCAAACCAATTCCTCGTTTCCCCCACAAACACTTGTTCTAAAATTTCAACTACCTGGCACCACTCAATACTACCATTTTCCAACCTCTCCCCGAATTTATTTTCTATAGTGTTCATGAACTCCATTGGGCACCCCTGTCGATTGCTGAACTTACCCAGTTCTACCTCCCTGTGTGTGCTATTCACAAAAACTGGCCTATTCTGACTATTTTCTTGCCTGATCCTAGCTTTTAATTTCAATTCTAAATCTGCGATTTTCTCCTCAGCCTTCCTCTCAATACTGTTTACTGTTAATTTAATGTTTCCTTCTGATTCTTCTACTTTATCATATAGCTTTGCTTGTTTCTCCTCAATCTTGCTAATGCTCTCTCTATTATTCTCTCTTAAATCATTTACTTCTGCAACTATTTGCGAGTGGACTTTCTCAATTCTACCCCACAGCTGTTCCTTAACTTCTTAAGTTGCTACCTGAATTTTGTCAATTTCTCCCCCCAATTGCTTTTTGACCTGCTGTGTTTCCAGTTGCACTAGTTCTTTTAAATTTTCAGCCTGTGTACTGATTCTAATTTCTAACTCCTCCTGTACTTTTCCTAATTTCTTGTCTACATCTGCAATGATCTCTTTAACCTTCTCTTCCATTACTCCTCTGATTTCTCCTCTAATCTGCTCCATTTTCACACTAATTTCCTTGTTGTTCTTATCTAATTTTGCATTATTCTGTTCTAATTTTTTTATTTAAAGCTTCTGTACTTTCTTTATTTTCCCTACTGTTTTGTTCTAATTTAGCGTTGTTTTGTTCCAGATTAGCATTTAAAGCGTCTGTACTTTCTTTATTTTCCCTACTGTTTTGTTCTAATTTAGCGTTGCTTTGTTCCAGTTTAGCATTTAAAGCGTCTGTACTTTCTTTATTTTCCCTACTGTTTTGTTCTAATTTTGCATTTAAGGCATCACTACTAACTTTAGTTAGTTAGTTATTGTTGTTTTAAGGGGCGGAACTACGAGGCCATCTGCCCCTACTACTAACTTTGTTCTGATACATGAACTCGAGAAGTAAAGTTTTTAATTCTGGTTGGCCGCCTACACTCCCTGTTTCAGTATCGGGATTTACCTCCGCTACCCCGGTACTACCATCACTCGACATACTGCTCGTATCATCACTCTCCAGTTGATGACCACTACGTAACCTCATCTGTCTTTCTTTCTCATCCCCCATAATGATATACACTGATACAGACAAATAACCCCCAAAATACAGGCACAGAAATATATACCCTTCTCCTTCCACAAATGTTATTAGGTTTTCAGCCCCAAGTTGTCGGCGACAAGTGTAGCAGTTTTGCCCTCACGTTGTGCGCCAAATGTAGCAGTTTTTACTTTGCTCCACGTTGAGCGTACAAATGTACCAGTTTCGCTAGCCCACACGTTGAACGACAAGTGTAATGGCTTGACTGCCCCTAACTGTTGGGTGATAAATATAACTGTTTACCTTTGCCTAAGCTATGTTGTTTTAATGGGCGCCAAGACCTCAACGCAATGTTGAAATCTAAATTTGTATTTAACAACGTCTAGCTCTGGTAGAACACCTTCAAGAATCTATTCACTCAGATCGTGGTATGATTTGATCATTAACCCAACAAACAATTGTATCAGGAGAAGGAATTGGTCTATATCTAATGCTACCTACTGAAAGCAAAGATTGCATTGTAAAAGAAATGAATTTATTATATAAAACAAGTATTGCAAAATTAATAATAATAATAAGTATAAAATTTAAATTGGAGCGTTGCGATTTTAATATTACCGATAGAAAATTACGTGAAAACGGAGTCTGATAAATTATTGATTTTACTCTGATTCCCAAGCTATGAAGTTACTGAAATACTGAATTTAAATCAAAGAGAAACGAGAGATTGCGTACTTCTGTGTCATTCGCGCTTACCACTGGAAATTGCCAAAGCATTTCCCTCGTACTGGATGATGCTGTGAGCTTCCCACAGTCTCCTGGACGTCGTCATTTTCGTCGATGTTTGATGATATACAGGTAGATTTGAAGATTTATGGTCCGAACCTTGGAACCAACACGTACAACCACAACGGTTAAGTTTCACAAAGATAGTCCTCCACTGCACGGAACATCGGAGCGACTCCCGCGAGCAACCATACTCGGCAAGTTCTACACAGATTGTCCCCGCTCCACGGCGCGCCGAACCATATATGCACACGTCGGCTCCCCACTCCAGTCCCGACTTCCAGCTTACGTGGTCTCCACTGATTGGCTGCTCCCCACGCGCTACTTCCCCTTCTCTGGCTCATTACACACGGCGCGCGGATGATGAAGTCGATTTCCGTTCCATACATCCGCCTTTTCTTGACGTTGCGACCCAGCCTTGCGTAATACTTCTTGACAAGAATCAGCCTGTATCTGAATTTCCAGTGAGTCATGTCTCTCATAATATCCTAACTGACGAAACTCCGTAAAATTCCGTAATCACATAATTTTCTATGATATTGTCGTTCGTAATAATTTGCTTGATAGCGATTTCTAAGACATAGAAAACCTATCTGTATGCTTATAATTTTTATAAAATGCTCCGAAAATACCTTAATAATAATTATAATAAATTAATAATAATAATAAATTAACATGAAAACTTCTCTTGGCTGAACAATTTGCCGCGTAAATAAATATAGACTGGCTTCCTACTGACTTATGCCAGTGGCATAAAAAACCCTCGAAAAACACGTTACAGTACTGAGGCACCTACTGTTCTTGGAAAATCCCCCGTACATTCTTTGGCAACGCATTTACTGTATTTAACATTTCGTTTTAGGTTCTAAATTTGTTCAAGCCGTAAGAAAATATGAAGCTTTATCCCCAATTTCTGGATTTATTTTGGGGAGAGGGGGGTGGGGCACCCCCACTGCCCCCACTCCTCTGGCTACACCATTGCGCGTTGTGCGTTATATGCAGGGTAATCTGTGGTTATGTGGACGTCGAGGGGTTAAGGTTCAAGACATTAGAATTGTGCCGATAGAGCGCAACGAGCACACTTGGAGACTTGCAGTCTCTGGTGACACAATGTTTAACTACAAGAAACAAGGCACGGCCGCATCCACAGATTACCTGGCCGCATCCAGGGGGATGACAGATCATAGGGAGCACGTGGGTGGCGGGAAAGCTCTGTTCCAGATGTTCTGCCAACCAGTAGCGTAGCCAAGATCGACCAATGGGAGGGGTTATAGTAAAGAGGGGAAAACCGTAATTCGGGGTATTACAGAAATCGGCTCACACTCAAGAAGTTAACGATCTCCAAATTACTGCTTATGTACCCATAGAATATTCTAGGCCCCTTATTATTATTATTATTTTAAATAAAATTTCCCTCCTGCTAAGAAAGAAAGAAAGAAAGAAAGAAAGAGAGCTAATTGCCCCGCTAGGCGGGATTTAAAAATATCTGTGGCTAGGCTCAGTTTGAAAAACGCTATATTTAGCGGGGAAAAGGCTAGATTGGCAAATCTGCGAGGACGGAGTTATGCATTGTTAAGAAGATGTGTGTTGCCGGACCGAAAGGTGACAACAACACATCACCAAACAGTGGTCAAACACACAAATCACAACCAGACCTATTTCCCATACGGTAAAGCATGAGTAATAGAATCGTCAGCAAGTGTCATTATTTAATTTAAGAAATTCATATTTTGCTTATTAATTATTATCACTTCCTGTGGTTTTTTTTTTTGTGTGTAAAATTTCCAAAGGGGGTGTTCCAACCCCCAGTAACACCACTGCTGCCAACCAATGAAGAATTAATTTTAGTACCGGTACTAAGGTTCCGTAGTTGGTCTGTTTTGATGCATTTTCCTCGTGTTGTTGGTTATTTTGTTCGCCGGTATTTTGATTATTTATTTGAATTGAATTCAGTGGCAATCATGCCACAGCAAGGGAGGAAGAAATGCCAAGCACAGGGATGTAAGAATTATAATGAAATGGCGGACCCAGGCCTTGCGGGGCCCTGAACGATATGATAAGGTGGGGCCCACAACAATAGGGAATAAAAAATATCAAATCAAATGGAAAATAGTTTGGTAATAATAATAAAATTAAGAATAGTTCCGTTACAATATTTTGAATACCGTACACTACAATATATTTTTTTTAATAATATGAAAGAAACCTTTAAGATCCCTTGAAGAAGATTATATAAACTATGAAATATTAAAATATTAATTTGAGACTATTTTCCCGGCTGAAGTCGTACTATTATTCTGAAATATAAACTTGCTAAACGGCCACGTGAGGTCATAGAGGCACTGAAAAAGGAATATGAATTATAAATTAGTTTGAAAAGTATAATTAATTAATTAATTAAATATAAAAAATCCAAGCCCCCCTCCCAGACCGCGGGGCCCGGGGCGGTCGCCCTCCTCGCCCTCCCCTAGATCCGCCCCTGGGTACGAGTATCGTGTTGCAATCGAAAAGAACAAGTTAATACAATATGCAAGCCATATGTACTTCAATAAGTCTCCCATTTGTCTTAGGAATGACACTGAAAGTATATTTCAAAATTGTGTGTGTGTTCTATATTAAGTGTACGTAGATTTGATGGAAAGGACCATTAGGATTTAGGAAGAACATTATACTCGGAAACGAGTTACAGCCAATGCTGAAATTTGTGCGACAAAATAACATGCAATGTGAACTAACTTACCAGCCTGTTTGAAAAAGTGATGCTATAAAACAGGAATGCATTAATGTACGGTACTGTACACTGTTATTGGAATATTTCCATTATTTTTTGTGCGAATTATCCTTGACCTGGTGTGTTGACGATGTGTAAAATGAGTGGGCAATATGGTCTAATCTCAAATAAATGTTTTGTTCATTGTGATTTTTAAAAATATAGAATAAATATGTGCATTTCATCTCTTGCTTGTTTTCTTACCCATTCTCCATTGCATTGCAATGAAATTTGTGGTTTAGGGTGACGGTGGAGGGATGGGCGGGCAGCGAGATTGCATTTTCTAGTTCTACATACTTTTTTTCAAACCTGGAACGACATCGCAGATAAGCTCCACCCTATAACTTCGCTGACTAATCACAGCCCTTGCTGCAGTCGTGTTTCGTCAGAATAGCCAATTAGGAAGCCGTGACTTCTCCAATGCTAAAAGTGAACTAGAAATTGCAATCTCGCGGGCGGGCAACTGGTATGATAGATGAAAAGTGAGGTTATGGCAATATAGTATGTGCATTTGGACAGTTTTTTGATATTCATCTAACATCCCAACAATTCTGTAAAGTAGGAGAGCAATGATTAATTAGCCTAAAGGTGAATTAAACTCTAGTAGGCATACGGCATAATTCTGTCCTTCGTGACAAATCTATTGCCAACATTGATATATACCAAAACGTATTGTTTTCCTATTTGGACGTATATTTCTGCGCCTAGCGAAAGGCGCAGTTATGTTTGTGTTATTTTCATCAATAATCAATAGCTCATCGCAGATCATACTGTTCAATTACGTGTAATAAAGGCTACATTCATATGGCTTTTTATTTCTTATGTTGCTAGACTTGCTGGAACATTACATAGCCTTAGGCCTTCGAGCCTTAGGCGGTGCTCTCTCTCGGAAATTCTATAACCAAAAGTTATGGATCACATATTATATGATCCTTGGCCGCATCTGCAGCGTGATCTGTGATCTACATTGTATTGGTGATTGTATTTACTAAAACGAAAAAAAAAATATTATTCTACGCTGTCATGCTCAGAATACCGACATGTGATTTATTTCTTATTCTTTCTTTCAGCTTGGATCTGTTCTGTATAATATAGTTCTCAACTTCATTTAGGCTACGTTTCTTCGGTAGGTCTACAGCATCTCTTGCAACAGCTGATCCATAAAGAGCGGGTACTCACCGCTATCATTAGTCATTCCGTCCTGTAATTTCCTCTTTCAATGAGGAGCCGAGTGTCTGGTTAATCGCAAAACGCGCCTTTATCTGGATCAGGCGTAGTTGTGGCAATCATTGCTTTATAATTAGCATATTTGCGGTATACAAATAACTGCAGAGATGGTTGAAGAAAGAAGGATCCTAATAATTGAAGATGAGGCAGAGGACTTCCCTCAAGAAGATGATGGTATATGTAAGAAAGGGACGTTTTGGTGCTGTTACTACTGTCTTCGATGCTGGCAGTGTTGTGTCGTATACCAGAAAAATTGTTATGAGGACTGCTGCTTGCCATTCTACGACACATGTAGAGGAGTGATCACGCTACCGTATTATGTTAGGGAATGGTACAATACAAAGAAATTTACAACCAAGATGATTCTCCCGTGCAAGTTCATTGGGTGGAGCATCTCGATTCCATTTCGCTTTGTGAGATACATGAAGAAGCTCTGGCGTGAAGGAGCCAAACAAGCAAGAGGGATCGAATTAAGGAAAAAAACGGTAAGGTTGATTGAAGAGGGCGAAGTCCCTGTTATTTCCGTCAACAAATCGAACCAAGTGTAACCTGTTCAAGTGCAGTTCTTCCACCGTGTTTTGTAGTATGTCAGCAATGTAATAAAGACCCGCGATGATCTTGAATGTGATGTGCTCCCCATGAAACCTTTTTTTCATTGCTGCCTAATCAGAAAACCTCATCATGTGATGCACAACTTAATCACATGCCGTGCTTTTTCAGGGTTATCAAGTTAGTAAATTGCCATCATTTGATGTGGTTCATAACGAAGTGATTGTCAAGACTACTAATTATTTAAAATGCCACCCTAGTGATGTGTCTTTCAGTGGTACCAATATATAACGTTCCATCGTGTTATACTAACGCGATTTGTCAGTGCTACCAAAATAGATAATATCATCACGTGATATGATGGCTTTATTTTCTGAGCTAAACTGTAAAATAGCCTATTTTCAGGGCTCCAAACTACAAATAAAAACACTGATATAACAAAATTATGTCTTTCATAGTAAGGTGGCAGTTAGATAGTATATTATGGAATAAGGTGGAAGTGAAGTGTTAAGGGATACTGGTCCTTAACCCTCGGGACGTCGCGTGAGGCAGTATAACGTCAGTCGTCGCGCGCGGTGGAAAAGACCGCAAGCATTCAATATCGTTTGATTATTTCCATTATTGTTAGGTTGCTTTCTTTATGTGCTTAATCTCTATTTTCATCGTTCAAAGTATATGATAGACGACATTTTATTTATTTACATCGAAATAGTGCTTTAAAAGATTACAATAACGAATGTTACGTTCTACTTTAAAACACACATAAAAATACAGTGGAAAGGGAAGAACATTCACAAAAGCAAACTGATAAAAAGAAAGTACAGTAACTTACAATGTAGGAGTAATTTACAATTAGGGTAAGGAGTACAGCTGTTGACAGTCCTATAGTTATTGACACATTGTTAGAAAGCCCGCCATTATAAGGAGTATAGAACAGACAAAGAGATGTGAATGAAATGAAAATGAGAGAAATATATTTCTACGCCAAATTCCAATGATTTTATTTCTTTAAGTTGGTTACCATGTCGTGCTCCCGCCTTTGTGGATATACCTATGCAAAAGTGAGTGGTTTCTTAACGATTTCTTAAGGAAGAGGATTACAGATTTCGATCGAAACCCTGGTACTTTTTCCATGTAAGTACTTAACATGTTCTTACTTGTGAAGTGTATGCATGTGTAGTTTACTCTGAATAGGTACCTGAATATTATTTATTAGTGATTTGAAGGTTATGTACTGGGTGTCAATAACTGTCTTCTTGTTTTGCTATAATTCCAGTTAGTGTCACCCCATGTCGACAACTATGATTTAACTATAATATCTTTCCCTAAGGATTTCTGCCATTATAGTAAGTAAAATGTTCATATATTGGTGTGGTAATAATTAAGGGCCATTTATATAACACCTTATAGTTATTGACATGGGGTGTCAATAATATAATTTTGGTTGTCAACTACTGTGTTGGCAGTACTTTTTGTATGAAAGCATTCTAAATGCTATGCGTATTTCATATGGGCATATAGGCTACTCCTTCATGGGCCTCCTATTACCTAAGGTCTGTATTACTTTCAGAAAAGTTATCCTGGTCAATTGAGACGTGATTTATATTTAACATAACTAATTGGACATTATGCCCAAGAAATCGTACACTTCTGAAGCCCTTGACGCAGCGGTGGAAGCTGTCAACAATGGCATGTCAAAAAGGGCAGCAGCCTCCAAGTACGGGGTACCACGTACCACAATACTGTTCCGACTAAGTGACAAATTTACCAAATCCCAGCATGGCCCTTCACCAGTTCTGACAGGGGAAGAGGAGGAGACACCAGTAAGGTAGGAACGTAGCCAAATTAATTCAAAGATATAACTGAACATTAATATGGTGTTTAGTAACAAGTTTACACTTCCAGTGATGGTTTCCAATGTTTCAGGTGGATTTCAGAATGTGCACGGAAAGGTTTCCCATTGCGCAAGGAAGATGTGCCAAACAGCGTGCATGAATTCCTAACCCAAATCCTCGGCCAAATCCTTTTAAAGACAACTATCATGGCAGCGAGTGGTACAAAGTAAGAACATTTTTCAGTACTGCTAGTCAATAGGCAGAATTTTCTAAAAGAAATTCCAATTCCTGACTTGAATGTTTAGAATAACATCCCTCAATAAGTGGCTAATAACTTCTAAAATTCATTTCAGGCTTTTATGCGGCGACATCCAGAGATAACGGAGAGAACGAGTGAGCCTGTGACATCTGCCAGTGCTTGCGTGGCTGAATCGGATATCAAGAAATGGTTTTCTGAAATTGAACAATGCTTGAAAGAAGGGAATGCGACAGATATATTACAAGATCCAGCACGTGTATTTAATGGAGACGAGACAAACTTTCAACTTTGTCCTAAGACAAAAAATGTCATGTCTATCAAGGGAGCAAAAACTGATCAGGGCATAGCTAAATCCTCCATAACAGTAATGTTCACCTTCTCAGCCGCCGGTGAATTGACTCCACCGATGATTATATATCCCTACAAACGTCTTCCTGCGGAAATAGTTAGATCTGTTCCGGATGGATGGGGTATTGGAGTGAGTGAAAATGGGTGGATGAAATCAGAATTATTTTATGAATACATTGGTAATGTTTTGTTCCCTTATCTGATGCTGAAAAAAGTGAAATTCCCTGTCATTCTTCTTGTTGATGGACATAAGACACACCTCACATTTCAGCTGAGTGAGTTGTGTTCAGAGCTGAAGATCATTCTGATTGCCCTCTATCCCAATGCAACGAGGATCTTGCAGCCGGCTGATGTAGCAGCTTTCTACCCAATAAAGTGTGGATGGAGAGCCGCTGTGTTAGAGTGTCGAAGGAGACATCCTTCCCAAGCACTAAACAGAGAAGTATTTGCACCAATTCTCCAGAGTGTGCTACAAAAGAATATTCGGTCTGAATCACTGGTTAATGGTTTCAGGGCATGCGGCCTGTATCCATGGAACAGTAACGCAATAGATTTCAGTAAGTGCCTGGGAGGCAAAACGGGACAATGTATCACTGATAGAGCAGGACCTGAACCCTCAACAAGGAAAGACACTGGAAGATTTTTAACATACTCCAGATTTCATGAACTCATAGGACACGAACTAATCACAAAATTTGAAGCTATACAGCACAGTACTGAAAGCATTAGCTGGGTACATGCAGGAACACATATATTGTACAAAATGTGGACTGAAATCTCTACTTCTGTTGACAGTCCTGGTGAAGATCCAACCGACCAAGAGCATTAAGCAGTAAGAGAAGACGGTGAGCCTGAATCTCAGTTAGGTCTTGCATTGCCTTTAATATACGAAGGAAATTCAGCACTGAATGAAATGGAACCACCAAAGCTGTCAAATGGTGTGAATGACTATCCTTCCACTTCAGTAGTGGTTTTTGGTGTGTTCTATATCCTCCTCCTCCCTTCCTCCCAAGATGGCGGCTGTAGCTTAACTTAACCTAGCTTGTGAACCAATAAGGCTAGAGAATTGAACGAGGTGTCAAATTACTCGGGCTGACGCCCCCTTTCCTCTAGACAAATTATTTTAACCCCAAAATGAAACCTACCCCAACTAGGGGGTGAATTTGTAATATTTTAGAAAATCTCGCTTTCCAAGTATGACATGTGAGAGGGTGAATGCTAATATGAAATTAAACGTTGTTCCACATGAAAAACATGCAGAGTCCTGAATGCCGCTAAGATTTAACATGTTTGTTATTTGTTTTTACGCATGCGCAATTAGTTTTTTGTAAGAGGGCGGGCTTTTTAAAGATAGCGGCTGTAGTGTAACCTAACCCAACCCACGAGGGGTGATCAAAATGTATTTCAAGCGGCGCTTGTCGATAGGCAAACCAATAATCAAAGAGGGGTATGTCAGACCTTGAGGCGATAACCCCTTTTGATTGGTCCCTGTTGATTTGTCCCTTTGGACTGATCCCTGTTGACTAGCCCCTTTGGACGAGTCCTTTTTGAAGGGAGTCATTTTGACAGATCCTTTATGACAAGTTCTATTTGACGGGTCCTTGTTGACAGGTCCCTTTTGACGGGTCCCTTTGGACTGATCCCTATGGACTGGCCCATGAATTTATCCAAATTACGTCAAAGGGCCTAACTACATTTGTGTGTAAAGCAGTGTGTTGAACTGACGTTGTTCGCCAGCCCTCACTACTAGAATCTGATAACGATATGAAAGGAAAGCGACGAAATATATGTGAACACGTGTGAGATGACATTATTACTGGCCCCCTTGTGAAAACCACATGTAAGCTAACAAGTCACATTCTGTTCTGGTTCGTACGTGAGAAAATGCATGTTCATATATGACCTAACACACAGGTGTTCGCCTGTGCATGTGCATGATAAGAGCTAGCAAGTCACATTCCGTTTGGTTCGTACGTAGCGTTAGGTCTAATGCACACACCCTAGTACACGAGGCACATGCAATTTGAGGACAGGTCAAGGGACCTAAGTGCGAAACTTGGTGGATGGATGTGTTCTAACGAGTCATTTGTACTTGAAAGAGAATAATACATGTTCTTAAGATGTTAACACTGAAGAGATTGTACGTGCAATAAGACGTCTTGTTCCTTTCGGTGTCATGTTGCTGACATGGCAGAGAGCGCACAGTTCTGTTGCTATGACTAACGCTGCAGTAATTTGAAACCGCAGGTGTTCATCAAGACAATGGGTGATGTTCATGCGAAGTTAGCAGTCATTGGATATTACACAGGTGTTCCTTCCGGTGTCATGTTGCTGACATGGCAGAGAGCGCACACTGCTGTTGCTATGACTGACGCTGCAGTAATTAAAAGCCGCAGGTGTTCATCCTGGCAATGGATAATGCAAAGTCAGCAGTCCTCTTCCATATTCTGTGTTGACTTTGATAGTGTTGAGGGTTTCTTAGACGTTGACAACTGACCTAACATGACTTTTTGAGGACATGATAAGTACTTTTGAACAAACACTGCACTACCTTGAGCAGCAATATCGTTTTTTACTTGCCTTTTAGCATTTTCATGATTTTTTGTAAACAGCAACCGTGGTTTGATTGGAGCACTACATTGATGAACACTCACACTTAAAACCTTACCATTTTTACTTTTTAGATTGCCTCGACATTTTGTTGACCTCTCTTTCGAGCATCGCCAGAATATTATTCCATTCACATTCTGACGATTATAGTTATAAGAGTAGCCTTGATAGAGTGCACACAAGACACGACACAAACCTAGAAGATTTGCTGAGTTTTAATTCACCGGCCGTGAAAGCCAATATACCATCTTTTTGGAAGCCTTCATAGGGAGGTTAAGGCTGCTTGAGCTTTTGGCTCTCGTAGTCAAGTGGTGCAGTTGCACCTTATATAAAGGGAGGTGGCGCGCAGTTCGTCACTCCAGTGGGGGTCCGGGCGGGGACACCAAGGGCCCGCCGATGAGCCTAGCTTGGTTTCCTAGGCGAAACCCCACACAAGACACGGCACAAACCTAGAAGAATTGCTGAGTTTTAATTCACCGGCCGTGAAAGCCAATGTACCATCTTTTTGGAAGCCTTCATAGGGAGGTTAAGGCTGCTTGAGCTTTTGGCTCTCGTAGTCAAGTGGTGCAGTTGCACCTTATATAAAGGGAGGTGGCGCGCAGTTCGTCACTCCTGTGGGGGTCCGGGCGGGAACACCAAGAGCCCGCCGATGAGCCTAGCTTGGTGACCTAGGCGAAACCCCACACAAGACTCGGCACAAACCTAGAAGAATTGCTGAGTTTTAATTCACCGGCCGTGAAAGCCAATATACCATCTTTTTGGAAGCCTTCATAGGGAGGTTAAGGCTGCTTGAGCTTTTGGCTCTCGTAGTCAAGTGGTGCAGTTGCACCTTATATAAAGGGAGGTGGCGCGCAATTTGTCACTCCTGTGGGGGTCCGGGCGGGGACACCAAGAGCCCGCCGATGAGCCTAGCTTGGTGTCCTAGGCGAAACCCCACACAAGACACGGCACAAACCTAGAAGAATTGCTGAGTTTTAATTCACCGGCCGTGAAAGCCAATATACCATCTTTTTGGAAGCCTTCATAGGGAGGTTAAGGCTGCTTGAGCTTTTGGCTCTCGTAGTCAAGTGGTACATTTGCACCTTATATAAAGGGAGGTGACGCGCAGTTCGTCACTCCTGTGGGGGTCCGGGCGGGGACACCAAGAGCCCGCCGATGAGCCTAGCTTGGTGTCCTAGGCGAAACCCCACACAAGACACGGCACAAACCTAGAAGAATTGCTGAGTTTTAATTCACCGGCCGTGAAAGCCAATATACCATCTTTTTGGAAGCCTTCATAGGGAGGTTAAGGCTGCTTGAGCTTTTGTCTCTCGTAGTCAAGTGGTGCAGTTGCACCTTATATAAAGGGAGGTGGCGCGCAATTCGTCACTCCTGTGGGGGTCCGGGCGGGGACACCAAGAGCCCGCCGATGAGCCTAGCTTGGTGTCCTAGGCGAAACCCCACACAAGACACGGCACAAACCTAGAAGGATTGCTGAGTTTTATAAATTTAACCTTAAATGCACTTAGAGGCGGTTGCCACCGCAAATCCACTCTCGTATACCTAAAGTGGGTAAGGGCTTGGTCTAAGCTGACGGGAAACACAGCTAGAACTTGGGCGGTTTGCAAGAGAGTGACTTTAGTATATTCCCTCTCAAGCATGCATCTGCTTACTGTGGGGAAGGGTGGTGGTCTGGCAAGACTGAGAGTAACAGATTTATTGTATGTCTGTTCCAAGAAATTCGTTTTTGCCAAGTAATTCGAAGAATGCCAATAATTTGAATCAGGTTTGGTAATTCCAGTTTTCGAAATTATGGAGGTCCTGAAAAGGCGACCAAGTGCTTCCAAGAAGGATAATAATAAAAAATTATACCTTGGGGAGTAATTTTGGTAAATGAACCAATCGTTGCATTTGGAAATGGCTAAGCTTTTACTCGAGGAGGAGGTAGCTAAAAGTTTAGACAAAGAGAAACACTTATCTTTTAGAAAACTGACCATAAGTTTTTCGGAGAGGATCTCCACTAGAAGGTAGCTGGCGTAGCGAGCTTTACTTGCCTTACTGGCCAGTTAGAATTAGCTATTAAAGCTAAGAGAAACTTTAACGAGATTACCACTAAGAGTTCTTGCTCAAATGCAACAAGTGGTGAAAGCCCTATTAATGGATTTAATAGCATTTAGTAGGGAGAGCCAAGGAAGACAGGATCTTGCCTAACCGTTGTACTAGAAAAATGAGAAAGAGAAAAGAAACGCTTAATTTATTTAACAATTCAAAAGAAGTTGATAACTTTAACAAATATATACTTTCAATTTGGTTAATAATTTTTGGGTCACAGACCTCAGAAAACATTAAACGTTTGCTCCAGGCAATTGACAATTTATTAGGTTTCAAACCTTATATATGTCCTAAAATCTTTATAAGATTTTAAAAAGACAAATGAAGTAATTAAAGTTTAAACATTAACTTGAGTACAAGGAGTGTACTATAAGAAATTTCTGAGAGAATATTCTAGAGAGAGTGACAACTTCGAAAATAACAATAAGAAAAACATGAAGAATAAGATAGAAGTTCCTACAACTTCTTATAATTGTGCAGAATTACTTTATAACAATTATACAAAAGAGAGCAGGTCACTTACGGTGAAACCTGAAGAGAAAGTCAAAGGGAAAGTTCTAGACTTCCTATGTTTAAGTAGGAATCACGAGCCAAATGGGGCAGTTTCCATTTCGTGAGACCTAGAAATAACTCACTCAAGAGTTGAAAGAATTGTTTTCCCTGATTATAGGGAAGAAACAATGTAAGCTTAAACCGTGTATAAAACACGTAGTTATACAGAGATTAATTAATGATAAACAAGCAAAAATGGAAGGGCACTTCGTAGAGTGACACCTTATAGAAAAGTTACATTTTTATTAATATGGTTTGTTAGTAGAAGGTTGAGGAAAGATCATTGGGATTTAGGATCAATGTTCATGGCCTTATTTAATGTAAACGGACGATCGCGACGCGGTAGAAAAGTGGGACAAGCACTAGTTATCACTATAGTCTTTTAAATAGATGAAAAGTTCACTGTAGAGACACGAAAGTTTATGGAAAAGAAAGTTATTGCAATTATGAAAATAACTGGTTGCACTATGTAGGCGAGAGTCTATTTCTTGAGAAAGTTGTGAATTACAATTAAATGCGCCATAGAACATTCCAACGGTGGAAGAAAGTTCGCTATTGCAGTAATTTATAAGGAAGATTCCTCATTTTAAATAGTATTCTCACAAGTGAGTGAAAAATACCTGACGGCAAGACTTGCAGATAAAGTACAGAATCTGGAAGGTTCCAGAACGATCTTAATAGAAAAATGGAGCCAAAGTTAATCCAGCGGAGGAACTTGCTTTGTAATTTATAGACAGCGGGTATTGGATAATATCCCACGTGGTGAGAAGATCTCCCAATTAAATAGCTTGAGAAAAGCTACTTTCTATTAAGGTTGGCTTAGACAGACAAAAGCTCAACATGGCAAATCCCGCGAAGATTGATTTTTGCCCCAAAATATGTAATCTCACGCTGTCTATAAAATATCGTTAAAAGCATGTAGAAGTTAAAACCATGAAGATGAGGTTAAAACTTAAAGTAGGTACTTATCTTTGTTGCATGTCGAAGGTGAAGTTTCCTTTGACGGATTCCTAATGTGCCAACATGGCGTAGAGCGTAGAGAGTGTCTCTTGGTTTGAGGAGACTGGCTCGAGTTGAGCCTTGACTGACCGAGTCAACTGCCGACTTAGAAGTGAGACCTGCTCAGCGAAGCACAGAGGGTCCTAGGAAGGGAAAAGAGTGGGGGTAGGAAACAAAAGGTATACATATCAGCATAACCACCATAAGAAATTAAATCCTCTTGAGGAGATGGTCTTCAAAGAGTTGATAGCAGGCGATACTAGCACAGCATGGTGAGTGAAAAAGTAGACGAAGTTCTCTTGCTCATGGAGATAATAGCTGGCAATGATAACGAGATCTGGTGGCCAGATGGAAAAAGAAGTCCTCTTGCACCAGGAAAAATTGAGGAGCTTCAGAGATTCGCTGTTAGATGACGCTAGGAGGGTCATGGAAGATATATATCTAGAACAGACTCACCAAAGATATAAGCGACATGATCACCAAAGAGAAAATAGAAGATCACTGTTGGTGTTTGACAAAGAGGAAGGAATGAACATGCAAAAGCATTAAACTATATATTCTCTCGTACCGTGTATTCCAAGAATACACCACCCCCCAAGCCAAACTCTAGATCGATTCTCTGACCCCTCCCCCCCAAAACCAAATTCTAGATCCGCGCCTGCATACATGTTACTAATATGCTTTGTCGACTTTATTATTTTAGATGTAAAAGCATTACAAATATAACCAAGTCATACAATTATTATGGTTCAAAATTATACGTAAAATATTTTATTCAGTGTCTTCTAATTTCCTAACCATGTACACTAGTCGCCGTATGCATTCCAACACCGATATGTCAACACACCAAAATATCGCATATAGCGATGATACTTCACACTTTTCATAGAAAAAATAACAGCAATATTCAGAAGGAATTGTAGTTATCGCCACCTTCAACAGAAATAGTCCGTCAAACACAAGGAATACGCTTGAAACGGGATTTAAAGTCACTACATAATGCTATTCTTATGGGATACATCTTTGTTTTGCCCTACATCAGCTGATCTTATTTTGGCCCCAAGGTCGGCCGGTAGAAGCATAGCGGGCGCCCTCTCTATCCTATTGTATGCTCGAAGATCGCATTGATGCATTCTGATATAAAATACAACTAGCTGCTACAAGTATTTGTGAATAGAATCGTATACTAGAAAGGATCCACATTCTGTGATATTACGGAGAAGTTTCCGTAAATTGGATTCTTATAAAAGGAACCAGCGAAAGCGTATTGGATGAAAATAAAGAACACCTATAAGTATATTAAGCCCCAAAGACCAAGTAAGACAAGTAATGTACGGCACTTTCCGATCAGAAAACATAGTCCAATTCATGAAGTATTAGGCCTATAAAGTTATGTTGCAATTAGAGTGTGATGAGTTTATTTTAATAATTACCTTTGAGACATCTGATTAATAGGAAAGGGGGGAAGAGCGAATTGCCATAAGCAAGCTCATTGTCCTGCTGCCCGGGAATACAGTCTTGTGTGTTTTATTTTTTTCTCATTATAGTAATCAGTGGCACCCAACAGTTTATTTAAGGGTCTGAGCAATTACAGTTAGATGCGTCCATATTAACCGTATTCCATATGTTACTATTGGTACGATTTTTGTGTGAAATTGACTGTTGTAATATCTAGTGGTTCTGGCCTATTGCTATCTTGAAAGCTTCTAATAGCTGTTATTGCTCTCTCTTTGACATATATCCTTAAGGATCTTCTTGTAGTTTGTAGATGTATTCCCAAGTATTTTAAGTGATTTACAACTTCTAATTTCTTGTTTCCAATAAGTATGGTTTCCAACTTTGCGACTCTGCCTCCTTGTCTAAAAATCATTTGAACAGTTTTACTACTATTGTAATCTCATTATTCTTTGCCCATTCTATTAATCTGTTAACTGCTATCTGAAGTTCTTCTTTATTACTGGATCCTAAGACCATATCATCACCGTACATGTATAATACTACTGGAGAATTTCTAATTATTTTGTCGATAATATCAGAAGTGGCTTTTAAGTTAAAGAGCATGGGCTCAGTGGGTCCCCTTGACTGTATTATTACTTCCGATCTAGATGTTTCATCATCAATGACAACTCTGTTTGAGCTCAGGATATTGTTCACTATAGTCACCTCTTTGTTGTTTCCACCGATCAATTGCTCCAATTTACCAATTAGAATTTTCCTGTTAACGAAATCAAAAGCTTTGTTGTAGTCGACAAAGACTGCATGGAATTTCTGTTTTGGGTGGCGTGGTGTCTCTTCTATGTTCTCCAGCAAGTTTTCTACTGCGTGCAGCATTGATCTGCATTTTCAAAAACCAAACTTTTGATCCAGAATCTTGTAATTAATCTCTTCTGCAAGTCTTTGCTAATCTGGAGAAAAGTTTCAATATGTTGTTATCCAGAGCAATGCCTCTATAAGAGTCCGGAGAGCCTGTGTCTCCCTTTCCTTTGTAGAGGAGTTTTATGGTGGACACTCTCCAATCTTGGTGAATTACTGTATTTCCTTCCTCCATACAGGTGTAGAATAATTTCACCCATATGTCTAGGAAGGCTTCCATGATCAGGTTTATATGTTCGTTGAGGATACCGACCGGCTGCATTTTGACTTGCATCTGTGTTACAATTCCTCTTACTTCCTCTTCTGTGAAGTCCCAGAAAACCACATGTCCATCCATATTTTGCTTCATCTCCAACGACTCTAGACGGTTAACCCTGATTAGAATGCGCGAGAAATGGTCTGTCCAGACATCCATAGGAATGTCATTTGAGAAGTGAGGTCTTTTCAAGGTTTGTGCAAAAAAAGGGTTTTTACAGGCTTCCTCAGCATTTTTCATGACTCTCTATCAATGAATGCAGCTTTCTTTTGTTTTAATAGAAGTTTGTATGTTTTTCGTTTTTGGCATACAAGTTCAGGTCTATCAAGTGGGTTGTCATTTTTTCTATATGTAGGGCTTGTAGGACTGATTTCCTATTCTTTGTCAAACCACCTTTGCGCTCTCCTGGTTTCTCTCTGGGCCAGTATAACAGCTTGTTTTAGTTTGCTTTCTACCTGCAAAGTTGCTTCATCTAAAGGTTTATTAAGTATGCTCTGAATAAGTATCTGTCGTTCCTCCAATGTTGGTAATTTTTCCATTTCAATTTTCCGAGAAAATTTTACCGGTTGTTTCTGGTTAGTAGCTCTATGTCCGGGTAATGTTGTGAAAGTCGCTGTTACCGCGTGATGTTTCTGTAATAGGCAGCTATCATCAACTATCCATGAATGGACTGCAATTAATTTGTTAGAAAATAACAGATCAATGGTACTGCTGCCGTTGTGGCAGAAGTACGTTGGATTTGTTTTTGAGTTGATTAGATTGAAACCCTTTGCCTCCAAAAAGGAGAGGACTAACTTTCTTTTCCTGTTTGGTTTATCAACTCTACCATCTTTTAAGTTTCCTGCCAAGATCAATGCATCACTATTCTCAGTTCTGTTTATTGCTTTACTTAGTACATCTACTATGTCTTCCGGTGAGAAATTTGGTTGAAAGTATGCTCCAATCATTGTCACACATTTACGTTTGACGACAAGAATATTCTCCATTTAATAAATAACATGCATGGGAGCGAGATGCAGTTTACACATCCATGTGATGTCTCCACTGGGTCTTCCACGCTGTCCTTATTGAGCTAGACTATGCGTACCGTAGCAGTGGCGTAGCCAGGGGGGGGGGTCAGGGGGCTAGGGGGGGTTAGAACCCCCCCATCGGCAAGTTGTGATTTGTGTCTGTGGTGATGTACTGTTGCCGCCTTTCAGCCCGGGTCCCCATTTGTGGCTACACACGTCTTCATGACAATGTATAACCACAGTCTTCCTACAGATCACGAAGAAAAAATGAAAATCCACAGCCTGCTTCCAGTCTCCGACCGGGTCAGGAATTGAATGAATGAAGCCCCCATCTAGCGGCGAGGATATGAACTGTGCCGGATGCCGAGGCCTGATACACTCATCTGGGGCAATGATTAAATGAATGACAGATGAAATGAAATGATAGTGGAGAGTGTTGCTGGAATTAAATTTTGACAGGGAACACCGGAGTACCCGGAGAAACACCTGTCGGCCTCCGTTTTGTCCAGCACAGATCTCACATGGAGTGACCGGGATTTGAACCACGGACCCAGTGGTGAGAGGCCGGCGTGCTGCCGCCTAAGCCACGGAGGCTTTGCAGATCACGAAGCTTGGCTCATATTTTTCTACCGCCAGACAATAATGCTCTCATGCAGCCAGCAAGAAACTGCCGACTGCGCTATGTTGGTGTATGTTATTGTTGCTGGGTTTACTGTATGTGAGCATTGTGTAAAGGTTATATCTTTAATTTAACATGGATGTGCAGTTCAACATACAGATCTAATATTAGAAGCTATATTTCAGTGTTGCTAAGTAACCTATATGGTCGCTTTCCAGTCAGTCAACACGAGTGTACGGTACCCAATTAGATTTGGTGGGCAGTGACAATTTATCTCCTAATGCCTGAAATAAAAAATACATGTATCGTTCATACACTTAATAAAACATTTCTCACATAAAGAGGGTGGGGGGTTGTATGAGAAGCATTTTATTAAATGTATAACTAATTATTGTATTATGAATTACACAGGGAAATTAATTGTTACTCCTCGCCGAATCTAATTGGGTGTATTCGTGTTGACCGACTGGGAAGTCAGACTGTTCAAATAACGAGACGACACCCGAGTTTCCAAAGGACCCTAAAAGGTAAGATTTGATCTATGGATTTTAGGCTAGTATTATAAAGCTTTTCAAGGGGAGCGTGATGGTGTAGTGGCTTAGCTGCTCATTAATCACCCGGACGGCCGGAGTTCCAATCCCGGTGACAGTGGGGTGGATTTTTTACCTGAAAAATTTCGTGGCGCCATTCATTCATTCATTCGTTTATTTGCAATTGGGGGTGTGTCCCCCGGTGGCAAATTAGATATACATAACAAATAAATAATTGTACACAACAATTCACTAACAATTAAACTGGAGTATTTACACAAATAGTCAGTCTTTTCTTAAACACACCTATATGTTTGGGAAAAGGCTCTAAGACTGCGGCAGGTAGAGGGTTCCAATTATCAATGGCACGGTTTACGAAAGAATATTTACCATAATTTGTTCGCTGTGGTCGGCCCTTAACTTTGAAAGGATGATCGCTCCTACCCATGTAAGTAGGCTTTTCCATACGTTTGCTAAGCTCACCCCATGCTGGTTGATTTGTATACGTATTGTACATAGCGCAGAGTCTAGATTTCATCCTCCTAGCCTCAAGTGATTCCCACCCAAGTTTCTTTAACATACGGCTCACACTGCTCCTGGGATTAAAGTCACTGAGCACAAATCTAGCGGCTTTTCTTTGTACCATTTCCAACTCATTTATGAGCCCTACTTGATATGGATCCCAAACCGCCGAGGCGTATTCCAGAATAGGTCTTACAGGTGACAAATATCCTAATTCTTTAGCAGAGATACTACTTCATTTTAATACCCTCATTACAAAGTGCAGGGATTTGTAAGCTTTAGAAACTACACATCCTATATGACTACTCAATTTCATATAATTTCTTACGTGAACGCCCAAATATTTGCAAGAATCTTCTTCTACAAGTATTTCCGAGCGCAAACAATCAACAGTCACTGCGAATCCCATTTGGTAAGTCATTTATAAAAGCCAAAAATAACAAAGTTCCGATTACGCTGCCCTGAGGGATACCCGACGTTACGGTAATTTCATCCGAGAATCGGCCTTCAACTTTCACTTTCTGGGAACGACCCGTCAAAAATTCTTGGATCCTTAAAATTACGCTTCTATCAATCTTCGTCGAAGCTAATTTATGGAGTAGCATGTCATGCGGCACGACATCAAATGCCTTCGCAAAATCTATAACTATGGCGTCGACTGAAACTCCATCGTCTAACGATTCGCTAATATCTTGAAAAAGTGATAGCATCTGACTCTCGCATGAGTAACCTTTCCGAAATCCATGTTGCCTATCATTAAACCATGATAATGTTTCCCACTGTTCCCTCAAGTAGTCGCAAATGAGATGCTCCATCTGTTTACAAACGATGGACGTAAGACTAACCGGCCTGTAGTTGCCCAATTCAAGTCTGCTCCCTCCCTTAAATATTGGGACTGCCGTAGCTTTTTTCCAGTCATCCGGGATTTGCGCATTGTTTATGGACACATTAAACATCACCTCTTAGTATCGTGCCACGGCCCTACCTCCTAGTTTAAGTACTTCACTAACTATATTATCAGGACCCTTCGATATATTGTAACGTAATTTTTGTATTAGCTTTACAATTGCTGACTGGTTTATTTGGAGAAGTGGAGCCCCTGATTCACCGTTAAGGTCCAACACACAGCTATTGGATTTATTGAACACACTACCATAAAATACATTAGCAATTCATTAGCAATGGCCTGCTTCTCAGTAATTAATTTACCGTCGACGGACATTATCATCGACAAATTATTTGAATTTCCCTTTCTTCTCCTAACATAACTGTAAAAAAAAATCCACCCATCGCCTCCCGAATCAAGTAAACTTTGCAAATAATTGTCATGAGCAGCCCTCTTTTTTAAGACGAACTCTCTTGATAAGGACTTAAATTTCAACATATACTTGTCCCTATCATGTCTTTTATTGTATAATTTCATAATTTTCCGTTTAAGACTCCTGATTTCCCGTGTGTAATACTCAGGATCTGGGTTTTGTTTCAGTAATTTAAATGGAACAAATTTGTCAATAGCGCTATTTAAAATTTTTAAAAAGTTAGTCCACAGGATATTAATGCAATTTCCTTCCAATGCCCATCCTACAAATAGCTCATTCAAATACCCCTGAAATTTGCCCTGATCCGCCCTGCGATACTGGAATATGATCTTATTTGCTACATCAGAGTCTAATTTTGTAATGTCACCGTATCTAATATTTAATTCAACCCCAGAATGGCCACTAATTCCTGGTACTTTCAGACAGTTAATATACAGCTCTACAGGCCTTACGAGATAAACATCTAAGGTATTGTTGCCTCTAGTTGGGAAGTCAACTACTTGGGAAAATCCCCCTTCCCTTAAGAATTTGTTTGCAGCGCTCTGAGGGCATCCGGCCTTAAATCCCCGGCCAAAACCAAAATGTGCCAGATTGGCACCAGCGACCCCAATGAATTGGGATACGCAGTAGAAAGTATTATAAAGCTTTTCAATCAAACAACGGAACTAGGTCTTTAACTGGTTATAAATCAATAATAATGTTATTGGTTTTAGGTCCCTTTTAACTAGTGTGGCTTTTAGAGACACCGGGGTGCCAGAATTTTGCCCTGAAGGGGAACTTTAACGTGCCAGTAAATCTACAGATACGGTTCCCTCGCATTTATGCACCCTTAAATGCCAGCTGACTGCGCCAGGATTAGATCCTGCAACCTTGGGCACAGCAGGCGAGAACGTTACCGCTGAGCCACGGAGCCAGTCGGTTATAAATCAGAAGCATGTCTCGGTAGGATATCTATGCATGGCTTTGGTGGCGTGGTCGGTAAGTAGTGTGTTTGTACGGGTTCTGGCACCTCCTCCTCCACATTCCTCCACACAAGATGGCGGCGGCGCGCAACGACTTTCATGGCACGCTTTTCAAATAAAACTTAACTTAACCTAGCCTAACCTAACAAGATGGCGGCTGTAGGTTAACTTAACATAGCCTAACCTAACAAGATGGCGGCCGTAGCTTAACTTACCCTTGGGCAGAAGGCATAACTACATTTTGTTGATATTTCCTGAACCCATGGTCGGATTTTGATGAATGAGGTGTCGTAGGACTCGGGATGACACCCTATTTTCTTTGGACAACTTATTTCCACCACAAAATAAAACCTACCCCTACTAGGGGGTGAAATAGTAATTTTTAGGTAAACATTGCTTTCCAAGTGCGACATGTGAGAGAGTGAATGCTATGATGAAATTAAACTCGTTCCACATAAAGTGCATGCATACAACTGGACGCCGCTATGATTTAAAATGTTTGTTTTTTGTTTTACACAAGCGCACTTGGGTTTTTATAAGAGGGCGGGCTTTTTGAATATGGATTTATAGATATGTTATTTAAAAATAACCAAGAGATCCAAAACTAATAGGTCATTGGCTTTTTAATATCTCATGAACCAATAAGGCTAGGGACTTGTATGAGGTATTGTAGGACTTGAGATGACGCCCCCCTTTTTGAATGTATTTTTTGAAATTTTAACAAAGGGCCTAACTGCAATTTTATTGATATTTTTTTGAATTCATGATGTGGTAACTATTTTAGCCAGTAGCCGATAGTCAGCGTGCAATCTGTTAACGATATGAAAGGAAAGTGACGAAATACATGTGAACACGTGTGAGATGACATTATTACCGACCCCTTGTGAAACAACATGTAAGCTAACAAGTCAAATCCTGTTTTGGTTCATACGTGAGAAAATGCATGTTCATGTGTAATATGACCTTACACACAGGTGTTCACCTCGAACATTAGCTGTGCACGTGCGCGGTTGATGGTTGAGGTCCTCGAGTAAATAGGTGACTGGACTGTCCAGGTTGACTTGACGAAATCAAAATATTTCAGTCCCCAAATTTGGTGTGTAGCCCTTATCATGCGAGAATGATCGCCGAGCCACAGGACATGGCATTGACAGGGTGTGAATAGGAAATTGGAAATGTGGAACATGGATATCGTTAAAACGTGGGGATAACAAGTAAGAAAAAAACAGAGCATACTCATACACACTATATTTTTTATTTCATTAAATTACTTTTTACAATTGGTACCTATTTACAACATTTTTGTCTTTACCCTAGGCCCAGGTGGTTATACGTTTAGTTTTTTTAAACCCATGACTTGCGGTAAATGAGTTTCCACGGGGGGCATGGACTGAAGTGGTTAAAAACTGGGGAAGCCGCAATGGTTTTATAGGTGTAAACACCTGATCCTCTTTTTTTACATTATCATTGCCATCATTATAACTATGATCACTATGACTATGTACTCCGTTTTGATGATTTTCCATGGACACCTCTTGTAGAGTTTGCGTGGCTTTGGATAGTGTTGTTGTTCACTTTACAGATGGCTTGGAAGAGGGTTTAAACACAACTTTTTGAGGAGATAAATGTTTTTTTCACAAAGAAGTCACTATGTTGAGTAACGCTATGTTTTTGTTGGGCTTGCTTTTTCTTGTTCTTTTGATCATGTTTTGTTAACACTAACGGTGTTTCATTTGGTATACCACATTGATGAGTACCCGCACTTAAGACCACGCCATGTTTACTTTTTAGATGACCTAGACATTTTGTTGTTCTTTGTTTTGAGCACTACCAAAATATGATGCCATTCGCATTTTCTCGCTTATAGTTATAAGAGTAGCCATGATACAGGGCACGTGGTTCACCTTTATTGGTTATAGTATATTCCATAGTAGCCACTCACTTGTATAGTCGATCCGCCTACTACAAAGGTCTGAACACTTGTGGTGAAAGAATGATGTTGTGTTGGCGTTTTATGCAGGATGATTTTGGTGGCATATGTTGGTGGCTTATGTTGGTGGCCTATGTGGGTGGCTTATGTTGTTGGCTTATGGTGGTGGTTTATGTTGGTGGCCTATGTTGATGGTTTATGTTAATGGCTTAGGTTAATGTCTTAGGTTGGTGGCTTGGGTTGATGGCTTATGTTGGTGGCTTATGGTGGTGGCTTATGTTGATGACTTATGTTTGTGGCTTATGGTGGTGGCTTATGTTGATGACATATGTTAATAGCTTATGTTGATGGCTTATGTTGATGGTTTATGTTGGTGGCTTATGTTGATGGCTCTTAATGATTAATAATGATGGGGATCACGATTGTATTACTTTTGGAGAGGCGGAGTGTAGGTATTTGTAGTTGACGCTTGTGGGATACCTGTGTATTGTAATGAGAATAAAGTGATAATGAAAATGTAACATACACTCAGTCTTCAAGCCACAAGAATGAATCCTAGGAGAAAAAAAATCCTGATGCCTTGACAACTGCCAGCCAACTGCTGAGGTTTTGGACCGTAATATAGTTGATGTTTGTAATGAGAAGTAACATGTTTGAAAGTATCATGCATTGCTGTCATGGTTAAGCACTCACATTACTGCCATTTACAAAAAAGTAGAATGAAAAATCTTGTTTTGGAAATATCATCTTCCAACATATAAAAATTTAAAAAATGTGTAACCAACAAAAATGGAAAATTCATGTTTCCATATCAACAAATTTCAAAAACTTTTAACAGGCATTCAAAAAAATGCAAAGTGGAAATTGACAAATGTGTTAAAAACAAAATAGAAAAATCCATGTTTCCATATCATGAAATGGAAAAACTTAAAACTAACATTTTTAAAAAGTGGAAATTGGAAAATAACAAATGTGTGTGAAATGTAAAAATGAAAACATGAGCAAATACCTATCACCATCTTTAAAAATTTTTAAAAACATCATGCTCTGGGAAAAAAAAATGTTTTTATGGCCAATAGCGATTTACAAAAAAATAGAATACAAAGAAATATCAATTCCTCAATCCTCAATTCCTCAATATTTTTGTCCATACATCATTAACTTTCCTTTCATAACACACATCACAATCAAGGATGCCAACCTCTCTTCCACTGAGGCATCACAAGATGCCAAACGTTGTTTAGCTTTTTTCAACAACACTTTATCCACCACACGTCTTAAAGCAGGATGACTATGGCAATAAGAAAGGTTATGTTCTTTGCATGCTTGAATCAAAAATTAATAGGAACATCACCACACGCTGCAAGCGTTTTTCAAGATGTGTTCCAAGGCCACAAAAACGATAACCAGGAAGATGAATTTTGAAAGGCAAGTATTGAATGACTTTGTTAGTGAGGCCATGGCCTGTACAATTTTGATATATCCTTTTCCATTGATGGTGAAAAGGTTTGATCTTCATCCTCCTCCTCTGTGGACGATGTTTGTTGTTGTTGCTTATTTTCGCCATCACACTCGCGGAATGATGAAACAAAGTCTTTACACGGACGTTTATGACCGTGATACAGTTTCACCAGCTGGCAAGTAGCACACTGTTGCATAGAGGGTATTTTTGCCATGGCCACTTGCTTATGGTGATCGCAATCCGTACATGATTGCAATTCACTCAACACAGGGTCTTGAATCCATGATTTTGGTACATGTTGCCAAATTTGTTTCACAGCATTGGCTGCCACATAATAAATGAACAACTTGGGGAGCGCCAATAATTCCTCTTTGGTAAAACTATCTAGTTTTTTTTTGCACACAAATAATTTCCCAATCGCTTTATCAGTAGCATCTCCTCTCTCCATGGTATTACGTTGATGTTTACACGTCGCTTGTAGAAATCTCACTGATGGCATCCACGAGTGAACCTTGAGTTTTAATTTTATTCAACAACTCCCAGCAGGCATTGGTGGTTAACCAATAAAAGAGATGCCACACTTGGGCTAAAGCTTTATGGGTTATGTTGCCACAGGGACAGCGGTCCATGAGTGTTTGCATTGAGGGACATCCCAAGGCCATGAGATCAATACATTGACAGTAAGGTGCTAAAAATGGTTGTAACCATCGGCGTTTTTCATTACCTTAAACAAATACCACATGAGCAGAGGACAAATGGGCTTTCATCACCATGTCCAGGTGCTCATATGAAATGGTTCCTTGATTCCAGTCTAGTTGCAAATGATTTTCAATCCATTTAATTTGTTTACATTCTTTCTCACACAACAAATCAAAAGAATAGGGTGGTTTAAAAATCAAATGAGTAGCTTGTGATATTCAAAAGGTAGAACAATCAATAATGACAACCTCTTTAAATATAAATTTGTTATCTCCAATGTTAAACCCTTGGCAATCCACAATCAGTGTGCTCAACATGTTGATGCTTGTCTGAACCAAGTCCAACTGACCACTAACTGACTATCCGCGACTAAGGTGTACCCATACCATTGACTCACATTCCCATTCGAGTAAACAAATTGAGGTTAGGGTATGGCAGGAAACATAAGAAATAATAACATCAACAGCAACCTTTTTTTTTACTACATCATTTTATTGGTATAACAAGTTTTACATGCTTTTGTCATTTTGGGATAGGGACGATACCAACTTATACAACAATACAGTCTTTTGTGTTTATAGCGTCCATAACACCGATGATGTCCCAATGTCTCTAAACTGGGTGATTTTGACTGTGAGCTGCTCATCAAAGCACCCTTGACGCCATAAGGTCCCCGCGTATCATAACATGTTTTTTCATCATTTAGAGGTACTAGTGAGGGCGAGCTTGAATGAAAGGGTATATTACCCACATTTATTCCACACAGGTAGGGACAGGCTGGTGACCAGCGCTGATGATCTTGCATAAGTTCATCACTTTCTTCCCATTGGTCTATGGTGATGGAACAAAAGGCACATTTTACTTCATCTCTTGTTTTAAAATAATATAAACCAGTGGCTGCCAAGGCTTGAGGGTTTATGAAAGGCACAGGCCATGTGGCAAAGGTCTTGAAACGTTGTTCCTCAGATTTTAAAGTCATGGGTGTAACACCTGTTGAGGCTTTAAAGCAAGACGTGACTGAGCGGCTTGACGTTGGTTGACCTGCTATTTATACACTCGTCACTTGGTTGGATAGTGGATAATAGTTGACTTGTTTGTGATGAATGACCAAACAGTAGGCCGTGGTATTGGCTGGAACATTGTCATGCGTTTCAAAATCTAGTCGAATATCGACATTGGAGTGCTTGACAGACTCTTCCAAGTAGGAACAGTCAAATACAATCAGTGGTGCCCTTGTCTTAAAGGCTTGGGGTGACAACATGGGACAGTTTTCTTTTTGATAATACGACCATCTAAATTTAAAAGAACAAGTCGTACAGGGGACCAATCTTATTTTTTGAAAAATCCAAATCTAGTCCTTCATAGGGAAATACAGCTCCATTGAGGAAAAGACGTGCAGTTCTCATTTGCAGATGATCAAATTGTGTAGCATCTTTGGTTTGTTGATACTTGCGATTGGTTTGAAAATCCACGATTATGTAGAGTGGTCTCTCTGTATGGCGTGCTGTTTTTACAGACCAACTATGTGTGTTGGTGTGGTGGTGGGTAATAGGGGATACTCATGGAGCGCCCAGCTTCTAAATTCCATGGGTAATGGCATATCTCTTTCCACAATTTTGAGCATGTCCAGTTTTTTGCTATCGGCAAGGGTCACGTGGGGCACTTTCCATAGCATTCGTTGTAGTTGAATTTTTGAATCTATGGGTGCATCTTGAGCTCCCTTGAGTGCATTATTATCACTCCTGTTTCTCACCAGATAAAGCACTTGCCTTGCATTAACCACAATACGCTGATGATCTTCGGCAAAGCCTAAAATGAGTTTAAGAGGTAAAAATTCAGTCAAGGTGCCATCGGTGTGCACCATCCAGTCATTGGTCGAGTCAAGGGACCACCTGCCATGCAAAGTGCTTTACCTTCTTGCTCACTATAAAAGGGGTATAGTTTCATGACAATTGAAATACCCACATTTCTAGTGCTATCCAACACAATATCGTTAATCACATAGCGCACCTCTGAAAACAGAAAGGCAAAAGCATGGTTGGCTAACTTGGATGTTGTTGGTGTAGAGCCATCGGCTTGAGTGAGTCGACCTTCAATCTGAATAACACTTTCATGCGGTAGGGTGTAAATATCTTGGTTGTTGATAACAAATTGAATTCCATCATTGTTATTGAGTCCAGGTGTTTGCGCTTGATAGGAATGGCGGTCAATTCTTACCACTCCTGGTTGCTCCTCGATGTTGTTTACCACTTCTAGGATATAATTCATCATGGGGGTTGATGTGGTAACCCAAATGCTGTAAAATCTGCTTGTCCTTAGGTGTGAACGTGTATTCACCTGGCAAACAACTAACCCCATTCCTAGACGGTGTTGATACTTTATACACCAGCTTCATAGCGGCTCTAGCACCAACTTGTAAGTCACTGGTGTGGTAGAATCTAGTTGAATGAGTTGTTGATCTCTATTGACCAGTCTTAACGTTATATTACTAATGGGATTAACAGCCACACAATGAAAGAGCAATACTGGAGGGTTTTCACGAATTATATAGCCATTGGGCGATGTCACAATAAAGTCATAAAGCGAATGCGATGGTTCTTGATTGGTATACACTTGGCTAATAATATTACGCGTCACCGACACGTGATGGTCCTCAATCAATTTCACTTCATAGTCTGAATCATGTTTTTTGTTGGGCTCCAACACTCGTGGTTTAAATCCTAGCAAAGGGCCAATGGAATTGGGTTGTGATTCAAAGTCAATCTTAAACGTAGAGAAAATACTACAGCGATGAGTGTTGGTATTCCCTGTAAGTTCAAACTTGTGTGTCCCATCAAGAAATGACTTTAAACCATATTCGTTGATTAGCACCACATACATGTGCTCATAAATATCATCTATTTTATATCCACCAGGGTTCAGGGTGAGCACAGAATCATTATAGTAAAACTTGTTGTTTACATCTTTACGTATGTTGTATATTCTATTGTACGTTTCAAGAGAAATAGGTTCCAAACCATAAGGTCTTTCACTCAATTCAATAGGCGGGTAAAAGTCTAGGCTGGCTTCAGGTCCACGTCCATGCAGTGTAAACGTCTTACTTTCTGTCGACATACTGTTGACGTTTTTGCTTATGCTGTGTCTTATATAAACATATTAAACACAAACGCCCACACTCTTGGCTGTTAAACGGTTGCTCACGTTTCACATTATAATATATCTTGGTCCTGTTTCCAAAATAGGTGACTAGTTCCATGGGTGGAGGTAAATTCCCAAAACTGTCAAAGTACCATACAATGAATCCCTCTTTTACATAGACTACATAATGCGTTCCTGGCCCTCGGTGGTCATCCAAATTTAGAACAGCACATTCCTGTTTCCAGGGTCGTGAGGGTAATTGGTTTCGCATAAACACACCTCGAAAATGAGAAAGCTTTAGTTGTTTAGCATAGCTTTTCACTTGTTCATGCGTCAGGGCATGTCTTGCTATGGTTGAGGTTAATTTTTTTATTTGGAGATGGGAAAATCCCAAATCCTTGTTGATAAAAGGCTGGCTTTAAATTGGCATTTCTAGCCCCCATAGCATTCGCTTCCATCGTTTCATGATGTCGCATACTTTCTTTAAATTCTTGCTTACCCTGCTGTGAGGCTTTAATGGTTTTAGCCACCGCACTGGCACCGCCCAAAAGTGAACCCAGAGCAGCGAGACCAGCGAATAAAGCAGGTAAAAATCCTGCTCGTTTAGGGACAGGGATCACTCGACCTTGTTTTGAAACATTTCGCCGATGTTTTGGAATAACACGTCTCTGTGCTGCACGAAGGGCTTTCCTTATGGTCAACACATTATTTTTTATTTTTTTCATTCGCAAGGGCTTGTCCACTAATGCCTTAACCTCATGCTTTGGCAAGGACAAGGTATTTTCTAGTCTTTTTCACCACATATCTTTGTTTCACCATGATGATAATAACCAACAACCTTTCACAACAAAGTTTAAGTCACAACTAACGTGAGGTTGTTATTTCATGGCTGTATATTCCAATTCTACATAAAGTGGGAAATCGTTTAAGGATTTCCCCGCTTGATTTTCATCCCATGTAAGCATGAGATGGAAGGATAATTCGTCACCTGCATTGACCATTTCATGGTTATGGACCAACATCCTATGACCATTTATCTCGATTTTTAAATGGTTTTCATCAGGCATCGCGTATTTCATATGAATGGTTCCATCATAGTGTAATCGATAGTGGCTTAAACCCGAAGCAAGCACATAGGTCAGGTGCTGGTCATGGACTAGCGGTAAATGGTTTCTGTCATTCACAGGTTTTTCATTTGTCAGATGCACTAAAAATACGGATGGGATAAATTTATAAAGCCTTTTCATTTCATAGGTCACGTAACGTTTAGTGCAGACATCATCTTTTTCTTGCGGGTCTTCCACGTGAATAATGCGATGATGATTAGCGGTATAGCCATTCTCCGTAAGCAGAGGTACTTTGTCACATAACTCATGTACCTTGTTATCCACATACTTTTTTGTTGTGACATCCGTAGACAGTTGAGGATGTTTCACATGAGTCAATCGCTTCCCCGTAAAGTCATAACCTCCCTGCTTAGTGTGTGGCACCACAGACCTATCCACATAGTGTTTATTAGCAGGATCTGTTTCTTGTTTAGGATCATGTATGAGCACAAACCTAGCTTTAGCCATTAACGCACGTCCAAATACATCCATCGTCAACCTGTAGTAGGGGTTTACTGTTTCTATGACAAGACATGGTTCCATGTATATAGACAGCCTGCTCATCTCTCTAAGCCTTAGTTGATATGAAGATTATTAAGCAGCAAGAGTCATTCCCCGTGGGGGACATGGTTTCCCATCTCTGTCCCACATCACGTGAACAACGTCACGGTTCACTGTTTCCGTCTTCCATTCGCTACATCATTGTGGGACCTTCAGGATGTGGAAAGACCAATCTTTTGCTCACGCTCATCACATCTCTACCAACCCCTCTACGTGTACCTGGATCAAGTCATATCTGAATTACAAAAAGAGAATATGGGTTATTTTACATTTTCTACGCAAGAAAATGTTATTTCACCGGATGAGGTAAAGCCTGATTCACTCATGATTTTCGATGATGTATCCACTGAATGACAAGGCATCATTCAAAGCTATTTCAGCATGGGTCATCACAAACGTATCTATTGCTTCTATCTTGGACAAACGTATTCTAAAATGTCCAAACAGTTGATTCGTGACAATGCTAATGTCATCGTTTTATTTCGCCAGGACGAGAGGAACAGTCGCCACATTTATAATGAACATGTGAATCCGGATATGACCTTTCAAATGTTTACTGAATTGTGTGCTACGTGGTGGAACACTCAACGTCATGCCTCTTTAGTGATTGACAAACAAAGTGAACTCAACCAAGGACGTTATTGCTTCGGGTTTGATCATTTTATTGCTATTTAAGGCACTGTCTTATTCCTTCTCAAGTCATTTTTCAAGACACCATGGCGTTAGCAGAGAGTCAATTGAAAAAGCATATTATTAGAGGAAAAAATACTATTCGCCAAAAGTTTCGTCAATTGAAACGATCACGTGCGGATCATGCTTTGTTTATTCAGCAACATTTAGCACCTCCGCTAAAAGCCATGTTGAAACCCTCTTTCAAGCCATCTGAAACGCTACCCACCGTTTCACAAGTCACACAGACGCTACACGAGGACCCTGAGGAAGAGGAAGAGCAACAGGAACAGGAAGATTTGACTAGTGTTAGCGAGGTTGAGAATGACGAGGAAAAAGTGTTTACGCCTCAAAAAAAGTCCTCACCCCTTGCAGAGTTTTTAAGAAAAAAGAAATCCTTGGTCATGGTCGAAACACCTTGCCCTACCAGGTCGTCACCGTTTTCACAACTCTTGGCCACCCCTCAACATAAAGCTCAACTGAAAAACATTTTAATAAAATATTATGGTTCAACACTAGAACCCTATTTTACTGATCTATTCATTGGAAACACAGATACCACGTTTGGTGTTCGCTATGAGGATGCTAGTTTTAAAATTGGAGATTCATCGATTGAATTTGCTCGTACTAAAGCTGTTATTAAGAACTTCAATTATAAATTAACGCCAGGACTGTTAAAGCTGCTCTTCTCTCGAACACCCTCTTTCCATGATTATACGTCAGAGGACCTTGGAAAATATAAATCCATTTTATTGGACACCCATGCCCACAAAAGACCGTATGATCCCGCTCAGCAAGTGGATGCCAATATATCTCAAAAATATAAAACCATCATTGCAAAAATGTTTCCCACCAGTCAACGTGGTCGTCGTAAAGCATCCGCTTCGGGAGTGAATTTTAAACCATTAAAACCCCTTGTGGATGTTACCTACTGGCACAATCCCAACAAGCTCGTCCAGCGGCTACAGTTGTTGCATGCTTCACGTCAAGCCGGCCATACCGGTCACGATTGGGAAATTCAAGAAATTGAAGAAGAACTTCGAAATGCCATAATTATTGTTTATGCCTTCAACCTTTAAAGTGGGCATCGCTCATGAAATGCATCGTCCAGTTAGACGTCACTATCAACGACTTAAGGTGATTTCACGGGGTGTGGGTGAACTTTGGCAAGCCGATTTAGTGGAAATGATTCGCTATGCTTGCGTTAACAACGGTGTACGCTATATGTTGACTGCCATTGATGTGTATTCCAAAATGGCATTTGTCCAACGCGTGAGTCGCAAGTCTGGCCCGCAAGTCACCAAGGTCTTTAAACATACTATTCAGCAATCCAAACGTCAACCCCAGTTGTTACAAACGGACCAGGGAAAGAATTTTTTCAACAAGGACTTCTCCAGTTTTCTCAAATCTTTGGATATTCACCATTACACCTTATACAGCAATCTCAAAGCCAGTGTGGTCGAGCGGTTTAACCGAACATTGAAAACCCATATGTGGAAAGCGTTTACAGCTCAAGGCTCATATCGCTGGTTGGACATTTTACCTGAGCTGGTGTCACGTTACAATGACACCAAACACAGAACCGTTGGGACCAAGCCACACCCCGTGACCAAAAATATTCAGCGACAGGATAAACTATTTAACCCCATAAAAACAGCAGACACTAAACGTCACCGACTGAAAATTGGGGATTTTGTTCGTGTGAGCAAATTCAAGTCCGTCTTCGACAAGGGCTACACACCAAATTGGGGGACTGAACTATTTAGAATTCGTCAAGTCAACCTAAACAGTCCAGTCACTTATTTACTCGAGGACCTCAACCATCAACCCATAAAGGCAGGTTCTATCTCCAAGAACTCCAAAGGACAGCGTTTCCAAAACATTACCTTATGGAAAAATGTTGAAACAAAAAGGAAATAAACTATATGTACAATGGTTGGGATTTAGCTCAGCCTTTAATTCTTGGATTAATAAATTACATGTTGTATGAAACTGTGCGCCTTGTATTTATTATTTTCACTCATGTTGTACTTATCCTATAGCCCTGTGTGTACTATCCTCAGCTCCACATGTATTATGGGCAATACATATTTCTTTCTCTCTTCACCTGTGTTCTCTCTTACACCACCTCTCCCCCTCTCCTTCCCTTCACCTCTCACCGCTGCCAAAGCGGTTGTGACTTGTTACCTGTTATCGCGCACGTGCACAGCTAATGTTCGAGGTGAACACCTGTTTGTAAGGTCGTATTACACATGAACACGCATTTTCTCACGTACGAACCAAAACAGGAAGTGACTTGTTAGCTTACATGTTGTTTCACAAGGGGTCGGTAATAATGTCATCTCACACGTGTTCACATGTATTTCATCACTTTCCTTTCATATCGTTAACAGATTGCACGCTGACTATCGGCTACTGGCTAAAATAGTTACCCCATCATGAATTCAAAAAAATATCAATAAAAGTGCAGTTAGGCCCTTTGTTAAAATTTCAAAAAATACATTCAAAAAGGGGGGCGTCATCTCAAGTCCTACAATACCTCATACAAGTCCCTAGCCTTATTGGTTCATGAGATATTAAAAAGCCAATGACCTATTAGTTTTGGATCTCTTGGTTATTTTTAAATAACTTATCTATAAATCATTATTCAAAAAGCCCGCCCCCTTACAAAAACCCAAGTGCGCATGCGTAAAACAAAAATTTTAAATCATAGCGGTGTCGAGTTGTACGCATGCGTTTCATGTGGAACAACGTTTCATTTCATCATAGCATTCACCCTCTCACATGTCGCACTTGGAAAGCAATGTTTACCTAAAAATTACTATTTCACCCCTTAGTAGGGGTAAGTTTTATTTTGGGGTGGAAATAAGTTGTCCAAAGAAAATAGGGTGTCATCCCGAGTCCTACGACACCTCATTTATCAAAATCCGACCATGGGTTCAGGAAATATCAACAAAAGTGTAGTTATGCCTTCTGTCTAAGGGTAAGTTAAGCTACGGCCGCCATCTTGTTAGATTAAGCTAGGTTAAGTTAACCTACAGCCGCCATCTCGTTAGGTTAGGCTAGGTTAAGTTAAGCTTTATTTGAAAAGCACGCCATATAAGTCGTTGCGCGCCGCCGCCATCTTGAGTGGAGGAATGTGGAGGTGGAGGTGCTAGAACCCGTACAAACACACTACTTCGGTAGCCTGCTGAACTGCTATGCCCAAGTTCGCGGGTTCAAACCCAGTTGAAGTCGTCGGGCCCATGTCATAGATTTATGGCACGTAAAAGAACTTACAACTACAATGGGTATTGTGTAGCCAAAATTTGTAGGCTATTGGGTTAGACACGCTCTATCAGGTTCAAACGTACGCCGTTGGGTTTCAGTGACAGTGGCGTCTGGTAGCTTAAGTTGGAACTACTTGACATTGAAATTGGGGAACCTACGGGCGTTCATGTGAAGTGCCCTGCTATGGCCATTGGCTGCAAATCAAATATAAATATCTATGCATTTTGAAAATTGAAACATACGGAAGGCTAAGTAAACGTAAAAGATGTCATCTCAAACGCGTGCCGACATTTTAATTTTCAGATGTAAAAAATGGCTTTTTAATAGTCAGAGAGCTGATTTAATGAATAAAGATTTTGTACAATAATATAAACTTATTCCCCAATCCTTTGGAAGCAAGCCAATTTATATCGTCAGGATAATGCTCACAAACTTAGATGTGGTACACTGTTTGTTAATTCTCTTATGAAATACCTGGTCTCCCACATGGCTGCTGTGAAGATACGGTACATTGCCGATATTTTGTAAATTTGGCAATGTACGGTATTATTTTGTCAATTTCAGGAATGAAAGGTTTCAAACCCACAGAAAAAATACGAAGTACCTGCAATTGAGCCATTTAAGACCGATTCGTTTCACAAATCACACTGGTATTTTTACTAATTAACTCTAGTGTTACTCAATTTTACGGAATAACTAGCTTTTGATACGGTTAAGAATTTGATATTATATTATATCCATACTATCAACCCGCCCCGGCTTCGCCTGGTATCTTAAAGGGGTCACTCAGCGTAAGCTTAAAAGGCGCACGGACGGTAGGTCTCAGGCGCAATTCAGAAAAGCCGAGGTGAACAGCGAAACTCCAAACACTTATAGTCTACTCTTCTCTGAAGTCTTAACTCGACACGACTCGACAGTTAATGCTGGCCGAAGCTGGGGTGATGGGCTCGCTCGTAAATTCGTCCCGAAGCTAGTAATTTAAATTTCCACTGAATGGAGATTGTTGGAAGAACTTAAAACGTAAAATCACTTATAGTTGGCGATGTATTAAAGATAAAGATATGCTGTCGGGGACTTATTTGTAGAACTTGTCATGCTGACCAATTCTTACACTCATAGCATATAGATATTTTTAATG
The DNA here is from genome assembly GCA_946902985.2 of Meconema thalassinum. NCBI lineage: Eukaryota > Metazoa > Arthropoda > Insecta > Orthoptera > Tettigoniidae > Meconema > Meconema thalassinum. Next base: position 298,464,140 of record OX336394.1, read on the forward strand.
GTTTACTCAGCATAACCTTAAAAGGCGCAAGAACGGCAGATTTTCCTTCGACACGATTCACTGAAATCGTTACTCCTCGGCTTCCTTTGGTCATAAATGAATGTTTTCGTACATAAACCATCCTCGAGAAATTCTTTACTGAATGGTGAAAACCGCATCAAAATCCATTCAGTGGATTTAGAGATTACCCGTTACATCCAGGAATCGTGGACTTTGTTTTATGTAAAGATGCCAGCGACTATCATTAATACAAATACGTGAATTTATAACTAGTATGGACTATGAATTCTACGTAAGACTCATTAAATACGTCATACAACTGTACCTACGTATACTTTTAGAGGACTGAACTAATAAAAACAGAATGAATTAAGAGTGTGAGTATATCAATATTGTGGCTTATTTCTGTAGTAGTTGACGTTTTAACGTGACTTATGTTCACAATGGAAATAATCACTCAGGTGAGTTAAAATTCAAAAAACTCTTGCAAAAGTGAAATCATCAGTTCCGCGAATAACGAGCTCAAGGCCCGCCGCGAGCGCTAGTGTCGCTTCACCTACAAAGAGGATGCAATTTCGTAGCACAGCCAGAGCACAGCGAGCTTCGCGACTGTGTGCACAGAACACCTGTGGTAATACAACTCCGTCCTCCCACGGTTGCCAATCTAACTTTTCCCCCGCGAAAAAACTTATAGCTTATTTCAAACTGAGGATAGAGCCAAATAATTTTGAATCTCACACAGCGGGACAATATTAGCTTTTTTTTCTTTCCTTGGCAGGAGAGAAGTTATATGTACATTAATCTAGTTTTTATTAAAAATAACGCGCTTTAATAAAGACTTAGAAAATTCTATGGGTACATTAACAGTTTGGGATCATTATTAACATCTTGAGCATGAGATAACCGTCAGCCGAGTTGCTTCATATTACGTAAATATATGTCCAGCAATTCCCCGAATTACGGTTATCTCCCAGTTATCAATGAGTGAAATTTGTCGCCTGAGTAGTGTAAGCAATTAAACCTTTTTCCGGCTGCATATAGCTTTTCTAAGGACCTTGGTAGGTGACAAAAATCTTCGAAAATGAAAGTTTAGGCATTCAGGGCTAATTGCAATATAAAGCACAGGATCTTGTTGGAAAAACTGAATAAACATAAAGATGAGTACCGGTATTGAATTACTCATAAATCAATATCATACATCGTGAGAGGACATGCCCACTTTTGCTGAGACCTCTGTAAATAATTTCTCTTGTTGAGGAATACGCAGTCTTCATGTTGGTAGCACAGATATATTTGAGTTAAGTTTGTTCCTGTCAGGCGAACAGGAATGTTCTAGATTTACCATTAAAGTGAGACATTTTAGTCAAAAATTAACTTATTTTTTAAAGAACTGATTTGTAATACATGAAACTTTTCTTGTGTAATAATATAGCATAGAGAAATGGAAATACTTGTAGAGTTGTTGTTAATTCATTTGAGCTGCTTGAGACACCTTGATCATCAGCCCCGTGTAGTTGGGAGTGTGTTGAAGCTGTCTGGCAACCTATAGGCCTATTGCTGTGATGATTGTAGTTGTGTGTGTAAATTTATTTGGGACAGGGATGGAGTAGACGCTCCGGGACTTGAGCAAGGCACTATCCAGGCAATTCCCTGTAGGGAGTGTGGCAAAACCCGGGAAAAAACACACTCACGATAACCACCTCAGCACCGGGATTCAAACCTACGATATCCGTACTTACCACAGCTGCCCTCGCTACCATGGTGCAAGTTTGACGAGCGCGGCTACGCCGCCGGATGAAATTCTTGTAGAATATGGCTTGAGTACCAATAACCCCCCCCCCCCCCCCCTATTGGTCGACCCTGGCTAAACTACTGTACCGTAGTATCCATTTGTGTTAAACTTCTCAGTAAGAAATGTTTCTGTTAATAATAAGATGTCTTGCGTCAGTATATTGATTGGCATTATGAAGTTTACGCTTTTCAATCCTTCAACATTCCAGAGTAATATTGAGACAGCTTCAGTCTTATTGTTGCTCTTCGCCACTGTAGAAGGTCTCTTGTCTGCCGTCCAGAATGGCCCCGGTATATCTTGGGCCTGACCAACACATCTTTTGGCCAGTATTCAGGATGAATTACGGACTGGAGACTGTTGAACATTTTTTATAGCAAGTGGGATTCAATGAAACACAAGTTTATTTGCAGCATGTTTTTACTAGGTTATGCTTTGATTACATTTGTAAACTACCACGAAAACAAAAGACATGGGTATCCCCAAATCCCAACTTAGGGGAATTTCAACTTGATCATGTGGTAATCAAGAAGACCTTCCTCAAAGAAATCCTGAATGTTCGGGTACTCCGGGGTGCAAACTTGGATTCGGACCACTACCTTTCTAAAATTAAGTTTAAAGTCATCCCAAATAGGAACTGCACCATGAAGCCAATTAAAGGTCGGAAGTACAGCACGGAAAAAATAGTAAGTTTAGATGACTTCACAAAAGCAACGGAAACAATTCAGACACAAAGTTGGGAGAATATCAGGGAAAACTTACTTACTGAAGCTGAAAAGGTAGCACCTCAAATAAAAATTAGAAAGCATGCCTGGTGGTCTCTGGAATGTGATGCACACATTGAAACAAGAAAACAGGCATGGCAAAAATGGCAATCACAGAAAACAGAAGAAAGCAGATTAGATTTTCTTAGGGTTAGGAAATTAGTAAATAAAAACATAAAACAAGGTTAAGAAAGCGCATGAAAACAAAACTCTCCTCCAAATTGATGAAGAATTTACCAGAAACAACACGAGAAGCTTCTATAGAACTTTCAAGCAAAGGTTATAAAGGTACAGACCACCAACCCTTCACTTCCAAGATATAAATGGGGCTATCGCTCATAATAACATGGAAAATTGTAAGATACTAGCAGAATACTTCGAGAAACTTTTGAATTATGAACCCATCCACGAAAAATTTGAATTCACCCCAAATAACTTTCAAAGGCCATACTCAGAACCACCGACAACGGAAGAATTACAAAATATAATTTCAGAATTAAGAAACAACAAAGCGTCTGGAGAAAACCAAATAGTGGCCGAACTGTGGAAAAAAAGCTGACAAAAATGCAATTACTTCCCTTCAATGTGTTTTCGATCAAATCTGGAAAGAAGAGACGATCCCTATAGAGTGGAAAACAGCCCTCATCCACCCTATTCACAAGAAAGGCTTGAAAACGGACCCAAACAATTACAGAGGAATATCGTTGCTGGATGTAACATACAAGATTCTTTCTAAAATCCCTTTAAACCGGGCAGAGCCACAATTGAACCCACAACTTGGAGAATACCAGGGAGGTTTAAGAAAGGGTAGGTCATGCTCTGAACAAATACTAAACCTCAAAAACATTATGGCATACCAAAATTCAAGGGCAAAGACGTACGTAATCTCCTTCATTGATTTCAAAAAAGCGTATGATTCGATTGATAGAGAATCTCTTTTATTAGTACTGAAAGAATTGGGTTTGGATAAGAAAACAACTAATATCATAAAAGCGACTATCACAAATACGTTTTCGAAAGTTAAATTCATGGGTGAAATATCCGACCCCTTCGAAATAAGAACGGGAGTACGACAAGGTGATGGGCTCTCACCGTTGTTGTTCAACTGTGCGCTTGAGAAAGTAGTCAGAGAATGGAACTCGAATGTAAAGAGTGGAATAAGACTGGGTTGCAAAAAGAAGAACCTTAAAATCAATTGTATAGCTTTTGCAGATGATATGGCCTTGTTGGCTGAAACATTGGAGGAAGCAAGGGAGCAAATCCTTGAACTAGAGAAACAAGCAGCTAAAATAGGTCTTCACATCTCTTTCGAAAAAAAAAACAAGATCATGACGAACAACAAACACCCTCCTAAATACTTCAAAGTTATAGAACAAAAAATTGAAATAGTACAAGAATTCAAATATCTCGGAGAATGGATTAATTGGAATGCTGGGGAACGTAAAGCAATGGAATCCTGGAAAAATAAGCTTGAACTGGCCTTCCAATTAACAAAAGATACATACAATAAAAAATCCCTTTCATGGGGGTCCAAAATTAAACATTACAAGACAGTGATTGAGCCAGAAGCACTGTACTCAGCAGAAACACTAACCATACATTTTAAGGGCCAAATGGAAAAACTCGAGCTGAAAGAAAGGAAAATTTTAAGAAAAATTATAGGACCAAAATTTCAGGATAACAAGATTGTATACATTAGGAATGAAACTCTCTACCAGAAAATTGAAAAACTCTCAGATACCATGGGAAAAAAGGAGGACAAATTTTTACGGTCATCTTCTGAGAATGGATTCTAATAGATTAACGAAACAAATCTTTGACTTTTTCAGTAATCGTAAAACAAAACCCAACTGGTTTAAAGAAATTGGAAAAGACCTAGTAGAAATGAAAATGACAGAAACGTCATTACTCGATCGAACAGCCAAATTAATTACTAAAGACGAAAATATAAGGTTTCAAGACAGAGCTACACTAAAATCCAAACCCATTATCTCGGAAGAGAGAGGAAAAGAAGATCGGAAAGACCGAAGAAGTACTGGGCTCTACGGAAAGAACAGCGTGCAGGGAAATGATTGATTCAACGTACCCCAAAGAGGGTGAAACGAAAGATGAAGAAGAAAGATTAACACTCTGTTACACGCAAGGCGGGGGTTCCCCGCTGTTTAAACGTTTTCATGAATTTTGGTTTTTATTGAGGTGCGTGAAGGGTTGATTTCCAGGACATCGTCCGAGTGGAATGGAGTCATTGTTATTTTAAGATTTAAAACATACAGTTTGGTTCTGTACTGATATACTAATTACGTTCTTAATTGGCTACGGTTCCGCCTGAATCATTACTTTTATTGAAAATGAACACTTGTGTGGTCCGTAGAAATGGTACATGTTTCGAGGACTAATAGACAATTTTTGTCCCCTTCATTAGCCAATATTAAACTCTAAATGAGAAAAAGTATTTGATTAGCGTAGCACTAAAATGTTAATAGCCACTGAACCTAATATGGTGCACCATGTAGTTAGATAGGATATTTGAAATGATTAAGGCACAATACACGAAAAAACACTTTTTACTGGGTCAGTTCAATTCAATGTAGTTGTTATCGACGTGCTATCTGTGTGGACGAGGAAGGTATAAAATCAACAAGGAACAAAATATGCGCAAAAGTGCAATGAAGATCTTCTCGGATCATTGTGTCCATTTGCATTGAATGCTTAGGTGACAAATTTGTGTGAGCATGCTTATGTATTTCCTGGGCTATATATTGTAGCCAAAAGGGCAAAAATAAAATTCAAGAATTCGATAAAATAATAAATGAAAATACTGAAATTGTTCATAATAAGTGCTGATTTTCTAAGGAAATTATCTAACCTAGTGTCCTATTTTTCTTTAATTTCAATCCAGATACACACTAATGTAAGTATTTAGGTTTACATAAAAATAATTTAACAGTTCTAGTTCCATTAGTTTTATTTCTGATGCAGTTTTACCGAAGATGTACGATAAAATTGAATTTTCTTCTTAGGTTTGTATTTTCTCTCCATATGAAAATAAAAGCCTACATAAGATCATCAGAATTAGCTTAGAATACTTCTACATACTGTACTACTATTTAACATATTATTAAAACTGAACACCAAAAATAACGTGTGCGAGTCCACCAGATCGATTAATTGTTTGGGCTACATATGTAGCCCGCGCGAGTAACGGTGTATCGATTACTAGCGCGAGTGTTGGAGGGTTAATATTGGCTGATGAAGGGGACAAAAATGTATGTTAGTCCTCGAAACATGTACCATTTCTCATGTCCACATGAGTGATCATTTTCAATATAAGTATTGATTCAGGGGGAACCCTAACCCATAGAGAAGAGTTTCAGAATCACCCCGCCAGAACCTACAGGATTTACGGAGGAAAGATAGAAAGATGTTGTAAAATGAACACTGCGGGGAATCCCCGCCTACGCTTGTAAGGACGTACAATAAAATCAGGAATATGAGCGAGGGAATATTATTTACCCTTCTCGTTTATTCAGGTCATAACAAAAATTAAATAACTTTAAGTAAATAACAGTACTGCGAGGAAGATTTTGAGGCCCTTTCTCCTTCAATAGAACAAAAGAGACACAATTTATTCACTTATTTGTGCATGATGGACAACAATCCCTCTCCAGTTTAAACCAAGCTTGCACAGTGATGAGAAGGCAGAAAAATGCATTAACTTGGAAAGTGATCTCACCTTCCAACGTGAATCAGGAACTCAAGAAATACCTTCTGATACAATGAATGATATCAACAAATCAACATATAGAAGCAGGTTGTAGCTCTGTGCGCATGTCCTGCAGAAGGATCAAGACATTCACCCGAAATGAAGATTTTTTAATGGTTTTGTCCACTCACCAAATAAGCAATAAAACAAAAAGGATTTAAATATATTAATATCAGTGGTTACTATCAGAATGTAAATGGACTAAGGACAAAATTAACTGTACTTTCTCAATCAATTAATATGGCAAATTACGACTTCATAATCCTTACTGAATCTAACCTCTGTGAAACCATAGGTAACGGTGAGCTAGCTCTAGAACAATATGATGTTAATCGTTGTGATCGTTCTATAGATGCTAGTGAGTTGGAAACAGGTGGTGGTGTCTTCATTGCAATCCGGAAAACTCACAAATCTAAACTAATAACCCTAAAAAATAAATCTGTTGAACAAGTCTATGTTGAAGTCCAAATTCATGACCAATCTTTCTATGCTCTGTATAACTATCTCCAAGCATAGCATTACAAAAGTACATAGAGCCACCATTACAGATAGAAGATATATTGGACTCTCAAAATGAAAATTGCCATTTTCTGTTAATGGGCGAGTACAATCTCCCAAATATAACATGGTTTCAATCAAATGAAGACTGTATGGGGTTCCTCCCATCTGGAATTAATACTGACAAATCAGAACAAATTATTGACTCCTGTTGCTATCTAACCTTATATCAGTTTAATAACATTCCAAATATTCTCAACTTCTTCCTTGACTGTTACCCCTAGCTCAGATGTTCAAATTCCACAGGATAAGTACCACCCTCCTCTAGAAATTGATTTTAAGTTGGCAGTTGACTATCAACCTCTGACAAGCAACTATAGATAACACAATTTTGATAAAGGAAATTATATCGGTCTCAATAACTACTTAGCCACATTAGACTGGAGCTCTGCATTGAAAGAACAATACATATATTCTGCTGTAAGCATCTTTTACTCTATTCTATATGAAGGCATTGATAGATTTATTCCTCTTGCTTATTATAAGGACCCATGTTTCCCAAAGTGGTTTAACAGTGAACTAAGAGCCAGTGTCTTACAGAAGAAAGCGAGCCATGCCTTATACAAAAAGTCGGGCAGCACTCATGATTACTATGCTTTCTTAGAGCTTTGAGTCAAATGTAAACACTTGTCTAAAGTATGTTATGCTGAGTATTTAAACAAAATTAGATCTAATCTATACAGTGACCCAAAAAGCTTTTGGGCTTTTATCAAGCCAAAAAATAATGATAGAGGTATTCCTGGTACAGCTCATCTTGACAATGTGAACGAAAGTGATGGACCAGGTATTGTCAACCATTTTGCTAAACATTTCTCCTCAGACTATAGGGAACCAGTAGTTAACACCCCAAAATTTGAAACTCCCTTCTATATTAACTTCTTCGCCTGCCGGGTAGAAGAGAATGATATTTACCTAAAATAAATTAAAGAAACTCTCAAATAACAAATCATTTGGTCCTGATGGTCTACCACCAATTCAATAAAAATCTTGTTGATTCATTATTACAGAACCATTATCCTCTTATTTAACCTCTCTCTCTTGGAACTGGTAAATTTCCTGATATATGGAAGAGTAGCTATGTAACTCCTGTCTTGAAAGGTGGTGACAAATCCAATGTTAAGAATTATTGAGCTGTTTGTAAATTATCGTTTATACCCAAATTATTTGAATTTATAATTACTGACAAAATTACACACCATTTTTCCTCATACATAATTGAACAACAACTTGGCTTTATGCCAGGTAGATCAACATGTACAAATCTCCTAGTTTATTCTGAGTACTTACTGAAAGCAGTAGAAGAGCACAATCAAGTGGACAGCATCTACACTGATCTAGCCAAAGCGTTCGACTCTCTCGACCATAAAGTTCTTCTTTCAAAATTACAATCCTATGGTATACAAAACCCCCTAGTATCATAGCTGTCCCCATACTTAGAAGGCAGAACTAAGATTGTCAAAATACCGTACTCCATTTCTTATCTCAACCAATAGCTGTCTCTTCTGGCATTCTGCAAGGTGCCCATCTTTCTCCTTTGTTATTTCTTATCTTTAACAGTCTAATGATATCAATACAGTTTTCAACCATGCCAAAATCCTCCTGCTAGCCGATGACACAAAGTTCTTTATGAAAGTTTAATCTCTACAGGACTGTAAACTTCTCCAGGAAGAACTTTGGTGTCTTGAAGAGCATCTATATATTTAAAACACTAAGCTGTTTTTTGTACACACGAGATTGTGAAAACGACTTAACCGATTGGCTTCGTAAGACATTCTAACGAAAGCTCTTGGCATGCAGATTTGCAGAGTGTCTCTAAAATAAACAAATATATTACGGTATATTTTTAAATTAATATAGAAAATAGCAGAATTCTAGGCCCTCACGCATGCGCACAATCCGCCTGGGGGTCATGACAAAATGGCGGTGAGAAGTCCATTAAAATGTATGTTATTTAATAAGCTTGCATGTAATTGAAAACATACATTAACCAAGTTCTGACAGTAAAATATAATAACAGTATGAACGTATACGAATGTGCAACATTGATTTATTTGGATAATGAAATGGATTATTTTCTTCAGACAGCGGCATTTAATGATAAAGAACTGCTGCGTCTGCTGTCGACCAAGAGTGCGCGTGTAGCTATGTGGTTAAGGCGACAGACTGTGGTTCCAAGGTTCACCGGTTCGATCCCAGCCCTCGCCGATATATATATTTTTTTTTACCACTGAAATATTGTTTAATCAAGGAGTATTAGTAAGGTTTTATGTCTGTTAAAGATACATATTTCTACATTTCCTCTAAATACGTTTTATTTCCGTTTACCATTGCATTGCAGCATGTGATCAGAAGAGCAAACTGTTGTCCGCAGTACGCCGTTTAAATATCTGCAATCAGTTCCTATAACTGACAACAGATGGCAGTACATCGCCCAACACAAGACATGGCACGTTTTCACGTGATGGAAAATTATAAAGGAGGGGAATATTTAAGAAGGGAAATGTTGAGGAACATTAACCGACAGTTGAATGTGTAGGCTAGGTTGTTTATGTACCTTAATATTGCAATTTCTTCCCAATGCTTCGGTGGTCAAGTTATTAGCGTCCTACACTAAAAGTTATAATTATGCATCGTCGATATACTCTTAAATTATTAAAGAAAAAAGTAGTTTTCCAGGCACTCGCGCGTGTCCACAATTGCTTTCGCCATGAGAGACACTTGGCAAATATAATTCGTTTGAAGTGCTCCGACATCGTGGTCAATCATCCCCGTGTACTTGGGTGTGTATGTGTGAAATTTTCTCTGATAACCTGTGTTATTGTGATGGCTGCATTACTGTGTGTATTTGTAATTAAGGTGGTAAATGACAAGGAGACGGCCAAGGCCTTAAGTTAAGAACCATCCCGGTATTTGCCTTAAGTGGAAGTGGGAAACCACGGAAAACCACATCCAAGATTGTCGAGGTGGGAATTAAACCTTCCTCTTCTTAGTTATACCTCAAGAGACTGAATGTGCCCCGTTTTTGCCCTCAGACCAGAATTAAATTTCTTGGCAGAGCAGGAAATGTAACCCGGGTCTCCGGGGCGATAGACAAGAATAGGTGGGCCTCCATGTGTTAATACGATTTTTGACATGCACGGGACATAGAATTCAAAAACTGCCTCCATCAGGGTGACTTTCGAAGTGAGTATTGAGTATAGGCCTATGGTCATTCCAGTAGTTGGCGAAGTGATTCGATGTTCCCCTGCAAAATGTACTGCCATAACCTATAACAGGTGATGGAAATTGCTTATTTAGAGCAGTTTCGTACTGTTTAGAACAAAATGAAGAACGTCATTAAGAGCTGCGTTTTCAAGCTATTGGCAACTCAAACTAACACTTGGGGCGCTGCAGTCGGTCTGGATAAGTAGGGTTTAAAATACTCAATAACACGCGTTTGATATGGAACACTTTTTATTTTTCGGTTATAATCAGTAAATGTGGTCTCTAAAGTAATGACAGTGTTATTTTTAATTGTATATATGTATAACTGTGCGATACACGTGATCTAATTTGTGTGTTCCACTGGATTTTTTGGTGTCAATTGCATATTATCAAGCATCAGATTTTATGGTTGATGTAGACCAGCTGATTCAAATATACACAGGGCTACACTTCGGACATTATTTCGGTACTATTATGCGCAATATGATTTAAATGTCGATCCTGAGTCAACGCCGAGGACATTGAAATAGAGAAATACGGTACATAAACAAATAAATAACACGCCGAAGCTATGCTACTTTTATCATTCCGACACTAGCATCCACGCAAACCAGACGCCACTGCTCCAAGCCCCGACTTATACCGTGAATTGATGTCAAACTGATGATCCGCCAAGCCTACACCTCGTAATCGCCAAGTTCTTGGATATTCGAGCTATTCCACTAAGAGTCATATAGACCTAATTTGCCTCCCCGTGGTAACACTGTAGAATGAGTGATTCGGCTACCATCCAAATATTCAACACCAAACCCACCTCTTAACCATCCAAATCAAGCAATTCCTGTCGCCCCCCCCCCCCCCCGAGTTTTAATACAAGTTAAACTCATCCCTTCTCCCTACCAAGCAGCCAATAATTAATTATTTAATTAATTATTCAAGTAACTTCAATCTTACCAGCGCGCCCATCGTAACAGCTGTTTTTAAACTGGATAACCTTCGCTGGCTTTACGTCGCAGGTCTTCTGTCTGTCTACCTCGACAAGTGTTAGATCCTTCCCGGGGTGGAAAGGTATTATAATTAAGTATTGGGGGTATCATCACATTTTGGCTATTGCTATTTGCATCTTTTGGAAAGTGATGAAAACGTATATCCGCAGCCCTCTTATACATCGACTTACAGCCGTAAACTGAGCAATACACTTTGCTTTTACTCATTTTTCACTCTATCAACGAGTAAAACTTATTACTTATGTATAAAGACACGAACAATTTACCACGATCTGTTTATCAATACAAGAAACCATATACAAACAGTCACCACGTGACAAATGTACCCTACTTGGTATGTTTCTCATTTTTACCGCTAGATGTCATATCAGATAGCTGGAGTTGCCAATTGCAAAAAATTTCGCTGGCAGGAACAATTATAAGGAATTTATTTTAAGCGATCAGTCTCATCGCATTCTCCTCACCAACTAACTTGAGTATGACAGTCTCTGGACGGTCATGTTGAACTTCATTGTATAAGACAATTGTTTAATGACTATTTGTTTAGAGTACTGAGTCTAACTACGCAGTTGATTTCGGCAATGGAAGTATTATTTGCCATTTAATATTTAGCGGCTCCGTTATTGCAGGACACTATAGTGCTATCGAATAATACGAAGCCACATTTAAAATCCAATATAAATAGGCCATTTCAGAAACAATTCCAGATATTATGCAGTACAGTGTACTGTAAGGTCTTTGACGATCAAATGTAAACATTGTTCTACATTGTATTTCTCTTGCGTAAAATCTCTGCGTGGTTACTTTAGTCTTTACTGTTGTGAGGGCAAAATTGATCTGCTGGAATATAAAATATTTGGGCGGCTTCGGTGGCGTAGTCGGTAGCATGCTGAGCTTCTATGCCCAAGATAGCGGGTTCAAACCCGGCCGAAGTCGTCGGATTTTTTAAGAGCGTTAAAAATCCCTCAGTATGCCTTCCTTCGGAGGGGAAGTAAAGCCGGCGGTCCCATGTCATAGATTTATGGCATGTTAAAGATCTTTCCACTAATTACACCTGTGTGAAACTAAATTGGATAGGTTAAGAATATAAACAACGCTCTTAGGTTGCTACGTTCGTTGCCAAGAGCCGACTGCGGTGGCGTCTAGTAGCTAGTTCTGAACTAGGCCTAGTAGTCGTTGACGGTGGCGTTTGGCGGCAAAAGTAGGAACTATTTGAAAATTCAAAGTTGCAGTCCCTACTTGAATTAAAAAAACAGATACACACACTAATACAGTCATCACAATTAACACCGGTTATCAGACAGATTCTACACACACCCAAAGTACACGGGGCTACATGACCGCGTTGTCGCAGCCCCTAAACTAAGGAACCAACCAACCAACCATAAAATATTTGCCAAGCTGCAACAATGTAATGATATTAATTTAAAAGTCATTGAACTTATATCCAGTAGTTCAAACACATACATCAGCGTTAACAGATTGGATACTGAAGATGAAAGCCAGCTACTTCATTTCCCTATTATTGAATTTTTCAATTCCTTGGAATTAAGTGATTCGCCTCCACATACTCCGAACGTTTGAGCCGTAGTTATGGTAACATGGAAAGAAGTGGAAGATGCAGTGAGGAAGATGAAAGGAGGGAAGGCACCGGGTGTGGATGAGTTGAGTGTGGAGATGGTGAGAGCAGCAGGAGAGGTGGGGATACAATGGTTGTACCGACTGATGAAGACAGCATGGAAGGAAAGGAAGACCCTAGAGGACTGGAAAAAGGGAATACTTGTCCCAATCTTCAAGAAAGGTAGTAGAACAGAATGCAGAAACTATCGGGGAATAACACTGATGAGTCATTGTGCAAAGTTGTTTGAGAAAGTTTTGGAAAGGAGAATTAGGACAAAGATAGAAGGAGGGATGAGGGGAGAACAACATGGCTTCAGAGCAGGAAGGTCCACAGTGGATTTGAATTTTGCTCTAAGGCAGTTACAAGAACAGCACTATGAGTATGGAACAGATCTACTGATGGCCTTCCTGAACATTGAGAAAGCATATGACAGTGTATGCAGAAACAAAGTATGAAAGTCCCTGGAGGATAGAGGAATAGAAAAATGGACTATAAGGAGGATAAAGGAGATGTACAAGGGAAGCGTGAGCTGTGTGAAAGTGGGAGGAGAGAGATCAGACTGGTTGGAACAGAGAAACGGCCTGAAACAAGGAAGTGGACTGTCACCGTTACTTTTCATTGTGGTGATGGATGACATAATGACCCGAGTGGCACAAGTAATTGGGGAAGGAAAGATGAAAGAAATGGTGCTTGCAGATGATTTGATGATTTGGGGAAACAAGGAGGAGGAGGTACAGGAACAGTTGGACGTGTGGGAAGGAATAATACAAGGTTATGGGATGAAATTTAGCATAAATAAGAGTGAGATGGTGATCACAACAAGGTAGAAGGAAAGAACCACAACAGAAATAACAATTGGTGGGGAACAGTTGAAGGAAGTGGAGAGTTTCAAGTATCTGGGAAGCCTGATGCAAGAGAATGGAAGAAACGATAGAGAAATAAATGAGCGGGGGAGACAGGCAGAAGCATTCCGGAGGAGTGTGAGTAGCATGTTATGGAGCAAGGATGTCCCTCAGAACAGCAAAAAGATCATATATCGGACGTACTATGTCCCTATCCTGACGTATGCCTCGGGGGCCTGGGTTATGAAAGGAAGGGAGAAGAGCAAAATACAGGCCAGTGAGATGAGGTTCTTGAGAAGCAGTATTGGAGCTACAAAGAGGGACAGAATAAGAAATGAGAGGACCAGAGAATTAATGAAGGAGGAACCATTACAGGATGGTATAGAGAAATCTAGACTTAGATGGTATGGACATGTAAAACGAATGGAGGAGAAGAGAATACCCAGGAGGATACACGAGACGAAGTGGGAAGGAAAGAGACCAAGAGTAAGACCGAGAGACAGGTGGCTGAAGGGGGTGGAAGAAAGCGTGAAGAAGAGAGGAGAAGACTGGACAAGGGTGGAGGCTGAGAGATGGTGGGAAGACAGAAGACGTTGGAGAGGCTTGTGTTCCAAACAGACCCGGCCAGTGGCTGGAAACTGTGCAAGATGATGATGACCTCATCACGTTTTCAGTCATGACCAGCAATATGTTGCAAAGCTGAGAGTGCTATCTTTTGACGCCCTTAAAGTTGCAATAGTGCTAAAAAGTAATCGTGCAAAGAATGTAACTTACATAAGAAGCTTCTTCAGTAATTTTGTTTTCCATTGTCCGTCATGTTTTGACGGGTTTCATCTAGTTGTTCTTTAAATGGGTTACTGCTCAATGAAACTAAATGTAAACCAGTTACATTCTCAAAGAAGAAACAGAATATTGAATTCTCTTATCACTTTCTATCATCTACTCCACTTCAAGCTGTAGGAAGTATTCGTGACCTAGAAGTAACATTCTCAGACACATTTAATTTTAATGAACATATGGAAAATATTCGGAGCCTTCGTGGCTTAGGCGGCAGCACGCTTGCCTCTCAACGCTGGGGTCCGTGGTTCAAATCGCGGTCACTCCATGTGAGATTTGTGCTGGACAAAGCAGAGGCCGATAGGTTTTTCACCGGGTACACCGGTTTCCCTGTCAATATTTCATTCCAGCAACACTCTCCACTTTCATTTCATTTCATTTCATCTGTCATTCATTTAATCATTGCCCCAAAGGAGTGCGACAGGCTTCGGCAGCCAGCACAGTTCATATCCTCTCCTCTAGATGGGGGCTTCATTCAATCCCTTCCTGACCCGATCGATCGACTAGAAACAGGCTGTGGATTTTCATTTTTCATAGAAAATATTAAAAACCTGGCATTGCAGAGATTAGGTTGCATAACTCGTTATTCCAAGAAATTTTGTGACTCAAATATTTATTTCCTACTGTACTTGACCCTCGTCAGACCCTTAATTTAATATTGTACACCGATTTGGAGCCCTTTCAGTAAAAAACAAATTGAAAGATTAGAGAAATTAAAACACACATTCCTTCGAATGTATGCGTATCATTTCCTACACCCAATACTCTAACGAATCATAACTATGCATTTGAAGGTGCCAACTATAAAATCCCGTCGTGATAATTTCTATTCCTTCTTAATATGTACAAGATCGTAAACTCTCACATAGACTGCCCAGAATTACTAAATGAAATCATCACATATGTGCCCCCCGCCTCCCCCCCGTTCGATGCGTAAGTATCATTTCTTTGAAACAAACTGGCATCCCACTAATTATGGTCTAAATGGTCCCATTGACAGAATGATGCGAATCTCAAATGGGAAATGGGGTCAGCATAGACTTGTTCAATATTGATCAAAGACCCCTTAGACATTACCGTATCTGTTTTCCAATGCACTAGGAAATCTGTATCCATAGATTGTATTCGTATATAAAGTAGACTTTGCATACTACATGGTAAATATCTGTATATATTCTTATTATCTTTTATCCCGGATAAAAGAAAATGGTGTAAGCCGAGAAGAAAGATGTATGTATGTATGAGGGAATCCCCGCCAAGCGTGTAATCGCGTAAAAATTATTACGCGTGTAATGGAGTGTTAACTTAAATTTCATTTATTAAGGCAACACTGAAAAATGGCTTCCAATGCGGTAACGTTAAAATTGAGTATGCACTGGATTTTATTTCAAGTGAATTCAAATGAAGGCAGTTTTCTTGAACTTAGAAAAGTGTTTTCAGTGTGTGGTAATATCATGGAGTACAGCCGTGAAACAAGAATACTAGAAAGTGAAATTCGACCTTTTTGCTTTCCCCTATAGGTGGCAGCACATGTGTTCGACTAGGGTGATATCTATTGTGAGTAGAGAGCGAATGTGTTTTAACAGGAGTTGATCACACCATTGCTGCCAACAAATGCAGATTGACACTAATCGTCCACTGTTGTAAAAACAGCAAACATATGATGATGATGGGTTTGCATAACAATGAGAATACATGTATTAGTACATGTATCCTCATAAATTAAAAATGAAATGTTGATAAACTTGTACAGCTCTTTTAATGCATCTTCAACTAATTGTCAGTGGCATAGTTGGCAATCATTTATGAATTGATGGCGCTTTTTTGCAAGGCGTTGGTTTATTATTTGTCCATTTTACTCTTTAAGTGCTATTCTTCTTGCGATATATGTTACTTTTCGATTTCGCTTAGAAAACAACATAACAAGCAAAGTGGTTTTTATTGCGCTGCTCTTTGGTGCAGTAAGAAGTGTATTTCAAATAATACATTTATTACAGCCAATGGCCAAGGTAAGTCATGAACAACTATTTTCGCTGATAAATTCTTTCATTTCGGTATAAGGGAGATAACAATTCGTATTAGCTAATGTATTATACTACCCATGTGATTGTATCTACTGTTATAATAAGTGGCTTAGTTGGTAGCATGCTGAATTGCTGTTCCCAAGATCGCAGGTTTAAACCCGGCCGAAGTCTTCGGAATGATTAAGAGCGTTAAAATCCTTACTTCGGAGGGGAAGTAAAGCCGGCGGTCCCATGTCATTGATTTATGGCATGTAAAAGATCCTTCCACTAACTAAACTTCTGTGAAGCTAAATTTTAGTTCCAACGTTCACCACTATGTGTCAGTGACATCTGGTAGCGAAAGTTGGAACTACTTGAAATTGAACGGAACTTGTAGCTCACCCTATGAGTGTCCGCTTGAAGCAGCTACAGCCTCTGGCGAGCCGAACATAGTCTCGGGCACTCCCGGCACTAAAAGCCATACGCTAAATAAATAATTGCTATTGTAATAATAAAATAAACAGAGAATTGCGCAGGAATGTGCATAGAAATAGACATAATGTTCTTGATGTTCACTCGGAGCAAAATTGAGTTAGCGTTTCCTTCCTTTACAATAATATAAGGAAAGTATACGAGTGTGTATGACATAATGCACAGGAATTATGACCAGGGTGTCCTAAGCCCCTGTAGCGAATTAACGGATTTTAAAGAACGATTTCTGTCAAAGGAAATTGAGCTGAACTAGATGGTCGTTGACGGTGGCGTTTGGCGGCAAAAGTAGGAACTACTTGAAAACTGATCGTCTGCAGTCCTTACTTGAATTAAAACAGATACACACACTAAAAAAGTCATCACAATTAACACCGGTTATCAGACAGATTCTACACACACCCAAAGTACACGGGGCTATATGACCGCGTTGTCGCAGCCCCTAAACTGAGGAACCAACTGTGATGGTCCCAATTTGTGACCAGAATGATATAATTTTATATATTTTACTAGTATTATTATTATTATTATTATTATTATTATTATTATTATTATTATTATTATCAATATTTTTTAATTTTTCATTTTTACCTTTTATTAGTTATTATGTTAACTAATATGTTTATATCTATTATTATGCGGTAATGTAGAATATTATGGCAATTGAAAGGAATTATTTTTGAAATAAGTTAGGTGCTTGACTGAATACTATTTCTGAAGAAAATACGTACAGAGGAAGAAAGAGGGTGTTCGCGGAAGGCCGGCTTATCCACCGCTTCCTGGTAACGACTTGAATAGACACGTATGTCTTTCACATAAAGAATTATACCAGTAAACAAATTTTACTTGGAATGGATTCTTTGGAGACTCGCCATTAACAATACCTGGCAGGCAAGGTAATGAATGGAGCTTGTGTACAAGGAGAGTACAGTAGGCGAGGAGTCCTTTGCAACTTTATACAAAAGGTGGACTGGACCTCCCGAGAAATGCTACAAAGAAGTATTGTCATTATTGATATGTGAAAGGCGTGCAAATTGCCTATTGACTTCAGAAGTGGGGGGTGGGCGCGTGTCTTACCTGGAAACGTTATATATATGACGGCCGCCCAACTGGAGGATTATTATTATTGAATTGCTGGCAGGAGAGGGAATGGTGCTGTTAGGAGCAGAAGAGTGGAACTTGTAGCGAGATGGAGTTGGAAATTAACATGTATCTGTAACGCAGTGCTAATTAGACAGTTGACTATTTAAGTATGTGAATTTGATAAGACATTCAGTCTCATCAAACTGTGACATGGTTGTGTACGAGGCTATTGTCACAGGGATGATTTATGGAATTTATTCCGTCATCCACATATAATTTCATTACGTTGAGGAAGATAAGGGTCATCATGAACTCTATACGCAACAATCCATCTACAATGATCTTCAATGCGGTGAGCTCTATAAACAGTTTTACTCCAGTCAAATCCGAAGGCTCTCATGCTTATTAAATTCAATACATTTTATTCAATTAACTCAGTATACTCCAATTTCCAAGCAAAACCCATAATACAAATAAATTCAGTAGATTCTTTAATTTAAATTTATTATTATTATTATCTTGAGTATTTTATTCTTTTTTTGCACTTGTTGTTTTTATACATTAAATTCATTTGTAAATTCAAATGTTTGACTGGTTTCCTTTAGTAGCTAGTAATTACTATAAGGCAACACCACACTCCTAAACTAATTATCGTAAGGTTAGATTACGTAAGTTTCACTACGGCTGGAGAAAGGAATTTCGCTGCTCCACCTCTGTTTAACCTAGGTTTAATATATTATTTTGATCATGATATATGAATGGTCTGGCGCCCTGGCTACATATAATACTGCACATTATGTACTTTTTAGTGAAGCTTTCAACAATACAGATACACTATTAAATTAATACACAATTAAATGTTTCATATTGATCACCCAAAAGTGGGCGACTATTTAATTATTAACCTTTGCATAATAACAGTAAAGAAGTTCATTAAACCATTAAAAATAACGCGCAACAGTGGAACGCTTTGCATATAATCAGTTTCATTTTAACATAAACCATATTAATAACGCCCAACTAGTGGGGAAAGATCAATTTAACATAAACCATTACAATTGGCCCCCCAACTGTGCGGCACGGAAACCTAACGATATTTACGGAAGGAGTGAGTGTAAATTCAGTGAAAATTGTCAGTGATTTGGGGGGAAAGTGAAGGGAATTAGAGCATTGTCAGTGATTGATTTTGGGGGAAATTGAAGTGAATTTTTGAGGGTAATTTTATTAAGTGTGTTGCAAAATGATATCGGACGAGAATTTTCAGGTGACCATCGGTATGTGTATGGAGGATTATAATTCTTTGAATTCTGAAGGACACTTCAATTTAATAATGAAGATGCTTCAGGAATTAAAAGATGACTGGGATAAGCAACAATTAAGGGAGAAAGATAAGGAAGTTAATCGAAATAATAGGGAGTTAGATCAGCGGAATACTGAAATAAAGAAAACTAATCAGGCTATGGAACTGAACGCAGGTGAAAACAAGGAGGTGGTAGAGATGAAGGCTAAAGAATCAGTGAAGACAGCCTGTAAGGAGACTGTAATTGAAAGCAGATTAGAGGAAGACGTAGGTGAAAGTAACTTAAGTATGGAATTGCAGAATCG
The DNA here is from genome assembly GCA_946902985.2 of Meconema thalassinum. Taxonomy (NCBI): domain Eukaryota; kingdom Metazoa; phylum Arthropoda; class Insecta; order Orthoptera; family Tettigoniidae; genus Meconema; species Meconema thalassinum. The sequence continues at coordinate 298,483,705 of OX336394.1, forward strand.
CAGTAGGAAGATAATAAGATACATGAATGAGAGACATGGAGAAATGGAAAGGGGTCATCTGGAGTGGATGAGAGAGAAAATAGTTGAAAGCAGTTTAGAGGTAGAAGATGTTTTAGGTGAAAGCAGATTGTAATCAGAGGTGGCTGTAGGTGAAAGCAGAATAGAAATAGGGGAGACGTTAGGTGAACAAGAAATAGATGTGCAGTATTTAGAGATAAGTGTAAGTGAAAGTGAAATAGAGCATGATGAGAAGAGGAGAGTAGGTGAAAGTAGTTAGATGAGGAAGAGTAGTTAGCCAAGATAGTAGGAGAAAGCATAGTAGAGTTGATAGAGACGATAGAGGATTGTGAAGTATATGTTCAGTATTTAGGGACGAGTGTAGGTGAAACTAGGGCAGTCAGAGTTGAAATTAGCTTAGATGAGGAAGAGCAGTTAGCGAAGATAGTAGGAGAAAGCATAGTAAAGTTGGTAGAGACGGTAGAGGATTGTGAGGTAGATGTGCAATAATTAGAGACGAGTGTAGATGAACGTAGGACAGACATAGGTGAAAGTAGCTTAGATGAGGGAGAGCAGTCAGTGGCGGTAGCAGAGATGATAGGTGAAAGCAGGATAACAGAAGAAGAGATTTTAGAACGTAGTAAGAAAAAGGAGAAACAGAAGATATTAAGAATCGAATTAATAGAAAAAGAGAATAATTTGAAAGAAAGAGCGGAAGTAGGTAAAATAAATAAAGTATTAAGCACTCAAGAAATAGAAATTCAGACAATCATATATGAAGAGATTAGGCAGATCAGGGAAGAATTCAAAGCCTGTATAGAGGAAGTTAATATGAAATTAACAGAGATAAATAAGCGTGCGTTAAGTCATAGTCAGAAAGACATAATTAAAGAACAAGGAAAGCAGAAGGCTGAAATAAGGAATCGCAAGAATAGGAAGAAAAAGCACAAGCAAAGCACGATGTTAGAGGAAATGGTGGAGAGAGATAGTGGAGAAATGAAGGGAAGGTATGCAGGAAGAACTTTTAGAAGTAAAATGAAAGAGAAAAGGATTAAGTTGATAGGGGAAAGGGAAAATGGGATGAAAGAGAGAGAGAAAGATTATGAGGTGCAGTGGCGTGCCATAGATGGTAGAATAGGGGAAGTGATAGGCGGAAAGGCGAAATACAGCGTTACTATTAATAAATATAGTACGGGGGAGGAAGAAACTATTGTTATGAGGAGAGAAGAGAGCGTAACTATAAATAAATATAGAAGCGAAGAAGAAGGTGATAAGAACTTAAAAATGCCAGATAGGGCAGTTATGTAAGTCGGTAATACTATTTTGTGCGAACCGTATGACTAAACATCCGTAATTATTTATAAAGAGAATTTGTGGAGGTATCTAAGGAACCTACCGTTATTAATTTTTACTCAGTCGAAAAATTACATGTGTTAGGGGCGTGTATTGATACACTTTTTGACAGTGGCTGTCAGGTTTCTTGCATCAGTGCAGCATTTTATAATAATAGGAAGGAAAATGGTATAAAAAATATAGGAAATTCCAATTAGAACTACTATTGTGTTAACTGCGGCGGGAAAGATATCCCACATAATTCCTAAACAAGTGGTTGTAGAAATTTTAAAGGAAGGTAAGATTGGAACACATGTATGTTTATTGATTCCAAATCTGGTATATTCATTAATTAGGGTTCTGAGTGGATGTCGCAACATTCTGTCCAGCTAAGTTATAAGGAGGGTAGTGTTAAATTCGGATGGATGAATGGAGATGTGATCATGTCATTTAATAATTCAAGTAAGTTTTATTGTGGTTCTAAGAATATATGTACGCTTGAGGAGGTATTAACGACTAAAGGAGTCGATATTTGTAGTGGGGTTAGTGGTGAGATTTTTGGGGTATCTCTTGAGAGGGAACCTTGTTTTTTACATTTTTGGGCAGTATGATGACGAAGGATTATCTAGAGGATTCCTTGCGTGAGGCTGCATTACAGAGTGCGTTAGAGTGTGATCGTGTGGATCGATTGTTGAAGGTGTTGTAAGAGAATTAGTATATATTTGAGAACCGTATTGGATTAGCTAATTGCTACGAACATTCATTATATGTACATGATCGCAGTATTTTTGTAGGTCATCGCTACCCCGTGCCTTACAAATTTCAGGAAGCTGTGAGTAGGCAGATTGAAAGCATGTTGCAGGATAAAATTATCGAACCCTATATTAGCCCATATATTAATTCGTTAAGGGTAGTTCCCAAGTCAGAAAGGAAAGTAAAGCTATATTTTGATGCCCGTAATTTAAGTAGGCAGATTGAAAGTATGTTGCAGGATAAAATTATAGAACCCTATATTAGCCCATATATTAATTCGTTTAGGGTAGTTCCCAAGTCAGAAAGGAAAGGAAAGCTATATTTTGATGCTCGAAATTTAATTAGGCAGATTTTTATGAACAGATAATATTTCTGTAGATAGGATGGTTAATAAAAGGATTTAAAGGTAAGTGATTTTTTTGTTGAGGAGAAATTAAGTTTATTGGTCATACGGATTTCGCGAAAGAAAGGTAATCTTGAGCAGATAGAAGTGTAATTTTGAGAAATAAAGTAAGTGAATACGGATTCCGCGAAAGAAAGGTAATCTTCAGTAGAAAGAAGTGTAATTTTGAGAAATGAAGTGAGTGAATACGGATTCCGCGGAAGAAAGGTAATCATGAGTAGAAAGAAGTGTAATTTTGAGAAATAAAGTAAGTGAATACGGATTCCACGAAAGAAAGGTAATCTTGAGTAGAAAGAAGTGTAATCTTGAATAGAAAGAAGTATAATTTTGAGAAATAAGGTGAGTATCTACAGGTGGGTAAGATGTGTAATCTTGAGTTGAATGGAGTGTAATTGTGAGAAATAAGGGGAGTAACTACGGTTAGAAAGGTGAGTAACTAAGCTTAAAAAGGTGAGTAATCAAAAAATGCAGGAAAACGATTATACGGTACTTACAATGTGAGATCCTTAAGGAAATACGTATCATGAGTAATAAGAAGTATAACTGATGGTAAGTAAGGAAAGTCGCTGAATATTAAGTGAATGATTGTGGTCTGAACGAGAGGGTAATGGCGAAGGTGTTGCGCCAATCTATGATATTGTGTGTCTTGGAGAGCACAGAGGAAATATAAAGCGTATTTTGTCGGCTATAAGCTTGTGTATTTGAGTGTGATATATATATACATATGTGTGGTAAATTAGCGCACTACATTTGCACTGAACGATGTTGCCTTAGGTAATATAAGCTAATAAAGTTTCATTTTTTCTATAATATGCCTGTGTTACTAAATACATATAATTCCTGAGAGACTGGAGTAGATCTGGTTATCCGCATCACATACCAAGTGTTGTGAAGTGATTAAGTGAATTGATCAGTTGGCAGTCCCACAAACTAGCCATAGTGTATTCAGTTCGACACCAGGCTGAAAATTGAATTCTACGTCCTCAAGATATAAGCAAAGGTGTATAGCATCCAAATATACATAAGTGCAACGATGACTTATGTCCAAAACAAAATATAAAAGTGAAGCGCATTTTCATGTATATTATTTACAGGTCACTTTAATTATGTAAAGAAGAGAGAAAGAGACACTATGAACAGTTTGAACAGTTGGAAGACTGGAATGATGATTTTTTTTAATGTAAAACTTGAAGGGTATAATTTGTCGATATTTGTAATTATTGTGAAGGGTATAACATTTGATATTTGTACATGTGTTGAAGAGAATTATGGTGATATGATTGTTGACATATACCATAATCCTCTGGGGCGAATATGATGGTCCCGATTTGTGACCAGAATGATATAATTTTATATATTTTACTATTATTATTATTATTATCATCAATATTTTTTTAATTTTTCATTTTTACCTTCTATTAGTTATTATGTTAACTAATATGTTTATATCTATTATTATGCGGTAATGTAGAATATTATGGCAATTGAAAAGAATTGGAGCTACACACATTATATTTGAAATAAGTTAGGTGCTTGACTGAATACTATTTCTGAAGAAAATACGTACAGAGGAAGAAAGAGGGTGTTCGCGGAAGGCCGGCTTATCCACCGCTTCCTGGTAACGACTTGAATAGACACGTATGTCTTTCACATAAAGAATTATACCAGTAAACAAATTTTACTTGGAATGGATTCTTTGGAGACTCGCCATTAACAATACCTGGCAGGCAAGGTAATGAATGGAGCTTGTGTACAAGGAGAGTACAGTAGGCGAGGAGTCTTTTGCAACTTTATACAAAAGGTGGACTGGACCTCCCGAGAAATGCTACAAAGAAGTATTGTCATTATTGATATGTGAAAGGCGTGCAAATTGCCTAGTGACTTCAGAAGTGGGGGGTTGGCGCGTGTCTTACCTGGAAACGTTATATATATGACGGCCGCCCAACTGGAGGATTATTATTATTGAATTGCTGGCAGGAGAGGGAATGGTGCTGTTAGGAGCAGAAGAGTGGAACTTGTAGCGAGATGGAGTTGGAAATTAACATTTATCTGTAACGCAGTGCTAATTAGACAGTTGACTATTTAAGTATGTGAATTTGATAAGACATTCAGTCTCATCAAACTGTGACATGGTTGTGTACGAGGCTATTGTCACAGGGATGATTTATGGAATTTATTCCGTCATCCACATATAAATTCATTACGTTGAGGAAGATAAGGGTAATCATGAGCTCTATACGCAACAATCCATCTACAATGATCTTCAATGCGGTGAGCTCTATAAACAGTTTTACTCCAGTCAAATCAGAAGGCTCTCATGCTTATTAAATTCAATACATTTTATTCAATAAACTCAGTATCCTCCAATTTCCAAGCAAGACCCATAATACAAGTAAATTCAGTAGATTCTTTAATTTAAATTTATTATTATTATTTTCTTGAGTATTTTATTCTTTTTTTGCACTTGTTGTTTTTATATATTAAATTCATTTGTAAATTCAAATGTTTGACTGGTTTCCTTTAGTAGCTAGTAATTACTATAAGGCAACACCACACTCCTAAACTAATCATCGTAAGGTTAGATTACGTAAGTTTCACTACGGCTGGAGAAAGGAATTTCGCTGCTCCACCTCTGTTTAACCTAGGTTTAATATATTATTTTGATCATGATATATGAATGGTCTGGCGCCCTGGCTACATATAATACTACACATTATGTACTTTTTTAGTGATGCTGACAACAATACAGATACACTATTAAATTAATACACAATTAAATGTTTCATATTGATCACCCAAAAGTGGGCGACTATTTAATTATTAACCTTTGCATAATAACAGTAAAGAAGTTCATTAAACCATTACAAATAACGCGCAACAGTGGAGCGCTTTGCATATAATCAGTTTTATTTTAACATAAACCATTACACAACCAAAGGAAATTCAGATTACAATATTTCTAGAAAAATACACTCCCCTCTGTTTTCATTAGAACTAGGCTACTACATTTCAGTCATTTATTCACAGATATATTTTAGGTGTCGAGAAGGCCTAGATCGCTGTGGCATACTAAAATTGAAGGTCATTAGAAATAATTATTCTCTAAAAAGGAGATTTGCATATTAAAGGATTGACAGAACATAATGTAATGTACTCGGATGTTTTTATGAGTAAGTTATATGAAGTTTTGAAGCCATTCTTTCAGTGTAGCCTATGCAAACTGTCATTTGTAACTCTTCAGTCGGTCAACACGAATTTGTCGAATGAATGTGTGGGGTACAATGTATTGTGCCCAAGAATGAACCCGAGTCTCCTCGGTACATGTCAATCCACGGATGGAAAAAGGATCTAAGAAGCACTGATGACCCCGGCAAAAACAACCTCAGTGTAACGCTGACAAGTAGCTCATTTTCATACATGTGTTTAAAGATGTAAAGTGATGGTCAACAATGGAATTACCGGTACCTAAAACACAGAAATCTAACTGAGCTCGAACATGAGATTCCTGAATCTCGGGATATATGGGTTTAAAAGTGGGCGCCTATCTCCATTGTTCATAATCTCGCTAACTATTGTAAAAGTAAGATGGAATTTCTAGAAAAAGGACGAACAAACAACTCGTGCTCGCACGTTACAGTTATGTTTTTAATCTATACAAAAACTCTTGATTCGTTGAAGTTCCTAACACTATCAGCTGATCATCTTAAAAATTAATTATAATTATTGCAACCAATGGTCAAATACAATGATATTGGATCATCTTAAAAATGAAATACTATAAACACTAGAACTAATTCAACTTCTGTACTATTATTTACAACGCTGCGTTCCTTATATTTCCACTTCTCTTGTTTCATTCAACCGAATGTTCATTATTTTCCTCTGAGAATCCTTCCTCTTATATTTCTTCACAAAATACATTTTAAATCCGCTACCCCTTCACATCAAGTTTAATATTGTCATACCCTGGCTTCAATAGGCCAAGCGGTTAAGCTTAGCATTGTAGTACGGTAATGTCTTAATCAATAATATCAATAATAAGATAAATTCCTGCAAATTATATTCACTTTCTAATACACCTTAAAATACATCGGTTACCAATTTAAATTAAATAAACAGCTGCTTTTACAATAATCTTAACTTTACTTGAGCCTCACTCAAAATTATAGGCTTCACTTTCTCAACTATGTGGCATAAATATTCACCTTATACTTGTTACGACGCTTTCGTAATTATACATCGCATTCTTGCGGAAATAACCTTTAAATTCACGTAGCTTCTATCATTGCACATAATAAACCTCTAATTGTGGAATAAATCTTCATCAATTATCATAAAACTTGTGCAGAATATTATCAAATACCAATATACGCTGTCAAATATCCTTCCTGTTCCACCACTTCTTTAAGTCTCAATAATAAAAAATGTTAATAACCTCTGCAATTAAGTAGCATAAAAAGAATATACAAATTATTTTAACAGAATTCCGCTTAATAAATATACAGTAAGTCTCTCCTCTCTCTGATCGTACTATTTTTGTTATTCACAGTAATAACAATACTTAAACACAACAAATGTTTTCCAGAAAAGCAAACTTGTCAGGGATCAAATTTTGCATGGTCATATTAATGACTACCGTAGCTGTAGGTTCACTAGACTGACTGAAATCTAGTCATCACATTTAATATAATTTACATTGACTTTACATTAACTCCATCGTCACAAATTGCAACTCCGATCGAAATAAAATAACAGGATCAACATCCAAGCTAACTTCTGCTCACAACTAGTGTTCTCTCCATATAAATGTCTTGAAAATAGGAACTACCATGTCCAACAACTGCATTATCAAATATTGATGTCAATAGATCATTCTTAGATCTCTTCTAATCTGAACTTCAAATTCAAAAATAGTAAGAATTGCAACTAGAGTAATTTAATAAGCCAAACTCGACATAATCGTGCCATTCTACAATATGACATCGCTGACAAAATAATCTTCGAACAGAATCGAAAATATAGAATATGAATATCGTTCTAATACGATCAAAATCTTACAAACTCTCACTAAACTTCCTTAAAAGCCTACAAAAATCTCCAAACGGATTTAATAAATTCAAAAACAACAAGTAGTTCCGTGAAAAACTAAATAGCCTATTTTCATATATTCTACTAATAGTAATATTAATTGCCTCTATCAACATACAAATTGTCAGTTTGATTGCTGTAATAGATTCGTAGTTATTGAGAACCGTCTAAATATTTTGGATGGTCACCATGTTGGAATTTTATATTATAGGCCTTAGATTTATGTACTATTACATGAAGATTATTGTGTAGGGGTTTTACTCAAAATTCAATCGCATGATTAGGACACAAGAAATAAAAACGGGATTTTAAAATTTCGTTCAGCTGCCATCTTGTGGTTATGAAAATAATTTAAAAGAATTAGATGTCAGTCGATTAAAATTTGTATAAACATATACCGTATCAAGTTTCACTGTGCTAGGATGGTTAAAACGCAAGGAACGTTCATTTGAATATTTAAATTTCGCGTCGCCACCATGTTGGATTTGTGCTCGCCGAGTTATTGAAGGTCCTATAGGTGAACTTATGCTTAAAGCCTCTATATACTTACAAAATTTCAGTTTGATTGCAGTAGTAGATTAATAGATATTGAGAACCATCTAAATATTTCGGATTGTCGCCATGTTGGATTTTAATATATGTAGGCCACAGAATTATGTACTATTAGATGATGATTATTGTGTACGTTCATTATGCAAATGTTGATTTCGATCGCATGATTAGAACACAAGAAATAAAAACTTAATTTTCGAAATTCGCACAGCCACCATCTTGAGGTTACGTAACCAATAAGGATGTAGCCTGAGAAAGTTGGCGCCAGATAGCGCCCGTGTAGTACTGGGTAAGCGCCAGGCGATCGTCCTATGTTTCCCCCAGACAGCTGCGAGGAATGTGTAGATTGTGACCGAGTTTTCTAAGCTAAAATAAATTATATATTTTCTAATATTACTCCAAGACTATATTAATTAATATTATAGGTATATCCTCTAATATATTATGGAAGATTTTCAGCGTTTAAGCGTTAAACAGCTGCAAAATCAGCTACGGACTAGAGGTGCTAAGACTAGCGGGAGGAAGGAACAATTAATAGGCTACAACGGTAATAACAAAATTCTAACACGCTTTATTATTCAAATAATGAATAGGAGTCAGAATTCTTGAGTATTGTAGGCCTATATTGATAAATATATCCCCATAAGACTTAAATCATTAATATAGATTTAAATAGCCTATGCACTTGCTCCCCTTGCTTATAGACTAAGATTCATGTCTTTTTTTGGTTGATAGCTTACATGAAACTGTTATGTTTTAAGGTGTAAACATTATCAAAGAAAGTTAATACCGGTATTGTATACCTCAAAATTCATCGCAACGTTTGGTTCTAATGTAATTTTGTCAATTTCTCAATACGAATCGTTCCCGTACCCCTTCGTAACGACTTAGGGGTACAATATTTGAAAAGTTTGAGAATCCCTGCTTTTGGGCCACGAACTGTTTCCATTCATCTGACTAACTTATGACTCAAGAATGTAGAAGTCTGTCACTACCGGTACCACTTTCTCCGTCGGGCAGATGGAAGTTGACGATTAATTCTGATTTCAAGAAAGCAACCATAATACGTTTGTGACTGTTAATGTTGTGAAATGTATTCTGGAAGTATTTGTCCGAGTATTGATACCTTTGAAAATGGGAGTTACAAAATATGTTACATTCACTTCTTCCTGTATATTGACGATTTCTTCCTGTGCAGCACTTCAATGGATATAATTTCTGCAGATTTCGATATTGTAGGCTTATCGTGGTAATCCGGCAATTTTCTTGTGTGTGGCCTCTTCCTTATTTTTGTTGTGTTCGTGGCCCACGGAAAAAGCGATGAAACAGTGCCCGGTTTTAATCTTGCTCTCTCGCCTTCAAATACAAACGCATAAATTCAGTGGTTGTTATCGAAATGTCTAATCAGTTTATAGGTAGGAATTATTTCCCTTTGTAAATCACACTTGCCCAACACAGTTTTCGTAAAGTCATCGAGTTGAAAATGATGGGAACACACTTTAATATTTTCGGTCAGATTTTCTTCACCGAAATGTTTCCTTCTAATAGCATGTAACCATTTCTTCCTCATTTCTTTATTTTGTTAAAATTGGTGAAACGATAACGGGCTTCCTTGATTTTTGCAAAGAGGAACACTGCAATAGCTCGGCATAGTCACGAAAATAGCAATTTAAACGACTTAAATTCGTGGATATTAGCGGCATGAAAACACAGGAGACAAATGAAGAGCGCCTTGCGCTTACCCAGTACAACAGCAGTGCGCTCTATCGGTGCTAGTTCTGTACATCCCTATTGAACTTAATTAGATACCAGTGCATTACAATGTATATAAACATTTAATCTACGAAGTTTCAATAGGTTTGGATCAATAAATCGCGAGAAAAGTCTATTTAAAACTTTCAACTTCGCTTGGCCGCCATGTTTGTTTTGTAGTTAACCGGTTTTTGAAACTCTCATAGATGAACTTCCACTGGTGTATTTTTTATCCGTACAAAATTTCATGGTGATATCGGTAATAGTTTCAGAGATATAGAATACCGTTGAAATATTTCGCACAGACGCCATCTTGAGGTTATGTAAACAATTGAACGAAGTTAGATCTCGGTGCATTACAATGTGTATAAATATATGCTGTACCAAGTTTCATTGCGCTTGGTTGGTTAAATCGCGAGAAACGTCTATTTAAAAGTCGCAACTTTGCTTGGCCGCCATGTTGATTTTGTAACTACCAGGTTTTCAATAGTCACATAGGTGAACTTCTAGTAGTTCCCCTTATCACCGTACGAAATTCCAGGCTGATATCGGTAATAGTTTCGGTGATATTGAATGCTGGTGAAATATTTCGCATAGCTGCCATGTTGGGCACAGTCGGGGTCGTCCGGAATAGTGCTATGAACTTACCGGATTTCATTGAAATCGTTCCAGCCATTTAGAAGTTATTAGGGGGGGACACACAAAAATTCTCTCACACACACACACACACACACATACACACACACACACACACAGACAGACACACGGACAAAAGGTGATCTCATAAGCCTTTTTTTAATAGAAAATAGGCTAAAAAATTAAGTTACGCCAAAAACGCTAAAAATACAAATCACAACTCTAACGTTAAAATAAGGCTAAATATAACTCAATAAAAATTACGAAATGCTAATAAAATTGGCCAATCGTGAAATTTCTACAAGTTCCAAATATCTACAAGAATAAATGGAAAATCTTCTCTCTACCTTGTACTGCAAGATAATAAGTATTCCTCATACCCAGATGAGTATGATACTTCCTGCATTGGATCTTGAATTGCTGATCCCATTTCAGCATTTGCCTGGATCTCGTTCTTGGAACAGCAGCTGGATGAACGCCTCCATCGTCCGCTCTCGTTCTGGGACTCCCTGGACTCGAACTGATGTTCTGGTCGATCGTGGATTGTCGACTCTATCTCTCAACTATGCTACAATCATCAGGTCTCTCCATCGTAGGTCCTATAAGTTATCTCGTAAATGCGATAATTTTGAACAATTCATATCACTTCTTCCATTTTTGCGTGTTTAGTTATTCAGCTTCCCATATGCGTTAAACGATGAATCACCAACCTCTCGTAACGTTGAGTAATCTTCCCCCTCAACTCGTAATTTCTGAACTCCATTGTAAGTTTTTCAAAATGTTTATAATTTTTGAAAACAATTCGTAGAGTTTTGTAAAATACATATAAAATGGTGTGATGTAGACTTTCGTAGAATATTTGCGTAGATAATTGTTTAACAAAGTGCCTTCTCGTAGAATATAGAACTTTTATTGCAGCTTGGCGAAGTATAGCATGCTTTCCAATAATCGCTGTACTGAATTTCAATTAATTATTCCAAGAGAAATGTCCAATTGTTGTTACAATTGCGTTATAATTGTTGTAACTATAAATTGTTTAACAATGTCTTGTATCACTTGTACTGTAGTTCCTCGGCGTTCTAACCTAACACCAGAATGCCTCTCGTTGCAGCCGTTTACTCTCTCGAGTTCACGCACTTCAGAATAGCGTGATCGCTAAACACATCCGTCACTTATAACATTGTCAAATCGAGTGTCCTCCTCTGTCCTTCCAATGGCCTGGGTTATCAGATTTTCCGCCCAAAATTCTCTCTCAATCCCCCGAAAGAGATCGTTTCTATTTTAAAAGTCCTATTCTAAAATTTTGAAAATATGATACATTACAGAATATTTTTCTGAGTCGAACCTGTTACTTCATGATGCATATTACTTCTCCAGAGTAATTAGAATTACAGTTATTCTCTTCGTAAATTCAATTACGGTATCTGTTCGTATCACGTGCTCTTCAACAATCCAAATATTGCAGGCATGATGTCACATCACAAGTTCGCCACGTGCCGACTTCCTTCACTCTCCCTCCTGCACGTGCGAGTCGCCAGCCAGCGTAAACATGTAAAAAAAACAAGAAGTTCCGTGAAGAACTATACAGCCTACTTTTCATGCCAATGATTATTCTACAGTATATGAACCTATCTAGAATAATGACAAAAGTAAGTTGGTAATATCGAAATATCAAATTAGTTCAAAATATACCTGGTATAATGCAGCCTAATAGAGCACTACAGTTGGCAGCCCTGGTGACTGAATATATTCTTAGTTCCATCTCTTAAGCTACAGAATAGAAAATTAGGTTGAAGTACAATGGACGTTACATGCTGTTAGACACTGGATCTATCAGCACGCGTAAAAGCATGTTGCCAACAATACCATGCGTGTGCTGGTCAGAAATAATCTGAAATATTATTATATCTTGTTGTGTCAATTTTGGATGAAATCCATTTGTTAGTATGGAAGTTACATGTATTTTAAAATTGGACATATCAGCAGGCATAGAATCATGTTGGCAGCACTGCCTTGTATTAATTACTCCAAATTAATCTACAATGTCAGGTGCTATACGTGTGCAAAGTATAGAGCTGTTGGCTTGCATACTTTCTGATATATTGATATTAGGGTAAAAAAATATAGACAGCATTTATTAACAGTTGGCAGCCCTGATTGCTCTTAACAATACTTACAGTCATTCTGTTATGGTACTCACAGCACATACGAAATTTGGTTGTAATCCAACTGATTGTATAGAAGTTACATGTATTTAAAAATTGGTACTATCAGCAGGCTTATAATCATGTTGGTAGAACTGACGTATATAAGTTACTCAAAATTAATCTAAAATGTCGGAATATACGTGTGCATAGTTTAAAGCTGTTGGCTTGCATACATTCTGATATATTGGTATTTGGATAAAAAAGTAGAGAGAGCAATTATTAACAGTTGGCAGCCCTGGTGGCTCTTAAGAATATACTCAATCATATCTGTTTATGTACAGATATTACATACAAAATTTGGTTGAAATCCAATTGATAGTGTAGAAGTTATATGCATTTAAACATTGGACCTATCAGAAGGCTTAAAATTATTTTGGCAACACTGTCATTGTTGGCCTCCTGGAAATTAAACTGAAATAATATTACCTGCATGTGTACCAATTTTGGAATAGCTCCCATGCACACCTTGCGAGATATCCAACATGGAGCTCAAATTTCTAGTGCGTTTTTTCAGCAGTTGGTGGCACTGACATCATTTTCAAATATGGACGTGAGATATTCCGGTGCACATCTTTATTCATACTAAATTTGGTTTTGATTGCTGCAGCCGTTTAGGAGTTGATAGGGGGGGACACACACACAGCCAGACAGACAGACAGAAGGACAGACAGACAGGCACACATTTTCCCGGATCGATCTCATAAGTCTACTTTTTCCTCATTTTTGCAAAATGTGAAAAGTAGGCTAAAAAATTACCGACAGGTTTTCTCCCCTCGCCGACAATATTCAAAGTATCTGCCGTGGTCCGGAAACACCGCTTCGCTTCCTAATTTATGATATAAATAAAATCTACCTCAGACGAAGCTTTTCTCAATCTCCAATTGTACCTCAATATTCATATACATGCCGGTTCGATTATCGACTTCATAACTTTGCCGAATACAGTCCAATTTCCTTCAAATTTTGGAATTAACCTTCATACATCAAACAGATCACAAATCTGACTTTAGACAAAGCAAATATTGGGGTCAGTATTGTACCCATGTGAGTAATCTCGATGGAAAATATGCTTCTGCCTCCAGCTAGCATCAGGACTCAGGCGTGTACCGTTCTCCCATTGAGCAGTTGCATATTTTGGATTTGAGGCTAAAAGGTATCAACTCTACAATGATAAGGCACAACTCTACTCTAAAGACTTTAATTCAGTAAAACTCATGGCTTCAAACAAATAATGAGAACACAAATCCCATAAACAATACACAAACAAAGTTATTCCCACAATCCATTAATTATTCACATAGTTGAACAAATTAAATCCATATCACTATTCAATCTTTTACCATTATGTGGACTTTAAACTTTACTCAAGTGCACTGATGCACATGTAATATTTCACAAAACTGAACTATTACATTCATGTCACCTAATGTGACTTCTTTATATTCACAAAGTTACTTGTATCCTACAATACATCTGAATTCACATCATGTGTACTATCTGTGTTACATCTCTCTCTCCCACCAAATGGTTTCATGCATTAGCCAACTCATGGTTTGCACTACATCTACTTGAAACACCACAATTACGTAAGTTTACCCCTCCCACTCCCTTCTTTTTATAGTTACACTGCATGTCATTGTGATTGCATTAAATAACTTCTGTTATCGTTGTGTCGGATAGTATACTATTACGCTACCCTTACGAGCGTAGCCTGTGGCATCGAGTAACCAACTTCATTAACTAGGTGTCAGTGACAGTAACAAATACAACATCCAACCATTCGTTAGATTGCTAAATTTTAATATCATCAGGGAAATCTATGATTAGCAATGTGTTTTTAAACCACACACATTTATTACACATTATAACAATTCTTCCTTTCATTGACAAGCAAGGTCTTAAGTCTGTCCGCTCGAGAACGCAAACCTTCACAGTTAGTTAGCAACCCCAGCCCCTTGGAGCTGCCTGCATACAATAGCACGGAGTAGGGTCGTTCACGGCTGTAAACCGCCCCTTGTCTCCCTTCCTGGACTTCACTTCCCAAGCAGTATTACAACTTCGAATATAACATTGTGGTCGCAATGATCCACGTGATCCCATATGATCTGAACTGAATATTATGCAATGGTTCTGGGTGAGCTTGAATATTTAATCCTATCCTTAGGACATTAATAACGGCCTCAACAGGTCCGTATCACAATATGAAGGCACGAGATTCATAGAACTCAGGTCTAGTGGTTAGCCGGTATCTCAAATAAAATATTACGGTCAGTCAACAGCTGCCGCCAATGATTCGCTTCAACGAGCCGAATCACTCAACATTAAGTTCTCGGGGAATCAGGTATAGCGTCGAGGTGTCCAATGTTCTCCTCGCGCTTACCACGGGATTCGGACCCGGAACATTTCATATCCAACATCGGAGATAGGGTTACACACTAAATACGCTCCGGCATAAATTAATATCTCTGTACGCTCATGCTGTACGAGATTTCACACGTCGCTTAGATCACCTGGCCCCTTACCTGTCCATAATCTCGCCTTATAATAAAGAGAACCCTAACTGTTACTCTACAATGCTTAATCAAGCCACAAATTCAATTCACTGTCAAGCTCCAACATTCCTGTGCATAATTATATTCCCATTAATACAATATATTTAATATTAACTCTTTTCTTTTCCCTTAATGTAATCTACTGCTTGGCTAGATAAATAATCCAATTAGCGTAAATACTTCTTGCTTAAAACCTTTCATCCTGATGTATTCAATTATACCGTTTATCATTATTATAATTATTATTATTATTATTATTATTATTACTGACATAAATTATCCTTCCGACACAACGTAACGGCTTCAATGACCGAACATTCGCGTCCGTCATGTTAAGTTTTACATAACTGAATTGCCATTATATATTAGTATTAATAGTGGTAACGATTTATCCACTCTCTGATGTATTCAACATCTTAACTTTACTGAAATCAAACAATAAACATATGAGGATATGCCTCCTAATATTGATTCTTACTGGCATATTTTATACTTATGAAATCACACTACATGCAGTGACTATTCTTCTATAGTAACATGATTTGTAGGGTACCTACGTCGGCTTTATCCAGGCGGATCCAACCACCATATTCCAGTGTCACCTGCCGTCGGCTTACTTAGTGACACATTGCCATCTTGCAAATACACATATTATATGACATTTGATTTATAAACACACGACACTTTTCCATTTTTATAATGAAGCTAATGCTTCCAAAACACATGACACTTTTCCATTTTTATAATGAAGCTAATGCTTCCAAAACACATAACACTATATAACACTGGTTATATTATGACTTTAAGAGATATGTACATAACATCGGTGCACAAACACACGTTACACTTTAATTCCTGATTGGCTGACATTCCCTAGCATGTATCGAAAGTACAGGTGCGGATGGCCATTCCTTCGGTCCTACCCCTTCCTGATTGAATCTCCCGATCATCTGCTCACGGATTCACCAACAGTTTCTCGATCATCCCTTGATAATCTTCCTACTATTGCAGCGATATGCTTACATCTCGTCATGAACGCTACTTACTGGTATACTCCAAATATGTATAACCAATCACTATACTTTACTGCGCTCAACATTATACATTGTATTTACATGAATTATTACTTTTCACAGTCCTGCCTAGTATATCACACGGCACTTAATAAACATTATATAACAGTCTTACTGCACGGCTTCCCACATTGAAGTCCGAGCATCCTCTCCTAACTGCGGTAATATGCATTTCGCATAATCAAGTTTGTTAATTACCGACTTCATTCTTAGTTCATGACCATGCATGAATATATTCTCGCGTGTGTGTTACATTGCACAGCTAACATGCTGATTACCCGTGACATGTTTAAGCCTTTGTGTGCGCCTGGGCGCTCCGTGTCCTTTTCAACTGCGACTGCTTCAAAACAACTCTCCCTCCGACTCGGTCTAAAACTGTACTGTCACACTAAACTGTAAAAACTGTAAGACCGTCCCCTTCGACTGGGTCCACCCTCTTATATCTGTTTCACACAGAAAGTAGGGCAAGAATTCCCGCGATAAATCAGCTCCTCTCCTAGGGTGATTCTGAACTTGGAATAATATCCATATTGTTCCTTTCTCTTCGCTGGTCACAAAAATGTATGTGTGTTCGAGGATCGATCGGCCACTTAATTTATATTAATTATCTTATCCAAGGCTTGGGGACACTACTTCACTGGGAATCCCTGGCAACATCCTCAAGTCCATCCGCGAACACCCATAGTCCTGTAACATTACGCACTGCATTAAACATGCCATGATTTCGCCGTTTTATGGCTCTAAAATTAGCCTCCTGGCTAAAGATTCATCTGTGCGCAACTCTCATATCATTGCATTGCTCCAATCATGAGTAATCAATGATTTTCCTTGGGATCTTCCCGTTCCATTCTCAAGTCTATTCTCAAACGGGGAAGAACCTGGTCATTATTTAACCTCCCGACCCCTTGCAGACGACTTATCTGGGTCAGCAAGATTGACGTGGCGCCATGGGCCTCCTCCCACAATTCTGGGGCTATTTGCTAAACGTCAAACTTTGAAACTTCTGTGTTTCAAGTACAGCATAGCCTACTTCATGTAGTCCAAATAATGCTATCTTCCACTATTTTCCTGCATTATTTCACTAAATAATGTCAGTAACAACTGATATCACACCAGTAGTTAAATATATAATTTCTTCTAGGGGTTCTTACAATGAAATACCCTCCACAGATCTCGGGTTCGTTCCCTGGTGGAACCTTCATTCAGAGCTCAACTTATCTCCGAGATCCACGTTCGAGACCAGTCAGCATGATCACCTCGGGTTCATATTCCCCTTGCAAAACTTATACAAGTCAATTGCAAGTGACTTTATGTAAGTAACCAGCTGACTGTCCGACTGTCTGTGTTTACATTAGAGGTCTTTCACCTCGTCTGGCTGTGAGTAGGTTAGTCTGGTTCCCCTTTCCACTCTGCGCTCAGCCCTAAGCTGTTCATTCTCTAAGCGGAGGGTCGCATTTATGGCCTCAACCTCTCTCGCTACTCCAACCATTTCTTTGTAAAATTCTAGCATGCACTAGCACTCTTGTTGTTCGCTTCCTTCAGTGGGCAAGCTGTCTGCTTCTCGTTCCGTCCCGCTGCGTGAAACTTCAGGTCTGACTTCCTGGCTGTCTTCGCCGTCCACGTTCAGTTGGGTGTGTGCTGCTAATACTTCTTCTTGTTCGTCAAGTTCTTCTGGCGAATAATAAACTTTTAAGTTGGCAGCACTCATAACGACCTCGTTTCCTGTTTCTAAATGCCTTATTCTGTATGCATTGTTCTGTAGGTCTCTGATAACCTCGAACGGGCCTGTTCTAACTCATCCCACTAGTGGTATCTGATTATACCATACATAATCTGTTGATAATGCCTATGCCTCTCTGTATATTGCAGTTCCCCTTGCTAATCGTCCCTTGAAGTAATCGATCATCATCTCCAGCCACGGGTCTTCGCGTTGTAGGTTGGTAAGATTCCTCAAATCATCCAAAGTCTTCTGATCTCGATTCTCAATCTGGACAGCGAGAGTTTCCTCTTCTCTAGGGTAACGGCTTAATATGTCCGGTATTACATTTTCTTTCCCTGGACAGTATTCTATTTCCACATTGAATTGTTGAATATACAGGGACCGTCTTGTCAACCGCTGGCTAGACAAGTCCGTCCTTAACAGAAATGTTAAAGCTTTATGGTCTGTTCTGAGGACTATTTGAAAGCCGTACACAAGTTTATGCCATGTTTGCAACGCGTATAAAATTGCGAGCAACTCTATCTCTGTAATCGTGTAGTTTTTCTCATGGGCTTTCAGCCTCCTACTTATAAAGGCAATAAAAAATTTCCTTTCAGGCTTATCAACATTTTCCTGGAATAGCATCGCTCCAACACCAACAAGTGATGCATCCGTCTTATGATGAATTTCTGGGTATAATCCGGGTATCCCAGCTTCACATATTCCAAAAGCATTTTCTTTGACCTCACGAATGCTTCCTGACATTGCTCCGTCCAATTCCATCTGCCGCCTTTCTTCAATAAATCCTGCAAGGGTGCTACTGTCGTAGTATAATTTGGGCAGTGGTTCGAAAAGAATCCAATTACGCCCAAATACTGTCGGACATGCTTTACTTTCGTGGGTCGAGGGAAATTCCGAATTACCTCCAATTTATCTGGGTTAGGCTTAACTCCATTTGCATCAATAACATGCCCTAGGAATTTAACTTCCCTCTGACAGAAGTGCGATTTCTTGATATTAACCTTAAAGTTAGCTTCTCGAAGGTCATCTAGCAACTTCTTCAGGTCTCTCATGTGTTCCTCCAGAGATTCTGATGTGAGTAGAATGTCGTCTACGTATCTGATGGTTCTCTCCTTCACATCATCGGATAGATTGCGATCTAACGCTCTTATCAGGGCTGAACCAGCTGTTTTCAACCCAAAAGGTAGCCTTAAAAACGTATATGTGTGTTGATCAAACATAAATCCTGTCAACAGACTAGTTTTCTTCTCTAATTCAAGATGGTGGAAACTGGAAGTAATATCCAAATTTGTGAATACGGTTTTCCCTTTGAATTTCCTGAGGATTTCCTTAATAGGTGGCACTTGGTCGAACTCCGGAATAAGTTTCAAATTTAAATGTCTCAGGTCCAGACATATCCTGACAGTCCCGTCCGTCTTAGGTACAATTACCAATGGACTTACGTAAGGCGTAGGTGACTTCTCAATAACACCGGCCTCCAACATCTCCTGAATTGCCTCTTTCACTTTAGCATAGTGCTTTTCGGCTATAGGGTAGGGTTTCTGCATAAATGGTGTCCAATCACTTACTTGGAAAGCATAAGTGAAGTTCTTTATACGACCAGGTCTCGAATCAAAGACTTCCTTCTGTTCCAGTAATAATTGCCTTAAATTTTCCTTCTCTTTTGGTCCAATTTTTGCTTCTTCAAGCTTTTC
The DNA here is from genome assembly GCA_946902985.2 of Meconema thalassinum. Taxonomy (NCBI): domain Eukaryota; kingdom Metazoa; phylum Arthropoda; class Insecta; order Orthoptera; family Tettigoniidae; genus Meconema; species Meconema thalassinum. Next base: position 298,503,464 of record OX336394.1, read on the forward strand.
CGAAATATGTTCTTCCAGTTCGGGTTCCAGATCTTTTCCTAAGTCTGCGGCTAGTGTTTTCAGTTCTTCTTCTAACTGTTCAATAGCTAACACTTTTTCCTCAGCCACATCTCTGTATGTATGCCATACTTGTTCATCTGACCCTGGTTCATTCTGATTGAGTGCGACCTCTAAGCCTTCAGCTTCCTCATTCACACGGAACATAACCCTGTCCTGTGCTGGGTCGATTATCACTCGGTATTCCCTTATAAACTGTGTCCCTATAATCAGGTTAAAAGGCAGTTTGTTTACTAAGAGAAAACTCTGCGAAAACGTAGAGCCTCCTATCTGTAACTCTAGGAATACTTGATATTTGCATACCATCGTTCTGTCTGGAATTACACCTTTTATTTTGACACTTGAGATAGGTATTTTCAAAACATTTTCTCTCTGCGCTATCTCATTATACAAAGCTTGTGTCATAAGGCACACTGTTGAACCCGTATCCAATAAACTTCTTATTTTCAACCCTGCCACTCTTATCAAAATAATGGGCAATTCTCGTTTGACCATGACCTGTGATCCTCCCGTATCCTCAATTAACTCTTCTGGTTTGGCTATCCAATTGATGACGTTGACTGACTTCCATCCATGATTTCCAAATTCTTCTAATTTTGGCGTTTTTTTTTTCAATAGCGCCCGTCCCCTTAGAGTTTCTTCTCTCCTGTTCGCTGCGCTGTAGCTCCAAACTCTTAGCTCCGTCTCCATATCTATCTGGCGATGTCCTGTTCTGCATAACTTCTTGCCAGTGGACTTGTTGCTTCGGGGGCTCATCTCCCCTTTCATTGAGGTATTGCAATGAAGCATGGTATCGCTCCTCTACCTCATCATCGAAATTACGTCTTCTTTCCTGGGGTCTCCAATTTCTATTGTTGCCTTCTTGGCCATTGTTACCTCCATTGTTTTGGTACGGCCTATCCCTGGTATTCTGCTTGTTCCAAGAATTTCGGCCTCTTCCTCTGCCAGCATTACCTTTATATTTCGGCTGCCATCTTCTGGGTTCCTGTTCCCATTGACGTCCGTTGGAATCTAATGTATCTGTGCTAGTAGCTTTGTTGTTCTTTGGAGCTTGATACTGGTCAGTCTGCGTGTTGGTCACATGTACCTGTTCCACGGTTCGATTCTGACGCATCGTATTGGCTGTTGTGAGGTCCAGTTGTCTAAGTACTGTCTCCATTTCCATAGCAGTTTTTGCATTAGCCGAGATTAGCAGTCTCTGTATCTCGTATGGAAGCTGTTTGGCGATAGCAATACATAATTCCAGCTCGCTAGGCTTTTGATCAAGTTCTTTGAACCGACACATCTGTGATATGAAGAATTCTGCATACTTCGTTGGGCTAGTAGTGCTGTATCGTTTTGAATATAAATCCAACCGTAAATTCTGTTGGGTCGCTGGGTCCCAATATCTCTTCAAAAATGCCTCTCGAAACTCCTCAACAGTATCGAAAGTGTAGCGGAAACTGCGAAACCATAATGCGCACTCCCCTTCTGTTAATTTCTCTATAGCTCGTAGCCTGCGCTCTTGCGGAATTCGCGCATCATTCAAATATTCAGACACTTCTTTTAGCCAATATTTCGGTGTCATACTACTGTGGCTACCTGAGAATTTCCTTGGTTTCTCTTCACTTGCTCTGATAACATTTATCACTTGTGTGTGCATAGCATTTTCGTGTGGCGTCGATGCTGCAACTGGCGCTCCTGGCGTCATATAAGGACTTTCGCCTGGGCCTGTAGCACTCCTTATTATAGGCTGGGTTTCCAAATCTGCCCACCTAGTTCTCCTCATATCGTCCATGCTGCCTTCGCTAGACTTAGGATCTTTCATGAGGGTTTCCTCTTGCGCAATTATCCTAGTCTCCATTTGATTGTGGCGCATTTCTGCTCTTTCCAGACGAGTAATTACCTCTTTCTCTATTCTGGTAAGCCTATCTCGATTTTCCTCGGCTACTTGAAATATTTTCTGCTTGTCTTCCTTCAGACTTTGCTTAATATGGGATATTTCATCCTCTACATCTTCCTTTATCTGAGCAAGGGTCTTGTCGTTTGCCTCTGTCTTTTGGCCTTCTCTCACTTCGAGTTCTTCCCTCAATCCTTTGATTTCCTCTCGAATGTGTACCTTGACCTTTGACATTTCATTCTGGACCTTAATGATTTCCCCTCTATTCTCCTCTTGCCTTTTGTTAACTACGACAATGTCACTTTGAACTTGGTCCAGTTCTTGATGAACTTTGCTCAGCTGACCCTTCATATTTCCTACCAGCTCTTTACTCTCGTTAACGACAGCCTTGATGTCACCTATTTCCTGGCATTGACCTAATATATTCTGATCCTGTTTCTTCAGATCACCGTTAATTGCTCTAGCATAGCTTTTCAATTTCGTGTCCCATTTACTGTCGTTTTCTTCCAACCTTTGATCTACCGTACGAGTAAATTCTGCGAACTGTTTCGCTTGGCGTTTGAGATTCGCCTCATTTTGGATTTGAATATCCTTAATGTCGTTAGCCAACGCGTCTAACCTACTGTTGGTTTCATCCTGCGCATGCTTACACGCTTGTAAGTTGCTCTCAAGTTTGGCTTCTATAGCCTCGAAACGTTTACCGTCTTAACCTGCATTTCCGATACAATGCTTACAATAGTTCCTGTAACTTCAGTCTTAATTACCTCTTGCATCTGACCTAACTTATCGTTTAACTCAGCCTTATTTGCCTCCAATCGGTTGTTTATTGCAACCTGATTATCCTCTAACCGATTGCTCAATTCACTCTGATTATGATTCATTGCCTCCTGATTGGCATCTAAACGATTATTCAATTCACTCTGATTATGATTAATTGCCTCCTGATTGGCATCTAAACGAGTGTTTATTTCATTCTGGAAAGCCTTTGCTTCCAACTTATTTTGCTCATTAACAGCATCAAAATGCTGTCTCAACCCTGCAATCAACTGCACGATCTCCTCTGTACCGGACATTCTTACAATAATATACTTTGAGATGCAGGCAGGCTTCCTGGAAATATGTATGGATACGTTTTGGAGAGAGACGCAAAACACTGTACACATTTTGTAAAATTGTATAAACTTTGAATCTATGGATTAATTATGGATTGGGTGCGTAGCGCTCATACCCTTGGGCAATCCTCTTCTCAATAGAGAGATTCTGCGTTACGTCAAAAGCCTACTGAACTAAAAAATCACTCAAACACAGTTTGAAGCAAAAATATAATTACTATGGTTTTCCCCTTGAAATACCATAAAAAAACTATGGGGTTTCCCTAAATCCCATAATCCCCACGTTGGGCGCCATGATAAATAAAATGAGATTGGGGTCTAGTATAGTATAGCCGGTATGTGAAATGCCAAGATCGCTCATATTGCACTAACGCAGGCGGTTCCATAATGAATTAATACCGCCCCACGTTGCTTGGGCCATGATAAATGAAATACGAGCAATGCTACTAGAAGGTGTTTATCAAAATTTATTTTGTTCGTATCGGAGCTTACCTAAGGTTAGGCGCGGTCTCCCCCTAATTCATGTTAGTCGTTATTTTAATAGAGTTGTGTGCACAAGATCTAGACCGACTTTAGTTGTACCTATAGCTCAAATCACTGCACAGGACATCAATTTCCATGTACCCATGTGAGTAATCTCGATGGAAAATATGCTTCTGCCTCCAGCTAGCATCAGGACTCAGGCGTGTACCGTTCTCCCATTGAGCAGTTGCATATTTTGGATTTGAGGCTAAAAGGTATCAACTCTACAATGATAAGGCACAACTCTACTCTAAAGACTTTAATTCAGTAAAACTCATGGCTTCAAACAAATAATGAGAACACAAATCCCATAAACAATACACAAACAAAGTTATTCCCACAATCCATTAATTATTCACATAGTTGAACAAATTAAATCCATATCACTATTCAATCTTTTACCATTATGTGGACTTTAAACTTTACTCAAGTGCACTGATGCACATGTAATATTTCACAAAACTGAACTATTACATTCATGTCACCTAATGTGACTTCTTTATATTCACAAAGTTACTTGTATCCTACAATACATCTGAATTCACATCATGTGTACTATCTGTGTTACATCTCTCTCTCCCACCAAATGGTTTCATGCATTAGCCAACTCATGGTTTGCACTACATCTACTTGCAACACCACAATTACGTAAGTTTACCCCTCCCACTCCCTTCTTTTTATAGTTACACTGCATGTCATTGTGATTGCATTAAATAACTTCTGTTATCGTTGTGTCGGATAGTATACTATTACGCTACCCTTACGAGCGTAGCCTGTGGCATCGAGTAACCAACTTCATTAACTAGGTGTCAGTGACAGTAACAAATACAACATCCAACCATTCGTTAGATTGCTAAATTTTAATATCATCAGGGAAATCTATGATTAGCAATGTGTTTTTAAACCACACACATTTATTACACATTATAACAATTCTTCCTTTCATTGACAAGCAAGGTCTTAAGTCTGTCCGCTCAAGAACGCAAACCTTCACAGTTAGTTAGCAACCCCAGCCCCTTGGAGCTGCCTGCATACAATAGCACGGAGTAGGGTCGTTCACGGCTGTAAACCGCCCCTTGTCTCCCTTCCTGGACTTTCACTTCCCAAGCAGTATTACAACTTCGAATATAACATTGTGGTCGCAATGATCCACTTGATCCCATATGATCTGAACTGAATATTATGCAATGGTCCTGGGTGAGCTTGAATATTTAATCCTATCCTTAGGACATTAATAACGGCCTCAACAGGTCCGTATCACAATATGAAGGCACGAGATTCATAGAACTCAGGTCTAGTGGTTAGCCGGTATCTCAAATAAAATATTACGGTCAGTCAACAGCTGCCGCCAATGATTCGCTTCAACGAGCCGAATCACTCAACATTAAGTTCTCGGGGAATCAGGTATAGCGTCGAGGTGTCCAATGTTCTCCTCGCGCTTACCACGGGATTCGGACCCGGAACATTTCATATCCAACATCGGAGATAGGGTTACACACTAAATACGCTCCGGCATAAATTAATATCTCTGTACGCTCATGCTGTACGAGATTTCACACGTCGCTTAGATCACCTGGCCCCTTACCTGTCCATAATCTCGCCTTATAATAAAGAGAACCCTAACTGTTACTCTACAATGCTTAATCAAGCCACAAATTCAATTCACTGTCAAGCTCCAACATTCCTGTGCATAATTATATTCCCATTAATACAATATATTTAATATTAACTCTTTTCTTTTCCCTTAATGTAATCTACTGCTTGGCTAGATAAATAATCCAATTAGCGTAAATACTTCTTGCTTAAAACCTTTCATCCTGATGTATTCAATTATACTGTTTATCATTATTATAATTATTATTATTATTATTATTATTATTACTGACATAAATTATCCTTCCGACACAACGTAACGGCTTCAATGACCGAACATTCGCGTCCGTCATGTTAAGTTTTACATAACTGAATTGCCATTATATATTAGTATTAATAGTGGTAACGATTTATCCACTCTCTGATGTATTCAACATCTTAACTTTACTGAAATCAAACAATAAACATATGAGGATATGCCTCCTAATATTGATTCTTACTGGCATATTTTATACTTATGAAATCACACTACATGCAGTGACTATTCTTCTATAGTAACATGATTTGTGGGGTACTTACGTCGGCTTTATCCAGGCGGATCCAACCACCATATTCCAGTGTCACCTGCCGTCGGCTTACTTAGTGACACATTGCCATCTTGCAAATACACATATTATATGACATTTGATTTATAAACACACGACACTTTTCCATTTTTATAATGAAGCTAATGCTTCCAAAACACATGACACTTTTCCATTTTTATAATGAAGCTAATGCTTCCAAAACACATAACACTATATAACACTGGTTATATTATGACTTTAAGAGATATTTACATAACATCGGTGCACAAACACACGTTACACTTTAATTCCTGATTGGCTGACATTCCCTAGCATGTATCGAAAGTACAGGTGCGGATGGCCATTCCTTCGGTCCTACCCCTTCCTGATTGAATCTCCCGATCATCTGCTCACGGATTCACCAACAGTTTCTCGATCATCCCTTGATAATCTTCCTACTATTGCAGCGATATGCTTACATCTCGTCATGAACGCTACTTACTGGTATACTCCAAATATGTATAACCAATCACTATACTTTACTGCGCTCAACATTATACATTGTATTTACATGAATTATTACTTTTCACAGTCCTGCCTAGTATATCACACGGCACTTAATAAACATTATATAACAGTCTTACTGCACGGCTTCCCACATTGAAGTCCGAGCATCCTCTCCTAACTGCGGTAATATGCATTTCGCATAATCAAGTTTGTTAATTACCGACTTCATTCTTAGTTCATGACCATGCATGAATATATTCTCGCGTGTGTGTTACATTGCACAGCTAACATGCTGATTACCCGTGACATGTTTAAGTCTTTGTGTGCGCCTGGGCGCTCCGTGTCCTTTTCAACTGCGACTGCTTCAAAACAACTCTCCCTCCGACTCGGTCTAAAACTGTACTGTCACACTAAACTGTAAAAACTGTAAGACCGTCCCCTTCGACTGGGACCACCCTCTTATATCTGTTTCACACAGAAAGCAGGGCAAGAATTCCCGCGATAAATCAGCTCCTCTCCTAGGGTGATTCTGAACTTGGAATAATATCCATATTGTTCCTTTCTCTTCGCTGGTCACAAAAATGTATGTGTGTTCGAGGATCGATCGGCCACTTAATTTATATTAATTACCTTATCCAAGGCTTGGGGACGCTACTTCACTGGGAATCCCTGGCAACATCCTCAAGTCCATCCGCGAACATCCATAGTCCTGTAACATTACGCACTGCATTAAACATGCCATGATTTCGCCGTTTTATGGCTCTAAAATTAGCCTCCTGGCTAAAGATTCATCTGTGCGCAACTCTCATATCATTGCATTGCTCCAATCATGAGTAATCAATGATTTTCCTTGGGATCTTCCCGTTCCATTCTCAAGTCTATTCTCAAACGGGGAAGAACCTGGTCATTATTTAACCTCCCGACCCCTTGCAGACGACTTATCTGGGTCAGCAAGATTGACGTGGCGCCATGGGCGGTAGATTACTGGCTGAGGAATAACCCACCCACCAAGGGAAGATGATGAAGAGAAGGAAGTAGATTTTGGATTGGAGAAAAAGGATAGAAAAATAGGAGGAGAGTCCCACAAAATTAATAAGTTTAACTTTAAACACACTTAAAGGCGGTTGCCACCGAAAATCCGCTCTCGGATACCTAAAATGAGTAAGGACTTGGTCTAAGCTGACGGGGAACACAGATAGAACTTGGGCGGTTTGCAAGAGAGTGGCTTTCGTATAATCCCTCTCAAGCATATATAAAACTACTATGGGGAAGAGTGATGGTCTGGCAAGACTGAGAGTAACAAATTTACTGTATGTCTGCTCAAAGAAATTCGTTTTTTGCAAAATAATTCGAAGAATGCCAATGATTTAACTCAGGTTTGGTATTTTCAATTTCCAAAATTATGGAGTTCCTGTAAAGGCGACCAAGTGTCTCTAAGAAGGAAAATGATAAAAGATTATACCTTATGGAGTAATTTTGGTAAATGAACCAATGGTTGCATTGGAAAATGGCTAAGCTTTTACTCAGCGAGGAGCCGGCTAAAAGTTTAGACAAAAAGAAACACTTATCTTTTGGAAAACTGACCATAAGTTTTCGGAGAGGGTCTCCACAAGCAGGTAGCTGGCTTAGCGAGCTTTACTTGCCTTACTGGCCAATTAGAATTAGCTATTAAAGCTAAAAGGAACTTTAGTGAGGTGAAAATTAAGAGTTCTTGCTCAAATGCAACGAATGGTGAAAGCCCTATTAATGATTTTAATGGCATTGAGTAGGGAGAGCCAAGGAAGACAGGATTTTGCCTAAACTTTGTATTAGAAAATGAAAAAGCGAAAAGAAACGCTTCATTTATTTAACAATTCAAAGAAGTTTGAGGAAATTAACAATTGTGTAATATAATTTTGACAAACATAGTTCATTTAAACTTTTTTAAGAAATGGGGTCGCAGACCTCCTCACATTAAACGATTGCTCCAGGCAATTGACAATTTATGAAGTTTCAAACCTTAAATGTTTCTAAAATCTTTATAAGAAAATAAAAAGACATATGTTGTAATTAAAGTTTAAACATTTAAATTGAGTACAAAGAGTGTACTTTAAGAAATTCTTGAGAGAATGTTTTAGAGAAAGTGACAACTTCGAAAATAACAATAAGAAAAACATGAAGAATAAGATAGAAGTTCCTACAACTTCTTATATTTAGGCTGCATTACTTATGTGACAATTATACACAAGAGAGCAGGTCACTTACTGTGAAACCTGAAGAAAGTTAAAAGGAAGGTTCTAGACTTCCCAAGTTTGAGTAGGAATCACTAGCCAAATGGGACAGTTTCCATTTCGTGAAACCTGAAAATGACTCGCTCAAGAGTTTAAAGAATTGTTTTCCCTGATTATAGGAAAGGAACAATGTAAATTTGAATCGTGTATCACACACGTAATTATACAGAAATTAATTAATGTTAAACAAGCAAAATTGGAAGGGCACTTCGTGAGTGACACCTTATAGAAAAGTTACAATTTTATTAATATGGGTTGTTAGTAGAAGGTTGAGGAAAGATCATTGGGATATAGGATCAATGTTCATGGCCGTATTTGAGGTAAACGGACGATCGCGACGCGGTAGAAACGTAGAGCAAGCACTGGTTATCACTATAGTCTGTAAAGATGGATGCAAAGTTCACTATAGAAACACTAAAGTTTATGAGAAAGAAAGTTATTGCAATTATGAAAATAACTGATTGCACTATATAGGTGAGAGTCTATTTCTTGAGAAAGTTGTGAGTTACGATTAAATGTACCATTGAACATTCCAGCGGTTCCAGCGGTGGAAGAAATTTAACTATTGAGCTTTTAATTCAGAAATGAGATTCTTCAATTTTAAATAGTATTCTCACGAGTGAGAAAAAATACATGACGACAGGACTTGTAGATCAAGTACAGAATCTGGAAGGTTCCAGAACGATCTTAATAGAAAAATGGGGTCAAGAAAATCCAACGGAGGAACTAGCTTGGTGAATTATAGATAGCGTGTATTAGGTAATATCCCACGTAGTGAGAGGATTTCTCATTTGAATAGCTTAAGAAAAGCTCTTTTTAGTAAGGTTAGCTTATACGAGCAAAAGCTCAACAGGGCAAATCCCACGAAGAATGATTTTTGCCCCAAAATAAATAATTTCACACTGTCTATAAAAGTATCGTTAAAAGCACGTGGAAGTTAAAACCATGAAGATGAGGTTAAAACCTTTAAGATGGTACTTATCTTGATTTCATGTTGAAGGCGAAGTTTCCTTTGATGACAACTACCTTGCCAACATGGCGTAGAAGAGAGTGTGCCTCTTGGTTTGAGGACACTAGCTCGAGAGGAGCTTTAACTGACCGAGTCAACTGCCGATTGCGAAGTGAGACCTGCTCAACGGAGCACGGAGGGTCCAAGGAAGGGGAAAAAGTGGGGGGTAGGAGACAAAAGGAGAACATAAAAGCATTGCCAATGTTACAACAAAAAATTGATCTTCTCTAGCTGAGCTGGTCTTCAAAGAGTTGATAACAGGCGATACTAGCGCAGCATGGTGAGTAAAAGAGTAGACGTAGTTCTCTTGCTCATGGAGATAATAGCTGGCGATGGTAACAGGATCTGGTGGCCAAATGGATAAGTAAGTCATCTTGCACCAGGAAGAGTTGAAGAGCTTCAGAGATTCGCTGCTAGATGACGCTAGGTGAGTCACAGAGAATATAAATCTAGAACAGACTCATGAAGACATAAGAGATTTGCCCATCAAAGAAGAAACAAAAGATCACTGTTGGTGTTTGACAAAGATGAAGGAAAGAACATGCAAAAGCATTGAAAATTATAATCTCTCGTACCGTGTATTCCAAGAATACACCACATGGGCCTCCTCCCACAATTCTGGGGCTATTTGCTAAACGTCAAACTTTGAAACTTCTGTGTTTCAAGTACAGCTTAGCCTACTTCATGTAATCTAAATAATGCTATCTTCCACTATTTTCCTGCATTATTTCACTAAATAATGTCAGTAACAACTGATATCACACCAGTAGTTAAATATATAATTTCTTCTAGGGGTTCTTACAATGAAATACCCTCCACAGATCTCGGGTTCGTTCCCTGGTGGAACCTTCATTCAGAGCTCAACTTATCTCCGAGATCCACGTTCGAGACCAGTCAGCATGATCACCTCGGGTTCAGTATATAATATATGAATCTGCTAAAAATATTACATGTAGCCTATTAGTTATGCTCCATTATACAGCAAACCTATGGGTCTAAATTGTACCCCGCCCATTCATTGGGCAAATTCGAGTTGACTGACTGAAGAGTTACAACTGATAGTTACGAGTATATGTTAGTGTGGCTACTGCAGCTCAGAGTAATGAGTTCCAGGCCTGTATATTGAGACCGCTTGATCTCATGCTGGTGATAATTTTATTGGTAAAATAAGAATGCTCCAACTGAGAAACACTGAACGCACTCCGGAAGCATGTATCATCTTCAGGAGAACTTTTGACTTCGTTTGGAAGAGTAAAAAGAATTAATCATGATCGCAGATGTTTAGCCTACTTTTCACATTTTGCAAAAATGAGGAAAAAGTAGACTTATGAGATCGATCCGGGAAAATGTGTGTCTGTCTGTCTGTCTGTCTGTCTGTCCGTCTGTCTGTCTATCTGTCTGTCTGTCTGTCCTTCTGTCTGTCTGGCTGTGTGTGTGTCCCCCCCTATCAACTCCTAAACGGCCGCAGCAATCAAAACCAAATTTAGTATGAGTAAAGATGTGCACCGGAATATCTCACGTCCATATTTGAAAATGATGTCAGTGCTACCAACTGCTGAAAAAACGCACTAGAAATTTGAACTCCATGTTGGATATCTTGCAAGGTATGCATGGGAGCTATTCCAAAATTGGCACACATGTAGATAAGACTATTTCAGTTTAATTTCCAGGAGGCCAACCATGACAGTGTTGCCAAACTAATTTTAAGCCTTCTGATAGGTCCAATGTTTAAATGCATATAACTTCTACACTATCAACTGGATTTCAACCAAATTTTGTATGTAATATCTGTACATAAACAGATATGACTGAGCATATTCTTAAGGCCACCAGGGCTGCCAACTGTTAATAATTGCTATCTCTATTTTTTTCATCCAAATACCTATATATCAGAAAGTATGCAAGCCAACAGCTTTAAACTACGCACACGTATATTCTGACATTTTAGATTAATTTGGAGTAACTTATATACGTCAGTTCTACCAACATGATTATAAACCTGCTGATAGTACCAATTTTTAAATACACACAACTTCTATACTATCAGTTGGATTTCAACCAAATTTCGTATGTGCTATGTGTACCATAAGAGATATTACTATTAGTATTGTTAAGAGCAATCAGGGCTGCCAACTGTTAATAAATGTTGTCTATATTTTTTTAACCTAGTATCAATATATCAGAAAGTATACAAGCCAACAGCTCTATACTTTGCACACGTATAGCACCTGACATTCTAGATTAATTTGGAGTAATTAATACAAGGCAGTGCTGCCAACATGATTCTATGCCTGCTGATATGACCAATTTTAAAATACATGTAACTTCTATACTAACAAATGTATTTCATCCAAAATTGGCACAACAAGATATCATAATATTTCAGATTATTTCTGACCAGCACACGCATGACATTGTTGGCAGCATGCTTTTACGCGTGCTGATAGATCCAATGTCTAACTGCATGTAACGTCCATTGGACTTCAACCAAATTTTGTATTCTGTACCTTAAGACTAAGAAAATGAATATGGAACTAAGAATATATTCAGTCACCAGGGCTGCCAACTGTAGTGCTCTATTAGGCTACATTATAACAGGTATATTTTGAACTAATTAGATATTTCGATATTACCACCTTAATTTCGTCATTATTCTAGATAGGTTCATATTCTGTAGAATAATCATTGGCATGAAAAGTAGGCTGTATAGTTCTTCACGGAACTTCTTGTTATATCTACGATGTGCATCTTAGAAATATTATAATTGGTAATTCTGAATTATTAGCCACGTCTATATGATACTATGATGGGTAATTTAAGGTATTTGCATCGCAGAAACGCGAGGAAGAAGGAAGTAAAGGCTAAATGACTTCGGCGGTATTCGAAGCCGGAACACGCCAAGCAGAGAGGAAGGACAATCCCATGTGCGTTTGAGCCGCATGGATGTGTGCGTTACTAAGTCCGGTCGAGTGACCGATGAACATTTTGTTGGTGAAAAGACTAAGGAAGTCGTATCTAAGGATTGATCAAGCATCCTACATTGTATCAGCCCCGCAGTGCTTGTGAAATTGTTTTCTACAGAATTATAATCACGATAAAGTGATATTGTCAAAGTACGAGTGATTTAGTGATTTTTCTGTACGCCTTATACCTTGAGGAATCACCACATGGTGGAATGTGGATCGCACAAATTTCCAGAAAATGTGAAAATTATAGGCGAATCTCATCTAAATGTTTAAAGTGATTGTGCTAATAGCATGCTATTAGAATCTGTGAAAGATAGCTTCAGTGAAGCAGGCACATGGCCATTTTTATTCTATAAAGCCTGCACCATTCAAAGCCAGTGTCGCTAAAATAAAATATCAGCAGTGATAAAACAGTGTTCTTCAACCTACTATTTCGTTACTTCAACGAGAACGTCAATATGTTTGACGGTGACGACATTCCGATTTACGCCTGTACGACGAGGAACCAGATGATGCCGTAAATATCACATTGGAGGAGCCATTGACCATCTAACATCAGCAATATGGAAGCCGATACTAGAACTGCGAAAGCCATGGCCGAGGAAATATCATTACCACCTGGGAATACAAGGATTGATCCATGAAATTGAAGCCTGGGATGTTTCTCTGTGAGAAACATGACGCCGTGAGTTTACGTTGCTTGGTTGGTTGGTTCTTTAGTTTAGGGGCTGTGACAACGCCGTCATGTAGCCCCGTGTACTTTGGGTGTGTGTAGAATCTGTCTGATAACCGGTGTTAAATGTGATGGCTGTATTAGTGTGTGTATCTGTTTTTTAATTCAAGTAAGAACTGCAACTTTGAATTTTTCAAATAGTTCCTACTTTTGCCGCCAAACGCCACCGTCAACGACTACTAGGCCTAGTTCAGAACTAGACTACTAGACGCCACCGCAGTCGACTCTTGGCAACGAACCTAGAAACTTAAGAGCGTTGTTTACATTCCTAACCTATACATTTTTGCTTCACACAGGTGAAATTAGTGGAAGGTTCTTTAACATGCCATAAATCTATGACATGGTACCGACGGCTTTACTTCCCCTCCGAAGGAAGGCATACTGAGGGATTTTTAACGCTCTTACAAAATCCGACGGCTTCGGCCGGGTTTGAACCCGCTATCTTGGGCATAGAAGCTCAGGATGCTACCGACTACGCCACCGAAGCCGCTTGAGTTTACGTTAAATTTCTATTTGTATTTGGTTCTGGTCTCAGGGGTGGATTAGTTGTAGTCAACCGTTATAACAGTCATTTAGGTAGGTCTTGTATTTTTGTAGATGCCGCTGACGGCATACTTTCATTTCCATAAGCTTCCGCATTTTGGCAAATAGCTTATGTCTATAAATTAGACACCTCAGAGGGGTGCGAATATGTGTCATAATTTTGTACAGTCCTTAGAATGGACATCAGCTGAGAAGAAATAATGTTTTGTCTGATTTAACCAGCTCAAAGTAAGGTCATTTTCTTTTGATAACGTTGAGGCCCCTTTTTATTGAAAGAATAAATACGCCACTGACGGTCGTATCATTTTGATGTCGTAGAGGTTACGCATCTACCATATTTTTGTAAAATACATTTTTTTAAGGTCTCAGAACCTTGATTCGAGGTGATTGACTTGAGAGAGTGGGAGTGACTTATGTTAAAGCACTTGTAACCGACCATTCAACATTAAATAGTATCATTTGTAATAGTAAGCCATGAGGATGGCGTTTGTAAGAACATTTTAATTACTTTGAGTGCATTGCGCACGTTCTTTTGTGAACAATTAATTTCTTTGCGACAGTGGAGTATTTTTTCTAATCTCTTTGAAAAGTAACATATCTTTCTTTTAGTATGTTTTGCAAAGCTACGATGCAGCTTATGTTTGGACCTCATTTTTCAAGGCAAGTTTCGAAGCCTTGTTATCCCAATGATAAAGATATTGTATTATAGTATGCACAGAGTGAAATAATGGACATTTTTAGTGCATTACACCAGTTCGTTCTACATGTTGATAGACATTGACACGCAGTGAAGCGTGCAAGTAACACTTGGACTTCGTTAGGATGACAGCTCTCGATGCTCAAGGTTAACTGCTTTAACCTGCAGAGCAGCACACTTGATTTTTCATACCTTGTTTATGCTAGAAAGATTTTCTTTATCGAGCAGTTCATAGAGCTCAGTCATACATGTACACTTGCATCATTGTTATTTGAGTATAGGGTGTTTAAGAAGTTGTATTTTCCACTATTTAATTAAATTCGCAGATGTTGTAAGCGGATGGACATGATATTTATATACTATCAGAGTATTTCTTTAATGAATGGGGCCACACTTTTGCTATTTTTGGTGGGCTTATTTTCTCACTTGAGGTGATTGTTTCCGTGTTTTGACACGTTGATTTAATGGGGTGGTTTCCCGTTCAGATTTTTATGCCAGCAGACTCATGGAGATGACTGCTAAGGTGAATTCTTGCGTGATCCCGTGGAGGACACGTTTTGATATTTGAGAATGGTATTTAGATGGAACTTTGCTTGTCTATCTGGAGACGTGTTGTTATGGACTAAAGCATATTTTTATGATATTGGAGCCACTTAGTGCTCAATGTTGCCATGTTTATTCGAATCATGCATCTTGTGAGGAACTGTCAAAGACTTACGATTAGGAATTATAACTTGTGTTATTGTTGAAAAACAGGTGCCACGTGCATTCTGTTGTGTTTAGTTTTCAGTCCATTAGCCTTGCATTGTTGGTCATTCAATAATACTCTTAAATAATGATAGTAATAATCCGAAACCTAAATCATGAAATATAAATTTTTATTAAATCGACGTAGGTTAAAACTTTAATTAAATATTAATCAACTGATTAACCTTGATCATGATTGTTTACATTTTGGACCAATGCAACGTGCTTGAGATAAAGTATCCCTAGGACGGAAATTCTAGACAAATACATGGTTTAACTTGATAGGAATCAGTTGCTGACCTATGGGTCGTCAACTTGTGGATCGTGTACCACATGTTTGTTTTGACATGCTCCCAAAGCATGCCTTGTTTGAATTTGCTTACACTATAGATGACGAATGGAACAATGTCTCCATTTCGAAGCAGGCAGGGAAATAAGAAGCATTATTATTGTGTTCTGAATTTATTTCAGTGTATTTTCCTTATGTGAACCCTACTGTTGTTTTTGTATGTAGTGTTGTGGTATCACTATTTTGTTATGTGTATGATTGTATTGAAATGACTGTTATACTAGTTTTGTTTAATTTATACACGGACATTTTGATCCGATGTTGCTGTAATTCAGATTTAGCTCAGATTTACATTAAATGTAAATGCGGGATGGTCTTTAGAATCATTTAGATTTTGCAGTCATTTGTGACTAGTTATTCATGGCACGATAATTCTTTCTAGAACATTGTTCCCTTTTCTATTGTAATTTCAATTAGGGTTTGGAACCATTTTCCCCGTTTTTCCCAACTTTGTTTGTAATTAGAGCTGATCGCGAGGATTTAACTTTTATAGTTTAAGGGTTAGTTTTCTTTGTTTGTTTCAAATTAGATAGCGGATTAGCCGATTTTATGCCCTCGGATCCTAGGTTAGGGGTTGGATTTTATAAATAAACAATTCCAACGATCTTTACTTAAGACTGGACTACTTTCTTTCGTAGCTTGTTTTTTTTTTGTGGGAGTGTATTACCAGGGTGTCTATGACTTTGCAAATCATGATGGGAACCTGATCCTCGGGACAGGGGAGTCTCACAGCCGGCGAGCCCTATTGGCTTGCACTCCAATCCTCTTCGTCGGTATGTGTTCGGAGGAAGAGGTCATCTGGGAAGCCATACACGGTTGGTGGTGATCAGATGATCTCCTCAAACGGACACAATATCATTTTCAGTTAGGTTTATGTAAGTTATATTTATTTTTCAATATTCAAGCTAAGTTGTCAGTAGTGTGTTATGTACATGAGATTTTAGCAATTAATATCCTGTAGCTCCTGCACATGTCTTTATTTGAGCAATTTTTCTTTGCAGATGCAGGGCTTAGTAGTTATTCTGTGGAAGGGATGATGTGTTCGGTAAATCTGTGTGTGGCATGATTACGCATGGAATATGCAGTGTTCATTTTGCCAAATGGTTCATCAGAAGGCACTTAAATAGAAATTCCCTGACTTCTGATGCAGTTCCTACTATTGTGGTAGAAGGTAAGTTAAAATGTATCCTGTTATATAATAATGTGCAATGTATTGAAAAGCTCTATAATTGAGGAACGAACCAACCAACCACCATTTTGCTGCGCTACTGAGAATCAGCTCATCCCAGTTTTAACCAGATTATGAAAAACTTTTAGAAGCAGAGTCACAGTTTCACTTGTCACATACGCCTTCCTCTTCTAACAAATAATGAAGGTGTGTTCTTTTTCCGAAGTTTTCTACCATTGTAGCCTATAAGTTAAGTTTGATTTAAAATTCAGAAATAAAAAGTTTGTGGTCTATAAAAGGCGGCTTCGGTGGCGTAGTCGGCAGCATGCTGAGCTTCTATGCCCAAGATAGCGAGTTCAAACCTGGCCGAAGCCGTCGGATTTTTTAAGAGCGTTAAAAATCCCTCAGTATGCCTTCCTTCGGAGGGGAAGTAAAGCCGGCGGTCCCATGTCATAGATTTATGGCATGTTAAAGAACTTTCCACTAATTACACCTGTGTGAAACTAAATTGGATAGGTTAAGAATGTAAACAACGCTCTTAGGTTGCTACGTTCGTTGCCAATAGCCGACTGCGGTAGCCTCTAGTAGCTAAGTTCTGAACTAGGCCTAGTATTCGTTGACGGTGGCGTTTGGCGGCAAAAGTAGGAACTATTTGAAAAATTCAAAGTTGCAGTACTACTTGAATTTAAAAAAAACAGATACACACACTAATACAGTCATCACAATTAACACCGGTTATCAGACAGATTCTACACACACCCAAAGTACACGGGGCTACATGATCGCGTTGTCGCAGCCCCTAAACTGAGGTACCAACCAACAACCAACCAATCTATAAACATGTGTTGTTTCTATTTCGGCCCGAAAAGATTATTTTGTATTGCATCTGGCCGTGCCCCAAAAAAGGTTGCCCCTGTCTGATCTACAGTATCTCCGCTCTGCCCTTCACGCGTCTTCACCTTCCATTCGGTTTTTCCACAGGGCTCTCATATCTTCCCACTCCTATACATCATATTATATGTGCACGATAAGCCACAATCTAACAAGTTTTCTCTTGCAGTTAATATCGCCCTCCTAACCTTTGCCAGCAACCTTGCCAATAGAATGCAGTCCTATCTGAATACATTTCTCGACTGGTTTTCTTAATGGCATCTCTCAATGAACACGGACAAAATACATTTTATTCTATTTAAAACTCGGATAACCATTTTCGTCCTTTCCGTATTTCGATCTTCCAAGAAGCCATTCTTCCATCCCGTCAGGCAGTGCGTTTGGGGGTTAGACTCTTTGAGTCAAAATGTTCTTGTCTCATAAGGCACGTTTCTGGATAACACCCCATAAACGTCTTCGAGGGTTAACGTGGGGCCTATACCCTCTCCAAATTCTTAATACATACTGTGCCCGTCTGTCCACCTGGGATGGACAGATGACCACATGCGAGGCAGCAGTGAACGCAGTGTCAGCACGAGATCTATCTCAGGGCGTTCTGGGCTAGGGCTATATTTACTGGACACTGCATTCATGCTCCCCGTAAAGGAAAGGAAAGACGTCACGACACATAACAGAAAGCAAAGACATATATTGATAAAACCAATTCAGCACCTATTTATTCATGAAATCCTGCCTGTTGGCAATAGCAAAAAATAATAGCAATGCGCACTTCCTATCCTGAGTATGCATCTCAAACAAAAACAAATCATAGTCGCTGGACGAAATGTCCGTTGGTTTTGACTATGTTTGGAACCACACGTTATTCTTTTACTCTATACAATTAGAGATGACATAAAAATATATATAATTTTTCCCTCTTAGGTTGCAGTTTAAATTAATCCTATTCACATATTTACACGAATCATATACACTGTCATGGAGTAGTTTCACATCCTATTATTCTACTACTATGGAAACACACAATTTCTAATGACACTTCTTAACGTAGCTTGTTCAATTGCATCATATTTAATTATTAATCTTGGTCACAGCAGGTAGACATTTTTTAAGCAAAAATAGCAACAATAATAATAATAATGATGATGATCATTATCGGCTTCATCAAAGTTGGCCTCGAATATCTCTTTATAATCTCAGGATCATATTATTAAATAAGAGGATCTATTGCACTGAACATGATTTTAACTAGCCACAATAAAAATTGGCATGAGGTTAGACATGACATCATTACATTTTAATAAATCAGTGATTTAAGATGATTGTCCTTCATGGGAATTCTTTAGGAATTGGAATAACATTTGAAGCATTTACTATGGGACAGGATATTACTCCCGCAACTCCCATTTTATTTTCTAAAGCAAACAGCTTTCTGTGGATCAGGATATCACACCCGCAAACATCCACTCATACGAGGATCAACACCTCATTTAACTAACTTCATAAAGTGCATTGGTACACAATCAACATCCTTAAAGCTTCATTTCACAACATCCAATAATATTACTGATCATAAGATCCCTAATTTTATACAGTCAACTAATTGTGTAATCACAATTCACCAAATTTACCATATTCTTTTATATTTATGATCCTCAAGGAATATTACTTCCACTGTTATTCGACAAAATTCAGTGTTCATCAATTATTAATTTATAGAGATATTTATTTTTATTATCCTTTGGAAAATATTTTCTGTTATACAGAAGAAAAAAATACTAATGCATTTTATGTGTCATAAATCTTCTGCGTTATGAATGGGGTAGGACATCCCATATTATTTATAAGAATATCAAGTGGAAAACATTGAGGATGCACTTCAACTACAAGTCTAAAGCGACTACAAGAAAAATACGCCTAGAAATATGCAACCATCTCTAATTATAACGACGTTTCCTAACTATCAAGAAAGTGAATCGGTTTATCGGGACTGAGAAAATTCATGGCTCTGAAAAGTGTTTACGTTGTTCGGAAATCTACTACATCATGGGTTCTGTGGTGGTTGGACATCCCTCGGTGCGGATCGAACCCTGGGACCACGGAACCGTGAAGACTACACGCTAAGAAAGGGGCATGTCCTAGCGTTCGCCTCCCTCGTCGTCCACAGAAATATGCCGCAAGTGGCATGGCTCTCGTTCCCTATCCGGTCATCCAGGCATTGTTCCCCTCACATACTGCTGCTCTAGCCGCTAGTCATCCTTGAACAGTGGGGTAGTTTCAAATGCACACAAAGTATTCTGCTAATTTGGCCCAGAGTCTATTAGAATGTCCACTTATATGTCCAAGTTGATATTACGGGGCAGGATGATAATAATAATTCCTGGTAATAATGTCTTCCCTAAACATGGGCTGATTCTGGCATGATATTCCCCAAGTAAAATATAAGCTATTAGGGTAGCTTACTAGCACTTTGCAAATGTCATATGGCTAGCTTGGACATGATCCCAGTTCATAAGTGGTGTGTAATTGGTAGGAGTGACACACAGTACAATAGTCAATTGTGAGTCACACTCACATACCTGTATTTTTCTTGAAGTATTCAACATGATGAATTATCACAATCATGATAATAATTATAAGTTTCGGAGCACTCGATAACACTTCAACTTTTCGCCACTAGTGCAAAATAAAACCATGTCACTTGTCCATAAGAACGTTGCGGAGATTGCCTATCTTCTAGGAGCACTTGCGCAGTATGGCGGCGTATTAGAATATCGTGGCGACCTGCTTCCCAGCACACATGTAGACAGATCGACAGGTGACTGAAACTGTAACTTGACCTCCAAAAGAGCCAGCTTTTATACAACCTCAAGGGCACATATCGATGGCTGATATTGCATTACGTAATGCGAGGTCTCCTATCCTATTGGTCCTCATTATGGAAAACTCTAGAAGGTCATTAATTTCCATCAAAACGTCAAGAATAAACTGAAGAATTACTCCAAATGTAATTCTGAAGTGCTGATACAATCATCTTCCTTAACTCTCAATTGGTCGCACCACGGTCATTTAGACCTGGCCTATTATTGTTTATTTCTTCTGTGTGTACTCGGTTTGGCGCCAAGTCTTTCCACTTCCTAGTACCTTCCCCCTGCCCCTCACCCTACAACACCACGCATCTCTTATCAGTTTCACTCCATGCGCTCCATTGTTACAAGCAAAAGCTTCGCCACCCGGTCTAAAGTTCCGTTGCGCGACCAAGTGTGTGTGTCACTTTTACGGTGTAATGTTCCATGCGCGACAAATTAAGATTGTATAATTTGCGTGCAGTTTTGTATTTGTTTGCATCTTTTGACTAATAAATAATAATATCGTATGGTGCCAGGTGCAAGCTTTGTTATTTGACACCCAGAGGGTAGCTTCAGCTTGCATGTCGAATTTCGTTGTTCCTTGACTATGAAAGTAAAGGAGGTTAGATGTTAGATATCTGAGCTCCTTGAACACTATAGCGCTTTCTGGTAGAGAAATGAGGAACTTTGTGTTGGTGGAAACTCCCGAAATTAATTTTGCCATTATGAACTCGGCCTACTGAATTCAAATGGGTTCTTTGGCATGCCTACATCGTATGTCATGCGTATCGTACTTTTGCCGCCTTTCAAAAATCACTTACCACGGCCAGGAGCAAACCTGCAATCTTGGGGTTAGTAGACCGACACGATATCCACTCACCCACCGTCGCAAGCTATCTTTTGACTATTATGTGTGGTAAGATGGACAAGAGAGAAGAAGAGTGTATGTAGTAGTTTATGTTTTAGATGGTAACATTATTTCATTGCATTTTCTATTTAAAACAAAATAAGTGATTTCTTTTACATAAATGTCTATCATAACTACACTTTATTGCCTCATTTGTAATTATGTAGTCATCCTTGGCTAAAAAGTAAGATTCAGTAACTCAATCTTGCTTTTAATGATGCCCGGTCTTTTTGACCGTGAGCGACCAAATACGTTTCATTTTTCACGCGACCAAACAAGGCTTAAACAAAAACCTAGCAAGCGTATTGCGTTCGAATATTCCCTGCGGCTCTTTCAAACTATGGTGAGTCGACAGCCTGTCGCAGCCTCGCTGACGTCATAGCGCGCTCGCTTCAAAATCACGCCCAACCACTCCATTGTAAATGGGCACAATACAAAGTATATTTTCGTCCCATTTTAGACTATCGCTCGTTGGCCTGAATAGGCGCTACTTCCCCTCAATGAAAAAAATCCACAGCCTGCTTCCAGTCGACCGGCCGGGTCAGGGAATAGAAAGAATGAAGCTCCCATCTAGCGGCGAGGATATGAACTGTGCTGGCTGCCGAATTCTGTCGCACTCCCCTGGGAAATGATTTAATGAATGACAGATGAAATGAAATGATAGTAGAGAGTGTTGCTGGAATGAAATTGTGACAGGGAAAACCGGAGTACCGGTACCCGGAGAAAAACCTGTAGCACCACAGTCACATTCAGACGTTGAAATTCTGTTCCAATTGTAGTGGAAGGCTGCACAGTTCCCATGGTTGGTTCGTAACCGGTTCAATGTGGACCATGGTCTACGAGGGAGGTTGAAATCAGGTGGCGGAGTCTTCTTCACAGGAAGCATTGTTGGACAACATTTGTTGTTGAGTATCTTCTGCCACTCAAAGAAAGTTTAGTAGTTGCTGTTCCTCAAGTACATGGCATCTCGTGTTGATGGTTTTCTGGAACGCAGGCGACCAGTAATTGCATCCTGATGTCACCATGTATTGGCAGTCCTGAA
Source organism: Meconema thalassinum (assembly GCA_946902985.2). Classification (NCBI taxonomy): domain Eukaryota; kingdom Metazoa; phylum Arthropoda; class Insecta; order Orthoptera; family Tettigoniidae; genus Meconema; species Meconema thalassinum. The sequence continues at coordinate 298,525,868 of OX336394.1, forward strand.
TTGTTCGTTATTTTATTGAATTCTCTTAGGAGAACATCTTCACGTCTGAGATCTGGAGGTGGAATATGACTTAGCACTGGTAGCCAATGTGTGGGAGTAGATTTGATTGTGCCAGTGATGAGACTCATTGTGCTGTTCAGTTGGGTATCTACAATATTTGTGTGAGCACTATTGAGCCAGACAGGAGCACAGTATTCTGCAGTCGAGTACACCAAACCTAGAGCTGAGCATCGCAGAGTTGCAGCTGAGGATCGCCAAGTTGTTCCACATAGCTTATGAATTATGTTGTTGCGGGCTCCTATTTTTAGCAACATTCTGGAGATGATGTTTGTAAGATGTTTGGTCTAATGAGACTAGTTATTAACTTCATGTTATACACATATGGTGAAGCCGGAATAGTCATGCAGTGGGCGACATTTTGTGAAGGTTTAGCTGTCGTATAACGGAACATTGCATTCGACATTTTCACATCTTCAATATAATTGGACATAGACTTTCAATGGTCCAAATACTTGTCGCAATTCACAGTTCATGCATTTCCAACATGAATATTTATAACCAGATGGGTTTTAAATCATTTTTATCAGTATAATGGAAGACAAAGCTGATGTGATTTATCATGGCACATTCAAGTCGACCGCGAGGCAGTTTAAACATTACTGCGTTATGCGAATAGAACTATGGACTTCACGAATTTTATACAACGGTGAAGTGTTCGCTAAATGACCTAGGTTCATGAACAGTTGTGGATATTACCACGTCGCGTACAGATACAGGGTGTCTGACAAACATGCATACAATCTGAAATATTTTATTCATCAATATAATTCAACCGCAGTGGACAAGAACATTATCAGTGAGTGTCAATCGACATTTTCGCATGGGACAGTGGCGTAGTACAACCGAGGACAGAATGGGGTACCCATTTGAGGTGAACTTTTTTGTGGATTATTGGACAATATCCGTGATGGATATATTTCACTCTACGATGTGCGGCTAGGCGTATCAAGAGACGTGATGGCAGAGCAAAGTGACGGGTTCGATTCCTACCGAGGCAAGGATCTACATCGTGATATGCATTAGGATGGGGAGAATGCATATCCAATGGCACAGGACGAAGATTCGCCGATCTTTCGAGAAATCTATTGCGTATACCTGAATTATCGCCGATCTTGGAATAAATTTATATTAAACATCTGGAACATCTGAAGGTAATGTGAACGCTTATGACTTTACTGGTATGATTTTGATATGACTCTGGGCACACTTGTATATCGTTAGGAGTGTATTTAAGACATTGCTTGATATATTTTACATTTCATCCTGAGGAATTTGCTAAAATATGGTGTTTTCATATGAGATGGCAGACACATTCATCCGATCTTTGCTATTTTACCGACATTATTAGGCAGGGTTTAGATCTTTCTTTTTCTTGATTGATAGTGCTTTCTTGAGCATGACCGTTTTCTTATCGAGCATTTCGAGACTCGAGACCTGCTGTCGGGTAGTTTATTTTTGTCAGCTTATTGCATACTAGCGAGTGTGTGGGATTTATTATCAGGGATTTTTCTTTATTGGATTGTTTTTGAGCTATGGAACTTAATTCGCTCTAGCTAAGCAGCATCACTTTTATCTGACAATACAATAATTGTTGATTCCAGTCATGTGCATTCATTCATTAGTCAACGAAGACGGGGCCTGTTGCTATACGCAATTGTGTGGTGTAAAACGCTTTACCCGTCGACTAGGGATTAATCATCTGAGCCGTCGACGATGGGGCCCTTTGCATTTATGCAATTATGTGGTGTTAAACGCTATTCCCATCCCTAGGAAATACCATCTTATCATCCGAGTGCAATGGTGACTGTAAGCGAATCAAACAATAATTTACCGGTCATTTATTAGTTGATCTTCATTAAATAATTTAAAAATAAATGTCAGTAGGATTACATTTCGTAATTCTTGTGTTGCAGATCCAATAGTTTTGTTGCATTACTCTTTTGAGAGTACAGTCATTTAATATTTGTTAATTAATATTTTTGGTGAGTGGATTTAAGCCTTTGTCAAGGATTTTGAGCGATTGAGTCTTTTAAGACGAGTTTTTTCTTATTAGGAATTTATTACAGGCAGACTATGAACAGATATGATGAATATGATTAAATGTAACACAGTTGGTGTTCTTTTGAAATAAATTGCGATGATCTTTATAGAGATTTTATATTTTGGATTTAATTAAACCTTGGATTGGATTACAATTACTTTGGTAAGTTTCTTGTTGTTTAAGAAGTTGCCTAAACATGATAATAATGACTACAGTTCTTGTAGGTCAAATTTATGAATATCTGAAGCCAGTTCTACAATAAATTGTGGATTATTAGATACTTTGACTTGAGGTGTTTTTCCCAAACGTTTTGTGTTATTTGCCAAGTGTGTGATATTGCCATTGTGAGATTAATGATGCAGACTAGAGGTCGTCAAACCCAGTCTTATATATTTTGAAATTCATGCTGTGCGCTGAATAGTTGTGATATAATGTGGTGAAATAATAGTGTTCAAATGTGATATTTGACTAAGTAATTTATGTGGAGTAAATTCTAGTGGTAAATTTATGGATGAGGATATCCGATGTGGTGTAGTGGAGGAAATGCATTTTTGGCATGGCAATCGAGTATATTAAGAGTATAACATGTAACATGTGTGATTACATCTGGCAATATAATTTCACTGAAGTGATAGATTTTCTTTGGCAACTTTCTTTAACCAATCTTAAATATTTTATGGAAGTTTTATGGTCCAAGTTTCTCTAATAATAATTTGTGAAATTCTAATCTGAAATTTAAATGGAGTAGTTGATCTGACCTGATAATAAAAATAATCATAATTAAATGATCTGTTGACTATAAGGATAAATTAAATGAGCTGATAAATATAATTAAATAAAATGAGCTGATAAATATATTTAAATTAAATGAGATGACAATATAATGATAATTTAAAAGAGATGATAAAATTAATTATTATTTAAATGAGATGATGATAATAAATTAGTAATAATAATTTAACTGGAACAGTTGATTTGAGCTGAGGATGAATATAATGATTTGGATAGACAGCTGATTGAATAATGGCTGAAGTGATGAACAGTTAATGATTTTTCTATGAATGATGATTATGATGACAGATAATTATAACCAATTTTTGATTTATAATCGAGACTTCGACAGGATGAGTGTAAACAACTTGTACAAATTTGTTGTTAATTTAAGAAGTTATAATTATGATTCCAACATTTGGAATAGTGACATTCAATTGAATTATGAATTCAATGTTGTTTATGTGAATATAATAATCGTTGTGTGTTAGAACAGTATAAAACTTTATTAATTCACGTGCCTGATGTTATCTTAAATAATGATAGGTCTCAGGGATCACAAAGAAATCAGTGACGAGTGACATAGTGCTACGTTGACCCTGAGAGCACAAGAGAACTCTAATTTATTTTATTTTGCAAGTGAATAAAATTTATTTGATATAGTGCGGAGATGGTATGACTTGAATGAACTATGACATCCTAACAGTCGTACTCTACCATACTCCTAGGCAGGAATTTAGTTTTATTTCTCTTGTCAAACAAGTTCGAATAAACTTTATTTGATTTTAAGTTGTGATCTCATGATGATGTGTTTTCCCAGTCCTTTCCTGTGTCATAATTAAGGCTTAACCAGGAAGGATGAGGTTTGCTAGGAATTCAGTTGAAGGCGCCCTTTTATTTGCTATTCGATTAAATTTAAGCCCGTAACGACCAAGAGATACTTTGTCTCGTGTTACCCCTGCTTTTGTTCTATATTTCAACTGAATCTCCGACACATTCCTTGTTTTATTTTGTGTCTATTTCGATCCATTCTGGCCTGGGATGCCGGGTATGCGGTGTTATGGCAGTTGGTCATCGCATACCTCGGACGAACGGGTGCAGTATATCAGGACCAATCCTGTTCAGCAGAAGTCTTTCTAGGAGTTTTTATGCAACGCTGAGCAAGACAATAGGGCGATGACTTTCTGTTTTTTCACTTGGTTTGCCTTTATTCAGTATGACAATTATCTTTGTCTGCTTGAAGAGCTTTGGTATCTGGCCTCTTTCAAGGATATCAGTGTAGAATTTGGCTAGCCAGGCACGAGCCTGTTCTCCACAGTGAGCTAAGAACTCTGGGCGTAAACCGTCCTCACCAGAGGCTTTACCTAATTTACAGTAGTGTCACTGATGGCGGTGTTTATTTCTTCCACACTGAATGGTTTGGGTTGTGCCACCGCGGAGCTACGTTTAAGGAGTTTCATTTCTTTCTTTATGTCCTTAGTAAGAATTTTGCACCTTTTGCTTTTGGAAGCCATGACTATATGCGAAGCAATCTTGTTTGGATGGATTTCTGACGTCCGTGCAGTTGGTTTTCCGTCTCCAAGCTTGCTTAGAAGAGACCATTCTTCTCGGCTTGATTTTGTGTAATCGTGTGAGCTAAATTTATCTTCCCATTTCTTCCTCCTGGCAGCATCTAGAGTGTAGACTGCGTAAAAGCTGATCTGCAATGTTATGGTCATTGCTCTCAATAAACTGTCTGTAAAGGGTTTCGCTTTCTTCACTCCACACAGGAATATATTCTTTGCGATAGCCTCTAGGGATATGTTTCTTTCTGCAGATATTATAGCTCCTACGAATCGTTCATAAGCTTCATGTGTAGTTGGTATCAGACGCACACTATTATCAAATTCTCCTGTGAAGCCAGACCAATCAGCCTGGAGATAGCATGTGCAACGTATTCTTGTCAGACGTAATTTAAGAATGGCGAGGTGCATGAAACACAAATCCCTCTTCCGTCCATCTAAACTTGACTGTGTATTCTGCGGAACAAAAGGTTCACAGCCGAAATGAAGAAAAGCCGAGTTGCACTTCCAAACACATCCACTCTTCTCTGAAGTCTTAAATCGACACCTTTGCTCGACACCAAAGAATATGGGTAGGCCTACATATGGTCGACACGATTCGACAGTTTGCTGCTGGCTGTAACTGGGGTTCTAGGCTCGCTCGCTAGATCGGAAGCTAGTAATTGAATGGAGATTGTTGGAAGAAATGAAAACGTAAACACTTACAGTGGGTGATGTATTGAGATTGAAGATAGAGATATGCTATCGTGGACTTTTTTCTGTAGAACTTTTCATGCTGAACAGTTCTTACACTCATAGTATATAGATATTGTTGACGGTTTACCCAGCGTAAGCTTAGAGGGCTCATGGACGGTAGATTTTTTCTTCGATTTTGCACTGAAATCGTTACTGATCGCCTTCCTTTGGTCATAGATAAACTATTTTCTACAGAAACCTTCCTTGAGAAATCCTTTACAGAATGGAGAAAACCACATCAAAATCCATCCAGTGGTTCTCGAGATTACCCGGAACATCCAAGAATCGGGGACTTTGTTTTACAGTATACTAAGTAGAGATGTTTCCTATTATTTTGATGTGTCAGTTCAGTAGTAGCCTATTTTTTATTATCACTGGTAAATAAATAAATAAATAAATAAATAAATAAATACAGATATTGAAATATAGGAGTGTCCACAGCATAGTCATAACGAAATTGTGGAACAAAAGGCAAAACTTGGTCACATAGTCTATGTGTTCATGCTCACGGTGACTTGCTGAGTGGGTCCAAGTCACACCCCCAAAATCTCACAGAACCTCCGGCCTGAACTACACCCTCCACACACTGCGGGTTAAAAGTCTTATTAGGTAGTCGGTTCACTCGTTGATTTGAAAACAGGCAAAATCGCGATTCATTAGACACATTACACGCCTCTAGTCCGATACTGCCGCTCGTTGGGTGTTGTTTGGCCCGTTGAAGAAACGCAGCATGAATACTACCTACTAAAAATAATAAATGGGTGAATGGTTGGAACCCAATCTCTCCGAAGGAACAGCATTATCAACTCGAGTAAATAAGCTAGAACTGTCATACCGACTTACTAAGAACATCTACAATAAGAAGTGTCTCTCCCGGAACACCAAAATGAAGCACTATCAAACGGTCCTCCGCCCTGAAGCTTTATATGCCTCTGGATGCCTCATATTAAACAGGAAAGGACTCACGGACAAACTAGAAATCCAAGAGAGGAAGATAATGAGGAAGATATTGGGACCAATCAAGGAAGGGAGTAAATATATTAGGTGGCCCAACCAGGAGCTCTATAGTTACTCTGAAAGAATTACAGACGTGGCCAGGAAGAGACGTCTAACATTTTATGGACACGTCTCCAGGATGCATCCAACCAGGCTGACCAACCAGCTACTCACATTGTGGGATATTAAAGCGTGAAGTTAGGAAGTACAACACCGTGACATTCATTATTTTATTCCATTAGCAACTACAACATACAACACACTCTAGTGGCAAGTTACATAAACACATTGTCCTCGTTTCATTCCCCAACATCCTCCCACCCTGGTCAACCTCAAGGGGGATGACCAGCTGGACAGGTCGGGCGATCTGGGTCCCCTCTGGCATGGATAGAATCACCGTCCAGATAAGTCCATCTCTGCCTGGTTTCAGCTCCTGAATCCGGGCCTTCGTCCACAGATGTCGAGGCCGCACCTCGTCCTGGAGTAGAACGATGTCTCCAAGCCTCAGTCGTGGTGACGTTCCTTTAGGTTGCTTCACCTGGTGGAAACTCTGAAGCTGAAGCAGGTATTCCTTGCTCCATCGTTTCCAGAAATGGTCCGCCAGTTGTTGCTGAAGTCTGTATTCTTTAATGGGGCAACCGGGCTGAGGTTCAGGTCCAGAGGGCAGTGCATTGAGTTGTCCACCGACAAGGAAGTGAGCTGAGGTGAGCACGTTGGCGTCGTCGTCTTTGGTGAGTGGTCTGGAGTTCAGCGCGGCTTCGATAGATGTCAGTATCGTCTGCAAACCATCTTCATCTACAGAAGAGCGCCCAAGTGTCTTTCGCAAGCATCGCTTGGTGGAGCCAACCATTCTTTCCCACCAGCCTCCCCACCAAGCTGCGCGTGGTGCGATGAACTTCCACGTGATGTTGTGTCGTGATAGGTACTGGCAAGTCTTCGTATCGGAAACGGTAGCTCATAGTCCCGCCAATTCTCGATTTGCACAGTGGGATGTCTGGGCATTGTCAGAATAGATAGTGTGTGGAATGCCACGTCTCGCCACAAACCGCTGCAGTGCTTTCAGAAACTTGTCAGTGCTCATATCTCGGCAAAGTTCTAAGTGAAGAGCTCGGGTCGTTGCGCACGTGAAGAGCGTGATGTAGCACTTTTTAGTTGTATGACCTTCCCTTACGTATAACGGTCCAGCAAAGTCAATGCCTGTTACTGCAAAGACCTTCTGTGGAATGACACGCTGTGGAGGGAGTTGCGCCTCAAGTACTTGACTGGGACGATTTCGGGCCATTTTGCAAGGAAGGCAGCGATATAGTATCTTCTTGATGACACGACGAGCACGCAGTATCCAGAAGGTCATCCGAAGGTCTGAAAGAACAATTCGCACTCCCAAGTAATGGAGGCGGATGTGTGTGTCACTGATCATAAGTTGTGTAAAGTGATGGTCGCCATCGAGAATTATGGGATGCCTCTGCTGGTGAGTCGGCACTCTCCAGTCGCCCTCCAAGCCGCAGAATACCGTCTTCTAGAAAGGGATTGTAGCATCGTAGTTTGAATCGTACTGGGAGAGGGACGTTGGACTGTAGAGCTCCAAGTTCAGCAGGAAAGCAGTCTTTCTGCACGACCTTTATCCAGTAGGTACGCGACGCAGTAAGTTCTTGAGCAGTGAGTTCCCCGTTTTCGTGGTCTTTGTGGCGAAGGATTCGCGTCAGACGAAGTACCCAAGCTGTAACGCGTAGAAGGCGCTTGTAGGAACTGAACTGCGTGTAGTCTATGATCGATTCTGGCAAATCGACGTGAAGGACAGTCTGCACAGTGTTCTTTGTTTCTGGGAGTGATGGAAGCGATGGTGCGTCCTGAGGCCAGTAAGAATCTTCCTTTGTTAACCAGGAAGGTCCGTGCCACCATATATCTAAGGACTGGATCTGACCAGGAAGAAGTCCCCGAGAGAGGTGATCTGCAGGGTTGTCAGATCCGGGGCAGTGTCTCCACTGTGATGGTGTTGTGTAGGACTGTATCTCCGTCACACGGTTGCAGACGAAGGTCTTCCATTTATTTGGGTTTCCTCGTATCCAACCCAATGTCACAGTGGAGTTCGTCAATAAAGTAGCATGGGAAGTGTCGAAATTGGTTGCTTTTGCAAAATATCGCAGAAGCCGTGCTCCCACTAAGGCTGCAAGGAGTTCAAGGCGTGGTAGTGTGACTTTCTTAACGGGAGTCAGTCTGGACTTGCTGTAGGCTAGGTGAGTGGAGATAGTGTCCTCATTAGTTGCGCGAATGTACAAGGCTGCTCCGTAAGCTCGCTCTGAAGCGTCGCAAAACACATGAACCTGAGTGTCTTCTTTACTTGAAGTGTGGAGCCAGCGCGGTATGCGTATTGGCGAGAGCGAGGAGAGCGTAGATATCCAAGCATGCCAGTGTGCGGCAAGATCGTTGGGTAACAGTTCATTCCAATCAATTCCCCGGCACCAAGTATCCTGAAACAATCGTTTCCCGACAAGAGATACCGGAGTGAACAAGCCAAGTGGGTCGTTAAAGCTGCTGACGATCTTCAAAAGGTGTCTTTTTGTAGTTGGTCCTTCTGGGATTTTATCAAGGATCTCCTTCGTGTCCACCATAAAAGAATCACTTGAAGTGCACCAGTTTATTCCTAGCACCTGAGTCTGCAGCGCAGTCTATCGTCCTTCTGCCTTCCAGACGGCTCTCAGTACATCGGAATTTGTTTCCCATTTTGCAAGAGGAAAATTGAGCATCTTCATTAAAGCAGTGAGTTCATAATACAAGGTGACTGCCAAGTTGTCATCTGCTGCTCCCACAACAATGTCGTCCATGAAGGTGTTGCTGTTGATTAGTGGTGCAGCGTTGGGAAAGGAGAGTGTGTGTTTGTCCGCATGTTCCCTGATGGTTGCTGAGAGGAGGAAAGGACTGCAGGTCAGGCCGAAAGGGAGCCTAGTGAAACGATAAGTGACTATGTCATTTGTTGTGTGGAAGTGTCCTCCGTCGTCTTGAATCACTTTGTACCAGAGGAATCTGGTCAAGTCTCTGTCTTTCCTGTCCAGGGTTAGCTGAAGAAAGGCTTGTTGTATGTCACTGATGATCCCCTCTCGATGAAGTCTGAAACGCAGGAGAATTGCCACAGCCTCTGGTAATAAATTTGGTCCCATTTCCCACATGTCATTAAGAGAGGGTGACTTAGCCTGATGAGATGATGCGTCGAATACTATTCTCCACTTGGTTTTTCCATATCTTTCTTTCTTAACAGCTTGATGAGGAAGGTAGAACATGACGTCGGGTGAGTTTGTCGTGTTGACTTCTTCCACGTGCTGATTGTGAAAGTAGCTGAACATCTGGCTACAGTACATCTGGTTGAAGTCGTCATTGCTTTGAAGTCTTTTCTGAAGGTTGCTCAGACGCGCCTCGGCATTGTGTAGATTATGGGGTAGTTCCAGAATGCCTTGCTTCTTTGGCAACGAGACTACGCGTCGCTGTTCTTCGATTCGGAAAGATGATTTGAAGTCCTCAAGGATTCTGGAGTCCTTCGGCGTATATGGGCGTCTTGATCAGCATTTATACCAATAGTCTCGAGGTCCCAAAATCTTCTGAGGTCTTCATCTGAGTGGAAAGAAGCCTGCTCGAGGTTAATGAAATTGACTGTGGCTGAATTCACGTGCATACCGGATCGATCCCCACTGAGTATCCAGCCGATGGTAGAAGGAACCAACACGAGTGACGTGGAGATACGTAAGGGAGAACTGTCTCTGATAATTTTCCATTAGTGGTCACTACCGATAAGGAGTTGAACCGGTAGATCTTCATGGGAATCCGTCCTAGGATCAGCTAACTGTAACTTACGAGCATGTGCCAATGCCGTAATGTCTTGTGGAACCGACGGTTGTGGGGAAAGAACGTGAAGACTTTCGAAACCATAGAGAGAGAGGCTCGTGTTAGTCCAAAACCCATTCATATTGAAGCGTACGAGTCGTCTAGTGTTGGAGCTCGTAGGGTTTGACTCAAAGGCACAAACAGTAAGTTTTTGTCGTCTAATTACTTCCAGCTGAAGATCGTCAACTAGTGACTTGGAGATGAAGGTCGACTGACTTCCTGCGTCGAGAACACAGCGAGTACGTTTGCTTATACCTGTGGGTCCTGTAATCCACACCTGAGCGGTCTGTAGGTAAGTAAAGCCGGAGGTTGCTACACTTATTTTCCCTACTGACGTTTGAGATAATAATAATATCGTATGGTCTCGGGTGCCTGGTGCAAGCTCGGCTATTTGACACCCAGAGGGTAGCTTGCATGTCGAATTTCGTAGTTCCTTGACTATGAAAGTCAAGGAAGTTAGATGTTAGATATCTAATCTCCTTGAACACAATAGCGCTTTCTAGTAGAGAAATTAGGAACTTTGTGCTGGCGGCAACTCCGAGATTAATTTTGCCATTATGAACTCGGCCTACTGAATTCAAATGGGTTCTTTGACATGCCAACATCGTATGACATGCGTATCGTATTTTTGCCGCCTTTCAAAAATCACTTACCACGGTCAGGGGCGAACCTGCAATCTTGGGGTTAGTAGACCGACACGCTATCCACTCACCCACCGTGGCAAGCTCACGTTTGAGATGACGGAGTAGAAGGATTTCTCTGTTCTCCTTCACAAATAGATCTATGGTGTAACTTCTTTCATGTAGCACACTGCGTTTGACCTTTCTTGCTGCAGTCCGAAACAACGTGTCCTTGATTTAAACAAAGAAAGCAGCGCTTGTTCGATTTTAGCTTCTGAAGGCGATCATACACGGTTGTTATGGTTTTACAGTCTTGACCCCAATGGCCTCGTCGGTCACAAAATACGCAGAATGGAAGTATCGTCTTCTTCGCTTTTGGTGACGATTTGCTTGATTTGGCATGAATTTGGAGTGCAGCTGTAGTGGGGATAAGGGTTGCTGAAGCTATAGGATTTCCTCTGATTTTCTGTGTAGTTAGAGCACCGTCAACCTCTTCGTTTAAGAATCGCATCAATTTAGTAATGTGGCTTTCCATGATATTCTCTCTCTTGGCATGAATAATCCAACGGCGAACAATGTCCTCCGGGAACGCGCGCAGAATTTTTGGAGCTAGCATTCGGCCATATTCGTCAACATTTTCTCCCAAGGCCCTGAGGGCCTGTATCCGCCGGTTACATTCGATGAATGCCATGTTTAAGGCGTTGGGCGTGACGTGTGATATAGGTTGTAGAGTCTCCAGGTAATCCAGATGGGCCTGGATTATTCTGTTTTTGTCACCGTACCGTGAAATGAGAATCTGTTTTGTTTCCTCATACGCGTCAGCGGTGATTGGAATTCCGTCGACCAAGTTCTTGGGCTCGTCCTCCAAGTACCCGCGAAGAAAAACGTGTTTATCGATACTGGAAATGGAAGGGTTGCCGTCAATAGATGATTGGAATTGTTCCCAGAAACGGGACCACTACTCTACGTCTCCTGAGAATGGTTCTAACCTGATCACAGGAAGTTTAACTGTGTGCATTAAGGGCGGAGGGGGCAGAGCGGCGTCCTTGGCAGACGCGAGACTTACATTATCGACAGAAGGTGTTTTCTCTCCAATGGCGCGTGTCGCCTTGAGAATAGCTTTCTTGGCAAGATCGGTATATTCTTCGCACGTGATGACGTCAACGTTGTACTCAGTGTCAGGAAGGAAGTCGTGGATTTGTTGATCGAGAGTGGTTAGACGGTCTAATGATTCTTGAAGTCTAATCTGATTGTATTCGTAGTCGATCTCTGAGCTAGGTGTTGCATCATTTATTACCGTAGTGAATTTGGTAATTAATGTTCTTACCGTCTTTCTGAGACGTTTCAGTTTATGTAATTGTGAAGTCTGGTCCGGGTTAGACATATTGGGTAGGGTATTGTAATACTAGCAACTAGTCAACAAGCGAAGACACAGTTCCAAATGTTGTTCCTAGAGTGCATGCGTGAGTTCGTGATGAGAATTCTAGGCTACTAGCGATCTCTATAGGAAGCATGCGAAGATACTCTGAATCAAGTAGTGTTCATAGATGTCACTGTCGTCTCGTTGAGTTGACTGCTGCGTCCGTAACTTCATCCAATAAATATTATTGCTTTCCTTTTTCATGCAGATCTCATGCATATTTCATAAATCATCCTGCGAATTTCTGATGTCATACATTAGTTAGCGAAAGTGATGACCAATAGCTTCTGAATCTCACAGACAGACGAAGGTCAGTACCCAGGGTTGCGTGTTGGTAGAATTTTACGCAGTGTCCCGTACCACTGCTTTGAATGTCCAATATCAATTATTTTAATGACAACGATATTAACAATATGTGATGTGTTTTGCCTTTATAAGCATGCAACATGCGCTAGATATCACAAAGTAATATTAGTTAGGCTAGTATAATTTTCAATAGCTCATCTGTATGATGGTGTAAGGTAATGGCGTCTCTAAATGTAGCTCGTTGGTAGCTTGCCCAATATTGTTGGTCGTTCTTCCTCGTGTGTGAAGCTAGTCCGTAGTGTAGACTGCTGGCTTAAACTATTCACCACTATTACGTAATTCTCACTAGCACTTAAAATCGGAGTTTTCGGCACCAAGTGTGGGATATTATAGCGTGAAGTTAGGAAGAACAACACCGTGACATTCACTATTTTATTCCATTAGCAACTATAACATACAACACACTCTAGCGGCAAGTTACATAAACACATTGTTCTCGTTTCATTCCCCAACACACATACTGGCAAAGAAGGAAGACCAAGTCACCGTGGCTGATAGAAGTGCACAAAGATCTGCTGGAACTGGGAGTTACGGAAAAGGACATAAAAGATCGAACGTCTCTCAGGAGTAAATTAAAGCAAATAAAGTTCCAGGAAAAACCTCCAAGGAAGAAGACAGGTGCCCTCTGGACAAAGGAGAGAAAAGAACAACACAGCCAGACGATGCGTGACTACTGGGCAAACATCAAGGCCCACTCCAAGCAAAATTGTTGAATATCGTGGTCCGTAGTTGGCCTATACGGAACAAGAATAATAATAGAAGAAATATGGAGGAAAAAATCATCCCAGGATTTATATAGTCAATCTGAAAAAATCTCTCACACTTTTCGGAAAAGACGATTGAAATTTTACGGACATATTATTAGAATGGACAATAACAGACTAACTAAAAGAATTCTCAACCAAGCCCTTTCATTAAAACACAAGAACAGGACTGATGAAATTTCAGAACCAAAATCGACAATCACCAATTTGGAGATGTTCGCTTTAGCGAATGTTTTTTGTAGGCTATGTTTCCTGTGCGGTTTGAAACACACGTTCAATTATTCTGCCCCATTATTTTATTTCGTTATAATTGCAGTATGAACGCGGTGTTCTGTTTATTTATTTATTTAACTTATGTTTCATTTGAATTGTTGTTCTTTATTATTCTTGTCAACTCACCTTTTTTCTGAAGTGTCTTTCTAGACGCACTATACTGTCACACTTTCTCATGAAGTACTGTGCTCACCTCAGCGGCAACCCTCGCAATGTGCATGGGGCTGTGCGTTGATTGGCTGCTTGACACCCTTCCTCCTTTCTGGAACGTTTGGCGCGCTGTCGTCATTACCACTATATATTCTCTTCATCGCCGTTCTTCTGCGTCTGTCTTCACCTGCCCACGGCTGTCTGACCATTTCAGTGCAGCCTGCTCGGCGCACCGTTTACCAACACTGTTTGACCTGAAGCTATCTACGTGGCATGCCTCACTGCTTGGACTTGGTCGGGCTGAGCAGTCCGGGGTCAAAAACCTACATCTAGTTAACAGCTTCGTCACTTAAACTCTCTACAACTTGGCACGATGGAATCATAACTGCTCGCACCTGCTAACCAGGTCATTCCCACGAGGCCTGGCACTGTTGGTTAAGTTTCACTAGAGGAATTATCATCCATCTCCATTGGAAGCCACATCACGGCTTCTTGGAGAATAACTTCACTGGACTTCACGACCCGCTCTACGCGGGCCAGCCAATTCATGGTCTACTCTCGGACCTTGGATTCTTGATGAACTAACTTACCCTGCCCAGCAAATCATCATCGCTTCCTGCTATTGTCAGCGGGGTCTCCGCAGGATTATTTATGGAAGATACTCCCTGTGTCAAGTATCGAACTGGTGGTAACCAATCACTTATTTTACATAATACAAGGCCAAGCCTTGAAAATTTTTAACTTGGTTGTCATGGATTTTTCTCTATGAATTTTTTTATCGAGTTGCCTGTTATTAGTCTTTCTTCATGTAATCAATTTTGGCAATTCATATTTTTTTCCTAGTCAATGCTACTTGCAAGTTGTTTTTGAGTTTCCTGGAGAAACAGGCATTTTGAATTGCCTCTTTTAAATAATCCTTTTTATGCAAATAATTGTTACTATTTATCTAAATGTTTATAATAATCAAATAAATGTATCAACACTAGTCAAGTAATTTTGGTCTCTTCCATATAGTCCTATTACAGTCCACTGTGTGCCCTAAACCTAATCCAATGCTATTTCCCAGTTGGGGTGATATCTTAACAAAAAAAACTTTCCAGGAGACAATCCCAACACCAGAGCCACTATAACTTGGGCAGAAGAACGAAGGAAGAAGCTTATCGAGTGGATGAAGAGATTTTTGGAGCGAAAGAAGGCCAACACATCAGCTAAGCAGTAGGGAGCCTCGAGTGCCGGGTGAAAGCTTTGTTATTTGACACCCAAAGGGTAGCTTGCATGTCGAAGCTTGAATACTGACATACACACATTACATAGCGTATGGATTTTAGTGCTGGGAGTGTCCGAGGACATGTTCGGCTCTCTAGAGTGTGTAGCTGCTTCTATGTGGACACCCATTGGATGAGCTACAAGTACCGTCGCGTGTGGAGTGTTAACTTCTGCCATGGTCATAATATGTCAGCTATGAAGTGTACAGCATCCCAGGGGTATGCACCCCTTGGAGACCATCCCCCCAACATCTGGCTAAATCCCCTAAAATGGCAACCCTTGGAAAGCCGGGGCAACATCCATTAATACTGTAAGGACAGCTTGCTACTCCATAAAGCAGCTCAAGCCTTACGTAATCATTACACTCAGCGACATAGTACTAACTGGGCCAATACATTGCTGACAGGAGGGCGTCAGAAGGTATAAGAAGACGTCCTAATGAGGTCAAACTCTCTCTCCATTGTCAGTGCTCCATCAAGACGGCCGAAGCTACGCTGGTGTCAACCGAGGTGAGTCAGTCAATCGTGTTCAGAGTTCCTATTTATGTAACCTGCAACCCACAACTTGTATCACATTATAAACATAATTCCATTCCCTACAAGGGACTCACACAAAGAATATCACAGACCAATAAAACACTTGGTCCACACTCTACACTAGCATTACTGTTATACGCCTCTTTACATCCCAACGCCCTTCCTTATTCCCGTCACGTAAAGACGTGACAGACGGTAAGCCATTAGCGCTAACTCAGGTATCTTTGTGTTTCTCGAGCCGGCTGCCAGCAAGCAGCGCGTGCCACCCGGCTGATACGAGCAGAGTCGATTACATAACAAGCAGTCAGCTGAGCGACTAGTACAGCGACCCTTTGCAGTGGGTCCCATCCCCTCAAACACTACCACATTATTTATAGGAACGCCCCCTAGTTCCTAGCACACCACAACACACTACACTGGTCAGCTTGCCCTGTCAAGGGGAGCTACCCTTCTTTAGGCACAACCTCATAAATTAGTACAGCAACTCTCCCTTTTAGATCCACCCCCAAATAAGGGATCTAAAACACTGGTGGAGGCGGGGTACTACGCATAGAGAAAAGGGACTCAATCAACGAGCCCTCGTAGTTAAAACGACCCCTTCCGTACCGCAAAAAGCCAAGCAAATAGTGAGAAAATTTTTCCCCCAGACAAAAAGCACCATTTTTTTTTTGAGTGCTCCAAACTAGCTACACAGGGGAAATTCTTAACAAACCAACCCCCCCAGCCCCATACAGAATCAGAGACATATAAGAATACACTGTCAAACACGCACAGATTTTTTTTTTATTATTTCACATACACTCCATTCAACATGGCCCCCCTATACCGCCTAGCTGTGCTAAGGAGCATTGGGGAGTACCAGGAATTAATTGCCTGGCACAGAGTTTTTGAAACTAGGCAGGACTACCTCAGAAGGTTTCAGCAGCTCCTGCACGCCCAGTACATGCGGATCATAAGAGCCCTTGTCCGGCCACTCCGCAGTGCTAAGAATCGCAAGATTCGGGCGAAAATCCCCACCCTCCGCACACAAATCATAAAAGCACACTGGCAACTACACTGTCGACACGAGTTTATGTTCCAACAATGGGAAACACTCATCACGGAACACAGACGGATAGGGACTCAGGACACAAAAGTCGCTGAACAGGCCATATGCCTCAATAGGCAGTACACCCAAATTTGGGATGAATACCGGGAGCTCCAAGCCAACAAGGCCATTTTTGAGTTCATGGTAGGGCCATCAGCCCCCCCCGAGAGAGGACATAAGCGTGGATACGCTGACTCGACAATTTGCGAGGATGTCCCTCTCGCCACGTACTGCCACAGAATGGAAGGAGTTCGCCGTGGCCACAGTCAAGAAGACGGCCAGGTTAGGCTCCAACTTACTACAAAATAAACCTAACACAAACACACGTCCTTCAGCTCCGGATCGGAAGGCAATTTTGCCAAACCGAGGGGCAGAGCCTAGAACAATCCCCTCGGAACAAAAGGACGAGAGGGAATCGAAGCTAGGGCCATTAAATACACATGATATAACAGAGGGACAACGGGACGTAACCACGTCATGGGCAGACGACATAGAGCCCGCCCTACAGTATATAAAGCCTACATACACGTACACAGATAGGCTAACACATTGGCAGGAGTCGGCCGTGGCCACAGGCCGAAAAACGGTCAGACTACAAGCCGCCACATTGCTAGGCCGGACACAAGCCATTAAGCGACCTTTACCGCCAGTTCAAAGGGCAAATTTGCCAGAACAAAGGCGAACACCGGTATTAGGCCCTCAGGATGCACGATATACGCACGAACATTTTGACCGGGCATTACAGCACACTACACGGGAATTAGGAAAATTGTTATTAACTATCCCACAAAACCACGCAGTTAAATATATACACACTCCCGTAAAATCTACTAGGGCAGCGCCAAGCGCAATTGGGCCCTCGAATACAGGTACATTTAAACCTATAGACACGCGCCACGGTGGCAGTAGGCCAAAGCTTACTTTGCTAGAAATTCCGCCGGAAGGTAGCAAAGGAACACCCCAGTGGATTCCAGAGGCCTATCATCTAATAACAGGGCAAAACCCTTCACCTTTCGGAGCACTGAAGCTCGAAAGAGGATAACGACTTCCACCAGGGCCACAGAAATAAACTAACATCGCTAACACCAACATTATAGGCCACATAAGTTCTTTCACACGGGGGCGATAAGAGAATGGTCCAAAAAGTAGATAATAAACATGAAATCGCATATTTTTCTTTCTTATTTTATGTATATACAGTGCAATATAGCCAAAGTAGAAGGAACAATTCTAAATCCTTCTTGTTTTTTTTTTTTCTCGGAACCATGGCATTTTTCTCTCAGGCCATCAATGGTTATTGGGCGAAGTGATTAACGCCATAACGTAAAGTCTCTAATATGCTAAGCCAAGTGGAAGCCAAGCAGGCTTCAGGCCGAAAAAGAGATATTTTGAACACAACTTAAGCATAAAATCACAGCATAAAGCTTAAGTGAGTCTTTCTAAGTAGAAATGACTAAACGTTCTATGTTAGGGTTCCACAGTTTGATAGATTCTCCTGTTGCGGGCGAAAGCCGTAAGTGTGGCAGGAATTAAGAATCTCAAACTAACTTCAAAAATTTGGTGAGGTGTGCTTTAGCCAACTGAAAAGCCCAATTGCACATCGGGACGAGACACTGTCATTTTGGTGAGTTACAATTACTTTGAAGGGCAGGTTTGACTCCCATAGTGCACTGGCTTTGCTCGTGACGTGGATACAGGTATATCAATTACGTCTTGCAATGGCCTTCCTAATGTGTACTAGACAGTGTCGGTAGATTCCCCTGAGACGTAACCAGATTACGGTAGTACTCACGTTACCAAAATGGTAAATATTACACTCAGGTCCCAAGCACCATTTTTTTTATTTTTTAACATTTTTTATGGTGTTCACGACATAATTTTTAGACATAGGTACACGTAAAGGCGGAAATACTGCCAAAAGGAAAGGAAGTAATCCCACGGGCAGGCGTGAAAAGAGGGCCAAGAAATAGCCCACTGACCGCGCCGGGATACGATCCTAACACTCACCAGAACTGTCCCGGAGACACAACCTTCATGGTGCCGGAAACAATTACTCTGGGTAAAAGGCGGTCTCCAAACCCGCAACCTTCTGTATACCAGGAATATAAGGTTGAGTAAATATCCAGTCCTAGAATAAGGATAATGGGAAAGCTAAGACTAATTGGGACAGTCCCACTAACAGCGGGTCATAAACGAAAAACAATACAATCGCCTCTGGCATCTGGTCACCAAATACGCGACTAGCGGACCAGACACACTCGCGTACAACGCATATGGGATTTCCGAAATGAAATGCCTTGGCCTGTGGTTTGGATTCCAAGTAAAACGGAAATCCCCTGGCGCATGAGCTACAAATCAACGGTCATATTAAACCACAAAGTTTTTTTTTCTACAGCGAGAGAGGCACTGCTAGCAATCATTATAGGCAGCAATCAGGTTCACACACACACACGTGCAGAAAACTAGGACGTGGGCAGAGCATGAAACAAATGAAAGCACACAACATCGTAATTCAACACCGTCGTATCAGCAGTAACATACTCCTCAATGAGCAAGACTGCTCGACGCAGACAAGCGAGCCAAAGCCTACTGGACAGAAATCAACACATCATTCACGCCCGATTTAGAGACCCTATATCTTCCAAAATTACACTACGAGGGGAAATCAAAAACGTACAAACTCTACACAGGTATGCATGCTTCCATATGCGCATCGCACATCCACGGGAACATGCCATATTATATGCGGCACGAAAATGATCACACCAAGTCTTTACAGACAACCGGATTCGAACCCATGACCACACACCACACGCGTACCAAAAACTAACTATCCAATGGTATTTTTGGTACACGGAACACAAGCAAAACCCACACTGGGAAAGCCCCAAGCCCTGTCACACAACGCAAACATAAAACACAAAGAATGACATGAGGTCACGGGTCTGAGTTCCAGTAAAAATTTAGACACAAAGGAGAACAGATATTCAGGCGTCCAATCATACTGAAATTGGCCCATACAAGTGCATGAACAGGGAATACTCCATTTCCTCCCACCAAAAACCAGACATAAAATTTCGAATTACACCAGGCATAGAGGAATACATTTCACGAACACAGGTAGGAAAATTTCGCAAGACACAGGTCTTAGAGAACAATGGCCACACGACGTCATTACCTAACTAGGGCGAATTGCTACATTAGGCTAGGAATCCAAAACAATGACCACACTTGCATTCGTGCAAAAAGGCACATACCAGCGGATGACAAACAGTAACTTCCCAGCCTGTTATTGCACATACCAATTGCTGACTGCAGACTATTCACACTGCAATACTGCGGTGACGAGACACTATTGCGTATAGCCCGTGACCGTGAAATTACACACACATAACAATTATAACGCCATACATTTTTTTTTCTCCACACTGCAAAATCATTTGGCAATGGACAAGACGTGGCACAGCGAAACTTATCTTGGGCCTATAGGGCACGGTCGCAAGGGCACGTTGGCAAGCCACGGGCGCCTTCTGCCCACAAAGGCGATACATATTAGGACTTAGCCTCATAACAGACCAACCGTCCGCGTGGTGTAGCGGAACGTAGTCACACACACACACGCACTCGCACTCACCAATTAGGAGCGAACATAGGGACTTTGAGGAAACAGGACCTCCCCTTAATAACTTCTTTTCGCGATTCTATTCCCCAAATAAATCATTACAGATGACTAGCACATGACCAGGCGCATTACGACCACTGGCCACATCTACACTGCAAATGGCCGACCAGATTAGGTCATGCAGCCCTACTATCCCAAGGCGCGGATAGAAAGCCAACATGGACCAAGGGAGGACGACAGGAGAACAGGCTACCAGCGTACCACCTTACTCCCTTCCCATAACCTTCTCAAGCCTGACATAAACAACGCAAACACATCTACACGACCATAAACAGCTACACTACATTACAAAATACACACTGGGGTTGATGGACTTCATGCGTCTAAAGAGCAGGCAAGCTACGCCTTGAGCCCCGTTGCACCGCCTGAGTATTAGGGGTGGCTCAGCAAACATTAAAAGAAGCATAATGCGCCTCTCCAAATGAGAGAGGAGGCCATAGATACATATTAACCATGCTTTAGTACTTAAGCTCTCCCGCATGAAAGGAACATATGGTATTATGCCCCATCCTACACCTATCCGTACATGAAGGCAAAAACTTCATATCCAGACACATGCATGAGTATCCCATCCAATTACCAGGGATTTTAATATCAAACCTGCATGAATTTTCGTATTTTTGCAATCCCGGGAATTACCTCCCCACTCCACTCACTATAGAAGCATCCCAGTGCCACCACCGGTTCTAGGCCACCACTAACGTGGAACCCAAAGGTGCGCAAACCCTTCCTACCATGCTTTAAGCCCACTCAACGAATAACTACCCCCAAATCCTAATAACAGGGTACCTGACATTACAGACCCTACTAACACCTCCATTAAGGTAAAGAAGGCATTATTGCTGGGAAGCTGACATAGCGATGGTAGGCCAGAAGTAGCCTATGTACTTAGAAGATCTGCAACCCCGCTACACTGGAAATATTTCACATTTTACACGGAGATTGAACCATTCACACAGGTTACGGCACATTTTTTTTTCTCTCTTACAAAGGAATCTGATACGAATTGATGGTTGACAACGGTGTAAGCCGAAGGTCGGGAGAACCACACTTTGAGAGCTGGGGAAGGCGATGTGGACCCTTCCCCAGTTGGCTCATCAAATCACTGACCTGACCAAACAGACGAACTACGGAAGGTCAAAGCATTCGGGACCTGACACGGGCAAACATCGAGATCTAGGGGTGCATATTAGCCCATCCCCCTTGTCGGAGAACGTTACACCCACTATGTGTCACGGTCATCGAAGCCGAGATCTGCAGGGTGACTTTCTGAGGATGGCGGGAGAAATAGCTCACTCAGCGCCGGCCTCGGGAACTATCCCTAGAGACGACCCCATATTATGACTAGACTGTTAGTTAAATTTACGTAAGTAGGACTTCCATGGCGGGGAGTCAGACTCCTATTCGTCAGGAGTGAAGCAGGATCCAAGGGTTCAGCAGGACCAATCCTAGATCCGACAAGTCCTTACCCCGCGAGGTGAAGGTGAAGACCACGACGGTAATCAATAATGCAGAATGAAATATGAATATATATATATGGAATGTACGCGCTCATTCGGTCCTGCGCCCACGTAAATGGACGACAACGGGTCGCCAGAGTTCTTAAATGAGTAGCATAGCGGGCACTCAAAAGGGTTCAGTGGGCCAACCCAGCAATGCCGATTAAGGCGAAGAGGACTCCCCGGACGCTCACTTCCCGGAGGACACATGAATACAAATATTGCGGCCGACACAGGCGAAGAGGACTCCCCGGACGCTTTCTTCCCGGAGGATATTATGCCATTGGACCACACTGTCCAATGCCCACATAAATGGCGACGCAGCGGGCAGTCAATGGGCATTAAGAGAGGGGCATTGCGCGCCCCTCACAGGAGCCAAGTGGGCGGCTCACCTACGTCAAATAGGAACAGCACCCGGTTATGAACACGAAAGTTACAGCGGGCGAAACGGTTAGCTTAGTGGCACCGTAAGCGCCTGCGCATAGGTTAGTCCTAGTAATAGACGTCGACACCTAGAGTTAAGGGGACGGAATCTAGCGACCCTAGAGACAACCGGTGTTTCTGGGGCTCGTGCGGGTGGTGATCTGGGGATTTAATTGCCCCAGGCGATCGTCCTAGGCCAAATTTAGTTGTAAGATGGT
This sequence comes from Meconema thalassinum, assembly GCA_946902985.2. Classification (NCBI taxonomy): domain Eukaryota; kingdom Metazoa; phylum Arthropoda; class Insecta; order Orthoptera; family Tettigoniidae; genus Meconema; species Meconema thalassinum. The sequence goes on from OX336394.1 coordinate 298,548,210, forward strand.
TGCATTTGACACGCAACCTAGGATTAAGCAAATTTATTCACCGCTGTGGCCAGGTATGGCGCAGCACATTTCGGCAATAGATTAAGGCAACCCTCTCGGCTTAGTAATAGTTTTTTTTTATTATTAGACCATAATTAAGTTAGATAGTATTAAGTAACGCCGGTCGGCACTCGGTGACTATAAATCCGTTACCGAGGTAAGCCCGACAATACTTAGGATAAACTAGGTTAAGATAGGAATAATCAAAGTGGAATATATCGGCACCCGGTAACCACAATTCCGCTACCGGGGTAAGACCAACTATATATTATTTACGGCATTACGGCACCGTATAGGGTAAGCCCGGCCTTGCAGCTAAGTAACATTAATCATGTTTTTTTTTTCAGTAAAAGACCAGCTTCAACCAGTACTAATATGTTTTTTTTTTCTAAACCTCGCCATTTTTTTTTCACAGGCATCGTCACCAGATACAGAAAACTGGTGACAGGAATTTCACTGCCATATAGCAGTGGCATATTATTTACAGCATGCCATGATGTGTACTATTTTTTTTATTTTTTTCAACTTGCACTAATCCCGACACACTCGCAAACACTCACCACATTTTTCTTTTTCAGCTACACACTCTAGAATGAATCTGCACAGCAGGACTGGTGCCTGTGGGGTACCAGGCTTACTGGCAGATCAACTCAATTAAAACACATAAAGCGTCAAAATGTGACGCAGATTACGACAATGAGGGCGCAACCGGTTTGTGGCAGTGACTCTCATTGTCAAGTGTGAAAGCATTCACCCACAGAGGATGCTTCACAGGTTAGGTATTCAGCATACAGGCAAGCGGTACGACCACTATACCGTACCAAGAAGTGGCCGTACAGAATCAGCCGTGAGACGGCAAGAGTACGTACAGACGGGTAGCGTGCACGCGAGGTACCTCATGAAAACTATAATTATAAGGGATTAGCGCGATTAAGTAGACATAAGGTCATTGTAAATTATAATTTTTCAGGATAAACTGTATACCATTATTCCACTAGACATAAGGTCATTGTAATTTATAAGTTTTTCAGGATAAGCTTTATACAACTATACACTATATATATTTTTGTTTGTTCACCAAAATGCCAATGTCCATCATGTGTATGATTTTTCTTTCATTTTTCCTTCTTCTAACTTCCCCATTTGTCAGGGTGTTCCGTTTTTCCCACACAAATAAATACTTTTGAATATTTCCCTTAAATTATACCCTGGAACACCCGTTTTTCTATTTTCTTCTACCTTTCTTATTGCAGGGAGCATTTTTTCCCTAAGATGGGGCGGGCGAAGCAATCATCCGTTCGGCCCTGGGTTTTTCCTCCCTGCACAAATATGTGACACGTCACCATCAGAAACCATGTTTTTTTTTTTAAACTAGCAATATGCCAGCAAATGCAAGGGCAATTTTTTTTTTACATATCGAATTTATTTTAATGTTCAATTTTTCTCAAAATGTCAATTTTTTCCCAATGTTAATCAAATCTTTCGCAAATGTCAATTTTTTTTGTTTGTTTTTTCACAATGTCAATGTATACATATATATGTAAATCCCATAACCCTCCCCTCTGAACACGGGCTCACCTCACACCCACACTTCGATACGACGCCACCAGGAGATACGAGAGGGTTTTCCAGGACCACTACGTCAACATCCCAACTTCCAGTTCCGTTCCCGTTCGCGAGGACGCGAACAAATGAAGGAAGACTCTTGTACAGCATCCCAGGGGTATGCACCCCTTGGAGACCATCCCCCCAACATCTGGCTAAATCCCCTAAAATGGCAACCCTTGGAAAGCCGGGGCAACATCCATTAATACTGTAAGGACAGCTTGCTACTCCATAAAGCAGCTCAAGCCTTACGTAATCATTACACTCAGCGACATAGTACTAACTGGGCCAATACATTGCTGACAGGAGGGCGTCAGAAGGTATAAGAAGACGTCCTAATGAGGTCAAACTCTCTCTCCATTGTCAGTGCTCCATCAAGACGGCCGAAGCTACGCTGGTGTCAACCGAGGTGAGTCAGTCAATCGTGTTCAGAGTTCCTATTTATGTAACCTGCAACCCACAACTTGTATCACATTATAAACATAATTCCATTCCCTACAAGGGACTCACACAAAGAATATCACAGACCAATAAAACACTTGGTCCACACTCTACACTAGCATTACTGTTATACGCCTCTTTACATCCCAACGCCCTTCCTTATTCCCGTCACGTAAAGACGTGACAGACGGTAAGCCATTAGCGCTAACTCAGGTATCTTTGTGTTTCTCGAGCCGGCTGCCAGCAAGCAGCGCGTGCCACCCGGCTGATACGAGCAGAGTCGATTACATAACAAGCAGTCAGCTGAGCGACTAGTACAGCGACCCTTTGCAGTGGGTCCCATCCCCTCAAACACTACCACATTATTTATAGGAACGCCCCCTAGTTCCTAGCACACCACAACACACTACACTGGTCAGCTTGCCCTGTCAAGGGGAGCTACCCTTCTTTAGGCACAACCTCATAAATTAGTACAGCAACTCTCCCTTTTAGATCCACCCCCAAATAAGGGATCTAAAACAGAAGGATCACAAGCAGGGCCACCGAGAAGGGGGGTGGGGGTGGGGCAAGGGGGGTAAATGGATAGGGGCCAGTAAGCAACGAGGGCCCGTTAGTGGTACGCGTTAGTTTCAGTTTATTGTAGCAACTTTTGCATTATGTAAAATTATGTAAATTATATATTTTGTAAAATTTGATTAGATTTAAAAGTTCCTTAAAAAAAGTTATTCTTGAAACTAATATAAGCTCAGTTTTCTTTACCGTCGTGGTTCAATGGCTTCTTTCTTGGCTGTCACCCCTGGAACACTTAACTTACAATCTGTCCGAGACTTTGCAGAGTAAGTAGGCCTATGTCGATTTATCTACAGCTCTGCAGAATAGATCTCATATTACCGAACTTTCAACTGTCAAGAGGAATGAGGCAGAAAATAATTTCAAAGGCATATTTGTTAGTGCGGACGTATTTTCAGAAACCATTCATTTGGTAGAAAAAGTTCCTCGATTCTGTAAATTACAAAGACACGTAATGTACCGCACATTATTCTACCCCCAGAAGTATTATCGCCGGGCAATCTATATTTGTATGTTTTAATTTTTAAATTATACCAGTACATCAGATGCTTTTCTCAAAATGGCATTGTCTTTCCGGAATAGCTAGTACCGTAGTGGATAATAATAATAATTAAAAGTATTTCAGAGGGGGGTGGGGGGGGGGCTAGAAAGACATTGCATAGGGGCCCTTAAATCCTCTCGGTGGCTCTGATCACAATACCACATGTACAATATATTTTATGGTAAATATGATTAATTGAGTGATTATGCAAGATTGCCGGTTAGCCTACGATTTGGTAAATGTGATAATTTATAGAATAATTATCACATTAACCGGCGAGTTTATATGATTCCCAACTCATAATGGCGAATGTGAATAATTTAATTGAAAAGCCATCATGAGACAAATGCATCGGTCGCTACTAGGTTAGACGACGGCCTGGATGAAATCATTGGCCGGCACTAGGTTATACCACTGTCGGGACGAAAACCCCAGATTAGGTTTGTGTTTGTATGTACATTCTTATCAATACATATAATTTAACATGTCAAACTGATTTTAATCACGTATAGTTTATCTTCTGGATAAAGGACGTTAACATTGATTTTTTGCTATAGTTCCAATGTTATTAAGTAGCCTAACTTACTTAATTCTTCTAGCAACATCGTGCTAGTGTAATTTACTCCACCATTAGCTATTGAGAAGGCGAGGGTCGGAGGACTTTTCTTTCGTTCCTTCGATGACGGGGACATGACTAGAAGTTGTCATTAACGACCTCCATTTTATTGTATGAACCCATTAACAATGGTTAATTCAAGCTAGTAATACACATAATTTGCGTTGATGGGGATATGTACGTAAAGTGTGTTTCAGAGGAATCACTTAGTATTACATCTTCGTCAGTAACTTTGATGACTTCCAGCGTTCCAGGTATTGCCCCAGTTATCTCCTTATTCAAGGTATTTGCAGCTATTTTGTGTCTTTGGTCGCAACACACATGATAAGAGTCGCAGCGTGAAGAGGGAAAGTGACGACCATAAGGTAGAGATAAGACTCTAGTGGGTGGGAGGTGGGGAGGACATACACATACGACATTAAAATACGATCATCAGGTCGTTGTTGGCGAACTGTGCTCCGCTCTACATATGAGTGACAAACATCTTAGTTAGGTGAACAGCTGTGCCCTTCACGGCATTGCCTTTATAAGCTTCACTCACCTATCCATCAATACAGTAGTCTACAGTAGACAGTACGCCTCGTTACATGTGAGTTACTTAAAGATTTTTTAAAATAGCATATTAAATGTATACAGTTACAATTGAAGACCTGAGCACATGACCATTCTTTTCGAAATTTAGATTAGTTAGGATAGAATTTCACACCTTGTCATATGTGTAACCTAATATGTGGTTCACTGGGAATAGTGAGATCCCATATTAACAACCTGTGAACACCTATATCTAAAACCACATTCTTGATAGGAGGTTTTTCTCAATCAATAAACTGGTAAAGCATGTTAGTTTTAATTTTGGCTAGGTAGCTTAGAAACTTTAAATTATTTATTGCACATTTCGCCCACTGTTGACAGCCTTAACATACGGGAAATTGATGATTTTTAGTAATTAAATCATCGTTCTCTCTTCTTTTATAAACAGCATTGTGTTTATATAAGAGGAAACAGATGATGTCTAATTCAAATGTCCCTAAATTGTATCAGACTTCAATGCCATTAAATTGCAAGAGACTGCTGACTTTAGGCACGTATGTTAAATGTATACAATGCATATTAAAATTGAAGACCTGAGCACATGAACTAGATAATGATCAATGTTTTCGAAATTCAGATTAGTTATGATAGAATTTCAGGCCTTCTCATACGTGTAACCAAATAATGTGGTTCACTGGGAATAGTGTGATTCCAAATTTACAACCTGTGAATAACAATATCTAATCCACATTCTTGATGGAGGCTTATCCTCATCAGTAAACTGGTAATGCATCTTAGTTTTAATTTTGGCTTTGCAGCTTAGAAATTTTCAATTATTTATTGTATGCCTACAGTTTGTCCATTGTTGATAGCACTAAAATACAGAAAACTGATGATTTTTAGTACACTAAATAAATCATCGTTCTATCTTCTTTTATAAACAGCATTGTGTTTGTATAAGAGGAAACAGATGATGTCTAAATCAAATGTCCCTAAATTGTATTAGGCTTCAATGCTATTAAACTGCAAGAGACTGCACATACACATGACGTGTTGTATGGATGTGAAATGGGAGAGCAAGGATGGAGGTTCTGGATTTGAAAGTAAGGCAGTTAGTTGGTTATTGATGTTTCAAGGGACGGAACTACGAGGTAATCTGCCCCTAAAAGTAAGGCATCGTATCACGAAGGTTAAATGCAGTTTTAAGACGGTAAATACAGTTTATCTGTTCACAAAATAATAGCATATTTAAAAAATATATTATCATTTTATCAAGTTAACTTCAAGGCTTAATTCACACAAAGAATGATTGAAATATCTCATCCGATTCCAAAGATATATACGAAATTAAGAGCACCTGTCGGTTGAGCTTTCTTGGTACAAATATCTTTAAGGGTATTTTTCTCCGAATAATAAGGGGCGTGGTTGCTTGCCTCTCACCAAGGCAGGCCGAGTCGATTCCTGGTGAATGGATGTGAGATTTTCGAAGTGAAAAATCACTTCCTGTGGTTCGGATTCCACGTAAAAATCGAGGTCCCGTGGCTCATACTCGCGAGATGAACGGTTATGTAAAACTTTAAGCTTCCTATACTTTGTCTCAGAATTATAATGTATTTACTTATTTATTTATTGCCTCCAACAGAATAAAATTAGAAATTCCTTGTCCTGTGGTTCGGATTCCACGTAAAACGGAGGTCCCGTGGCTTATGATCGCAAGATTAACGGTCACGTAAAACTACAAGCTTCCTTTTTTAGAATAAAATGACTGGAGATTGACCTATATTACACAGCATGATCACAATATCACATATTAAATGGATGAAGATGAATGAAATTGGGCAAGGATGTGGAATGAAGCGGCCGTGGCCTATCATAAGGTACCGTCCCAGCATTTGCCTGGTGTTGAAAATGGGGAAACCACGGAAAACCATTTCAAGGACGGCCGACGGTCGGGCTCGAACCCACGAGTCTACCGAGTCAGCAGAGAGCCTGGCCCCATGACCTAACGCTGCGCTTTAGCCAGCGTAACCACTGCTGTCGGTAACACTTACATTAATAATACAGTGTAACACATGCAATACCGACTAGCTGAGTGGTTCAGCGGTAACGTTCTCGCTTGTTGGACCCAAGGTTGCAGTCAGCAGAGAGCCTGGCCCCACGACCTAACGCTGCGCTTTAGCCAGCGTAACCACTGCTGTCGGTAACACTTACATTAATAATACAGTGTAACACATGCAATACCGACTAGCTGGGTGGTTCAGCGGTAACGTTCTCGCTTGTTGGACCCAAGGTTGCAGTCAGCAGAAAGCCTGGCCCCATGACCTAACGCTGCGCTTTAGCCAGCGTAACCACTGCTGTCGGTAACACTTACATTAATAATACAGTGTAACACATGCAATACTGACTAGCTGAGTGGTTCAGCGGTAACGTTCTCGCTTGTTGGACCCAAGGTTGCAGTCAGCAGAGAGCCTGGCCCCATGACCTAACGCTGCGCTTTAGCCAGCGTAACCACTGCTGTCGGTAACACTTACATTAATAATACAGTGTGTAACACATGCTATACCGACTAGCTGAGTGGTTCAGCGGTAACGTTCTCGCTTGTTGGACCCAAGGTTGCAGTCAGCAGAGAGCCTGGCCCCATGACCTAACGCTGCGCTTTAGCCAGCGTAACCACTGCTGTCGGTAACACTTACATTAATAATACAGTGTAACACATGCAATACCGACTAGCTGAGTGGTTCAGCGGTAACGTTCTCGCTTGTTGGACCCAAGGTTGCAGTCAGCAGAGAGCCTGGCCCCATGACCTAACGCTGCGCTTTAGCCAGCGTAACCACTGCTGTCGGTAACACTTACATTAATAATACAGTGTGTAACACATGCAATACCGACTAGCTGAGTGGTTCAGCGGTAACATTCTCGCTTGTTGGACCCAAGGTTGCAGTCAGCTGGCATTTGAGGGTGCGCAAATGTGAGGGAACCGTGTCAGTAGAATTAATGGCACGTTAAAGATCTTCTTCAGGGCAAAATTCCGGCACCCCGGCGTCTATAAAAGCCGCCGTAGTTAGGTTGGTTGGTTGGTTGGCTCCTCAGTTTAGGAGCTGCGACAACGCGGTCATGTAGCCCCGTGTACTTTGGGTGTGTGTAGAATCTGTCTGATAACCGGTGTTAATTTTGATGACTGTATTAGTGTGTGTTTCTGTTTCTTAGTTCAAGTAAGGACTGAATACTTTGAATGTTTCAAGTAGTTCCTACTTTTGCCGCCAAACGCCACCGTCAACAACTACTAGTTCAGAACTTGGCTACTAGACGCCACCGCAGTCGGCTCCTGGCGACGAACGTAGAAACCTGAGCGTTGTTTACATTTTTAATCTAATTTAGCTTCACACAGGTGTAATTAGTGGAAGGTTCTTTAACATGCCATAAATCTATGACATGGGACCGCTGGCTTTACTTCCCCTCCGAAGGAAGGCATACTGAGGGATTTTTAACGCTCTTAAAAAATCCGACGACTTCGGGCGGGTTTGAACCCGCGATCTTGGGCATAGAAGCTCAGCCTGCTACCAACTACGCCACCGAAGCCGCTCCGCCGTAGTTAAAATGGACGTAAAACCAATAATATTAGTATTAATATTCCTTCGTTACGGCCAACTAAGGACCACGTCATGTCAACTGTTTATTCTGCATTTTAATGTTGGCCCAGTACTCTTTCATTCGCAATCGATGTTGCACCTTTCTCTCTGTCATCCACGCCTTCCCGGTTTTTAGTTTCGGCTTAAGTTGATTACTCCGATATTTTAGAAGTTTTTCCGGGCCACGCTCCTGGATATCTTCACATGTTATCCCAATCTCCAATAGATCTTTCTCTACTTCACTGAACCTTTGTATTTTTCTCATGGAGAAAAGAAAAAAGTCTGTTGGATAGCCGTGTTGATTTCATTCGGGTTATATGTCCATAAAAGGATATCCTCCTTTTCCTCATCACGTCAGTTATTTTCTCTACGTGCATGTACAACTCTTGGTTGTGGCGTTTTCGGAACTCGCCGTGTTCTTTGACTGGACCTAGGATTTTCCTCAATATCTTCCTTTCCTTGGTCTCCAGTTTTTCCATTATGCCTTTTCTATTCATGGCGTGACATTCCGCTGCATACAAAGCTTCTGGCCGGATGACCGTGCAGTAGTCCTTGAGTTTTGCATTCAGGGATATAGATCATTTGTTGTACACATTCTTAGTTACTGTAGACGGTAAGCCATTTCAATTTTATTCAAGCGTGTCGCAAAAGCCTCGTTTTCGGACATTGTAGGGTCTATCCATTCGCCAAGATACTTAAATTTCACATCCCGCTTGATTTTCCCATGATTCACTTCTATTATGTTTTGGAGCCTTTTTGTTGTTAGTGATAAATTCTGTTTTCTCGAAAGAGATCGGGAGGCCCGCCTTTACAGCTTGAAGCTGATTGGTTATTATTATTATTATTATTATTGTTTTTACAATCGTTTCGGTCGTCAATGGACCACGTTATTTCAACTGCCTTTTCCATCTTTCTTTCACATTGGCCCAGTATTCGCGCATTCTTCTTCGATGATCTTCCTTCCGTTCTTCGGTCCACTTCTTGCCGGTTTTCAATATAGGTTTTGGCTCAAAACTCTGTATCTCCCCAAGTTTCTTCTTCAAAGAGTTACGTTCCAAGATGTCCTCATGTGATATGCCCAGTTCTTGTAGGTCTTTTTCCACCTCTGTAAACCAGATCCCTTTGGTTTTCTTTCCCACAAAGTAGGCACAGATTCGATTGGACAATCTTCCCGAGTTCATTCGTGTTAAATGGCCATAAAAGGAGAGTCTTCTTTTGCGAATGGTTATTATTATTATTATTATTATTAATAATAATAATAATAATAATAATAAAATTACATGCAATACCGGTTAGTTAGCCATGGTGGTTACGGCGTGGCTGCAGGCAGTCGCTCACATCCGGGAGGCGAGGAGGTTCGACTGCCCCCGCCGGCAACCTTGAAAGATGGACTTCTGTGGTTTCCCATCTTCCTTCCAGGAAAATGTAGGGGTTGGTCCCTAACTATAGGCCACAGCCGCTACCTTCCAATTCCTCGTCCTTACATTCACACTTTCCTCTACAGACAACACTCCACACGTGACGGTACTTGTAGCTCACCCCATGGGTGTCCACATAGAAGCAGCTACAAACTCTGGCGAGCCAAACATATCCTCGGACACTCCCGGCACTGAAAGCCATACGCTAAAAAAATGCAATTATAATACAGTCTATAACACATACAATAATGAAGATGATAACTAGATAAAGTTAAACTGAATAAATAATGTTATTGGTTTCACGTTCCCTTTAACAACTTGGGTTTTTAGAGCCGATAAAGATAAACTAAAAGCCAAGTACAATTAAAAGAAAAAGAACATTCACAAATACTTGTTGATTAATGAAACTAGAACCTATTATAAAGTCAAAGTAAAACCATTAAACCGCACTTTTTAAACAAATAGTCGTTATTTATGAAATCCGAGTGCGATTCCTCACTGCTTTCTTTTGAATGCTCATTTATTACGATCAGTTACTTGTGTGACTGGCTACGCGGTGCAGCAGTGATGTTCTCGCCTGCTGTGTCCAAGGTCTCAGGATCGAATCCTGGTGCAGTGAGTATGTACTTGAGGGTGCGCAAATCCGAGGGAGCCGTGTCAGTAGATTTACTGGCACGTTAAAAAATAACCTTGGGGCAAAATTCCGGCACCCCGGCGTCTCTAAAAGCCTCATTATTTATAAGGGACGTAAAACCAATAACATTATTATAGGTTACTTCTGAGCGCCCCATGTGTATATACCACCCTCTACTTTGATGCGGGCTGGACGCGACACAGTTCTGACAGGGACTATAACCTTGTTTATATTTTTAAACACACTTTATAAACAAATTAATATATTTCGTTTGATTTCGCAAGAAATGCAATGTTTTCCTGTACTATTGAGACGATTTGGAAGATTTTAGCACATACCGCACCTTGTTGTTCTAAGAGGCGGAACTCCGAGGTCATCTGCACCTCTTAACACAGATTAAAGTATACAAATTTGGAATGGATTTTTAAATTTAGAGGTGGACATCTAAATTTGAAAAGACAAAAAAAAAAAACTATTAATTATAATATAAACAAAAATTACGAAAAAACAAGAATTCAGCTTTCAAAAACGAACAAGTCGTTGAGTCAATGTACACTGGAAAATTTAGATTGCTGGCCCTAACCCACTCTCGCTTATAAAGCGGATGACGAGATCAGCAGCCACCGCGTCATCGGCTAATATAAGTTTGAGTGTCATCTGCAAACCATGAGTTTTGTGAAACATAGAGCTTAACGTTTTATATAATGATGATGATAGTTTGACAGTCTGTGGATAACGGGGTACTTTTTTAATCGCTTATCATCCCAGCTCAGCTTCACCCACAGAATCTGTGAGGGATCATTCCCCTACCGTCGCAAGGACGACGCGACGTCTGGGAGTTGAACACACTTTGTCAGCAGATGCAACTGGGGATGGTGACAGGCTGATCGCTAACTTGGCTCTAATTAAAGAAGGGTCAGGTAGGGGATTTTGGAAAAAATTTGGCCGTGGACCTTCTGAAAGGAATCATCCCGGAATTTACCTGGTGGTGAAAATGGGAAACCATGAAAACCATTTTCAGGACGGCCGAACGGGGTATTTTACGTTTATTCATAGCCGTTTGGGGTTTTACCATCCGGCTTATGACTCTCCAAGTGCAGTACTTACCGTTAGATAGGGGGAGGGAAAAGGCTCCGTGCAAGTGTTCCAGTCCCGCATGCTGCATTCTGGGTACCACGTGGTCTGCACCGTCAAGTGTTCAGGGCCAGTGAACTCGGGAATTGGCTAGAGTTGGTAGGTCACAAGCAACAGTCTCATTTGAGCAACAACCTGTCAAAGTGCTAACCTCGATGTCAGCTATAGCTATCTTGTCTGTCTGTCCAATATCCTCCTAGTTAACTTGTTTGACCATTCACCACTGTGTTCCAGTCAATCAACAGTTAAAATCACTCTTCAGTCTAGTCAGTAACGTTGAGTTGTCCACTTGTCACTCCAAAAGAAAAAAGAAAATAGATACGGTAACAGTGGTATCTATTGACGAAGGTTTCATGACCTGGAATACGGGATATTCTAGATTTGTGCATTTCCTACATTGTAAATAAAAGAAAAATCTTGTAATATAGTATTTTAAGTTGTAACGTTTCTTTACATTACCGGCACGGGCGGCTCCTGACTATTTATTTATTTATTTATTCAAGTACAAAGAATGTGGTGAACAGACGACTTCAAACAGTTTCTGCCCAGAACTTATCCACTTCAACAGCACTTGAATTAGCTTCAGTCAAGTCATTCATTGTGCAGCTGTACGGGCACAATGGACAGGAGAAGAGATGTTGTGTTGTCTGGGTTGCGCCACAATCACACAGGACTGTTTTGGTCGGAAAATGCCACTTATATAAGTTGTCCCTGGATCTTGCAAATTCTACCCGCAGTCTGTTCAGGGACTTCCAGATTAGCCAGTTCTCTGTGTGACAAGGAGGTAGAGATTCCTTTGGTTCCATCCATTCAGACAGATTACTGGTCCTCTCCTTCCACACGGCAACTGGAGCTGTTGCTGCTGTTCCTTGTAATGGTTGAGTAGTTGTTAGGAAGCTCTTTCTCGATTGTAATCTCCTCTCAGCAGGTCGATATCCGACGAGTGGGTGTGAGGTCATAGCAGATGATTTGCTTCTTTCGTTGTTTGCAGCCACTTCTCTTCTCATATCAGGCGAAGCAATCCCTGCAAGATAGTGCACTTTACTGATGAGAGTTGGCCTCAAGCAACCTGTAATAATCCTGCAGCTCTCAATTAAGGCTACATCCACCTGCTTTGCATGGGCTGACTTGTACCACACAGGACTGACATATTCTCCTGCTGAATAGCACAAGGCCAATGCTGTTGTCCTTAACGTTTGGGGATGGGTGCCCCAGTTAGTCCCTGGTCCCTGCCAGTCTACGGAGGAGGCTGTTCCTCGAAGAGATCTTCTGTTTTAGCTTAAAGCACTGCTCCTTGAATGTGAGTGTACGGTCCAAGGTGACACCTAGATATCTGGGATGGAAGCAATGATCCAATATCATACAATTCCAGAATACTTCAAGTTTCTGACTAGATTGTTTAAAATTGACTAAAATTTTAGAGTGGACCAGATGATATTATTGTTGTTTGATATTACATATTTTTTATATTTGGCATTAATTGTTGCCAATATTGCCATTATCATAATTCCACACAACACAACAGTTGAAACAAGTTTTAATAAAAAGTTAAAATCTGTACTCACATGGCTCCTTATTTGTAAATATATTCTCCCCCCTGTGCTTGGATAAAGCAAATTTATCTATCAGCTTGGTTGATAAGGCCGATGTTTTTATTTAATTTCTAACTTTGGTTCCGAGTTATAGAAGAAAATACAGTAGATTTTTGTTAATAATACAAATTCCACTATCATTTTCCTATGTCTCACACAATCGGCATATTAAATAACTACTTTACGTACTTCCACAAAGGTTAAACACACATTAATTTATAGAAACTAACTTCATCCACAGAACTCACAAAGACACTTATAGTGTATTTGGAACACTATACAGCTGGAAATGTATAAATATTTTTTTGTCTAATGTCAGCAAGCTGCGAAGAATGGATGAATACTTGTGTAAGAGCGTGGGTTGCGGTGGACCCTTCTCCCGTAATCCGGTTTGACCGAGACAGAAGCAGAAAGTGAAATTGAGACATCTATTTCCCTTCAAAGCAACGTAATGGGCCCATTCTGCTGACCCTTGAAGAGAGAGAAAAATCCCTCCATAGCACAGAAGAATTCGCGTGCAAGACAGTGCTATGTCCACAGTTTCCTTACCCTGCCCATGAAGCCATATACTTTACATGGGACTTTCTGTCGAGTGGCCCTCGCTATGACAATCCACCCTACGAGACTGTCAGAATCTTAAGCTAGGGATGAGTTATGTATACTGAATTCTTTTTAGAGATTCTAGATGGGAATACCACATATTTTAAGTAGATTATCTGTAATTTAAAGTATTTTTTAAAGACTTCATTAAACAAATTTTGTGCAATATACTACGCCCTTAATGACTCACCGCCCCTGATTACCGGTATACCTCTCCCCTAAAGAAGTATGATGTCAACGAAGACCTTGTTGCATAATAAATCGTCGATTTGATGAAATTGCATATTTATGGTAAACTAGAAATATTATTCCTTTCACATGTCTTGGCAAATGAAGAGGATTTAGAATAATATGTAGAGGCATTGTAGGCATTTTTGATGCGTTTTGTTCCCAATAATGCTCTCCATTGGGCATTTTAATATTTTTTTGGGCATTTTCTTAATTTTGAAGCTTGAATATGTTTATATTTAACAATTTGTCCTGTATTTAACCTCCTGGAGCGACCATATTGCCTCACAGTATTTTTTTTTAAATTATTATCGCACAGCAGATCTTCCTCAAGGTGGATTAAAGCTAAGGTTTGGGTACTTTCCCCAGAAATTATGAAGATTTAAAAATCTTGTTGTTGATTCATTTCGGGGACTTGCAACATCGTGGTCATGTAGTCCCGTGTATTTGGCGTGTGTGTGGAATTTGTATGATAACCTGTGTATTTGTGAATTGGGGATAGTATTTGGAAGGGGGCGACCGTGGTCTTAAGTTAGGAACCATTCCAGCATTTGCCTGGAGTAGACGGTGGGATACCATGGAAAATCATTTCCAGGATGGCTGAGGTGGGAATCGAACCCTCCTCTTCTCAGTTTTGTCTCACTAGGCTGAGTGTACCCCGTTCCGACCTTTACACCTCTATTTTGCTGGTTCCATGCTCCCGTATCCAAAAATTGCAACTTTTGGCTGCGATACTGGTCTGAACTGAAGCTAGAACTGATGACCAAGATGTCCCAAGTCCCTCAAATGAATTAACAACTGAACTGAAGTTTACGCCACATTGCTGTTAGGGTTACAGGAACATTCAGCAAGGCCAACACCACAATCCCTCAAGGTCTGTTAGAGGCAAGTAGTTATCTTTCGCTGATTACTGCTGTGTTATTTACTAAGGACTTTCCTTAGTAAACTTCAAACTCCACAGCAGTGGCGGTTTTAGAACAAGGGCACACGGTCACGTGCCCCACCATTAAACATTCTCCTTGGGTCGTAGTCGTCTTGATAGTCCTTCCGTGGTAATGGCGCTTATGTCGCGACCAAGCAGTTCAATCGCCTTGCTGTTCACTTTCCCAACAGTAGGAGTCTGTCACAACAAGGTGCTGGGCACATGTCTTATGAGACCAACACAGTGTTGCCACATGCTTCCTATTCCTGGCTCTGTAACTTCATCCCTTCCTATTCAGCGGGGCGAGGTGGAGAGAGGAGCTATGGGAATTTCTTCGACTTGGGGCACAAGAATCTTGTGACGAGACGGTCAAATGGCCGTGAAAGTAGCAAGTTGGGGAGGGAAGGGGAGGGGCGGAGAGGGGTGTTTAAGTGCACCGTAAGAGGGCAGACAAGTTCATAGATAGCGTATTTACATACCCTCAGCGATTTTCCAACAAATTAATGTACGATACATCCCTCTGAACACTGCGCTCTTTATTAATATGTAAGAAGAAAAATCAACATATGTAATATGCATTGAGACAGAAACGTAACATTTTGAACGTAGGCTATGTTCCGTAAGTGAATTTGTATTATGTTATAACGTGAAGTTTGAGAATTCTCTTCATCTCTTAATCTAGGCCTAGGGGAATACACACCTGCGTGGTGACAGTCCTGCCTCAACACTTGGCTTCGAAAGTTTTGGCGCCTGCGATATTGAGTTATAAATGTGTATGAGTGCGGTGGTCTTTTGTAGTGTTCAGTAATATTAATCTTACATAATTGTAACAGTGGCCTCATCCCCCCTTTCCCTGTTTATTAGCCAAAATGATAATAATAATATTAGCATATCAAAATTATAATTTAACATGATATTACCATACCCCAAAAATTAATAATTTATAATACAGCCAAAAGCCCCAATTTAATTACTCGCTAGGTCAGCTGAGTTCACAGCAAAAAACCTAGGAGCGAATGTTCCGATTTGCTTGGTTTTCAAGAACACCCTGATTTAATTTAGGAAAAGAGACCAGGCGGGACGAAGCTAATGTCAAGACCAGCTTGTTGAGTGGAAGGCTGGATGCGTACCTCAGCAGGGCCGATAATTCTAATCTTGCCACACATGGTGAAGGGAAGAGAAACAATCTTCCTACTGACTGCCGTCAATAAAAAAAAAAACATCTCAATAACAAAATATAATGAAAATCAAAAGGTACAATTAAATCATGATTAGATTACAACTAAAACCCTAAACCACTTAACTTAGGCTTATATTTAAAGGTAATGCAAGTTACGGATAATGCTGTGAATAAAATAAAAGTCAGACATTGCCCAGTTGGCAAAATTACTTTTCCCCATCATACGATTAATAGAATTACAGAATTGAGGGTAGTTTCATCCGCAAGGATACAAGGAAAATAAACAGCATGAAATTTAGGCCTGGTGCCGTTTCACAAACAAATTGCATAAAGCAACAAACGCGTTCCTTAGTGAACGAAAGCGTCTGAGAAACTTCAGAGTCCAGCACTGACTGTCTTCTGAAGCCTATCTTACCAAAGTTAAATCCACGAGGTTCCCATCCAGCTAACCGGAAATAGGGCAATAATAACCCATTCTGCAGTAATTACATATAAAGGTCCCCCCCCCCCCAAATCATACAAACCCTTCCAAAATATTACATGCTAATATACTAGAATAAAATGTCAGTATGGTCCACCGTCACATGGTCTTAACGACATAGCAAAATGACACAGTTTAATGTTCCACCGAAAGGTTGCCCCTTCTAACCAAAAGTTCATACCACCTGATGTATTTCAGCCCTCCGGAGGAGCTGGCTTCAGTTCCCCCGGAGGCGATCGCTTTTAAGTCCTTCCGTCACCAACCTTCCTCTCGTACTGTCTCTGCAGTCACAGATCGCACCCTTGTATATTCCAGCGTATCCCCCACCACAACCCTCCAGTAGTACCAACTGCGACCAGTCGCTCAACCGGCCAAAACAAAGCCAGAGTTCAAGGTCTTGAGTGGGTACTATAGAATATCTCCCCACACAGGTTACTGCCTAGAAACCTTCTAGGAGTCGAGGCGTTACACAATGTCCTTTGTAAGATTTTTCTCAGAATAAGAGCTTCGCGAATGAAGCTGACAGTAAATGTTCGCTTTTCCAATGTTTGCAGACACAAAGCTCGATTTATCTCCCTTTACAAGTGTCTATCACGATAAGCCTATAAGTGACAGGACACACAAAGGCACAAATCCTGGCAGAAGGCTTGGCGAATGAAGCTGACAGCAAATGTTCACCTTTCAAAGTTCACGGATCAAAGCTTGACTTATCCCTCTTTTCCATTTACGATAAACCTTTAGGTGACAGCACACACAAGGGCACAAATCATGGCGGAAAGGGCTAGGCGATCCCATTTCACCAGTAGCCAGGCGCCAAATTGGTGAATGGAATTCTCAGAAGAGCCCTGGTGTATGCTCTCATGATAATCTGGCCAGACCTGGAGGTCCTGCTGCGTCTCGAAGATAAGATGAACATGTACCGATTTGCAAAATTGGTACATCCTCCTCCTCCAAAGGAAGACGATGGGGAGATGATGAACAGGGTGATGGTGTCCAGCTGGTCTCTTGGCAGCTGAAGAGGCTACTCCAATCTCCGCCAGCGGACCTTGAAGTAGATTCCTCGGGTAGAATGATGCCATGGGACCTAGATGATACCTCCAAACTGGGCCCAGATTGGTAGTACACGTCCCACATAGTGACCGCTGAAACACACATCAGAACAGCAGCGTATGGTCCAAATACAGTTCCCTTAGAGTGAACAATCGTTCCAGGCCAGCCAACCAGCCCATAACAGCTGAAGTTATCCCAGGAAGGATAAAAAAACATCACCCGAAGCATTAGTGTGCCATCGAAGTTCACTTAAGAGTCTTTCAAATCACAAGGGATACTTGATGCTTCAAACAAGGTTCTGCGCAAAGAAATAGTGTCCAGGGCATAATTAAAGGTCCACTGAAGTATGGAAAACACACGAAAGGGGCAACCAACTATACGATATGACTGACGTTAACAAGCTTAATTGAAAGTTCACCACAATACTTAGCAAAATAACTAAATCAACTTATATCAATCAATTTTTGACTAAAACATCCAGAAACCATAATATTTACAAAATTTCAGATATTTTCCCACCGAAATTCCCTGAAATTTTTATGGGCAACACCATCAAAATAGAAATAAAGCAAGGGGGAACTCACTGGTACCCTTCCAAAACAGTTAAACATACTCAAAAATGAATTTACATTAACTTTGATGGCCTCACGCAGTACCGTAGGAAAACAGAACACATTTAGGAAACACCAAAACATTTTAAAACAAACACAACATACCATAATCCAACCATATGGATCGTCTCAGGTATGTGACACATATAAAAACATAATGAATATCAAAAGCCACTGTCTCATTTCACCAGTCGCTGCCCCTAACCGTCCACGGTGGCCATCCGACGAACGACAGAAAACAGCAACTACCTTCCACAAGAACAATAACCAAATGGGGAGACCACGCTAAACAATAGACACCACGATCCAACCAATTCACATACAAGCACCTAACCAAATTTCACCAAATAACTTCATCGCTACTCGCCAACGCATCCTAACAGTCTACAAACTCCCAAGAGTTCCTGTAGGATGACCAACCGAACTCAGGACACTAAGGTGATCACACCTATCCTGAGAACCAACTTACAAAAGTTACACCAAATGTTCAAAATTAAAACATCTCCTCAAAATTAAGATGCCATCTTCTAGGCACCGAACCTAACCAATATCAAACCAACAACAACTACGAGCCCGGTGCAGAGGCTACACTAATTCTACACCCAAAGCACATAGCTCAGCAGAATTAGACACAAATTCAAGTTGGTACCAACCAATTTTCAAGACATACCTAAACGAACGTGGCTCCACCATTTAAAAAAAACACAAATTACTTATAACGTTTACTCCCACACAGACAACAACCCACTTCCATGGTCCCATACACAGATCTACCTCACTACAACGAACACCCATAGGTGTCATGTGACACATTTCTACAAGCACAAGGTGATTAATATCCTCAAAACTTCAGATTCTCTAACCTAGCGGTCCTCGACATGCCACAGCATGCTCAAAATACAGAATTGCAGGATCACAGATGTGATGGCATGATAATTTTTTTAAATGCACGGGGCGGTTACTGTCCCCCCCCCCCCCCAAATTCATATGTTCTCCACTTTCAACATCTCGTACACACTGCATCATGTTCCACACACAGAATTACAAGGTCACTGAGGTGACAAAAATGATAAATTTTCAAAATGCACGGGGTGGTTAATAGTCCCCAAAGAAAATGCACCTTACACAGAACGAGAGTTAGCTCACCAACTAATAGATACCTCAAATGTCTCCAGAACAGGTACGACATCTCCAGTGCAACACTATCTCGATGCATAGAACAACTGACTAACGCTATAGTCTGGCTACCAGCTCGAAGCTGATGCTAATCGAACTTAATTTTTCCTTTTCACACCCAAGTATACGGGGATACATGAACTATGATTCCAACTACAATCCCATGAACGTTGTGACAATACCAGCAAGTCAGCAGTCTAACAGTATATACCGCAGATTACAAGTAACCTACTGACTAACCTAACCAGATACATTTTCAACCGACAAGAGATTGCAATTCGAAGATTTTCCAGATCACTGATACAATTTCTAAAGCCCTCACGTCAGCAGCTGAACAACACAGTGAAATGAGCATCACTCTGAAGCATTACACCTTATTTCCACATAAAATCGAAATGTCACTACCAACCTAACAAAATTATCACTAAATTATCCAAAAAATTTACTCAAAAATATCAACCACGAATACGATGAACAAAACTCAGCTAACAGAAGCAGATCACAGCCTTTCTTGAGGATTACTAAAAATGACATAAGAGATTTGACTTCAGCGGAACAACTAGACCATCTCCCATCGCTCTGAACTTCATATCATCGCATTCACAGGAAATAGAACATCATAATTTCACCCTTTACACATCTCGAGTTTCTCGTTCACTAGCAGGTTTACAATTCGATATATGAGTCCTAAAAACACGTTTCCTAGACAGATCCTCTAATAACACTGTTACTTCAGAAGGAAAGGACAGAATCTCATAGGGGCCCTCATATTTTGGCTGCAGTTTACCTGATACCTGACGACCTGGGGCCTTAGCCCAGAAGTTTTTTGCATAGACAAAATCTCCGACAGAATATCCACCCTGTTTTCGGCCCAAATTATATCTCTCAGCCAGCTTATCATGCGAGATCTTTATAGCAGCTTTGGCCTCCTTCCAGATTTCTCTGACACGATCAGGAGAGGGTTGGTCAGGAAGCAGATCATGAAGTGACCACAGATTCGTTAGAGGGGAATTTGGGACGAACGCATACATAAGTGAGAACGGCGTTTTCCCATGGGATTCATGCTCAGCAGTATTGAAAGCGTAGGGTACCCAATGTAATGACGAATCCCACTTGGCATGATTGTCACGATGATATGCGATAAGTGCAGCTCTCAAATTTCGGTTAACTCTCTCTGCCAAACTAGGGTTGGGGTAATAGGGTGTCGTGGTGACATGGGAAACAGCATAATCAAAACAAAATTTTCTAAACTGATGAGAAACAAAGGCCTTGGCATTATCTGACACCAAGTATTGACTAGGACCAAAGGAAGAGAAAACAGACTTTAAACATCTTATGACAGTAGCAGAGTCACAATTTCTAGTGGGAAAATCCATGAAAAGCGAGAGAAACCATCGACACAAACAAAAGCAAAACGGTTACCCAGTTTAGACCTCGGCAGGGGTCCAACAAAATCCACATACAAGCGTTCCATGGGCCTAGACGCAGATTCAGAAGCTAACTTACCAACCTTACCACTGACTGTGGGCTTACTTACCTTACAATCATGACACCCCAGCACGAACTTTCTCACATCCTTATCGAGACCCTTCCAAACAAAAGACTGCCTTATTTTCTGTCGAGTTTTGAAAATTCCTAGGTGGCCTCCAGCGGGTGACTCGTGAAAATACATTAGCATGCCATTTATCAGCTGAGTAGGCAAAACAACCTTAGGCTTCCTATCACGCCTAGTTACACAACATAATACACCAGACTTTAAAATATAAGGCTTTATCTCTTCTCCAGAAACTAATCGAGCAATTAAATCACACAACACGGGATCTTCCTTCTGATGGTTAGCAATGTCTCCAAACAATAACGGTGAATTTACTAACATGTGTTGAGCTGAATTAGCCCCAACAACAACAGGTTCCTCTAAAGAGGGAGTTTCACACCTGTCAGGAATTTCTCCATAGAGACGCTTAAGTGACACAGCACAAATATTTTCATGATTTTCCTCGGGAACGAGATTCTTACATTTATTAGGAACTTCTTCATACATGCGGCTAAGGGAGTCGGCTATGACATTTTCACAACCCTTTATATGACGAACGGTGAACTGAAATGATGAAATACGGGTTGCCCACCTGGCGATTCGCCCAGTGGTTCGAGGTCTAGCCAGGACCCAGCTCAGGGCCTGGTTATCGGTTTCAAGTTCGAAAGGAACATGTTCGACATACATTCGGAATTTCTCCAGTCCAAACATCACTGCGAGCCCCTCAAGCTCATACACGGAATAATTTACTTCAGCAGGGGACAGAGTTCGAGAAGCAAAACCAATAGGTCGTCTACCTAACTCACCTTCTTGTAACAACACAGCAGCTACAGCACCGAGCGATGCATCAGTCTGGATTATAAACTTCTTACTGAAATCAGGGACAGCGAGGACAGGAGCGCTACACAGTGCCTCCTTCAAATCGTCAAAAGCTGCTTGCTGCGACGGACCCCACTCAAATTTCACGTCAGACCTTCGCAGATGATTAAGTGGTAACGCCCGCTGTGCAAAATTGGGTATAAATTTGCGCAGAAAACCAACCATTCCCACGAATCGGGCTACTCCTTTCACATTTTTAGGGGGTGCAAAATCTCTAATTCCTTGGGTTCGGGAGTCATCGACCGAAACACCTTCAGCAGAAACAACATGTCCAAGAAAGGCAATTTTAGGTTTAGCAAGGGACACCTTAGACAACTTTACGGTTAGACCAGCAGATTTTAACCTCTCAAATACTTCACGAAGATGGCGCACGTGGTCTTCGAACGTCTCGCTATAAACAACAACATCGTCCAGGTAGTGATACAAATAATCAAATTTGATGTCAGAAAACACGTGATCAAGAAGCCTACTAAGCACAGCGCCCCCTGTAGAGATGCCAAAAGGTAATCTGCAATACTCATAGAGATTCCAATCGGTGGCGAATGCAGTCAGATGCTTAGATTCTTCAGCTAACGGGATTTGAAAATATGCCTGCGTCAGGTCAATGAGGCTATAATAGGAGGCGTTTTTGAACCAGGAAAAACAGCTATGTAAATCAGGAAGAGGGATGGATTCTAAAACAATCTTTTTGTTTAACCTACGATAATCTACGACCGGCCGAAAACCACCATTTGGCTTAGGTACTAAGAACACAGGTGAGGAATATGCTGATGTGGAGGGTCGAATCACTCCATCTAGTAACATCTGATCGATTAATTTCTTTAATTCCAACATTTTGGGTGGACTCAAACGGTAGGGAGGATGTCTGACGGGTATAGTATCCGTTACTTCAATTTTATACTCCAGGATCTTAGTCATTCCTAATTCGTCAGTGAACACGTCGGGAAAATACCCACACAAATCTCGAATCTCTTTAGCTTGAGCGTCAGATAAATTACTTAAATCCAAGGATTCAACCCCGGTGGACAAGACGGGTTCAGCATCACGGTTGGCAACATGAGCACTCGCGCTAGCGACAGCAGTAGAAAAGAATTTAAATTTTACCTCTGAACAAAACCTGAACCAGAATGATTCGTGTTGCATATCTAGCAGTAAGCCAGTATGAGCAAAAAAATTAGCGCCCAGAATAATAGGACATGACAAATTCTTAATGACCCAAAAGGAAAATTTCCAACAAAATTTATGAATCCGAACCTTAAACTTCACAGAACCAAGAACGTTCAATTGAGCACCGTTGGCAGAAACCAACTTAACATCTACATTCGACAGGTTACTGAATTTACAAATGAGTTTCATAGACAAATACCAATTTTCACTAACCAATGAAGCAGCGCTTCCCGAGTCTAACAAAGCTATTACACAAGCGTCATTAATTGCAATTTCAACCATAGGAGAGGGTAGAACTAGATCAGAAACTTTAGAACAGACACCATTTGCTCCGATAACTTTGGCATCATCCCTCGTCACCTTATTTCCCAATGCACATCGCTGATCCTTGGCAAGGAGGATTTCAGGATGCTTGTCTCGGAATAGTCAATTTCTTTTTACCGGACAGTTCCATGCTATGTGGCCCTGCTGCCCACAGTTGAAGCACGTCACAGGACGATTACTACTACCCCTAGGCGAATTATGGGAAGGACGACCGGCCCCAGGTGGTGGTCGAACCGAGGGAGGTCGAACAAACGGAACAGGGTTAATGAAAGGAGGGGGCATGCTAGTTGCATACCTTATGATATCAACCGAACGCACGGATTCGGCTTGAATAGCGGCTTCACGTAGTTCCCTAAACGTACTCGGATTAGTTCCAACACATAGGCAATTCCGAAATTCCGGCGTAGCACCGGCCAAAATAAGCCTTACCACTTCTGCCTCTGGCATATCTACTCTAAAGACTTTTACGAACCTGGATATGTCCACAATGTATGAATTTAACGGCTCGTTAATACCCTGTGCTCGGAACAGGTAACGTCCCTTCACAGTATCGAGCGACCTGATGGGCACAAATACTCGCAACACCTCGGACATAAAATTATCCACACTCCAACCTTCACACATGGCACTAGTCACATAGGCCCCCAACGTATCAGACACATGGGAGGATATTAATTGAAAAACCACTTGGTCGCTGACACCGAATTGGATAGCACACTCATGAATATCGACCAATATTCTCAAAAAATCAACAACGCCTTCAACCGTGTCCATACCTTTACCCGATAACTTTGAAACAAAACCCAAAATGGGGTGACTGACAGAACCAAAGCTGGCCTTAGAAAAAACAGAATAATTACAATGCTCGACTTTGGACACGTCACGCCCCGGCATTTCGGCACAGGGATTTCCTTGCACATAATTTTGGTTCCCGGAACAAGATAAAGAAACGAGGTTACGCCCTGAATTTGAAACACTCCCCTGAGAGTCTCGATAAACAGAATTTAAATCCCTAACCGGTTCGGAAGGAGAATTTTGTGTCACTGTAGGCCCCTGATGACCTGAGTTACCCGGCACTTTAAATGATGAAACAGACCCGGAATTATCTCTAGAATTTATTTCTCGAGCACCGACACTAACAGGATTACAACTAGATGAGGGGATATTTAAGACAGACTGGGGTTCGATTACCGACCTCCTTACACGAGGCGAGCCGACAACAGCAGAGAAGGAGTTACAAGTTACACAGTTACAACTACAAGTACAATTTTCACGTCCGGGGAGGCTGAAGGTTACGTTGCTGGTATTATTTGGCACAGAACTCATCACAGCATTAGGGTTAATGGTATTCGAAACTGGTATCACCGTATCAGGACCTAACGGTGCCTGGCCGAACCCAGAATTTGTTGTCACAGTTTCATGATTAAAAGTACGGTTACCGACAATAGGAAAAATCTCTCGACTCTCACAGCTGTTGGGCAGGCGCGCTATTCCATTGCCACGGAGCGCGGCAGGTTCAGCGACAGGATTACCAACTTGGCCAGTGGCATTTTCAGCCAGACTGGCGCCTAGATTTGTCGAGACATTACGGCTACATGCAGGAGTCGAATTCAATAAATCCCCACCTCCACTAACACGATTAACAGTGTCCAAAGTCTGAGCACATTCCACTAAATTAACTTCGGCCTCTAATAGACCTTTCAAATCGGCGATGGGACGTTCTTCATCAGATTGTAACAAATCCCCACATCGGAGATATAGGTAATCAATTCTAGCTTTCAATTTGGTGAGATCAACAGGGCTACATTCTACTTCACTGAAACAATACTTAATTACATTACAAATTTCCCTAATTGCATCACATAACCTTGACTCACCGAGTTTGAATTCAGCAGTTGACAGCTTTGGAAGGGTTGCTGCAAAATTCACGGCATACTCTAGACTCTGGCGCGCTTGTTCTGCGTCCCTGGGCACTTCAAGGTTACGTAACAGTAATTCGTAGGTTACCTCTTCATCCGATAAGTATTTCACGATGATTTTGCGGGAAGCCATCGTACATAAATTTCATGTAACAGAACACAAATTAATTATTACACAGAGTTTAAATCAATCCTACCTATGTGGAGAAAAGATTAATAAGGAGGGCCCAATCTACATTAATTAAGTTACTGAATTTAATTTTAATAATTAAGTTACTGAATTTAATTTTTAATTAATTACTGCAATCAGTCAGCAGGAAAGATTATATGCTAATGGCAAGATCACAGAGCAAAACCACGCTCTGCTACCAATGTAACAGTGGCCTCATCCCCCCTTTCCCTGTTTATTAGCCAAAATGATAATAATAATAATAATATTAGCATATCAAAATTATAATTTAACATGATATTACCATACCCCAAAAATTAATAATTTATAATACAGCCAAAAGCCCCAATTTAATTACTCGCTAGGTCAGCTGAGTTCACAGCAAAAAACCTAGGAGCGAATGTTCCAATTTGCTTGGTTTTCAAGAACACCCTGATTTAATTTAGGAAAAGAGACCAGGCGGGACGAAGCTAATGTCAAGACCAGCTTGTTGAGTGGAAGGCTGGATGCGTACCTCAGCAGGGCCGATAATTCTAATCTTGCCACACATGGTGAAGGGAAGAGAAACAATCTTCCTACTGACTGCCGTCAATAAAAAAAAACATCTCAATAACAAAATATAATGAAAATCAAAAGGTACAATTAAATCATGATTAGATTACAACTAAAACCCTAAACCACTTAACTTAGGCTTATATTTAAAGGTAATGCAAGTTACGGATAATGCTGTGAATAAAATAAAAGTCAGACATTGCCCAGTTGGCAAAATTACTTTTCCCCATCATACGATTAATAGAATTACAGAATTGAGGGTAGTTTCATCCGCAAGGATACAAGGAAAATAAACAGCATGAAATTTAGGCCTGGTGCCGTTTCACAAACAAATTGCATAAAGCAACAAACGCGTTCCTTAGTGAACGAAAGCGTCTGAGAAACTTCAGAGTCCAGCACTGACTGTCTTCTGAAGCCTATCTGACCAAAGTTAAATCCACGAGGTTCCCATCCAGCTAACCGGAAATAGGGCAATAATAACCCATTCTGCAGTAATTACATATAAAGGTCCCCCCCCCCAAATCATACAAACCCTTCCAAAATATTACATGCTAATATACTAGAATAAAATGTCAGTATGGTCCACCGTCACATGGTCTTAACGACATAGCAAAATGACACAGTTTAATGTTCCACCGAAAGGTTGCCCCTTCTAACCAAAAGTTCATACCACCTGATGTATTTCAGCCCTCCGGAGGAGCTGGCTTCAGTTCCCCCGGAGGCGATCGCTTTTAAGTCCTTCCGTCACCAACCTTCCTCTCGTACTGTCTCTGCAGTCACAGATCGCACCCTTGTATATTCCAGCGTATCCCCCACCACAACCCTCCAGTAGTACCAACTGCGACCAGTCGCTCAACCGGCCAAAACAAAGCCAGAGTTCAAGGTCTTGAGTGGGTACTATAGAATATCTCCCCACACAGGTTACTGCCTAGAAACCTTCTAGGAGTCGAGGCGTTACACAATGTCCTTTGTAAGATTTTTCTCAGAATAAGAGCTTGGCGAATGAAGCTGACAGTAAATGTTCGCTTTTCCAATGTTTGCAGACACAAAGCTCGATTTATCTCCCTTTACAAGTGTCTATCACGATAAGCCTATAAGTGACAGGACACACAAAGGCACAAATCCTGGCAGAAGGCTTGGCGAATGAAGCTGACAGCAAATGTTCACCTTTCAAAGTTCACGGATCAAAGCTTGACTTATCCCTCTTTTCCATTTACGATAAACCTTTAGGTGACAGCACACACAAGGGCACAAATCATGGCGGAAAGGGCTAGGCGATCCCATTTCACCAGTAGCCAGGCGCCAACTTGGTGAATGGAATTCTCAGAAGAGCCCTGGTGTATGCTCTCATGATAATCTGGCCAGACCTGGAGGTCCTGCTGCGTCTCGAAGATAAGATGAACATGTACCGATTTGCAAAATTGGTACAATAATATTTGTTATTGGAAGCGTGATTTGCGAGGTGCGAATAGCGCGTACCTGTGTTAAAAACAATAAAAATATACACTGAGCGCGTATTTCGTCGTAAAAGGTAAGCGGTTAATTCCTAATTGTCGCTTATCTATTATGTGCCATTCTGATTATAGACCGTAACTGAATGCTGCGACAAATTACTTAATATTTTTCACTGCATTTTTACGCATTGGAGGTGTTCATGTCGTTAACGATGATGATGATGATGATAATTGTTGTTTTAAGGGGCCTAACATGTAGGTTATCGGCCCCTAATGGTTTGGGTGATAGTGAAAGATGAGATGAGAATGAAAACTATGAAAACAGACTTACATACTAGAAGATGAAATGATAAACAAATCAACGATAAGGCAAATAAAGGACAGTAAGAAAAGAAATGCCTCCTACCCTCAAAGAATGAGGATTGAGGGACTTGGAAGGAAGGAGAGCCATGCAAGGCACATAGGAAAGCCAAAGAGGAGAGGGCCTAACCCAAAGTGACAAGGTGACAAAATGGACCCAGCTCAGGAATCCCTCGGGGTCGTCAACTCCCGAGCTCACCAGCCGTGAGCACTTGAGGGTATAGCAAATGCAGGGTGCACCAGAAGTGGTGGGGCTACGTACACCCTGCCTCCTCGAGGGCCTTGTTCAGAAGGCAGGAGATAACATGAAAAGAAAAAGAAGGCTGACCCCTCGAAGAAGGAGAGTATCAGGAAAGATGAGACAAAGGCTAATTAAGGCGGGAAAGTGAAAGACCCCCTTGGCCTCGGATACCCTAATACCGTCGGGGTCAGAAGAGAACAAGAGTTGACCAAGGGAGGTCGAAATGAAAGACGACGGAGAGGTGCCCGGCACAAGTAAGTGGAAGCAAAGCCATACTCAGCTGGAGTCCCATGGTCGCCAACCCACGTTCCACTAGAATTGAGCCTCTGGCGGGTGTCGTTAATGAAACCATGAAACAAACGAGGTAAAAACAAAATTACAAAATAAGATCTTAACTTATGAGGACAGACAATTAACAAATGAATTAGGCCCTCCAAAACCAGGTCTGTGCATTAATCAAGTCTCTAAAGATAAACACAGAACATATATAGCAGGACTTTCAATAAATCTGTGTATGAAAAATGGGATTGGATATGTGGGTGTCGGGTAGTAAACTCTTTTTTTGTTTTGTTTCCCGTGCCTGTTATTTGGTGGCGATGACACATGGACCATGACTGGCATCAATGATTTAAAACATTTACCTGAAAAAGATAAGAAACATTGTTTAAAGTCAAAATGTCATACGAACAATGAAATGAGCTTAGCAGTGTTGGTGAATATGGTATAGGGCAGCAACTGGATGATGGCTGTTCGTAAACACAACGAACTTGTGGACAAGAATAGGTATATTATGTCGCTCATTCGATTAAGGTCTTAATAATATTCACTGGATTTTTAGGGATTTGTAGTGTTCGTGTTAATGGCTTTAATGAAAATGAAAATCCACAGCCTGCTTCCAGTCTCCGACCGGGTCAGGAATGGAATGAATGGAGCCCCTATCTAGCGTCGAGGATATGAACTGTGCCGGCTGCCGAGGCCTGACGCACTCCTCTGGTGCAATGATTAAATGAATGACAGATGAAATGAAATGATAGTGGAGAGTGTTGCTTGAATGAAATGTTGACAGGGAAAACCGGAGTTCCCGGAGAAAAACCTGTCTGCCTCCGTTTTGTCCAGCACAGATCTCACATGGAGTGACCGGGATTTGAACCACGGACCCAGCGGTGAGAGGCCGGCGTGCTGCCACCTCAGCCACGGAGGCATGGTAATGGCTTTAATGGATCCGTGAAATTATTGAGTTTATGTAATCTACTTTAGTGATATCGGAAGGAATAGTAGGAGTGCTTGTACTAATACGTGACCATTTAACTTCTCGATCATAAACCACGGGACATGCTTTTTACGTGGAATCCAAGCCACCAGACGTGTCATTTCACCTCGGAATTCCCATAAGCATTAACCGGGAATCGAACCGGACCATCCTTGGTGCGAGGCAAGCAGCTTGACCGCTGCGCCATCACAGCCCGATAAAACCGCAGAGATACGATTACTAAATGGCCGCCACAATTTAACCAATTGAGTGACATCGGTTTTCTTGTATACTCATGGTACGGCCAACATGTACCATTATGGGCGTATGTTCTCTCAAAAATGTGCTGTGCCCCACCCTTGTTTCAGAGTGCGAACCGCCACTGCTCCACAGTATTGAGCATTACAAAGGTGTGCAAATTATTAGACTTAAATAAATGTGAATCAGTCCCACCATTTTATTAAAAATCATTTTATTTTATTTTTTCCTCTGTGGACTTACAACTTTTCCCATAAGATATTGCGTCTGCAAATTTTCAAAATTGGAGATTCTGAAGGACACCTGCGCTGGGCCCGTTTCCTCTCTTTTCATTTACTTTGGAATATACCATCTAAACTAGGTGATTTCAATCCATTGTCCACTAATCTTTGAATAGTTCAAGATTGGACTATCAATAATAAAAGACTTTTAATTCCTTATTTCACTCAAAATCTAGAATAAAGTAATCAAAACGAAACGTGTGACATTCTGCATTAGCAAGGCTACTACTGTATTTTAGTGGAAAATCTAAAAAATCATTTTAGTCAGTGTCTTAAAAGAAAATGTAATTAAGACTATTAATTAAACATTTGAAATAACTTAAACACCTTGCAAACCTGTCATGTAAGATGAATTATTTGCACACACTTTTTATCAACAGCTTAAGAACAGCGTCCAAACGTAATGCATTAATTGATAGAAAATCAAAATGAAATGTTGGAAAGCTGACGTTCTAATAATTTGCACACCTTGCCTTCATTAAACCAAGGCCTATTCTTTTGCCTGGAAAAAGAGGTGCCACAATCCACAAGATGGAAATAGAGCTTGAAAAACGGGTTTCCTTCAGTTGAAAAAAAAAACTGTCATGTAAGATGAATTATTTGCACACACTTTTATCAACAGCTTAAGAACCGCGTCCAAACGTAATGCATTGTGCTAACCTGATCAGGTTTTGTTTTACTTCGCCTAAAAGGTCACTTAGGCATCCAGAACTTAACGACCACGCTATATTAGTCATGTATGTTGTGAAGCAACATTTTAATTTAATATACATATTTTTCTAATCAATTTTGCAAACGTGACTTAATGCCTTTCAGCTCCGTGGTCAGTTTATTGCGGCATAAAGACATCCAGAATGAATATTTCACATGATATTTTATTTTAAAATTGATTTGTAACATAAAACCCACCTAAACCCTGTACAAATGTAATTTACACTAGCATTGTAACTCGCCGGAATCTTGCAGTTTGGCCAACATTAAGTACGGAATACGGCGCTGAGAGACAGCAATTCTTTGACTTAATGCGTTTCTATACTGATCGCGTTACATGTAGCAGTGGTTTCTGGCTTAAACCCACAAAACAAATTGCTTTGTGATGGATTTTGCTTTGCCAGTGAGCTTCCGTGCTTTTTATCCTGATGAAAATGTTTTGTGTGTAGATTAAACAGAAGGCTGACTTAATTCTTTCCTATGCCTTTCCAAGGCCCTTGGTTCAATACTTCAGAATAGTAATTCTTAAAAAAAAGGACCATTTTTGACTCAATGCTTTTCAGCTCCGACCGATTCAATTGTGGAAATGATGTGATTATAGATGTTTTCTTCTCCGCTGTCTATAACCCGTCCAAATTATCCGGCAAAATATTTATTGAGACCAATGTTTATTTATTTATTTATTTAATTTCCATTACAAGGGGAACCCTATTTCACCGAAGTATCTTAGGGTTGTAGTTCAAGAAATTACAGGTTATACAGGGTGTCTTTTATGTACCTTTGGGGAATGATAGGTCGTGTAGGGGACGGGTATAGAAGTAATTTGAGATAGAGAACTTGGGGTCGGAGTGGCCTCCTTAACCCCTAAAATAAGGGTTGATTCAGGCCCTCCACCTTGTAAGTTAGGCTACCGATCCAAGCCTCTATCACCTTCCTCGATCCTTTAACTCTTGGCAAGATTCTTTTCACCATGTGGAGCTGGCGTAACGGATAGCGTTGCGGTGCGAAAGGCCGGTAGTTTCGGGTTCGATTCCAGGCTTCGGCACTTTTTTTTGTGAGTTATTTTAGGTGTAAGGTTTATAAGCTAATACCTTCGGTAAATTAAACCGATCTTTGTGCACTTCCCTGACGTAGCACCAGACTGTATCATGTGACTACAATACGACAAATACCGGGTGAGTTAGCCGTGGTCGTTACGGCATGACTGCTGGCAGTCGCTCACATCCGGGAGGCGAGGAGGTTCGAATCCCCTCGCCGGCAACCTTGAAGATGGTCTTCTGTGGTTTCCCATCTTCCTTCCAGGCAAATGCCGGGGTTGGTCCCTAACTATAGGCCACAGCCGCTACCTTCCAACTCCTCGACCTTCCATTCCAACTTTCCTCCCCAACGGTACTTGTAGCTCACCCATTGGGTGTCCGTCCCGAAGCAGCTACAAAACTGGCGAGCCGAATATGTCCTCAGACACTCCCGGCACTAAAAGCCATACGCTAAAAAAATACGACAAATAACATTTTTTAAAATTTGCCCATGCCCGGAATCGATCCCGAGACTACCGGCCTTTCGCACCGCAACGCTATCAATTACGCCAGCGCCACATGGTGAAAAGAATCTTGCCAAGAGTTAAAGGATCGAGAAAGGTAATAGAGGCTTGGGTCGGTAGCCTAACTTACAGGGTGGAGGGCCTGAATCATCCCTTATTTTAGGGGTTAAGGAGGCCGCTCCGACCCCAAGTTCCCTATCTCAAATTACTTCTATACCCGTCCCCTACACGACCTATCATTCTCCAAAGGTACATACAAGACACCCTGTATATTATATAAGGCAATTTACAAATATATTTTAGAGTACATGATGTAATGTGTGAATTTTAAAAACTGATTGTAACAACAAGAATTTTAAAAAATGTGATAAAGGTGGGTTTGTTAGTTCATTATTGCAGTAATTCAATTGGTGATTCAGATTATATCCTTCTCTTTCGAGGGCAGGACAGTCAAATATGAGGTGACTTATGCTTTGAGATGATCCACACATGCAAGAGTAATTCTCTTCTACTTTAATTTTGAAACATTCGATGCAAAATTGAAATTTTCCCTCGCCGGAAATGAATTGCGAAAGCTCAAAGCTTGGTGTCAGCATTTTGGAGTCGGTCGAAAACTTGGAGAAAAGTATATTCCTGGTAACTGCACCTTTTGAAGAGGAAGTCCGTAGGTGATTCGGTTACGTCTCAAAACTCACGAGTCTCAAAACTCACGACCTAAAAATAGTAACAAATAGTATCAAAACTCACGACAATAAACTAGTAGCTGAATGAACATTATAATAATAGTCTCAAAACACACGTATCCGGAGATCACGCTGCCCTTCAACCCATGTTTGTCCACCCAGTTTTAGAATGGGATTTCGTTTGTATTGTACAGAGCCATAGTGACGCAGGTTATCAGACAAATGCTATGCCCATCCAAGTACATGACCATGATGTCGCAAAGCCCCTAAAAGAATCAACAACAACATATTGATGAGAGAGGTGCCAATTACAAGAGGGCAAGCAGTTCTGGCTGGATCTAACAATGAACCTTTTCCCAATGAACTGGCTTGGCCATGGCTACCTATAACCTAATAGGTGGCTATGGCTTGGTTCGTGAGTTTTGAGACTGGCCCAGGTACAGAAACCGGTTAGAATCTACTTTTACTAACCCTCATCTTGAAATTCGTGAATTTTGAGACTCGTGTGTTTTAAGACTCATTAGTTTTGTGACGACACGGGTGATTCCACCGATCGAAGGTGCGTTGTTTTGTTTGTCTTCTCACATAACATACCGTACTGGAGATTTATCATACGACATGCCAGCAGTTTTTGCAAGCTGGTCTGCTCTTTCATTTCCAACGGTTCCAATATGTCCTCGAGTCCAATAAAAGCAAATGTGCATAGTTGCGAAGCCCAGGCGTGGATCTCGAGTTTGGCTTTGGGGAGGGTCAGAAAATCGAAATTGTTAAGAAAAATGGTATCACTAAAAACGCAATCACAAAATAAACAAACGTATAAAACCAGACTAATTTTATTTGCAAGCTACATGGATAGAAATTTGATGCGTTTAGCGCACCAAAAATATTCGTACAAATTGCAACGGCGTGTTTTGCGACTTTTATATCAAGCTTCGAAAAAAATATCAAGGTACGTTACAGTTTCGGCAAGTCGAGTTGGTATCGACAAAGGGAGAAAGTCACAGCTTAAATTGCCAACCGAGCTTGCAGTTTGGACGTATTTGTAATTATTATGTTCTGTTACAACTGTACATATTTACAACTTCATACCTGTTATATAAAAACGATTACTTATATAACAAAATCAACTCGTCTATTATGTTTAGCAAACCTTGCGATTACCGAATCGATGTTTATAGTGACGTCACAGTGAATAAAATGAAAAGAAAAAAAACTATTTTTCAGTTAAAATTCGTTAAGTTTTATTTGTCTGGTTATTGTGTTTTCGTTTTTTGAGTTTGCAAAGAAATTTGGTCTCCGTTTGGGGGGTCATGACCCCCGTGACCCCCGCCCCTTGAATGCGCGCCTGGCGAAGCCAAAGATCTTGTGACAACAATGATTGGGTTAACATTATATTTATCATTTATAGACTTGAACGCTGCCTGTGAATCGCCGAGTATCTGACTTCTCTTATTTGTTTCTGCACACCATTGCAACGCAATTGAGACCAATAGAACGCAGGCCAAATTATAGGACTCTAGTCTCTTGTTAGATAGTTTTGCTGTTTGATGCGTATAATTGGTTAAATATTCGGCATTTAGGTATGGTTTATTTGTTTAGGTTTGTTTTAGTTGGCTTATTATTATTCAATGTTTTATTTCCTATTGCGTTGTTTTAAATTAGGTAATTAGTTTTGCTCTAATGTTTGGTAAGTCAACGATTATGATTATTATTATTATTATTTTATTATTATTGTTTAAGGCAGTTAAACAAATTTTTGCCTTTGTAATTTCATGATTCTTAGACTAAATTCTAACTACAACGTTTTATTAAAATAGGCTCATTATGGTACAAGTTACATTAAGATACAGATTCTCCACCAATCAGAGCTCAAGATTTTCATTACGATACAGCTGTTTGACCAGGGGCAGATGATCTCGTAGTTCTGGCCCTTAAAACAACAATAACTAACAGCTGTTTGACCAATTACAGTAGGTAAGGATTGCATCGCACCTGCGCTGACTTCCACGGCCTCGTTTTTAAAATTTCACTGCGTGGCTAGTGTCATAGTGGGGTATTCGAGGAGGCCGTGTTAGAATACTCTCTGCATCCCATGCGCTTTGTTCACTGGCGGAATATCAATAGATATTAATGAATAGTCATGTTCGAACATAAAATAAAGTTATCATTGAAGAACTTATTTCCAGAGTGACGTAAACCCATGAAATGCAAATCTTCAGAAATCGCGTTTTTGTTTCTTCGTATAATTACATTCAGATATGATTATGAATATAATGTATCCTAATTTCATTCTTTACTTTTATGCACATCCAGATACTGTGGTTTAAAAATCTCCTATCAATGGAAATGGTGGTAATCGTCTCCTGTAAGTTGGAGTTAGGACGTTTTGGAAATAAATAATATATTGACATACGCTTTGAGTGACATTTATGAACATTTAAATGGTTTAAACACAACAAACACAAACTGATGCTCTAAATATTCTTCAAAGTTAGCCATGGCCTTGATTTATCACGTGATATCACGTGATGTCCAGAGAGCCATCGGATTGGTCAACATGGATATAAGACACATTGGAAATAAATACATGTTGGAGTGACATCACTTTGCAAACAAACTTAGTTTTTTTTAGATCTCTGTTAATATGGGATATACGACGTATTGCGACTTAAAACCTTTGCTATACGTTTAGAGAGCCTATAAACTTGCTTATGAACGAAAAAATGAAAAACCGCCAATTTTGGATTTACGTCACATTGGAAATAAGCTCTTCAATTATCGTCGAACATAAGCAGTCGCATGCAACTCGTATGGAAATGATAAAACTCGCTTCGCTCGTTTCATAAACATGGTTGGTTCCTTAGTTTAGGGGCTGTGACAACGCGGTCATATAGTCCCGTGTACTTTGGGTGTGTGTAGAATTTGTCTGATAACCGGTGTTAATTGTGATGGCTGTATTAGTGATTGTTATCTGTGATTCAGGTGAAGGACCGCAGACGATTATATTTTTCAAGTAGTTCCTACTTTTGCTACCAAATGCTACCGTCCACGACACCTAGCTGTGGACGTGGCTACTAAATGCCATCACAGTCAGCACCTGGCGGCGAACGTTGGAACTAATATAGCGTTATCAAACTAACCTACACAGTTTAGCTTCCACAAGTGTAGTTAGTGGAAGATTCTTTTTCATGCCATAAATCTATGACATGGGACCGGCGGCTTTACCTCCCCTCCGAAGGAAGGCATACTGAGGGATTTTTAACTCTCTTAAAACATCCGACGACTTCGGCTGGGTTTGAACCCGTGATCTTGGGCATTGGAGCTCAGCATGCTACCAACGACGCCACCGAAGCCACCCTTTCATAAACATACTCGTATCTTAAATATTGCCATTATAGGCTTGTTGCATAATGTACTATTTTGTTTTAAAAATAAGTTTCGTTGCAATCCAATTGAATTTTGTCTATGATTATAGAATTAAAATTTAAATTACTTGATTGTTAAGAATTAGGCTACTTGTCTGTTAGGTAGTCAGCCTGGAGGCTGGTTGGATCTTCAAAAAGTGACACCATAGGTTAAGTGGGTTGAAACCCACAAAAACCGAATGGAGCACTATAATGATTCATGCTAGGCAAGACGAGGGGTGAGGTGGTTTGCCATTGCTTTCCTCACTGAGTCGGTACAGCAGTACCAACCCACAAGTACAGTAGAACCTTTCACAGCATCCATAGACACTACCTATGCCCTGAATGCCATTACTCAGCACCACTCATACACCAGTAGCTTCCATATAAACACAGCCATGAATGAGACTGGGACTGACATATCGGTGAAAACCATATACTATGCTTTAAAATTTGAATTGACTTCTACACAGTCAGAGATTCTTGATATTTGCACACATGCTGTCTATAACCCACCCACCATCTCCTTTTAGATCACGACTTATATAGTGAACTTCCAGTTGTGTCTGCCATGATACGCGTGGATTATGGGACACATAGTATACCCTTCCGCGTTCTTCTAGGATGCCGACTCTCACTCGGGTGGTGCTCTGTTCGGGGTGGCTCTAATTTATACTAAACATCCTAGGAATATTGTCACAGGATCACAGGTGGCTTATCTTAAAATCAGTAGGTCAGAGAACTCCTAATATAAAATAATTTATTTCACAAAAACATCATCTCCCTTTTCTCCCAACCACAGACAAATAAAATAAAATCAACTCCCTTAAATTACTGAAAAACAACAATATCAAAAAAATGCAAAATAATGTTTCACACTGGCTGAAACCAGGAATAGAAAATAGTCTATTTTACTGCAGTCCACTGCTTCAAGTCCAAGAGTTATTGTCAACAGACTTAATTCAAATAACTATGGCTTAAATAAACCAGCCATTCTATCACAATAATATTGCGCACTCATTTTTATAACTTGCAAAACTTGTTCTTTGGGAAATCGGACACGTCTATTCGTACAATCATCATCTTTCCTCACAAGAGTCAGATAATGAAGGCAATAGGTTTATTCTAGGTTACGGGCTATGTGTGTTTTTATAACTTTTAAAACAATTACTTCACTCAGAGCTATAACTCCGTTAATTATGGTAAAATAAACAAGTCAACATACATGAAACATCAAATAAATACTTCGGCTGCCGGTGCGCCGTGATTATTAATAAACAACAACATCATAATGAATGCACTCCAAAAATAATGACAAATATAACCCATCGCTTCCTGAAGCGGCACACTAAAGAAACCCCGGGGAGTTGGACTCTCTCCCTTCATATAATACAATGCCAACTCGACCTTGTGACAGACGTGCTTTCACCATGCTAACCGGCAGGCCAGCACAACCCTCTTGGCTGCTTTGAGAATTCAGACGGCTAACCATTTCTACCTGCATCTTAAGACTCCCTTTTACCTGCCTTGGGCTCGAGCAATTCAACCTCTTTCCGACGGAGCTAAAGTGGGCTCTCATCAGCTAATGAATTCAATCATTTTACTTACCATTTATATATCGTCGAAGAATGCGGGAATACCACCTCCGCTATTATTTCACTCACCATTATATCATCGAAGAACGCGGGAATACCACATCCGCTTTATTTCGCTCGACCCAAGATCGACTCTTAGCCTCATCTGAATATATCTCATACTACCCTGTAGCCATTCATGTCTCACCACTTGTACCTTCGCGTGATAATCACTTACCATTTTCATTATTCTCATAATTTCATTGTCACTTACCGGTCTTGTCACACTATCGAGTGGTCTTCCCCATTTAGCTTTTACAATTACATTGTGCATTAGCACTATCAAACAAATATTCCCATGACTGTGCATTCACAAAGATAAATGACATCCCAAAAACAAAACCATATTTAAAATAACACTTTGATGCTCATATACTTATTACATTATAAAACACACAAAATTCTCATTACTGATAAACACACAAATCTACACAACATGCCCGGTACGCCTAAAATATCTATTTTTATCATAACTGCTTATGATCGAGATAGACTTATCCGACCCCAATAATGGGAAACATTATGACCCTCATGCCCCATACAATATTTTCTTATCTCTCATATTTCCTGATGCGGTTCTGATCCATGATATCAGTCTTCTTCAATAGTTGATTCATCTTGATGGGAGGAGAATTTACACACGGTTTTTCTCAAAATTTCACCAAAAACAAAGGTCCACTGTGAATTATTACCATTAACACAATGCACGGTTCTCGTACATGAAGCTCCTATCTCATATAGCTATCATTACAACTGCGTCATACTGTTATGATATGCATTGTTCTACTTTGCACTCGCGAATACTTAGCGATGTTCAATTTCGGAGGTATGCTAGCTCCTACTTATAACTTGTAACAATGTTAATTAATCTTATGCCTCAACGCAGGCTCTCGCGTCCACAGCGTATATTAAGACTTATAAAACTTGTAAAATGTTAATTTCTGAACGCTCAGGGCACGGGCTTTCGCCTTTGACGATGCCCCAAAGTATACTTATAGAACTTGTAAAAATCACCGTATTGTCCGAAGGCTCGCGGCACGGGCTACCGCCGCTGTCGTGGCCCCAGAGTAGACTTATATAACTTGTAAAAATCACCGTATTGTCCGAAGGTTCGCGGCACGGGCTTCCGCCGCTGTCGTGGCCCCAGAGTAGACTTATATAACTTGTAAAATCACCGTATTGTCCGAAGGCTCGCGGCACGGGCTACCGCCGCTGTCGTGGCCCCAGAGTAGACTAACTTCGCTGTGTTTCAATCCATTATTTATACGATTTCTCTTAAAGGGACGTGGAGTAGGGGGTTCTCAGAATTTATTTCCAAAATAATACTCACATGAATATGTGAACTAGCTCCTTAGAACGTCCTCATTCCCAATGTCTCAATGACTCCTTCATATTCAAAATTCGATCGTAGGATCGTTAGATAATGAGCTCCATAATTTGCTTCATTGTCCCTCAATTTCGGCGGGATTTGATCGCGTCTAGCGTCTCTCACTGCCATTGGTCGTTTCAAATCCACCCCCTGATTTCATTTTAATTCTGGCAAAAATCACAGAATAATCCGATTTAAATTTTGATGATATTTCTGAGAGGCTAGGATCATCCCCTATACGATGGTATAACTCCTGTCTCTGTATCCTAATTGCTGCTCTAATT
Source organism: Meconema thalassinum (assembly GCA_946902985.2). Taxonomy (NCBI): domain Eukaryota; kingdom Metazoa; phylum Arthropoda; class Insecta; order Orthoptera; family Tettigoniidae; genus Meconema; species Meconema thalassinum. Next base: position 298,587,220 of record OX336394.1, read on the forward strand.
CCTTTCAAATGGGCGGGGTTTATTTGGCAGGTAATCGTTGAGTTTTCTGCATTTGCCCGCGCAGTTGAACGACCTTCGCGCGTTGTCTGGCACATTTGGTGTCCAGATGTGGATTTTCTCTTTCCTGCCACCTTTGTTCGCGCCGGGAGAAAGCTCCTTCAAGTCACGTACGAACCGTCCTTTTGTCCGTCTAGTTTCACAAGCAACTTCCATTCTCACATCGGCTTTGAGACATGACTTAAATTCTGTTGGAATAATATGTGGACTTTATGCTATCAGATATGCATAAAGGTCACAATAGACAATTGCCAATCCCGCACATACGGTACTACTAATCAAAATCTTTATCCAGACCAATGGTGTTTGCCTTGACAAATAATTACTAGGTAGCAATATACTGTAAACCCCTGGGTTTTGTCATGCACAGTGGGAGTACTCACGCATGGCTCGGCAGCGGTCGCTTGGTAGGCCTAGGACCTTCATGGGCTCTAGCGCCGGGGGTAAGTAAGTAAGTAAGTAAGTAACCGTCGGAAAACTCTCTGTGCGAGGACCTGTTAAGAGCTATTTCCAGAGAAAGTGAAAAGAGAGGAAGCAAATGGGTAACTTCTGATTACTCTGTTGTTTGTAGTCTTCATTGTCTTCCTGAGAACTTCAGAGAGAACATAGGAAAGTAAAAGTAGAAACTGTACCAAGACCTCTTTTTGTCTTGTTTCTGCTTTCTGTAAGAGGTCCTAAAGGAGGCGAGGTGAGTGTTGCCACACCACGCACGGGACATCTTGCATATCGATACACCCTCAATGATGAAAGTAACTGTTGTTTTAAGGGGCTTAACATCTAGGTTATCGCCCCTGAAGGTTTGGGCGAAAATGAAAAAAAGATGATGAAATCAAAACTAAAACTAACTACAGACTTAAAACTTACTATCTATAAGAAGAAAAGGAAAACAAGCAAGCAAAAAGAACGGGGGATATAAACGTCAGGGAAATAAATGCCCTCAACCCTCAAAGAATTAGGACTGAGGAACTCCGAAAGAAGCAGAGCTATGAATGGCAGATAGGAATGGGGGAAAGGGGGTCAATGAAAAGAGAGGAAAACGGATCCAGCTCATGAATCCCTTGGGGTCGCCCATCAAACGTGAGCCATTGAGGGTGTAGCACTATCCAAGGTGGGGCTACACACACCCTGCCTCCTTTAGGGCCTTGAGCAGAAGACAAGAGAACAGAAAATAAAAAGACTGACCCCTTGAAGAATGAGAGTACTAGGAAAGATGAGAAAAGGGCCCGTTAAGGCAGGAATATGAAAGAATTCATAGGCCTCGGATACCCTAATATCGTCGAGGTCGGAAGAGTTGAACAAGTGAGGTCGACAGGAAAGATGACAGAGATGATTTCAGCACTAGTAAGTGTAAGTAATGCTGGACTCAGCCGGGGTCCCGTGGTCGCTAACCCACATTCTTACTAGTTGTGACCCATGGAGGTGATACAATCTCAAGATCTCATGGATAGTGAGATGTATTCATGAGCTGGATCCGGTTTTCCCATTTTCCAGTGACTTTGGGGCAAACGCCTTTCCTTTTTTCTCTCCTTTCCTACCTCCCTTTTTAGGGGCAGATGACCTCGCAGTTCAGCCCCTTAAACAACAATAACTAACTAACTAACTAACTAACTAACTAACTCCCTTTCATGGCTCTACTTCATTTCAAGCCCCTCAATTCTCATTCTTCAGGGGTTGGGGAAATTTATTTTCCCTGTCTTTATTTGCCCTTATTCAATTTTCTGTTTTTCATCTCCTCTACTATGTAAGTTAGATGTAAGTCAATTATTTATTATTATTATTATTATTTAATAAATCGTTACAAATACACACATTTTACAAAATTCAGAATAACTGGACACATTTTATGAATTTCCTAACACTTCCTACTCATTGTTTAACCTGTAAATTTACAATTATTAAATTATATTGTTACAATATGATCAAGACAGGTCGAAATAGGATATCAAATTCATACAGAGCAGGAATAGATATCACATATGCCACTAAAAGGTGCAACCTTGTGTGTGGCAAGCATATCATTGATTACTATTTCAAAAAATTGTATAATGGCTTAGCCGAATAACAAGTTCTATGTAAATGATGAAAGTTGCTTTATTTTCATTCATGGTGGCCACTCAAATCGGTGAACGATTTTCCAGGAGTTTTCCAGGAATTTTCCAGGAGTGGTTCTCATTTTTCCAAACTTGAAAATAAGCGCGAGTCCGGGAGGGCTTTATCAGTTGCCTACTTCAAGACCAAAATAAAGCAGTTGTGTTTGGCTTACTTATACAGATGTTGACAAAAATTAGTGGTGATTTCGTTATTGATACGCAAGCCTGAACACAAATGATTTAATTGTTTTAAGAAAGCCTTTGTGGCTCAAATATCCGCTTAAAAAAAGAGAAAAGAATGCCGCCTGCAATTTTATTGCGGTGAAGTTGTCTACACTCAATATGTTTTCCAAAAATACTATCGCGTGTTCTGCCACACAGAAACAGGTAGCCTGAGGACATGTCTTTCGTTAACGATCGAGTGCTCACCCAAAACCGCAGCGGGAGTATGATTTACGGTACAAAGATTTTTATAATTAATTAACAGTGGCCATTTTCCAGGAGTTTTCAAATTTTTCGTCATTTTCCAGGAGTTTTCCAGACCTAATAAAAATCCAGGAGTTTTCCAGGATTTCCAGGTTTTCCAAGAGTAGTGGCCGCCATGTTCATTACATTCCATATCATTACTGGCAAATAATCCAGATATTTCGTCCCTTAAAAGCTCAGCCCCATTTACTTTCTCGGTTTCTTTTATATTGAATATTTTCACAAGTCTACTTTATGATTATTGAATAACAAAGATACTAACTGAGTGTATTGCTTTCAGGTCCGTTAATCTCGTTATTAAGCTTCCAAAGTTAAGAATCCTTCGATTTAAATATCTTCCCCTTTAAAAAGCGGTAGCAATCACAGTTAGTTGGTGCTGCAACCTAGCGATAAATTAAGATACATGATAAACTGCAGACAATATTTTAAAGTAGTTCGTACTTTTGCTACCAAACGCTACTGTCCACGACACCTAGCTCGCGGGCTTGGCTACTAGAGGGCATCGCAGTCAGCACCTGGCGGTGAACGTTGAAACTAATAGAGCGTTATCAATTCTAACCTACACATTTTAGCTTCACACAAGTGTTGTTAGTGGAAGGTTCTTTTCCATGCCATAAATCTATGACATGGGGCCGTCGGCTTTACTTTCACTCCGAAGGAAGGCATACTGAGGGATTTTTAACGCTCTTATAAAGTCCGACGACTTTGGCCGGGTTTGAAACCGCGACCTTGTTTTTTATAAGTTCAACGTATGGGTCGGTAGATGGTAATAGCATTTTAAATCGGAGATCTTCGATGTGGAATAATTCCCTGAATAACTCATAAACCATTCTTCAAGTCGCTGTTTTGCCCACTCTAAGGACACGTTTCAGGGATATGGATTTTTCTTTCAAGGTCGCTGAGTGTCAGTTCTTCCTAAATAATGTTGATTCCATATGTTGCAATCGGCGATATTGACGATTAAAATAACATCATTTGCTGTGCCTTACGATAGTTGGGATAAATTATTTATATTGTATATTGCTTTGACAGCTGCAGTTGTTCTCTCTTGAGCGTGATGGCTAAACAAGATTCCTGAAGTCTGAAGTGTGACTCCGAGATATTTGAATTTGTTTACAATTTTCAGCTGCTCTCATTGATAACGTGTCCTTCATTGTGGTTTTCCTCTCTTTTCTAAATGTCATTTCGACTGCTTTTTCCATATTTATATACAATTCATTCTTATCCACCCGTCTTTCTAGATCATCCATTTTTTTTTTTAGTTGCACCTTATCATTTCATCCCAGGATCATGCCTTCTGCGTACATAAGCGTGGCTTCCGGAGCATGTTAAAATAACAGTGGGCTTATTGGATCACCCTGTAACATGCCATTTGTCTGCTTCAACCTTTTGTAAACCGTGACTCCGTCGTTAATTTCTATAAAATTGTAAGGTACTGTAGTATGTGTTCTATCATTATGGCTAGGGAATGCACGTCACCGATTATTTCCTTGATTTTTGATATCAGTGGTTGTCTGTTTATTTATCAAATGCTTTAGTGTAATCCATGAAGATTGTGTAGTTCTTTTTCCTTCGGTTTCGTTATTGTGCCCCTAATGTCATCAAGTAGATACTATTACGTGTTAGCCCTTGTAGCACGTTCGTTAATTTGACTACAGTGGTTAAAAAGCACAACACAGTTTGGCCCTTTGAAGAAATATAAGTTTTATTGCAGGTCTAGCAAGTTACAGCTCACCACACAATAAACAGATACAAGCAATTAGTATCTCACTCTAGGTTCCCTCTTGTTTGGAATACTTCCCTTTCACTCAGTCATGCAGTTAATCCTACCGTAATGAGGTCCGTGTCCTCGGCCAGAAATACCACAACTCTTCCTCTTCTCAATAAGCCACAGTCTGACACTCACTTGTTCAATCTGCACACTTCCTTGAGTACACAATGTTTCGCTGTCCGCAGGCTAGGGTACAGTTCACTGGGTTTCGCAATCCTCACAGCACTTCACTGCAATAATCCTCTGTCGCACAGTAGAACGCACTCATTCGCTCAGAAAACACAGTCCTCAAAAACTCACTCCCCTCGCTGGCCAGGTCGCTTATATAGCGGGGCTGGTGACTCAATGGATGTTTCCAGAGTAGGAGAGTTCACGGCTCCTCCCGAGAGTTCCATCACCAGGTGGGCCGAGAACATTCCAGACCATGTCTTTGTTCTCGTTGCGCAAGTAGCTGGCCGACAGAGCCCAGAGGTAGCCTCAGGCAGCTGTGAGTCACGCGAGAGGGAATGAAGCAACCCCGCTCTCGTAACAATACTTTACTGCGTGCATTGTGCTTTTCACTTTGCGAAATCCAAATTGACATTCTGGTATCATAGTATCAACTTCCTTATCGAGTAGCCTATTTCCGTTAGGAGTTTCATGAACATTTTACCGATGTTATGTTGTAGAGCCACTCCTCTATATTCGTTTGGATCATCCATGCTTCCTTTTCCTTTGAATAACATTTTTATTCTAGATGTCCTCCAACTATCAGGAATGGATCCTGTCAATAGGCATTTGTTGAAAATGTCCGTCCACGGTGGGAGAAGTATTTGTGATGATGTTTTTATGTGAGGCGCCTAGAAACAAAACCCACCAAATCCATCGAACATGAAAAATGAGATAAAGTTGCCTTTATCCGAACTTGCACGCGAGCAATACAATAATGCCTCGCTTTTCCTTCAAAGGACGCTATTTCCCTACGACAATGGTGGAAAATCCGCTAGATTCAATTGAAATTCCGCCATTGTTAGGTTCAAAACACACCATGTCGCTTTCAGCTAATCAGCTCATAGAAATGCAGTACCCATTTGTATGAACTTAAGTGTAACCTATTCACAACTGATACTGCTGTTGTATTATAAAAATATGCATAATCATGATTCAAGCCAGGTTTTCATTTCATACATAATTTGGAGGGTTCACGTTCAAATGCTATCCTTCCCTTGTTTTTATCCTTAGAACTGCTTTTCTTACTTTCAAAAGCGTCCATATGTACATTTCACTTTAAAAAACATGTAACTCCTAATTAATCTTAATAATTGTGTTACTTTCCATAAAGGGACAATCCTGTAATTGGTTGGAATGCATCATTTGATGACAAAGTAATTAATAAACTAAATGTTCATATTCCAAGGATGTTTCTTCATATGATAACAGTTTTCATCATTTTCCCACAAAGTTTGTTTTGTGGACTTGGCAGGTTTTGATTCTAGGCGCCTCATGTGCTCGATGTATATCTGGTAAACAGTATATAATAATAATCTTTATTGCAGCCTGTGGCCATGTTGATGACATATAGGCTACATTTCGTACACTAGTCTGTGCTGTATGCCACTATCGACATGGTTCGTTTTGGGCAAGAAACGATATGGTACATTTCACATACATTCCCACATAGTTCACAAATGCAATTTCCATCTGGATCATGGAACACCTTCCTTGAGCAGATCTTGTGGTGAAACCCATGCACCGCAAGTCTGGTCACGACATGTCGCATTTCACAGAATGGATGCATCCATCTTCGGTCCAACATCGCATTTGACGTGTAGAATTCCCTGGGTATGCCCTGTTTTTTATTCTGTAGATCTTGCAGCAGTTTTCTGTACTTGTCCGAAATTGGCAGTAGTAGTAACATTGATTCGTAGGTCTTCTATTAAAAATGTTTCTCTAGCAAGCTCGTATACAAGTCTAGACTTGGTTGTCTTTGCTACAGTACATCTGATCGGGCCCGGAAGCTTCTTTGTTCTTTGCTTTTCTGTTAGTGGCGTCGACCTTCTCCTGTGTTATTTGCAATGTTGATATTGGTCTTCTTGTCCTGGTTGTGAAAGTATTGAAGGCGTATTCTTTACTATCTTTTTTAGCAAAATTTTTCTGTGGGAATTTCTGCGTCTAAAATAATGAGTAGTTCCATGGTAGTTCCCTCAAGAGATGACCCCGACCGTTGCCTACGCGATATACAAGGCCGGGAAATTTACGCTCGTTTATAAGCAAAAATTCTGTCCTTTACAAAAGCGAAGTTTTACCGCCATATGTCTCGACTTATCGCTGAAATTTGCGTCTGGTCGTAGGCAAAGCAAATAGCTTATAAAGATAATAGCGGAAACTCCTCGCCAAAACAGGAAACAGCGCTCCCCAGCACCGCCTAGCGGTCCGAGTTGGCAACGTAAGACCAGCTGATTTACAACCGTGAGATCCAACCAAGACCGACTACAATAAATCAGACCATAATGCCACTATCGAAATCGTAGAAAATGGCGGTAATCGTAGGGGATTGTTTACATTTGGTCAACCAACATTGAAGTGGGTCTGCTGCGAGAATTTCGTTCAAATGTCGCATATTTCAAGTGATTTCGAGCTGTTATATATTGTAATAGTGTACCTTAAGTAGTGAAGTGCACTGTGAATAATTATAAATGCCGAAGATACGTAATGTGAGAAGCATTGGCTGTTTATTGTCATTACTGTGTACCTGCCTGTAAATTTAATACTGCTGAAGATACTTCAACTTTTAAATTTCCTAAAGACAAATCTTTGAAAGAGAAGTGGATGAGAAATATTCACCGGGATCATTTTCGAAGTTAAAACAGTTGTATTTGTTAACTTAAACATTTCGAACCTAAATTTGTGGTTATGAAAATTGCCATACTAACCCCTGATACCATTTCGACAATTTTCTCAAATCAACCGTCCTACACAACTCCTGTTTGTTAAAGTAGATGATGGTAGTTTTAATGACATACCAGCAGTGTCAGTGTCTTCTAAAGTGTCAAGTTCTTTAAGTGTAAATATATTCTATAAGAATCATGAATCAATAATCTTTGTGTGCTTGTGGAAAAAATTCAAGTGGGTACTGTAATCTGATGGAAGCAGTGATTTTAAATGCAACAGGTATGTAAATAGAATTATGCTCCTGTTAGTATCATAAGCTAGGGGGCCTGGGGAGTTATCCCCAAATTAGGTTTGTTTTTGTATATACATTTATGTCTGTTACTAGGTTAGGTAGGCCTACTGCCTGGCCGAAAATTACTGTTAGTAGGCTACCACAAGCAAGGGGGACTGGGGCGTTAGTTGCTGGTTAGGTTTGTTTTTGTATTAAAAACATTAATAAGATAGAATGTATGTCCGTTGGAATTCTATACACATCGAATTTGAAGAATGACAAGTTCATAATACAGTAAATTTTCATTTTAAAGAGTTTGTAACATCAATTGTGTGTTATTGGCAAATGCTATTTGAAATAAAGTACTAATGAGAGTACTTATGCGCCATCTGTTGGAGTTAGTTCAGGATGTCCCGATACAGATAGAAGCGAGTGCGATCTCACAGCTCTCTACGCTCAAAACAAACAACCTACGGCCGTGTTTACCTATACATAGGGTTGGCAATATCTTATTTGTCAAATAAGCCACGCCCACTGGCCGACACAACTGAAATTTCACTATATAGCCCTAAGTCGTGTTATAAATTGGGATGGTGGGTGGGTTATAGACAGCGGAGGAGACTACATCTATTAGCAGATCACTGTTGTTAAAAAAAAGGCAGTCATCGGAACGCGTTAGGCTATAACCATTGTCAAAAACCATTGTTCTGGAAGCGTTAAGCTGTAACCATTGTAAAAAAACCATTGGATTGGACAAATCGAAGGCTGCGGCTTTGATTGTGCGCAGCTATCGGGGCAGATTGATACAAAACCATTGATCTGGACGTGTTAGGCTGTAACCATTGGATTGGACAAAACTTAGGTTAGAATGGTCGAGTGTTGGTGCGGCTAGTACCGTAATGGTGAGGTTGGCAGTACTGTTCTGACGATGGTTGATGTGAATAATGGCATCCACAGCTGGAAATTCACCTATAGCCTATAATAATAAGGGGTTTATTGCAGCCAATGCCCATGCATATAATGAATAAAATCTAAAATCATACAGTAAACTAATTGTTATTCCCTAGGAATATCAAAGATTCATGTCTTAATGTGCAGAATATGGCATGGTATCTTCGGTTGAACTATACCTTCCGATACACCGGCATCTGGGGAATATTTAGGGAGATCAGTGACGTCACCGTGATCTCACGTTTGACGTATACGAACAAAAGGATGACGTACATATGTACGACGAGATACAAGTAAAAGAGGTACTTTTGAACATTTAGGCGAATGGTAAACTAAACTGAACTTACGCCGAAATACATATTTCAAAATATCATAGTAATTTGATACTTAAAATGGCTAGGAATATATGCCAACATTAAATATTATATTGCAGCCTGATTGTTCATCATTTTATCCTTCGATCAAAGGCAGCATACACAATAACTAAGTTATAGGCCTACTGGCAAAAAATACAAGTCGTACATACATTAAAATAAAATAAAAATAAGGTTAGGCTGGTAATGACTAACAATAAAGAAGAAAAAGTATGTTAATTGGTATTCAACATTCATATGTGTGTGAATATGCATAAGCCTATAACTAAACAATTAAATAGATGCTTGGTGAACAAAAATACATAGCCTGCTTTATTTATACAAAACAACCACATGTTCAATATTCTTCAAAGCAATGGGGCATGGTGGCGCAGTGGTCAAGCTATTCACCTCTCACCAAGGTGGACCAGGTTTGATTCACGGTCATTGCAAGTGAGATTTTGGAAGTGAAATGCCATGTCCTGTGGTTCGGATTCCACGTAAAATGGAGGTCCCTTGGCTCATGATCACAAGATTAACGGTCACGTAAAAATTACAAGCTTCTTTTTCTTCAAAGCAGGTCGAAACTTCGACCTCACATAAGTCATACAGCAAACGAACAGGTCCTGCAGGGAAGATCCCTTAAGCCGAATTATTTTTATCGTCTCCAAGACTGACATCATAAAAGTATACTGGAAAATGTGAAATTTTATGCCTATGCTGATGAAGAAAGTAACAGTAAATATTAGGCTACTTGTCGTTCAATAACTCTCGGTCTTTTCTTGGGTGGCTGAAGCCGATGCTGTGGGAAATTGCAATTTGCAGGTACCGCATCATCTTTAAGCAGTGGTTTGTTTCTATTTGAATGAAACAAGTAGCATGTTTATAAAAGTTTTCACAGCTATAACCCATTTCTTTAATAGGCCTACATCTGGGCGTTTCCATGGAAATCTGTAATATAAGCTAGACGTAGGTTATAATTCTGTGACTAACTTAATAACTTATAACCTACAATAGGGCCTACGTGTATTTGTCATACGTGCTATTTAGGCCTATGTCAAAATTTGATGTAAGACATATCCATAAACGCAGAATAGGCTACTTCGAAATAAAGTAGACCGTAAACCTACCGTATTATTGGAAAATACCATACATATAACGTTGCACAGAGGTACGTACGTTCAAATATATGAAAAGAATCACGACATATCAGCTGACATGCAACCTAGAGTTAAATGGTATGACAGTTTTTGGTGCGACTAGTTACGCCTGGCAGTGCACCAGGAAGCAGTTTTCAGCGAGGGTTACCATGGGAGGAGTTGTTCCAATAGTACCGACAGTTCAATGGTCTCAGCTCGCCCCCCCCCCCCCCCCCCTCTTCCAATCGTCAAAAATCATAGTGTCCGTGGCGCAAAAATCCTACCAATGTTCTTTGGCTCTAGTGTGTCCATGAGTTTTACATATCCTGGAGTAGAAGGTAGCAGCATTTGAAGTCTGAGTTCTTCTACATTATAAACCTCGCGAGTCACCTCTTACACCGGTCTTGAAGGTGTATACTTTGATAAACCCAAGGCCTTCTTTATGTAAGTCGCCTTCATTTTCTCCATATTGTTCCAAATACTTCATATTTAAATGTGTCCAAATGCTCTCCAGTCCATAAGTCACAATACGGGTAACATTTAACCCCAAAAGTTTTAAGGCTGTTTTTATAGATAGCTTAGTCAAATGTTTTATGTCGTTGAAGGCTTTGGTAGTGACGCTGGGTCTATCCTTGATTTGCAGTGTGAAAACATTGTCAGTTGACTAATGTAGGACCTAAGTAGGACGACTTGTAATGTGGTACACCCTCAAGCGGTTTTCCTGCAATGTGGAAAATTGCTGGCTTTCCCCCTTTCCTAAAGGTCATAGATTTAGTCTCGTTTCTGTTTAACCTAAGGTCATTGTGTAACACCCATAATTCAAAGGGGTCGAGAGCAGATTGCAATTCGACCTGTGAACTTGAAGCGAGCACCATGTCATCTGCGTATATAAATGAGATTACCCGCTCTGATAATATATCTGTGATATTATCTGCCATAGCAGTGATAAATAACACGATGGCTTAATGGGTCTCCTTGTAGCAGCATGCCTGTAGTCTGCTCAATTGGGCTTGATGTTGTAATGCCATCGTTAATGACTATATTGTTAGAGCCTAAAATACTTTTGACAAGATGTTTAGTGTAGCTGTTACCTCTCAATAGTCTGTCTAGTTTTTCCAATATTTTCTTCCTGCTAATCGAGTCAAAAGCTTTAGAGAAGTCAATGAATATGGATTGTAACTTTCCCTTCGGTACTGACAGGGTAGACGCAATCTCAGTTTGAAGACTTCGAATTGCCTGGATTGTGCATCTTTCTCTCCTAAAGCCAAATTGTGAGTCACAATGCTATTTGGGATGGCTGGGTGGGTCACATACAGCGGAGGAGGAAGCATCTTTTAAAACATCATTCCCTGATTTATTTCTCGTTGTTTGATAAGGTATTTTGGCTAATTAATGTACTATAGAGAATATTATCGCTCGTTCTACTTTCGTTCAGTGGTACCATTCTGTTTTAGACCACCTCGTTGTGTAGTGCCTAGCATTCTTGGCTGTCGTCCCGGAGGTCCGGGTTTGATTCTCCGGCTCTGCCAAGAAATTTAATTCTCATGTGAGGGCTGGGATGGGGTGCACTCAGCCTCATGAAGCAACTTAGTAGAGGAGGGTTCAATTCCCACCTCAGTCTTTCTGGAAGTGGTTTTCCATGGTTTCCCCACTTCTAATCCAGGCGAATGCCAGGATGGTTCCTAACTTAAGGCCATGGCCGCTTCCTTCCCACTACAATACCCAATTTACAAACACACTAGTTCAGCCATAACAATAACACAGGTTATCACACAAATTCCACACACAAATACATGGGGCTACAAGACCACGATGTCGTAGCCCCTAATATAAGCAACAACCATTTATATTTGCATTTTATATTTGCCTAGGCCCTTCATGGGCTGTATAGTGTCAGGGGTTGACTTTGTTGTTGGTTGACTATTCTTGTAGTTCCATTTAGAAATATTTGCATTTTTTAACATAATGTCTTACCTCTGCTTTATTTATGTCTGTATTTTTAGCTACTGTCTGTTCTCGTTGCTTGTAGCGAAATACGTCAGGGTTTCATATTGAATTTGTGCCTTATTACATAAAACCTGTAATTTCTGGCGGAATTTAATCAAATATGCGAATGTTTGTCTTCGAATTTGCCGCTATTTCGATGGCGCCATGCCCGCCAGTTGCTACAGCTGTTCCCCTACGATTTCCGCCATCTTGGTTTTGATGTTACGGTCTGAGATATTGTAGTCGGTCTTGATCCAACCAAACAATTATAAGAAATTATTGACCTGTGGATGATCTAATTATCCAATTGTAATGGTTGGTACGGGGAGTATTTGTGCCATATATGGCTGTAATAATATTAAACACAAAGTGACCCAAAATCTTTCTTCAGGTTCCCAAGAAATTATTGTAAACAAGTAGCCTACCATTACACTGATAGTTCGGTTTTCTTTTAATACAGAATGCTTTTACAATATAATTTAGCATATTTTAGCCTGTTCTTTATTTATTTATAGATGCACGCTGCGGGTTATTCGAAGCCGAAGAGCTGATTTAGATGACGTATTGAAAAGGAATGACCCAGAACGTTTAAACAGAACTCAAGTTGTATGCTCAGACCTCTTTGTGGAGAAAGATTTCAAGAACAAAAACTTGTTAAGTCGAGGGTAAGATCTTTGTAGGTTGTTGATAGTAGGCCTAATGTTAATATTGAAATAACAGCCTTTATAAAACGTGGTGACTCTACGGTACAGTAGGCCTAACATTTAACAACATGCATCAATATTTCCGATTGAAAGTGTACGTAGTTATTTATTGCTGTTATAAGGGGCGGAACAGCGAGGTCATCTGCCTCTAAAGTGTACGTATTGCACTATTAAAGCTAAGGAGGTTGGTGTAATGTAACAAGTTCAGAAACACAATAATTTTACTGACTTTATTAGGAAATATATAAGAAGGTAACTGTTTTTTTTAATGTAATTAAGCGTGTTCAACTCGTTTTTAAATACCAGTATGTCAAAAAGGATAGATTAAAACCAATGTGCTAATATTTCCTTGTAATGTTCAGTATTTGGCCTGGTGCAGTGCCTTCAGTTCTACTGCCTATGGCAAAGCAAACCATATGCAGAAGCAGTCCAGTATTTTTAGAATTCTATATGAATATTGTACAGAACCAAGTATCTTTTGTTTCTTTTAACACTAATCTTTAAATTATTTGCTGCCTAAATATCAAGCCGAGACATATGTTAACTTCACAATGCAATTTCGGTCGGTGCGCACTCAAAAATGCTAGCTGTGGGTGGCAAGGAGAGTAATGCTGTCAACTCGCACCAATAGATGGCACTGTGATCGCTGTCTCCAAACGAGCGCATGCTTTTACGGCCGAGTTTCCGCTATTGGGCAAAGCCCCGACGTCATTTCACGGACATGAACATACAATAATTGTATGCTCGAAGATATTCTGAATATTATTTCCAAGATGAACAATTGCTTGTTTCCTGCAACACCACTTTTCGTTTGTTACACAAGAACTTTACCGAGGATTTTCACGATATCATTTCTCTTTCAGTTATTATTATGTTGGTACAGATGGCCGATAACCATGGAGGAAAGACTTAAATTATTCTTTTCTCCATGCCGATAAACAAGATGTTAGGCCAAAGGGCCACTTAAAACAACAATTATCATCATATTATTATTATGTTGGTACAGAAAACAAAACTTTTTAATGGCTATACCATACGATATAGTCTCAATAATGCCGTGTTAATTTAATTTAGGTTTACATAGGGTCCAGATGATCCCAACACTTAAAGATATCTGCACTTTTAAGAACCTAAACTGTGTTGAACAGTTTGTTGTTAGAGAAGCTTGAAGGATAAGTAGAGGCTTATATGTACAAATAACTTCTATGTGGTGTAATTTAAGAGGAGGATGTGAACATCAGTGTGTGTAAGTTTCAATCCATCACTTTATCAAAATATAATATGACATCTGTAGTAATTACATCCACTGTAACGGTTTTGTACAAGACAGTTTAAATGTCTGCTTGCAACGAGTTAAGTAGTGTTACTAAAGCTACAATACAGGCAGATGAAAAGTGGATGGTGCCTAGTCCAGCTCCGTTGCAGTCATCAGGTTCGCAGGAGCTTTCTTGGTCATCTCCATTGCGGCCACAAACTTCTTGCAGGGGCTTTCTTTGGATACGAGGATTGAACAACTAGCTGCTGCAGTACAAGTACGAGACACCACTTCCTTACCATTGGAATCAGTGCTCTATGTCTACCGCGGACCCAGTCCATAGAGACCGCGCCGATAGGTAGCATACCGACAAACGTCCAGGTTGTGTTTGCTGATGAACTCCTTGGTGTCCTCAATGGTCATCAATTGGTTGGTATCAATGGAACCAACGCATGGGTAGAAGAAAAGTGGATGGTGCCTAGTTGGCCAGCTCCATTACAATAGATCTCGCTGAGTTGCCCCTTAAAACCTCCATTGCAGCCATCAGTTTTACAGGCTTCTCGCAGAAGCTTTCTTCGGAGCCGGGGATTGATCATCGAGGTTCATTCGTTGCATTTTACAGGGTCTCTTTCTTTAATGACTATTCTTTATTTTACAAAAGATGAAGATGATGATAATGACACTATGTTGTAACTCGTCCTTGTATATCCTCGTGGCTATGATGTCTCCAACCGTCAGAGTCGATTATGGATGCTGCCACCACTCCGCAATGGCCGCTTCGGTGATGGTGGCTGCTTCTTTAGTGGCGGTGGCGGTGGCCGCTTTGGCAGCCCTGCCAGCAGCTGCCTTAGCCGCCTCGACAGCTGCCCAACAACTGCTAGGCCAGCGGTATCTTCAGGCTCACGGGGAGGGTCCCCACAGCTATCTCCCGAGTCGCCCATTTGTAATGTTATAGACGTCTTTTTAACTTCGTGCAAAGGCAACAGGCCAGCGGTATCTTCAGGCTCTCGGGGAGGGTCCCCACAGCTATCTCCCGAGTCGCCCATTTGTAATGTTATAGACGTCTTTTTAACTCCGTGCCAAGGCAACAGGCCAGCGGTATCTTCAGGCTCACGGGGAGGGTCCCCACAGCTATCTCCCGAGTCGCCCATTTGTAATGTTATAGACGTCTTTTTAACTTCGTGCAAAGGCAACAGGCCAGCGGTATCTTCAGGCTCTCGGGGAGGGTCCCCACAGCTATCTCCCGAGTCGCCCATTTGTAATGTTATAGACGTCTTTTTAACTCCGTGCCAAGGCAACAGGCCAGCGGTATCTTCAGGCTCTCGGGGAGGGTCCCCACAGCTATCTCCCGAGTCGCCCATTTGTAATGTTATAGACGTCTTTTTAACTTCGTGCAGAGGCAACAGGCCAGCGGTATCTTCAAGCTCACGGGAAGGGTCCCTACAGCTATCTCCCGAGTCGCCCATTTGTGATGTTATAGACGTCTTTTTAACTTCGTGCAAAGGCAACAGGCCAGCGGTATCTTCAGGCTCTCGGGGAGGGTCCCCACAGCTATCTCCCGAGTCGCCCATTTGTAATGTTATAGACGTCTTTTTAACTTCGTGCAAAGGCAACAGGCCAGCGGTATCTTCAGGCTCTCGGGGAGGGTCCCCACAGCTATCTCCCGAGTCGCCCATTTGTAATGTTATAGACGTCTTTTTAACTCCGTGCCAAGGCAACAGGCCAGCGGTATCTTCAGGCTCTCGGGGAGGGTCCCCACAGCTATCTCCCGAGTCGCCCATTTGTAATGTTATAGACGTCTTTTTAACTTCGTGCAGAGGCAACAGGCCAGCGGTATCTTCAAGCTCACGGGAAGGGTCCCCACAGCTATCTCCCGAGTCGCCCATTTGTGATGTTATAGACGTCTTTTTAACTTCGTGCAAAGGCAACAGGCCAGCGGTATCTTCAGGCTCTCGGGGAGGGTCCCCACAGCTATCTCCCGAGTCGCCCATTTGTGATGTTATAGACGTCGTTTTAACTTCGTGCAAAGGCAACAAGCCAGCGGTATCTTCAAGCTCACGGGAAGGGTCCTCACAGCTATCTCCCGAGTCGCCCATTTGTGATGTTATAGACGTCTTTTTAACTTCGTGCAAAGGCAACAGGCCAGCGGTATCTTCAGGCTCTCGGGGAGGGTCCCCACAGCTATCTCCCGAGTCGCCCATTTGTGATGTTATAGACGTCTTTTTAACTTCGTGCAAAGGCAACAGGCCAGCGGTATCTTCAGGCTCACGGGGAGGGTCCCCACAGCTATCTCCCGAGTCGCCCATTTGTGATGTTATAGACTTCTTTTTAACTTCGTGCAAAGGCAACAGGCCAGCAGTATCTTCAGGCTCACGGGGAGGGTCCCCACAGCTATCTCCCGAGTCGCCCATTTGTCATGTTATAGACTTCTTTTTAACTTCGTGCAAAGGCAACAGGCCAGCGGTATCTTCAGGCCCACGGGAAGGGTCACCACAGCTATCTCCCGAGTCGCCCATTTGTGATGTTATAGACGTCTTTTTAACTTCGTGCAAAGACAACAGGCCAGCGGTATCTTCAGGCTCTCGGGAAGGGTCCCCACAGCTATCTCCCGAGTCGCCGATTTGTGATGTTATAGACGTCTTTTTAACTTCGTGCAAAGGCAACAGGCCAGCGGTATCTTCAGGCTCTCGGGGAGGGTCCCCACAGCTATCTCAGGAGTCGCCCATTTGTGATGTTATAGACGTCTTTTTAACTTCGTGCAAAGGCAACAGGCCAGCGGTATCTTCAGGCTCTCGGGGAGGGTCCCCACAGCTATCTCCCGAGTCGCCCATTTGTGATGTTATAGACGTCTTTTTAACTTCGTGCAAAGGCAACAGGCCAGCGGTATCTTCAGGCTCACGGGGAGGGTCCCCACAGCTATCTCCCGCGTCGCCCATTTGTGATGTTATAGACTTCTTTTTAACTTCGTGCAAAGGCAACAGGCCAGCGGTATCTTCAGGCTCACGGGGAGGGTCCCCACAGCTATCTCCCGAGTCGCCCATTTGTCATGTTATAGACTTCTTTTTAACTTCGTGCAAAGGCAACAGGCCAGCGGTATCTTCAGGCCCACGGGAAGGGTCCCCACAGCTATCTCCCGAGTCGCCCATTTGTGATGTTATAGACTTCTTTTTAACTTCGTGCAAAGGCAACAGGCGTCCGTGTAGTACAGTCAAATTTCAGGTAATGACGATGCGTAGAACCAGAAGCATTATTATTCATATTATTTGGAAGAACGATATTCAATGGAATCCAAAGCAGTGTTTTTATTTTTCATATAACCCCACATGGTTATTTCCAGCTTTCCTTAGCGGAAGAATTTTTTTGGGATTGATATCCTCTAATGGGGATACATGAGCAAGTCGCTCACAACACATTTCTGGTTCTGAACTGCTACGTTTCGTGTTGTACCTCAGCAGATATTGTACGGTTATGGAAAATAATCATAAATACTTCTTAAGAATGTTGCAGTTTTATTCAGCCCCATGTGCTAGAACCTGTGTTATTATGGTATCCATGATAACGTAATTGATATCGAGCTAGTGTTGGGAAGAAGGTGGCCGTGACTAGAAGTGGGAAACTGGACAAATTCTACACACACACAAGTACACTGGGGAATCAACAACAACAGAAGTGGGGAAACCACGGAAAATCATTTCTAGGATGTTTGAGGTGGGAATCGAACTCACCACTTCTCATTTTTGCAACACATGGCTGAATGTTAATTTTTTAAGAAATATACGTTTCCTGGCGTGATGAGTAACACATTCTTATCACCGTGTTGCAGTGTTCACCTGTAAATGTCACTTTGGAAAGGAGATGGCAAATTCTTGTGTGTTTGTCGCGCCCTGTCGCAGCCAAGAGACGTAAAAATAACTCCAGTCAGCTGTTTTGTTATAATAATAATAATATCGTATGGCCTCGGGTGCCTGGTGCAAGCTTTGTTAATTGACACCCAGAGGGTAGCTTGCATGTCGAATTTCGTCATTCCTTTGAACGCTATGAAAGTCAAGGAGGTTAGATATCTAAACTCCTTGACACTACAGGGCTTTCAAGTAGAGAATGGAGGAACTTTGTGTTGGCGGAAAATCCCGAGATTAATTTTGCCATTGAACACGGCCTACTGAATTCAAATGGGTTCTTTAACATGCCAACAACGTATGACATGAGTATCGTGATTTCTGTCGCCTTCAAAAATCACTTACCATGGCCAGGGGCGAACCTGCAATCTTGGGGTTGGTAGTCCGACACTATAACCACTCACCCACCGTGGCAAGCAGCTGTTTTGTTGATGAATGTGTGATAAGTAGGGCTCTGATTTTTAGGTGCTAAAAATCGCGAAAATATTTTTATGTATTAAAAATACCTGAAATATGTGACAAAAAAGTAAAAATATTTAATTATAATTTAGTTTATTAACGGGAATATAAACAATATGCAGTACTCACGAATATAATTTAGGCCTATGTTATGTCTCACTGATTGCTGACGCATTACAATACACAACGAGATACATCTTCAGGAGGTTGTCCATCACAAATGACCGACGATTATCGCGAAACACTTCTTCTGAAGGCGCGAAACTGTGACGATATGTTTCTTGCCCTTGAGGTGTTGTGTAAATTGAGATCTCTGTTCAGCCTTGATTGCTTTCCCACATGGTTGGCAGAACAGAACGCCCCCATCAGAAGTAAAATTATCTTTAAATTCTGCAACAGACGATAACTTGTAGTTGTTTTTACTTTAGTCATCGTAGAACTTCCTTACACTTCATAGTGCCAGAAATGAACTGCATGTGAGTGACACTGGTTCCAGGTAGCTCTAGCACGTGGTGCAATATGGCTATGGACAAGGAAATCCCCGGTTTCCACAGTGAGTGGCACGGGGCGACAAGTTAAGAATAACACAGTTGCAAGCTGACAAACGCTCTGCATGATGATTAGATAGCTCACAGGTTCTTCCCCGTTGAAGTAACACAGAACAAAAATGCAATAAACTGAAAGATCTAGCATACTGATTTAAAAATATAAATATTATGTCATTTTATGTGCTAGTAAGTGAAAAGCAGGGATTTATGTATTTATAGAAAAAAATGCTCAAAATATGTATTTACATAAAAAAATATTTATTTAAAAGTCCGACCCCTAGTGATAAGATGCCTGACAAGGGTTGAGCATTGCACGCAGAGCCTCAACATAATCAAAAGTGCGATAACGTCCACATGCTATATCGTCAACCAGAAGCGTAGATAACCGCGCAATCTAAGAAGCGTTCAATGATTGAACTGGGGTTAAGTTTGAAGTTTGAGAATCCCGGTACTGACAACGACCATCCCGGGAGTGGTTGTCCCTGAGGCGTTCACTCCAGGAAAATGCTAGGATCGTCATTTTTTCAAGTTCCGGGGGCAGCTAACACATTCCCAGGGCCTATAAAAAACTAGTTACGCACACTGCCATAGCCATAGTAATATCAAATCGAAC
This sequence comes from Meconema thalassinum, assembly GCA_946902985.2. Lineage (NCBI taxonomy): Eukaryota > Metazoa > Arthropoda > Insecta > Orthoptera > Tettigoniidae > Meconema > Meconema thalassinum. Next base: position 298,606,670 of record OX336394.1, read on the forward strand.
CCACACGCAAGTGCACGGAACTGATAACCTCGAGTCTTATGACACCAAATGACACAACACAATATCACATCACTAAACACTTCGTACAGTACGTCTATTTTGCAAAATAAATCGTGGATTTCGAAGGTTCTGTATTCGATTCCTTGTTCTGCCAAGCACTCAATTCTGGCCTGTGGATATTTGGACGAATTTAGGGACTAGTAACATCATGAACTTCAGCCCCGTGTGCTTGTGTCTGGTTTGGCTGATAACCTGTTTTTTGTGATGTATATGTATAGTAGTGTGTGTATTTGTAACTAAGATTAGGACTAGGAAGATGTGGCCGTGACCTAAAGTTAGGAACCAAATCAGGATTTTACTGGGGTAGAAGTGGGAAACCGCGATAAACTACTAAGATGGTTGAGGTGGAAACGAACCGACCTCTTCTCAGTTGTTCCTCACGAGGCTGAGATGCCACCATTCCTACCCCTCAGACCGGAATTAAACGTCTCGTCAGAGCTGGGAATCGATCCTGGACCTTCGGTTTGACACCTAAGTATACTAACCACTAAACAATGTGAGTTCGTCAGCTTTGTTGGAGTACTCTCAATCTCTTGAGGTTGGTTGGTTCCTCAGTTTAGGGGATGCGACAACGCGGTCATGTATCCCCGTGTACTTTGGTTGTGTGTAGAGTCTGTCTGATAACCGGTATTAATTGTGATGGTTGTATTAGTGTGTGTTATCTGTAATTGAGGTAAGGACTGCCGACAATCAATTTCAAGTAGTTCCTACTTTTGCTACCAAGTGCTACCGTCAACGACACCTAGCCTCGAACTTGGCTACTAGATGCCACCGCAACCGGCACCTAATTGCGAACGTTGGAACTAATAGAGCGTTAATCAAATCTAACCTACAAATTTTGCTTCACACAATTGTAGTTAGTGGAAGGTTCATTTACATTCCATACATCTATGACATGGGCCCACCGGCTTTACTTCCCCTCCGAAGGAAGGCATACTGAGGGATTTTTAACGCTCTTAAAAGATCCGACAACTTTGGCCAGGTTTGAACCCATGATATTGTCTCGTGAGGAAAGTTGACAATAAATGGTTTAGGTTTTCCGAGATTTTCCTGATACTTCCTTGATTGTTGTTGTTGATTCGTTCAGGGGCTTTGCAACATCGTGGTCATGTAGCCCCGTGTACTTGGGTTTGGGTGGGTGTGTGAGGGTGGAGCGGGGGGTGCAATTTTGTCTGATAACCTGTGTTATTGTGATGGCTGTATTAGTGTGTGTATTTGTAATACAGATGAGGATTAGGAGGGAGGTGGCCGTGGCCCACCATTTGCCGGGAGTAGAAGTGGGAAATCACGGAAAACCACTTCCAGGATGGCTGGGTTGGGAATTGAACCCGCCTCTTGTCAGTTTTGCCTCTCGATGCTGAGTGTACCCAGTTCCAGCCCTCAGACCAGATGATAGTTTCTTGGCAGAGCCGAGAATCGAACCCAAGTCCCCGCGGTGACAGCCAAGATTGCTGATATTTCCTTGAAGTAGTTATCAGGATGGTACTTAACTTACGGCTAGGGCCATCCTAGGTCCAAATACATATGCTAGTTCAGACACCACAATGATATAGGTTATCTGACAGAATCTACATGCACCTGAGTACAAGAGACTGGTTGGTTGGTTCCTCAGTTTAGGAGCTGCGACAATGCGGTCATGTAGCCCCGTGTACTTTGAGTGTGTGTAAAATCTGTCTGATAACCGTTGTTGGTTGTGATGGCTGTATTATTGTGTGATATCTTTTTTTTTAAATTCAAGTAAGGACTACAGACATTCGATTTTCAAGTAGTTCCAACTTTTGCTTTCAAACGCCACCGTCAACGACCAACTAGTTCTGAACTTTGTTACTAGATGTCACCGCAGTCGGCTCCTGGTGAGGAACGTTGGAACCTAAGAGCGTTCGTCAAATATAACCTATAATTTAGCTTCACGTAAGTGCAATTAGTGGAAGGTTCTTTATCAAGCCATAAATCTACGACATGGGACCGCCGGCTTTACTTCCCCTCCGAAGGAAAGCATTCTGAGGGATTTTTAACGCGCTTAAAAAATCCGACGATTCCGGCCGGGTTTGAACCCGCGACCTTGGGCATAGAAGCTCAGCATGCTACCAACTACGCCACTGAAGCCGCTGTACGAGAGACTAATAACGTAATAATAGTTATGATAATTGTTGTTTTAAGGAACCTAACATGTGGGTTATCGGCCCCTAATGGTTTGGGTGATTTGAAAAAGTAAATGAAATGAAACTATACCTAAAACTAACTACACACTTTTTTTTCGTGTGGTCTCCTGAGAGGCCGAGTGCAGGTCTTTCTAGTCGACGCCCGTGGGCGACCTGCGCGTCAGGATGAGAGATGGAATGGATGAAGATGAATGAAAGTGGGCAAGGATGTGGATGGAAGCGGCCGTGGACTATCAGAAGGTACCGTCCGAACATTTGCCTGGTGTTGAAAATGGGAAACCACGGAAAACCATTTCAAGGGCGGCCGACGGTGGGGCTCGAACCCACGCGTCTACCGAGTCAGCAGAGAGCTTGGCCCCATGACCTAATGCTGCGCTTTAGACAGCGTAGCCACTGCTGTCGGTTACTACACACTTACATACTGGAAGAAGAAATAGAAAACACAATAAAGAATAATGAAAACAAAAGACAGGAGTAAAGGTGATGCCCTTAATCCTCGAACAATGAGAATTAAGGGACTTGGAAGGAAGGAGAGCCATGAAAGGCAGATAGGAAAGGGGAAGGAGGAGAGGGCCCGCCCCAAAGGCAATGGAAAAAGGAAAAAACGGACCCAGCTCAGGAATCCTTCGGGGTCGCAAACTCCCGTACTCACCAGCCATGAGCCCTTGAGGGCGTAGGACTATCAAGGGTGCACTAGAAGTGGTGGGGCTACAGACACCCTGCCTCCTTGAGGGCCTTGTGCAGAAGGCAGGAGATATTATGAAAAGAAAAAGAAGGCTGGCCCCTCAAAGAATGAGGGTATCAGGAGAGATGAGACAAGGGTCAATTAAGGCGGGGAAATAAAAGACTCCCTAGGACTCGAATACCCTTATACCGTTAAGGGTTGGAAGAGAACAAGAATTGACCAAGGGAGGCCGACAGGAAAGATAACTGAAAGGAGCCCGGCATAAGTAAGTGGAAGCAAATCCGGACTCAGTTGGGGTCCCGTGGTCGCCGACCCACGTCCCACTAGATGTGACCTCCTGGAGGGAATAACGTAATAACATAACCATGATATATCACTGCCATTGATGCAACAGTTAGTTATTGGAGTTTTAAGGGGCGGAACAGCGAGCTCATCTGCCTCATTGAAGCAACATCATCATCATCAACAACAACAACAAGAACATCATATATTTTTCAGAAAGTTTTGCACCTCTTTTCGTTGTTTCATTTGCGGTGCTAGACATCGTGGTCATTCAACTCCTTGTGCTCGGGTGTGTGTGTGTGTGAGTGTGTGTATGATTTTTTTTGACAATCTGTGCTATTGTGATGGCAGTATTATTGTGTGTATTTGTTATTGAGGTGAGGATTGGGAAAGAGGCGACCGTGGCCTCAAGTTGGGAATCATCTCGGCATTTTGCTGGAGTAGAAGTGGGAAACCACGGAAAATCACTTCAAGGACGGCTGAGGTGGGAATGGAACCCACCGCTTCTCGGTTTTGCCTCACGTGACTGTGTGGACCCCGTTCCAGTCCTAAGACTAACTTTAAATTTTACTCGCGTGTGGCGGAGCTCTTTCCGGTCACGGGGGAGTCCGTCATTTTGTGTAAGCTAACGATAGGTCATACAAGATCCACCCACTCGTACCTAATGAGAAAGGAGATCCCCCACTTTGTACCTGTGGTGCCATATTCACCGTGGCCCACATTTTAACCGGGTGTGTGGATGTTGCTGACTTACGAAGAAACCTTGGTTTGCAGTTGACACTCAAACTTATATTAGCCGATGACGCGGTGGCAGTAAGAATCCAGGAGGGGATTTCTTAATGGACTTCTGTCAGCGGAACCAATTAATTGTAGGGAGTGCGTGGTTCAGAAAGAAAAATAGTCAGAAGATAACGAGGTATGGATGGGGAGATAGAAGAACGAAAACTCCGATAGACTATGTTTCAGTCGAAAAAGGACATCGGAATGAGTTAATGGATGTCACAGCCATGCCACAGGAGGCCTTTGGAGGAGGCCATAGGGCAGTGGTAGCAAAATTTAAAGTAGAAAAGTTATGAGATTACCAGAAAAAGGGAAAGAAAGATTATGGTCTGGAGACTAAAGGAAAAGGAGGTTGCAGACGAGTTTAAGAAAGAATTGCAAGAACAGATACCAAGGTCGGATATTAGGCCTACCCATGTGGAACAAGAATGGGAAAAGTTCAAGAGTTTATTTGTAACAGTGCAGAGAAAACATGTGGTAGAACATCAGGAAAGGTACGGGAAAAGGCGACAAAATGGTGGAATGATAGAGTGAAAGAAAAGGTAAGGGAGAAGAAGAAAACTTGGAAGGAATGGAAAACAAAAAAGACTGAAGAAAGTAGAGCAAAATATATAGAAGCAAACAGAGATTGCAAGAAAGTAATTGCAGAGGAAAAGAAGAAAAGCTGGTAAGAATTCACTCAGGAAATAAGGGAGGATTTAAATTATGGAAAGAAATTGCTGTTTGGAATTCTAAAAAGTAGAAGAAATGAAAAGGTGAACACTGGGTTCATGAAAAACAAAGAAGGTGAAATATTGACAAAACCAGAAGAGATAACGGACGGATGGAAAGAATATTTCAGCGAGCTGTTGAATGTGAGACGGCAGACATGCGGAGAAGTTGCGCAAACAGCCAAAACGATGGAGGACAAATGGAAGAAGAACCAGACATTACTATGACAGAAGTGGAATGGGCAGTTAGGAAGATGAAGATGAGGAAAGCTGTGGAAATCGACGATGTGGCAATGGAAATGATCAAGGCGGCAGGACCAGGGGGAAGACCCCCCCACTTTGTACCTGTGGAGCCGTTTTCACAGTGGCCTACATTTTAACCGAGTGTGTAGATCTTGCTGACTTACGAAGAAGCCTTGGTTTGCAGATGACACCCAAACTTATATTAGCCGATGACGCGGTGGCTGCTGATCTCGTCATCCGCTTTATAAGTGAGAGTGGGTTAGGGCCAGCAATCTAAATTTTCCAGTGTACATTGACGCAAAGACTTGTTCTTTGGAATTTTTTGTTTATTCCGTAATTTTTTGTTTATTGTTATAATTATTAGTTTTATTTAATTTTTTTGTTTTATTAATTTTCGACATTTTCATATTTAGATGGCCATCTCCCAATTATTAATTTCATTCTAAACTTGTATACTTTAATCTGTGTTAAGAGGGACAGATGGCCTCGTAGTTCCACCCCTTAACACAACAATAACTAATACATTTAAATTTCTTGGCAGAGCCGCGAATCCAATCCATACCTCCGGGGCGACAGCCAAGAGTGCTACCTGCCACAGAGTACAAATAAACAAGAAAATGATGATAATTCTTTTTTATGGGGCCTAACATCTAGGTTATAGGCCCCTATAAAGAAGAAAAGAAGGCGTGAATGAGTGAAGCTGGCAGTGACCGACTTCATGTCTTTTTGAATGCGCGGTATGCAGCACGTGGGAAGGCTTCTGCATATATTTTTTTTAACTTGTTCTCGTTTTACATTATCTGTTTACCTTAATTTTATTTATGAAGACTTCCCAGTCCCCGACGAGGGGAATCAACTATAGGATATTAAAGTTCCTTCTGTCAGTTCAAACCCAGCTGACTTCTCATGGCGCGGCGCGGCGCGGAGAAAATAGATGGCGTATGACCGGGCAGTCGGGAACACACGATTCCCCAGATAAGGCAGCACGTAAAGACCTAAAAAACCTATTTAATAGTAAAAGGTTTGTGGCTTAGGAGAAAACAGGAAGAAACTTACATCACATTCGGCAACACCGCTTGCCGGCCTACTAATGTGAGTAAACCCGGAAACCAGAAAACGAGACGTGAAAAACTGGTTTTGTTGAAAATATCAACAAATCTGAGTGCCATAAACAAGATAACACGTAACAGTTATGTAGCCAGCTGGTACTTAGATGAAGGTTACAGAGGTAGGCCATGAGGATGCCGGTCTTGTGGAGGGAGGGTGGGAAAGAGAACCCGTCCAACCACATTTCCGTCCCTTCATGCGTATCACACACTCCATATTCTAGCGTTGTTGCCAGATTATGGAGTACAGTCTACCACAAAGTGTCTGCAGCATCCATGGAAGTTTGGGAGAACCCCTCGCTGTACACGGATCCACCCTGGACATATATTTTTTATCTTGTTATACTACACCAGGGTTCTCAAACTGGAGCTCGCGAGAACCACGACGCTCTTTATATGACATTGAGTGCTCTCGTCAATCCAGCGAAAAAGTGCTCCCCTAAGGTCCATTCTTCAAATAAAATTCTGCTGCACGAACCGGAATAATAGTGTTTTGACAGTCAGAAATGGTTATAATTTTGTGAAGTAGTATTTTATACAGAAAAAAAAATAATTCAACATCCCTATTTTGTGAGTAACACGAAAGATGCTGATACGACTCGACTGTCCACACGTAAATGTACCTTATCTGCAAGCAGTTATAGCATGCCTGGTGAGCGGTGAATCCCTAGCTATTACAGCATTTCAGAGGTAAAGAGAGACAGGAAAAGGACAGAGAGGTGCCTGCTGGTTCCATTCTTCTTCTCCTTCTCCTTCTTCCGATTCCGCCATCAAAGGACACGTCATTTCAACTGCTTCTTGCTGCATCGAGCTTAACATCCTCCCAGTACTTTCGCATTAGTTCTCGATGCTGTTGTTTCCTTTCCTCAGTCCACTTCTTGCCTGTTGGAAGCTTAGGCTTTTCTTGGAAACATCGGTGTGCTGTTGGTTTTTGCTTAAGGGGAGACACGTTCCCAGATATCGTTGCTTGTAATTCCCACTTCTTGTAAATCTTTGTCCACCTCAGTGAACCAAGCTCCCTTGGTTTTCTTTTTGAGGAAGTAGGTGAAATTCTGTCAATCGCGCTGGGTTCATTCTTGTAATCATCATCTTAATTTCCCCTTTTCCAGCTGGCACTGGGTGGGGGCAAATATGGTTCCTCTCTACTTTGTTCTGTCGTTCCATCATTCCTCTTCCGACACGGTGATCCAATCCTGGTTCCGTTTACTAATGCTATTCTTCACCGAGTCCATCCAACGCATTCTTGGTCTTCCTCGTCCTCTCTTCCCTGGCATCCGTCATTCCAGTGCTCGTCTTGGTAGTCTTACTGCATTCATCCGTTTGACTTGTCCAAACCATCTCAATCTGTTTTGCTCCACTTTGCCATTTAGTTTCTGTACTCCCAGTTCTTTCCGTATTTCTTCATTTCTCACTCTGCCTCTCCTTGTTTTCTGGACCATACTTCTCAGGAATCTCATCTAAGCTGCCTGTACTCTGCTCTCATCCCTCTTAGTCATTGTCCAAGTTTCTGCTGCATATGTCATTATAGGAACATAATATGCTTTGTACATAACTTCTTTAGCCTTAATTGGTATATCCTTGTTCCAGACTAGTCCCCGTACCTGTTGGTAGAAAGCACTCCCGAGTTGTATTCTTCAGCTAATTTCCAAATCTAGTCTTCCATCTTCAGTCAGTTCACTTCCAAAGTATATGAAGTGTTTCACCACTTCCAATTCCTTATCTCCTACTTTGATTACTCCTTTTCCTTCTTTCTTACATCTACTCACCACCACTGTTTTATTCTTCTCCACATTTATCTTCAATCACCATTGCTCAATCTTTTCATTTATTACGCCTAACTGTTCTTGTACCTCCATCTCATCCTCGCCCCAGATCACAACATCGTTTGCAAACAACATTACCTTCATCTTTGCCCTACTAAAGTCTTTCATTGCTGCCTTCATGATGTCATCCATCACCTTTAAGAACAATAATGGTGACAACACACTTCCTTGCTTTAGTCCAGTGACAATTTTAAACCATTCCGATGTCCCGACTCTAGCTTTCACACTACTGTAGTAATCCATGCACATTCCTTTTATCATGTCTCTCAGTTCCTTGCCTATCCCCCTATGTGTTAAGCTTTCCCAAACTTTTGTTCTAGGGATGCTATCATAGGCCTTTTCTAGATCAATAAATGGCATTACCATATCCTTCCCATATTCCGAACTCTTTTCAATGTTCAGTCTCAGAATAAAAATGGGTTCCACTGTTCACCTGCCCTCTCTAAATCCAAACTGCTCCTCCTCTATTTGGTTTTCAACTTTTACTCTAATTCTTTTTTCTAGGATTCTTTCCATTACTTTGGCAACATGCGAGATGATGGTGATTCCTCGGTAGTTACCATACACCTTCCTGTGACCTTTCTTGAATATTGGCAATATTATTCCCTCTTTCCAGTCTTCAGGAACTTTCTTCTCTCTCCACACACTCCTGAGAAGTCTGTATGTCCACTGCAGTCCCACTGGTCCTGCCGCCTTGATCATTTCTATTGCCACTTCGTCGATACCCACAGCTTTTCCCATCTTCATCTTCCTAACTGCCCATTCCACTTCTGTCATAGTAATATCTGGTTCTTCTTCTATTTTTTCCTCCACCGTTTTGGCTGTCTGCGCAACTTCTTCGCATGTCTGGCGTCTCACATTCAACAGCTCGCTGAAATATTCTTTCCATCTGTCCGTTATCTCTTCTGATTTTGTCAATATGTCACCTTCTTTGTTTTTCATGAACCCAGTGTTCACCTTTTCATTTCTTCTACTTTTTAGAATTCCAAACAGCAATTTCTTTCCATAATTTAAATCCTCCCTTATTTCCTGAGTGAATTCTTCCCAGCTTTTCTTCCTTTCCTCTGCAATTACTTTCTTGCAATCTCTGTTTGCTTCTATATATTTTGCTCTACTTTCTTCAGTCTTTTTTGTTTTCCATTCCTTCCAAGTTTTCTTCTTCTCCATTACATTTTCTTTCACTCTATCATTCCACCATTTTGCCGCCTTTTCCCATACCATTCCCGATGTTCTACCACATGTTTTCTCTGCACTGTTAAAAATGCACTCTTGAACTATTCCCATTCTTGTTCCACATGGGTAATATCCGTCCTTGGTATCCGTTCTTACAATTCTTTCTTAAACTCTTCTGCAACCTCCTTTTCCTTTAGTCTCCAGACCATAATCTTTCTTACCCTTTTTTCTGGTAATCGCATACCTTTTCCTACTTTTAATTTTGCTACCATTGCCCTATGACCTACTCCAAATGCTTCCTCTGGCATGGCTGTGACATCCATTAACTCTTTCCGATGTCATTTTTCGACTAAAACATAGTCTATCAGAGTTTTCGTTCTTCTATCTCCCCATCCATACCTCGTTATCTTCTGACTATTTTTCTTTCTGAACCACGTACTCCCTATAATTAATTGGTTCCGCTGACAGAAGTCCATTAAGAAATCCCCTTCTGGATTCTTACTGCCATAACCATATGGTCCCAAAATCTCCGCTCTTCCTTGTTTGTCTCTTCCCACTTGTGCATTCAAATCCCCCATTACTATTATTTCCTTATCCTCTATATATATTTCCACCTAGGAATTCTTCTAAGTTCTCTTCTTTATTCCCCGTTTGTGGAGCATATACTTGATCCAGATCTTTTGTCCCTGTCTGGAACTGTATCCTTCCTATGATCATCCTGTCACTTATCTTCTTCACCTCCTCCACATACTCTAGGACATCCTTTCTTATAATAATTCCTACTCCATTTTTTGCCTCCTGTCCTCCACTGTAAAACAGCCTATATCCTTCCTTTAGTTTTCTTTCCCCTCTTCCTTTCCATTTCGTTTCACTGAGACCGAGGATGGCTATATCCTTCTCTATAATGAAGTCCACTAGCTCCTCAGTCTTGTCCGTCACTATTCGGATGTATTGCGATGCTGGTCGCCCATTTCTCACAGCTCCCCCAGCATCTGAAGAACTGCGAGTCGCTGCAGGGGACGCCCTATCATTTCCCGAGGCTGAACCACATTTGCTTTTATTTTAGGCTATTATTAAGATGGGGTCGCCACTCCCAAATGCATTTTATGACCTACTGCCAGGTATGAACTAGGCTGCTCATGGAGAACAGACGCCTCTTGTAGGCGCTCCTCTGGAGTACAGACGCTACGGGTGTCCATAATATGGACAAATATATTTTACTCTATTAACCCCGAGCACTGGGTTGCCTCTTCCGCCATCTTTGCTGTACCGAAGGACTCCTTCACCACCGCAGATGGTCTTCATTCATACCTTGAGCTGGGCTCTCCATATTTATAACCCTTGGAGAGAGGGTGTCCCACTCAACTGTTACTACTGTCCTCAGTAATATCGCTGTATCCTTGTGATTCTCCATATTGTTATATGATATTGATATTGTTATATGGCCGTAAAAGGTAATTCTCCTTTTCCTCATGGTGTCAGTTATTTTTTCCACATGGATGTAAAGTTCGTGGTTGTGCCGTCTCGTATATTCCCCATTTTCTTTACTGGGCCCAAGATTTTCTTAGAATTTTCCTTTCTCCACTTCCAGTTTCTCTATTAGCCCCTTGCGATGCATTGCAAGGTGCTCTGCAGCATACAAGGCCTCTGGACGGATGATTGTTTGGTAGTGTCGTAACTTGCCATTTATAGATATGGATTTCTTGTTATAAATGGCTTTTGTTAGATTATATGCCATTTCCATTTTCCTGAATCTTGACTCGAAAGCTGCCTTCTCGGAGAGATTGGGGTCTATCCACTCACCCAAATATTTGAACGCTTTCGTTTGCTTGATTTTCCCCTATCCTACATCCAGCACTTTTGGCACTTGTTTGATATTAGTGATGAATTCTGTTTTTTCAAAAGTGATCACAAGGCCTGTTTTTGCTGATTGAATCTGGAGTTAAGTAATTTGCACTACGGCTGCATTTAAGAAATCTGAAAAATTTGCAAGATCATCTGCGAATGCTAGGCAGTCAACTTTCAGGTTCTGTCTTTTGTAGCCCAATCTGACTCCATCATCAGCCCTGTTAACGTTCATTATTTTTCGCCACTCTCGGATGACTTTTTCGAGCACGCAGTTGAAGAGCAAAGGTGATAGTCCGTCTCCCTATCTTACACCAGTCTTGATTTCAAAGGGCTCTGAAATTCCTCCCCTGAATGTAACTTTAGAAGTAGTGTTGGTTAAGGTTTCCTGAATAATTGTTCTTGTTTTGTTGTCCAGTCCCAGTTCTTTCAGTATTTGAAATAGTGTGGGTAGATCAATGGAGTCATAAGCCTTTATGAAGTCAATTTAATAGTACTCCGGTACTTAGTATGGCTTTCAGTCTCAAAAACGCTGAGAACGCCAGTACTAAATAATATAGTACTTACAGTACACAGAGCAATATGGCGTTTGATTAGTCTACTAGACAAGTTTTAAATAATGCAACTAAACCTTTTCTCCCGCTACACCACGCACGTTTTACTACATCCCCACCAGAGGCGTATTCTTAGGGCTGCAGGGGCTACCGGCGGTAGCCCAAGAAAATTACATTAAAAGAAATAAATAACACTTTATTACAGTTTCAACAAAGCATTCAAACAATCGTGACTTTCATGCACATTCTTCGTTATCGAAAGAAATAATGGTTAGTGAGGAGTCAACGCGGCAACGAAGTAGAAACCGACCAAGAAAGCGGCAGCCTTACGCCACTCTTCCCATCTCTTCGCACCCACCCTTGTTCCGTGCAGACACAGCGCTCATAGCGAGCGAGATGCCGCTACAGCCAGCGGTTTCTTAGAAGTTAAATCGTTTAAAGCAACAAATAGCCTACAATAAATATACATTATCGGGCGCATAGATGTGAATATGTTTTAGAAGTTGTAGTATTTTCGATGTGATATTTATTTAAGTGTGTGTTTGCTGAAGAATCTGTATGTACCGGTAGTGTTTTGTTTTAACTGTGCCAGTTGTGATTTTGTAAGGAGATTATGGAACAAACACCTGCGGGGGCTTTAAATGGCAATGACTGTATAATAGAGAGTTTGTTAGAAGTTCCTTTCAACCGTCGTCCATGCAGTGGGAAAGTTCATATTATACATATGACAAGGCCTACACCTGAACTGCAATTGTGTGCCAATGTGTACACGTCAGTTCACATCATCTACATACAGTAAATGCTAGGTGTACCGGTAATAGGTTATCTGGCAGTTCTGAATGAAAATCCACAGCCTGCTTCCAGTCTCCGACCGGGTCAGGAATGGAATGAATGAAGCCCCCATCTAGCGGCGAGGATATGAACTGTGCCGGCTGCCGAGGCCTGACGCACTCCTCTGGGGCAATGATTAAATGCATGACAGATGAAATGAAATGATAGTGGAGATTGTTGCTGGAATGAAATTTTGACAGGGAAAACCGGAGTACCCGGAGAAAAACCTGTCTGCCTCCGTTTTGTCCAGCACAGATCTCACATGGAGTGACCGAGATTTGAACCACGGACCCAGCGGTGAGAGGCCGGCGTGCTGCCGCCTAAGTCACGGAAGCTTCTTATCTGGCAGTTCTAAACTGTCTAAATTGTATTGCTGGCCGTGTTTGTTATTTAGTCGTAAAGTTAATGTATAGTCAAAGGAAGTGTTTTCAAATATGAACTCTTTTCGCACGGCAGTTCAAAAGCATGTTTTGTGTATTAAGCTCAGTGGTATCCCAGATCTTCAGACCAGTAGGCTATAAGCCACTGATCCCCACCCACGCTATGTGTTAGACTTCAGCGTTTCACCCTCAGTCGCATTTGGACGAGGCACCACTGGGAGGTAGGTAACCAGTAAGTCATGCCACAAGAAAGGGCTGTGGAGATAATCAAGGTCAACATTCTCACGCGACATCATGTTGCATGTGTCAAGGCACATCACGATACCAGACAGAAACACTTGGTATCAACTTATCTGCACCAGTGCAACAGATGTACACTGTATAATGAATAGGTATACTAGGTTCTTTCGCTAACACAAGGCACGTTGCGGCTTCGGTGGCGTAGTTGGTAGCATGCTAAGCTTCTATGCCCAAGATCGCTGGTTTAAACCTGGCCGAAGTCGTCGTATTGTTTAAGTGCGTTCGGAGGGGAAGTAAAGCCGGCGAGCCCATGTCATAGAATAATGTTATGTAAATGAACCTTCTACTTACTACAATATTGTGTGAAGCTAAATTTGTAGGTTAGATTTGATTAACGCTCTATTAAGTTCCAACGTTCGTCGCCACCTGCCGGTTGCGGTGGCATTTAGTAGCCAAGTTCGCATATAGGTGTCGTTGACGGTAGCATTTGGTAGCAAATGTAAATTGATCGTCTGCAGTCCTTACTTGAATAATTCAATTGTATCTGTAATTATTACAGATAACACACACTAATACAGGGATCACAATTTGTGATCTTCCAATGTCCGCCTCGTTGCGTAGTGGCTAGCATTCTTGGCTGTCAACGCGGAGGCCTGGGTTCGATTCTCGGCCCTGCCAAAAAATGTACTTCTGGTCTGAGGGCAGGAACGGTGTGCAACCAGCTTGGTGAGGCAAGACTGTGACAGATCTTGGATCTGCACAGACACTCCTCATCATTAAGTAAAAGTTCAGACTTTCACGACCGGCGTTGAAATAGGAATCTCTGTTTCGCGGGCTTATAGGCCGTGTTCTAAGGACATTTTGTTGTCATTAGCCCGCGAAACAGAGATTCCTGCTCCTCATCATTGTTTATTGCCATGTATAGTAGTATCTTATGTAAATTTTATCGGAAAGTGCCCAGTTGTAGAGTGGAAGTTAGTAACCAGGCTGTTGCCTGATGGCCTTGTGTTCTATATGAAGCGAAACCTACTTACGAGCGACACGGTATAACGTCGGACTAACGCATTGTTTAGAAACTGACAAGGATCTAGGTGGCGGTGACTGGATATATACACGCTTTGGTTAAAATTATTTTATTATATAATTGTTTGGAATCGAATAGATGCGGTTGTTATAAAATACGACGAGATTCTACACGTCCTAGTGAATGTAATTGTTTAATAGAGTAGATTCAGATCTTTAAATAATGGAGAAGAATCCGTGAAATGTGATCCTTTATAAGATGAACCAGATATATAGCAAGTTTGCGGAAAATAAAGAACACCTGTATAGGGTACACGTACACGTTATACCCCAAATCACAAGTAAGCCTAGGTAGCTAAATGGATTTGTAATGCACGGCACTTTCCGGTTAGTAAGATATAGAGTGATTCATTAAATATTATACTTTCCTTCCTATCATTATACTCAGTAGTAGTTATTTGGTCATTTCCATATTTACTCTTTACATATATTATTTCTAAGAGAGAGGGGGCGGGGGGGGGGGGGCGGGGGGGAGGGAGGGGGGAGAGTGTTGCCATAAGCAAGCTTTATTGTCCTTCTGCCCGGGAGGAGACTCTTATGTGTTCTGTATTTCTTTCTCATTGTGGAAATGAGTGGCGCCCAATGGAATTTGTTTACGGGTTAGAGCGATCACAAGACTAAGAAGAGGAAAGTTCGATTCCTACCTCAGCAATCCTAGAAGTGGTTTTCCTTGGTTTCACACTTCAACTCGAGGCAAGACTTCCCACCCAAATCCTATCTCAATTACAAATACACCCACTAGTTCAGACATCACAGTGACATTGGCTACCAGACAAGTTTTTCACACTCCCAAGGGTCTTACGGTTACCATCCCGGCATTTGCCTGGAGCAGAAGTGGAGAAATCATGGAAAATCATTTCCAGGATGGCTCGCCTTTTATCACTTTTTGCCTCACGAGACTGAGTGTACCCCGTTCCAGCCCTCAGACCAGAATTACATTTCTTGGCAGAACTGAGAATCGAACCCGGGCCACCACGCTGACAGCCAAGAATAATACCAACAACATAACGAGGTGGACGAGGGAGAATTAACAATAAAAAAAATGATTAAAACTAAAGACAGTTTGTTTAATTGTAACTGTTATCAGTTATTTTATTGTTCAACTTTAACTAGTTGATATTTTTACTTAATTAACATTTTTGGTTAGTTTGCACGGGTGTAATTGGGATCTAGACTCACGGAGCATAATAACACAGGAGAGAATAGCACAAGCAAGTCGGCGTTATTTAAGCCTCCACTTGCCACGGTGGGTGAGTGGTTAACGTGTCGGACTACCAACCCCAAGCTTGCAGGTTCGCTCCTGACCGTGGTAAGTGATTTTTGAAAGGCGACAAAAATCACGGCATGCATGTCATACGTTGTTGGCATGTTAAAGAACCCATTTGAAATCAGTAGGCCGTGTTCATAATGGCAAAATTAATATCAGGATTTTCCGCCAACAGAAAGTTCCTCCTTTCTCTACTAGAAAGCGCTATAGTGACAAGGAGCTTAGATATCCAACCTTCTTGACTTTCATACCGTTCCAAGGAACAACAAAATTTGACATGAAAGCTGCCCTCTGGGAGTCAAATAACAAAGCTTGCACCCGAGGCCATACGATATCATCATTATTATTATTATTATTATTATTATTATTTTAGCCTCCTGAAAGTACTTAAGACACGCACAGTCTCTTGAATCATCAAAAAGGGAATAATATACCGTACAATAAAATGAGACCAGTTGTTACCCACGGAAGTGAAACGTGGGTACTCACCAAAAGAGGAGAGGAAGCAGGAAAATGGAAATTGGCGAGCACAATATAACAAAGAGCTACTGTAGTTAGTTACGAGGGCAGATCAAAAAATAAGTTGCACTTCCCAGTTATGGCCATTTATTGTACCACCTATACAACAGCAACACGCCTATAACGACATACAATGTAACGTCACTTTTCCACATAGTTTCCAAGAGACTCCAAACATTTCTGCGAACGCACAACCAACTTGTCGTTGCCGGATGCATAGAAAGTTCCTCCAACGCTCTGCAACCACACGGAGACAGCGGCCTTCACTTCCTCATCGGGGGTGGAGTGGTAGACCCACGTTTCACCGCCTGTGACGATTCACCGCAGAAACCCGTTGGCGTCTGCGGCATAGCGTTGCAAAAATGCCAGGGAGGATTGGAAACGTCGTCCCGTGATATCCGTGCGTCCGGCTTCGAATTGCTGACACCACTTTACGATCCCTTGCCTGGAACTGGCCCGCTCCCGATACACAGTACTAATTTCACGATGAATGTCCGTGCAATTCTTCCTTTTGGCCCATAGGAATTGGATTGTCGCACGCACCTCATATTTGGAGTGAACGTCCAGTCGACGCGCCATTGCATTTGGCCGCTATTCACACCATACAAGATGAGACACCACAGCGGCCTGCCTAACAGATGTGTGGGCAATGTCTGTCCCTTTCTCCGCTGTGCCCACGTTTGCGACACACAGCGTGCTGCTGCAGCGCGTTAGTGCAACTAACTTTTTGATCCACCTTCGTAGTTAGTTAGTTATTGTTGTTGTTTTAAGGGACGGAACAACGAGGTCATCTGCCCCTAGAGCTACAGTATATAGCCTGCGCGGATAAATAAAACGCTATCCCCATTCGTCCCGCATCCGCACGACTTTTATCCGCATTCGCCCCACATCACCACGACTGTTATCCGCATCCGGCCCGCATCCGCATAATTGTTATCCGCATCCTCACGTTTGTTATCCGAATCTGCTGGCATTACATTAATATTTTTTTGATTAGATAAAGCATAAAGTATTGAAGCAACACATTTAGACATTTGAGAGGAAAGTCGTTCGCATAGGCTATGTACGGTATGTCATGTGCTATGTTAAAATGAATGTTATTCAGTCAGAATTGCAACCCTTTTCTGTTCGGAGTGTTAATTATGCTTAACGACATCGTTTGAATACCGACAGCAAACGCGTAGCGCTAGGCCGTGTGGCCAAGCTCTCTACGGACTCGGTTGACGTGGGTTCGAGCCCCACCGTCAGCCGTCCTTGAAATGGTTTTCCGTGGTTTCCCCATTTTCAATTCCAGGAAAATGCTGGGACGGTACCTTCTGACAGGCCACGGCTGCTTCCTTGTACATCCTTGCCCAGTTTCATTCACCAACATTCATTTCATCTCTCATTAACTCCTCTCATGAGGTCGGCGTCAGGAAGGGCATCCAGCCGTAAAAACTATCCGCCGCAAAGACTTTCATCGCATCTCATCCCCGATCATGTTGGAAAAACGGGAGTAATAATGGGTATACATAATTTGAATGAGGAGCTTCAATCATCATCTTACATACCGTAACGGAAAAATATATATCATAACATCCGGGTTCTAGTAATGATATTCAACAAGTTCGGATTGTTATCTAAAACTATCCGCTTTTTTTCGTGTGGCCTCCTGAGAGGCTGAGTGCAGGTCTTTCTAGTCAACCCCCGTGGGCGACCTGGATGCCGCGATGAGAGATGGAATGGATGAAGATGAATGAAACTGGGCAAGGATGTGGAAGGAAGTGGCCGTGGCCTGTCAGAAGGTACCGTCCCAGCATTTGCCTGGTGTTGAAAATGGGAAACATTTCAAGGACGGCCGAGGGTGGGGCTCGAACCCACGCGTCTACCGAGTCAGCGGAAAGCTTGGCCCAATGACCTAACGGTGCGCTTTAGCGAACGTAGCCACCGCTGTCGGTAAAACTATCCGCTAATTTACCTGTATGAGGAACCTCTACTATCAGTAGAAGTGAGAAGAGGAAGACCACGATGGGCCGGACCATGCAGGACACCTAGAAAGGATGGAAGAGAAGCGGGTGACTAGCCAGAAATTTCATCGACATACAGAAGGAAGGAGACGGCAGGGTTGACCACGTAAAAGATGGCTGGACGAGGTAGAGGAGGATCTACGACAACTATGAGTTCGTGGTTGGAGACGGCTCGCGTTGGACCGTAAAGCGTGGACTGTTGTGATTTAGAAGGCCCGGGCTCTTCAAGAGCTGTAGCGCCGGACTAGTCTAAAATGACTAAATGCGCCAGGTACCCATACGGCAAGCGTTCCTCTGCCTGGATTTGAATCTAATTAGGGGATGAAATGCTTTTTAGATTAATATTTTTTTCTGTAAAGTGATTGATATTTTAAATATTATTGTTACTATTTAATTAGATTTGGTTAAGAGGTTTGACAATGGGGGATTTGAATTAATGTTCGAATAATAACTTAGAGGGATTTATAATATCGTGAATTGATTTAGATATTGACTGTCCAGTTCGCTCATTAGTTCACTGCAGTTTGGGATGATGTTCGCTTATTATGCTAGATTGAGCATAGCTCCCGCTCGCCATGGTTTGGATGGTTAAATAGTCGTTTACAGCGACAGCTTCAGCTTGATAATAATGAGTAATGAGTTTGAATCTGTTAAGTTTTAAATTAATACTTTAGGAAGTAAGGGAGACCTCTAGTAGGTTTCACCTTGAAGCTCACGCATGGGTAGGTTGGTTTTTGAAGTATGAAAGAAGAATAGACTTATAGTAGGTGTCTAATTGAAATAATAGTTGTTTTTAAGCCTCGCTTTAATTTAGGGAATAATGTTATGAAATTGATTGCCGGTGTATAGTGAATGAGTGATAGTTTAATCGAACCCACGACCCACATGGCACTATCCCGAGTAAGTCGGCCGTGGCCAACCCCATGGACAGGCACCCCGCGAGGCCGCGGGACGAATAAAAACAATGTAATGTGTTGTCGGACTGTGTAATTGTTGTATAAAGTATGGTTCTGTAGCGGGGAGTTTGAATTTGGAAGCGCTCTGCTCTGATTGGCCGCTCGGGTCTTGGAGAGGCCAATCAGAGCCTGGCAGTGCCTGGCTGCTTTAAATGTTTTAAAAGTATTTGCGAGTGAAAATGTTTTTTTTTTTTATCATTGGTTATTGTAAATTGAGTCTGGTTTAGATGTACAGTATTTGATTGATTTTGGTGCGAGCAGAGTGTTATTATTTGCTATAAACCAGTCGAAACTCAGGTCAGTCGTCAGAGGCTGACCGCGCTCGACCGGGCTTCATTTTATGTACTGGGTTCGAGTTTACAGTGAAGATTGGTGTAATTTGGGTTCA
The DNA here is from genome assembly GCA_946902985.2 of Meconema thalassinum. Taxonomy (NCBI): domain Eukaryota; kingdom Metazoa; phylum Arthropoda; class Insecta; order Orthoptera; family Tettigoniidae; genus Meconema; species Meconema thalassinum. The sequence continues at coordinate 298,625,763 of OX336394.1, forward strand.
CTGGTCCGTGGTTCATCACCCCGGGCAGTCTGGCATAGCCTTTAGCCCCCCCCCCCCTCCAGGCAGATTAAAACCACGGGGCCAGGGTCTTGTGTTATTGATTTAGCCCCGTGAAGTTGGGTGTACCTACATGGTGATAGCTGAGAGTTGCTGGAGCAAACTCAGCAGCTGCGTAAGTGCAGTGGCGTGTGGAGCATGAGAGGGTGTTAGCTGTAGGGAGAGTAGGGATGGGATATGTTTTGTCTGGTGTTTGTACTTCAATTGCCGGTGTTTGATGGCGGTTTTTAGGTACTCGCACCCTGGGAAGGAAGCCACGTGCTTGCCTCCGCAATTTACGCAAGTGGGGGAGTCCATAGGTACCGTGCAAACGGTATGAACCGCCACAACGATTGACCGGGCTTCCCTCTTGCAGTCTGCTGCTGTATGGTGCAAGCGTTGGCAATTGAAGTGTTGTATAATGAGTGTTGGATATGGTCTTGGAGGAGGACGTCGCGATGCCAGTGTTTTTGCAGGTGTAGAATGGGGAAAGAGGGTATGATGGTCTGGTGAAGCGTCGTTCTTTGAGGAAGAAGTGACTGCTTGTGAGGGAGCTGAGTTCTGAGTTGTTTGGGAGCCTTCGTGTTCATGTTCATTTGGCAGAGTAATTTGTCTGTTTGAGTGTTTGTGATAGTTTGAGTTATTGGGCTGGTAATTTGAGTGTTCTTGTGTTTGCGCTTGGGTCGTATGTGTGCAAGAGATGTTTGCGACCATCTCTCGGCTGTGTCAGGGACTGATTGTGTTTGTTCGTGTAGCACTTCAATGGTGCATGTTTGGGCGTTTAACTGAAGTGAATGTCGGCATGTGAGGGGGAATTGGGATTGTCTGAGTGAATTTTGTACCTGTTTCGACTGTGATTTTAGATGGCTGTGATGTCGGGTATGTTTGTGAGTTATCGGAGAGTGTTTCAGTTGGTTTAAAGGGATGAGAATATGTGAGAGAATGTATGGATGTCTCAGTAGAGCCTTTGCGATCGTGTTGAGGTGGTAGTCCCTGGTAGGTGTAATTGCTATTTGATGGTTAACCAGTTCCTCGATATTAGTGATGTAATGAGCATGTGGTGTGAGCACGCCAATTATTGCTTCGCGGGAGGCGGGCAATTGTCTTGAGCCCGGTTGGCTCACGACAATCAGCGTACTTTTGGGTGAGTGACGTGTAGGAGATTCGTACCATAGAGCCTCCCCGAAATCGAACTCCGGAAAGGTTCCAAGGGCCGGTGTTGGCGGTGGTGATGAGTACCTGAGGTATTCAGGGCTCGGTGTAAAATCCCCTAGCCATGTTGATGCGAATGCCATGTTGTGTATCCGGCGGTGTGAGTGAATGAATGAAGGTGAGAGTAAAGAGGGCTCAAATGCCTTTGGCAGACCCTTAAATGACGTATTTGGCCTCGTCCAAGAAGATTAGCCAGTCGCACAAGGTTATCCAGTTATTATGCGGATGGGCCGCGACAATGTGCGAGCTGGCTTCGAAGATTTGCTATTAATTAATTAATTAATTAGGCTGCTGGGGTAGGAGGGAGTGAGTATAGCTTGGCGGCAACTCGGGGTGATGGGATTTTCTTGACTTGGATGGATTGAGGGTGGGGTGCGAGCTATAAGCTTGGTTTATAGGGAAGCGGCTTCAACAATGGGTAACTGTTAGCGGAGGGGATTGTCGTTTGAATTCAGGAGCTGGGGAAGGATTATTGGGTAGGGTTAGCTTGGTGGCAGCGATGAATGACGACTGGGTGACAGTGGACCATCAATTTCATCGATCCTCGAAGGTGTAATCGGAGCTCGGTGCTGTAGCTTCTGACTTGCTCGGCTGCTGAACGAACGCTGTAGCGCCGATGGGTAAGGTAAGGTTACACGGAGTGAGACTCGTTGTTACATGGTAACACTGATATCCCCCATGCATGTACTTCAAGGTGAAACTTTATCAGCGTGCATTAGAATGTGTGTTCGTGCTGTGCTCGGAACAATAGAAGTGCCACCCACGCGCGAAGGATTTTCTACAGCAATATACTCAGTGCCGGCCCTAGGTCTTTTTGTAGTGTAAGCAAAGAGCATTTCCCCACCCCTTCCACCTATACTCCTCAGAGTACCTTTACTATTTTTACCAAACGTGTTATATGGCCAAAAGGTAAAAGGCAAAGGGATACACAAAAATGACTTAAAACCAAACATTTATTTACAGGTCATTATTAATTCATAAAATGATAATTTTTGTTGATTTTTTGCACACTGTTGAAATCTTTTAAAATTAAAACGAGATTTTCCTGGCTTTCACTGTAGAAAACTAATAATAATGTTATTGGTTTTACGTCCCTTTTAACTACTGTGGCTTTTAAAGACGCCGGGGTGCCAGAATTTTGCCCCGAAGGGGATCTTTAACGTGCCAGTAAATTTACTGACACGGCTCCCTAGTAGAAAACTCGTTCAGCAGCAAATCTGTTTCCATTTTATTTAACAAATCATTTTCAATGGCCAAAGTAGCTAGTTCACTCAAGTGCTCTTGACTTAAAGTTGGTCGCAAGTATGTTTTTATAAGTTTTAACTTCGAAAAACTTCTTTCTCCGCTGGCCACTGATACCGGGAGCGTTAGCAGAATCCCCAATGCCACAAAAACATTTGGAAAAATGTTCACATAACCACGTTTGGTTATGAAAGACAAGGCTCCAGCTGGGTGACTTCCAGGGGGTAGCATTGGCGAAGAAATTTGCAGTTCTTCGAACAGATCATCTCCGTTCACATTACAGTCTCCTCCATCACTCAAAACGGTTTGAAGGTGCTCACAGGCTTTCTTCAACTCTTGTTCGTTCAAATTCTTCTCGAAGCTAGCAATGTCATGAAGAAATTTGAAATATTCACTATGGTGTTCCATTAGCTCAAATCTCTCCCTTAATGAGGCTATTGCTGTGTCAAGTACGACATAGAAGAAGTTAACTTTAAATGCATTTTTTTTCCAGAACGTACAGCTTCATCTTCACTCTTATAGGATAATTGTTTTTTTTTTTACTTTTCATGGCCGAAGTAGGGTTTCTTTTTCAAAGTTAGCATCAACCTCGATTTTTTTCTGCAAGTTCTTTTGCATCTGTAATAACGCTGTTTGGTCCTTGATCTGATCTCATCTTTTCCAGAAATGATTTTACACTTTTAATAAGATCCATTGAACTTTGTAGGTCATTTGTGACTTTTTGCAACAGTTTACTAACCATATTGGTTTTATGCAGGATCTCATGCCATGTCACTAAGCAGCATAGAAACTTGAAGTTTTGCAGTTTTTTGTTAAGTCCTACGGCAGTGTTCCTACCAAATGCATCAAGTTTCTGATCTTGAGAAGCTTCATATAAGGCATCATACACTTCTTCAATGTGGTACCTCAAAGGCAACAATGCCTCAATTCCACTTTCCCATCTAGTATTGCAGAGTGGTTTTACTGTCAGACTTGAAACATGTTTCAGCAAAATATTCCATCTTTGAGTAGAACTGAAAAAAAAAATTAAATATTTCTTGTATAGTGCTGAAACAGTCCACAGCAATGTTGCACGAAAGAGCTGCATCAAGTTCAAGTAGTGGTTCCCACACGGTACATAAAAAGCTCTAGGATTTAAATCAAGGATTCTCTTCTGGACTCCAACATGTTTTCCCTTCATTGCGGAACCATTGTCGTACTTCTGGCCTCTCATGGCTTATAAAGGAATGCCTCGTGCTTCTAACTGTTTGAGCTATACCTCTGTGAGGTCTTCATCTGAAGAATCTGTAATGGGAACAAAGCCCAAAAAAATGTTCCTTAATTGAAATATCCTCATTTGCTAAAATTTTTACAAATCTTATAACAAGAGCCATTTGCTCTGTGTGGCTAATGTCTGGAGTACAGTCTAATATAATAGAATAGTACGTTGCTTTCTGTATCTGTTGTAAAATGTTAGCTTGGATCTTGGCCGACAAGAAACTAACAAACTCATTTTGGATACTCTTGCTCAAGTAGTGTACGTGTGTTTCCTTTGAACATATTCTTCTCACATGTTCAGCCATAAATCCATCAAATTTAGCTATGTGTTCTACCAGCTTTAAGAAATTTCCATTATTACTTTCAAATAGGGTGTCTTTTTTTCCTCTAAAGGCCAATCCTTGAGTTCCCAAAAATTGTACAATACATAGTAGGCGGTTTAGAACTTGATTCCAATGTTCAGTTTCAGCACGAATAAATCTTTCATTTTCCTCGTCAATAGTTTTTTTAAACGTAAACGTAAAGAGAGTTCGCGCCAACATTTGCAGTTTTGAATATGAATAGGGGATTTCTCATGACTGGTCAAAGTTTTGCTCAAGTTTTGCCAGTCAGAATACCCTTGGCCACCAGCAAGAAGAGAATTATCATTTCCAAAAGGCTTGCAAGCTAAACTGAACCCGCTGAGCTATGGTTCATGTGATATTTTTGTGACGGAATAATTATTATGGGATGTAGTACTTTTGAACATACCCAGAATACCACGTGGAGCAGAGAGCTCATGCTATACTCTTTGAAGTAGCGCTCAATTGCATTTTTGACTTTGGAGGTCTTGTTAATCACTTTTATCCTTTCATAAGACTCAGAATATTCTAATTCGTCATTCTGTATTATTGAATCATTTTGGTGAATGATTATTACGTTTTTGGTAAGGTATAACACTTGCAGATACGCAAGGAGCTATAAAAGTAGTAGCTCAATGACTTCGTTTTGGCGACCTACTTCCGAGTGAAAATCAGTGACGACACTACATCTGGAGATCTGACGCCAGACAGGCGTTTTTCGAGTATCCGTCCGTCGCGACGTGGACATTATAAATATTTTTGTGCTCAAGTGAGCATCCGACTGCATCGTGTGTTGAAAATAACTATACTAACGTTGTCACACATTGTGGACATATTATTGTTCTACGAAAGGCCATATTAGGCAATTTTTTCTACAAACTGTAATTGGTGTCATACGCCAGATATTTTTCCCACGTGTAAGTGGAAGGGCAAAGTGCCACGCCGAAAATATAAGAGTTATCGTCTGATAATTGTGCCAAGACGACGTGATTATTACTGCCAACGATCACAACATTATTGCTACGGAAATTCTGAATTGAAATTATCAATTTTACCGCGGATGCCACGTGATTGATAAAACGTGATACAATTGCACGTGCTAACAAGCAAAGCATCGCATCGTGTTGAATCTTGAGGATCAACAGGCTGAAAACTACAAAATACTGTGGAGAACACTATTATTTGCATCGTCCACAATAATCACGCCAAAACGCCGAGAGGAACGAGATATTTCGACATTTTCAACATCATGCAAGACATTGAACTTTTCCACGCCATGGCGAAGAAGACGATTATGGGCTAATACCATTCCGGTATGAGGGGGACGTCGTGATGGAGACCACCAGCTTGATGGAACGTCAGGATGCCGAGGACGCAGACGAAGGAACGTGGATGCCGACTTCCAGGCACATTCCAGACCTTTTTGGGGAGACCATCATCCGGAGGCGAACGAACCCTGGTTGCTTGGGAGGTCCAGATTGGTGAATCCGTGGAGGACAGGACCATGCTGGAGAGCCAAGCAGAGTTTTTCGCGACCCTGGTCGATGAATGTCTGAGCCGACGTGAGAGCTACCAAAAGTCGTGAGTTTGGGCACCCTTTCTTTTGTAATAGTCCGCGGTGGTATATTTAGATTTCGTAGTTTTTTTTTTGTGAATCAACCGCACTTATGTGTCAGCCATTTGCTAGGTAGGGTTGTAATTAGTATATTTGTTGTTTATTTCAGTCATTGTGAGTCACCCTGTAGGGTAGACCAGTTTTGGTTAACCCTGGTGCCGTCCTGATGGACGTCGTACCACGTTATAGCCGACCCACTGCCAAACATGACTGTAATCATTTGCAGCTATTTTGCTCAGCCATGTGTAGGATATTTATCCGTGGTTTCATTCAGATGTCATCGTCACTTTATTTAACTGCAATCTTTGCAACCAGTCTGTTGAGACTTATGACCTCGTTAGATAGGTCGTATCGTTAGGAAACCAACTGTAGTTTACAGTTTTATAAAAATATGCTGTATTTTCATTTTTTGAAAGCGCTCAGAAGCCAATTTATAGTCAAATACTGACAGATTTATTATTTTGGAGAAAGTGTAGATGTCAAGCATCGAACTAAGTGCACTATCGCATCATTATGCAGGTCTAGAGTTGCAGATCTGTGTCATATTTATCAATTTGTTACTACTTTGTTTCTGTCATGAGGACACAGGTGTTAATGTTATACCGAGAACTTAATAAGTGTTATATCTTTGATGAGCAAAGAAGCTCGTGAGACATGCTGTTATGTCTGTGATTTACTATTCTTTGAAATGAAGGACTGCGATACTTTATTGTACAGTTAAATTGTAACGTGTTTAGCACACGGATTCTATTAGGTTTTTGAACCAAGCATATGCTAAGAATGACAAGGCCAAATATTACGGTATTATATAATGTTAAAACTAGCCGGCCTTGCCTGTTGAAAAATGTGGTCAGTGAAGGACTGCAATTTGTGAAGTTGTCACCAATAAACTGGTTTGTTGACCCAGTAACCTTGAAAACAAATGCTTGAAAGCGAGACAGAACTACGATAACATAGGACCGAATGTTGATTTCATTCATCTCTTTCTTTCAATGCAGCTATTGCTCATGAAACCCAGTGTTTCTTACTGTATTTTTGTTCATTTGTTTTTCTTGGATTTTCATACTATTAGTTAGATATTTTGCTGCGAGGAATGTCATTTCGACATGTCTAGGGTTGTCAGGTTTCTTTATGCATTGTTGGCGATCCTCTTGAGAGAGGCAAATTATAATGAAGGCAATTTGGTTATTAAATGCGAGGTTTTTGCCGCAGGTAACCCATGATATTATGTGCCTTGAGTGAGTAAGACGTGCCATTGTTGTAAGTCGCGCATCTGTTGTTGTTATGAGGCATTATTATGAGAGTTGTTGAAAGCGAGGTATTTACCGCTGATAACTCGTGTTATTGTGAGTCCGAGCCGAGTTTGCTCATTGAGTTTTCCGACTATTGAGTCGATGTTTTGCTGCGGGAGAATGATCTTTAGAAGACTACTCCTTGTCAGGCCTTTGTCAGAATACGCCATAAACCTACGGAAGGAACATAAACCGACATAATAAACATCATCCGCATAATTGTTTTAAACAAGATCTAACTAACATATTGTTTCCATTTAAACTTTGACATTCTTACATTTGAACCTGCTGACATGGCCGTGCAGATGAAGGGATTTCCTTTATTGGAAACGACGAAGACTGTAGACATTTTTGTTGTGACCTGGCGCACACATGAACCATTAGTTCATAGTGTGTGGAGCGCAGGCCATGTGATTGTCAGACGTGGTTTTAACTACGCTACCACCGACATTACTATCAAGCTAGATGACAATGGTTTACAAAGAGTTAACCATGGGGCAGGAAGGCATTATAATAAAAACTGTGTTGTACTATAATTATTGATGTCATGAAACTGTATTTTCCCCATGTTACCTTTATTGCGTGCTATTTAGCACATGATTGTTGATTAGATTAATTGTTTTTAAATGGTTGTACACTTAGCTTTGTATTGTAACTGTTTTGCTATTACGGACGTCACCGCCGTAACTTTGAATGTTAACTGATAGGACTTAGCTAGAAAAGTTAAATGCAAATGTGGAAATGGTACCACCATAACTTAGCTTTGCTTTGCTCCTTCACTTAAATGTAACTTCATATTAGCTTGATCATGTAACTTGTATTAGGGATTTTGCGTCGTACCATTTACCCAGCGTTGTTGCTGTTGCTTACTTATTGTGTATTAGATCTTTCGCGAGGGTTAATGTAACTTCATTGTTAGGGACTTGAACTTTTATTATCATTAACTTTTAGCTTGCGGATTAGCCGAATATAACCCTCCGAACTAGGATAGGGGTTTGTGGAAATCTACAATAAATTTTCACGGTGTTTTACATAAGCCTGGATGTTTAATTTCACAGTCTAGTTTTTGAGGTGAACCTTTCCTTAGCCGTCTTTGACCATCGCAACCATGTACCACGCTCCCCGTGGACTATAGAACCTCGTGCCGCTTTGGCCTATTGTTAGGAAGTTCACCTGATCCTCACGGCAAACTTTTAAAGGTCCGACGGGGGAGATGTTAGGAGAGTCATCGCGGTTGTTGGCTATCCCGACAGCTTTACCGGAGGACTTCTGAAGGTCACTCACAAATATGTGCCGTTGCCACCCGGCTGACGGCCACATAAAATGGCGGCCCATCTAATGGGGCTACGAAGTTGACATGGTGCACGGTGTTAACGTGGAAACCGACGTATAGGTCGCACATAAATTGGCTCCCTATACGTGGGGAGAGACGTTGACATGGTAACACATTGATTGACTCCCTATACATGGAGCCAGATGTCAACATGGTGATCATCAGATGGCGCCCTGTATATTTTCTTAAGCCGATATTTAGGAGGATCTTAATATTTGAATAATGGTAAATTGACAGGACTGGGACGAACTTAGAAAGTCGTACTGCAGATCAATAGACCGCATGGCATTCATATTTGATAGAAGACCATGGGGTGAGGTTTTTATATTGAATAAATGAAAGATAGGGTTTTTCTTAGATGATGCCTCATCCTAAGTAAATGTAATACTTTGCTTTGCTCACCGTTGTATTAGTAAATGTAGAAGCACTTAGTTTGCATACTCCAGCTGTACTCGTGATATTTATTAAGTCGAAACAAGCTTTATACCACCACGTTACTATCATAGCTGTAAGTTTCCATCATGATTGATCCCTCGTTTCTCTCAATATAAATTCTTGTCAAATGGATGAGGATATGATTCGCAGAGTGTTCGCTGAGATGTTGGCAGGTGTCAACGCTAACCTCCAACAACTTACTAGTGACTTGAGTGTGAATACACAAGCCTTAGAGGTTAATTCACAAGCTATTGACAATGTTAGACAGGAAGTAGGTGATGTAAATGGTCATGTGGACCAGGTCAGGCAGAACCTCGAGATAAACACTCAATCTGTTGACAATGTCAGGCAGAACCTTGAGGTAAATACCCAATCAATTAATGAAGTACGTTTAGATTTAGAGATAAACACCCGTACTGTTAAAGACGTTAGGACCGATCTAACGAAGGTCAGGGCCGAAATGGACTCGTACAGGGTAGAAGCGAAAAATGACTTAACGGCAGGTTTGGCAGCGGTAAGGATAGACGTGATTCGTCACCACCAGGAGGCAAGCCAGCGCGTAGACACATTAACGGAAGAAATGAATAGGGCAAGACAGGATGTGTAAACCCGACTCGAGGAGCACACGGCTCAAATTCAGACCGCTATAAATAAAGTACAGTTAGACGTCCAAGCTGATATCGAGCACACCAGAGAAGAATTTGGGACTAGGCTGAATCACGTAGAAGGTTTTATGGACAACGTAAAAAAGGATATGGCTACCATGAACCTAGGACTGGTATTAATGAGAGGTGCAGCTAACGCCGTTAATAACAACGTGAAAACCATCGTGGATAACATGCTTGAGGTTAGGGAGGAACTTAATTCTAACCGGAAAGACATCGCGGAACTAAAAGAAACTGTCATAGGCTTACGTGATACTGTAGATGTGCACAGGGAGGAGCACAAAGTCGACCTGATGATGTTGAGAGGCGAATTCGTGGAGCATAAAACTACAGTCGACGCCAATGTAAATGGAGTCAAGGATGATATCAACCATATCCAGAGTAACGTATCTCAGGTTGAGGGCGAAATTGCAACATTGCAGAAAAAGATTGAGGAAATAACGATTATTGATAGGCTCGAGTTGAGTCGTAACCTCAAATCAGCTATTCGTGAGGTGGACCAAAATCTCAAAGGTAAAGTTGAACGAATCGAGTTGCAACTAAATGATTTAGGGAGCAAAGTCGCCAACAGGAATATACAAGAATTAGAAGTCATCGAGGAGAGGCTCGACAGGTTAGAAGCACTTCCGAGGGGAGTAGATTTGCAACCGCCGATGGGAAATACACGTGAAACGCCGGAATTTTGGACTAGTAATGTACAGTCAAGTGTACATGCCGATACACGACCTTGGCAGTTTAATGCAACAGCGCCAAGCCAGACGTTAAATTACGATGCTAACCCGTTCAGACCAGCTATAAATAGACTGGATCCTGAAACTAACACGCCGTCAAACAACTACATGCAGAATACATACCGTACTGCTAATACTCAGGGTAATGTCACAGTGATAAGGTCAAGGGAAGAGCAACCCGCTAAATTCACTGGCACAGGAAGCGGAGTGACTCCTGTAGAATTTCTCACGAACGTCGAGAGCTATTTACAAGACACACTCGTAACTCCTGAAAGAGAACTTCGAGTTATTGAACGTCTTCTGGATGGACAAGCAGCAACTTGGTATCGGGCTTTTAAATATTCATTCTCCGGGTATCAAGACTTTAAAGAAGCACTACTGAGGACGTATTGGTCGAGTGACGTTCAGCAAAGTATAAGGGCTGAAATGTACACTCGCCGATGCAGTTCCAACATGCCAACTCGCTACGCAAATTACTTTGCAACTCAGCTTGCTAAATTGAGAAATCTTCAGCCTCCTTTATCGGAGCAGGATTTAGTGAATACCATGGTATGGCAATACCCAGTCGACGTGCAAAGAGTACTAATCGCTGCAGGGGCGACGACATTTCAACAGTGTGATCAGATATTACGACGTCTTGATGCTAACGCGGAGCAATTTCCAACTCACCGTCAACAGAAGGTTGACAGGCGTGAAGAGCGTCACGTTAACGTCACGACTGTGGACAAAGTTAGCCAGACACAAGAAGCATCACAGAACTCTGGGAATCCTCGGCCAGAATACAACAATGAATACCGCCGTAACTGGAGAGAGTGGAGTAATACTCCATATTCAAGGAACCAGAGAGAAGACAATAGAACACATTGGAATCGTAGGTTCGATAATGGGGCGAGCGACAACCGTCGTCACGACAATAACCGTCGTGGGAATCAGGAAGGTCCGTCAGGAAGAGGAAGGATCCGGCGAGACTACAGGTATAACGGAGGTTACCAACGAGGACGTGATCCACGTTACCATCCGGACCGTGACTGGGAAGGGAGAGCGCGCGAGAGCCGCGAGTACCTCCAGCAATTGAGAGAGAGCCAAAATAGAGAAGAGGGAGAAAGGAACCCTACTTCGAGGGAAGAAAGAAATGTGACGTCAGAGGCAGGACAGAACCAGCCTGGTACCTCTAGTCACAACAAAGGGGAAAAAAACGCCGAAAAATTAAGACAGTCTAGTTTGGCTGAGCACAGAGTGACGGCAGATATTTTACTCTGGGAGCCCATCCAACAGGATTTACTCGACGAACGACGAACGACGAACCACAGTTATGAGCCAACACGTTTACCCAAAATAGTAGCCACTCTCAATGGATGCAGTGTTATAATTCTGATCGATACTGGCGCAATGATCAGTGTAATCTCTGCAGATTGCTATGCTAAGTTGAAGGCTAACTCTGAGGTGACAGAGCTGCCTGTTTCCGCTATTCGTGTCAGAGGAGTGATACCTGACCGGGTTGTGACGTGCAAGATACAGGTTTTGTGCACATTGAGAATCACAAGCCACGTGTATTTGCACGAATTCTTAGTTATGAAAGGTTTGCATCATGATGTCATACTAGGGGCTGATTTCATGAGGAAGTATGACGGTATTATCGACATGGGACGCAATACTGTCGAATTTAAACCGAACGAACCTATAGAGATGAACCTTGTGGTAGATGAACCGGAATTCCTGTCCGAAGTCGACGTTGTCGAACAACTTAAGAGCAAGGAAACTGAGGAATCACTTGATGCCGACGGAGAGGCAGGATTAATATCCACAACCATGCAAGAGAATTTGGCTACTACACTAAATGAATATTGGGACATATTCGATACTGCTCCTGGCGAAATTATGAATTATGAATATGGCCTCATTTTATTAGACGACTCTCCATTTCAGAAGAAAATTTACCCGATTGCTGAAAAACACCGCGAGGAAGCTGCAAGGAAGATCCATGAGATGGAAGTAGCAGGCACGATTAAGAAGTCACCGACTCCTTTTCTGAATCCAATTATACCTGTGGTTAAGGTTGATGGAAGTTTGAGGCTTTGTCTCGACGCAAGGGCTTTAAACGAACGCCTGGCTCCCGAGCACGACAGACCGCCTAAGATTAGGGACATCCTTAGGAAGTTTAAAGGGAAGAAAATTTTCTCATCATTGGACCTTGTACAATCATATTATCACATCAAACTGTCCGAGCATACTCAGAAGTACACTGGCTTCTTATTTGATCAAACCACCTATGTCTTCTGCAAGTTACCATTTGGTTTGAAGAATGCTGGAGCTGCTTTGATTAGAGCACTAGATGCTAAGTTAGCTCCAGAGGTAAAAGAGAAAGTAATATGTTATGTGGACGACATAATCATCGCTTCTGAAACAGAGGAAGAGCATTTGGCTACCCTACGCCTTGTTTTTGTAAATCTTCGACAGGCCAATTTCAAGGTCAAGTTTGATAAGTGCAGATTTCTCCAAAGAGAAGTAAATTTTGTTGGACATATTATTAATGGAGATGGATATCGACCGAATCCAGCAAAAATCAGAACTGTCGCCGCTTTTCCAACGCTAACCCGTGTGAAGCACGTGAGACAATTTTTGGGAATACTACAATTTTTTGCTGCTCATTGTGAGCGATACTCAGAGACTGTTGCACCACTTCAAAGTCTGCTGAAAAAGAACTGTAGATGGAATTGGAATGATGAGTGTGAGACAGCATTCCAGAAGGCTAAGCAGATGCTAGCGAATTCTATCCAGTTGGAATATCCTGATTATTCACGCAATTTCATTCTTGAAACAGACGCATCAGCCATTGGTATTGGAGCTATATTATTGCAGGAGGACGATGATAAGAAACGTCACTACATCGCTTTCTTGAGCAGACGTTTAAGAGCTCACGAATCTCACTATTTTACAACAGAAATAGAAGCACTAGCCGTCGTCTATGCATTAGAGTACTGGCAGAAACTTTTGATAGGCCAGAAGATTGTCGTAAGAACCGATCACCACGCTTTGACCTTCATCCTACGAACAAGACTGGCAAGTGACAGGATCACTAGATGGACTCTTTTTCTCCAACAGTTCGATCTGGAGATTGTTTACAAACCAGGCAGAGAGAATGTATTGGCCTACATCCTCAGCCGGAATCCTGAAACTTCTATTAATGCCATTGACATCGAGGGAGAATGCGAAGAACACCTTCGCCGACTTCGTTATCTACCCGAAGGACAGAGACGTGAAGAGGAACTTAGACACATCATTCGATTTCTTGAACGAAAGATGGATCCTCAGGATGAGCTTTATGCAAGGATTGCTGCCATAGCAGATGACCATCTGATTTACCGTCGCGTTTTGTATAAATTTGTGGACGAAGATCACACCCAACTGCGTGCAGTTATTCCCAGAAGGTACCAGGAATCTGTCATTCTCATGGTACATTTGTCTATTGGTCACGGTGGAACGGACAAGACCATTGCCACCATTAAAGAGTCGTTCACCTGGAGAAGGTTAGGAACCACTGTCAGAGAGTGTTTACGTGCTTGTGACGCATGCCAGCGGAACAAATACACGTCACACTTATTGAGAGAACCACCTAGACCTATACTACCTACTCAACCCAGAGAGTTGTACGCACAAGATCTTTACGGGCCTATACCTAAAGCCCGTCGTGGGAATCGTTACACTGTAGTCACCATAGATGTGTTTACAAAATACACAATGCTCCATCCTATTCAGAAGGCTAATGCACATCAAATTATCCAGCGAATAAGACGACAAGTGATACCGGAGGCAGGGAAGCCACAATTCTTATTAACTGACCACGGATCGCAATATACTTCTGCAGAATTCGCCAACGCTATGGAGGAACTAGAGATTGGTCATCTTTTGTCATCAATAAGACACCCCGAGAGCAATCCAGCGGAATGCGTTATGTCCACTATTGCAAAATTTTGTCGTTTGTACTGTCAGGAGGAACACTGGCGATGGACTGAAGTCCTTGTTTTGATGGCAAAATGCATTAATTCTACTGTGCATGAAAGCACTGGTCAAATACCTTTGGTCCTGCATTTGAACCAGATGCCACTGAGAGTCTGGAACCGCGTGATTGTAAATCCACCTTGTTTACAACCATCGCATGCCAGCAGACTGTTAGCTGCTAGAGATACTTTAGACAGACAAGCTGCCAAACGCTTGAGGAGAACAAGACGCCAGAGATTCAGAGAACCACTTGAGGAGGGAGACCTTATCCTTATAAGGAGACCCGGAATTTCTAATCCAATTGACCGCGTATACGGGAAATTTCTTTCCTTGTATTACGGCCCTAGTCGTGTTAGACAGCCGTTGAATAATGGGAGTTATGTCATTGAAGACATCAGAACTGGAGAACGTATTGGAACTTTCAACGCCGCCAATCTAAAAGAATATCACACATGAATGAATTATAGAGGCAAATAAAATGTCGTCCCAACATTTTCTTTGAAACGACGGAGAGGCAGATGAACCCGCTGAGCTATGGTTCATGTGATATTTTTGTGACGGAATAATTATTATGGGATGTAGTACTTTTGAACATACCCAGAATACCACGTGGAGCAGAGAGCTCATGCTATACTCTTTGAAGTAGCGCTCAATTGCATTTTTGACTTTGGAGGTCTTGTTAATCACTTTTATCCTTTCATAAGACTCAGAATATTCTAATTCGTCATTCTGTATTATTGAATCATTTTGGTGAATGATTATTACGTTTTTGGTAAGGTATAACACTTGCAGATACGCAAGGAGCTATAAAAGTAGTCGCTCAATGACTTCGTTTTGGCGACCTACTTCCGAGTGAAAGTCAGTGACGACACTACATCTGGAGATCTGACGCCAGACAGGCGTTTTTCGAGTATCCGTCCGTCGCGACGTGGACATTATAAATATTTTTGTGCTCAAGTGAGCATCCGACTGCATCGTGTGTTGAAAATAACTATACTAACGTTGTCACACATTGTGGACATATTATTGTTCTACGAAAGGCCATATTAGGCAATTTTTTCTACAAACTGTAATTGGTGTCATACGCCAGATATTTTTCCCACGTGTAAGTGGAAGGGCAAAGTGCCACGCCGAAAATATAAGAGTTATCGTCTGATAATTGTGCCAAGACGACGTGATTATTACTGCCAACGATCACAACATTATTGCTACGGAAATTCTGGATTGAAATTATCAATTTTACCGCGGATGCCACGTGATTGATAAAACGTGATACAATTGCACGTGCTAACAAGCAAAGCATCGCATCGTGTTGAATCTTGAGGATCAACAGGCTGAAAACTACAAAATACTGTGGAGAACACTATTATTTGCATCGTCCACAATAATCACGCCAAAAGGCCGAGAGGAACGAGATATTTCGACATTTTCGACATCATGCAAGACATTGAACTTTTCCACGCCATGGTGAAGAAGACGATTATGGGCTAATACCATTCCGGTATGAGGGGGACGTCGTGATGGAGACCACCAGCTTGATGGAACGTCAGGATGCCGAGGACGCAGACGAAGGAACGTGGATGCCGACTTCCAGGCACATTCCAGACCTTTTTGGGCAGACCATCATCCGGAGGCGAACGAACCCTGGTTGCTTGGGAGGTCCAGATTGGTGAATCCGTGGAGGACAGAACCATGCTGGAGAGCCAAGCAGAGTTTTTCGCGACCCTGGTCGATGAATGTCTGAGCCGACGTGAGAGCTACCAAAAGTCGTGAGTTTGGGCACCCTTTCTTTTGTAATAGTCCGCGGTGGTATATTTAGATTTCGTAGTTTTTTTTGTGAATCAACCGCACTTATGTGTCAGCCATTTGCTAGGTAGGGTTGTAATTAGTATATTTGTTGTTTATTTCAGTCATTGTGAGTCACCCTGTGGGGGTAGACCAGTTTTGGTTAACCCTGGTGCCGTCCTGATGGACGTCGTACCACGTTATAGCCGACCCACTGCCAAACATGACTGTAATCATTTGCAGCTATTTTGCTCAGCCATGTGTAGGATATTTATCCGTGGTTTCATTCAGATGTCATCGTCACTTTATTTAACTGCAATCTTTGCAACCAGTCTGTTGAGACTTATGACCTCGTTAGATAGGTCGTATCGTTAGGAAACCAACTGTAGTTTACAGTTTTATAAAAATATGCTGTATTTTCATTTTTGAAAGCGCTCAGAAGCCAATTTATAGTCAAATACTGACAGATTTATTATTTTGGAGAAAGTGTAGATGTCAAGCATCGAACTAAGTGCACTATCGCATCATTATGCAGGTCTAGAGTTGCAGATCTGTGTCATATTTATCAATTTGTTACTACTTTGTTTCTGTCATGAGGACACAGGTGTTAATGTTATACTGAGAACTTAATAAGTGTTATATCTTTGATGAGCAAAGAAGCTCGTGAGACATGCTGTTATGTCTGTGATTTACTATTCTTTGAAATGAAGGACTGCGATACTTTATTGTACAGTTAAATTGTAACGTGTTTAGCACACGGATTCTATTAGGTTTTTGAACCAAGCATATGCTAAGAATGACAAGGCCAAATATTACGGTATTATATAATGTTAAAACTAGCCGGCCTTGCCTGTTGAAAAATGTGGTCAGTGAAGGACTGCAATTTGTGAAGTTGTCACCAATAAACTGGTTTGTTGACCCAGTAACCTTGAAAACAAATGCTTGAAAGCGAGACAGAACTACGATAACATAGGACCGAATGTTGATTTCATTCATCTCTTTATTTCAATGCAGCTATTGCTCATGAAACCCAGTGTTTCTTACTGTATTTTTGTTCATTTGTTTTTCTTGGATTTTCATACTATTAGTTAGATATTTTGCTGCGAGGAATGTCATTTCGACATGTCTAGGGTTGTCAGGTTTCTTTATGCATTGTTGGCGATCCTCTTGAGAGAGGCAAATTATAATGAAGGCAATTTGGTTATTAAATGCGAGGTTTTTGCCGCAGGTAACCCATGATATTATGTGCCTTGAGTGAGTAAGACGTGCCATTGTTGTAAGTCGCGCATCTGTTGTTGTTATGAGGCATTATTATGAGAGTTGTTGAAAGCGAGGTATTTACCGCTGATAACTCGTGTTATTGTGAGTCCGAGCCGAGTTTGCTCATTGAGTTTTCCGACTATTGAGTCGATGTTTTGCTGCGGGAGAATGATCTTTAGAAGACTACTCCTTGTCAGGCCTTTGTCAGAATACGCCATAAACCTACGGAAGGAACATAAACCGACATAATAAACATCATCCGCATAATTGTTTTAAACAAGATCTAACTAACATATTGTTTCCATTTAAACTTTGACATTCTTACATTTGAACCTGCTGACATGGCCGTGCAGATGAAGGGATTTCCTTTATTGGAAACGACGAAGACTGTAGACATTTTTGTTGTGACCTGGCGCACACATGAACCATTAGTTCATAGTGTGTGGAGCGCAGGCCATGTGATTGTCAGACGTGGTTTTAACTACGCTACCACCGACATTACTATCAAGCTAGATGACAATGGTTTACAAAGAGTTAACCATGGGGCAGGAAGGCATTATAATAAAAACTGTGTTGTACTATAATTATTGATGTCATGAAACTGTATTTTTCCCCATGTTACCTTTATTGCGTGCTATTTAGCACATGATTGTTGATTAGATTAATTGTTTTTAAATGGCTGTACACTTAGCTTTGTATTGTAACTGTTTTGCTATTACGGACGTCACCGCCGTAACTTTGAATGTTAACTGATAGGACTTACCTAGAAAAGTTAAATGCAAATGTGGAAATGGTACCACCATAACTTAGCTTTGCTCCTTCACTTAAATGTAACTTCATATTAGCTTGATCATGTAACTTGTATTAGGGATTTTGCGTCGTACCATTTACCCAGCGTTGTTGCTGTTGCTTACTTATTGTGTATTAGATCTTTCGCGAGGGTTAATGTAACTTCATTGTTAGGGACTTGAACTTTTATTATCATTAACTTTTAGCTTGCGGATTAGCCGAATATAACCCTCCGAACTAGGATAGGGGTTTGTGGAAATCTACAATAAATTTTCACGGTGTTTTACATAAGCCTGGATGTTTAATTTCACAGTCTAGTTTTTGAGGTGAACCTTTCCTTAGGCCGTCTTTGACCATCGCAACCATGTACCACGCTCCCCGTGGACTATAGAACCTCGTGCCGCTTTGGCCTATTGTTAGGAAGTTCACCTGATCCTCACGGCAAACTTTTAAAGGTCCGACGGGGGAGATGTTAGGAGAGTCATCGCGGTTGTTGGCTATCCCGACAGCTTTACCGGAGGACTTCTGAAGGTCACTCACAAATATGTGCCGCTGCCACCCGGCTGACGGGCACAAAACAAAAAAACTGCGTTTTCAATAAGGAATATATTAACCAAATCCTGCGGACTTACTCTCCGTAGCAAAGCTTCCTTGTGTAATGCATTGAGGAAAATCGCGTACCTTTAAGGTCCACATGAAATTCTTGGTCTGTGACCTGCTGTGGTCCTCGCTCAACAATACTTTTTCGTACATCATCGTTTATTTTAGGTGGCCATTCTCCTCAGTCATTTGAAAAAAAAACTGATGACGTTTCTGCGCTCAGTTTCTGCAAATAAACCACCGAACTTAAAACTTTTATCTTTAGCTATACATAGTTTAAAAGCCGTAATACATAGAGACCTTAAACTTTGCATTCATAAATATGGGTACTTGATGAGTACATTAAACCAAAATTTTATTAATATTAATAAATATTTGTAATTTCAAAAAATATTTTTATTTCTAAAACATGGTAAGAAAATAATTGAACATTTTCAAACTGTTAAAAATATGTAGTATGTATAAACATTAATAACTATTTTCGTTTATAGGAAAATATGGATGTAGTAAGTTAATAAGTAGTCTATATTGTGCCCTTTTCAGCATGTAATATGCGAATCACAGTATGCCAGCAATGCTAAAATCGGGATTTTCGGGGTTATGGTATGTTCTCCCACTCTGTGACTTACACATTTTGGATTAAATCGAGGATACACTACCAAAAAGTAAACAAAATCAACTCCTACTATAAAACATTTAATTAACCAAATATATGGCGCTACAACAAATTAAACAAATAAAATACTGACCCAATTCTAACTTGTTCAGAATGAACAAGGAATACATAATAAAACAAAGGTTAAATCATAATAAATGGTTTTCATAAACCAACAAACTTATATTTCTTTTCACTTCCATATAGTGTCCTTTTAAAATTCAATACAATTAAGAGCTCCAATAGGCTCGATACTTTTCAATATAAACTGTGTTATCCTTTTTTTTACAGCACGTCACTTCTATTATATGAGTATTTTATAATTAAAACACATATATAATTCTTATTAAAGTACTTTTACTCATTTACTTAAACTTTGGGCTTTCACAATGTTCTCATGTTACCACCTCTCTCAAATCAACAATTCACTACAGTGATTGGGAAAACATTTGCGTACTCCCGAGCTACCGAAGACTACTTGAACATGTCAAAAATTAAGATCACTCCCGGAATCTAATTGTCTTCACTAAACTCGTGAATCACTACATTATATAACATTTCCTTAGGGATTTATCATTATTTGTCTTAAAAGACCATCATATCAATAGAAAGTAACGATCTGAACTTGCAAGCGGTAATCTTCATCTACAAGAACCTCGGTTCGAAGACCGGGTCGTTAAAACCAACTCTAAACACTCTGTGTATTATAACTTCAAAACAGACGGCTATTCAAACCTACCACAACATCAATGGCGAGGGGTCTGGCCTGGCCACTTAGCGTGATTTATTGCGGGGAGGGAGACTTCACGGTCTTCGCCCACACGGACGAGCGACTCCTAGCTTCATACAGCTGTTTCTTAAATGTAGTTCTTTGAACAAGCAAGGCTTTTCATTCACTTATTTTAACAACTTATTTAGGTTCATTTGACCATTCTCATAACCTTGGCATTTATTAATTATGAAGTATCCTCATTGGTGGGTAAGAGTAATTCACTACAACAACAAATATTTAGGGGCTTCAACAATAGATGAATCTGCGTTCGACTCTTTCAACTGCCTCGGGAACCACATCCCATACTGGAGGACTTATACATTAGCGACTTAGGGTGGCCTTTGCCTTGAACCTGGGCTCATAATACAATAAATATTTCGCACCCTTTTACAACAGAACACACACATGGCCTCGTGATCACATCACTATTTAGAGGACTTACCCTAGCTCAATTACCACGACCAACTGCCCCTCATAATTAATTTACCAAGTATATTTAACGCATTCCTAGCGTGACAAACTTCTTTAATGCGCTTCACAGCGCTTACATATTACAACTGCCAAGTTGCTTTCAAAGAACTGATAATTCAAAATCAACATTTGATCTACATCTCAATTTTATATTAATCCTCTCCCGTGCAATAATCGCTTTATCTTAAGAACATGTGTTCACAACATGTATTTATTCTTTTAAAGGAGCTCAAAAGCTACTACTTTCATATAATTCATCATAATCTTCATTTATATAATTGTTATTATTATTATTATTATTATTACGCTTGCTTTCACATATTCAAATCATTTATCAACTACACTGATATTTTATTTCAATCATTACCCCCACGGGATTTATTTACTTCACATAATTATTTTATACTTTCTCAATTTTAATCGTTCAGATATTATTCTGTTATTTGTTATTCAAAAACATCCCTATTTTCTCATTCTCAGGTGGATTGTACACAAATATTCCCCAACACATAACATAATGAAATGGTTACTCACATGAGGTTACGGTCACCGACAGTATTTTCCAGCGATGTTTCATTTTCGCCCACTTAATGTGTTTAAGCCATCTTGATTAATCCCATTTCACACAATGACATTTCTTGATACACATACACCTTATTTACCTTAAACACTGGTAACATTTTGAATACAATTCTGTATTCTTTTATCATACACAAATAAATTCACTAAAAATTATTACACTAACACAAATTTTCTATATTTACATTACACTGCTTTTAATCACTGAGGCTTTGATTTGGCCTTACACACGTGATTTTTTTCTTCCCGTTTCCAAGGGTGAAACTCTTCGATGTCGGCTCCCTATCTGGCTAGAAGTTGAAAGTCTCGATCAATCTACCCCTCCCTGGAACGGCTATTCTTCAAACCTGGTTTCCTGACTATTCGGCTTCTATTTTTACTAGCTCGAAGTCGTTTCTTTCTAGACACTATTTAATTTGTCTAGATAAAGTCTATCTTGTTTACGGCACCTTGAATACTTTATCGGTGACCTATGATTCTCTAGCATTTACTGCTATTCCTTAGTTTCGTAGCTTAATGCTTTTAATGTTCGTTTGTCTCCTGTTAGACAACGTCTTGGATTAACTTTTCCCTTCTTATTTTCTTCGCTCTAGTCCCTATCTTATGGATACACTAGGCGATACCCTGATCGGGTTCCTTAACTCTGCTAGAAATGTTCGTTTCACGATCGTTGGTACTTCAAACGTTACGATACTTTTGATCGTTTAACTGAACTGTTATTTGAAGACCTATCGCCTGTTCTTTAAGTTCGCAGCCTACTTTGACTGTAATACTGAACTTTTCACTATAAAGACTGACGCTTGATGAACTAAATCCTGTACTAGGATTTTCCTAAGTCTTCACACGGCGATACTATGATGATACTTCTCGTACTCTGACTTGGACACTGTGATGCAGCCCCTCCCCACGAGGTCTGCTGTAAACTGTATTCGATGTGATGTAGCGTTACGTCCCCTGGACGGAATAATACTGCATTTGATGTGATGCTCCAACGTCACGCCCCCCTGGGCTGACTGATACTGCTTATACGATGTGATGCAGCACCTCCGCTCGCGGAGTGCTCGTAGACTGCATTTGTGACACAGTGACGCCCCTCGGGCCGTCTGAAAACTGCATATACGATGTGATGCAGCACCTCTGCACGAGGTCTGTTCTAAACTGCATTCGATGTGATGTAGCGTCACGTCCCCTGGACGGAATAATACTGCATGATTTGCTTGGCTCTGCCAGGACTTTTATACTTTTTGGCTACAAAAAGATAAAATCCTCGTCTTTTTCATAACTAACTTTTGAAGCAATAGTCGCACACTATTGAAAATTATATCTCTGGAAAGCTCGTTTTCTAAACGTAAACTGACTTCTTTGCACATGAAAATCGATCGTACAATTCTGAGATATTTAATAATTTTTGTTCTTCAGATACGTGGGCGTGGAGTTTTATTTGTAATCCCTACCACCTCGGGTCTCGGGGAACTTTTAATTACGTAATGCCGCATTTGCACTTCTTTCCTGGGCAATTATTAAAACCTTTTTCTCCACACAAAAATCTCTATTCCGAAATGATTCACAATGATGTATTTCTTTTGTTAATTATATGCTCGCAAGTAGCTTAAATCTAATTATTCTTCTTCTTGCACAACTGCGAGGATGCCATTTTACTGCAGCGTAAGCTCAATTTCCGAAACCTTCTCTCGCTCACTCCGAACGGAAAGTTCCTCTCGTTCTAATTATAGCCATGATCGCTCCTTATCGGTGCGTCACGCGTGATATCATTTCCTGGAGCCACCTGGGCTCTTACTATTGCACAACATTAAACCAGTCCTCTTGTATAAAATCTTTCTATGTTCCTCTGAAGACTGTATCTTTCCTCCCTTCTTTTATCAATAAATGATGGATTCGGCGCTTGGACCAACAGTACATGGGCTCAATATAAAATTTTGGAATAGTAGGTTCAGTGGGTTTATTTGATATGTACTTAAATATTGAAGAAATCTTCATTAAAAAACATTGAATCGGAAAAGGTACAGTCTCCCCTTAATACAAAAAAAATATAAGGTGCCCCTTTTCCTTCTCTGCCTTCTTTCCTCCCTCAACCTAACAGAGGCTAAACTAACTATGGACTACTAGGCCTAGTTATATTTTAACAAAAACCTGTACTCCGTTAACTAAGATTAAATTTACACCATTGTAAATTGTAATTCTTAAAGAAATACCTGATAAATAACCCATTGTATTGTAACAACATAAACTTACAGTTTCAGTTTCAATGGCTTGTTGATTTGTAGACGCCAGGTCTGTAAGTTCTGATGAATCCTCCTCAACACTTTCGGTCCCGGTTATGTCATAGCCAATTGGTAGTGCCAATGGTGTTCCTGTAGTCAGTGTCAGATCCTCATCCTGTAATAAAAATAGCTGTTGGCCAAGTATACTTAAACACCAATATATCTTCTAAACCTATCTTCAATTCGTAAACTTATTTTCTAAATATACAACTTAAGTATAAATTAATACTACTTAAGGATTAGTGCTTATAATACTTTAAATAAATTACGACAGTATTCAGCAAAGTAATGCTATTAAATCAATAATATTATTATAATTTACGTTACAAGGGTAAATTCTTTATACAAATGCTCATCAATTTAGATTAAATTAATTTAGGCATTTAGAGTCATTATCAAAAAATATAACTTAAAATTATTTACAGTTACACTTACGTTTTTGAGGGATTCTTCACTCATTGATGGACCAGGCAGCTCTGATATTGGTAACTTGTCGCCATCCTCATCGTTATGAACGGATTCAGTTAACTTAGTTGTTTCGTTGATCATTTTTGCACATGACGATGAAGCCGAAGGCGCAAAAAACCTTTTCAGCGCTTTAGATTGATTCTCATCTTCTTTAGAATGCTGCAACATTCTTTTACGGTGAAATGCACCTGATGGCTTTTTATTACTGGACATTTCGTGTGTCTAAAAAATCATCTCCTCATGTAAGGAAGGGCAATAACACAGTGCAGCTTACGTCAACACATCAACACACTACGAACGACAACGATGAGTGAAGGCTGTCAGCTGGCTGGCAATACTGAGCCACTGAGCGGATAAAGACAAGAGACGTATGGGTCACGCGGACGAGTCGAAGTCATTAGTGGAAAGGGTGTTCTCCCTTTCGTGAATGGCGAGCGGTCATACTTAGACCGAACGGCTCCAAGCACTCCGTAATAGTTCTAAGTTTGTTTCATAAGTAGCATCACCCGTAAAGCGGCGACTCTTTAAAATGGTTATGCTGAATTTTTCAAATATTATTTCTTTTTGTTTTTTGAGTGAAATCTATACAAATATAATAAAGCTGAAGAGTTTGTGTGTTTGTTTATGTGTTTAAACGCGCTAATCTCTGGAACTACCAGTCGGATTCGAAAAATTCTTTTTGTATATGATAGCCAGATTCGAGAGGAATAGTTTAGGCTATGTAGCATTATGCTACACCTCTCGGGTAACCATGAAGATTGATTTTTGTTCAGTAAGTCGGAAGAACAAGCGCTCCCAGATAGCTCCAATAATACCTAAGTTTAGTGTTGCTTGGTAATGCGGGCTGCATCACGTCGCCCCTACCAGTGTTCTGGTGCAGAATTGCGAGCTGCTTATAAATTGCAGTCATGGGGAGTAATTAGTGCAAAAAGATTTCTTAGGCCCTTTAAAACAGTTATCATCATGACAATAGTATGCCTCTGTGTAAGGGCGATGGTGTTGGTGCAGTATACTGAGGTTATCAGCTGCAATAAGCGTTGGTGCTTTGAAATTTACTTTCATTAAATTCCGTTCTGTGAAGCCTCCGTGGCTTAGGCGGCAGCACGCCGGCCTCTCACCGCTGGGTCCGTGGTTCAAATCCCGGTCACTCCATGTGAGATCTGTGCTGGACAAAACGGAGGCAGACAGGTTTTTCTCCGGGTACTCCGGTTTTCCCTGTCAAAATTTCATTCCAGCAACACTCTCCACTATCATTTCATTTCATCTGTCATTCATTTCATCATTGCCCCAGAGGAGTGCGTCAGGCCTCGGCAGCCGGCACAGTTCATATCCTCGCCGCTAGATAGGGGCTTCATTCATTCCATTCCTGACCCGGTCGGAGACTGGAAGCAGGCTGTGGATTTTCATTTCAAATTCCGTTCTGTAAAACAAATAAATCCACCGGGCGAAGCCGGGCACTACTGCTAGTAGTAAAGTAAAACTGAAGAGACGAAACATAAACAGAATGGTTATGTTATCTGGTTACATTGTTTATAATGTAAACATTACAGTTTGTTAATGTTGTAACGATTAGAATTCGTAATGTTTACAACATTACAAACTAGCTCCGGGCGCCCTTAACTTGATATTTCGGGCGCCCCCCGTCTCACGGCGCCACCCGCGGCCGCGTAGTTCGCTTATATCTCGCGCCGCCCCTGATTATATACTGCACTGTATTTAAACAAGCGAATGGAAATGATTGCTCCCACTAGTCCAGCGTAGCTGTGAGATCTAAAGCACGCTGCAATGACTGGGGTTCCATGAGATTCGAGGTTCAAATTCTGGCACTGGTATCAGCCACCGTCAGCAAGTTCCAGACCATAACACTAGTGCCAGGCTGTTCAATTAGTTTGGCCCACCTTGTGGTCTAGTGACTAGCATTCTTGGCTGTCACTCCTGAAGTCCGACTTCTATTTCCGGTTCTGTCAAGAAATGTAATTCTGGTTTGTTGGCTGGAACGGGGTACACTCAGCCTCGTGAGGGAAAACTAGAAGAGGATGGTTCGATTCCCAATTTACCTAAACTGGAAGTGGTTTTCCGTAGTCCCCGCCCCACTTCTATTCCAGACAAATGCTGGGATAGTATTCTAGTTACCTCGTATCAAACTATACGGCTTGTTTACAATGTTTTATCTTCTTTATATCTTTATACATAATTCTTCGACACGTGTGTATGTCACTGAACTCCTCCTAAACGACTGGACCGATTTTGATGAAATTTGGTATGTATATTAGGGTGGGTCCCTGTATGGTTTAGATTGACAATCTGACCCCGTAGGTGGAATGAACACAATTTTACAACCACAATTTACACAACATTTTAGAACCACAATATACAGTCAAAAACAGTCGTCATGGAAACCACTAGCCTTGGCCTTGGTGAAAGCTGATGTCTTTGGACGGTTTGTCTCTGCGCGTTAGAGCCACCTGGTCGCAACCTGTGCAACTACCTCCATAACCGTTTCGGAAAGTTGTGTTTTATACCAAAGGTGGCAGTGATGTCGAATTCTACTGTTTGTCTCTGCACGTTAGAGCGTATCAAAGTCCCGTATGGGCGGCTTCGGTGACGTAGTCGGTAGCATGCTGAGCTTCTATGCCCAAGATAGCGGGTTCAAACCCGGCCGAAGCCGTCGGATTTTTAAGAGCGTTAAAAATCCCTCAGTATGCCTTCCTTTGGAGGGGAAGTAAAGCCGGCGGTCCCATGCCATAGATGTATGGCATGTTAAAGAACCTTCCACTAATTGCACCTGTGTGAAGCTAAATTGGATAGGTTAGGAATGTAAACAACGCTCTTAGGTTTCTACGTTCGTTGCCAAGAGCCGACTGCGGTGGCGTCTAGTAGCTCAAGTTCTGAACTTGGCCTAGTAGTCTTTGACGGTGGCGCTTGGCGGCAAAAGTAGGAACTATTTGAAAAATTCTAAGTTGCAGTACTTAAATTAAAAAACAGAGATAACACACACTAATACAGTCATCACAATTAACACCGGTTATCAGACAGATTCTACACACACCCAAAGTACACGGGGCTACATGACCGCGTTGTCGCAGCCCCTAAACTTAAGAACCAACCAACCAACCAAAGTCCCGTATGCGTTCATATACCATTCATCCCATTGCGATGAAACTTGGGTGAGATGTTGAGTGTACTCCAGGGAAGGTGTTTGGCTTAGTAAATCCATTTTATAATAGATAGCGCACGACTAGATTCAACAAATGAGCGACGACACGCGAAGCGTTTCAAGAAGGTCCCGTATGCGTTCAAATACCATTCGTCCGATAGCGATGTAACTTGGGTGAGATTTTGTGTACACTCCAGGGAAGGCTTCTGGCTTAGTAAATTCATTTTACAATAGGTAGCGCACGAGTAGATTCAACAAATGAGCGACGACGCGCGAAGCGTTTCAACAAAATCCCGTATAAGTTTATATACCATTCATCGGTTGAGATGAAACTTTGACGCGTTGTTGTGTACACTTACCTGAAGGTTTCTAACTTAGTAAATCCATTTCACAGGAAGTAGTTATTGTTATTTTAAGGGCCGGAACTACGAGGTCATCGGCGTACGAGTAGATTCAACAAATGAGCGACGACGTGCGAAGCGTTTCAACAAGGTCCCGCAAGCGTTCAAATACCATTCGTCCGATTGCGATGAAACTTGGGTGAGATGTTGTGTACACCCTACGGAAGGTTTCTGGCTTAAGAAATCCATTTTACAATAGGTAGCGCACCAGTAGATTCAACAAATGAGTGACGGCACGCGAATCATTTCAACAAAGTACCGTATGCGTCCATATACCATTTATCCGATTGCGATGAAACTTGTGAATTGTTGTGTACATTTCAGTAAAGGTTTCTGGCTTAGTCAATTCATTTTACAATAGGTAGCGCACGAGTAGATTTAACAAATGTGTGATGGCGCGAGAATCGTTTCAACAAAGTCCTGTATGTGTTCATATACCATTTATCCGATTGCGATGAAACTTTGGTGAATTGTTGTGTACACTCCAGGAAATGTTTCTGGCTTAGTAAATCCAGTGTTTAATAAGTAGCGCACGAGTAGATTCAACAAATGAGCGACGGCGTGCGAATCGTTTCCACAATGTCCCGTATGCGGTCATATATCATTCATCCGATTGCGATGAAACCTTGGTGAATCATTGAGTACACTCCAGAGAAGGTTTCAGGCTTAGTAAATCTATTTTACAATAGGTAGCGTTGAGTAGATTCAACATATGAGTGATGGCATGCGAATCGTTTAAAGAAAATCCCGTATGAGTTCATTGTCATTCATCCGATTCCAATGAAACATTGAGTTGTTGTGTACACGCCAGGGAAGGTGTTCAACTTAGTAAATCCATTTTACAATATTGGTAGCGCACGAGTAGATGTAACAAATGAGTGACGACGCGCGAAGCGTTCCAAAAAAATCCCGTATGCGTTCATATACTATTCATCGATTGCGATGAAACTTTGATGAGTTGTTGTGTACACTTACGTGAAGCTTTCTAACTTAGTAAAACCATTTCACAGTTGGTAGAGCACGAGTAGATTCAACAAATGAGTGACAGCGCACGAATCATTTAAACAAAATCCCGTATGCGTTATATGCCATTTATTCGATTGTGATGAAACTTTGGAGAGTTGCTATGCACTCTCCCACGAATGTTTCTAGATTAGTTAATTCATTTCACGATAGTTTAGAGGCAGTTAACAGAAATTGAAAAAATATTGTGTATCCAAAAGCACTTCAAGATACAAAGTTACAACACTTTCTTTGATTGGCAGGACAACGTCTGCCGGGTCAGCTAGTAGTCATATAAAATGACAATCCCAATCAGTGCAGCCAACGTGTGAGATGCACATGTAGGAGAAGCTACGAAGCTTCCCCACAGCCTTGTAGTTACTAAGATATATAAATAGTACAGGATTTTGAGCATAGAAAAGTTTAAAATACTCTCAAATATATGAATTAAGGGATTTTTGCAAAAAATATATATAAAAATGTTCAGAAACGCAAATTATTTATATTGAACAAACAAACAAACAAAATCAAAAAAGGAATTTTAAAACATTTCGTGTCTTATCTAATCTTAAATCCTCCCCAAAGTGATATTCACGTCACTTTATGATTCTATACGTAATTAACGCTATGGGCAGCAAATAGCCAGTGATGGAGGAAGCAAAAGTAAATATATAAAGCAGGTTGGCATAGTCAAGGAAAGCATTTCTACAGAAAAAAAATCTGTTGACATCAAATATACTGTAGGTATTACACACATCAAAAAATGTTTTGCATATTGCTGGTAAAGAATCGTAGTGGTCTAAAACCCATTAGTCGTTCTTGCGTGCGTGTATATCGTCTGTGTACACTCGCCTGTGTCAATGAGGATAGCTCTGTGCGAGTGTGGAGCAATACATCCGAGACCGATACCAACAAGGATGGCATCATGTATGGTCCCGAACCCCTCTTGTGTACATCCCAGGGCGTACGTTAGAGGGATACTATCCTGGCACCTGTAGTGAAAGACTATGCTGACAATTTCGGCCCAAATTTCACTTTCGTAGACATCATTATCAATGCCTTTCTTCAGGAGAATGGTATTCACAGAATGAAATTCCTATGCTCCCGATCTCAATTGTGTAGAGCAGGCGTGGACACTGCTTAATAAATAAGTCCGTCCTCATTTTCATCCTCACTGTGCTCTATGGCAATATGCAAAACGTTTTTTGGTGTGTAGAACATTTTTGAAAGGCTCTATCTGGAGCGTGGCACTCTGTGAAAGTGAAACTTGGACTATTGGTGCAGCAGAAACGAGAATAGAAGCATTTGAAATGTGATGTTACAGGAGGACGATGAAGATCAGATGTGTAGATAGGGTTACAAATGAAGAGGTATTAAGACGATTGGGAGAGGAGAGATTTTTCTGGCGACTGCTAATGAATAGAAGAGGTAGGTTGGTAGGACACGTACTAAGGGACCCAGGAATAGCAAACTTAGTTATGCAAGGAAAGGTTGAGGAAAAGAACTGTAGGGGTAGACCAAGGTTAGAATATGCTTTAAAAAATTGCCTCGGATGTAGGGTGTGGTAGCTATGTAGAGATGAAACGATTAGCTCAGGACTGGGAGCAATGGAGCGCTGGATCAAACCAGTCAAAAGACTGAAGACTCAAACAACAACATGGGCAGCTTAAGGTGGTAAAATAAACATAATTTAGAAGGAAATGTTCCGTTTTCTTCAATATTACACCAACAGGTGTCTGATTTGGCGGTGTTCTTGTTGGACAGTCGGATCACGCACTAATCTGACTTGTTGCGATAAGGTTTACGAGTGAAAGTGCATTATTAATATTCTCCAAGCACATACACATGATACCGTAATGAGAAGAACCTTGTAGTTTAACGTGACCGTTATTCTCGCGATACCGTAATAATTAGACTAGCATAAGTCAACAGTGCAATTTTATTATCACCCTCTGATTAGAATTTTATTCCGTTTGGTATCATGCGGCGACACCACGAAAAAACAATGATATGTTAGGGGGGTGGTATTTTGAAAGGGGATCTCCTTCTGGTGTAGTGGATAGCATTATTTTCTGTCACCCCCTGAGGTCCATGTTTGACGCCTAGCTCTGCCAAGAAATAAAATTCTGGCCTGAGGGCTGCAACCGGGTACACATCAGCCTCGTGAGGAAAAATCGATTGCAAATTAAATTGTGCCACTCCAGATTTACGCCTATGATTAACGGTAACTGTAACATAATGTATTTCAGAGGGGCCAACTAGGACAGACTTCATGAAACAGCCCAATGCGAGGGTGCCACACAATCATTCACCGAGCATGTGTGCCACATAATTTAATTCCCAATTTTTTTTAGTGTTCGTGTATTATTGTTAGAAAAACAAGATGTTCAGTAAAGAACATATAGCCTACTTTCTCCTAAATTCATGGGTATCGTTATAAATCTTTGTCCTTTTCAAAGAGTAAAATTGAATATGTTGGTTGTAGTAGCTTGTTGAAATACAACGTGCTATACGGGTATTAAACATGAATATGAGGTGCCCTTTGCTAGTGCTACCTCTGTAAAAAAAAATCATTCAATTAGGTTTCACCGTGTTTGAATTGATATGAGGAATCTATCTGCACACATACTTGGCCGCTATCTGCAAACTATTAGTCTGATGACCTTGTAGCTTGGTCACAGAACGCTTCTCACATAAAGGTATGCTGTTGCAAAATTTGGTAGAGATCAGATTATTAGGTTGGTCGTAATTTGATTTAAGCATTTTACATTTGGGTGGCCACCATTACGTTGCCGTCAAGATGGCGGCGATATAAAACTGGACACAGAGGTGTCCTTTGCTAGTGCTACCTCTGTACCAAATTTCGTTAAATTCTGTTTCACCGTGTTTGAAAAGATTGGGGGAATCGATTTGCACACATACATGGCCGCCATCTGCAAACTATTGGGCTGATGACCTTGTAGTATAGTCAAAAGACGCTCGCCATATAAATATATGTTGTTGCAAAATTTGGTAGGGATCGGATGATTAGGTTAGTCGTAATTTGATTTAATCATTGAACATTTGGGTGGCCGCCATTACGTTTCCGTCAAAATGTCGGCGATATAAAACATGACACTAAGGTGTCCTTTGCTTGTGCTACCTCTGTACCAAATTTAGTTCAATTCGGTTTTACCGTGTT
This sequence comes from Meconema thalassinum, assembly GCA_946902985.2. NCBI lineage: Eukaryota > Metazoa > Arthropoda > Insecta > Orthoptera > Tettigoniidae > Meconema > Meconema thalassinum. The sequence continues at coordinate 298,657,323 of OX336394.1, forward strand.
TGAATTGATCGGGGGAATCTATTTGCACACATACATGGCTGCCATATGCAAAATATTGGGCTAATGACCTTGTAGTTTTGTCAAAAGACGTTCGCCATATATATATATGTTGTTGCAAAATTTGGTATAGATCGGATGATTAGAGGTTAGTCGTAATTTGATTTAAGCTTTGAATATTTGGGTGGCCGCCATTACGTTTCTGTCAAGATGGCGGCGATATCAAACATGACACTGAGTTTCCCTTTGCTAGTTCTACCTCTGTACCAAATGTCGTTCAATTCGGTTTTACCGTGTTCGAATTGATAGGGGGGGGGGGGGGGGGGGTCAGACAGACATTCAGAGTAAACACAGAGACAGACTCACAAGTTTTGCCCCTGTGTAGATCTCATAAGCCAACTTTCATTTTTTGGAAAAAAAAAAAACTAATAACAACAAATATAAATCCAGTTACGTTATGTTACATGTGAGATGAATAAGAAGTAATTTGACTTGTACTGTATTATAACGGGTGAAGCTATTACAGTACTATTGTTTTATGCAGCCAACCTAACCCGTGTTATCAAGAAGGTCGATATGTCTTGGCTTGCATCCCGTAGCCTATGGTATTAATACACTGCAAGCATATTCCGCAAACGATACTGAACACTGAATATTTCCTCCCTGGTATTAACCATAGATGTTGGTTGATTCCTTAGTTTAGGGGCTGCGACAACGAGGTCATGAGCCCCGTGTACTTTGGGTGTGTGTAGAATCTGTCTGATAACCGGTGTTAATTGTGATGACTGTATTAGTGTGTGTTATCTGTTTTTAATTCACGTAAGGACTGCAGACTTTTGAATTTTTCAAATAGTTCCTACTTTTGCCGCCAAACGCCACCGTCAACGACTTCTAGTTCAGAACTTAGCTACCAGACGCCACAGCAGTTGGCTCTTGGCAACGAACTTAGGAACCTAAGAGTTTTGTTTACATTCTTAACCAATACAATTTAGCTTCACACAGGTGTAATTAGTGGAAGGTTCTTTAACATGCCATAAATCTATGACATGGGATCGATGTTTAAAGAATAAAAAACACGAATGAACAAGATACATAATTCTGGTTCACCAAGACGCCATTTTCAGTCCAAGGCCCATAAGAAAAGTTCTCACATTCAACAACCTTCCACCTTTTGATTAAAATGTACATGAATCAAAACACCAATTATGAATAAACAAATACTCAAATCATTCAGAAATTCTCACATGAAGTTTTATCACTCTGCCACTTCTTGTGGTTTTCGCCATTGTCAATGAACACTGTGGACCTATCTTTGTTGCCATACTTCCCCATTCACCAGTAGCTTGAAGTTGTACGTCTACTCCAAGAGGAAACAGTCGTTGAGGACGGCTAGTGGGGAGCTGATTCGACCAGTACAGGGGTCTTGGTGAACCAGAATGATGTATCTTGTTCATTCGTGTTTTTTATTCTTTGAACATCGATAGTTGCAACTTGTTGGCAAAATATAATTTAAGATAGCGAGGCAGAAGCTGCAATAAAATTAAGAAGTTGTACGTTAAGTTATTATTTTAGCGATATTTGGAAGTGGTGAATCGGGTAAATTGTTCGACATTCCAACATGTGGTGACCTTGACGTGATTTTCAGTCCAAGGCCCCTAAGAAAAGTTCTCATTTTCAACAATTAGTGTGTGTTATCTGTAATTCAAGTAAGGACTTCAGACGATAATTTCAAGTAGTTCCTACTTTTGCTACCAAATGCTACCGTCCACGAAACCTAGCTTGCGGACTTGGCTACTAGATGCCATTGCAGTCAGCACCTGGTGGCGAACGTTTGAACTAATATAGCGTTATCAATTTTTTTTTTCATGCCATAAATGGGACCGCCGGCTTTACATCCCCTCCTAAGGAAGGCATACTGAGGGATTTTAACGCTCTTAAAAAATCCGACGACTTCGGCCGGGTTTGAACCCACGACCGTGGGCATAGAAGCTCAGCATGCTACCAACTAAGCCACCGAAGCCGCCAGTAATAGATGTAACGGCAAGTGTGAAGGATCTGATGATGATCGCTTGACGATCAAAACTGGTTATCCAAGCGAATTTCTTCTTCTCCTGTCGGTTTGGGCCTACTGTGTACCGCGGTAAACAATCGACCGACTTGCCAATCTCTTCCCCTCCTCCAAGAATATCTTCATACGGTCGCTAAGTCTTCTCGTTCTGTCTTCAGACCAGATGACCTTGGTTTTTGAGCATTGTCTTTCCTGAGACCCTTTGAATTTGTCACCTTCCTTCGCAACCCTGCTCTGTATAGTACATATCCTCAGGATTAATTCCAACTTCTTGGATATCTTTCCTTGTTTCTCCAACCCATTTTGTGGTGGACTTCAACTTGCTAATGTAAATCAATATCCTTTTAGTCAACCTACTGTTGTTCATCCTTGTGAGGTGTCCATAAAATTTCATCCTTCTCATATTACCTATTGTGCCCGTAAGTTTCTCCGCCTGGTTGTACTAGTCATCATTTCTCCGTTTTCTCCATTAGCCGTCTGCTCTCCTTTCTGGCCCCAATATTTTCCGTAGAATGCTTCGTTCTTTCTTTTCTAACCACTCCAATTCTCCTTTTCTTTTGTTTCTTAACAATCAGACATTCTGAACTGTAGATCGCTTCAGGTTTAATCACCACGCGTATAACGACTTAGCTTTGCTCTGAAGGATATCGCACCTGTTTTGCGTTAACTTATACAGGGTCTTCCATATAAAGTAAGAACGGCAAGCGGCAGTTTTGTTATTCGCTGCTGCAGTGGCCTTGGCCGAGCTTGTGGCGCGCCACGGCCCCCGGCTTTAAGCGTGTGCACAATCCTGTATGAAATATTACCTTATAAAAGATGCTGAAAGTGTCATCCTTCCGGGGTTATACAGGCATTGTATCTGGTAACCACATTCTGGCTGACGTGGTGAGTTCTGCCACTATTGTTTTTGGTTTTTAGTTTTATGCCTTTTATTGGGCAATGAGTAAGTAGTGTGAAACTTATTTACAATTACGTGACTCTGTGCAAGTGAAGGTGGTACTTCATCAGGAAATTGCTGAACAAATGCATCACGTACCCGCCGAGCCGACTCGTACTTAAAATAAGTTTTATACAGACAAAAATACGATGTTTTAATGATAACTGTCTCATTTTAACATCTGAGGTTCAGACTGGCGACTGAACACCTGCACGCTTATTGCAAGGTCAAGTATGTACTATGCGCGCATTTTCAATACTACAGCAGGGGGCCGTGGCGCGCCACAAGCTCGGCCAAGGCCACTGCAGCAGCGGATAACAAAGCCGCCGCTCACCGTTCTTACTTTATCAAGACCCTGTATCTATATAGGCATCTCCATCTTTCGAGCTCTGGCTTTATTTGCTTCATTATCAAGGCCAATTAGGAATCTCATGTATATTTTTCAGGTTTAGGGAAACACCATTTACAATTGGGTACAATCGTCTACAATTCGGTGGCATAGTTGGTAGCATGATGAAATGCTATGCCCAAGATCGCGGGTTCAAACCTGGCCGAAGTCGTCGGATTTTTAAGAGCGTTAAAATCCTTCAGTATGCCTTCCTTCGGAGGGGCAGTAAATCCGGCGGGCCCATATCATAGATTTATGGCACGCAAAAGAACCTACCACTGCAATTGGTAGTGTGTAACAAAATTTGTAGGTTATATTTGGCTAGTTAGAAACGCTCTATCAAGTTCCAACGCTCGCCGCTAGGTGTCAGTGACAGTAGCACCTGGTAGCCAAAGTTGGAACTACTATAAATTGAACTTGTTGGGAGCCCTCGGGCGTTCAATTAAAATTACCCTGCTGTGGCCATTGGCTGCAATTCAATTATAATACAATCGTGTTGACCGACTAAAAAGCAATATATCTTGATAACATTTCTATAAAAATAAAAATAAAATTCAAACTAAATGCGAAGCCTATTCAAAATAACATGAGAAACCCCAGGGCCAAAACGGCGCCATCTTGAAAAAGTAAGGAACATGTTCGTTACTTCATTATTGTTAAAAGTAACGGTGCAGTTACTGAATTTAGTAACATCGTGACCGCAAAGTAACACGTTACTCCCAAACTCTGGCACGAGGAGGTTGTTCCTATGTAAGCGACAACTCTCATTAGGATTTGAGAGAGTCAGGCAGCTTCTCCGCTAACGACCGTAGTAAAAGAAGCACTTCTAGGAATCTGTTGAGAAATTGACTTTCTTCCCACATTATCAGAACATTATAATATATCTGCCAAGTGGTTTCCGGTGTTCTAGTCTATCACACATCATAATCCCTTGATGAGGGATGCCCATTACTTTATTTCTGTCACTTTCCTGGTTAACGAACGGCGGCGACTCAAACGTTAGGCAGTAGCACGCGCCGACAGTAGTCCTTGTTCACTGCTGACCAATAACTGCTGACGGTTATTGACCAATAGCAATGCTACCTCTAGCTACTACTCTCAAATTCCCCTTATTTCAAGCTCCTTATTATCAATTTATTAATCATAAGCACAACTCAATGCCATCACAACATCGGACCTCCTGTTGAGTGCAAAAAGATGTTGTTTCCATGTACAGGGTGCGGCAGAGATAACTGACGAATTTCAAACGTAAATAACACCGCAACGCAGCAAGATATTCACAAATTTATTGCGCAGTTTAAAAGAGCAGTGTTTGCCATTTTTGTTACATAGATTGGAGCGGCAGATCTAACACTTGTATTGGCCTCAGCGCTTAAGCAGGTGTTATTGTCGATGAGCGCGCGGCCTGGGAGAACACGTGCATCGCCTTGTCAGGGCTAGTCAGTCGCTAGCATCTGGGGGATGACAGATGGGTTTCGATAAAGCTCCGCTATAGATGTTCTGCCAACCAATGAAGAATTAATTTCAGTACCATGTTTCCGTAGTTGGCACTCACCCAACGCTCACACCAAACAGACTGGCGGAAGCGGGAATAGTCTGTTTTGATTGATTTTCCTCGTAGTGGTATTGGTTGTTTTGATTTGTTCGGTATTTTGATTATTTATTTGAATTGAATTGAGAGTCAATCATGCCACTGCAAGGGGGGAAAAATTGCCAACCACCGGGATGTAAGAATTATAATGATAGTAAGAACAACACGGCAATTTTCATCTCCCTGGAGTTGACCATGTGTAAAACTAGTGGACAATATGGACTACTCTTGAATAAAAATATATAGAGAATAAATGTGTGCATTTCATCTCTTGTTTGTTTTCTTACCCATTCTCGTTTGCATTGCAATAAAATTTGTGGTTTAAGGCTACGGGGAGGGGTGGGTGGCAGCCGGCATGCTAGGTAAAATTGAGGTTATGGCAATATAGAGTGTGCATTTGGACAGTTTTCTTTATATTCATCGAATATCCCAACAATTCTGTAGAGTAGGAGATCAATGTTTAATTAGCCTAAAGGTGAATTAAGCTCTAGAACGGCATGCTTCTGTCCTTCGTGACAAATCTATTGCCAACATTGATATATATCAAAGAGTACTATTTTCCTATCTGGACGTACATTTCTACGCCTAGCGAAAGACGCAGTTATGTTTGTGTTGTTTTCATCAATAATCAATAACTCATCGCAGAACATACTGTTCAATTACGTGCAATAAAGGCTACATTCATATGGCTTTTTACTTTTTATGTTGCCAGACTTGGTATAGCGGTACATAGCCTCAGGCGGTGCTCTCTCTCGGAAATTCTATAACCAAAAGTGACGAATCTCTTATACTTACATGATCTTTGGCTAGGATGGCATGGAGTGGTGAGCAGCGAGGTTTCGTGATTGAAACGTATAATTCAAAAATGCTGACTTTGTTACCACACCACAGCGTTTATTTCGTAGACACTTTAGGTTACATAGACATGCGAAAGGTCCAAGCAGGAATACCATTCTGGTATGGGTGAATAATTTGAGAGGAACAGGTTCAAGTGTTAAAACGAAACCACCTGGTAGGCATCGTAGCGTTAGAACACCAGATACTATCCGTGCAGTGAGACATGCCTTTACGCAATCTCTTCAGAGAGATGTTTCCAGAATGTTTATTCTCCTTACGGGGTGACGTTCCATGGCCAGCCCGTTCCCTTGATCTCGGCCCTTGCGATTTCTTTCTCTGGGGATACCTGAAGGCTCGCGTTTTCCAACGTAAGCCGCGAACACTACAGTACACGACCTGAAAGTTGCTATCCGTGAGGAAATCGAGGCAATACCACTAGACATGACTAGGAGGGTCATGCGGAACTTCAGGGAGAGGCTTCAGAAGTGCATCGAAAGGGGCGGTCGACATTTGGATGACATTATTTTCAAAATCTAGTGTGTATGTGTATATTATGCAAATGGCAAACATTGCTCTTTTAAACTGCGCAATAAATTTGTGAATATCGTGTTGCGTTGCTGTGTTATTTACGTTTGAAATTCGTCAGTTATTTCTGCTGCACCCTGTATAACGAAGTGGTGAAATTCGTAACAATTTTTGGCTGACAAAATCCTCTAACCTTGAAAAACGTACCAGTTGAATCCAAATTGTCGGTTATACATGGAAACAACATCTTTTTGCACTCAGCAGGAGGTCCGATTCATTATAGTATTGAACCATATTGAAGAAGTGTAATATAGACAGTCTATTAAGGTAGATTTATATTAACTTTAATCGTGTTTCTTTTATGTTTTTGTGACCTTTAATTTTATTTAATTTATAATGGTTCATTGTAAGGAATTCCAATTTCTCTTTGGTATTTGTTAAAATAGTTTTAAGATTCTTCTATTATTCAATCTACGCTGACGAGGGTATCATTTTATGCCGAAACATGTACGTATTAATTTAATTATTAAACTTCTTTCTAGTGTTGACAAGGCGGCTATTATTTGAGATTAATAACAGTCAACACGGAAGCCTCCGTGGATTAGGCGGCAGCACGCCGGCCTCTCACCGCTGGGTCCGTGGTTCAAATCCCGGTCACTCTATGTGAGATCTGTGCTGGACAAAACGGAGGCAGACAGGTTTTTCTCCGAGTACTCCGGTTTTCCCTGTCAAAATTTCATTCCAGCAACTCTCTCCACTATCATTTCATTTCATCTGTCATTCATTTAATCATTGCCCCAGAGGCCTCGGCAGCCGGCACAGTTCATATCTTCGTCATTCCATTCATGACCCGGTCGGAGACTGGAAGCAGGCTGTGGATTTTCATTTTCATCAGTCAACACGGATAATATTTAATAATCTTCATAATGGTTAATGTCTATGCATTTCACCAAGCATAGTTCTCTCACTTTCCTTATTAATGACACGCTCGCTGGGCTGCCATGTTTACATTCCATGTCTACGTGGAGCCAGGGCTCAGAATAGCAGCTGTCCGCACCGGCATTCGAACCCCCAATCTCTGGACTTTCTGCAGCTGCCCTCTCGGTCGTGGTGCACGAAATAACGAGCCTACCTTTATCTCTATAAATAAAGACCACTTCGTGGTGTAGCGGCTATCACCCCAGAGGTCCGGGTTTAATTCCCGGCTCTGCCAAGAAATTTAAATCCTGGTGTGAGAGCTGGAACGGTGTACACTCAGCCTCGTGAGGCAAAACTGAGGAGAGGAGGGTTCAATTCCCACCTCTGCTGTGCTTGAAGTGTTTTCCCCGTTGTCTTCCCCCCCCCCCCCCCCCACTTCTATTCTAGGCGTTTACTGGGATGGTTCCTAACTTAAGGCCACGGCCACCTCCTTCCCAATCCTATCCCTAATTTACATAAACACAGACTAGTACAGGCATCACAATAACACAGGTTATCAAACAAATTCCACACACTCCCAAAATACATAGGGCTATATGATGGTGCAGCCCCTAAAATTAGAATAGAATAGAATAGAATACCCTCTGTTCTAAATCTCGGATAGCCAGAGATTGGGACAAGAGAATTATTTATTGCAACCATCACCTGACTCATGCAGCTTCGGTGGCGCAGTCGGTAGCATCCTGAAATGATGTACCCAAGATCGCGGGATAAAACCATGCCAAAGTCGTCGGAATTTTTAAGAGCGTTAAAATCCTTCAGTATGCCTTCCTTCGGAGGGGAAGTAAAGCCGTCGGTCCCATGTCATAGATTTATGGCATGTAAAACTAAACTTGTGTGAAGCTAAATTTCTAGGTTAGATTTCGTTGAAACGCTCTATCAAAGTTTCAACGTTCACCACTAGATGTCAGTGACATCTGTTAGCTGAAGTTGGAACTACTTGAAATCGTACGGAACTTATAGCTCACCCCATGGGTGTCCGCTTGAAGCAGCTACAGCCTCTGGCGATCCGAACATGTTCTCGGACACTCCCGGCACTAAAAGCCATATGCTAAATAAATAAATAAATAAATAAATAATACCTGGTTGGTTGGTTCTTAAGTTCAGGGGCTGCGACAACGCGGTCATGTAGCCCCGGGTACATTGGGTGTGTGTAGAATCTGTCTGATAACCGGTGTTAATTATGATGACTGCATTAGTGTGTGTTATCTGTTTTTTAATGTAAGTACAGACTGCAACTTAGAATTTGTCAAATAGTTCCTACTTTTGCCGCCAAGCGCCACCGTCAACGACTACTAGGCAAAGTACAGAACTTAGCTACTAGACGCCACCGCAGTCGGCTCTTGGTAACGAACGTAGAAACCTAAGAGCGTTGTTTACAATCTTAACCTATCCAATTTAGCTTCACACAGGTGTAATTAGTGGAAGGTTCTTTAACATGCCATAAATCTATGACATGGGACCGCCGGCTTTACTTCCCCTCCGAAGGAAGGCATACTGAGGGATTTTTACCGCTCTTAAAAAATACGACGGCTTCGGCCGGGTTTGAACCCGCTATCTTGGGCATAGAAGCTCAGCATGCTACCGACTACGCCACCGAAGCCGCCTAAATAATACCTGATACATGCGATTATTAGTTATAGTGATTCCCTAACAGTGCAATACAAAAATCCTGCTCAGTAAGATTAATAAATCGTAAACATGAATTTAAATATAAGTCCTACACATAATTTGTTGTTTGATTGATTTAGGGGCTTTGCGTCATCGTGGTCGTGTAACCCCGTGTACTTGGGTGTGTGTAATTTGTCTAATAACCTGTGTTATTGTCATGCCTGTAACATTGTGTGAATTTGTAATTCAGGTGAGGACTGAGAAGGGGGCGGCCGTAGCCTTAAGTTAGGAACTACCCGCATTTCCCTGGAGTAGACGTGGGAAACCAATGAAAACCACTTCCAAGATGGCTGAGATTTGAATCGAACCGTCCTCTTCTCTGTTTCGCCTCATGAGGCTGAGTTTACCCCGTTCAAGCTCTCAGACCTGAAATAAATTTCTACGCAGAGCCAGGCCTCCACGGCGAGTGCTAAGATTACTAGCCACTACGCAGCGACGAGGATACACAAATAATTTACATGGTATTAAATGTTATAAACAATTATCAAAACCCTATTAATGACTATTCATTATGAACTATCATAATCGTATTCTAATTGATATAGAGAGGCTATCCTAGAAGTTTTATAGTCTCCTGTACCCTTATGTTTGTTTCACATGCATCTTTGTTGTCTTTCTCATCTGTCGCTTTCCTATCCCACATTCCCCTGATTATATTAAAAAGTTTTGCTAGTTTAATTACAGTCCCTAAAATAGTATTAATATTTTGCCAAAGTTCCGCCTAATCAATACCTTTATTGTATTGTACATAAATGATCACTTAGTGGTGATTTGTACATGTTTCGAGACCTAATTGTTTTGGCCCCTTCATCAGCCTATAGATAAAAAGTCAAGGTAAACAGATGGTTGGATAGCTAAACACTCATATTGTGTTAGCTAGTTTAATCTTTAGATGCATCTTGCTTTTTTTTAGCTATTATAGCCTGGCTCGCTTCATTGATTTTACTATTTGAATGGTTCATTATGGTTCCGTATTGATGCAACGATTAGTATTAATATTTTGCAAAAGTGTTTAGCTATCCGACCACCTGTTTGCCTTGACTTTTTATCTATAGGCTGATGATGGGGCCAAAACAATTAGGCCTCGAAACATGTACCAATGACCACTAAGTGATCATTTATATATAATACAATAAAGGTATTGATTAGGCGGAACTTTTGCAAAATATTAATACTAATTGTTGCATTAATACGGAACCAGAATGAACCATTCAAATACTGATGATGATTGAGTCTTCAGTCTTTTGACTGGTTTGATGCAGCTTTCCATGCCTCCCTGTCCTGAGCTAATCGCTTCATCTCTACATAGCTACCACACCCTACATCCGAGGCAATCTGTCTACCCCTACAGTTCTTGCCCTTGACCCTTCCTTCCATAACTAAGCTTGCTACTCCTGGGTGTCTTAGTATGTGTCCTACTAACCTATATCTTCTCTTCACTAGTAGCCGCCAGAAACATCTCTCCTCTCCCACTCGTCTTAATACCTCTTCGTTTGTAACCCTATCTACCCATCTGATCTTCATCATTCTCCTGTAACACCACATTTCAAAAGCTTCAATTCTCCTCTTTTCTGCAGCACCAATAGTCCAAGTTTCACTTCCATATAGCGCCACGCTCCAGACAAAGGCTTTCAAAAATTACTTCCTAATACCTAAATCTATATTCGATGTCAACAGATTCCTTTTTTGTAGAAATGCTTTCCTTGCCTGAGCCAACCTACTTTTTATATCCTCTTTGCTTCGTCCATCACTGGTTATTCTGCTTCCTAAGTAACAGAAGTCTCCTACTTCCTTCAGCTTTTCACCTGCCAATTTGATCTCCATAGAGGTTTCTGATTTATTTCGGCTGCATTCCAGTATTTTTGTTTTGCATTTATTAATTTTCATCATGAATTCTTTCCGTAAGACGGATGGCAAAAACTTTGTATTTAACCAGGATGGGTTGTAAGTGACTAAATATACCCTCAGTTTAATATTTGTATGTTCGTCTGCTTGTCATGGGTTGGCGTCAAAATTACTGGAGCTAAAAGCATGAAATTTCGTATGTAAATATTGTAGGAGGTGCCCCTAAAATCTAGGCTACAAATTACAGTAAAACCTGCCTAAATCGGAACGCAATCGTTCCGGATTTATTTTTCCGTTTTCACAGGTTTCCGTTTTACAAAGGGTTAAGTTTTAATAAGACAAAATACACTACGAAGAAATACTGTATTATTCCATAGGATTACTATGAAATAATTTGAGTTTTTGCTACTATAAACAACACAATTCCTTAGCCGCACATTTGATTTTCTCGTGTTCTTCAATAACTTTCTCCTCCAGTGTAAGTGTCTTATGTTTTGTCTCTGAATTACAGCACGTAAATAAATGCAGTGCACAGTAAAAAGAACACCTTTAAAGATTACTCCAGTTCACTGCTTTCTTCTACTCATACTTCTACTCTCATTATTTTGTCAGAGGGAAACTGGGTTGGTCGGTTGGTTCCTCAGTTTAGGGGCTGCGACAACGCGGTCATGTAGCCCCGTGTACTTTGCGTGTGTGTGTAGAATCTGTCTGATAACCGGTCTTAATTGTGATGGCTTTATTAGTGTGTGTATCTGTTTTTTAATTCAAGTATGATTACAACTTTGATTTTTTCAAATAGTTCCTACTTTTGCCGCCAAACGCCACCGTCAACGACTACTAGGCCTAGTTCAGAACTTAGCTACTAGTCGCCACCGCAGTTGGCTCTTGGCAACGAACGTAGGAACTTAAGAGCGTTGTTTACATTCTTAACCTATACAATTTAGCCTCACACAGGTGTAATTAGTGGAAGGTTCTTTAACATGCCATAAATCTATGACATGGGACCGCCGGCTTTACTTCCCCTTTCGAAGGAAGGCACACTGAGGGATTTTTAACGCTCTTAAAAAATCCAACGGCTTCAGCCGGGTTTGAACCCGCTATCTTGGGAAGAGAAGCTCAGCATGCTACCGACTACGCCACCGAAGCCGCCAGGGAAACTGTATGTATTACAAGAGGGATGGAGGAAGTAATGGTACAGATGTTGGGAAATGTAGCATACCTGCTGCATCCTTTAGAATAAATTAGTATTTCCCTTGAGAATAAATTAATATTTCCTAGGACTTTGGCGCGGTCGTGCTCAACATTTAGTGCATAGCTTTGTATTATGGATAAAATAATCCTTCTTAGTCAGGTTACTTACGCCCAGAGTTCCGGAATTTCTTTCCGTTTCCGCGCTAGGCAGTTTTCCGGTTTACAATGTCATTTTTCATAGGAAATAGCTCCGTTTCGGATTTTGTTTTCCGTTTGTCCAGGTTTCCGGTATATAAGAGGATATTTTCATTTATTGAACTAAACAGAATGTGTACATAGTTATTCAATAGGAAACGTCATTTACATCAGTCCTTTCCGTAATGTGAGATTGGCTGAGTTCTTGGGCACATTCGAACAGATGATACTGTAGGGAGGCTTGGTGGCAGAGTTCGCAGACACATTCATTGTCGGCGTTGTGGAAACCTTTCCTGCTGCCGATTCGATGGTGAAATCCATGTATTGCCCCTCTTGTGTAGAGGTGGCGGAGTTCGTAACCGGCTGTTTTCCATTCTTCCTCTTTCATGGCTGGGGTTCGGTAGAATGCCGGGTCGATTTCTGTTGCTTTCTGTACTCGTTCTTCCAAGAACTTGTCGCATGCTTCGGTTCAGGTCAAGCTGTATGTTAACATCATGCCTTCTATAAATGTCGTTGTTCCCGCTAGTTGATTCACTAGTCGGGTTGGAGCGTACTTCGATACACCAAGCGTCTTCTTTAAGTATCTGGTTTTGACTCTATCCTGGGCTTTGACATTCTTGTAGTTCAGGTGTGGCCATATTACTTCGATGGCGTATGATGCTACTGGGGAAATTTCCAGTTTGAACAGTGAAATTGCTGTCGCCAGTGATAAGCTTCCAGGGCTTTTTATTTGCATTGTGGTCTTAATTGCGGTGATTGTTCTATCCTCGACGTGCCTTGTAAAGGTAAATCCTGTGACCTGTAGAGTTACTCCTAGGTATTTGTAAGACTTTGCTATATCCAGTGTGTGATTTCCACATCTGAAAACCCTTCGATGAGATTCGTACTTCTTTCCGGTATATAAAGGGACCGGTTTAATGTATTAAGAATAAGTGCCTCTTGAGGGGATGGGAATTATTGTTGCAAACTGACATCTCAAATATCTCCGTTAATATTACTCTTATGGTAATACACAAGAAAATATACCATTAGTCAATACAATTATTATTTATATTTTCCAATGAACCGGTCTCGAACACATTATAACCTTCATCAGCAAATATAATTAATATTTATTTATAAATGGAAACAAAAAATGAAGTTGCAAGTTTGTGAGATAATGTGATAAAGGTAAAACAATAATTGTCTAATTAGTGCTTCTATTCATTTTCAACAAGTAGCCAATAATTAAATTGATAAAGAGGTTGAGGTTCAATACTATTTCTAAATTGTTAACTATCTAAATTATTTAAAAAATACTAAAAACTAATGGTTGGTTGGTTCCTTAGTTTAGGGGCTGCGACAACGTGGTCATGTAGCCCCGTGTACTTTGGGTGTGTGTAGAATCTGTCTGATAACCGGTGTTAATTGTGATGACTGTATTAGTGTGTGTATCTGTTTCTTTTTTTAATTCAAGTAAGGACTGCAACTTAGAATTTTTCAAATAGTTCCTACATTTGCCGCCAAACGCCACCGTCAACTACTACTAGGCCTAGTTCAGAACTTAGCTACTAGACGCCACCGCAGTCGGCTCTTGGCAACGAACGTAGCAATACCTCTACAATTCAGTTTCACACAGGTGTAATTAGTGTAAAGTTCTTTAACATGCCATAAATCTATGACATGGGACCGCCGGCTATACTTCCCCTCCGAAGGAAGGCATACTGAGGGATTTTTAATGCTCTTAAAAAATCCGACGGCTTCGGCCGGGTTTGAACCCGCGATCTTGGGCATAGAAGCTCAGCATGCTACCAACTACGCCACCGAAGCCGCTACTAAAAACTAATAAAACCAAATCTGTTAAACATTTTGATTAATATGAAAAAATATTTCTTCAAAAGCAGTTCGATGTAGGAAATGCCAATGTTGTGTGAAACGAGGTTGGAAAGACGTATATTTTTTGTAACCTTTAACAAAATATTTTTTGATAAGCAATTTCACAGTTAACGTGATTAAAGAGTGACATTTTCACGTTAGCATATGACAATAATAGGCAGACAGACAAATAAGCAGATTCTACACACACCCAAAGTACACGGGGCTACATGACTGTGTTGTCGCAGCTCCTAAACTGAGGAACCAACCAACCAATGTTTCCCCGATTGAGAATGGTGTTTCGCAAATACCTCGAAAACGATTGTTTCTAGGGCCTTTAAACGTGGTTTTGTGGGGTCCCACTGGTGGTAATTCTGATTCCCGCATCATGAGGATTAAAATGAGTTTGTTCTGGTCATTTCAGGACAAATTCGATATTTCGCCTATAGTAGCCTATGCTTATGCGCCGAAGGGCCTAAATCTAGGAAATAGATAGGATTATCTGAATAATAAGTAGACTGTGTTAACCGCAGTTTTCCATAAAGTAAGTATGGATGATTTGGTTTAGATCGGTGAAACGGTGTAGATTTGTAGCCTATAAGGAACAGACAGACTTTCAGCTATACTAGTCATTTTGCCCGGCGATACACAGGTGGCATTTTGATATGTAAGAGAAAGACACGTGTTTATGTTAATCACTTAGCTTACATTCACTTCGGTAGTTATAGGCTATAGTCATTCCCACGGTAATAATAATAATATCGTATGGCCTCGGGTGCCTGGTGCAAGCTTTGTTAATTGACACCCAGAGGGTAGCTTGCATGTCGAATTTCGTCGTTCCTTTGAACGCTATGAAAGTCAAGGAGGTTAGATATCTAAACTCCTTGACTCTACAGCGCTTTCAAGTAGAGAATGGAGGAACTTTGTGTTGGCGGAAAATCCCGAGATTAATTTTGCCATTGAACACGGCCTACTGAATTCAAATGGGTTCTTTAACATGCCAACAACGTATGACATGAGTGTCGTGATTTTTGTCGCCTTCAAAAATCACTTACCATGGCCAGGGGCGAACCTGCAATCTTGGGGTTGGTAGTCCGACACTATAACCACTCACCCACCGTGGCAAGCATTCCCACGGTTGGAAGATTGAAAGAGCTGTATCGTTGTCATGGTGAAGGCTGGCGGGAATTATTTTTCAACAAATATCTCGAAAATGGTTAGATCTTGGGCCTTAAAACGTTGTTTTCGAGAGGGACCTTCCAACTTCTGTTTCTTCTGTCATGAGGTATAAAATGATCTATATCTGGTCCTACAACAAATTTGATATTTCGTCTATTATGGATAGGGCTGTCTTTACAAGCAGTGTTACCTGCAGTGTCCTAAAAGGTAACTATACACAATTTGGTTCATATTGGTGAAACGGTGTGGATTTGTATAAGGAAAAAAATAAAAATGTAAGAATAGGGCAGTGCAATTATACACAAATCAATGATTGGGAGGGGAAATATGCTCCTCTTGACACGTGATCGACATGCGTTCATTCATTAAACACCCACTGCCGATTAAAGTGGACCCTCATTGTGACAGGAGATAAGACAGCTGTGAAGGTCTCATGTCAATACAATACAATATAAATAGTTTCCATTGCAAATTGATATTCAGAGAGTGACGTCCATGTCTGTGTTTACTTAACTGTGGTAAGTGAAGCGACACAGCTGTTTTCTGTTGGCACACTCTGCGCACCATGTGTTAGATTATACGAGATAATCGTAAGATTTCCTCAAGTCTCATTGGTGAACAAAACCATTAGCGTACATCAAAACTGTAAAACAACACACTCACTCAGAGTTGAGGAAATCGAAATTCGTCATAGATATTTCAAAGCTGAGTGAAAATTACTTGTTAACTATTGGAATATTGCCAAATAGCATTAATAAATGAAAATATGATTTTGATCGGTTTAATATTTTCATGGTTGTTGTCGTCATTAAAGAGTTTTAATTGATTAGCCGGTGTTTCATTCTCTAATGTAATTCGAATACATAAATGATTTTATGTTCAACTGAAGGTTTTGAATTCTTCTTTCAGTAGATCTGTCCGCAGACAGGTTTCAACTGGACGTCATCCATTTCTCTCTGTCCTGAGCATCTTCTTTCATTTGCTGTAACTTCTTCCTCTCTTCACATCTGTTAACATTCCAAACCTTCTACGTTTCCTTCCATGTTTCTTTATAATAGACAATTCCTCTTCTATATCATCCTCTTGAAACTCCTCTCCTCTCCTCTCCTACCCTTCTTGGCGTTTCCCCAGTTCTCATTCTATCGATCCATTTCACTTTCTCCATTCTTCTCCATAACCATATTTCAAAACTTTCTAAATATTTTTGTTCTTTCTGTCGGACTATCCATGTTTCCGAACCATAAGACACCACACTCCACACAAAACATTTTGCAAACCTCTTCCTAAGTTTGATCGGTAGACCTATGCTTCTGGCTGTTAATAAACCTTTCACTCTCCCGAAATCTTCCCCATGGAGATTCTGCGTCTTATTTCATCTGTACAACTTCTGCTGGAGGTTATCAATCTTCCTAAATACTGGAAAGATTGAACCTGTTCTAATACCATTCCATCTATTGTTATATTAAATGTGTCTTCTTCTTTTCCAATTATCATTACTTTGGTTCTTGCTAACGTTTATTTTCATTCCAAACTCGTTACCTACACTTATACAATTCTCCATCATTACCTGGAGCTCTTCCTACGTTTCTGCTAGAAAAGCCATGTTATCAACATACTTGAATTATTCAACCTATTTACCATCATCAGGAGAATTCTGCTACTTGGAAAACAAAATGAGCAATAATCGTCGAAGCAAAGAGGATATAAAAAGTACGTTAGTACGGGCAAGGAAAGATAGCCTAACAATAGTCTTATATGAATTTTCTCATCTGTGTTAAATAGCTGTGTTATATGTCGCTGTAATTTGTATCCTTGTTGTATAATCCTGAACCTCCATGGTCACATTGGGTGTAAGGCATGTGCCGATTTCGGAAATTAAAAACAATACATAAAATAAGTCTGTTGACAATAATATTGATAGAATGTCATTTTTGAAAGCCTTTGTCTGGAGCGTGGAGCTCTGTGAAAGTGAAAATTAGACTTTGGATGCAACAAAATAGAGGAGAATAGAAGCATTTGAAATGTGGTATTGCAGGAGAATGATGAAGATGAGATTTGTTAGTAGCGATGTGGGCCGGGTAAATACCCAGTGGGAAGGTAAATATAAATTGGATATTTACCCGGGTATATACCCAGTGGTCATTTAAATACCCAAAATGAGGGTATTTTCAGTATTTTTGAGCTTTGTACAACACTTTTTGATGCGTTGGTAAAGTGTTGGACAAATAAGGACTAAAACGCCTTAAATTGAAATCGGGAACAATACTGATGCTTCAAAACAAAAAACAAAAAAAGGAAAAAATAAAAACATATACAGTGTGTTGAAAACTGTATATTACACCTTTTGTAGAACTTGGCCAATGATCTTGAATAAATTTCTCCCTATTTTTATCTCAATGTTAGCAAAAAGGCCGAGTTCAATTCTAACCCTGAGTTTTTCAGATTATAACTATTGAATTTTATCTCCTGATCTAATTTCCAATTCTAATTAAATTTAATTTTATTAACTATCTAATGTTGTTACATTTCTAAAAAGTTAATGTAGAATAGTTTGCAAACTGGCACCCTTTTTTAAGGTTCGACTTACCACGACACATGATTTTCAATGAAAAATCTAAAATACCCGGGTATTTACCCAAATTGGGTACTTACCCGAGTATATACTCTGGGTATTTACCTCGATTTATAAATACCTAGGTACTTTACATCACTAGTTGTTAGAGTAGCAAATGAAGGGGCATTAATACGAGTGTAGGAGAAGATTTCATTCTGATGAGTGTTAATGAAAGGAGGTATAGGTTAGAAGGCCACGAACTAATGCACCTAGTAATAGCAAACTTAGTTATGGAAATAAGGGGTTTGGAAAGTTATGGAAAGAACTAGAGGAATAGGCCTAAGCTAGAATATGATAAACAGATTTCCTCGGAAGTAGGATGCAATAACTACAGTATGTAGAGATAAAAAAATTAGGTCTGGACAGAGAGTATGTGAGCTGTATCAAACTAGTCCAAGGATTGTAAACGCAAACACACGACATATTTTATTCCCAAATAGTCGCCTGCAGTTGAACTATTGTAGCTATAACTCAAATCAGTTGTTGCTATAAATTGCATGTCTCTTATTATTCCTGTACTTTAACGGCTCGGGGATGAGTTTCTGTGTGCTAATGGTTTTACGGCCGTATGCAATTCGACACCAACCTCATCAGATGAGTAAATATTAAAATCTTACCTTTTGTTTCATTTAAATAGGCATTGAATATATGGAAGAGAATTTAATCTTATTATCGCATTAAAGATTTAATAAATATGTGTTCATGTGTGGTTTGTTTTATATCTATTCATGAATAAAACAGGAAAAGGAGTCGCAAGGAAGTGGCCATGACATTTTATAAAGTACTGTTCCATTATTTGCCTGGAATTGAAAATATGAAACCACGGGAAACAGTTTTAAGGGTGGCTATTGGTGGGATTCAAACCCTTCTGTCTCTCCAGTCCTTGGTTTCCTATTTTCAGTTCCAAGGCAAATTTTTGGACAGTACTTCATAGAAAGCCACGGTCGCTTCCTTCCGGCTCCTTGTCCAGTTATTCTTCTTCATTCACTTCATTTCATTAACTAATCTAAATGAGGTTGGTGTCATCCGGCCGTAAAATCCTAGCCACTCAGAAACACATCTCACCACATTCCCATGGCTTTGTGCTTTAACGCACGTGTCTATCCCGGTCAGTCCCATCATGCGACAAGTAGAGGAAACATAAGCCATATAGTACCATGTACTGTATAGGGAAATAAGAAATAAAACTGATACGAAATTATGTCCCAAAATTGCCCTTAATTTGTATGTGACATTTCATTGGTCAGTATTCAGAGTTATGGAAATTATATTCATATTTTGGCATTCATATTCCCCTAACATTTACCACCAAAAAAATAGCAATGGTACTTATGCATTGGCATATGTTATATATTCTTTATTGTCAGACAGATAGGCTCCACTAGTGACAATATAATAACTAACAATAAAATGTACACGTATAAGCAAAACAAGAACAACAAACACGAACAAAAATAGAAATACACTATTATATACTCGTATCAGCTACCACAGACACGCACTCAAACATCCAATCTCTAGCATTCATTCATTCAATCCCTTTGTATAAGAAACATTAAAATAATTATGACCGAAAAATCAAAACTATCCACAGTAAACGGAAAAAGGCAAAAACATAAATGAAAAGATAAGAAGAAAAAAGTTCAGAAACTGGGACAAAAAAAAACAATACAAGAGTGACATCCGAGGATCTAGAAACAGCAGACAAAAATTACATTACTTCAGTCGCTCGTACATTCAATCAAAAAATCAATCAACCATTAATTCAACCACATATTCAATCAATCTATTTTTCAATCAAACACAAATAGAAATGAACACAATATACATTACACTATTTTACAATCCACTTGAAATGTTTCTCATAACAGACAGTCGAACTGAATATCAGTAGCACTTTTACTCTCCATCAAGCTGTATGTTGACTGCAACCGGATCTGTCATGAATTTTTGTGCACATTAATTCTCGATCTGCTTCCGTCTGGTGATTCTCTGAGGGACGTGAAAACCCAAGTGAGCTAGCAACTGATTAGAGTCAATACCATCATCTCACGTCACCCAGTGTGCGCCGACTGCTCAGTGGTGGAAGACCGTACACGTCGCAATAACTCTCATACTCAGCTCTATGGTACGATCGTCCACCCCTGTAACAGAACCATTTAACACAGCTCATTTGTACACATTCGATGGCGTCAATTATAAAGTTTTACTCAATTTTTTTCCAACAGGTATTTTTCCTATTTAAAAGTGTTTATATTAAATACTGTTTATGGGTATGGCTGATAAAACTTATTGGATATTGTTCCAATTACCCCGTGTTCTAATTACCTTAAGTTCCCCCAATACGTGGCATCGGGTAGGGCGCATTCTAGTGGTGATTTGAAGAACTATAAGGAGGCGAGATCAAAGTTTCTGCAATGCGCGCTAATATTTACAATGTAAAGGCTAAGGCCAATCTAAACAAGCTTTGCATGAACGATCTTCAGAAAAGTCATCATGTCACACTGATATGTATTATATATGAATTGCAGGCGAATGACCATAGCTGGGTATTTTTGTTTGAACGCCCGAGGGCTCCCAATACGTTCAATTTCATGTAGTTCCAACTTTGACTACCAGATGCTACTGTCACTAATGCCTAGCGACGAACGTTGGAACTTGATAGAGCGTTTCAAAATAGCCAAATATAACCTACAAAGTTTGCTACACACGACTAATTTCAGTGGTAGGTTCTTTTACGTGCTATAAATCTATGACATGGGCCCGCCGGCATTACGATCCCCACCCCGAAGGAAGGCATACTGAAGGATTTTAACACTCTTTAAAATCCGTCGACTTCGGCCGGGTTTCACGAACTTGGGCATAGAAGCTCAGCATGCTGCCGACTACGTCACTGAAGCAATCACACTATCTCACTGATATGTGACTTCATAATTATGTTGATAATACGTGCTGTTGGGTAATAAAACCTATTCTCTTCGCTAGATAAAAAGTTATTAAGTAGCATTCAAACATACTGATGTTTTATAAAATGCTTCCAGATGAGTGATTAATTGAGCCCTAAAATATTAGTTATATAGCCGTTGTATATAACCTAAAATGTAAGTTCCGAGGATATGCCTGTAACCCAGAAAATTTCTTGAAATAAGATATCAATCAATCAAATAAAATAGTAATCCTGAGTATCAATATCAACTAGTTAACCTAAATGGTCAAGAGTTCGATACGTAATAGAGGCCTATGGGAACTAATTTTTATTGTTTGCCTAGAACGAAGTGTTTCTGAAATACAGTACTGTTTGTAGAAAGTAAAACACCCAGAAGAAATGGTCGGAGACCCTCCCAGAACAGGGGTCGTGTAGGCCTGCGGTACCATACCAAGTGATCGAAATCGCAGAGAGATAGCGTGCACATTAGCCCACCAGTGCCCTCTGTCGCGGAACCGAACAGGTAAGTGTTCCGCACAGCTCTGTCGGTGTGGGGCCGTCATACCAAGTGGAAACGTGTAAGGAAGTGCAACGATGCCTCGCCGACATCACAGGGTGGACTATCAGCATGTGAGTGCGGTTGAACGGGCCAGAATACTTGAGCTCCGGGAGGCGGGTCTGTCGTTCCGGGACATTGAGCGCTGCGTCCACAGTAAGGCGTATCTGGACCCAGTGGAGAGAGGAGGGCCGTACCCAGCAACGGCAGGGTACAGGACGACGCAATGTGACCACAGCGCAAGACGACCGCCGTCTTCTCCGCATGGCCGTATCGGACAGAACAGCGTCGTCCTCGGTGTTGGCTCGACGTTGGAGTACATGACTGCGTCGACAGTGCGGCGCCGTCTTTTTAGGGCTGGACTGGTAGCACGCATGTCACTGCGACGGCTTCCATTGACTGGGAACCACCGACGCCTCCGACTACAATGGGCACGTGCACGCCGACACTGCAGGCTGAGTGGCGAAATGTAGTGTTTTCGGACGAGTCCCGCTTCATCCTATCGTACAGTGATGGCCGCGTACGCGTTCGACGCCGCCGTGGAGAACGCAATCAGGCAGACTGTATTGTTGAGCGGCATAGCGGACGAACACCAGGAGTAATGGTTTGGGGCGCAATTGCCTATAACAGCCGATCGCGCCTCGCACGTCTTGCGGGCAATCTGAACAGTGACCGCTACATCAAGGAAGTTTTACAGCCCGCGGCACTGCCCCTCTTGCAGGCCGTTCCACTGGCCATACTTCAGCAGGACAATGTCCGGCTCCGTGGCTAAATAGTTAGCACGCTAGACTTTGGCCCCAAGTGCCCCGGGTTCGATTCCCGGCCGATCCATCAGGTATTTTAATCTCCTGGGGTTAATTCCCGTGGCTCAGGGGGGTGACGTCTTCATCATCACGTCATCCTCATTACGACGCGCTGGTCGCCCATGGGCGTCAACTAGAAAGACCTGCACTCGGCCTCTCCGGAGGCCACACGATCATCATCAGCAGCAGCAGCAGCAGCAGGACAATGCGCGCCCGAATGTGGCGAGGAATGTGCAAGCGTCGCAGAACGACGGATACCTCTGCTTCCCTGCCCGTTCGCCTGACATGTCTGGGATATGGTCGGTCGGCAACTTGCTCGTTCAGATCCACCTGCCATCACTGCAGATGCTTTGTGGACGCGCCTACAAACCGCGTGGGACGGTATTACTCAGCAGCGTATTCAAGCGCTGTATGATCCCATGCCACGACGTCTATCGGCTCTGAGTGCAGCACGTGTTGGCGCGACGCGCCGTACTGAAGATCGACCGTCAACGTGTATGTACCGGACTGTCCTTCTAATCAGTAATGTATTGTCATGTCCCTAATCAGTGGTATAAAGTGCAATCAGGTCACATCTCTTGTTCTTGGTGTTTCACCTTCTATAAACAGTAGTGTATTTTCTCTCTCTTGTCGGTTGTTGCCCTTTGAGATACGAGTGTGTGGGAACAATGCTGATTATATCAGGATTTGGGCAGATCTTTCGTGAGAAACTTGGCAAGACCATAAAATCCAAATGGATCACGGCTAAGTCCTATGAGCAAACAGATTGCAAAGAAACGACCAGAGCTTTCTCGAACTGGGTGGCGACTTCATCATGACAATGCACGACCTCACGTCGCAAATCAAGTCATGCAGTTTCTGGCTCGATTCAACATTACTTGTGTACTGCTTCCACCTTATAATCCTAATCTTGCACCCTGTGATTTTTTTTACTCCCATCACTAAAGGCAAAGCTTAGGGGCATTCGATTTGAGAACTCTGAAGCAGTGCTGAAGAAAAGTGAGATGATTCTCAAGGACCTGACAAAGAATGGTCTGCAACATGTGTTCAAGGACTGGCAGAGACGCTATAAAAAGTGCATTGAAGTAGGAGGGGACTACTTTGAAAAAGATCATGTAAACGTCGAAATGGAGTGATAAGCATCTGTGAAAAAGAAAATCAGTCTCAGTTTTTGTTGATCCGCCCTCGTATCTTATGATATCGCCTCGCTGTTTTACGTACCGTAATACAGTTGTTGTTAATTAATTTTAGGAGCTTGGGACATCTTGGTCATCAGCCCCGTGTTGTTAGGTGTGTGTTGAACTTGTTTGATAACCTGCATTTATGTGATGACTGTAGTTGTGTGTAACTCTATTAGGGACAGGGATGAGGTACGTGCCCCGGAACCTGAAATAAGATATTATCATGCCTGGAGGGAGTGTGGAAAAACCCGGGGAGAAAACACACTCAGGATAGCTGCAGTCAGCGCCGGGATTCGAACCTGCGATCTACAGACTTGCTATAGCTGCCCTCAGTAGTTACAAGGGACGTAACACCAATAACATTATTATAGGCTTATTGTGAGCGCCCTATATGGATAAATCCCCCGCCCGGCTTTACTTTTATGAGGGCTGGACGCGAGACAGTTCTGACATAGGCTATTGTCTTGTTTGGACACGCTTTATAGACAAATAAATACATTTCCGTTGACTTTTCGCGATATGTGAGATTTTTCCTGCAATATTGAGGTGATGTGGGCAGAAACCGCACCTTCTAACTCCCTCTGGTTTAAGAGCTTGAGTTTTGTGAAACATAGACCTTATAAAAATGAAAATCCACAGCCTGCTTTCAGTCGACCGACCGGGTCAGAGAATGGAATGAATGAAGCCCCCATCTAGCGGCGAGGATATGAAATGTGCCGGCTGCCGAAGCCTGTCACACTACCCTGGGGCAATCATTAAATGAATTACAGATTAAATGAAATGATAGTGGAGAGTGTTGCTGGAATGAAATTTGTGATAGGTAAAACCCGAGTACCCGGAGTAAAACATGTCTGCCTCCCCTTTGTCCAGCACAAATCTCACATGGATTGACCGGGATTTGAACCATGGGCCCAGTGGTGAGAGGCCGATGTGCTGCCGCCTAAGCCACGGAGACTCTGTGAATCGTACACCTTAGCGTTTTACATATATGATTTTTTTTTTTTTTTTTTTTTTTTAGCGTATGGCTTTCAGTGCCGGGAGTGTCCGAGGACATGTTCGGCTCGCCAGTTTTGTAGCTGCTTCGAGACGGACACCCAATGGGTGAGCTACAAGTACCGTTGGGGAGGAAAGTTGGAAGGGAGGGTCGAGGAGTTGGAAGGTAGCGGCTGTGGCCTATAGTTAGGGACCAACCCCGGCATTTGCCTGGAAGGAAGATGGGAAACCACAGAAGACCATCTTCAAGGTTGCCGGCGGGGGGATTCGAACCTCCTCGCCTCCCGGATGTGACCGACTGCCAACAGTCATGCCGCAACGACCACGGCTAACTCACCCGGTATATATGATGATGATGATGATGATCAACATTTCCCGCTTGTTGTGCTTTGATCGTAATAACGCTATGAGAAATGTATATTTTAATAGTGGTACATATTACATTGATTCTAGATAGGCACATAAAATAACTACACCCGACCCTCAATACAGCTGCCCTTCGTTTTCATTAAGCGCAGAGCTGGCACGTAATTCTCTCGTTTTACTGACCCAGGGAGTCAGATATCCTGGCAGTACCTTGAACGCGAAAGGGGCCATTGTCACATTCTGTAGATAACAGTTCGTGACATAATAAAGTGCGTTAGTACGTGGTAACTGCGGCGAACAGAGTTATTCAAACGCTTTTGTTGAAGAACCTCCAGACATACGCTTTTCTCTGCTTTGGCCCCTCTAATTAGGGCTGATGATGTTAACATTTAAAACGCACAATCTCTACATAGTATAAAACATAGTCCCCGATTCTTGGATGTAACGGGTAATCTCGAGAAACATTGGATGGATTTTGATGCGGTTTTCACCATTCTGTAAAGGATTTCTCGATGAAGGTTTCTGTTGAAAAACATTCATTTATGGCCAAAGGAAGCCGAGCAGTAAAGATTTCAGTGAATCGAGTCGAAGAGAAATCTGCCGTGCTCATTATGAGCTTACGCTGGGTAAACAGTTAAAATTTCTGCAGTATACTGTTCAAATATATTATGAGTGTAAGAATTGTTCAGCCTGAAATGTTCTACAAAAAAGTCCGCGACAGCAATACCTCAATCTTTAATACATCGCCACCATAAGTGTTTTTATGTTTTCATTTTTTCCATTCAGTGGAAAATTTAAATTACTAGCTTCGGAGCGAGCTTACGAGCCAGCCTCAAACTGTCGAGTCGTGTCGAGTTACGACGTCAGAGAAGAGTATATGCGTTTGGAGTTTCGCTGTTCACCTCGGCTTTTCTGAATTGCATCTGGGACTAGCCATCCGTGCGCCTTATTAGCTTACGCTGGGTAAACCGTTAAAGATACCGGGCGAAGCCGGGGAGGGTTGCTAGTCTAAAAAAACGAATGGTGGGTCCACGGTAGTGTAAGCAGCGCATGTTCGCACTGCAGGGGTTTCGGGTTTGAATCCCAACTGTGGTATCATTTTTAAGTCTTCAATAAACTATTCATTCATTCCATAAATAATTCATGCTTTTGGGCTAATGCCGTGTGTATTTTTAATTTAAACCATACGTTTCGGAGAAACCTTGCCTCCTTTTTCAATGGAAATAAACAATGTGGCCAAAGAAGGTATATCAATGAGATTACAAAAAATATAGATAAATTCTTCGGTTCGTCACCAGAGACCAGCTGCCAGAAATTACTGTATGGACCATGGTGGAACGGCGGACAGAGTAGTAAGTAACGAGAAGGTAAAGGGGGCGGTGTGAAAATATAGAAACTCCTCGAAGAATGAGGAGGGGGGGGGGGGGGAGGGAGGGTAAGATGGATATAAGGAAACATAAACAAAAGGGAAGTGTAGCTGAACGATACCTAACGTCATAAGTCAACGGCGAAAAAACAGATGGAAACTCCTCCAGTGACGAACAAAGGAGATCAAATCCAGGCTCTGAGCTCTAGAGGGAAAATGTACAATTTTAAATATGTGAAGAACAGAGAGACTGCGAGGAACTATCTCCCTAGAACCTTAATAACTGGTAGCCAAGTGTCACTTAGCTGATATCCAGTGTCTCTGTTAAAATTATTGGGATTTTTACGAATTTCAACTGCCTCCCTTATAATTCTAGACCAGTTGTGCTTAACAAGGGCAAGCGCATGAGCATCCTTGAAACATACATCGTGCCCTGAAGACAGGGCATGTTCAGCTATAGCTGATTTGTCAGGTTGGTTTAGACGGATGTTCCTTTGATGCTCTTTGATGCGAGTTGCAATGGACCGTTTTGTTTGTCCAATGTAGACTTTTCCGCAAGTACATGGGACTTCATACACCCCAGGTTGTAGTATTGGGGATAATTTATCTTTGTTTAATGCTAAACGTTGACCAATTTTCGTCATAGTGCCGAAAACTGTTTTTATCTTGTGCTTGCGGAGAATCTTAGCAACGCGGTCAGTGGTGTTGTGAATATAAGGGAGGTAAGCAGTTCCTCTCACGTCGGAGCTCTGAGAAGGTTGTCTATCCCTCCTTCTGGGATGTGTAACGATTCGATCCCCAAGCTTTTATATTTATAATAATTAGTCTCTTTCGTTATATTTATATATATTAATTTTTTATTAAGTAGTATTCCATGCTACAAGATTTTATCTCTCTGTAAGCAGCTCAAATCATTCTGAACAGATTTTCATTTACGAATGATTGTAAATTTAGTTGTCAAAGAGACGTGGGAAGTGACAGGTTCGCTCGCATTTCTACAATAGATGTTATTTCCTGAAGAAGGTCCTAGCGCATGACAAAGGTGATGCGGTTTCTGGTCACTATTAGTGCCGGTAATGGTAAATCTATTCTCACCCGCAAATGAATGTAAGAAACCCTTGCTGCTGTGGAGAAATAACTTAAGACATGACATTATTCTATAATGGAAATGTCAGTAGCTCTGATGAGTATTGTTCGTTAAGGAGCAGTGACTTATAGACTGTGTCTAATTGAATGGGTTGGACTTTAAGAACCATTCGCACCCCCAAATGAATGTAAGAAACCCTTGCTGCTGTGTAGAAATAACTGAAGACATGGCATTATTCTATAATGGAAATGTCAGTATTCCTGTTGAGTATTGTTCGTGAAGGAGCAGTGACTTATAGAATGTGTCTAATTGAAAGGGTTGGACTTTAAGAACCTTATTATCGACAAAAACTTGAAGATGTTATAAATACGGTAGCTCAAGCAAGAGGAGGGACACTTATTATTATTCATTCAGTCACTCCAGTAGTCCTACGTACTGGGAGTCAGTTTAACGTGAGTTGGGAGTCTGCACCAAGCCGTCGTTCCCTGAGCATCGATCATCCAACATTATACATTCAGAGGAAAATATTAGCGAGGCATCATGCAGGAAGTTAGTTCCTACAGTGGTAGATCAATACAATAGTATGGAGCAAAGCTACAGTTAATCAACAGTCGGTAATGGAAATAGGTATGCTAACCTATCTCCAATAAGGTACTACAACATGTCAACTACGGGACGGATCAACGAGGACATCAGTCATATTATCTATATATATGACAATACTTCATGAGGTGAGCGAAGATCATGATTTATCTCACGTCTCTTTGGCCATGTAAAATCAAGCTTGTGTTAATTTTTAGTTAAATCCAATCATTGTCCTTTATTTGTTGAGCCGCAGTAAATTTTCTTTAAATTAAAATTTGTAACTATTCTTATTGTGTTTTTCTTTTTATATTAAGTTACCTAGATTCATTAAATTCATTTAAGTCAATGTCAGGACCCTCATTTATAGTAGTTAGTAATATTATATAAGGCAAACCCAACTATCCTTCATAATGCTGAATCAGATTGAGTACTACGGTTTCACTTCGACCGGGGGTAAGATATCTTGTTTTCTGCCAATGAGTAGCTGTGCAATCCCCTTAGTCCTAAGAAATAATGACACCATTTCTATTCTTCATGCTGACAAGGGAAATGCGACAGTGGTGATGGATACCGTTGAATATAAAAGTAAAATCTCGATTCTGTTATCTGATCCTGTCTACAGACTGTGCACTCGTGATCCAACCACTCGTGTGTCCAATGCCACTGCTAAGCTTGTTAAACTGTCATCTATCCCAAAAGAAGAGGGAAGATGTCTTATTCCGAGAGATGCTGTTCCTCCGAGATTGTATGGTCTTCCAAAAATCCATAAGCAAGACGTCCCTCTTCGACCAATTGTTAGCACAATAGGTTCTCCAACTTATGCTCTTGCGCAATATCTCAGCAAGTTGCTTCAGCCGCACTTGGGGCGCACACAGTCCTACATTAGGGATTCAACCCATTTCGTCGAAAAGTTGTCAACCATCGCCGTTCAACCAAATGCTATTTTGGTGAGTTTTGATGTAGAGTCCTTGTTTACCAGAGTGCCGGTGGACTCGGTCATGTCACTCATCAAGGATTTGTTTCCTGAGGACATTGCCCGATTATTCCACCACTGCTTGTGTTCCAGTTATTTCTTGTGGGATGGTAAATATTACGAGCAGACTGATGGTGTGGCCATGGGAAGTCCACTCTCGCCTGTCGTGGCAATTTTTTTCATGGAACATTTTGTGGGGGAAGCTATATCTTCGGCGTCTTTCAAACCTGTGATTTGGTGGAGGTATGTGGATGATACGTTCGTGGTGTGGGAGGAGGGTTCTGAGAAACTGAACCACATTCTGAACCACCTAAATCAGCTGCATCCTTCAATCCACTTCACAATGGAGCTAGAGTCACGTGGATGCTTACCTTTTTTGGATGTTCTTGTGAGGAGGAAAGCGGATGGCTCCATGGGGAACAGCGTCTACCGTAAGCCAACTCACACTAACCGTTATTTACATGCGGACTCCCATCACCATCCAGCACAAAAACAAGGAATTATAACAACTCTAGCCAAAAGAGCGGAACGTATTTGTGAGGCATCAACTCTTCAGGAAGAGTTACATGTCTTACAAACCATGTTTAAGGGTAATGGCTATAATGAATCCACTATATATAGGTCCCTACATCCCAGAAGGAGGGATAGACAACCTTCTCAGAGCTCCGACGTGAGAGGAACTGCTTACCTCCCTTATATTCACAACACCACTGACCGCGTTGCTAAGATTCTCCGCAAGCACAAGATAAAAACAGTTTTCGGCACTATGACGAAAATTGGTCAACGTTTAGCATTAAACAAAGATAAATTGTCCCCAATACTACAACCTGGGGTGTATGAAGTCCCATGTACTTGCGGAAAAGTCTACATTGAACAAACAAAACGGTCCATTGCTACTCGCATCAAAGAGCATCAAAGGAACATCCGTCTAAACCAACCTGACAAATCAGCTATAGCTGAACATGCCCTGTCTTCAGGGCACGATGTATGTTTCAAGGATGCTCATGCGCTTGCCCTTGTTAAGCACAACTGGTCTAAAATTATAAGGGAGGCAGTTGAAATTCGTAAAAATCCCAATAATTTTAACAGAGACACTGGATATCAGCTAAGTGACACTTGGCTACCAGTTATTAAGGATCTAGGGAGATAGTTCCTCGCAGTCTCTCTGTTCTTCACATATTTAAAATTGTACATTTTCCCTCTAGGGCTCAGAGCCTGGATTTGATCTCCTTTGTTCGTCACTGGAGGAGTTTCCATCTGTTTTTTCGCCGTTGACTTATGACGTTAGGTATCGTTCAGCTACACTTCCCATTTGTTTATGTTTCCTTATATCCACCTAACCCTCCCTCCCCCCCCCCCCTCCTCATTCTTCGAGGAGTTTCTATATTTTCACACCGCCCCCTTTACCTTCTCGTTACTTACTACTCTGTCCGCCGTTCCACCATGGTCCATACAGTAATTTCTGGCAGCTGGTCTCTGGTGTCGAACCGAGGAATTTTCTATATTTTTTGTAATCTCATTGATATACTTTCTTTGGCCACATTGTTTATTTCCATTGAAAAAGGAGGCAAGGTTTCTCCGAAACGTATGGTTTAAATTAAAAATACACACGGCATTAGCCCAAAAGCATGAATTATTTATGTAATAATCCGGGCCGTGAAAGCCTTAATATGCAAATTATTCATTCATTTAATAATCTTACAACTGCTACATTGCCAACCATCCTTGCTGATCTTTGATTCACTTATTAACTAGAATGCATTCCTTAAAACAGAAAAAAGCCATTTTGCAGAAAGTGGCATCTTTTGTCGCACTCCTTATTTTGTTGTTGTTGTTGTTGTTTATTTTAGGGGCTGAGACATAG
This sequence comes from Meconema thalassinum, assembly GCA_946902985.2. NCBI lineage: Eukaryota > Metazoa > Arthropoda > Insecta > Orthoptera > Tettigoniidae > Meconema > Meconema thalassinum. The sequence goes on from OX336394.1 coordinate 298,687,893, forward strand.
CGGTCATATAGCCCCATGTATTTGGGCGTATGTGGAATTTGTGTGATAAACTGTGTTATTGTGATGGCTGTACCAGTGAATGCCCGACCACACCGCGCTGCTCTGGTGGATGAATTTCTGGCTGGGAAAGATATTCATCGCATGGACTGGCCAGCGAGGTCTGTGGATCTGAATCCTATAGAACATGCCTGGGTTGCATTGGGGGAGGCGAATTGCATCCCGTCAGCCTCCACCAAAAACCCTCTAAGACCTTGGCATTCCCTTTCAGAAGAATGGGATCGACACTCACAAGAGCTCTTGGACCATCTGATAGAGAGCATGCCACGTCGCTGCGAAGCATGTGTGGCCGTTAGGGGTAACCATACATCCTAGTAACAGCATATTTTGTTGTGGAAGACATTGCCAAGTTTTGTTAGTTGTTGTCAAAGGTGTGCCTTAGCTATAAGAACCTCTCTGACACAGTTTTTTGGACGAGTTTGTGCAATATGGTGTGTGATTCAGCTTCCGTTTGTTCAGCAAACCGTCTGACATTCCTATCAGGCGGGATGGCCTCGTTTAGTGATTATGCTTAACCTTTGGACACTATATTATGATACTATTATTATTATTATTATTCTTGCTTCGTTACGGCCAACTAAGGACCACGTCATGTCAACTGTTTTTTCTGTATTTTAATGTTGGCCCAGCACTCTCATTCGCAATCGATGTTCCACATTTCTCTCCGTCGTCTACGCCTTCCCGGTTTTTAGCTTCGGCTTAAGTTGAAACCTACGATGTTTCTGAAGTTTTTCCCTAAGTGGGCCACCTCCTGGATATCTTCACGTGTTATCCCAGTCTCCAACAGATTTTTCTCTGCTTCACTGAACCAGGCCCCCTTTGTCTTTTTCTCACGGAGAAAAGCAAATATTCGGTTGGATAGCCGTGTTGATTTCATTCGTGTTATATGTCCATAAAAAGAAATCCTCCTTTTCCTCATCACGTCAGTTATTTTCTCTACGTGAGTGTACGACTCGTGGTTGTGGCGTCTTCGGAACTCTTCGTGTTCTTTGACTGGACCCAGGATTTTCCTCAATATCTTCCTTTCCTTGGTCTCCAGTATTTCCATTATGTCTTTTCTATTCATTGAGAGACATTCCGCTGCACACAACGCTTCTGGCCGGATGACCGTGCAGTAGTGCTTCAGTTTTGCATTCAGGGATATAGATCTTTTGTTGTACACATTCTTAGTTAGATGGTAAGCCATTTCAATTTTATTCAAGCGTTACGCAAAAGCCTAGTTTTCGGACATTTTTGGGTCTATCCATTCCCCAAGATACTTAAATTTCACAACCCGCTTGATTTTCCCATGATTCACTTCAATATGTTTTGGAGCCGTTTTGATGTTAGTAATAAATTCTGTTTTCTCGAAAGAGATCAGGAGGGCGCCTTTGCAGCTTGTGTTTGAAGCTGGTTGATCTGTTTCCTGGCCGTATCCAACGAATCCGCAAAAAAAGCAAGGTCATCTGCAAAGGCTAGACAGTCAATTGTTAGGTTCTTATTCTTGTGACTCACGGATAACTTTCTCGAGAACGCAGTTGAATAGTAGAGGCGAGAGACCATCTCCCTGTCGAAGTCCTGTCCTTATCTCGAAGGCATTGGAAATTTCGCCTCTAAACTTAACTTTTGAAGTGCTGTTGGCGAGAGTCTGTTGGATGATCGCTCTGGTTTTGTTGTCTAGGCCGAGCTCCTTTAGAATCTTAAGTAGGGTAGTCGGATCAATTGAGTCATAAGCTTTCTTAAAATCAATGAAGGTTACTACAAATTTCTTGCTCCTTAGTTTCAGATATGAAAGGATAGATTTGAGATTCATGATTTGCTCCACACATGACCGTCCTTTCCTAAAGCCTCCTTGATAATCACCCAGTTCTGTATCTAGCTGTTCTTCAGCCCTAGTTTGAAGAGCTTTTGAGAGGATTTTGTAAGTTATCAGTAGGAGGGAGATGCCTCGATAGTTGTTAATACCTGCTTTATCGCCTTTCTTATGAAGGGGGTGGATTAAAGCAGAATTCCAGTCACTTGGAAGTCTTTCGGTATCCCAAATTTCATGTATGATGTCCATTAATTTATCCACTGTATTGTCACTAGCAAACTTCCACAGTTCAGCGATTATCGAGTCTTCACCTGGAGCTTTATGGTTATTTAGAGATCGGATAATCTGTTTGACTTCCTCTTTCGTGGGTGAAGAAGAATCTGGGTGGACTGGCGCATGGTCATTAAATGTGAATATTATTGTTATTATTATTATTATTATTATTGAGTGTCCAATACACAGGAGAAACCCTAATTTGCCTAGCATATTAGGACAACTAAGGAAATTTACTACGTATATTACATTATAGTAGGCCTAACTTATGCAAGAAATGTTGTTCCATGTATCCGATGTCCATACCACTTTCCGTTTCTCAAACTTTTTGTATTTACCAGGTTCGTCATCAATAAATCCACCCGTGTTCCGAGACAATCTTGAGGGTTTCGTGGCGAGATTCGTTTTACAATATGGGGTTGTTAGCTCCACACCCAACCCCAACCTGGAGGACCAGTCCAGTTTTCCTTTCGCGGTGGTTATTTTATTTTCCCACTTACCCTCTGCCTCTGGCTGCAGAGCCAGCGAGTTTTCCCTATTTTCAATGAAGACGCGCCCTACGGGGGGGGGGGGGGTCACTGGCAAATCCCCTCCGGGCCATGTACCGTATACGCGGGCATGTGGTGAAACTGAAGCAGAGTACATTGAAACCTTACTTTTAAAGTAAAATATATTTAACAATGGTTTTATATTAAGTGGATTATTTTTAAACTGAGCAAATTTAAAAGACCTTATAGTATGAAGAGAATATGACAACGTTCTCGAAATATGATGTTCTAACCAAAACATAATAAAATGTGATTTTTAGCCTACATTTCACATTTTGCAAAAATGAGGAAAAAGTAGACTTATGAGATCGATCCGGGCAAATGTCTGTCTGTCTATCTGTCTGTCCTTCTGTCTGTCTGTCTGTCTGTCTGGCTGTGTGTGTCCCCCCCCCCCTATCAACTCCTAAACGGCTGCAGCAATCGAATCCAAATTTGGTATCTCAAGGCCATATTTGAAAATTATGTCAGTGCTACGAACTGCCGAATAACCGCAATTGAAATTTGAGCTCCATGTTGTGTATCTTGGAAAGTATGCATGGGAGCTATTCCAAAATTGGCACACATATAGATAATAATATTTCAGTTTAATTTCCAGGAGGCCATGCATTGCAGTGTTGCCAAAATGATTCTAAGCCTGCTGATAGGTCCTATTATTAAATGCATTAAATTGGATTTCAACCATATTATACTTATGATTATGCTTATTCTTAAGAGCAACCAGGGCTGCCAACTGTTAATAAATGCTGTCTCTATTTTTTACCCTAATATTATTATATCTGAAAGTACGTAAGCCAACAGCTTTAAAATTTGCACACGTATAGTACCTGACATTCTAGATTAATTTGGAGAAACTAATATACGTCAGTGCTGCCAACATGACTCTAAGCCTGCTGATAGGTCCAATTTTAAAATACACGTAACTTCTATACTAACAAATGGATTTCATCCAAAATTAGTTCAACAAGAGATCATAATATTTCAGATTATTTCTGACCAACACATGCATGACATTATTGCCAACATAATTTTACGCTCGCTGATAGATCCAATGTCTAGCTGCATGTAACATCCATGCTATCCATTGGACTTCAATCAAATTTTGTATTATGTACGTTAAGAGATGGAACTAACAATATATTGAGTCACCAGGGCTGCCAACTGTAGTGCTTATTAGGCTACATTATACCAGGTATATTTCGAACTAATTAGAAATTTCGATATTACTATCTTAATTTCGTAATTATTCTAGATAGGTCTATATGCATTGGCAAGAATCTTAAATTTTAAGAAAAGTAAGCTCTTTAGTTTGTCACGGAACTTCTTGTTATCATACTCATTGGAGTCCACTCCAACCAGCAGCGGCTCGTCCAAATGGAACAGGCAAGGTATATTGGTCGTGCAGAGCCTAATCACAGCACGATAAATTTGAATATCTTCTTGAGTGTGACTTGAAAATGTATCCACAATTCGGATTCGAACCCAAATCTCTTTATGTCCGTGCAGGTGCACAACCACGGGCCGACTTCGATACACTTTCAAGTTCTGTTGCGGAATGACGTAGTAATTGTGAACCTGACTTGGGAGCTATGCCCTAACTTACTCCCTTGCTGATTGGCGCTACAGACCATGTACAATAGGCCCTTGACCTCCTTGATCATCTGCCACTATTCATCCCGGTCCTCAGCATTCCTCCTCCAGCATTTAACACCCAGCGTTCTCAGATCGTCTCCAACATCGTAGCTGATACCATATCAGTATCCGTAACACATCTCTATTTACGAGGTAGGGGAGTTAACCCTACGCCCAATCCCCAATCTGGAGGACCAGGGACTCTTCTGTCGAGTACCTTACCTTAGCCGAGGAAGCTCCGCTTTAAGGCGCCAAGCACTCGCCTTCACCCCACCCATTAGGGGTAGGATTTGCTTGTATCACTGGTCACTTGGCAGCTAAAGCATTTCGTAGGATTTCATGGATGCGCCTGCTCGACGTAAGTGCACCCCGTAAAAGGCTACAGTATATTACCAGTCATTCACCCTCCTCCTTGATCTGGGCTTGGGACCGGCACTAGCAGATACGACAGTAACCACTAGAGGCGGAGTTAGCTATACCCTAAAGCCGCTTCTATATTGAATATATTTGACTTCATTGTAAGATGCGTAAAAGCTAGGCCACACAGAAAGCGGTATGTCGCGGCGAGAAGCGATACCTGACCGAGGCGGTCAGACGGTCCAGTTGTATTACCCAAAGTTGCATAAACCCTGGCACACAGAACGCGGTCTACCGTCACCCGCTAGTCTTTGTCGCGACGACGAGCGATACGGTTGTACAAATTTACAGATTGCCCGCCTGACCGATTGTAATGAGTGACCAAACTGAAGTATTTATTGAAACTGTGCGTAATTACACATATTTGTTCGACAGTTCACACGAACATTATAAAAATGTTTTAAAGAAGGCTGAAGCATGGAATCGTGCAATTCCTCGACACATTCTCGCGACATACAAAAATACTTGACAAAACTATCTTCATGTGACTCCAGTTCGATACATTAGCGGTGGTATTCTCCTAATTGCTCTCTCTTCTTATTGATGTCATGCACCCAGCATTGTCTTTTCTTCTTTGTGATTTGCAAAGCAAATAGGAGAAGGAGTTGTTCTTCGTCCGAGCTCATACTCAATAATAATATCAAACAATACTTAATATGACAACACACTACATATTCTCTAGAAGGAAGCGATCAGACTTGACCGCTCACACGAAGGTATCGCATCCTATGTGACGTTCTCATATCACAGACCGCCGCGGCGACCGCTGGATCGCTTCCCGCCGCGACAGACCGTTTCTGTGTGGCCAAGCCTTTAATCCCCAGTCAGATCTGGACGAACCACTACTGTCTCGAACTTTTGGTTTAAAACACTGAGAATCCCATCGCAACCACGCCATTTTTATTGCCGTCATCATCAGCCCTAGATCGAGGTGTCCTGTTTCTCATTGGCTCGTCGGAATAGCCGCGGGTGGCAGTGGAAAGCCGGCAAGGAACTGAATATCTAATGGGGGCTTTAAACCGTGAACAACTTAACGTCACTTTGACAAAGTTTGGAGGAAATATCGACTCAGCCATCTACGTCATTCGTCGAACTTGTATAATTTGAGGAATAGTGTTATCGCTTTACAATGGCAGTGTAACACTTAGTTTCAATAGACCAAACTGTGCACCGTGAAGGGCAGTACCTTATCGAGCGATACCACCACTTCATAAGTGCTGAGAGACAGGTCATTTTACACTTAGAACCTGCTTTAGCTCAACGCGAAACAGTTCTACACAGCCGGTTCGCGGCTTCTCTCCTGATTGGTGAACGAGGTAAACACCTTTCTCTCTCATTTTTCCACTTTGAAGATACGAAATAAGTGTGCTAAGGGTAACGATTAGAGTTTATAGCATTGTAGTAATAAGAATTAAATGAATAAAACCACATTTATATTGCATTTGTATTTACAAAATATAAAATGCGTAAACATTACATTTTATGACAATGCCGGGCTCAGGGCGCATGCTCATTGGGGATATAAGGCTGAACCTGCCAAGGTCACTTTTACCGACCGAGCGGTGCGTATAGGGGGGATTTAAAATAATGACCCTGTATATGAGATTATATGCATCATCATCAACTTCTTTTCCCCTTTTCCAGCTGACACTGGGTGGGGGAAAATATGGTTCCTCTCACTTCGTTCTGTTGTTCTACCATTCCTCTTCCGACACGGTGTTCCAATCCAGGTTCCGTTTTCTAATGGTATACTTCACCGAGTCCATCAAACCCATTCTTGGTCTTCCTCGTCCTCTCTTCCCTGTCATCCGACATTCCATTGCTCGTCTTGGTAGCCTTACTTCATTCATCCGTTTGACATGTCCAAACCATCTCAATCTGTTTTGCTCCAGTTTGTCATTTAGTTTCTGTACTCCCAGTTCTTTCCGTATATCTTCATTTCTCACTCTGTCTCTCCTCGTTTTCTGGACCATACTTCTCAGGAATCTCATCTTAGAGATTGTATTATAAGATTATTTTATAATATTGACAAAATTGGTCCTTTCACAGAACGATTTTACACCGCAGCAGGCACGCAGCTTTATGTTTTTAGTTTTCTATCAACTCTTTTTATATTACTGACGATTTTGTTTTAAGAAAGATAATCTATATCTCCATTAGAAGGTTTTGATCTCTATAATTCTTGCAAAATGAGGTATGTTTGCATAACTGAGGTCATAAACCACCCTCCGTTTTTAGAGAGCATTTCTGTTTTGTCGCCAGTTGTTTATGATTATGGAATATTACGGTGGAAATATTGCAGGTGAACAACAAACAGTGAAAGTAGGAACTATTTTCTTCACAGACCAGAACACCACTTAGGTCTTGAGGTTACTAACAGTATAGTGAACACTACTTCTGGTTTCTCTAATTTCGCGATACCTACGAGCAGTCCATTGGAACTACAGTATTTACGACTACCGCACACTGCTGGGGATGGATGTGTCAGGATGGACAATCTGCTCTCCAGCGTTGTCTTGGGATATCCAAGAAAGACTTATTTCATAGGTTGAACCCCTAAAATCATATCCTCAATCCGAATGACTCTGTAGTATCCAAAAATAGCAAGTAGCGCCGTAATTCCGTGAAGAACTCAATAGCCCATTTTCCATTAAAAACCCTACCTCCTATTAAAAGCATTTCCCATCTGATGTACACGACCTTCGTTGTAAAGCAACAAAATCAAAGTGCAATATCCATAAGTTGTAATTATCATAGACAAGAAACATAAGTTGGTTGGTTGGTTCCTTCGTTTAGGGGCTGTGGCAACGCGATCGTGTAGCCTCCTGTACTTTGGGTGTGTGTAGAATCTGTCTGATAACCGGTGTTAATTGTGTTGACTGTATTAGTGTGTGATATCTGTTTTAATTCAAGTAAGGACTGCAGACGATAATTTCGAGTAGTTCCTACTTTCGCTACCATATGCTACCGTCCACGACACTTAGCTGTGAACTTCGCTACTACTAGATTCCATCGCAACCAGCGCCCAGAGACGAACGTTGGAAATTAAGAGCATTAATCAAACCTAACCTACAAATTTTGGCTTCACACAAGTGTGGTTAGTGGAAGGTTCTTCTTCATGCATGCCTCTCACCAAGGCGGTCCGGGTTCGATTCCCGGTCAATGCATGTGAGATTTTCTATGTGAAATGCAATGTCCTGTGGTTCGGATTCCACGTAAAAAGGTGGTCCCGTGGCTCATAATCACAAGATTCACGGTCACGTAAAACTACAATCTTCCTTCCTTTCCTTCTTCTTCTTCTTCTTCTTCATGCCATAAATTTATGACATGGGACCGCCGGCTTTACTTCCCCTCCGAAGGAAGGCATACTGATGGATTTTTAACGCTCTTAGAAAATCCGACGACTTTGGCTGGGTTTGAACCCGCGACCTTGGGCGTAGAAGCTCAGCATGCTACCAAGTACACCACTGATGCCGCCTAAGAAACATAAGGAAAGCATAATCGTCTTACTACGGCGCTACTGCCTTAAATCAAAGCTTTCATCGTTCGTCAAGATAACTCACTTCAACACACCTCCAGCACAGGAAAATATAAGGTGCGTACAAAAAGTAACGAACCGGAGGCATAATTACAGAAACCAGTACCTGTATGTTAGAAGCATTGGCCCTGGCTGTTGAGGCACTTGTCCCACTGTGACACGAGGCGGTGAATGGCTGTCTCATAAAATTCCCTGGGCTGCGATGTGAACCAGTTCCGCACGTACGGCTGGACGTCAGCGTCCGAGGTGAATCGTTGGCCCCGCAGAGCCCCTTTCAGGGGACCAAACATGGCGTAATCACAGGGAGAGAGGTCTGTATGGAGGGTGGCCAAGAACCTCCCATTTGAATTTCTGCAGGAGTGCCGCGACTGTGTTGGCCGTATGAGGTCGTGCATTGTCGTGGAGCGACCACGGCGGCTATGGCGTTAGTAGTGGTTTTTGAGGGGTTCCGCACCCTCCACCTCCACACCCTCCACACAAGATGGCGGCAGCCCGATAACTCCCGAACCCATGGTCGGATTTTGACGAATGAGGTGTCATTGAACTCAGGCTAATACCCCCTTTCCAATGGACAACATATTTCCACCCCAAAATAAAACCTACCCCTACTAGGGGGTGAAATTGTATTTTTTTTAGAGAATCTCTCTTTCCAACTGCAACATGTGAGAGTTTGAATGCCGATATGGATTTAAACGTTGTTCTACATAAAGTGCATGTGTTCGGTGAATAGCCACTATGAATTAACATGCTTGTTTTTGTTTTTAACGCATGCCCACTCATGGCTTTTGTAAGAGGGTAGGAGAGCGGATCCCAATAGATGGGGTATTGTTGACGAGTCATTGTTGGCGGGGGTCATTGTTGTCGGGTCATTGTGGACGAGTTCTTGTGGACAAGTCCTTGTTGACAGGTCCTTGTGGACAAGTCCTTGTGGACGAGTCCTTGTTGACAGGTCCTTGTGGATGAGTCCTTGTGGACAAGTCCTTGTGGACGAGTCCTTGTCCCTTTGGACTGATCCCTTTGGACCGGTCCCTTTGGCCTGGTTCCTACGGACTAGCCCATGAATTTATTTAAATTATGTCAAAGGGCCTAACTACATTTTGTGTGTAAAGCAGTGTGTTGAACTGACGTTGTTCACCAGTCCCCCACTACTATAATGTGATAACGATATGAAAGAAAAGTGACCAAATACATGTGAACACGTGTGAGATTACCTTATTACCGTCCTCCTTGCGAAACAAGTCACATCCTGTTTTGGTTCATACGTGAGAAAATGCAAGTTCATGTGTAATATGACCTAACACACAAGTGTACACATGTGCACGTGCACGATAAGAGCTAACAAGTCACAACCTGTTTTGACAGTGGTGGGAATAAGGCTAGAGACATGTACGAGTAGTCAAATTACACCGGCAGACAACCCCTTTCCTATGGATAACTTATTTCCACTCTATAATAAAATCTACCCCTACTAGAGGGTGAAATAATAATTTTTAGGTAAAAGTCGCTTTCCATGTGCAACATGTGGGAGTTTGTATGCCAATATGAAATTAAACTCGTTCCACATAAAGTGCATGCATACAACTGAATGCCGCTATGATTTATCATTTTTGTTTTTTTTGTTTTACGAATGCCCAATTGTTTTTTTTGTAAGAGGGCGGGCTTTTTGAATAATGATTTATAGATACGTTTTTTTTACAAATTAACCAAAGATCCAAAAACTAATAGGTCATCGGCTTTTTAATATCTTATGAACTAAGAAAGCTAGGGACTTGTATGAGGGGTCGTTGGACTTAGGATGACGCCCTGTTTTTGAATGTATTATTCATTTTTTTGTCAAAAGGGCCTAACTGCACTTTCGTTAATATCTCGCTAACTAATAATCACAGAGGGTCAAGTGAGGTGTCATAGAACTTAAAATGGTCAACCCCTCCCCGTTGTTGTTTGAGTCTTCAGTCTTTTGACTGGTTTGATGCAGCTCTCCATGCCTCCCTGTCCTGAGCTAATCGTTTAATCTCTACATAGCTACCACACCCTACATCCGAGGCAATCTGTTTAACATATTCTAACCTTGGTCTACCCCTAGAGTTCTTGTCCTCGACCCTTCCTTCCATAACTAAGCTTGCTATTCCTGGGTGTCTTAGTATGTGTCCTACCAACCTATCTCTTCTCTTCATTAGCAGTCGCCAGAAACATCTCTCCTCTCCCACTCGTCTTAATACCTCTTTGTTTGTAACCCTATCTACCCATCTGATCTTCATCATTCTCCTGTAACACCACATTTCAAATGCTTCAATTCTCCTCTTTTCTGCTGCACCAAGAGTCCAAGTTTCACTTCCATAGAGCGCCACACTCCATACAAAGGCTTTCAAAAATGACTTCCTAATACCTAAATCTATATTCGATGTCAGCAGATTCCTTTTTTGTAGAAATGCTTTTCTTGCCTGAGCCAACCTACTTTTTATATCCTCTTTGCTTCGTCCATCACTGGTTATTCTGCTTCCTAAGTAACAGAAGTCTCCTACTTCCTTCAGCTTTTCACCTGCCAATTTGATCTCCATAGAGGTTTCTGATTTATTTCGGCTGCATTCCAGTATTTTTGTTTTACATTTATTAATTTTCATCATGAAATCTTTCCGTAAGACAGAGTCCATACCATTCAAAAACTCATTCAAATCCTCAGGCTTGTCAGCCAAGATGACGATGTCATCAGCAAATCTCAGAGTTGAAATTATTTCTCCTTGAACCTTCACTCCCACTTTAAATTTTTCTCTAATTTCCTTCATTGCTTGTTCAATGTAAAGATTGAAAAGTATGGGTGATAAGTTGCAGCCTTGCCTTACACCTTTCTGAATACCAGCTTCTCTCTCATGTCCTTCAACTCGAATGACTGCTGTCTGGTTTCTGTATAGATTGTATATCACCCTCCTATCCCTGTACTTTATTCCAATCGATTTCAAAATGTCAAACAATTTAGTCCAATCAACGTTATCAAAAGCTTTTTCTAAGTCTACAAAAGCCATGAACGTTCTCTTATCTTTCCTTATTCTACCTTCCAAAATCAGCCTAAGACTTACTACAGCTTCCCTTGTTCCTACATTTCTCCTGAAACCAAACTGGTCTTCACCCAACTCCGTTTCTGTCTGGCTCTCAATCCTCTTGTAAATAATTCTAGACAGGATCTTTGAAGCATGAGTAATCAAGCTGATTGTACGGTAATCTTCACATCTGTCAGCTCCCACTTTCTTTGGTATAGGGATGATTACATTCTTCTTGAAATCAGGGGGTACCTCACCTGTCTCATAAATCCCACACACCAAGTGAAATAACCTGATCAGACCTTCATCTCCTATGGAGCGTAGCAACTCAATCGGTATATCATCTATGCCTGGTGCTTTGTTCCTGCTTAAGTCTTCCAAAGCTCTATCAAATTCTGATCTCAATATTAAATCTCCTTTCGCATCCTCATCAATTTCCTCCTCCCTTTCCATTACATGATTCTCAATCTCCTTTCCCTTATACAAACTCTCTATGTAAGCTTTCCATCTCTCAACCTTTTCTTCCCTATCTGTTAGAGGCTTTCCATTTGTGTCCTTAATATTACAGCACTTAGTCTTCTTTTCCCCAAAAGTATTTTTAATCCTTCGATAAGCTGTGTCTACTTTTCCTAATTTCAGACAATTTTCTATACCTGCACATTTCTCTTTCAACCATTCTTCTTTCGCTTCCTTGCACTTCTTGTTAACCTCATTTCTCAGACGTCTGTATTCTGCTTTCCCCTTTTCATCTCTTAAATTCTTGTGCTTCCGCCTCTCATCCATCAATTCTAGTATATCCTGAGTGATCCACGGTTTTCTACCTATTCTCTCTTTCCTACCAATGTTTTCTTCTGCGGATTTTGTTATTTCATTCTTCAAAAGTGCCCATTCGTCTGCAATTGAAGTTTGTTTAGGGTTTTTCATTAGTCCTTCCTTTATGCTCTTCTTGAATCTTTCGTTTACATTCTTCTCTTTCAGTCTGTCTATTGCCCACCTTTTTGGCTTTTGACTTTTCTTCAGTTTCTTCAACTTTAATCTGCATTTCATTACAACCAGATTGTGGTCAGAGTTTATGTCAGCACCAGGATATGTTTTACAATCCAAAATCTGGTTTCGAAACCTCTGCTTGACCATAATGAAGTCGATTTGGTAACGCCCTGTATCTCCTGGTCTCATCCATGTGAATATTCTTCTATTGTGGTTATTGAATAAGGTGTTAGCTATGACCAACTCATGCTCAGTGCAGAATTCTACCAGCCTGCTTCCTCGATCATTCCTTTCACCTAATCCGAAATCTCCTACTATCTTCCCTTCTCTCCCTTTTCCTACCACAGCATTCCAATCTCCCATTACTATAACCTTTTCATCACCCTTGATATACCTCAGAATTTCGTCTATTTCTTCGTAGACCTTTTCAACATCCTCATCATCAGCTTGACTGGTAGGCATATAGACTTGTACCACTGTGGTGCAGGTAGGTTTAGTATTTATTTTTGCTACAATAATCCGTTCACTATATTGCTCATAATATTCCACCCGCTGTCCAAGTTTCCTACTCAATATGAGGCCAACCCCTGCTTGGCCATTGTTTGATTTAGTGCTAATGACCCTATAGTCTCCTGACCAAAAGTCCTGTTCTTCCTGCCAGCGCATTTCACTAATCCCAACCAAATCCAACCTCAACCTATCCATTTCCCTTTCTAAGTTTTCTAACCTTCCATTTCCTAGCAGACTTCTAACATTCCACGCTCCGATCCGTAGAATGTCAGATTTCCTCTTTGTCACTTCTGTGATGTTAACCCCCTCTCGAGTAGTCCCCACCCGGAGATCCAAACGGGGGACTAGTTTACCTCCGGATTGAAATTTTACAAGGGAGGAGGCCATCATCACATGTATTTATGCATAGAGAGGTGCATATCCTCGGGAATAGCATACGGCTGTAGTTTCCCGTTGCTTTCAGCCGTGCAGCAGGACGCAGTGTAGCCATTATTTGGCTTTTATTATCAATATCTTAACTGTCTATAAGACTAGTAAAGAATGATTTATTCTGAATGGCTGCTACTCCCTTTCAGAATAAGTAAAGAGCAATTCTACTAACAAAAATACTAACCTTCTACCGTACTAACAATTAAATACCAAAATTCTACTAACGAAAAAAATACTAAAGTTCCACCAACAACAAATACTACCACTAAAACAGTCTGTCACCAGGCACACTCACATGCAATCACACATCACAGTCTACTGAAACAATGAACTATAACTAATGAACAATGCAACTGCTACCAGACACACTCACACACCACAGTCTAATAGAACAATGACATATATCTAATAGACAAACTAGCTACCTACTTACAACTACAACTAACTACATACTTACTGTACTGTTATTTGAATTGACAATATTTACAAAATGCAATTTAGAAAATACTTACAAAATGTAATTTAGATTCAAAATAGTCACAAAATGCAACTGAGAATAAAAATACTTACAAAATACCCACCCTACACAATATTGGCATTTATCGAAGGATTGATTTACTATAAAAAAAAAATCATGGGAGCAAAATATCGGTGGTGACTCAGATTCGAATCTGACAATGTTTTTGTGGATAGTGAACACGAAAGTGAATTTATTGCAAATATGAAAGCGACACCGAAGTTGAAATCGAAGTCCCGGGTTCAAGTCGCAATTCTGACAAGAGTCACCGACCATGGCGTGCGATTGCGTCTCATGTGAAGGATATTGTAATCCCCTCACCAAGGGAAACTGTCAGTGCTATTTGTTCCAAGTGATTGTTTTGTAACTATTTTAGGCCTATATGTTTACTGTAAATTTACCCCAAAACTTGACAAATGTTGTCCACAGTGGGAACAAATATTTTATTTTTTTTTATTTTTATTTTTTTTAGCGTATGGCGTTTAGTGCCGGGAGTGTCCGAGGACATGTTCGGCTCGCCAGGTTTGTAGCTGCTTCGAGACGGACACCCAATGGGTGAGCTACAAGTACCGTTGGGGAGGAAATTTGGAAGGTGAGGACGAGGAGTTGGAAGGTAGCGGCTGTGGCCTATAGTTAGGGACCAACCCCGGCATTTGCCTGGAAGGAAGATGGGAAACCACAGAAGACCATCTTCAAGGTTGCCGGCGGGGGGATTCGAACCTCCTCGCCTCCCGGATGTGAGCGACTGCCAGCAGTCATGCCGTAACCACCACGGCTAACTTAATTAATGTACCTCTGAAATATTCAGGCTGTAATTGCTTTCATTGTGTTCATAATTTTATTAATTAAAATATGTAACTAAAAGGCATTAAACTAACCCTTTTCCGGTATCCTCTAACTATAAAGTCGACAGCTAGAATAATAACAAGTGATGACATTCGTCAGATACGATATAAATGACTACAACTAGACTGGGTCGGTCAGACCCCACTGACTGTGGTATTTACATACCCTATGAACTTGTATGAGTGTGGTGTTCCAGGGTTAAGTTAGGCATCACCCGCCATTTGCCTAGAGTAGAAGTGGAAAACCACTTTCCACTTCTGCTGGCTGCGTGGCTCAGGGGTAACGTTCTCGCTTGCTGGGCCCGAGGTTGCAGGTTCGTATCCTGGCGCAGTCAGCTGGCATTTGAGGGTGCGCAAATGCGAGGGAGCCGTGTCCGTAGATTTACTGGCATGTTAAAGATCCCCTTCGGGGCAAAATTCCGGCACCCCGGCGTCTCTAAAAGCCAGTGTAGTTAAAAGGGACGTAAAACCAATAACATTATTATTATTACTTTCCACTTCTAGAGTGACAGAGGTGGGAATCTAACCTATCCAGTATTGCCTCACGAGGCTGAGTGTAACCCTTCCAGCCCTCAGACCAGAATTTCATGTGTCGGCAGAGACGGGAATCAAACCCCGACTTCCGGGACGACAACCAAGAATTTTATCAGACTTGTCTCCGAATACTTCAAACGGGGAATTTAGGTACACATAAATTTGCTCCAAGCATGAGCCCACAAGAACCTTTCAATACTTGGTGATCGGGACCAACCAATTTAACTGCAAGGTTAAGGATGTCATTAAAACAACACATTTGTCACCAGATTGGTAAACAGAACACCAGAATTCCGACATGGTACTAAATGATGTAACTTGGCACCAAACTACTTTCAAAACACCATATTTGGTCACAAAATCACCAGATTGGCAACCCTGTTTACCAACATGACTTCAAACGTCTACCAGTTTTGTGTAATATATCACATGTTGATATAGATTGAAACTGCCAGGCTTTTTAATCCCTGTTTGTTCGTATTTTAAAGTTTGAAAAATGTAAAGGGTAACTCCAGTTCCAAGGGATGGGATGTAGGGACATTACAGAACTTCACATAAAAACCTCTGACTTATTAGCGCGCTTGGCTACGCTGCTGGGTCCGTGGACTAGAGGTTCTATGTTCTCACAAGAACCGTTAAAAACTGGCAAGTTGGACAGTATTGGTCCCAGTAGGAAATCAGAACAGAAAAATACAATTGAAGAGCAATCGATCGTGAGATTCGAACCCAACTGTTTTCAATTGGTGTAGTAGGCTATATCGAGGTTTGAGGCTATATAGGCCTACCATTAAAGTTGTTTACGTTTTTCGCCACATCCGCCTGGAAGCGGCATCTTATAGCACTACGTTTTTCACCTCTTTATTCATCTGGCAACGACGTCTTCTATTACTATTATACGTTAGTCAACCAAATTAAAGGAGTGTGACATAGGCAGTTTCATAAAGTAGATTTCTAATATTTTCTTTTATACACTTTCACCAATATTATGCATAACTAGCTGAAGTACCCGTGCTTCCTGCGAGTCATAAATAAATTAAAATGTGAAGGTGACAGTTAAAACAGGGGATAGGCGTGGTGCTGCGTGGAGGGAGAGTAGGATGAAACATTTTGTCCAACTACACCGCTCGGCGTTGACCGTGTTTTATAGTACAAATTTAGGTTTTAGTCGCTAACTGTTGGAGATAAGCGAAAAATGATAAGGACCTTTCGGATAGAAAATTTAATTTTAAACATCGTATGTGCCATCAAAAGTTTTCTATTTCTTGGCGTTCTCTTTTTATTTGAAACGGGAAATATGAAAGTTTGAAACCAAAAAGCGTAGTGACGTCACTAAAATGGTCGCCATCTGTAAATAGTGCAAAGTATCGAAATAAAAAGTAGCCTATATGTTAACCAGGTAAATCAGCTACTTCCATGTAAAATTTCATGTAAATCGGACCAGTGGTTCTTGCGTGATTGGGTAATACACACACACCATCTCTTTTTATATATTCAGCAGTGATTTTTTTTTCTAAAAAAAATTAAGGGGGACTCTCAGTTGTAGTCGACAAAACATCACGATCTTGCAATTTTCGACAATTTGCAAAGTCCGGTCATTGTTTGTGTTCGAATCATTAACATTCAGCTTTTTCGATGCCTGGGTGGATGTTAAATAGTTCGTTATTTTCTTCATCCTTCAAAACTAACCACACGCACAAAATAACAACCTACGCCGCCTCCAAACACTATCCTGCGAGCTTATAAGAACGGAGTGCCGAGTTGCCGACCAAAAGAAAGTGATTCGATAGATAGATTTAAAACGAGGATCACTCGAAATCTCCTCCAGCTTTTGTTAACAGCGCGTTGACGTCAGCTGATCGATGAATTTTCAAGTCGGAAGTTATATTTGCCGGACTAGATAAAATGTACCAATATTTTTTCTTTAACAGTTTCCAAATGTTCAAGGGGTACGCGTACCCCCGCGTTCCCCCTGAAAAAAAAAAGCAATGATCATTTTTACTATTATCTTCTTTCCTTTCTATTATATGACATTTAATCTATTTGTGAGCTTTTCATTTTATTTTAAATTCAAAATCTTTTGTAAGGATATCCATTTCTATTTAGAATTGTTAACCTAGATTTAAATATCATTCAATTACGCTGGAGAAGGTATCAATGACATACCGAAACATGTACGTTTAAATGTTTAATAAACATCATTTTTCGCAGTATTGCCAAGGCGGATTTCACAATTACATATTACCATCAGTCAATACGGATAAAACTGTTACCATTTTTTTAAATGGTTAATGTTTACGCATTTTATTGGTGTAGTAAATCCATTACGTCCACCATCCCAATAAAATCACAAATCGAACGAAGTCTACCTTTCAAACAAACAGTTGCATAATATAGCTACTCAATAAAATGTCACTGAGAAATAATAAAATTCCTAAGCGCCCAGGAGACCAGGTGCTACTCATTAGCATCTGCTGTTCTATTCTTGCACTACACGGCCTAGCATCTGCCATACTCAAGGTTAGCTACAGATCACACTTGACCCGTACACGACAACAAAGAAGATGGGAGACGTGAACACGAAATAAATCTCCTGACAGATCGTGAAGATCCACTGAAGCCTGTAACAGTATACAAGGCTCCTTTCGCGGTACCAACAGTGCAGGCGAAATTATGAAAATCGAGTAAAACTTAAAAACAGTACACGGTTGGAGCCTACTATGATGTTGCTATTCCTTTACGGGATTGATGTACTTTGATGACTTGTGTTTCTGTTGTGTGAGACTGATTATTACAGAAGGGGCTGGGAGCAGAGTTGCCAGATTCCTTAATAGTACATTATGCAACGAGCCTATAGTGGCAATAATTAAGACACGAGTATGTTTATAAAACGAGCGTATGCGAATTTTATAAATTCCGTACAAGTGTCTTAATTACCATTATAGGCGAGTTGCATACGACTGTTTATGTTCGACGATAATTGTTATAACTATTTTATGTTCGAACATAAATATTCATAGATATCTGTCGAGATTTCGCCAGTTTTATGTACAGAACAGAGTGCATGAGACGCAGAGAATACCTGCCTTGTATTTGACCATGGCCTCCTCGATTACCCTACTATGACACTAGGCCAGGCAGTGAAATTTAAATTAGATGGCCGTGGAACTCAGCGCATCTAATTATCTAATTGGTCAAACAACTGTTTCTTGAGCTCTAATTGGTGGGAGAAACTGTTTCATAATGAAAAATGGTGTTATAATGAGCCTCATTACAGTACAGTTTTCTGACATATAATAGTCAGGGTCGAGCATAAAACAAAATAAGGGGCAGGTGTGTTGTCGAGGAAATAGGTGCGTGACATAATCGACAACTAGTGAACTTCCTTTAAGAATTATTTTACAGACGTTATATTGACATCACAGGGCAGTTTATTAATAAATAATCAGTTGTTGTTATAGGGGATTAACGAAATCTTGATTATGTAACTCCTTGAACACTACAGCGCTTTCTAGTAGAGAAATGAGGAACTTTGTTTTGGCATAAACTCCAGAGATTAATTTTGGCATTATGAACACGGCCTACTAAATTCAAATGGGTTCTTTGACATGCCAACATCGTATGACATGTGTGTCGTAAATTTTTGCCGCCTTTCAAAAATCACTTACCACGGCCAGGAGCGAACCTCCAAGCTTGTAGACATTCAATTTTCAAGTAGTTCCTACTTTTGCTACCAAACGCCACCGTCAACGACAAATAGTTCTGAACTTGGTTACTAGATGCCACCGCAAAACTTAACTTAAAATTGAAATTAAAAAGAGAATAATGTTTGAAAAACATTAGTGAGATTACATCTTGATTTGATAGTTTGTGTAAAACTTGTCTACTGACTCTCATCGTTCATCTCTCTGACAATATGTATTTAGTGTATTTAAAAGTTTATAACATTTTGAAATGTTGAGGAAATAAAAATGTTGTTTTACTATTGTCAAGTACTTTTATTGTTCATTTACAGTCTTATATTACACATTGTTAACAGCTGCTTCAGAATAGAACGTTTTGAACTTTAGAATCGTGTTATTAAAAAACTCATCCTTTCTGACTCTCATCGTTTTCCCCCCTGGCCCTTCATATATTTTGTGAATACTGTGTCACTCGATTGAGGCCCGCGAACCTCGCGTTGAAGACTCCTTGTTTAGTCCACAAGACTACGAAAGGGGAGGACCGGGATATGTTTTGGAACTCCCGTAGGACAGTCTCGCCTGAACATCAATGATAGTATGCACTGAACGTTCCTTTTAAGGGTAGGCCTTTCGAGGCGCTGAAATGTCAGTAATTTACCCAGAAAAGGTTATTTAAAGCGTCAGTTATTGCCATGGGCGTTTCTCATTTAAGCAGTATTCCAAGCCAACCAACTAAGAAGGGATACGATATCGCAACCATAGGAACAAGTAACAAATCGACACCTGCAAGCAAGAATGCTGTAAAAAATTATGACCTACATGCAGTCGCAAAACAGAATATTCATGGCGATTCTTGAAGTCCCCTGAGGGGACATTAATAACCAGCAGTAGCACAGATGTGTCTGGATGATGCCAGCTATATGCTACGATTCACTGGGATTCCATTAATAGCATATCTTGCTCAGAGGTCACCCCGAAAGAATATGACAGGTCTTGTTGGCAAAAATAAATACGCAGTATGGCACAATCAGTCTATAAATAAAGTAAGCTTTCTTTCTGAACATTTGGAATTTTCGGCCAAGTTAGTTAGTTTGTATTAATTCCTCATGTAAGTTGTCCGTATTGACATAAATTTCAATACCTATGAATAGGTAAAATAAATATAATCCACCTTTAAGTCAATACTATATTGAAGTTGAAACTAATGATATATAATACTAAGTTAGTTTCGGTTAGCTTGCAAACCATCCTCAGTTAAAATTAAAATTAAAAATGACCAATGCATTTACCCCAAAATAAATCAGCAAGGTCATTAACCAAAGATTTTATCAACTAATAATCAGAGAGGGACAAGTAAGGTGTCACAAGACTCAGGATGGCCAACCCTTTTCCATGACCAACGAATTTACCCAAAATACCCAAAAACAGCAAGGTCATTGACCTAAGATTTTATAAACTTATCAGTAGAGAGGGTCAAGTGAGGTGTCATAGGACTACGAATGGTTAACCCTTTCCCATGACCAACGAATTTACCCCAAAAATCCAAAACAGCAAGGTCATTGACCTGAGATTTTATAAACTAATAATTGGATATCAACATGTGAGGTGTCATAGGACTTAGAATGGTCAACCCTTTCCCATGGCAAATGAATTTACCCAAAAATACCCTATACATCAAGGTCATCGACCTGAGATTTTATAAACTAATAATCGGATATGGACATGTGAAATGTTTACAGTGAGTGATGAAACATAGGTAGGTAGTGAAAGAATTATTGTAGGCTACATGTATGGTGACTGACAAATCTTTCACCATTGGAACTTGTTTTCAGATCAAACTACAGTACAGAGAGAGTATAGGTTGTAGGTATGGGATAATAAAATGACAAATGGTGTATACAAAATCTGATTTATCGATTCAAGAAATAAGAGTAGACAATCTTTAATTGATTGGTTAAAGAGGATAGCTAAAATCCAAAATGGTGACCATATCGAACTAAACTGATCCAAGCTGAATCAAACCCAACTAAACCGAAGCAAATTTAATCAAAAACAAGTCAATGGTTTAAGTGTAAAACTTGTGGGTGAATGTATTCATTGGTAATGTCAGAAAGGAAAGGGATAACGCTCTACCTATAGAGGGTAGGTAAAGCTAGTGCATGATGCTAATGCACACACACAAGTACATGAAACACACACAACTAACCTATAATGTTTTTTATGAGTTGACTGTTAAAACTTGCTCAGTGGTTACTGGGACAAGATGGTCGCTACACACAACAAGCGTTAAATACTTGAGGCTATTAATCTACACACACACACACACACACACACACACAAACACACACTTGTTCTAAACTAAACTGTCTTGCTGACAGTGCTCACACTGTAGGCAGATGACAGAAATGCTTGGCTAACAGAAATACAATCATTTCCGGTTGCCTAATGCTACCAGCTAACCATTTTGTGCTGCAGTGGCGAGCACATGTGCCACTTACACTAGAGATTTTAACTTGATTTCAAAATCTAAGTCCTAGAACGAATCAATCTAAGAAAAAAGGGCATGGTGGCGCAGTGGTTAAGCTATTTGCCTTTCACTAAATTGGACTAGGGTTTGATTTCAGGTTAATACGTATGTCATAAACATATAAAAAGCAGAGATAATGTTTTAAACCGATTACACTCGTCTCTTTTCAAATTATTACTTGGATTACAAATACAAAGGTGGACTGGCTGTGATATACAGTTAATGCTGCCTATCGCACACTATCTGTAAGGAAGCCATATGTAGAGAACTACCTAGCGATTTCATGAACTGGTATAGCTATGTCGCATAAACGGTGCAGGATACAATCCAGCAACTATAATTCGTATCTTGTGGAACAGAGAAAATGCACTTTTGCCTTGATGGATAACAAATATGTGCAGACGAATGACCTACGCATTAGCCTAGCAAGGGGTTATAACCACGAGGAGGAGGTGTGATTTCTATATTTTATTGTTTCGAGACATGGCTTTTGTAACCATTAGATTTAATTGATTTAGTACTTTGTAAATATTTATTAGCCTACTTTCGATTTTTGCAAAAAATGAAAGTAGACTTATGAGATCAACACAGGGCGAAAAAAGTGTGTCTGTCTGTGTGTGTGTATGTGTGTGTGTGAGTCTGTGTGTGTGTGTGTATGTGTGTGTGTGTGAGTCTGTGTGTGTGTGTGTGTGTGTGTGTGTGTGTCTGTGTGTGTGTAAGTGTGTGTACTCTGAATGTCTGTCCCCCCCCCCTATCAATTCGAACACGGTGAAACCGAATTGAACGAAATTTGGTACAGAGGTAGCACTAGTAAAGGACACCTCAGTGTCATACTTTATATCGCCGCCATCTTTACCAAAACAGAATGGCGGCCACTCAAATGTTCAAAACGTAAAATCAAATTACGGCTAAACTAATCATCCGATCTCTACCAAATTTGGTGACAACATACCTTTATATAGGACGCGTCTTTCACCCAAAATTCAAGGTCATCGGCCATGCCATTTCAGGATGGCGGCCGTGTGAATTATGCAACCATTTTAATAAATAGCTTAAGACCCACCAATTCCGATTATCGAGTCTAGGGGGGTTTAAGCTATCCTGAAGGTCGTGATCCGTTATTTATTATAATTTAATATTATAATATTATACAGTATGAGTGGCTTAAAAGAGCTGAGCCGTTGTGTCACACGACAAGATGGCAGCTGTCCTCATGTGCCTGTCTTATATTTCAGTAGTTTTAGTATGTTGTATGTGATATACCGTACTGATACAATAATATAAACTTTGTATGAAATGATCTTTAATGAAGATGTACTGCAGTGAAGAAATCGTTTATTTAAAGTCATTATTTGCCAACAAAGCCTCCGTGGCTCAGGCGGCAGCACGCCGGCCTCTCACCGCTGAGTCCGTGGTTCAAATCCCGGTCACTCCATGTGAGGTCTGTGCTGGACAGAACGGAGGCAGACAGGTTTTTCTCCGGGAACTCCGGTTTTCCCTGTCAAAATTTCATTCCAGCAACACTCTCCACTATCATTTCATTTCATCTGTCATTCATTTAATCATTGCCCCAGAGGAGTGCGTCAGGCCTCGGCAGCCGGCACAGTTCATATCCTCGCCGCTAGATAGGGGCTTCATTCATTCCATTCCTGACCCGGTCGGAGACTGGAAGCAGGCTGTGGATTTTCATTTTTCATTTGCCAACAGTTTGTATCTAATATGTCAGTTAAGAACACCTGACGTCATGGATACGGTTAGCTCTGGGCTAGCATGTTAGTCTGACACGCAATTGACTGGGGATCGAGTACTGCTACAGTTAGGTTTTTTTTTCTTGAATTCTTTTACAAATGATGTGCACGAGCTTTTTCCACAGATACTGAATAAAATGTCATTTAGCTCAAAGGAGAGGATAAAGTATACACTCGTATATTAATAAAATCACAGTCCCAGCATCGCACATAAACAGAAGACATTAGAAAAAGGAGAATAGAAGAACTAGATACACGTTGCCATTAACCACAGCCTTCTTAATGCCTCTGTACGGTGCTGTCCTCTTGTGGGTTATGTGGGTAATATTGCTCCAAACATAACGCTGTGTAAATGCCTGAGCTGGCCTCCTGAAGTATGGCAATTTTGTAATACTGGTAGTTCAACTATTAGCCACGATCGCGCTCCGAATACCTTTAAACACTGCCAGCTGGATCGCCTCCCTCTTGGCTACTTTAAACTGCCTACTCATTCAACACCCATAGAACACTGCCATCGTAGTACATTACGATGGCAGTGCATAGGCGTACAAGATAAAGATTAATTCACTGATAGGTCGCAGCACCACCTACTGTGATTGGGGCGGAAGATTCTTAATTTTGCAGGCTGACTTAATATAGAGATTAACGGACGTGAATGCATTACAATAAGTTAGTAGTTTTGTTATTCAATCATCATAAAGTATATAATATTGATCTTGACACTTACTGGCTTATTATCAATATAAAAGAAAACAAACAATACATTGTGGTTGGGGTGATTGTTTTAGGGATGAGGACAAAGAGTCATAATAGTACATTATGCAACGAGCCTATAATGGCTATAATTAAGACACGAGTATTTTTTATAAAACGAGCGTATGCGAGTTTTATAATTTCCATACTAGTGTCTTAATTACCATTATAGGCGAGTTGCATACGACTGTTTATGTTCGACGATAATTACAACTTTATTATATGTTTTAACATAAATATTCATAAATATCTGTTGAGATTGTCACTAGAATTTTGTGATCGGGTGCTGCGCAGGGTAGGATATCTCTGATGTCCAAGCTCACTGACCGACCGACGCATGCGCTCTGTGAGCTTCAATGCCGTATGTGCAGATTGAGCATCAGTATTCAGTAAAAATGTCACGGAAATCGTTTGAAAACAACCCGTTGTGTAGAAATTGGATTTAAGGATATTAAGGTACAGTGTCTCATATTAACCAGTTTATTTACGAGAACATTATGGACGGTGCACATTCGGTAATTTATATAGACATGTTGGATTTTGAGCGCACGCGAGTAGGTATCGTTACCTAATTGGTCAATGAACGAGCTCTGATTGGCTGGAGAAACTGTATCATAATAAAAAGAGTGTTATAATGACCATCATTATGATACAGTTTCCTGACACATAATAGTGGGGGTCGAACATAAAGATACGCATACATTTAGGAGAAAGTAGGCTATATGTTCTTTGCTGAACATCTTGTTTTTGTAATTGTAAATAGTTAATTTTTTAAATAGTGGAAACCATTTATTTTTATAATGGTAAATGTTAAATGTATAATTAAAGTTCTTTGGGATGAGTGTGCATGTCAATGATGTTTTTAGGGATAAATAGAGTGGTTGTGTGTTTGTTCTCAAAAGACAGGCAAGGTTGTGTGGATGTATGAATACACAGAAAGAGAGAGAGAGAGAGTGTAGAAACAGCCTTACCTGCAGTAGTAATAGTAGACCTCTATGTTTTGCATACACATAGACAGACTGTACGATTGCAATGGCCAAGCACTCACTTTAACACCATTTACAAAATCTTAAAATGAAAAAATCATGTTTCGCAAATATGGACTTTTGACATAAACAAAATAAAAATAAAATGTGTAAACAACAAATTGGAAAATCCATGTTTCCATATCATGAAATTCAAAAACTTTAAACTGACATTTAAAAGAAATGCAAATGGAAAATTGACAAATTGTAATGTGTGAAATGTGAAAATGAACAAATGGCTATCATTATTTAAAAAAAAAAATGGTGCTGTATGGTTGCGGTGTGAATCAAACCCTACTTATTTTGGACCACCCGAGACTGAGTATACTTGTTTTAGTCCTCATACCACTTTTAACATTTTGTGTTAAAGCTAGGAATTGAACCCAAGAGCTTGTAGGGGGAGACAAAGGTTAGAATATGTTAAACAGATAGCCTTGAATGTAGGATGCGGTAGCTATATAGAGATGAAACGATTAGCTCGGGACAGATAGGCACTGAGATCTGCATCAAACCAGTCAAAGGACTAAAGACTCAAACAACAACATGTACGTTCACCAAAATAATGTTGTGTAACGGTAAATGTTAGTCAACGAAGAGTAATGCATTACTAAAACCCATGACACGATACCTAAGAGCTTTTCTAAAATGATTTTAAAATGCCTTTAACCCTATATTGAACACCCAGTTCACAAGATTCATAACTGCAATGTTATGGTAAAACAAAACAAAATCTATATTTCAAAACAAGCAAGTGGTTTAGTCAATGTATACTGGAAAAAGTTTTGTAAACACTCAAGTCCTCAAGACCAATTAAATTAGTAACTGTCAGGTTGGCCGAGTGGTTAAGGTGTTTGACTTAAGATCAAATTTCTGTATAAGGAAGCAAGGGTTCGAATCCCTTACCTGACATAACTATTGCCTTAACATGGCTTGGCCACAAAGTATTATTATTATACTCGGTACACAAACCATAGATATAGTGTATTGTTTAAGGCCACTCTCTTTCTGAACATAGTCAGAGACTGTTGATGGTTAACAATCGTATTAATAGTGGGACATGGGGATAGCAATTAAGAAAAAACAGCCAATACCCATACAATATTTTTATTCATTTAGTTTTTTTTTACAATAGTTACACACTGAATACAACATTTTATCTCTTTACCATTGTTTGATATAGATTTTAAACACAACGCTTGTTGTAGATCCTTTTACAACTTTCTCCAGGTACTCTTGTTCTTAAAAACTGGGGAAGCCGCAATGGTTTTATAGACATTAAACCCTCATTCTCTTCTTTTTCATCATCATCATCATCATCATCATCATCATCATTATAAATATTATCTTTATATTTATTATAGTCATTGTCACCATCATTATCATCATCATCATCATCATCATCCTCAACATCACTAGAACTATCCAATTCCTTTTTTTCCTTTTCAAAAGGGACCTCTTGAAGAGTCTGTGTTGCTTTTGATAGTGTTACGGTTTTATTGGGCGTTGACAACTGTCCTAACATGACTTTTTGAGGAGATAAATGTTTTTTCACAAGGAAGTCACTATGTTGAGTAACACTATGTTTTTGTTGGACTTGCTTTTTCTTGTTCTTTTGATCATGTTTTGTTAACACTAACGGTGTTTCATTTGGTATACCACATTGATGAGTACCCACATTTAAGACCTCACCATGTTTACTTTTTAGATGACCTAGACATTTTGTTGTCCTTTGTTTTGAGCACTGCCAAAATATGATGCCATTCGCATTTTCTCGCTTATAGTTATAAGAGTACCCATGATACAGGGCATGTGGTTTACCTTTATTGGTTATAGTATATTCCATAGTAGCCACTGACTTGTATAGTCGATCCGCCTACTACAAAGGTCTGAACACTTGTGGTGAAAGAATGATGTTGTGTTGACGTTTTATGCAGGATAATGTTGGTGGCATATGCGGGTGGCTTATGTGGGTGGCTTATGTTGATGACATGTATTGTTGGCTGATTTTGGTGGCTTATGTTGATGGTTTATGGTGGTGGCTTATGTTGGTGGCTTATGTTGGTGGCTTATGTTGGTGACTTATGTTGATAGCTTATGTTGGTGGCTAATGTTGATGACATATGTTGTTGGCTTATGGTGGTGGCTTATGTTGATGGTTTATGTTGCTGGTCTATGTTGATGGTTTATGTTAATGGCTTAGGTTGATGGCATAAGTTGATGGCTTATGTTGGTGGCTTATGTTGGTGGCTTATGGTGGTGGCTTATGCTGGTGGCTTATGGTGGTGGTTTATGGTGGTGGCTTATGTTGATGACATATGTTGGTGACTTATGTTGGTGGTTTATGTTGGTGGCTTATGGTGGTGGCTTATGGTGGTGGCTTATGATGGTGGCTTATGGTGGTGGCTTATGATGGTGGGTTATGGTGGTGGTTTATGGTGGCTTATGGTGGTGGCTTGTGGTGGCTTATGATGGTGGCTTGTGGTGATGGCTTATGGTGGCTTATGGTGGTGACTTAGAGTGGTGGCCTATGTCGGTGGCTTATTTTTGGTGGTTTACGTTAATACCTTATTTGTAATGGCTTATTTGACAAGTTATTGTTGTCAATGTATTTAGAGGATTTTTCTCTTGGTCTTGGAAAGTATCTCAACCCTTTTTTGTATGGTAGCATAATGCTTACCGCCATGTTTGTAAGCAACAACAACACACTAAAATTCCAAGAATCCAAAGTACTCTAAGGTTAATGATTGTCTCTCAACTCCATTCAACGTCTAGTCAAAAACATTATATATTTTTCACATTTTTCAAAAAGGTAAATTGGGAAAGTAGGCTATATGTTTAAACTAAAAATCATATCAAATCATATGCTAACTCCAACACCTACGTCTATCCCACTCTCAGTCAAAAAATATAATATTCTTCAAATTTTTCCAACACAGTATTTGGAAAGTAGGTCATATTTTGAAAACTAATCATCCTATAAAGTCATATATATTGACTCAAACCAATGGCTTTTATATCCTTAATCGTAAGAACAAAATATGGAATTTTTGACATTTTTTCCAAAAAATGTTCATTTTAAAACGGGGCTATATTTTGGAAACTAGGAATTTTACAAGAAAGTTTGTTTAACGTAAATGACAGGTATTTACCCCCCCCCCCTACCCACAAACCAAGTCCCAGGTGTCTGGGACAAAATCCAAAAAAAGTTCAATTTGGAAAGTAGGCGATATTTTGAAAACTAAGCATCCTAAAAAGTCATATATAGACTCAAACCAATGGCTTTTATGTCCTTAATTGGTAGAACAAAACTTAACATTTTTTCAGTTTTTCCAAAAAAGTCCAATTTTCAAAATTGTCTATATTTTGGGAACTAAGAATTTTACAAAAAAGTTTGTTTAACGAAATTGAAAGGTCTTTACCCCCCTCTACCCAAAACATAAATTTCAGGTCCCTAAGACAAAAACTGTGCAGTAGGTTGTTTTTTTTTGGGGGGGGGGGGTCTATATCCACTTTACCTCCCCACCTCACAAGATGGCGGCCATAGCTTAACTTAACATAGCCTAACCTAACAAAATGGCGGCCGTAGCTTAACTTAACCTAGCCTAACCTAACTAGATGGCGGCCGTAGCTTTACTTAACCTAACCTAACCTAACCTAACTTAACCTAAACCTACGAGGCACGATCAAAAAATTTTCAAGATGGTGGTCATAGCTTAACTGAACCTAGTCTAACCTAACCTAAACCTACGAGGTGTGAGCATAAAGTTCCAAGATGGTGGTCGTAGCTTAACTCAACCTAACCTAACCCTACGAGGTGTGATCAAAAAGTTCCAAAATGGCTGCCGTAGCTTAACTTAACCTTTGATTGAATCCTGTTGATTGACCCCTTTTGATTGATCTCTGTTGATGTATCCCTTTGGACTGGTCCCTGTTGACTAGCCCCCTTTGGACGGGTCCTTTTTGAAGGGTAATTTTTTTAACGGGTCCCGGAGGACGGGTCCTTGCTGACGGGTCCCTGTGGGCGGGTCCCTTTGACATAATTTGGATATAAAGCAGGGATCAGTCCAAAGGACCCGCCCACAGGGACCCGTCAACAAGGACCCGTCCTCCGGGACCCGTTAAAAAAATGACCCTTCAAAAAGGACCCGTCCAAAGGGGGCTAGTCAACAGGGACCAGTCCAAAGGGATACATCAACAGAGATCAATCAAAAGGGGTCAATCAACAGGATTCAATCAAAGGTTAAGTTAAGTTACGGCAGCCATTTTGTGTCTTTTTTGATCACACCTCTTAGGGTTAGGTTAGGTTGAGTTAAGCTACGACCACCATCTTGGAACTTTATGATCACACCTCGTAGGTTTAGGTTAGGTTAGACTAGGTTCAGTTAAGCTATGACCACCATCTTGAAAATTTTTTGATCGTGCCTCGTAGGTTTAGGTTAAGTTAGATTAGGTTAGGTTAGGTTAAGTAAAGCTACGGCCGCCATCTAGTTAGGTTAGGCTAGGTTAAGTTAAGCTACGGCCGCCATTTTGTTAGGTTAGGCTATGTTAAGTTAAGCTATGGCCGCCATCTTGTGAGGTGGGGAGGTAAAGGGGATATAGACCCCCCCAAGAAAACCCTACTGCACAGTTTTTGTCCTAGGGACCTGAAATTTATGTTTTGGGTAGAGGGGGGTAAAGACCTTTCATTTTCGTTAAACAAACTTTTTTGTAAAATTCTTAGTTCCCAAAATATAGACAATTTTGAAAATTGGACTTTTTTGGAAAAACTGAAAAAATGTTAAGTTTTGTTCTACCAATTAAGGACATAAAAGCCATTGGTTTGAGTAAAAATGTAGACTTTCACGACCGGCGTTGAAATAGGAATCTCTGTTTCGCGGGCTTATTGGTCGTGTTCCAAGGACATTTTGTCGTCCTGACGTTTCGCTGAATACTGCGTTCAGCATGTTCACAGGTTACATAAAGCGAGGTAAAACAAGTAAACAGAAGATATATAAATAGTCAACAACCCACACATAGAGGCTACCATAGCAACGGCGTACCACATAAAAGTAATGCATCAAGGACAGGGCTGCTCGTCTGTTGCATCTTCTCGTCTACGACGGTCAATAAGGGCAGGCTTGAGGGGATTAAGGACTGGAAGCCAAGCTCTGTTCACACGTTCTGCTTCCTCCTTAAGATTGAAGCTGTTAGTATGCTTCAGGATTTCAATGGCCTCCCTTTGTAGCCTGGCATGATAAGACACCGTGGTGGACAGAACTTCGGTGTCTCCATATCTTATATCGTGACCTGCAAGTAGCGAGTGTGCTGCTACAGTGGATTTATCTGTTTGTCCCAGCCGGCTGTGTCGTTCGTGCTCCTTGAGGCGAGTGGCAATACTTATTTTCGTTGTTCCAATATATACTTGACCACAATCACACGGGATTTTATAAACCCCTGCCGCGGTGTGAGGATGTCGCTTATCTTTAGCGGACCTAAACATGTCCTTAATTTTTCGTGTAGGCCTGTATATGGTCTTTATATCATGGGACTCGAGTAGCCTCCCTATTCTGTCCGTGACCTTTTTTATATATGGAAGAAAAGCTCTAGCCAGGGGCTGCTTGTCTCCAATTACCCTTGTAGTTGGACGTCTCGGATGGAGTGCTCGCTGGATATCTTTCTGGCTGTACCCATTCGCGCGTAAGGCCTCGTTGAGGTGTTCAATTTCTTGTTTTAGGCACTGCTTTTCACAAATTCTTTTAGCGCGGTCAGCCAGTGTTTTTATAACTCCGTATTTCTGTCGTGGGTGGTGGTTGGACGTCTTATGTAGATATCGGTCAGTATGGGTCGGCTTACGGTAAACTGTATGTCCCAAATTTAGATCAGCGGTCTTCGTTACCATAACGTCGAGAAACGCGATTTTCTGTTCATTTTCTAACTCCATGGTAAACTGAATGTTCGAGTTCTGGCTGTTAAGATGTTGTAAAAACAGATTTAATTGATCTTTACCATGGCCCCATATTACAAAGGTATCGTCCACGTATCGTAGCCACACTTTAGGTTTCAAAGGTGCGGTCTCTAGTGCTATTTGTTCAAATTGTTCCATGAAGAAATTCGCGATCACCGGACTAAGGGGACTGCCCATGGCGACCCCATCAATTTGTTCATAGAAATCACCCTTCCACAGGAAATAGCTAGCGGTGAGGCAGTGGCGGAATAAGGCGGTGATATCATCAGGAAAAATCCGTGCGATGTACTCCAGGGCTACCTTTATAGGTACTTTCGTGAAAAGGGAGACCACGTCAAAACTTACTAGTAAGTCACCAGCTTCTAGTTGAATAGTTTTCAATTTTTCAATGAAATGGCCGGAATCTTTGACGAACGACTGTGTACCGCCGATATGTGGTTGAAGTAAGGTAGCTAAATGTTTGGCAACGCTATAAGTTGGTGATCCAATAGCACTCACGATAGGACGAAGAGGAACATTATCTTTGTGTATTTTAGGTAAACCATAAAGTCTTGGTGGTAATGCTTCACTTCTGGTGGTTCCCTTCTTTACGTTTTCAGGTAGCGAAGATACCTTGATCAGGCCGTTTGTTTCACGAAGAATCCGGTTGGTAGGATCTCTCAGTAGTTTGCGGTAGGTACCCGGGTCTAAAAGTTCCAAAACCTTGGCAGTGTAGTCGTCCATGTTCAAGATAACCGTTGCGTTCCCTTTGTCTGCTCTCGTCCATGTTGAGAGTCTTTATAGCCTTTCTCTCCTGAGGTGTGAGGTTACTCTGCGGTGCCGGTGCCTTCTTGATTATACGTGAGGCTTCATGACGGATTTCATCTGCTTGTTCAGATGGTAGCTCACGGATTGCCGCTTCAATATTGGCGACAATGTCTTCCACGGGAATCGAAGGAGGGGTCACTGCGTAATTTCCTCCTTTCGCTAGTATAGAGATTTCCCACTCTGACAGGTGGCGATTGGTCAGGTTAACAATTGTCCGTGAGATGTCCAGCGTAGGCGCAGGTACCGGCGCGGGTTGGTCTCTCTGTAACCGCTCAAACTTTTTCTTCTGCCGGATGCTAGACTGTTCAAATGTTGAACGCATAGAGTAGAAGGTGATACGATCTACATTTTCCCAGTCCTGATATGAGAGTGTGCTGCTGATGCGGTAGTGCAGCTGTAAGAGTGCCTGATCTGTAGTAGCGAGCCCCTTACGTGCAAAGCTTATGCGTTCACGTAATAGCGAACGTTCAGTTCGAGCATATATTCTATGGGCTCTAGCTGAGGTTAGTGGTCTCTTCATTTTAATAAACTTGGGAACAAGTTTTACCTCGCTTTATGTAACCTGTGAACATGCTGAACGCAGTATTCAGCGAAACGTCAGGACGACAAAATGTCCTTGGAACACGACCAATAAGCCCGCGAAACAGAGATTCCTATTTCAACGCCGGTCGTGAAAGTCTACATTTTTACTTAATTCGCCTCTACGGGGAGGAAATATCACACTTAGTTCGTTGCTTTGAGAGGTTAAATAATAAAATTAATTGGTATTCTGCCCGAAGGCAGGTCCGAGCCTCCGAAGAGGCTACCCCCAGCCGGAGTTTACTTGCGGTAGGGTGGCCAGGGCCTTTCCGCTCCTCCTTATGTTGGCCAACAGCGCGCAGTGTCTAGAACCGGCATACCATCCAAGTTCTGACTGCGCCCAATGTTGCTTAACTGCGGAGTTCTCATGGGATCCGGTGTTTCAACACGGCTAGGCCGTTGGCTTTTTGAGAGGTTAAGGAAGAAAAAGTCGCAACTTCTGTCATCACTCGCGTTTCTTCTTCGATGCCGATACACAGGTATGATTCCCAAGTTTATTAAAATGAAGAGACCACTAACCTCAGCTAGAGCCCATAGAATATTTGATCGAACTGAACGTTCGCTATTACGTGAACGCATAAGCTTTGCACGTAAGGGGCTCGCTACTACAGATCAGGCACTCTTACAGCTGCACTACCGCATCAGCAGCACACTCTCATATCAGGACTGGGAAAATGTAGATCGTATCACCTTCTACTCTATGCGTTCAACATTTGAACAGTCTAGCATCCGGCAGAAGAAAAAGTTTGAGCGGTTACAGAGAGACCAACCCGCGCCGGTACCTGCGCCTACGCTGGACATCTCACGGACAATTGTTAACCTGACCAATCGCCACCTGTCAGAGTGGGAAATCTCTATACTAGCGAAAGGAGGAAATTACGCAGTGACCCCTCCTTCGATTCCCGTGGAAGACATTGTCGCCAATATTGAAGCGGCAATCCGTGAGCTACCATCTGAACAAGCAGATGAAATCCGTCATGAAGCCTCACGTATAATCAAGAAGGCACCGGCACCGCAGAGTAACCTCACACCTCAGGAGAGAAAGGCTATAAAGACTCTCAACATGGACGAGAGCAGACAAAGGGAACGCAACGGTTATCTTGAACATGGACGACTACACTGCCAAGGTTTTGGAACTTTTAGACCCGGGTACCTACCGCAAACTACTGAGAGATCCTACCAACCGGATTCTTCGTGAAACAAACGGCCTGATCAAGGTATCTTCGCTACCTGAAAACGTAAAGAAGGGAACCACCAGAAGTGAAGCATTACCACCAAGACTTTATGGTTTACCTAAAATACACAAAGATAATGTTCCTCTTCGTCCTATCGTGAGTGCTATTGGATCACCAACTTATAGCATTGCCAAACATTTAGCTACCTTACTTCAACCACATATCGGCGGTACACAGTCGTTCGTCAAAGATTCCGGCCATTTCATTGAAAAATTGAAAACTATTCAACTAGAAGCTGGTGACTTACTAGTAAGTTTTGACGTGGTCTCCCTTTTCACGAAAGTACCTATAAAGGTAGCCCTGGAGTACATCGCACGGATTTTTCCTGATGATATCACCGCCTTATTCCGCCACTGCCGCACCGCTAGCTATTTCCTGTGGAAGGGTGATTTCTATGAACAAATTGATGGGGTCGCCATGGGCAGTCCCCTTAGTCCGGTGATCGCGAATTTCTTCATGGAACAATTTGAACAAATAGCACTAGAGACCGCACCTTTGAAACCTAAAGTGTGGCTACGATACGTGGACGATACCTTTGTAATATGGGGCCATGGTAAAGATCAATTAAATCTGTTTTTACAACATCTTAACAGCCAGAACTCGAACATTCAGTTTACCATGGAGTTAGAAAATGAACAGAAAATCGCGTTTCTCGACGTTATGGTAACGAAGACCGCTGATCTAAATTTGGGACATACAGTTTACCGTAAGCCGACCCATACTGACCGATATCTACATAAGACGTCCAACCACCACCCACGACAGAAATACGGAGTTATAAAACACTGGCTGACCGCGCTAAAAGAATTTGTGAAAAGCAGTGCCTAAAACAAGAAATTGAACACCTCAACGAGGCCTTACGCGCGAATGGGTACAGCCAGAAAGATATCCAGCGAGCACTCCATCCGAGACGTCCAACTACAAGGGTAATTGGAGACAAGCAGCCCCTGGCTAGAGCTTTTCTTCCATATATAAAAAAAGTCACGGACAGAATAGGGAGGCTACTCCAGTCCCATGATATAAAGACCATATACAGGCCTACACGAAAAATTAAGGACATGTTTAGGTCCGCTAAAGATAAGCGACATCCTCACACTGCGGCAGGGGTTTATAAAATCCCGTGTGATTGTGGTCAAGTATATATTGGAACAACGAAAATAAGTATTGCCACTCGCCTCAAGGAGCACGAACGACACAGCCGGCTGGGACAAACAGATAAATCCACTGTAGCAGCACACTCGCTACTTGCAGGTCACGATATAAGATATGGAGACACCGAAGTTCTGTCCACCACGGTGTCTTATCATGCCAGGCTACAAAGGGAGGCCATTGAAATCCTGAAGCATACTAACAGCTTCAATCTTAAGGAGGAAGCAGAACGTGTGAACAGAGCTTGGCTTCCAGTCCTTAATCCCCTCAAGCCTGCCCTTATTGACCGTCGTAGACGAGAAGATGCAACAGACGAGCAGCCCTGTCCTTGATGCATTACTTTTATGTGGTACGCCGTTGCTATGGTAGCCTCTATGTGTGGGTTGTTGACTATTTATATATCTTCTGTTTACTTGTTTTACCTCGCTTTATGTAACCTGTGAACATGCTGAACGCAGTATTCAGCGAAACGTCAGGACGACAAAATGTCCTTGGAACACGACCAATAAGCCCGCGAAACAGAGATTCCTATTCCATTGGTTTGAGTCTATATATGACTTTTTAGGATGCTTAGTTTTCAAAATATCGCCTACTTTCCAAATTGAACTTTTTTTGGATTTTGTCCCAGACACCTGGGACTTGGTTTGTGGGTAGGGGGGGGGGGGGTAAATACCTGTCATTTACGTCAACCAAACTTTCTTGTAAAATTCCTAGTTTCCAAAATATAGCCCCGTTTTAAAATGAACATTTTTTGGAAAAAATGTCAAAAATTCCATATTTTGTTCTTACGATTAAGGATATAAAAGCCATTGGTTTGAGTCTATATATATGACTTTATAGGATGATTAGTTTTCAAAATATGACCTACTTTCCAAATACTGTGTTGGAAAAATGTGAAGAATATTATATTTTTTGACTGAGAGTGAGATAGACGTAGGTGTTGGAGTTAGCATATGATTTGATATGATTTTTAGTTTAAACATATAGCCTACTTTCCCAATTTACCTTTTTTGAAAAATGTGAAAAATATATAATGTTTTTGACTAGACGTTGAATGGAGTTGAGAGACAATCATTAACCTTAGAGTACTTTGGATTCTTGGAATTTTAGTGTGTTGTGTTGCTTTCAAACATGGCGGTAAGCATTATGCTACCATAAAAAAAAAGGGTTGAGATACTTTCCAAGACCAAGAGAAAAATCCTCTAAATACATTGACAACAATAACTTGTCAAATAAGCCATTACAAATAAGGTATTAACGTAAACCACCAAAAATAAGCCACCGACATAGGCCACCACTCTAAGTCACCACCATAAGCCACCATAAGCCATCGCCACAAGCCACCATCATAAGCCACCACAAGCCACCACCATAAGCCACCATAAACCACCACCATAACCCACCATCATAAGCCACCACCATAAGCCACCATCATAAGCCACCACCATAAGCCACCAACATAAACCACCAACATAAGTCACCAACATATGTCATCAACATAAGCCACCACCATAAACCACCACCATAAGCCACCAGCATAAGCCACCACCATAAGCCATCAACTTATGCCA
This sequence comes from Meconema thalassinum, assembly GCA_946902985.2. Lineage (NCBI taxonomy): Eukaryota > Metazoa > Arthropoda > Insecta > Orthoptera > Tettigoniidae > Meconema > Meconema thalassinum. The sequence goes on from OX336394.1 coordinate 298,724,022, forward strand.
TCAACCTAAGACATTAACCTAAGCCATTAACATAAACCATCAACATAGACCAGCAACATAAACCATCAACATAAGCCACCACCATAAGCCAACAACATATGTCGTCAACATTAGCCACCAACATAAGTTATCAACATAAGTCACCAACATATGTCATCAACATAAGCCACCAACATAAGCCACCAACATAAGCCACCACCATAAACCATCAACATAAGCCACCAAAATCAGCCAACAATACATGTCATCAACATAAGCCACCCACATAAGCCACCCGCATATGCCACCAACATTATCCTGCATAAAACGTCAACACAACATCATTCTTTCACCACAAGTGTTCAGACCTTTGTAGTAGGCGGATCGACTATACAAGTCAGTGGCTACTATGGAATATACTATAACCAATAAAGGTAAACCACGTGCCCTGTATCATGGGTACTCTTATAACTATAAGCGAGAAAATGCGAATGGCATCATATTTTGGCAGTGCTCAAAACAAAGAACAACAAAATGTCTAGGTCATCTAAAAAGTAAACATGGTGAGGTCTTAAGTATGGGTACTCATCAATGTGGTATACCAAATGAAACACCGTTAGTGTTAACAAAACATGATCAAAAGAACAAGAAAAAGCAAGTCCAACAAAAACATAGTGTTACTCAACATAGTGACTTCCTTGTGAAAAAACATTTATCTCCTCAAAAAGTCATGTTAGGACAGTTGTCAACGCCCAATAAAACCGTAACACTATCAAAAGCAACACAGACTCTTCAAGAGGTCCCTTTTGAAAAGGAAAAAAAGGAATTGGATAGTTCTAGTGATGTTGAGGATGATGATGATGATGATGATGATAATGATGGTGACAATGACTATAATAAATATAAAGATAATATTTATAATGATGATGATGATGATGATGATGAAAAAGAAGAGAATGAGGGTTTAATGTCTATAAAACCATTGCGGCTTCCCCAGTTTTTAAGAACAAGAGTACCTGGAGAAAGTTGTAAAAGGATCTACAACAAGCGTTGTGTTTAAAATCTATATCAAACAATGGTAAAGAGATAAAATGTTGTATTCAGTGTGTAACTATTGTAAAAAAAAAACTAAATGAATAAAAATATTGTATGGGTATTGGCTGTTTTTTCTTAATTGCTATCCCCATGTCCCACTATTAATACAATTGTTAACCATCAACAGTCTCTGACTATGTTCAGAAAGAGAGTGGCCTTAAACAATACACTATATCTATGGTTTGTGTACCGAGTATCATAATAATACAGTGTGGCCAAGCCATGTTAAGGCAATAGTTATGTCAGGTAAGGGATTCGAACCCTTGCTTCCTTATACAGAAATTTGATCTTAAGTCAAACACCTTAACCACTCGGCCAACCTGACAGTTACTAATTTAATTGGTCTTGAGGACTTGAGTGTTTACAAAACTTTTTCCAGTATACATTGACTAAACCACTTGCTTGTTTTGAAATATAGATTTTGTTTTGTTTTACCATAACATTGCAGTTATGAGTCTTGTGAACTGGGTGTTCAATATAGGGTTAAAGGCATTTTAAAATCATTTTAGAAAAGCTCTTAGGTATCATGTCATGGGTTTTAGTAATGCATTACTCTTCGTTGACTAACATTTACCGTTACACAACATTATTTTGGTGAACGTACATGTTGTTGTTTGAGTCTTTAGTCCTTTGACTGGTTTGATGCAGATCTCAGTGCCTATCTGTCCCGAGCTAATCGTTTCATCTCTATATAGCTACCACATCCTACATTCAAGGCTATCTGTTTAACATATTCTAACCTTTGTCTCCCCCTACAAGCTCTTGGGTTCAATTCCTAGCTTTAACACAAAATGTTAAAAGTGGTATGAGGACTAAAACAAGTATACTCAGTCTCGGGTGGTCCAAAATAAGTAGGGTTTGATTCACACCGCAACCATACAGCACCATTTTTTTTTAAAATAATGATAGCCATTTGTTCATTTTCACATTTCACACATTACAATTTGTCAATTTTCCATTTGCATTTCTTTTAAATGTCAGTTTAAAGTTTTTGAATTTCATGATATGGAAACATGGATTTTCCAATTTGTTGTTTACACATTTTATTTTTATTTTGTTTATGTCAAAAGTCCATATTTGCGAAACATGATTTTTTCATTTTAAGATTTTGTAAATGGTGTTAAAGTGAGTGCTTGGCCATTGCAATCGTACAGTCTGTCTATGTGTATGCAAAACATTGAGGTCTACTATTACTACTGCAGGTAAGGCTGTTTCTACACTCTCTCTCTCTCTCTCTTTCTGTGTAGTCATACATCCACACAACCTTGCCTGTCTTTGAGAACAAACACACAACCACTCTATTTATCCCTAAAAACATCATTGACATACACACTCATCCCAAAGAACTTTAATTATACATTTAACATTTACCATTACAAAAATAAATGGTTTCCACTATTTAAAAAAATTAACTATTTACAATTACAAAAATAAATATTTTCAAAGTACTAAATCAATTAAATCTAATGGTTACAAAAGCCATGTCTCTAAACAATAAAATATAGAAATCACACCTCCTCCTCGTGGTTATAACCCCTTGCTAGGCTATTGCGTAGGTCATTCGTCTGCACATATTTGTTATCCATCAAGGCAAAAGTGCATTTTCTCTGTTCCACAAGATACGAATTATAGTTGCTGGATTGTATCCTGCACCGTTTATGCGACATAGCTATACCAGTTCATGAAATCGCTAGGTAGTTCTCTACATATGGCTGCCTTACAGATAGTGTGCGATAGGCAGCATTAACTGTATATCACAGCCAGTCCACCTTTGTATTTGTAATCCAAGTAATAATTTGAAAAGAGACGAGTGTAATCGGTTTAAAACATTATCTCTGCTTTTTATATGTTTATGACTTGCGTATTAACCTGAAATCAAACCCTAGTTCAATTTAGTGAAAGGCTAACAGCTTAACCACTGCGCCACCATGCCCTTTTTTCTTAGATTGATTCGTTCTAGAACTTAGAGTTTGAAATCAAGTTAAAATCTCTAGTGTAAGTGGCACATGTGCTCGCCACTGCAGCACAAAATGGTTAGCTGGTAGCATTAGGCAACCGGAAATGATAGTATTTCTGTTAGCCAAGCATTTCTGTCATCTGCCTACAGTGTGAGCACTGTCAGCAAGACAGTTTAGTTTAGAACAAGTGTGTGTTTGTGTGTGTGTGTGTGTGTAGATTAATAGCCTCAAGTATTTAACGCTTGTTGTGTGTAGCGACCATCTTGTCCCAGTAACCACTGAGCAAGTTTTAACAGTCAACCCATAAAAACAGTATAGGTTAGTTGTGTGTGTTTCATGTACTTGTGTGTGTGCATTAGCATCATGCACTAGCGTTACCTACCCTCTATAGGTAGAGCGTTATCCCTTTCCTTTCTGACATTACCAATGAATACATTCACCCACAAGTTTTACACTTAAACCATTGACTTGTTTTTGATTAAATTTACTTCGGTTTCGTTGGGTTTGATTCAGCTTGGAACAGTTTAGTTCGATATAGTCACCATTTTGGATTTTAGCTATCCTCTTTAACCAATCAATTAAAGATTGTCTACTCTTATTTCTTGAATCGATAAATCAGATTTTGTATACACCATTTTTTCATTTTATTATCCCATACCTACAACCTATACTCTCTCTGTACTGTAGTTTGATCTGAAAACAAGTTCCAATGGTGAAAGATTTGTCAGTCACCATACATGTAGCCTACAATAATTCTTTCACTACCTACCTATGTTTCATCACTCACTGTAAACATTTCACAAGTCCATATCCGATTATTAGTTTATAAAATCTCTGGTCGATGACCTTGATGTATAGGGTATTTTTGGGTAAATTCATTTGCCATGGGAAAGGGTTGACCATTCTAAGTCCTATGACACCTCACATGTTGATATCCAATTATTAGTTTATAAAATCTCAGGTCAATGACCTTGCTGTTTTGGATTTTTGGGGTAAATTCGTTGGTCATGGGAAAGGGTTAACCATTCGTAGTCCTATGACACCTCACTTGACCCTCTCTACTGATAAGTTTATAAAATCTTAGGTCAATGACCTTGCTGTTTTTGGGTATTTTGGGTAAATTCGTTGGTCATGGAAAAGGGTTGGCCATCCTGAGTCGTGTGACACCTTACTTGTCCCTCTCTGATTATTAGTTGATAAAATCTTAGGTTAATGACCTTGCTGTTTTATTTTGGGGTAAATTCATTGGTCATGGGGAGGGGTTAACCATTTTAAGTTCTATGACACCTCACTTACCCTCTGTGATTATTAGTTAGCGAGATATTAACGAAAGTGCAGTTAGGCCCTTTTGACAAAAAAATGAATAATACATTCAAAAACAGGGTGTCACGCCAAGTCCAACGACCCCTCATACAAGTCCCTAGCTTTCTTAGTTCATAAGATATTAAAAAGCCGATGACCTATTAGTTTTTGGATCATTGGTTAATTTGTAAAAAAAACGTATCTATAAATCATTATTCAAAAAGCCCGCCCTCTTACAAAAAAACAATTTCGCATTCGTAAAACAAAAAAAAACAAAAAAATGATAAATCATAGCGGCATTCAGTTGTATGCATGCACTTTATGTTGAACGAGTTTAATTTCATATTGGCATACAAACTCCCACATGTTGCACATGGAAAGCGACTTTTACCTAAAAATTATTATTTCACCCTCTAGTAGGGGTAGATTTTATTATAGAGTGGAAATAAGTTATCCATAGGAAAGGGGTTGTCTGCCGGTGTAATTTGACTACTCGTACATGTCTCTAGCCTTATTCCCACCACTGTCAAAACAAGTTGTGACTTGTTAGCTCTTATCGTGCACGTGCACATGTGTACACTTGTGTGTTAGGTCATATTACACATGAACTTGCATTTTCTCACGTATGAACCAAAACAGGATGTGACTTGTTTCGCAAGGAGGACGGTAATAAGGTAATCTCACACGTGTTCACATGTATTTGGTCACTTTTCTTTCATATCGTTATCACATTATAGTAGTGGGGGACTGGTGAACAACGTCAGTTCAACACACTGCTTTACACACAAAATGTAGTTAGGCCCTTTGACATAATTTAAATAAATTCATGGGCTAGTCCGTAGGAACCAGGCCAAAGGGACCGGTCCAAAGGGATCAGTCCAAAGGGACAAGGACTCGTCCACAAGGACTTGTCCACAAGGACTCATCCACAAGGACCTGTCAACAAGGACTCGTCCACAATGACCCGACAACAATGACCCCCGCCAACAATGACTCGTCAACAATACCCCATCTATAGGGATCCGCTCTCCCATCCTCTTACAAAAGCCATGAGTGGGCATGCGTTAAAAACAAAAACAAGCATGTTAATTCATAGTGGCTATTCACCGAACACATGCACTTTATGTAGAACAACGTTTAAATCCATATCGGCATTCAAACTCTCACATGTTGCAATTGGAAAGAGAGATTCTCTAAAAAAATACAATTTCACCCCCTAGTAGGGGTAGGTTTTACTTTGGGGTGGAAATATGTTGTCCATTGGAAAGGGGGTATTAGCCTGAGTTCAATGACACCTCATTCGTCAAAATCCGACCATGGGTTCGGGAGTTATCGGGCTGCCGCCATCTTATGTGGAGGGTGTGGAGGTGGAGGGTGCGGAACCCCTCAAAAACCACTACTGGCGTTCACTGTCACTCGGCGGTCCTGGGTAATGAGTGCATCAACCAGCTGGACGATGTCATCGGTAATGCATGGGGAAGCCCCAGACCGGGCGTCATCGACTAACGACACCCGTCCTTCCCTGAAGCGCTTGTGCCAAGCCTTGACCCTTGCAAGGGACATGCAGTGTTCGCCGTACACTTGTGACATTCGGCGATGAATGTCCGTTCCCACTACACCTTCCGCTGTCAGAAACCGAACAACACTTCTTTGCTCTTCGGTTGACGCCTCCATGTCACTGTTTGCAATGCGATTGGTAGCGTTGGACGATTGATGCATGCTGCTGCTCGCTTTGTATCGTCACGTGACGTGCCCGCGTGCCCTCTAGTGACGGGCTGTGACCTTCCACGCTCTGGTCGGAACCACACCTCGTTACACACGCCACAATTAGCCGATGTCGTCACCGGTTCGCGCATTCCAGCCTCCGGCTCGTTACTTTTTGAACGCACCTTATATACCGTATGTCCAAAGTTACACGATGAGGGTTTTAACACTAAGAAATTGTACACTGGTGTAGCCGATCATACGAATCTTCTCTGCAATCGCCTGAAAGACTCGAGAAATATAAAAAGAAAAGAGGTTTAAAATTTCAAACTGATTCCATCTTGAATTTTTGAAAACAATGGTACATCTTTAGATGTATTTATACTGAGTTCAGAATAAATATTCGCTGTGCCAAGTTTCACTACCCTCGGGTAATTACATTAGATCACCAGAAAAGTTATGTTAAATATTTGAAAATCACTTGGCCGCCATTTTTTTTTGTTTCTCATGAGTTTGAAAGTCACATTACTTACTAAATAGTCGTCTATCTCCATACAAAATTTTAGTTTGATTACGTAAATAGTTTCAGAGATATTGAGAATCGGTGAAATATATCACATTTTGGATTGTTTTATATATAGGCTATAGAATTATTTGCCAGTAGGTAAATATTACAATGGTGGTTAATTATGCCAACCTACATTTCTATCGCTTGTTTAGGAGACGGGAAATGAACACGTAATTGTAATATATTTTCACAGCTGCCATTTATAAGTTTTCATAAAATTAATTAAATTTGACGCTATTAAGCTAAGCCTTGTATGAAGATATACCGTGCAAAATTTTACAGCCTTTGGATGATTAAGTTGCGAGAAAAATCCAATAAATATTTATATTTCTCGTCACCGCCAGTTTGGTTTTGTGATCATCTAGTGATTGAAAGTCCCGTAGGTGAACTCATTTTATTGACCTCTATCAACATGCAAAAATTGATTGCTGTAATAGTTTCTTAGATATTGAGAAGCGGTGAATAATTTCAGAATTTCACCGAGTTGGATTGTTCTATATAGACCATAAAGTTATGCACCAGTAGATGCAGGTTATTCGGTTGGTTTGCTATACAAACGATCACTCCGATCGCATCATTAGGACACAAGAATTATTTTTTTATTTTAATTTCGTACATCCACCATCTTGGGGTTATGAAAATAAATTGAAGTAGATTAAATGTTGTATGAATATTTACCGTACCAAGTTTCTCTGAGCTTAGATGATTTAATTGCAAGAAAATTCAATTTAAATAATTTAACTTCGCTTGGCCATCTTGTTGGCTTTTTACTTAACAGTATTTTCAGCTACACAAAGATTAACTTATCTTAGTTTTCTCTATCATCATGCGAGATTTGAGGGTGATATAAGTAACAGTTTGGGGGATATAGAATACCAGTGAAATATTTCGCGCGGCGCCATGTTAGATTGGTGAAACGTATTAAAATTTAAAAAGCAGATTCGTTGTTGGACGAGGTTCATTGTAATCAATCCAGCCGTTTAGATGTTATTAGGTGGGGGTCACACACACACAAGTTGATCTCATAAGCCTATTTTTATATGAAAAAACAAGACTAAAAACGTTCCAACTGTATCAAATCCTAACTTTTTGCGGGTATGTACCCATTTATATTGTAGCTTATTACAGCGCCATCCTTAAACGATAATGCCTTCAATCATAGGTGAGATCATTGTACCCTTTAGTAAAGACTCAAAACGTGCTATAAAAAGGAAATGAGGCTTTCCATTTATGATTTTTGATAACCCCCTTCCCACTCCCAGGAGATGGGATGGGGTGGAGTTTGGTATCATTGGATGTCCCCCTTTGAGATAAATAACTATTATCCACAACTTGTTTATGTGCTTTGCGTAGTTTTCGAGGTATTGAGGTCAATCGATTAAACGGGACCTGTATGTCTGTCGATTTCTTACACCAATGTACATCTTGAAACACTTAGCGTTGTAACTGTCAATAAACTGAAAAATGGACTGTCGAGATACCATTGAAGGACACAACAGAAACATTAACGTTAAGAATAATGTTATATTTGTAGAATTACATGCTGTACGTTAGTTTTGAGGAATCTATTGTATTGTATGAAGAATGGACGAGAATATGTTATTTTCACGTTAAGCCGTGAAGGAAACTTGCGTCACTGTGACAAGGTTTGGGGGAGTGACCGGCTATTTCAGTGTCAATGCTATCTGTTTTACCTAGTGTATAATCAGAGGCTAATGGGACTTGTACGTATCGTACAGCAAACTACTAGCAGTACGGAATGATAATTACCTTATCGAAGGCACAATGACTTCTTCAAACCGTTTCACAACTTTTACTAAATATCTCGTCAATAGCAGCGTGTCCCGCGCTTGCTTGTAGACTGTCCTAAATGGGCCACGTTAGTTTTCAACTTTTCATTCACCCTTTTCTCAGAATTACTATTATTTTATTTATTTATTAATAGGTACTGTTACAGTCTCTGTGTTCCCTGAATGCAACATTTAATTTCTTTTTGAAAACTTTTAAACTGTTAGGAAAAGGTTCTAAGACTTCTTCAGGTAATTCATTCCATGTTTGAATATCCCTGTTTATAAAAGAATACTTAGCTAAGTTTGTTTTTGAATGATGGGCCTAATTTTGCATTCATGATCTCTCCTACCCATATAATCGGGCTCATCCATTGTTGTTTGAGTCTTCAGTCTTTTGACTGGTTTGATGCAGCTTCTCCATGCCTCCCTGTCCTGAGCTAATCGTTTCATCTCTACATAGCTACCACTCCGTACATCCGAGGCAATCTGTTTAACATATTCTAACCTTGGTCTACCCCTATAGTTCTTGTCCTCGACCCTTTCTTCCATAACTAAGCTTGCTATTCCTGGGTGTTGTAGGGTACCTGAGAGGGTAGCCTCTACAAAGTGTATTAAAAGGGGGATGAAAGGATAGTAGCTGAAGGCTGCTAGGGACTATAGTGTTAAAAAGAAGTGGATTGGAAAGGTTCGGGCGTGAGTGCAGCTCGATGGGTTAACACCTAAGAGTACAAGCTGCGGGGATGGTCCTAAGGGATGGCTACCAGGGATAATCTATTAGGTGATGGCAGGAGCAGCTAAGCGACTGCCTGGATTCCTGCTGATGTTAGTAGACTGACCGTGCTCCTAATGAGTGTCGCGCACGTAAGCAATGTAAGGTGATGCCTATGGCTGACTACAGCAACAAATAGACAATTAACTAATTACCAATATGGGATCCTACCGGGAAATGAATTAAGGGGTAGGCTCTTATTAATTAACTAAATAAATGAATTGAAAGACCAGTTAGCTTAAGGATTCTACTTTTTAATTCATACTCCTAAAGTGGAGTATAATAAAATAGTGCAGAGCGAATACTCGTGATCTTCACAATAATGGGGGATGTTTTACGTGTAGGTGTTACAATTTGTGTAGGCCCACTAGACACTTACCTACCTGGAAATGGCAGCTACAAGAAGCGTCTTAGCACCTGAAGCACTTGTGAAAGACTGACCCCGTCTCGCCTCTCCTTCAGTGCTTTATGGAATCCGTCTGCCAAGTTAGCATTATTTGGCATTAGTTGCGGATTCTATAGGATGTGAGGTGCTTGCCCTGGGTCAACGGAGGTCGTCTCTATGCACTAGGCCTGGTCTTGGTGTTAGCTTATGCGACGTATGCCGCAGGCATCCATGTGTAATTAGTTGTAAAATTTATAGTTGTAGTTTGTAGTTAATTTATATTTATAGATAAGGGAGGGGAATGTACCCCTCGGATGCAACAACTCCTCCGCCGGAACTAGTCATCGACCTCGATGACTGGACGAGACTAGACCGTAGTGGTAGTTGTTGTAGCATAGAGGGGTATAGGAACATCTTCTTTCTTGATATCTTGTTTCTTCTTTGCTTCTCTTCTGTTCGTCTTTTGATTTATGAAATATTGTTGCCCAGAATGTGGGGTCGTCGTTGGGGGTATGGGATGATCCCCGTGTGGGGTGGGTAACAGAAATGAAGATATTGGAAGCGGAGTATCGTGTTTTATGTGATATAAGAGTATGTGGATGCCAGCGTGCAGTGCCTAGTGCATAGTTTCTTGGAGAGACGTTAGCGTCAGCGTTAGGTTCGTGCCTAGTGAGCAAGTGTATGTGTTGATGTGTGAGTGGGGGGGGGACAATATTGTTACATAGTTACTTTTATCATGAAACAAGTAGTGAACAAAAAATAAGAAATACATAAATCTGTAAAATCCATGTGACAACAATAACTCTGGCGAACATCCGTATCATTAAATGGTAACATCAGTCATTAATACGATTATTTGGAGTCATTGCCTCCATTTAACATCATTATCCTTACTGTGTACATTATGAGTATTAATCATTATCATCATTATTATATATTAGGACCACAAGTATTATTATGAACCAGCTCAAGGGGAAAAACAGCTGCAGGGCCTAGCTTACCCTTTGTTTATGTACCCATATTTGCTGAAAAAGTGCCCTTGAGTGGCTATAAAATATACATAAAGAAATATATGAAAAGAATAGAAAGAATAGTGGTAAAAATGAGTGCCTCGGTGTTCTCGTTAAGGGGGTAAGAAAAAATAGTTTTATTGTGCGGGGGGAAAAGGAGGCACCCTTACAACTCTGGAATTTAGAAGGATTGAAAGGGAAAAAAGGAGAAAAAAATACATGGCGCGCTATAATTATCAAAAATACCAAAAAACAACAAAAACAAATAAATAAACTTTCACTCTGGGTCTCTTTATCTCATACTCTCTCTCTCTTTCTCATAAACGAAAACAAATACTTAAACCTTCACCCTGGTTCTCTTTGTCACATATTTTCTCTCTTTCTCATACTCTCTCTTTCTCATACTCGCTCTCTTTCTCCGCTTCGTACCAATGCCGTAGCATCCACCTTATACCTAACAATGGAATACCGTACCTGTCCACATTTTCTACTTAAGTCTAGATTTCCCTATAGTATTAGCGCTAAAACCTACGATATATGATATTATGGTCAAAAAAATATAAAATCTATCTATATGTATGGATCGCCTCCTGTGGGCAGACGGTCCATCTTGACGGGGAAGTTTGACTCTTACAGGGGTGGAGTACAACGCTCTCCGCCGGATTGCGCCTCTCATTTATAGGCGTGACTATGTATCATGGGGATCCGCCCCGCGGTGGAGTATATCCCACAGGCATATCTCCCCCGTGGTGCGGATGGATCAGCTGTAAGAGAATGCATGTCGTAGTGTAGAGGGGAAAGTGTGTATTGGCCTAGGGGATGAAGACGTGTGTGGAAATGGTCAAACTAATTATAAAGGGCTATATACAGTGGCGCCACCTGTGGGAAAGAAAACATTGTTTTTATTTTTGTTATGTGTTGAGGGGGTGTTTTACCCCTGTCGTCGTCCAGGCGGTTGTTGGTTCTGGACCTTGACCTGGAGGGTATAAGAAAAGAACACTCATTATCAACTCACATTAAAATACGTATCATATTCGTATATTAAAACCCTGGAGATCACCCATTGTGGCGTGACTCTCCCTGCATACATAAATAAAGAACCATAACCATCGAGCACCCTGTATGGGAAATGGGTGTTCCATTCATGATGTCGTACCTTCAAGTGAAGGACACTCACGTGAACGGTATAGACCCTTCTATGCGAGCTTACGCCTCTGCGTAAGACCGCAGTCGGCAAATTATATATATTGCCGTCCAGGCAATCTCAATGTGTACCCCTCCCTGGGGCACGACCAATGTAACCAACGGTGATCGTACTCTCTTTGTGTTTCTTCATTCTTTATTCATTATACCTATGTCTTCGTGTTTCGTTCTTCTTTATGCATTATTTCAGACGTCTTCGTGTTTCTTTATTCTTTATTCATGATTGCATATACCTTCGTGTTTTGTATTCCTTAATCATTATTTCATACGTTTTCGTGTTTATTCTTGTTCATTATGTTCCTATGTCTTCGTGCTTCTTTATTCTTATTCATGATTGCATATACCTTTGTGTTTCTTTATTCCATAATCATTATTTCATATATCTTCGTGTTTCTTCATTCTTTATTCATTATCCACTTGTGTGTGTGTGTGTACAGGACTTGCTCCCGCTTTGAAGCTATTACGTGTTCTTACATACTAAGGTGTGTCGTAAATTGCAAATCGTAGGTGATACTCTCCGGGGGCATGGACAGAGGAGATCATCGGTGCCACATACCTCGGCCCGGGAGATCATATATTCATTATTTCATTATTTCATTTCATTATTTCCTTATTTCATTACTCCATTATTTCATTATTCCATTAATTCATTATTCCATTTCATTATTACATTATTTCATTATTTCATTTCATTATCACATTATTTCATTATTTCACTCGTCGTGTTTCTTCATTCTTATGCACTATTTACCTTTGTTCGTGAACAGGATTTGCTTCCGCTATGAAGCTGTTACTTAACCTTACATGCTAACTAACGTCAAGTAAAAGGGGGTCGTCTTGGGAAGGAGGATCTATCCTGCCCGATGCGGGGGTAGTCAATCCCCTCACCGAACTATCAAGCCTCCATCCGCAGGTATAGCTTAGACGACGTTAGGGCAAAAAAATGGGTATAACGGGAGACAGGCTAGGTACATCCTCGAGCGCGAGCGCACTCTAACACGTCACCGCTATGACCTCCCGTCGTTCGTCAACGTATAGGTCATGTCATATCAGGGCAAGGGCTATGTTGTCGCTTTGTCGATGGCAACTGAAACCATCTACCAATGTGCAAAACAAAATATTTGGTCACTCTCACAACCTTTATCAGGTGCGTATACCAAATGGGTACAGTGTATAGTGAGCAATGTGTACTTTTGTTACAAGGGTCCGGGGGGGGGGGGATGTGGCACAGTGCGAAAACGTTGCACCTAGCAAGCGGACTCCCAGCCAATGCAGTGCATTTAATTCATTTTTGGTCACAGTTAGTAGGTGTTGAAATGTTATAAATTGTTATTTCAAGGCAATAGGACGGCTAGAATCGGAGGGTGCATGTGGTGCTAGTAGGATGTAGGAAGTCGTTAGATGGTGAGGAACATCTTACTGGAGAGGTGTTAGTTATCTTCATGCAGGAATAGAATATTACATGCGGGTGAAAAATGAAAATAAATATATTGATAACACCATTGTTAGCAGGGGAATGTTTTTTATAACCCACTGTTGGCTTTTATTTCCGCAGTGTTCCATCTTAACACTTAGCTAAGAGCGATTTAGCTTGGTGCACACCTTTGGTAAAGCATGAATACTAAGTGCCTTGCATGGACAGGGTAATGGGGGAAACGTGTAATATGTATCAGTGTGTTATCTGTGTTTAAAAAAAAGTGGGGGGGTTGGACGTTGACCTGGTGTCAACGTTTGATCACGTCTATCTCTGCTGTCGGTGGTTTATAAGAAACCACCTGTGCTTATAAACTACAACTTATATACTAAAACTGGTCATTCTGCTATTAATAATTAAGTAATTCCTTACTCTATAAACACTTATCATTAATAATGGGGAATGGTATAGGGAATTTAAGAATTGATCGTCCTAACCAGCTAGTGGCATGCTGGGGTCAGCGTCGTGTCAAACTATAACAATGAGTAATATAAAGGCGGGCTGGAGTTATATGTAACCTATTCCGATACCAAATATAGTGTGTTTAGTGTGTACATTCTCTCTCTATGGTGTCCTTCCGTTATCGGCACTGCCGGTATTGCTCTCCCTGGGCTAAATTCACCATGGAGGAAGGGGGGGGGGGGGGTAGATAGTGTTTAAAACTATCATCCGTCGCTATGTGGATGTGTAGAGGGAATAAAAGCATGTTTAACCACCTTAATTTGGGGAGTGAATATAAATGCGATCCCTGTTGCAATGGGAAAGAAAAAGTCCCAAAAATGTAAGTGTGTGAGCCAACCATTGGTGGGGGGGGGGGGGGGGGTAAGGGTATTTTGTTGGGGCATATGGTTGCACCATATTATCGACCGATCCTGCTCGATCCTGATCGTACTAAATCGGTATTATTAAATTAGGTATGCTTTGAAATAAAAATAAAATTTGACGCGGATGTCCCTCTATGGACGTGGATGGGGGAACGCGCGTGATTTCCTCTAGCGGAAGGCGTGTTATGTATAATGGTGTAGGAAAGATTAAGTATTGTCTGTAAAATGATCAAAAATATAAGGGGAATAGCGGACGTAAGCGCTCAGTGTGTGGCATGGAGAACAATGGCATTTTGTCGTGACAAAGACATTCACCGTGTAAGGGAAGGGGTGTGTGAGGAGATGAGTTCCACTATAAGGGTTGGGTTTACCCTATAGGCAGTGTTGGGGGACTTAAACATGTGTTGGAGGCGGGATGGCATTTGAATCTCGCGCGTGGATGTGACCGGACGGTCTATGAAAATATAATGGCTGCTCGGCTCGGGTATCACCGAGGAGTAGTGACGGCTGCGATAAGACGTCAGTGCGGAGCGTGATATAACGCTTATCGGTGGGCGTGTAGCACGTGAATACGCGGCGCTAATTGGTGACCGCGCACTCTGGGGGATTGGCGACTCTCGCGCGAAGCCGATTGGCAAAGAGCGCTGTGAGTGTGTGTAAACATTGCGGGTTTGTGGCCATGCGGTGACTTAAATGTCAAAGCGCACGTGTGGTCTAAGTACACGCTTGATGGGACGCGTACGTGAATGTGTCATGCGCTGTATCCTGCTGATGACATTACTTGGGTGTGGGGGAATGAATGCGCGTAATTATAATGAAAAATGAAAGTATTTCCCTCTCGGGAGAAATATCATTAGGCCTAAGCTGTCATCACCTCGTGTTCAAATGGTGTATTACTATGAAAAACTCTGTCTATCGCCCGTATTGTATTGGTAGCGTACTGAAAATGTATTTGAGGGCATGTTGAAGCTCGTCGCGTCTCTATGCGTGGGTGACATGTTGTGGTCAGTGTGTAGGAAAAATGTTTCCGTGGCCTAATCCCACTTACTTCGGGAAAATGAAAAAATGTTATGTAACTGTTTAATAATGCTTTTCGTGGAGTGTACTGTATGTCGCTTCTTCCCTACTGTCTGTATATTAGCACAACGGGCTAAGGTATAAATCTGCATAATGGAAGTGAGAACTGTGACTTGAATGCCCGTAAATCCATGTATCGATGTCCACATGATGTATTCCTAATGTGTATAAGTTGTTCGTGTATCCAAGTGCATACTTAGTGTTCTGAAGGAATAAAATCATTGGGCCTTCATTTACCGTATCCTATTTAAAAAACTGGGCGTTTTCTGCATCCATGATGAATATTTATCCTATATTGTGTTTGGGAAAAGACTCTTTGGCGTGTGACACGATACTATTCCACAAAACATAGGATACTTATGGACCATAGACGTAGGTGTTGGCTGTATATTTATCCTCAACCTCGTTTGGGGGCAAGATTTTTTTTAATGTAAAAATTTACAGTGATTTAACCCCACAAGATTGTAGTATACTTATGAGCCTGAATACAACGCATATATACATAGAGTAATATGCATATAGGTTGGAATTAGTGCTTAATAGAGAAATGCGAAGTGGGATTTGGCCAACTAATGATTGTAGTTACAAATTTTGTGTGTGATGAATGGGTGTAAAGTATCGAGGGGCATCTATAGAAGGACTTGTGGTCCCATAGTAGCCTTGTGGCTTTCTTAAGTTATTCCGTTAAGTGACTGAAAAAAATCCACAGCCTGCTTCCAGTCTCCGACCGGGTCAGGAATGGAATGAATGAATCCCCTATCTAGCCTCCGTGGCTTAGGTGGCAGCACGCCGGCCTCTCACCGCTGGGTCCGTGGTTCAAATCCCGGTCACTCCATGTGAGATCTGTGCTGGACAAAACGGAGGCAGACAGGTTTTTCTCCGGGTACTCCGGTTTTCCCTGTCAAAATTTCATTCCAGCAACACTCTCCACTATCATTTCATTTCATCTGTCATTCATTTAATCATTGCCCAAGAGGAGTGCGTCAGACCTCGGCAGCAGGCACAGTTCATATCCTCACCGCTAGATAGGGGCTTCATTCATTCCATTCCTGACCCGGTCGGAGACTGGAAGCAGGCTGTGGATTTTCATTTTCCGTTAAGTGACTATTGACTATTATTTCGTCGCATGGCAGACGATGACCAACAGTTCATAATTCAGCATCGGGATGATAAAGATGGATCCCTGAGCGGCCAGTAAAAAGGTATAGCCCCACACAAGTGGATCTTTCACCACAAGGCCTAGCCTCGTAGGCTAAGGATGAATGATATAATTTAAATCGTAAATGTAGTCCCTAATTCGTTGGCTAAGTATGATGACGCTTCGTTGGAGAACTGTTTAGCATGTCTGTCCATGTGACGGTATGGTGTGGTCAATACCACCGTATGATTACAATAAAAGTTAAAGATCCCCTGTGAGGAGAGAAAAAATAAGTATATAAAATGGAGTGTATAAGAACTGCAATAGGGCCGGATGTGGCCGCCTAGTATTGGCCTCCCTGCTTCTCGTAAGCCGAGATGCTGTGTGCGCAATCCTCGCTTCCGGCATTGTGTATGGAGCGCGTATCACTGTCTATGAGCAGTTTGCAGTATTGAGTGTGAGAAGTGATTGAGATGTATTAAAGAATGTAGCCTGGATTACAGTGAATGGGAAATGTAATCTACGTAAGTATAAGTTATCCTTATTCCAAGTGTCTCCTAATTGTTTGTTCAGATGACCTATAGAGTCTGATGCTCGGACGGTATGATAACCTGTGTAATTGTAGCAAATTCTGCTGGCCGTAGTGGTAGTAACCAACCTGTGTAATAGTGAGATTGTGTGCGGAATTGTATCGAATGTTGCTACACTATGTCATTAGTGTTAATACGCCTTGGCCTGTAGGGAAGGCCGCTAACCTGTGTTATTGTACGAATACATCTTTGCAGTTGCGGAAGGCCGCTAACCTGTGTTATTGTAAGAATATCTCTGTGCATTTGCGGAAGGCCGCTAACTTGTGTTATTGTATGAATACATTTTTGCAATTGCGGATGGTCGCTAACCTGTGTTATTGTAGATATTAGGCCACTGTTTGTGTGTAAGGCTGCTAACCTGTACGATTGCGGTGTCCACGCAATGAATTGCAAACCACGTATGGTAACTTATATAAAGCCGGTGTATGGTATAAATCCTTTCAAAATATCCTAGTAATGAGCGAAAGTGCTCTTAAAGAAAGTCACGATCTCTTCTAAGATGGATGTGTCTTTCGCGAGTTGTTAACCCGTGGGCTTGTGCGGATAGAATGTCTGCGCATCCTACCCTCTCTTGTAATAACTCTATTGTATACCTATCGCCATAAACTAAGAAGTATCTGTGGTGATACAGTAGTGTGTTAGTAATCGTGATTCTAAGGAAATGTGATCTTCAACCGGTCAACTCACGGGTGTATAGACCATTCTGATTCCTGTAATTTCATAAGTATATAGGTATCGTGTGGAAGGGTTTATATGTCCTGTATCCTACAGTAAGGGATTGAATCTATTGTCGGGCAACGAAAGGACTTGGATTGGGTGTAAAAATGTTCGTTGTTCATGCTCCTCGTCTAACTAAAATGTGATCAGTATGGTATGTGTAGGGACTGACTATAAGTAAGTCTTGCCGCGTTCTTGCTCGTGGCCTTCATGTGAATGTACTAGAGCAGGCCTGGCTATGCAATCATGGTTGTTGGCACGTGTCGCGCCAGGCCTGTCTGTCGCTCTGGATGTGTTACTTGCTGACTCAATGTGCTGTGCTGGCAAAGTATGTCTGGTGGCGAGTAATTGACCTATGTCATCAGCTGCTATGGAGACATGTGTTACATTGTTCCGACCTTTCTTAAACTAGTGTGTGCGAACAGAATTCATTATCATAGAAAGACATGAGACATAATAAATATAACATGATCCCACTTTATCATATTGGTTATAACTAAACATGCAATCTTATAACTAGGACTCGTGTCTATGCACTGTGGGGAACTGTCGGTGACCGATAGTCGTGAGCATGGATACCAGATGCCATAGCGCGTAGGGCGCTTGCTCGACTCATATGGTCCTGGGTTTGATATATGTGTGGTAGAAATATATTTTAACGCCTTATACGGGTGATTTAACGTTTTTGTTTCGTGGCTCTGGGGACTGGGTAAACGTGGGGATACGTGTAGCTGCTGCAGGCGCAGCGTGCCTCGACATGTCTTGCCCTCTAATTATTCATAAATGGTATGTTTTAAAATAAAAATTGGCTTTGGATTCTCGTTATGTGTGTTCCAATGCTAAGCCATAAGTCGTCTCTTATTGTGAGGCGTATCTCCTCTGCCCACGGATAGCTAAAGCAACTTTAGCGCCTGGGATCCACTCAGGGGCTTTATCCTGTTTACAGGGCGTTTGTGAGAGTGTAATTTTGGGCTTGAGCCGGTGTGTCTCCACTGGGGGTACACATGGTATATGCCTGTACACTAGTACGGCTTTTCGGCGTGCTTTAGGACCGTTGCTGGCCGGAATAGGCGCTAAGGTCCTAGGGTATAATGGAAGCGTGGGGATGGAAATGCTATTACGTGGCGGGGGAAATGTGTTCACGTGTGCACCGTTGCCAATGGCGGGCTGCGTGTGTGGCATGGCCACGGCGGTCCCCTTCCTAATAGGAGTGGGCCGCAGGGGAATAGTCCTGTTGGCCATTCATGGTGAAATGTCTGCACTAACCGCTTCCACTGGGTTAGGTTTATGTGTGAACAGTTCAAATGCAAGAATGTCTGCTTGGAGCTGACGGAAATGTCGCCATAATTCGGCGTGTTGCAGGGTAATTGCCCTGGCCTATTCCGCCATTCTAGGGTGGGCACTGTTCACCCTCATGTGTGATAGGGGGCCGTGGAACTGCGTGGAGTGAATTATTTGGCTATGGGGGCGCAAGTGTGTGTAGCGGTGGGTTTATGTGCAGCGCGCTCCCGTATGTGGCAAAAAGGGAATATCCATGCTGTCTGTAAGTACTAAGAGGATTGATCTGGGTATTCGTTTGTGAATTGGGCGCTCAGTCGCCAATATTCGGCAACGAGCTGTGTATGATGACTACGCAGTAGCGCATACTGCTTTCGTACGCATTGAAGGGTTGGGTTTTAAGTGAGTGGATCGTGAACCACACTGATGCGGTGGTGGATCCTGTATGTTTTAATATGTTTAAGATATAAAGCGCCATGAATAGTGTGTAAGTGTCGATGGGCTTTAATAAGTAACGCTTTCCGCGCTGCATTGGGGGTGCGGAAATATCTAACTTGCGTGGTGCTAACCCTCGCCTGTATTGCCTGTATGCGCAATTGCACCTTTAGCATTCGGCGCTGGCGGCTTCGTAGTAGAGAAAATAACAGTTCGGAATCCCTATTTGTGTGCCTATGGTGCACCCTCCCTTGTGTATTGGAAGCTTCAGCATGAGGTGCCATGGTGTAAAAGTATCTATCAACTGGTTGGAAACTCTCAAGGGGATCGTAAAAGGCTAGTGTAAAATAAATGTTCCTATTTTTGCAATTATAGGGATTCCCACGGGATATCTAAGCTGGTGGGGTAGTATTGTACCTAAATGAATGTAATCTCCTCTCTATTCTATGGGGGTAGTGAATGAAATGTTAATATTGCAAAGCTATTTGAGGTACCGGGGACCGAATCTGGTGGGCAACTAAATAATGTGGCCCCTATGTACTATGTGGGGTGGGCGTATCGAATTTGGGGGCCGTAAATGGCTGATTATTATTTAAGGGTGGCGTTAAGTAATGTAATCTCTATTAGGGCAGGCCTGGGTGGGCTCAAAAAATATCACTGGACTTGTACTTCCAAAAAAATTCCCAATTTTGGGTGGCTTTCGCTTGGCTAGTAAGAGGTTAAGTTTAGGGATCTTTTCCGCAGATATACGTTGTATGTACTCATCTAGGCGTTGTCTTATGACAACGTCGCGGTACCTAGTGCCTCCACCATTTGTAGGGTACCTGAGAGGGTAGCCTCTACAAAGTGTATTAAAAGGGGGATGAAAGGATAGTAGCTGAAGGCTGCTAGGGACTATAGTGATAAAAAGAAGTGGATTGGAAAGGTTCGGGCGTGAGTGCAGCTCGATGGGTTAACACCCAAGAGTACAAGCTGCGGGGATGGTCCTAAGGGATGGCTACCAGGGATAATCTATTAGGTGATGGCAGGAGCAGCTAAGCGACTGCCTGGATTCCTGCTGATGTTAGTAGACTGGCCGTGCTCCTAATGAGTGTCGCGCACGTAAGCAATGTAAGGTGATGCCTATGGCTGACTACAGCAACAAATAGACAATTAACTAATTACCAATATGGGATCCTACCGGGAAATGAATTAAGGGGTAGGCTCTTATTAATTAACTAAATAAATGAATTGAAAGACCAGTTAGCTTAAGGATTCTACTTTTTAATTCATACTCCTAAAGTGGAGTATAATAAAATAGTGCAGGGCGAATACTAGTGATCTTCACAATAATGGGGGTGTTTTACGTGTAGGTGTTACAATTTGTGTAGGCCCACTAGACACTTACCTATCTGGAAATGGCAGCTACAAGAAGCGTCTTAGCACCTGAAGCACTTGTGAAAGACTGACCCCGTCTCACCTCTCCTTCAGTGCTTTATAGAATCCGTCTGCCGAGTTAGCATTATTTGGCATTAGTTGCGGATTCTATAGGATGTGAGGTGCTTGCCCTGGGTCAACGGAGGTCGTCTCTATGCACTAGGCCTGGTCTTGGTGTTAGCTTATGCTACGTATGCCGCAGGCATCCATGTGTAATTAGTTGTATAATTTATAGTTGTAGTTTGTAGTTAATTTATATTTATAGATAAGGGATGGGAATGCATCCCTCGGATGCAACAGTGTCGTAGTATGTGTCCTACCAACCTATCTCTTCTCTTCATTAGCAGTTGCCTGAAACATCTCTCCTCTCCCACTCGCCTTAATACCTCTTCGTTTGTAACTCTATCTACCCATCTGATCTTCATCATTCTCCTGCAACACCACATTTCAAACGCTTCAATTCTCCTCTTTTCTGCTGCACCAATAGTCCAAGTTTCACTTCCATATAGTGCCACGCTCTAGACAAAGACTTTCAAAAATGACTTCCTAACACTTAAATCTGATGTCAACAGATTCCTTGTTTGTAGAAATGCTTTCCTTGCCTGAGCGAACCTACTTTTTATATCCTCTTTGCTTCGTCCATCACTGGTTATTTCGCTTCCTAAGTAACAGAAGTCTCCTACTACCTTCAGCTTTTCACCTGCCAATTTGATGTCCATAGAGGTTTTTGATTTTTTCGGCTGCATTCCAATTTATTTATTTTTCATTTATTAATTTTCATCATGAATTCTTTCCTCAAGACGGAGTCCAAACTATTCAAATCCTCTGGCGGGTCGGCCATGCATTCTGTTTCGCAATTCATGTGTACATCTCCGGTGTCATCTTTCATGTCTTCTGCTGTGTAGGGATTCCCAACCCAATGACTTGAACATGTCAGAGACACTGTCAGTTCGGGAGAATTTGGAACTAATCGAAATTTATCAGGGCTCTTCTTTAACCTTTTAAGTGCTGAGTTACCCAGTTAGCTAATTGCTACCTCAGTGCCGAGGTTATTGATTTGGATTTAATAAAAATGTAGGAGTCGTAATTTTTAATTTATCAGGGGTTTTAAGCCGCCTCCATGGTGTAGTGGTCAGCATGCTTAGCTGCCGCCCCGGTGATATGCGGTTCGATTCCCGGCTCTGCCACGAAATTTGAAAAGTGGTATGAGGACTGGAACGGGGTCTACTCAGCCTCGGCTGGTCTAAATGAGCAGCCATCCTCGAAGTGGTTTTCCATGGTTTTCCACTTCATCTTCGGGCAACCTACCTTCGGGATACCTACCGACAGGCCGCGGCCGCCTCCTTCCCTCTTCCTTGTCTATACCTCCCATTCTTCCCATCCCTTCCCATCCCTCATGAGACCCACTGTTCGCCTTGCAGGTGAGGCCACCTGGGCGAGGTGCTAGTCCCGTCTCCCCAGTTGTATCCATTTTACCAATGTCTCAAGTTCCAGGACACTGCCCGAAGGGGCGGTAAAGGTGCGATCCCTCGCTGGGTCCGTGGGAAAAGCCTACCTGGAGGGTAAACTGTCTAAGAAAGAAAGAAAGAAAGAAAGAAAGAAAGAAAGAAAGAAAAGGAGTTTTAAAAACTCTATAGGTTTTGGAGCTTTATTAATCTAAGTGTAAATTAAGCATCCTACGTTTATATCAATTTTCATTTTGAGTCGAATCGGAAATTAAAATTGTTGTGCTCACGCTTGCATCATGTCCATACCAGGTAAAGAGCCCAAAATAAAACTATTTCCTAAAATCAGTAGGCAACTAATACTTATTTCTCCTTACTAGTAGAAAAAACGATATTCATTAGTCCGAAATCACAACGTGGTGTGAAGACTTTGCTTGTTATTCCGCCATACTTGTTTACATCTCAGACGTTAAGCTTGCCACGGTGGGTGAATGGTTAACGTGTCGGTCTACTAACCCCAAGCTTGCAGATTCGCTCCTGGCCGTTGTAAGTTACTTTTGAAAGGCGGAAAAAATTACGACACGCATGTCATACTAAGTTGGCACGTCAAAGAACCCATTTGAATTCAGTAGGCCGTGTTCATAATGGCAAAATTAATCTCGGGAGTTTCCGACAACACAAAGTTCCTCCTTTCTCCACTAGAAAGCGCTATAGTGTTCAATGAGCTTAGATATCTAACCTCCTTCATAGAGCTTCAAGGAACAACGAACAACAACAAAGCTAGCACCCGAGGCCATACGATAAAATAAAAACATTCGCCATTCTTGTTTACATCTTAGATGTTAAGCTTGCCACGGTGGGTGGTTATCGTGTCGGACTACCAACCCCAAGCTTGCAGGATCGCTCCTGGCCGTGGTAAGTGATTTTCGAAAGGCGATAAAAATCACGACACGTATGCCATACGTTGTTGGCATGTTAAAGAACCCATTTGAATTCAGTAGGCCGTGTTCATAATGGCAAAATTAATCTCGGGAGTTTCCGACAACACAAAGTTCCTCCTTTCTCTACTAGAAAGCGCTATAGTGTTCAATGAGCTTAGATATCTAACCTCCTTGACTTTTATAGATCTCCAAGGAACGACATAATTCTACATGCTGCCCTCTGGGCGTCAAATAACAAAGCTTGCACCCGGCATCCGAGCCCATACGATATTATTATTATTATCATTATCTCAGACATTTACGAAACGCTCTGTTAGTTACTACCAGAAGCAAATATCCATACTCAAGCAGTATATATAATGTTCATTAGATGGCAGAAGATCGACTCGTTACTCGAAAGCGACTGGGAAGTATGAAGAAAAAAAGTTCTTGTGGACCGTTTATAGACGGACGTAGCACTCAAAGGATTAACCCTTGTGTGGTCGCGCGAAAAATAATACTTATTCGATCGCACACGATGTTAGGGACAGGGCATTTTTAAAGCAAGCTAGAGTTACTGAGTCTATTTTCTTTAAATTTATGGTCCATTACGTCAGAAAAACCAAGGCAGTATTCCTTTGTTACGAAAGAAATGTAATAAATAAAAGAAATTCACTTCCTTGGTTTAAAAGTACAATTGAAAATCCAAGAGTGTCAACTATTTTAATCTGACTACATTTAAGCATCCATCAAACAATTATTAAGTTATGAAGAAATCTATAATATATTCATTTTTTAGCCTATGTTCATTTAGGCTTTTGAGATCACCTTTTGACCGAGTGTCTGTCTGTGTGCGTGTGTGTGTGCATATGTGTGTGATTCGTGTGTGTGTGCGTGTGTCCCTAATAAAATCTAAACGACTGGAGCGATTTCAATGTTCGTAGCACTATTCCGGACGACCCCGACCGTGCCCTTTAAAGTTTGTTACGCCTCACCAATTCAACATGGCGGCTGAGCGAAATATTTCACCAGCATTCAATATCTCCGAAACTATTACCGATATCACCCAGGCATTTTGTACGGTGATAAAGGGAACTACTAAAAGTTCACCTATGTGACTTTTGAAAACCTGGTAACTACAAAACCAACATGGCGGCCAAGCGAAGTTGAGACTTTTAAATAGACGTTCCTCGCGATTTAACCAACTAAACGCAATGAAACTTGGTACAGTATATGTTTATACACATTGTAATGTACCGAAATCTAACTTCGTTCAATTGTTTACATAACCTCAAGATGGCAGTTGTGCGAAATATTCCACCGGCATTCTTTATTTCTGAAACTATTACCGGTATCACCCTGAAATTTTGTACGGGGATAAAGGGCACTACTGGAAGTTCATCTATGAGACTTTCGAAAACCGGTTAACTACAAAACGAACATGGCGACCAAATAAGTTGAAAGTTTTAAATAGACTTTTCTCGCGATTTAATTATCCAAACGCAATGAAACATGGTACAGCAAATGTTTATACACAATTTAATGCACTGGTCTCTAATTTAGTTCAATTGTTTACATAACCTCAAGATGGCGGCAGTGCGAATTTTAAAATTAAGTTTTTAATTCTTGTGTCGTAACCATGCGATCGAAGTGAAAGTTTGAATAAAGAACCTACGCAATAATTTTCCTTTAATGGTACATGAATCTATGCCCTATACATATAACAATCCAACTTGGCGACCATTCGAAATATTTAGACGGTTCTCAATATCTACGAATCTATTACAGCTATCAAACTTATATTTTGTATGTTAATAATAATAATAATAATAATAATAATAATAATATCGTATGGCCTCGGGTGCCTGGTGCAAGCTTTGTTAATTGACACCCAGAGGGTAGCTTGCATATCGAATTTCGTCGTTCCTTTGAACGCTATGAAAGTCAAGGAGGTTAGATATCTAAACTCCTTGACTCTACAGCGCTTTCAAGTAGAGAATGGAGGAACTTTGTGTTGGCGGAAAATCCCGAGATTAATTTTGTCATTGAACACGGCCTACTGAATTCAAATGGGTTCTTTAACATGCCAACAACGTATGACATGAGTGTCGTGATTTTTGTCGCCTTTGTATGTTGATAGTGGCATTTAACGTAAGTAGGATATATAATTGTATTAATGCAGCCAATGGCCATGTACTTTTCTTTTCAGGACGGGTCAGGGAAGGGATATTGGAAGGATATCGGCCGTGGACCTATTGAAAGGAACCGTCCCGGCATTTGCCTGGTGATGGAAATGGGAAACCATGAAACCTATTTTCTGGACGGCCGAGGTGGGAATCGAACCCACGCTCTCCCGATGGCTGAAAATAGGCTTTAGTTCTTCACGGAACTACTTGTTTATATTTGAATTGCAGCCAATGGCCCTAGCTGGGTATTTCAATGGAGCGCCTGTAGGCTCCCCATCAAGTTGAACTTCATGTAGTTCCAACTTTGGCTACCACTGTCACTGACACCTAGCGGTGAACGTTGGAACTCGATAGAACGTTTCTAACCAAATGACTTACAAATTTTTGTACACTACCAATGGGAGTATTCTAGACGACCTTCGTGTTGCCACCACAAGAGTGCAGCGGGGTCCGAAGGGGTCCAGGCGCATACGAATTGGGTTACTGGCTGCATATAACTCCAATATCAAGCACCTTTTGTATTCCTTGACGTTGATTAGCATTCACCATTAGCCATATTACGCATTGGACCCGTTCTAGCCATGCTGCACTCTGGTGACAACTTTTGACAGTTACACGCCCATTGTAGTGGTAGGTTCTTTGTTGTTGTTGTTGTTGTTGTTGT
The DNA here is from genome assembly GCA_946902985.2 of Meconema thalassinum. Taxonomy (NCBI): domain Eukaryota; kingdom Metazoa; phylum Arthropoda; class Insecta; order Orthoptera; family Tettigoniidae; genus Meconema; species Meconema thalassinum. Next base: position 298,749,949 of record OX336394.1, read on the forward strand.
TTGAGTCTTCAGTCTTTTGACTGGTTTGATGCAGCCCTCCATGCCTCCCTGTCCTGAGCTAATCGTTTCATCTCTACATAGCTACCACACCGTACATCCGAGGCAATCTGTTTAACATATTCTAACCTTGGTCTACCCCTACAGTTCTTGTCCTCGACCCTTCCTTCCATAACTAAGCTTGCTATTCCTGGGTGTCTTAGTATGTGTCCTACAAACCTATCTCTTCTCTTCATTAGCAGTCGCCAGAAACATCTCTCCTCTCCCACTCGCCTTAATACCTCTTCGTTTGTAACCCTATCTACCCATCTGATCTTCATCATTCTCCTGTAATACCACATTTCAAATGCTTCAATTCTCCTCTTTTCTGCTGCACCAATAGTCCAAGTTTCACTTCCATAGAGCGCCACGCTCCAGACAAAGGCTTTCAAAAATGACTTCCTAATACCTAAATTTATATTCGATGTCAACAGATTCCTTTTTTGTAGGAAGGCTTTCCTTGCCTGAGCCAACCTACTTTTTATATCCTCTTTGCTTCGTCCATCACTGGTTATTCTGCTTCCTAAGTAACAGAAGTCTCCAACTTCCTTCAGCTTTTCCCCTGCCAATTTGATCTCCATAGAAGTTTCTGATTTATTTCGGCTGCATTCCAGTATTTTTGTTTTACATTTATTAATTTTCATCATGTATTCATTCTGTAAGACGGAGTCCATACCATTCAAAAACTGATTCAAATCCTCAGGAAGGTCGGCCAAGATGACGATGTCATCAGCAAATCTCAGAGTTGAAATTATTTCTCCTTGAATCTTCACTCCCACTTTAAATTTTTCTCCAATTTCCTTCATTGCTTGTTCAATGTAAAGATTGAAAAGTATGGGTGATAAGTTGCAGCCTTGCCTTACACCTTTCTGAATACCAGCTTCTCTCTCATGTCCTTCAGCTCGAATGACTGCTGTCTGGTTTCTGTATAAATTGTATATCACCCTCCTATCCCTGTACTTTATTCCAATAGATTTCAAAATGTCAAACAATTTAGTCCAATCAACGTTATCAAAAGCCTTTTCTAAGTCTACAAATGCCATGAACGTTCTCTTACCTTTCCTTATTCTACCTTCCAAAATCAGCCTAAGACTTAGAACAGCTTCCCTTGTTCCTACATTTCTCCTGAAACCAAACTGGTCTTCACCCAACTCCGTTTCTATCTGGCTTTCAATCCTCTTGTAAATTATTCTAGACAGGATCTTTGAAGCATGAGTAATCAAGCTGATTGTACGGTAATCTTCACATCTGTCAGCTCCCACTTTCTTTGGTATAGGGATGATAACATTCTTCTTGAAATCAGGGGGTACCTCACCTGTCTCATAAATCCTACACACCAAGTGAAATAACCTGATCAGACCTTCATCTCCTATGCAGCGTAGCAACTCAATCGGTATATCATCTATGCCTGGTGCTTTGTTCCTGCCTAAGTCCTCTAATGCTCTGTCAAATTCTGATCTCAATATTAAATCTCCTTTTGCATCCTCATCAATTTCCTCCTCCCTTTCCATTACATGATTCTCAATCTCCTTTCCCTTATACAAGCACTCTATGTAAGCTTTCCATCTCTCAACCTTTTCTTCCCTATCTGTTAGAGGCTTTCCATTTGTGTCCTTAATATTACAACACTTAGTCTTCTTTTCCCCAAAAGTATTCTTAATCCTTCGATAAGCTGTGTCTACTTTTCCTAATTTCAGACAATTTTCTATACCTGCACATTTCTCTTTCAACCATTCTTCTTTCGCTTCCTTGCACTTCTTGTTAACCTCATTTCTCAGACGTCTGTATTCTGCTTTCCCCTTTTCATCTCTTACATTCTTGTGTTTCCGCCTTTCATCCATCAATTCTAGTATATCCTGAGTGATCCACGGTTTTCTACCTATTCTTTCTTTCCTACCAATGTTTTCTTCTGCGGATTTTGTTATTTCATTCTTCAAAAGTGCCCATTCGTCTGCAATTGAAGTCCGTTTAGGATTTTTCATTAGTCCTTCCGTTATACTCTTCTTGAATCTTTCGTTTACATCCTTTACTTTCAGTCCGTCTATTGCCCACCTTTTTGGCTTTTGACTTTTCTTCAGTTTCTTCAACTTTAATCTGCATTCTTTTAGGTTCTTTTAGATGCCATAAATCTATGACAATGGCCCCGCCGGCTTTACTTTCCCTCCGAAGGAAGGCATACTGAAGGATTTTAACGCTTTAAAAAAATCCAATGACTTTGGCCGGGTTTGAACCCGCGATCTTGGGCATAGCAGTTCAGCATGCTACCGACTACGACACGGAAGCCGCAATATATTTATTATTTATAATATACAGTGGACTCTCGATGAGCCTCCGTGGCTTAGGCGGCAGCCCGCCGGCCTCTCACCGCTGGGTCCGTGGTTCAAATCCCGGTCACTCCATGTGAGATATGTGCTGGACAGAACGGAGGCAGACAGGTTTTTCTCCGGGTACTCCGGTTTTCCCTGTCAAATTTAATTCCAGCAACACTCTCCACTATCATTTCATTTCATCTGTCATTCATTTAATCATTGCCCCAGAGGAGTGCGTCAGGCCTCGGCAGCCGGCACAATTCATATCCTCGCCGCTGGATGGGGGCTTCATTCATTCCATTCCTGACCCGGTCGGAGACTGGAAGCAGGCAGTGGATTTTCATTCATTTCAGTGGACTCTCGATAATTTGAAACGCAAGGGATGTGAGAAAAAGTTCAACTTACTGAGAGTTCAAAGTAATGGGAGTTCAAATAACCAAGAAGGAGGGAGGGAAACATTCAAATAAACAAGAGTTTGATTTTCGTGATTTTATTACTGTACTTACTGATTTTTATGTTCGACCCTGACTATTATATGTCAGAAAACTGTATCATAATGATGGTCATTATAACACTATTTTTCATTATGAAACAGTTTCTCCCACCAATCACAGCTCAAGAAACAGTTGTTTGACCAACTAGATAATGATAGCATAGCACCTGCGTTGAATTCCAAGGCCTTCTAATTTAAATTTTACTGCGTTGCCTACTGTCGACCAAAGTATGACCTCGTAGTTCCGCCCCTTAAAACAACAATAACTAACTAACTAAAGTATTATGTTCACTCGAGTTTGAAGGTTGTTTGTGAAGTAACCAATAGACCTACATAAAATCCAATAACCTCATCATTTTCGTCGTTCTATTTAACGTTCGGTCATATAGGTTTGGAATTTTTAATTTATATTTTAAGATTTTTTATCGCAGTTGGAACACGAAAAGTGCACGTTTTTAAGCGTGTTTCAACCATGCGTCACATTTAAGAATTATTATCTCAAAAGCCCGTCATCAGATCGAATCCAAATTTTAATAGAATATACATTGGAATGTTGTATAGCTGGTTTATTAATTTCAAAATTGTGAGTGTCCAAGAAACAAAGTTGTTATCATTTTTGTAAGGTAACTTTTTCTCGGCTCGGGGTGGTTGGAAAATGTAGTTCTTGGTTGCATTGTAATCCTTATAAATCGAAAAGTTATGCTGTAAGACTGTGAAATACGTAAATTAATTCACTTATTTTATATCGCCCACACGCATCATGGCGCGTCTCGCTCGGAAGTGATGGGCTCCATCTCAGCAACGCTGTACAGCTTTTCCCGGAGCGGCTAGCTGAAGAACCATGTGTTATTTCATCGTACAAATACAAATCGATATAAAATAAGCGCATTAATTTACGTATTTCACAGTCATACAGCATAACTTTTTGATGTATAACGATTGCAACGCAACCAATGTATATTGTGTTAAAATTTGGATTCGATCTGATGAGGGGCTTTTGAGATAATAATTCTTATATGTGACGCATGGTTGAAACACGCTTAAAAACGTGCATTTTTTGTGTTCCAACTGCGATAAAAAAAATATTAAAATATAAATTAAAAAATCCAAACCTACATGTACTAACGTAAAATAGAACGACAAAAATATTGATGGTATTAGATTTTATGTAGGTCTATTGGTTACTTAACAAACAACCTTCAAACTCGAGTACACATAATACTTTGGTCGACAGTAGTGTCATAGAGGGTTAATCGAGGAGGCCACGGACTAATACAAGGCATTCTTTGCGCTCTGTTCAGTACATAAAACTGGCGAAATCTCGACAGATATTTATGAATATTTATGTTCGAACATAAAATAGTTATAATAATTATCGTCGAACATAAACAGTCGTATGCAACTCGCCTATAATGGTAATTAAGACACTCGTATGGAAATTATAAAACTCGCATACGCTCGCTTAATAAAAATACTCGTGTCTTAATTATTGCCATTATAGGCGAGTTGCATAATGTAATATTATTTCACAACATTTGTACAATTATACACAAACATTCATTTTGAAAAAATAAAGTCCGTAATTTTCTTTTAAGTGAGCGACTTTCACTTATGGAAAGACACTTGTTCTTTCCAGTGGCGTACTGACCGGGGGGAGGGGGTTAGGGTTGACCCCCCCCCCCCCGAGATATTCCTTTACTTGAATCTATATATTGTCCCGTCTATCACCTGTTTTACGGTATCGCTCGTTAGGCGTCTTAACTCCCGCATACACCTTAGGTGTGGTCACGTTCCTCACTTAATAAATGCCCTGCACTCTACTCGCAGTGTTGGAGCTACCCATGGATCAGTTTTGCTGTTGAAGTGGGCGATCCGTAACTTTTTTCACGTCGCTTCGGGTTGCTTTAATTGTGTGTGCCCGTTTCCTTAAAGATAATTCAGTAAATGAGGAGTTTCTGCAATTTATTCCAATTAATGGTACAGATAAAATAATCAAGATAGGCAGATTTTGAGAGTCAGTAGCAATTGCAGCAGGAACACGGAGAGCAAAACATTACTTTCCTCTCACATAATATCAATATTTTAAGCAACCACGTAACTACGGTCATGATGATACCACTCAGTCTCAATACAGGTATTTAGTTACTGTTTTCCATATTTTTTAGAATTTCTTTTCAATTTTTTATTGTGTCGAAAAATTGAGATCTAACATATTTTTCATGCAAAGAGAACGGTTACTTAATTGTTGCTTTTATGAATATTAATCGAAATATCATTTTAATTATGATGATGACTGTCGTTGTAAGGGGCGGAACAGCAAGGTCATCTGTCCCTTTAATACCGGTAATGTACACAATTACCCTATTATACTAATGACCCCCCCCCCAGAAAGAAATCCTGCGTACGCCACTGGTTCTTTCTTGAACTCAGTTTGATACTTAAAGATTACGTAAATCAAACATTATATTGTAACACACTTTATGTTCGACCCTGGCGAAATGTAAATACTATATGTCAGAAAACTGTACTATAATGAGGCTTATTATAGAACAAGTTTTCATTATGATACAGTTTCTCCGACCAATCATAGCTCAAGAAACAGTTTTGTGACCAATTAGGTGAGGATAACATCGCAACTGCGCTCACTTCCATGGTCCCCTATTTTAAATTTCACTGCTTGGCGATTGTAATAGTGAGGTATTCCAGGAGGCCATGATCAAATGCAAGGTATTCTCTGCGTCCCATGCGCTAGAGTTCAGTACATAAAACTGGTGAAATCTCGACAGATATTTATGAATATTTATGTTCGAACATAAAATAGTTATAATTATCGTCGAACATAAACAGTCGTATGCAACGAGCCTATAATAGCAATAATTAAGACACGAGTATGTTTATAAAACGAGCGTAGTGAGTTTTATAACTTTCATACGAGAGTCTTAATTACCATTATAGGCGAGTACTATTAACGTCTGAAAGAAGACTCAAGACTGCGAACTCACCCATACGTCTCATTATTGATATAAACAAACGACAGGTCTGTGCATGATAACATTACTGTAATCACATGACTTCAAATTATAGAGAGTAGGGAAACCCGACTTCAAATCACCGAGGGGACCAAATCACAGTGATTCTTTTCGATTTATCGAGTATTTTTTTCAAGGGACAGGGAAGAAACTTCAAAGTATCGAGAGATTCAAATTAACGAGTGTCAAATCATCGAGAGTCAACTCTAATACATTTTAATTATAAATTATAATCTCTGATGGAACATTAGACTGCGTGTGGTAGGTGTGGAATATTTTGGTTGTGGTACCAGAGCGCGTTGAGTGAAAGTGATAATAGATAATAGATGAAAAGGCTTAGGGTAACTCAGCATAAATTTGCCCCAGTCAAAAAGACAGTGGTCCAACTAATTGAGGGGTTTGGTGCAAGGCAAGGCTGCAACTTATCACCCATACTTTTCAATCTATACAGTACATTGAACAAGCAATGAAGGAAATTTGAGAAAATTTAAAGTAAGAGTAAAGATTCAAGGAGAAATAGTTTCAACTCTGAGATTTGCCGACACATCAGATTTGTTTCATGATTCTTTTAAATGGCGTAATTTTGACAGAATTTTCATTAAGAGTTCCATGTGGCAAAATTAAAGTTGTTTTTCTTACGGCTGTGTTAATATATAAGGAGCAAGCACTTCTTAAAATGTTAACCTTGTACGTTGAAGAGTTCCGCATGAACTCTCGCATGTGTATAGACCACCCGCCCGGCTCTAGTGCTATGCGGGCTGTACGCTGCATAGTTCTACCAGGGGCTATCGTCTTGTTTATTTGTTTAAACACACATTTTAAACAAATAAATATATTTCTGTTGACTTTTCAAGAAATGCAAGATTTTCCCTGTGCAGTGATAAAATACATTTTAGGTAGAAACTGAATCGAAGTCCTTTGCGACGTATAAGGCCAAAGGTCACTAGATCGAATCCCGCGTGGGTCAGACTGTGTAATTCTCTATCTTCTATATTTATAGCTTGTACAATGTACGACCTAATAGCTGTAAGTATTCGTTAATCAATAATACTTACAATTTACAAAGGAAGTGCGGCTCGCTGTTTCTTTGATCTTTTGTTTTTAACGTTGACCTTGTGGTGGTAGGTTAAAAATGTGTGTATCTGCAGTTCATAAATTTACAAACTTATCAACCTGTCAAGTTGTTAGACACAACCTTCAAATCGATCACTTGCCAAGCTATGACAACTCACAGGACGAGCCAGAGCCGAGTATTATTATTATTATTATTATTATTATTATTATTATTATTATTATTATTTTCGTTTCGGTCGTCTAGGGACCACGAGTCAATTTCAATGCTTTGTTCTTTGCTGTTCCTTCTTTTTCCTCCAGTATTCCTCTATGTTTCCTCTTCCTTTCCTCGGACCATTTTGAGCTGGTTTTCTTACCCTTCCTCCCTTGAATTCCTTCCATTTTTAGCACTTTTTGTCTAAATATATCTCTCTGTGGTGTATTATTATTATTATTGATGCCTTTAATTGTGGCGAAGTTATGGCTCTTGGCGCTCTCGTACACTTTAACCACACACAAGTCAACGTTAGACTACAATAATTAAGACCACAATGAAAGGAAAGTAAGCGTGCATTTTTACGTGACCGTTATTCTCGCGATCATGAGCTACGAGACCACCATTTTACGTGGAATCCGAACCACTGGACGAGATATTTCACTTCGAAAATGTCACATGTATTGACCGGGAATCGCCTTGGTGAGAGACAAGCAGCTTGACCACTGTACCATCATGTCCTCAAATACGACTAGGGTTCTTGGCTGTCGCCCCTGAGGTCCGGGCTCGACTCCCGGCTCTGCCAAGAAATTTCTGTTGTGAGGACTGGAACGGGGTACACTCAGACTCTCGAGGCAAGACTGAGAAGAGGAGGGTTCGATTCCCACCTCAGCTACCATGGAAGTAGTTATCCGTGGTCGCCCCACCCTTCTACAGATAGCAGCGTTTAGCAGTGCACTTGACCTTGAATGCTCAGTGGTAGGAAGGGGCAGATGACCTCATAGTTCCGCCCCTTAAAACAACAATAACTAACTAACTAACTCAGTGGTAGGAGAGGGGTGTAGAGCGGTGCGGGGAGCGGTATGAATACTTCCCTATCTGAGAACATTGACGCGCGTGACAGTAAGTTCTAACCATCAGACATAGACACGCTCAGCGTGGCAAATGTTTTACGGTGCAGTAGTATTTATTTATTTATTTATTTGCGCACAACAGGATTTTCATCCCAATTACAGTGGCATTAAGATTACACAGTATGTTATTTTAAAACGTATACTAACTTAAACTAAACAGTAATAATAATAAAACACTAATTAAAATTACACAGTGTGTTATCTTAAGATGTATACTAACTTAAACTAACAGTGACTAAATAAAACTAATTAAAATAACTAGGTGTACAATTAAAGCAGTATATTACAAATAAAACACGTGTAATACAAGCTTGTCTATGTAAAATGACTCAGTGGTAAGAATTCATGATTTACAATTTGCAAGGTTTGTGACATTATTTCAGGAGAGTGGTTAGGAATTCCATCAAAAATACTGTCAAGGAAGTACTAAAATCTATGGCATTATTTCTTTGAGCAACATTGTAGAAAATATTACATAGTCTGTTCAGCGGTGAATTTTTGTGGGCAGATGTCCTGGTTCTTTTAATTTCAAATGTGATATTGTTCCTAGAATTGATGCGTGGTACATGGAAATTTATGAGAGAAAGGAATTCGGAATCATCAATTGAATTGTTTATAATTTTGAAAAGGAATTTCATAGCATCTATTTTTCTTCGTATTTCTAAACTGTCTACATCAAAATTTATTAGCAGTTCCTGGTATGGTGTCAAGTGAGGATAGTTGGCTGTTCTTTTAAAATGTAGATATTTTAGGAATTTCTTTTGTGTGTTTTCAATCATTGAGGTATATGTCTTGCATCTAGGACTCCATATAATGCTAGCATATTCTAGTTTCGGTCTGACTAGTGTGTTGTACAGGTGGATACACGTACTTATGTCTTTGAATGGTTTTGTATTCCTGATAACAAATCCAAGTGTCTTGTTTGAGTCAGCTATCATTTTCAGAATTTTGGGGGTAAACGTCAGTTCTCGATCTAGCAACACACCGAGATCTTTGTTTTCATGAACGGAATACCGGGGGAGTGGGACGGGGAAGTGAAGAGCTAACCGCCGGTTAGAGTGCGGGTAAATGCTGGGATGGTTCCTAATTTAAGGCCACGGCCACTTTCCTTTCCAATCCTATCCCCAATTTACAAATACACACATCACAATAACACAACAACAAAAGTTACAAATAAATACTCACATAAGTCATTCTTAACCTACCAAACTTATATAGTAGAATTGAAGTGGTGTTTAACAACTAACCTACATAAAATTCACATATTATCAATTTATTTTGAAGATTAAACAAAGTTTGACTATATTCATTCGCTCACAACTTTTTTTTCTAGTTGGCCTACGATTTCGAGGGGAAATCTTTACACGCACGTTTGAAAGTTGTTAGGGATGTACAATTTCTTATTGCTGAGCTACTATGCCCAAGGTTGCGGTTTCAAACCCGGCCGAAATCGTCGGATTTTTAAGAGCGTTCAAATCCCTCAGTATGCCTTACTTCGGAGGGGAAGTAAAGCTGGCGAGCCCATGTCATAGATTTATGGCATGTAAAAGAACCTTTCACTAACTAAAACTTGTGTTAAGCAAAATTTGTAGGTTAGGTTTGATTAATGCTCTTAAGTTCCAACATTCGCCACCAGGCGCTGGTTGCGATTGCATCTAGTAGTAGTCAAGTTCACAGCTAGGTGTCGTAGACGGTAGCATTTGATAGCGAAAGTAGGAACTACTTGAAACTATCGACAGCAGTCCTTAATTGAATTAAAATCAGATAATACACATTAATACAGTCATAACAATTAACAACGGTCATCACACAGATTCTACACACACCCAAAGTACACGGGGCTACATGACACGTTGTCGCAGCCCCTAAACTAAGGAACCAACCAACCCAACAATGTCTAATGTCACGAGGATAATTTATTACAAATTCTAGTTCCTGACAGGAGGAATGAGTTACTGATCGCCTAGAATGTTGACCAACTGTTGAATAACCTGCCTTGAAAAACATTGTTTATATATTTGACAAGTAATCCCCTACGTAAATAACAATAATAATAATAATAATAATAATAATAACTAGTAGACCCATGCGAGAACTCTCGCAAGTCTATAAGCCACCCACCCGGCTTTACTGTTGTGTGGGCTTGACGCGACATAGTTCTGGCAGGGGCTATCGTTTTGTTTATTTGTTTAATCGCCATTTATGAACAAATAAAGATATTTCCGTTGGCTTTTCAAGAAATGGAATATTTTTCCTGTGCTATTGAGACAATTTGGAAGATTTTGGCACAAACTGCACATTCCAACTCCCTTTGGTTCAAGAGTTTGAGTTTTGTGAAACATTTACCTTAGCGTTTTATATACATACTAGCGGACCTGTGCAAGAACTCTCGCATGTGTATAGACCACCCGCCTGGCTCTAGGGCTATGCGGGCTATACGCTACACAGTTCTGCCAGGGGCTATCATCTTGTTTATTTGTTTAAACAAACATTTTAAACAAATAAATACAGGGTCTTTCATATAAAATAAGAGCGCCAAGCGGCGGCTTTGTTAACCGCAGCTGCGGTCACCTTGGCCGAGCCACGGCCCCCTGCTGTAGAATTGAAAGCGCGCGCATAGTACATACGAGGGCTGTTTTAGGTAGATTTCATTAGAAAGCTAACTATTGCAATGGGTCCCATGTTTCGACTTCCGGAAAATTTCGACATATCTTCGCGTTTAACATCCCTCAGACCCCAAAACCACCGTCAGTTCAAAAGTTTATATATAATTTATGTATATATGTATGTATCTATCTATCTATCTATCTATCTATCTATATATATATATCAGTTTCTTGTGGACACGATAACTGCCGTAATTTTGCACCAATCACTTTGAATTTTTTACATAATATGTATCCCTATACAATCTCGGTCGAGTTCGTTAATGGGCAAAATCGGTCAAAGGGGGTGAAAATGGGAGGCTTTTTTTCGAAAAAGTGAAATATCGCTATAACTCTCTTAATACATGAAATATCGAATCCCTTCAAAGTTCATAATATGTGTCGGATAAGTGCCAAAAATTTATGTCAAATAAGTTTTTTGATAGCACCAACCATTGTCCAAAGAGGTGGGAAAAAGTGGTTTTTTCGGGAAACATTAATCATATCTCTGTTAATAGGCACAATATCAAAACCGCACAAAATGGACAATATTCCTCCAATAATTACCTAAAACTTTTGTCTGAAAGAATTTTTGATATGAGCCACCATTGCGCCAAGGGATGAGAAAAATGATTTCGGAATTATAAGAAAATGCCAAGAGCTATCAGTGGTTGACATGGCAACACTACTAAATTGATGAGGGATGAGCCATCAGACGTTGCCATGACAACGCACTTGCGCGAGATCAGATTCAGATTTCCATCTGACTAAGTGTGAAGCGGCTTCGGTGACGTAACTGGTAGCATGCTGAACTTCTATGCCCAAGGTCGCGGGTTCAAAGCCGGCCAAAGTCGACGGATTTTCTAAGAGCGCTAAAAATCCCTCAGTAAGCTTTCCTTTGGAGGGGAAGTTCCAACGTTCGTTGCGAGTTGCTGATTGAGGTGGCATCTAGTAGCCAAGTTCACAGCTAGGTGGCGTTGACGTTAGTATCTGGTAGCAACATTAGGAACTACTGCTTGAAATTTAGCGTCGGCATTCCTTACCTGAATTACAGACTAATACAGCCATCACAATTCACACCGTTTATCAGACAGATTCTACACTCACCCAAAGTACACGGGGTTATATGACCGTGTTGTCGCAGCCCCTAAACTGAGGAACCAACCAACATCTCTGCGGGAGATATAATTTTGCGTGAAGAAGTAACAAACCGTTACATAGTTGCACATCAGTGTCGAAACCTTGCATAAGGACAGTGTGACCACAAGTATAACAAGTGGTTCCGTGAAGAACTGTACAGGCTATTTTCATATATCCTGCTCATGTTAATTGCCTCTATCAACATACAAAATTTCAGTTTAATTGCTGTAACAGATTCGTAGATATTGAGAACCGTCTAAATATTTCAGATGGTCGCCAGGTTGGGTTTTTTTTTGTACTATTATATTAATATTATTGTGTACGTGTGGTATTCAAACTTCAATCGCATGATTAGAACACGAGAAGTAAAAACGAGATTTTAAAATTACGCACAGCAGCCATCTTGTGATTATGCAAACAATTGAAATAAATTAGATGCCAGTGGATCAACATTTGTGTAAGCATTTAACGTGCAACGTTTCACGGCACTCGGATAGTTAATTCGCGAGAAACGTCCATTTAAATATTTATACTTCGCGTCGCCGCCATGTTCGATTCGTGCTCACCAGGTTACTGAAAGTCCTATAGGTGAACATATGTTCATAGTCTCTATGAACATAAAAATTTCAGTTTGGTTGCTGTAAAAGATTCATAGATATTGAGAACCGTCTAAATATTACGGAAGCTTGCCATTTAGGATTGTTATATGTATAGGCCATAGAGTTATGTACCATTCAAGGACACTTATTGCCTAGGTTCATTATTCAAACTTTCTCTTCGATCGCATGATTACGACACAAGAAATAAAAACTTAATTTTAAAATTTCGCACAGCCGCCATCTTGAAGTTATGTAAACGATTGAATTAAATTAGATGGCAGTACATTACAATCTGCAAAATCATTTACTGTACCACATTTCACTGCGCTCAGAGAGTTAACTCACGAGAAAAGTCTATTAAAATATTTCAAATTCGCTTGGTCGCCATGTTCGTTTTGTACTTTACAGGTTTATGAATTATACATAGGTAAACTTGTATCAGTACCCTTTATCATCGTACAAAATTGCAGGGTGATATCTGTAATAGTTTCGGGGATATAGAATGTCAGTGAAATATTTCGCACAGCCGCCATTTTGAGGTTATGTAAACAATAGAACTAAATTAGACTCCAGTGCATTGCAATGTGTATAAATATTTGCTGTACCAAGTTTCATTACGTTTAGATAGTTAAATCGCGAGAAAAGTCTATTTAAAAGTCTCCACTTCGCTTGGCCGCCATGTTGGTTATGTAGTAACCAGGTTTTTGAAAGTCTCATAGGTGAACTTCTAGTAGTACCCTTTATTACCGTACACAATTTCAGGGCGATATCCGTTATAGTTTCGGAGATACTGAATGCTAGTGAAATATTTCGCACAGCCGCCATGTTGGATTGGTGAGACGTAACGAAATTCGATGGGCACGGTCGATGTCGCCGGGAATAGTGCTATGAACTTACCGAGTTTCACTGAAATCGCTCCAGCCGTTTAGATTTTATTAGGGACACACACTCACACACCTCACACACACACACACACACACACACGCACACACACACGGACAAAAGGTGATCTCATAAGGCTATTTTTTCAAAATTGAAAATAGGCTAAAAATGGACTCCAAATGACAAGAAGATTACCGTCCCCATAAGACAATAAAATGTTTAAAATATGTTTAAAATGAAGAAAAACAAAGTTAATTAATATATTAAATTAAAATACTTTCACGCGATAAATGAGGTCTGATCCTTCTACGAAAACCTGCATATTCTGCCTATTTTCGCCTATCTCCAAGTTTGTCCGGTGAAATCTACCTCCGCCTTCCGGCGTGCCAAGAGGACTTTTTTTTTTAGCCTACTTTCGATTTTTTGCAAAAAATGAAAGTAGACTTATGATATCACTACAGGGCCAAAAATTGTGTGTCTGTCTGTGTGTGTATGTGTGTGTGTGAGTCTGTGTGTGTGGGTGTGAGTGTGTGTACTCTGAATGTCTGTCCCCCCCTATCAATTCGAACACGGTGAATAATAATAATATCGTATGGCCTCGGGTGCCTGGTGCAAGCTTTGCTATTTGACACCCAGAGGGTAGCTTGCATGTCGCATTTCGTAGTTCCTTGACTATGAAAGTCAAGGAGGTTAGATGTTAGATATCTAATCACCTTGAACACAATAGCGCTTTCTAGTAGAGAAATGAGGAACTTTGTGCTGGCGGAAACTCCCGAGATTAATTTTGCCATTATGAACTCGGCCTACTGAATTCAAATGGGTTCTTTGACATGCCAACATCGTATGACATGCGTATCGTATTTTTGCCGCCTTTCAAAAATCACTTACCACGGTCAGGGGCGAACCTGCAATCTTGGGGTTAGTAGACCGATACGCTATCCACTCACCCACCGTGGCAAGCTGAACACGGTGAAACCGAATTGAACGAAATTTGGTACAGAGGTAGAACAAGCAAAGGGCACCTCAGTGTCATGTTTTATATCGCCGCCATCTTTACCAAAACTGAATGGCGGCCACTCAAACGTTCAAAACGTAAAATCAAATAGCGACTAACCAAATTATTCGATCTCTACCAAATTTGGTAATAACATACTGTGACCTTTATGCATATCTGATAGCATAAAGTCCACATATTATTCCAACAAAATTTAATTCATGTCTCAAAGCCGATGTGGGAATGGAAGTTGCTTGTGAAACTAGAAGGACAAAAGGACGGTTCGTACGTGACTTGAAGAAGCTTTCTCCCAGCGCGAACAAAGGTGGCAGGAGAGAGAAAATCCACATCTGGACACCAAATGCGCCAGACAACGCGCGAAGGTCGTTCAACTGCGCGGGCAAATGCAGAAAACTCAACGATTACCTACCAAATAAACCCCGCCCATTTGAAAGGAATTAGAGCAGTAATTGGAATACAGAAACAGGAGTTATACCATCGTATAGGGGATGATCCCAGCCTCTCAGAAATATCATCAAAATTTAAATCGGATTATTCTGTGATTTTTGCCAGAATTAAAATGAAATCAGGGGGTGGATTTGAAACGACCAATGGCAGTGAGAGACGCTAGACGCGATCAAATCCCGCCGAAATTGAGGGACAATGAAACAAATTACGGAGCTCATTATCTAACGATCCTACGATCGGATTTTGAATATGAAGGAGTCATTGAGACATTGGGAATGAGGACGTTCTAAGGAGCTAGTTCACATATTCATGTGAGTATTATTTTGGAAATAAATTCTGAGAACCCCCTACTCCACGTCCCTTTAAGAGAAATCGTATAAATAATGGATTGAAACACAGCGAAGTTAGTCTACTCTGGGGCAACATCAGCGGCGGAAGCCCGTGCCGCGAGCCTTCGGACAATACGGTGATTTTTACAAGTTCTATAAGTATACTTTGGGGCATCGTCAAAGGCGAAAGCCCGTGCCCTGAGCGTTCAGAAATTAACATTTTACAAGTTTTATAAGTCTTAATATACGCTGTGGACGCGAGAGCCTGCGTTGAGGCATAAGAATAATTAACATTGTTACAAGTTATAAGTAGGAGCTAGCATACCTCCGAAATTGAACATCGCTAAGTATTCGCGAGTGCAAAGTAGAACAGTGCATATCATAACAGTATGACGCAGTTGTAATGATAGGTATAGCCGTACGCGCTATTAAAAGCTAGACCAGTATTCTAGGAAGCTACGAACTGTCGGCCGAACTAAATAAGTAATGATAGCTATATGAGATAGGAGCTTCATGTACGAGAACCATGCATTGTGTTAATGGTAATAATTCACAGTAGACCTTTGTTTTGGTGAAATTTTGAGAAAAACCGTGTGTAAATTCTGCTCCTATCAAGATGAATCAACTATTGAAGAAGACTGATATCATGGACCAGAACAGCATCAGGAAATATGAGAGATAAGTAAATATTGTATGGGGCATGAGGGTCATAATGTTTCCCATTATTGGGATCGGATAAGTCTATCTCGATCATAAGCAGTTATGATAAAAATAGATATTTTAGGTGTACCGGGCATGTTTGTGTAGATTTGTGTGTTTATCAATAATGAGAATTTTGTGTGTTTTATAATGTAATAAGTATATGAGCATCAAAGTGTTATTTTAAATATGGTTGTGTTTTTGGGATGTCATTATCTTGTGAATGCACAGTCAAGGGAATATTTGTTGATAGTGCTCTTGCACAATGTAATTGTAAAAGCTAAATGGGGAAGACCACTCGATAGTGTGACAAGACCGGTAAGTGGCAATGAAATTATGAGAGTAATGAGTATGGTAAGTGATTATCACGCGAAGGTACAAAGTGGTAAGACAAGAATGGCTGGAAGGTATTATGAGATATATTCAGATGAGGCTAAGAGTCGATCTTGGGTCGAGCAGAAATAAAGCGGATGTGGTATTCCCGCGTTCTTCGATGATATAATGGTGAGTGAAAATAATAGCGGAGGTGATATTCCCGCATTCTTCGACGATATATAAATGGTAAGTAAAATGATTGAATTCATTAGCTGATGAGAGCCCACTTTAGCTCCGTCGGAAAGAGGTTGAATTGCTCGAGCCCATGGCAGGTAAAAGGGAGTCTTAAGAAGCAGGTAGAAATTGGTTAGCCGTCTGAATTCTCAAAGCAGCCAGGAAGGTTGTGCCGGCCGGCTGGTTAGCATGGTGAAAGCACGTCTGTCACAAGGTCGAGTTTGGCATTGTATTATATGAATGGAGATAGTCCAACTCCCCGGGGTTTCTTTTGTGTGCCGCTTCAGGAAGCGATGTGTTATATTTGTCATTATTTTTGGAGTGCATTCATTATGTTGTTGTTTATTAATAATCACGGCGCACCGGCAGCCGAAGTATTTATTTGATGCTTCATGTATGTTGACTTGCTTATTTTACCATAATTAACGGAGTTATAGCTCTGAGTGAAGTAATTGTTTTAAAGTTATAAAAACACACATGCCCGTAACCTAGAATAAACCTATTGCCTTCATTATCTGACTCTTGTGAGGAAAGATGATGATTGTACGAGTGGACGTGTCCGATTTCCCAAAGAACAAGTTTTGCAAGTTATAAAAATGAGTGCGCAATATTTATTTGTGATAGAATGGCTGGTTTATTTAAGCCATAGTTATTTGAATTAAGTCTGTTGACAATAACTCTTGGACTTGAAGCAGTGGACTGCAGTAAAATAGACTATTTTCTATTCCTGGTTTCAGCCAGTGTGAAACATTATTTTTGCATTTTTTTTGATATTGTTGTTTTTCAGTAATTTAAGGGAGTTGATTTTATTTTATTTGTCTATGGTTGGGAGAAAAGGGAGATGATGTTTTTGTGAAATAAATTATTTTATATTAGGAGTTCTCTGACCTACTGATTTTAAGATAAGCCTCCTGTGATCCTGTGACAATATTCCTAGGATGTTTAGTATAAATTAGAGCCACCCCGAACAGAGCACCACCCGAGTAAGAGTCGGCATCCTAGAAGAACGCGGAAGGGTATATATGGATTGGTGATAATGATGCAGTTATTCATGTCCATATTAGTTTTTCTTTTATTAATTAGTGGATCACAGTGATGGAGAGTGTCAGAGAGTAGCTAGCCGGACCCTACTGAAGTCTGTATGCCGCCTTGAGGTCATGTAAACAGATGTAGAGCATACCATTAAGTAGAGAGATTTAAAAATGGCGCCGAATGTTGTGGCCAAATTAACAAGTAATTCAGGGGAAAGTAAAGCCAGGAGTTTGTTTAAAGTAAATAATCGAAAATGCTGAGTTTATTTTGCATAAGTTAGGTAGAAGCAGCGTTTTCGTGGCGCCCTTATATTTGAATAATTAGTAGCAAACTCCAAATGTATGTTGTAGGACGGCATGAACCGTAAAAGTGATGTCAGTACTTCATTGACAGAACTGGGAAGTTAAAATTAATGCAGAAGGGTAAACTGAAAGTTTATTCACAAAAGCAAACATCAGATAGGCAGCTCTTCAAGCATATTAAAGTCATTAATGGGATTAACGTAAATTGGGAATAAGCGACTCATTTTATGATTGCAGAAGATGGGAACATGAGGCTCCATGCCCCAGTCTTCTCAAATAAGTATTATATTGTGTGATATGGCGTCAGTGGAGGAGATTCGACTTATTATTGAGAATTCAGTGGCTAGAACGATGGAACAGTTCGAACACTTTAAGAGGGAATGCAGGGAACAGAGTGAATTAAACAATGCACGTATAGCGGAGCAGAACGAAATAAACAATGCACGTATAGCGGAGCAGAACGAAGTAAACAATGCACGTATAGCGGAGCAGATAACGGAACACAGTAAGACAAATAATGCACTACTAACGGAACAAATTGTAGAACAGGGTAGGCTGAATAAGGAAGCGTTAAAAGAGGAACTGACAGATAAATTAGCAGAGCAAATAGCTAAAATCACGCTCGAGACTACCACACAGTTAGGTCAGATGGAGACGAACTTAAGGCAATCAATAGCGTTCAGTGAAGAAAAAACGGCAGCGAAACTCATACAGATAGAAGAAATATGTAACGCTAACACAGAAGGGATAAAGACAGAACAATTAGCAATTCAAGCTACCATAAAAGGAGTAGATAACGAGGTTAAGTCTGCGGCAAAACAATTGCACAGCCTAGAAGGAGAGATGATAGAGATTAGAACGGAAATAGACAAGGCAGCTTTGACTTCAGCGGAACGATGGAGCATTCAGGAAAACGAGAATGATGCACTTAAAGAGAGGATCCGGGAAAGCAATGAAATGATAGGAGGCAGGCTCGATCAGCTGGAAAACGAGAAGAAAGAGGGAAAGAGAAAAGAGGAAAATAGATATGAGGCAATAAGACTGGAAATAAACAAGACATGCCAACAAATTGGAATTGACGGGAAAGAGGATAGAAAGAAACTTATAGAACAGATGGAAGAAAACCAAAGGAGAATAAAGGAGGTCGAACTGCAGTTACTGGGAAAAATGGAGATGCAAGAACGGAAGATCATTAAGACCGAGATACAGTCTCTACAACAACAGGAAATGCTTCTGGAACTGAAAGCTCACAGCAGCGGTAAAGAAACGAGCAGTGTGGCTAATCACTTCAACACAAGCCAGACCCAGGTAGAGAGAATGAATGAACTTAGTCCGGGCCGTGCGACCGCAGGTAGCGAAAATAATGAAGGGTTTCAAACATTTAGAGGAATGGCCTCAACACCTCAACAGCCGACTGGCGATAATAATAACAATAACTCAACTACACAGTATGTTCAAATAATTAGGATGCAGGAGGATCGCCCACGAAAATTTAACAATGATGGTTCACAAACACCGAAAGCTTTTCTAAAAGATTTTTGAACACTACCTTACAGACAATAATATTCCTGAGAATAAGAAACTCAGAATAACAGAGAAACTACTGGCGGATAGCGTCCTGACGTGGTTCAGAAGCTTTCACTACACCTTTGAGGACATGGATACCTTTTACGTCGTTACTGGAGCATGTCTATACAACATAATTTAAGGATGGAATTATATAGTAGGAAGTACCACGCGTCGCAACCAACACGCTACTCAGAATATTTTTCGGCTCAGCTACTTAGACTGAAGGATATGGATATTTTACCACCGGAGTCAGAACTGGTGATGACAATTGGAAAGCAGTTTCCATTGCCAGTACAACAGTTTTTAATTGCGGCAAACGTCTCGAGCGCACTGCAAGCAGAGGAGGTGTTACGTCAGTTGGACGAGACGTCACTAAATAATCAAAATAGACACGTCAGAGCGAGTGACAGCGCAGCGCTGGTACACCAAGCCGAGCTAGTTAAAACTAGAGAGCAAAGCACCAACACGAATGTTAGCCATAGAAGCGGGAATAATAACGGAAGGCCAGACTCGCCGAAAGAGGAGCAGAGGAGATATGAGCCAAGGAACGAGAGGAACTGGCAGCCACAACAGTACAGGAGAGATGAATGGAGAGGGCGTGGTCGCGAAGGTCCATATCATCATCGCAGATATGATAGGAGAGATAATAGAACGTGGAACCGAAGACGAGAAGAGAACCGAGGATATCCGGAAGACAGTCGACGGGAATTACAAAGCAGGCATGAGGCATCACAACGATACCTAGATGAGTTGCATTGCAACCAAGAGACGGATAAGGATCGCTGGCGAAGGACAATGGAGAATCGCGAGAACCCAGATATGGAAATCACTGGAGCAGAGAGTGAATTAATGCAGCAGCATCGCGAAAGCCAGAATGAGAAAAGGAACATGGGGCTATAAAAAAAAACGTATTAGAGGGTGAACGAGATAGGCTAAATTTCACGCCAGAGAAGACACAATGGTTGATAGCGAACATCGAGGAATGGGTCGCAACTCCTGAGGATTTTACACGTGAAATTATTCAACCGGAACAACATTGTTCGAGGAGATTACCAGTCATCATTACGAGGATAGAAGGACTAAGAGTGAAAGGATTAGTGGATACAGGGGCACAGCTATGTCTAGTATCAGAGGCATTAATTAAAGCTCTAAGCGAGAAACAGAGAATACCTACGATTCCAGTGCCACAGGTCAAAATTCGAGGAGTCATTCCCGAAAAATCAACTGTATGCAAATTTCAGGTACAACTGGATCTAGAAATACTAGGACACACTTTCTCACATGTATTCATGGTGATGAACAAGATGAATGTAAATTTGATTCTGGGGGCGGATTTCCTATATGAGCACCAAGCAGTGATTGACCTGCGCAATAATGTAATTAAATTCAGAAATATGGAAGGATTATCAGCAGTAGGACTGAACATGAATAACCACGGCTTAGATAGAGAAGCTGACATTTGGAAGCTGGAGACCATTCCTGAGGAAGAAGAAGAAGAAAGTCATGCAGATGAAGAGGACTCGAACACAGGACTCCTGGAGGGAAAGCAAGAATTGGAAGATGAAATGTGGTCCATGGCAGTAGAAGAAGATGGCAACAAAGACAGTTTTGAGGCACTTTTGAAAGAAAAATTAAGAGAGGCAAAGCTGAATGATGATGAAAGAAATTGCTTGGCACAAATGCTTTGTAAACATTCAGCAGCATTTAATACATTACCGGGAAAAATTTTAAATTTCAAGTACGCTATGCAGGTAGATGACTGGACACCATTTAAGAGCCGACTCTACCCAATTCCAGAAAAGCAGCGTGCAGCAGTTAGGAAAATTATAGGTGAGATGCTTAGAGGGGGCATAATTAAGAAAGCTCCAACCCCATATTTGAACGCCATATTAGCGGTGGCGAAGCCAAATGGTTCAGTGAGGTTGTGTCTCGATGCTCGCACCCTCAATTCCAGATTAATAGATGAAACCGACCGAGCACCACTAATTAAAGACGTACTCAAGAAGTTCCATAAAAAGAAAATATATTCGTCTGTCGACCTTGCGAATAGCTATTGGCACATTGAGTTAGAAGAGAAATCACAGCTGTTAACTGGATTTCTATTCGACAATCAGAGTTTCACCTGGTGTCGCTTACCATTTGGAGTTAAGACAGCCGGATCTGAACTAATCCGAGCATTGGATCGAAATTTAACAGAAGAAGTGAAAGACATGACTGTCAGATATGTCGATGATATCTTACTAGCATCAGAGAGCAATGAGGAACACATGCAAAATTTAAGCAAGTTGTTAGAGAACCTAGAAAGGGCAAATTTCAAGATCAATCTAAAAAAATCACACTTTTTTCAGCACGAAATTTTATATTTAGGACATATTGTTGATGGAGAAGGGATCAGGCCCAATCCAGTGAAAATCGAAGCCATTAAAAATTTTCCTCGACCGACCAGAGTCAAGCACATAAGGATGTTTTTGGGAGCCACCAACTTCTTTCGTGAAAACTGTCCAGGATACACCGAAGTAGTAGCACCATTACAAGAGATGCTAAAAAAGAACAACCGTTGGTTTTGGAACGAAGAGTGTGAGAGGTCATTCATAGCCACGAAGAAATTATTGTCAAATAACATCAAACTGAGTTACCCAGATTTTTCGACGGGGTTTATAATTCAAGCAGATGCATCTTTAGTGGGCATTGGAGCAATGCTTTTCCAAGAAGACGCAGAGAGAACAGCAAACCGCTCATACCTAGCATTCATCAGCAGGAAATTAAGAAAACATGAGAAAAGTTATACCATCTCAGAGCTGGAGCTTTTGGCGATCATATACGCGCTTCAACAATGGCGTCGTATTATATATGGTTTTTCCATAACAATCCGCACTGATCACAAGGCGCTGACCTTTTTATTTAAGACTACCATGGTGAGTGAACGTATCAACAGATGGGCCATTTATATGCAGCAGTTTAATATACAAATTGAGCACATATCAGGAAAATTGAATGTAATCCCGGATATTTTGAGCCGAAATCCAGAAGAAGAGGCACAACAGGAGGAAATGTTAGTGCAGCACATTGAGCTGACAAATGAAGATCGAGATTTCTTACAAGAACTGAAGAGGTTACCGCAGGAACAAGAAAAGGAGCCATGGATGATGCAGATGATTAAATTCCTCAAGAGAGAGATAACACCTGATACCCCAGCATATCGAGAAATTGAAGCTCAAGCGAGAAGTTATTCATACTTCAATAATATGCTCCATAAATTTATAGAAGAGGATCATGTCAAGTTACGGATATTGTTACCAGCTTCATTACAGAGGAAATTAGTGTGGCATACTCATTACACGCTTGGTCACATAGGGTTAGACAAGACGCAAGCAACAATAGGTGAAGCTTTCACTTGGCCACGGATGAGGATTACTATACGCGATGTCCTGAAGACATGTGATATTTGCCAGCGCGCAAAACCCAATAACTTCCTCATGAGACAATACCCAAAGCCAATATTGCCACAGAAACCGTTAGAGCTCATTGCTACGGACTGTCTTGGTCCATTGCCAAAAGGACGTAGAGGAGTGCGACATGTCGTTGTATGTGTGGACGTCTTTTCTAAATTTGTTGTTCTATGTGCTATCCAGAAAACAACTTCGAAACAGGTCCTGAGCCGCATCAAGAATCGAGTTATACCTATAATGGGAAAGCCTGAATTTATTCTTTCTGATCACGGAAGTTATTACACATCAGCAGAATTTAAGCGTGGATTGAATGAGCTAGACATCAAGCATGTACTATCTAGCATACGCCATCCACAAGGAAATCCGAGCGAGAGAGTCATACGTGAGGTCTCGAAGCACATCCGGATGTTCATTCCTACAGAACACCACCGTTGGGCCGATACATTGAAAAATATTGAGATTTGCATCAATATGACACGTCATGAGTCAACTGGACAAGTACCGTACACGTTACACTTGAACCAGCAACCACCGAGATCCGCAACCAGCACCACAGCTGAGAGTCGAACGGACGGTCACCTACATGAGAGAACAAGCTGACTGGAGGCTGAGAAGTCTCAAAGGAAAACGCTTTCACAGGGAATTGAACGTCAATGAACTAGTTTTGTTGAAGAGGCCACCTATCTCTGATCCAGCAAACAAAGTATTTCATAAATGGTGTTTCACATACGTAGGACCGTATCGGATCATAAGAAATTTGGGGAATAATGCATATAAGATACAGGACGTAAACGGCGGAAACACATCAGTTGTAAATTGCTCAAACCTCAAATTATATTACAAAAGGGAACCGTTTGATCAACCACGGAACACCGCGGGTGTCAACATTGTGGAAATTGAATAAAGATGAGCCAAATGCTCGTGGAACGAGGAAGTAGTCGATCATAAACAGACCCGGTGTTTACAGTGGAAGACCGTGAAGCAAGAAAACTGGGCGAGACAGGCGGACAATAGCTAGCTACCTGCACCAGACAGCAGACACACTAATCTTAGCAAGAATGTGGAGAGGGAGACAAGGATCGTACCAAGGGAATCCCTGCACACAACAGCAGTGGCGAACCAAATAAACAATATAAGGAGTGACGACGGAACCTTGCAGCATCCGTGAGGCGGATCGAGATTGAAAAAAAAATCATACGTTCCATATCGATTTTTTTTCTTGGTAGAAGGGTAATGTGACCTTTATGCATATCTGATAGCATAAAGTCCACATATTATTCCAACAAAATTTAATTCATGTCTCAAAGCCGATGTGGGAATGGAAGTTGCTTGTGAAACTAGAAGGACAAAAGGACGGTTCGTACGTGACTTGAAGAAGCTTTCTCCCAGCGCGAACAAAGGTGGCAGGAGAGAGAAAATCCACATCTGGACACCAAATGCGCCAGACAACGCGCGAAGGTCGTTCAACTGCGCGGGCAAATGCAGAAAACTCAACGATTACCTACCAAATAAACCCCGCCCATTTGAAATGAATTAGAGCAGTAATTGGAATACAGAAACAGGAGTTATACCATCGTATAGGGGATGATCCCAGCCTCTCAGAAATATCATCAAAATTTAAATCGGATTATTCTGTGATTTTTGCCAGAATTAAAATGAAATCAGGGGGTGGATTTGAAACGACCAATGGCAGTGAGAGACGCTAGACGCGATCAAATCCCGCCGAAATTGAGGGACAATGAAACAATTTACGGAGCTCATTATCTAACGATCCTACGATCGGATTTTGAATATGAAGGAGTCATTGAGACATTGGGAATGAGGACGTTCTAAGGAGCTAGTTCACATATTCATGTGAGTATTATTTTGGAAATAAATTCTGAGAACCCCCTACTCCACGTCCCTTTAAGAGAAATCGTATAAATAATGGATTGAAACACAGCGAAGTTAGTCTACTCTGGGGCAACATCAGCGGCGGAAGCCCGTGCCGCGAGCCTTCGGACAATACGGTGATTTTTACAAGTTCTATAAGTATACTTTGGGGCATCGTCAAAGGCGAAAGCCCGTGCCCTGAGCTTTCAGAAATTAACATTTTACAAGTTTTATAAGTCTTAATATACGCTGTGGACGCGAGAGCCTGCGTTGAGGCATAAGAATAATTAACATTGTTACAAGTTATAAGTAGGAGCTAGCATACCTCCGAAATTGAACATCGCTAAGTATTCGCGAGTGCAAAGTAGAACAGTGCATATCATAACAGTATGACGCAGTTGTAATGATAGGTATAGCCGCACGCACTATTAAAAGCTAGACCAGTATTCTAGGAAGCTACGAACTGTCGGCCGAACTAAATAAGTAATGATAGCTATATGAGATAGGAGCTTCATGTACGAGAACCGTGCATTGTGTTAATGGTAATAATTCACAGTGGACCTTTGTTTTTGGTGAAATTTTGAGAAAAACCGTGTGTAAATTCTCCTCCTATCAAGATGAATCAACTATTGAAGAAGACTGATATCATGGACCAGAACAGCATCAGGAAATATGAGAGATAAGTAAATATTGTATGGGGCATGAGGGTCATAATGTTTCCCATTATTGGGATCGGATAAGTCTATCTCGATCATAAGCAGTTATGATAAAAATAGATATTTTAGGCGTACCGGGCATGTTTGTGTAGATTTGTGTGTTTATCAATAATGAGAATTTTGTGTGTTTTATAATGTAATAAGTATATGAGCATCAAAGTGTTATTTTAAATATGGTTGTGTTTTTGGGATGTCATTACCTTGTGAATGCACAGTCAAGGGAATATTTGTTGATAGTGCTCTTGCACAATGTAATTGTAAAAGCTAAATGGGGAAGACCACTCGATAGTGTGACAAGACCGGTAAGTGGCAATGAAATTATGAGAGTAATGAGTATGGTAAGTGATTATCACGCGAAAGTACAAAGTGGTAAGACAAGAATGGCTGGAAGGTATTATGAGATATATTCAGATGAGGCTAAGAGTCGATCTTGGGTCGAGCAGAAATAAAGCGGATGTGGTATTCCCGCGTTCTTCGATGATATAATGGTGAGTGAAAATAATAGCGGAGGTGATATTCCCGCATTCTTCGACGAAATATAAATGGTAAGTAAAATGATTGAATTCATTAGCTGATGAGAGCCCACTTTAGCTCCGTCGGAAAGAGGTTGAATTGCTCGAGCCCAAGGCAGGTGAAAGGGAGTCTTAAGAAGCAGGTAGAAATTGGTTAGCCGTCTGAATTCTCAAAGCAGCCAGGAAGGTTGTGCCGGCCGGCTGGTTAGCATGGTGAAAGCACGTCTGTCACAAGGTCGAGTTTGGCATTGTATTATATGAATGGAGATAGTCCAACTCCCCGGGGTTTCTTTTGTGTGCCGCTTCAGGAAGCGATGTGTTATATTTGTCATTATTTTTGGAGTGCATTCATTATGTTGTTGTTTATTAATAATCACGGCGCACCGGCAGCCGAAGTATTTATTTGATGCTTCATGTATGTTGACTTGCTTATTTTACCATAATTAACGGAGTTATAGCTCTGAGTGAAGTAATTGTTTTAAAGTTATAAAAACACACATGCCCGTAACCTAGAATAAACCTATTGCCTTCATTATCTGACTCTTGTGAGGAAAGATGATGATTGTACGAGTGGACGTGTCCGATTTCCCAAAGAACAAGTTTTGCAAGTTATAAAAATGAGTGCGCAATATTTATTTGTGATAGAATGGCTGGTTTATTTAAGCCATAGTTATTTGAATTAAGTCTGTTGACAATAACTCTTGGACTTGAAGCAGTGGACTGCAGTAAAATAGACTATTTTCTATTCCTGGTTTCAGCCAGTGTGAAACATTATTTTTGCATTTTTTTTGATATTGTTGTTTTTCAGTAATTTAAGGGAGTTGATTTTATTTTATTTGTCTATGGTTGGGAGAAAAAAGAGATGATGTTTTTGTGAAATAAATTATTTTATATTAGGAGTTCTCTGACCTACTGATTTTAAGGTAAGCCTTCTGTGATCCTGTGACAATATTCCTAGGATGTTTAGTATAAATTAGAGCCACCCCGAACAGAGCACCACCCGAGTAAGAGTCGGCATCCTAGAAGAACGCGGAAGGGTATAATACCTTCATATAGAACGCGTCTTGTGACCTAACTACAAGGTCATCCGCCGTACCATTTCAGGATGGCGGCCGTGCGAATTATGCACATTTTATAATCCATATCATGGGACCCACCAGTTCCGATTATCGAGCCGAGAATCGATTTAACTGTTCTAAAGGAAGAGGCACGTTCGAAATTAAAAGTTTAATTTGTAATACTATAGTGCAGAAGTGATTTTAAAAAGCTGAGCCGTCTCGGTAAGAAGACAAGATGGCAGCGGATATCTTGTGCCTGACTTATATTTCACTAATTTGAGTATTGCATGCAATATAGCGTACTGATACAAAATAAATAAACTTTGTATGAAATGCTTTATATATAAATAATATACTCCACTGATGAAATCGTTTAGTATAAATCATTATTTGCTAACAATTTCTATGTAAGTCATTTTATATAGAACGATACTCGTTGACACAATTAGCTCAGTGGTAGAGCGTTAGTCTGTCATTCATATGCCTATGGTTCAGACCCCATCAGAGTTAGGTTTTTTGCTTGACATTTTACATATTTGTTGCTTTGTAATGACTCAGACGTTTTAAAATTAAGCGTTATATTGTGCATATTACGGTGCAAAACATATATTTAATTAAAACATAATTCGCCAGCAGATTTGCTCGAGACATCTAGCAGCCAAAAAGGTAACTGCACGCCGGCCTACTTATTAACTTCCAGATTTTATTGAAAAGTTTCTATTTATGGCCGCTAGAATGCACTCGCCCTGTTAGGATTATATTGTTCGATATTTCTCGACTAGATTTCACGACTGGTCTACATGGGACTCCAATGGTAGTATACCATTGGCATTCTATGCGCATCGAATTTGAAGAATGACAAGATGTTACTATGATACATTTTTACTTCTTATTTTAAAGGGTTTGTAACAGCCTATTGTGCGTTATTTGAAAATGGTATTTGAAGTAAAGAACAAAACGATTTCACATAGTAACTGAATTCTAGCCGCTGGTGCTAGTTCAGGTTATTAATACTTTTATTTCAGGCAAATAGCAATCGAAAATATCCACATAGTTTGTATACACACGTCTCTGTAGGGACATGGAAAGATTTGTTAATTCAATTAGGGTTGTGAAAGCCATGCACAACCAGACGTGTAAAGACATGCCTCAACTCAAAGTTGGATGTTGCCCACGGCAGGTCGATTATGTAATAATAACAATAATAATAATAATGTTATTTGTTTTACGACCCTTTTAACTACTGTTGCTTTTAGATACGCCGGGGTGCCGGAATTTTGGCCCGAAGGGGATCTTTAACGTGCCAGTAAATCTACTGACACGGCTCCCTCGCATTTGTGCACCCTCAAATGCCAGCTGACTGCGCCAGGATACGAACCTGCAACCTAGGGCCCAGCAAGCGAGAACGTTACCGCTGAGCCACGCAGCCAGTCCGGTCGATTATGTCTCCAGATCCATAACATTCTTGAGATACTTCTTATCTATCTTTCTTCAATGATGGTAGTAGTTTTTTTCTAGGTTGTGGCGTTTGGTAGAGGTAAATAGTTTCTAAGATCTTCAACCAAGAAATGATTCTATTATACTCTTTGATAATAACAACGAGTTATAACTATACTCATACATTTAGGAGAAAGTAGG
Source organism: Meconema thalassinum (assembly GCA_946902985.2). NCBI lineage: Eukaryota > Metazoa > Arthropoda > Insecta > Orthoptera > Tettigoniidae > Meconema > Meconema thalassinum. The sequence continues at coordinate 298,778,450 of OX336394.1, forward strand.
CTATATGTTCTTTACTGAACATCTTGTTTTTTTCAAGTTCCGATGGACTGTATAAAAATAACAGATTGACATTACCAAACTTGACCTTGCAATAAGCGTGCAGGTGCTCAGTCGCCAGTCTAAACCTCAAGTGCTAACATGGTGAGACAGTTATCATTGCAACATCGCATTTTTTTATGTAAAACTTATTTTAAGTACGAGTCGGCTCGGCGGGTACGTGATGCATTTGTTCAGCAATTTCCTGATGAAGTGCCACCTTCACTAGCACAGATTCACGTAATTGCAAATAAGTTTGATACTACTGGCTCGGTGCTCAATAAAAAACATGCCCGCACACGAACAGTTTTAACAGAGGATGAGCTAGATGACATTGGCGAGAATCTTGAACGGTCTCCGAATAAATCACTCACAAAATTAGCAAAAGTAGGAGTTTCAGTTTCATGAACAATAACTATCTAACTGAAGTAAGATTTCAGCATTGTACACACGCTAGCAAGGCCGCTGCATCATATAGGATTGTACACACGCTTAAAGCAGGGGGCCTTGGCGCGCTTCAAGCTCGGCCAAGGTGACAGCAGCTCTAACAAACCCGCCGCTTGGGGCTCTTATTTTATATGAAAGACCCTATATATTTCCCTTGACTTTTCAAGAAATGCAAGATTTTTCCTGTACTTTTGAGACGATTTGGATGATGTTGGTACAAACCACACCTTCTGGTTTAGGAGCTTGAGTTTTGTGAAACATACACCTTAGCGTATTATATATATAGATATATGGTGTTATTATTATTATTATTGTTATGTTTTCAGCTGAATTACGGGGATGGCGCTACTAAATCTGGTGATTCTGCTGGGGTGTCTGTGCGCCGTCACAGCACAGTGCGACTACTATCAGGAAGTACGGACAGGCTTGTTCTATGACATCAACAGCCCTGGCTACCCAAACCGTTACCCTAGCGGCCAGAGCTGCAGATGGCGCGCTGTCGCAGAAACTGGCAGCAAACTTAGAATAACCTGCGGTATATTTAACATTCCCACGGTAAGATATCTCTTTAAGTAGCTGTTGCAGTAGAGTCTCGGTAATTCGAGGTGGACGGGACCGGGAATATCTTCAACTATGGACAAACTCGGACTTACGGAATTACACTTTTGTAAGCTCTCATGGTGCATAAAATCAAAACATTACCTACCACGTGCACAAATAAACGGCCCAATACCGGACTGGTTTATAACGTGGCAGCGATGTATAGTTCTCGATTTTTAATCATTAAGGAACCTTTTGAGACCCCACCAACCTGGGCCCAATGTTTCGGAAGCCAGGCTCTGCCTGTCACAAGTCAGGACTAAGGGTGGGTGATAGAGGAGTAACACCTCTGTAAAAAAAACTTGGACCAGCTGACCCGGCTGGTAGTACCATGTAAGGGTCCCTTGCCAGTGATACGGTGAAGACCCCAATGGCATCTGCAGTGGAGAAGATGGACTTCGGAACAGTGTAGTTGGCAGAAGGGGCACCCAGTGCTCGGGTTCTAAGAGCAAAAGGTATATGGTTGCCATATATCATTGGAGCCAATGCTTCGGAGAGAAAACTCCGTTATAAAACCCAGTCAAGGAGTTTCTTCGACATAATCGGAGTAGAAGTCCTTGGTTGTGATGAGCTTCTGGGTCTGAGGGCACATTCTAGATGGCTGCGAAGAACCAATATGGTCAACGGCGGATCTCGGGTTTTCCAAGAAGATCAAGACCTTGGTGTCAGGTGGCAACCGACCGTTAAATTGAAAAGCCAATCTTTATATTAATCATGAGGCGAAACGGAAATGGAAAGAGATTCACAGCTATGGCGCGTCCCCCTCAAGCGACAGAAATGCTAGGGCGTCCCCCTCAAGCGACAGAAATGCTAGGGCGTCCCCCTCAAGCGACGGAAATGCTAGGGCGTTCCCCGTAAGAGACGAAACATTTAAGCGGAAGGTCACTGAGCCAGTGTTTGGACTGTGCATAGGTACTTGGAACATTGGTACAATGATTGGACGAGGTGCCGAACTCAGCGCAGTTCTAGACCGACGCCGCATAAGCATTTGTTGTGTGCAGGAAACAAAGTGGAAAGGTGCCAAATCACGTCAAATTGGGAAAGGATTTAAGCTCATTTACAATGGGAAGGAGAACACCAGAAATGGCATTGGAATAATATTAGATCATCACCTTAGTAACAACATTGTCGAGATAAGTAGAATCAATGATCGCATCATGTCGGTAAAACTCGCCTTAGATAAACAACCATGTCTTAATATTGTATCGGTCTACACGCCACAAGTGAATTGCCCAGAAATAGAAAAACAAGAATTTTGGGAGGAATTGAGGACTTATCTTGCAATTATATCCCAAACGGAACAAAAAATGATATGTGGGGACCTAAATGGTCATGTAGGAGTGGCCAGGGGCGGCCTTGAAGGTTACCATGGTGGGTTTGGATTTGGAGAACAACATAAAGAAGGGGAGACGATTCTTCAATCTGCAGCCTCCCACAACCTTGCAGTAGTGAACACGTTCTTTCAAAAGAAGGATGAACACCTTATAACTTGTAAGAGTGGTGATTTCAAGACACAGATAGACAATAACCTGATAGACAAAAGAGATTTGGGACAAATTAAGGACTGTAAGGTTATTCCGGGAGAACCACTTACTTCCCAACATAGGCTTCTACTAACAGCCCTAAAACTGAGAAAACATATTAAGATAAAAAGACTAAAAATTGAAAAGATTAAATGGTATGAATTGAAGTGAAAAAGGTGTTGTTGTGAAAAATTGTATAGTGGATTATTTATGCAAAACCCAGTCTCAGGAAAACAGCCCAACAGTAATATGGTCAGGCTTTGAAACATTTTGTGCAGCTGCAGCGAAACGTGAGTTAGGCATTAGCAAAGATGCCCTGCATAATGCAAAGGATTCCATATGGTGGAACAACCACGCCAAGAACAGCATAGCTGAAAAGAAACGCTTGTTTAGAATTTGGCAGAATACTGGTGTTGATGAAGATAAAGAGAATTACAAACAGGCAAAGAAAGCTGCAAGGAAACCCGTTGCAATTGAAAGAGAAAAGGGTGATTTTGATTTCTACCAGCGTTTAGAATTAGCCAATAGCAACGATAAATATAAGGTAGCTAAGCGCAAACATAATGACTGCAAAGACTTTAAAACCCCAAAATACATTAAAAATAAAGAAGGCAATTTATTAACAAACGACAAGGACATTATTTGTGAAAGATGGCATGAGTGTTATTTCTTTTTCTGTCTTTTCTTAGTCGTTTACCCTCCAGGTTGGTGGATCCCACGGACTCAGCGAGGGAACTCACCACTACCGCCTTTACGGGCAGTGTCCTAGAGCTGGGAACATCTAATCGGAGGGGATACAACTGGTGAGGTGTGATTGGCACCTTGCCACCTGCAAAGCGAACAGGGGCCTCATGAGGGAAGGTAATGGAAGGTCAGGATGGATAGGCAAGGAAGAGGGAAGGAGGCGGCCGTGGCCTGGAAGAAGGTACCATCCCGGAATTTGCCCGAAGACGAAGTGGGAAACCACGGAAAACCACTTCGAGGATGGCAGAGGTGGGAATCGATCCCCCTCTACTCATTTGGACCACCCGAGGCTGAGTAGACCCCGTTCCAGTCCTCATACCACTTTTCAGATTTCGTGGCCGAGCCGGGACCTCCGGGGCAGCTAACCATGCTGACCGCTACGCTACGGAGGCGAGTGTTATTACGATTTATTAATTTATTAAATGAAGAATTTCCGAGGCGACAAGATGTGGAACTACCTATGACACAAGGACCTATTAATGAAATCACAGAAGCGGAAGTTAGGAAAGCCATCTCTAAAGTGAAAAATCATAAATCAACGGGCCCAGATGAGATACCTGCTGAACTATAGAAATGTCTTGAAGCGGATGGAGCTGAATGGCTTGTAGCGTTAATTATTGCCCCATGTTGGTAGCGACAATTGTAACAGGTTGGCTAGCCCACACGTTGAACGTCAAGTGTATCGGTTTGGCTGCCCCTAACTGTTGGGTGATAAATGTAACTGTTTACCTTTGCCTAATCTATGTTGTTTTAATGGGCGCCGAGACCTCAACGCAATGTTGAAATCTAAATTTGTATTTAACAACGTCTAGCTCTGGTTGAACACCTTCAAGAATCTATTCACTCAGATCGTGGTATGATTTGATCATTAACCCAACAAACAATTGTATCAGGAGAAGGAATTGGTCTATATTTAATGCTACCTACTGAAAGCAAAGATTGCATTGTAAAAGAAATGAATTTATTATATAAAACAAGTATAGCAAAATTAATAATAATAATAATAAGTTTAAAATTTAAATTGGAGCGTTGCGATTTTAATATTACCGATAGAAAATTACGTGAAAACGGAGTCTGATAAATTATTGATTTTACTCTTAATCCCAAGCTATGAAGTTACTGAAATATGAAATATAAAACAAAGAGAAATGAGAGATTGCGTATTTCTGCGTCATTCGCGCTTACCACTGGAAATTGCCAAAGCATTTCCCTCGTACTGGATGATGCTGTGTGCTTCCCACAGTCTCCTGGACGTCGTCATCTCCGTCGATATTTGATGATATACTTATAGATTTGGTGACTTTATGGTCCTAACCTCGGAGCCATACCCTCGTACAACCAAACTGGTTAAGTTTTAAACAGATAGTTCTCCACTCCACGGAACATTGGAGCGACACACACTTGCAACCGAACTAGTCAAGTCTTTCACAGATTGTCCTCGTTCCACGGCGCGCCGAACGATATATGCACACGTCGGCTCCCCACCTCGGTACCGACTTCCAGCTTACGTGGTCTCCACTGATTGGCTGCCCCCTACGCGCTAGTTCCCCTTCTCTGGCTCATTACACACGGCGCGCGGATGATGAAGTCGATTTCCGTTCCAACTATCCGCCTTTTCTTGACGCTGCGACCCACGCTTGCGTAATACTTCTTGACAAGAATCAGCCTGTACCTGAATTTCCAGTGAGTCATGTCTCTCATAATATCCTAACTGACGAAACTCCGTAAAATTCCGTAATCACATAATTTTCTATGATATTGTCGTTCGTAATAATTTGCTTGATAGCGTTTTCTAAGACATAGAAAACCTATCTGTATGCTTATAATTTTTATAAAATGCTCCGAAAATATCTTAATAATAATTATAATAAATTAATAATAATAATAAATTAACATGAAAAATTCTCTTGGCTGAACAATTTGCCGCGTAAATAAATATAGAATGGCTACCTACTGACTTATGCCAGTGGCATAAAAACCCCTCGAAAAACACGTTACATATTCGCCTCGGATCATCGGATGATTTACCGTGACGACGGTCCATTATCCGCTTATCCCAGACACGTTAATAAACCCCATCCAAAATACATATTACATAAATGAAATCACCCTAAATTACAGATATATACACTCATAATTTTTCTTCACGCACTTTGCGTCAAAGTTTGTTGTCACTATGGATTGCACTTTGCAACCAGTCCAATGTTTTACATATAGAATAGTGTTCCACGGATATGTCCGCCTCTCAAATTTCTCTATGTTGGAAAAATAGACATAATTAATGTGTGAGCATGTAACGTGTTTTTCGAGGGGTTTTATGCAACTGGCATAAGTCAGTAGGAAGCCATTCTATATTTATTTACGCGGCAAATTGTTCAGCCAAGAGAATTTTTCATGTTAATTTATTATTATTATTAATTTATTATAATTATTATTTAGATATTTTCGGAGCATTTTATAAAAATTATTAGCATTCAGATAGGTTTTCTATGTATTAGAAAACGCTATCAAGCAAATTATTACGAACGACGATATCATAGAAAATTATATGATTACGGAATTTTACGGAGTTTTGTCAGTTAGGGTATATCGAGAGACGTGACTCACTGGGATTTCAAATACAAGCTGATTCCTGTCGAGAAGCATGACGCAATCTTGGGTCGCAAGGTCTAGAAGAGGCGAATTGTTGGAACGGAAAACGACTTCTCCCTCTCGCCCGCGGAGTGTAATGAACCAGAGGAGGGGAAGATAGCGGCGTGCTCAGCCAATCAGCGGAGACAACGTAAGCTGGAAGACGGTACCATGGTGTGGGAGCCAACGTGTGGATATACGTTCGACGCGCCGTGAAACGAGGAGAATCTGTGTAGTTCTTGCAGAGTTTGGTTATACGCGGGAGTCGCTCCGATGTTCGGTCGAACGAGGACAATCTGTGTAGAACTTGCAGAGTACGGTCGCAAGTGCGTGTCGCTCCGATGTTCAGTGGTGTTAGCGACGAACTTTTGTAAAACTTGGTTGTACGAGTGTTTGGGTCCGAGGTACGGACCATAGAATTATCTAATCTACCAGAATATCATCAAATAACGAAGAAGATGGCGACGTCCAGGAGACTGTGGGAAGCACACAGCATCATCCAGTACGAGGGAAATGCTTTAGCAATTTCCAGTGGTAAGCGCAAATGACGCGGAAATACGCAATCTCTCATTTTTCTTTGTTTTATATTTCATAATTCAGTAACTTCATAGCTTGGAAATAAGAGTAAAATCAATTTATCAGACTCCGTTTTCACGTAATTTTCTATCGGTAATATTCAAATCACAACGCTCCAATTTATATTTTAAACTTATTATTATTATTAATTTTGCTATACTTGTTTTATATAATAAATTCATTTCTTTTACAATGCAATCTTTGCTTTCAGTAGGTAGCATTAGATATAGACCAATTCCTTCTCCTGATACAATTGTTTGTTGGGTTAATGATCAAATCATACCACGATCTGAGTGAATAGATTCTTGACGGTGTTCTGCCAGAGCTAGACGTTGTCAAATACAAATTTAGATTTCAACATTGCATTGAGGTCTTGGCGCCCATTAAAACAACATAGCTTAGGCAAAGGTAAACAGTTACATTTGTCGCGCAAGGTATGGGCCATAAGAAACCATTACATTTGGCGCTACCAACATGGGGCACTAATTAACCATTACATTTGGCACCCAACGTGAGGGCCAAAACCGTTACACTTGGCGCCCAACGTGGGGCTGAAAACCTAATAACATTTGTGGAAGGAGAAGGGTATATATTTCTGTGCCTGTATTTTGGGGGTTATTTGTCTTTATCAGTGTATATCATTATGGGGGATGAGAAAGAAAGACAGATGAGGTTACGTAGTGGCCATCAACTGGAGAGTGATGATACGAGCAGTATGTCGAGTGATGGTAGTACCGGGGTAGCGGAGGTAAATCCCGATACTGAAACAGGGAGTGTAGGCGGCCAACCAGAATTAAAAACTTTACTTCTCGAGTTCATGTATCAGAACAAAGTTAGTAGTGATGCCTTAAATGCAAAATTAGAACAGATTAATGCAAAATTAGAACAAAACAGTAGGGAAAATAAAGAAAGTACAGAAGCTTTAAATAAAAAATTAGAACAGAATAATGCAAAATTAGATAAGAACAACAAGGAAATTAGTGTGAAAATGGAGCAGATTAGAGGAGAAATCAGAGGAGTAATGGAAGAGAAGGTTAAAGAGATCATTGCAGATGTAGACAAGAAATTAGGAAAAGTACAGGAGGAGTTAGAAATTAGAATCAGTACACAGGCTGAAAATTTAAAAGAACTAGTGCAACTGGAAACACAGCAGGACAAAAAGCAATTGGGGGGAGAAATTGACAAAATTCAGGTAGCAACTAAAGAGGTTAAGGAACAGCTGGGGGGTAGAATTGAGAAAGTCCACTCGCAAATAGTTGCAGAAGTAAATGATTTAAGAGAGAGTAATAGAGAGAGCATTAGCAAGATTGAGGAGAAACAAGCAAAGCTATATGATAAAGTAGAAAAATCAGAAGGAAACATTAAATTAACAGTAAACAGTATTGAGAGGAAGGCTCAGGAGAAAATAGCAGAATTAGAATTAAAATTAAAAGCTAGGATCAGGCAAGAAAATAGTCAGAATAGGCCAGTTTTTGTGAATAGCACACACAGGGAGGTAGAACTGGGTAAGTTCAGCAATCGACAGGGGTGCCCAATGGAGTTCATGAACACTATAGAAAATAAATTCGGGGAGAGGTTGGAAAATGGTAGTATTGAGTGGTGCCAGGTAGTTGAAATTTTAGAACAAGTGTTTGTGGGGGAAACGAGGAATTGGTTTGCTGTCTACAGAGACAAGTTTGCTGATATTAATGATTTTAAAATGAAATTCTGTGAAAAGTTCTGGAATGAGGTTATTCAGTCGCAGCATCGTGAGGGAGTAGTGTGTGGTAAATATAACCCTAAAGAAGCTCCACCATGACCGAATACTTTTTAGGGCAGGTATTAGTGTGTAAATATCTGGATGGCTTGAAGGAGGAAAGTGATGTGGTAAGGTTGCTACTTAGGCACTTTCCCTATAGGATCAAGGAGGCTGCTTGTATCCAGAATGTAAAGACTATATCACAAGTAGAAAATTTGTTAAGCACATTTGATGCACTATGGAGAGGGGGTTATGAGGACAATTTCAATCGGAACCAGGGTAATAATAATAATAGACCTAATGAAGCCAGGCATCAGGAAGTTCAAGGGAACGGTGGCGAAGGGGCCAACGCTCAAAATAGAAATAATAATAATCAGCTAAATCAGAATAGAGGAAATGGCTATGGTAATCAGTATCAAGGGAGGAACAATGATTTCAGGGGAAATCAAGGGAGGAACAATGATGACAGAGGAAATCAAGGGAGAAACAATGATTTCAGGGGAAATCAAGGGAGAAATTATAATGACAATAATTACAACCAGAATAGGGGTCAAGGAAGAGGACAGCCTAGTGGTAGTAATATACAGCCAAACAATGACAAAACAGCCCAGAACAACCAGACCAGTTCAGTAGTTAGTAGTACTACGGCCAGCTGTAGCGGTTCTTTAAACGCGAACCAGGCTGCGAAGTAAGGTCAGAATCTCAGTCTGTAGCATGCCCTGTCCATACAATTATACAGGAACCTTATGACCTAAATGTAAGAAATGAATTATTACACGAACTAAATGATGAAGGTATTATTCAGGAAGTGGTTAGTAAGAGCCCCATAGTTAAATTTAACGTGTCCGAGGCGTACACAGATGTTTTAATTGATAGTGGTTGTATGAAGAGTTGCATAAGTAGTGCATTTTATGATAAAATGAAAGGAACTGGAGTAAATTTTGAGGAGATGCCAATTAAAAGCACTTTTGTTACCACAGCTGTTGGGAAGAGGTCTAAAGTAATTTCTAAGCAAGTTTTAGTAGACATTAAAATTAATAATCATGTAGAGAAGCAGATTTGTCTTGTAATTCCAAATTTAGTATTCAGTGTTATCTTGGGTTCAGAGTGGCTAAGTAGAGTGTCTGGTAACTTATGTTATGATGTAGGGAGTTTGAAATTTAAATGGGGAGATTCTGAAGTAGAAGTAGCGTTCAATGACCGTATTCAGAGGAGTAGTATTGTAGGTGTGATTTGTACTTTAAATGAGATATCGCCAGCCGTAGAGCGGGGTTCTCCATGTTTTATGGGCAGTGTGATTACGAACGGAAGTCTAGAGGACTCGTTACGTGAGGCTGCATTTCAGGGAAATATAGAGGATGAACAGTGTGTTCGGCTCTATGATGTGTTATGGTGTAATAGGAGAGTTTTTGAGGATCGCATTGGTATGGCCAATTGCTATACCCATTCATTGAACGTTATTGATAGGTCAGTATTCACAGGACATAGATATCCTGTACCTTTCGCTTATCAGAGTGCAGTTGAGGCACAAATTAATCAGATACTTGAAGATGGGATTATTGATCACTCTAACAGTCCATATGTTAATTCTTTGATCACGGTACCCAAGACCGACGGCACTGTTCGTATTTGTTTAGACGCTCCTTTGGTTAACAGTAGAATTAGTTCAGATCAGCTGAAATCTATGTCAATAGAGGAATTAATGCAAACATTTGAGGGGAAGAAGTATTTCACTTGTGTAGATTTGAGTTCCAGTTTTTGGCAAGTGCCACTTATGTACGAAGATAGACCATTTACAGCTTTTAGTCATAAATATAACCTTTATCAATTTTGTAGAACACCTTATGGGTTAAAGAGTAGTTCAGCAGCTTTAATTAGGGCTTTAAACATCGCATTAGGGGATGACACAGGAGAGTTTGTAACCATTTACATAGATGATATGGTAATTAGTTCACGCAGTTTTGAGGAGCATCTACGTCAGTTAGATATAGTTTTTCAGAAGTTAGATCAGGCAGGGTTCACTTTGAAGCTGTCTAAGTCGTCATTCTGTCAGTCAGAAGTGACATTTTTAGGTCATAGAGTGTCGAGTAGAGGTGTAACACCAGAAGAAAGTAGGTTTAATAAGATACTTAACGCAGAGGTGCCACAGAATGTTAAACAGTTAAAAACTTACCTGGGAATTTGCAACTTTTTCAGGAGGTTCGTTCTTAAATACTCAGGGTTGGTAGAACCATTCAGGGAATTGCTTAAAAGTGGGACTCGGTGGAGATGGGAGTCCAAGCATGATCAGGCTTTTAGAGCGCTGAAGGAAGGTTTTGAGAAAGCTGTAGTGCTGAAATATCCGTTAAAAGATAAGGAATATGTGGTTATGACAGATGCTTCACATATAGGCATTGCTGGAGTATTATGTCAGAAAGATGATGAGGGTAATCTGTGCATTGTATCTTTAGCCTCGCGAGGACTGACAGCAGCAGAGAAAAGATACACGATTACTGAGTTAGAGCTTTTAGGTATTGTTTTCAGTTTAGGGAAATTTAGAATGTATTTAGTAAGGGGGAAATTTGAGATCCACACAGATCACCATGCATTACTGTATATGATAACTTGTAAACTCAGTTCTAACAGAGTTAGTAGGTGGATTCTTGCTCTGCAGGAATATGAATTCACAGTAAAATATATTAAAGGTAAAGATAACATTCTCGCAGACATGCTATCGAGGGACACTAATTTATGTAGGGATTATCCTGTGGTTAAAGCAGAGGACGGTATTTTAATATGTGCATGTGTGGACAGTAGCAACAGGGCATCGTTACAGACACTGAGAAATATGCTAGATAGAGCAACGTGATGACGTTCATTTAAGGGAGCCACTTGCAAGGTTGGAAGCAGGTGACGCAGAAACATTTATAGTTTCCAAACGTATTGGCAAAACAGCATATGTGCTGGAGAATAGTGAGGGAAACAGATTATACGGGACGTATAATATACATAGTCTCCGAAAGTATGTGTCATAAAGTGAGGATGTTTAGCTGGCGAGCCAGCCTATCAAATGAGTAAGTGTGGTATTTGGTGCCTGGGAGGAGATGGTCTTCCAGGCAGGCGTATCAGAAGTCACACAGGGGGGTAGTATGTAAGTAAATGAGAGTTTTTAAGGTACAGGGAAATATGACGGGATTGTCGGATGCTGTTGAGCACTAAATTGTCTCGATGCACCAAGGCCATTTTGGCAGCGCTGATGGGTTCCCATTTATCTCCAAGAGATGGGGGAGCGCTTGTATAGGGCTTGTTAGCTTAAGGCGTCCACGAGATAAAAGAAGGGCCATCAGAATGCGAGACAGTCCTTCATGAAACTCATACATATCAGCACACGTGATTTCTGTTTACGGCCTCGCCATGTAAGATTTGTAAGTGTGTAATTTAAGATAATTTGTACAATGGTATTATTTGTGTGAGGAGAAATGGTCTGTGTTGAGAACTAGTATTAAGTAGAATATGGTTAACGGGAACTTAACAAGACAGGGCGATTACGGCACAGAAATATTTGGTGTTATATGTAATGCGCATTTACTGTTTTTTTTTTCAGAAGTCAATATTAATTTAATCTACTTTAAAGAGAGATTAAGTATTATGGTCACGAGGCGCTGCCACAATAGTGTGATCGTGTGCTCAGTGATAAGTGGAATTAAATGTCACCATAAGGAGGGGACCTCCAGTGAAATTAGGAAGTTCTATGGTGATATAAATATATCAGAACACCTTCAATGCGTGTGATATGACATCATAAATACATAGTGCTCACACATTAATTATGTCTATTTCTCCAACATAGAGAAATTTGAGAGGCGGAAATATCCGTGGAACACTATTCCATATGTAAAACATTGGACTGGTTGCAAAGTGCAATCCATAGTGACAACAAACTTTGACGCAAAGTGCGTGAAGAAAAAATGAGTGTATATATCTGTAATTTAGGGTGATTTCATTTATGTAATATGTATTTTGGATGGGGTTTATTAACGTGTCTGGGATAATCGGATAATGGACCGTCGTCACGGTAAATCATCCAATGATCCGAGGCGAATATGTAACGTGTTTTTCGAGGGGTTTTATGCAACTGGCATAAGTCAGTAGGAAGCCATTCTATATTTATTTACGCGGCAAATTGTTCAGCCAAGAGAATTTTTCATGTTAATTTATTATTATTATTTATTTATTATAATTATTATTTAGATATTTTCGGAGCATTTTATAAAAATTATTAGCATTCAGATAGGTTTTCTATGTATTAGAAAACGCTATCAAGCAAATTATTACGAACGACGATATCATAGAAAATTATATGATTACGGAATTTTACGGAGTTTTGTCAGTTAGGGTATATCGAGAGACGTGACTCACTGGGATTTCAAATACAAGCTGATTCCTGTCGAGAAGCATGACGCAATCTTGGGTCGCAAGGTCTAGAAGAGGCGAATTGTTGGAACGGAAAACGACTTCTCCCTCTCGCCCGCGGAGTGTAATGAACCAGAGGAGGGGAAGATAGCGGCGTGCTCAGCCAATCAGCGGAGACAACGTAAGCTGGAAGACGGTACCATGGTGGGGGAGCCAACGTGTGGATATATCGTTCGACGCGCCGTGAAACGAGGAGAATCTGTGTAGTTCTTGCAGAGTTTGGTTATACGCGGGAGTCGCTCCGATGTTCGGTCGAACGAGGACAATCTGTGTAGAACTTGCAGAGTACGGTCGCAAGTGCGTGTCGCTCCGATGTTCAGTGGAGTTAGCGACGAACTTTTGTAAAACTTGGTTGTACGAATGTTTGGGTCCGAGGTACGGACCATAGAATTATCTAATCTACCAGAATATCATCAAATAACGAAGAAGATGGCGACGTCCAGGAGACTGTGGGAAGCACACAGCATCATCCAGTACGAGGGAAATGCTTTAGCAATTTCCAGTGGTAAGCGCAAATGACGCGGAAATACGCAATCTCTCATTTTTCTTTGTTTTATATTTCATAATTCAGTAACTTCATAGCTTGGAAATAAGAGTAAAATCAATTTATCAGACTCCGTTTTCACGTAATTTTCTATCGGTAATATTCAAATCACAACGCTCCAATTTAAATTTTAAACTTATTATTATTATTAATTTTGCCATACTTGTTTTATATAATAAATTCATTTCTTTTACAATGCAATCTTTGCTTTCAGTAGGTAGCATTAGATATAGACCAATTCCTTCTCCTGATACAATTGTTTGTTGGGTTAATGATCAAATCATACCACGATCTGAGTGAATAGATTCTTGACGGTGTTCTGCCAGAGCTAGACGTTGTTAAATACAAATTTAGATTTCAACATTGCATTGAGGTCTTGGCGCCCATTAAAACAACATAGCTTAGGCAAAGGTAAACAGTTACATTTGTCGCGCAAGGTATGGGCCATAAGAAACCATTACATTTGGCGCTACCAACATGGGGCACTAATTAACCATTACATTTGGCACCCAACGTGAGGGCCAAAACCGTTACAAGCACTATGTATTTATGATGTCATATCACACGCATTGAAGGTGTTCTGATATATTTATATTACCATAGAACTTCCTAATTTCACTGGAGGTCCCTTCCTTATAGTGAATTTTAATCTCACTTATCACTGAGCACACGATCACACTATTGTGCCAGCGCATCGTGACCATAATACTTGATCTCTCTTTATAAAAGATGAAATTAATATTGACATCTGAAAAAAAAACAGTAAATGCGCATTACATATAACACCAAATATTTCTGTGCCGTAATCTCCCTGTCTTGTTAAGTTCCCGTAGACCATATTCTACTTAATACTAGTTCTCAACACAGACCAGTTCTCCTCACACAAATAATACCATTGTACAAATTACCTTAAATTACACACTTACAAATCTTACATGGCGAGGCCGTAAACAGAAATCACGTGTGCCGTTATGTATGAGTTTCATGAAGGACTGTCTCGCCTTCTGATGGCCCATCTTTTGTCCCGTGGAAGCCTTAAGCAAAAATACCCTGTACAAGCGCTCACCCATCTCTTGGGGACAAATGGGAATTCACCAGCGCTACCAAATTCTGGCCTTGGTGTATCGAGACATTTTAGTGCTCAAGAGCATCCGACAATCCCGTCATATTTCCCTGTACCTTAAAAACTCTCATTTACTTACATACTACCCCCCTGTGTGACTTCTGATACGCCTGCCTGGAAGACCATCTCCTGCCAGGCACCAAATACCACACTTACTCATTTGATAGGCTGGCTCGCCAGCTAAACATCCTCACTTTATGACACATACTTTCGGAGACTATGTATATTATACGTCCCGTATAATCTGTTTCCCTCACTATTCTCCAGCACATATGCTGTTTTGCCAATACGTTTGGAAACTATAAATGTTTCTGCGTCACCTGCTTCCAACCTTGCAAGTGGCTCCCTTAAATGAACGTCATCACGTTGCTCTATCTAGCATATTTCTCAGTGTCTGTAACGATGCCCTGTTGCTACTGTCCACACATGCACATATTAAAATACCGTCCTCTGCTTTAACCACAGGATAATCCCTACATAAATTAGTGTCCCTCGATAGCATGTCTGCAAGAATGTTATCTTTACCTTTAATATATTGTACTGTGAATTCGTATTCCTGCAGAGCGAGAATCCACCTACTAAGTCTGTTAGAACTGAGTTTACAAGTTCTCATATACAGTAATGCATTGTGATCTGTGTGGATCTCAAATTTCCCCCTTACTAAATACATTCTAAATTTCCCTAAACTGAAAACAATACCTAAAAGCTCTAACTCAGTAATCGTGTATCTTTTCTCTGCTGCTGTCAGTCCTCGCGAGGCTAAAGATACAATGCACAGATTACCCTCATCATCTTTCTGACATAATACTACAGCAATGCCTATATGTGAAGCATCTGTCATAACCACATATTCCTTATCTTTTAACGGATATTTCAGCACTACAGCTTTCTCAAAACCTTCCTTCAGCGCTCTAAAAGCCTGATCATGCTTGGACTCCCATCTCCACCGAGTCCCACTTTTAAGCAATTCCCTGAATGGTTCTACCAACCCTGAGTATTTAAGAACGAACCTCCTGAAAAAGTTGCAAATTCCCAGGTAAGTTTTTAACTGTTTAACATTCTGTGGCACCTCTGCGTTAAGTATCTTATTAAACCTACTTTCTTCTGGTGTTACACCTCTACTCGACACTCTATGACCTAAAAATGTCACTTCTGACTGACAGAATGACGATTTAGACAGCTTCAAAGTGAACCCTGCCTGATCTAACTTCTGAAAAACTATATCTAAATGACGTAGATGCTCCTCAAAACTGCGTGAACTAATTACCATATCATCAATGTAAATGGTTACAAACTCTCCTGTGTCATCCCCTAATGCGATGTTTAAAGCCCTAATTAAAGCTGCTGAACTACTCTTTAACCCATAAGGTGTTCTACAAAATTGATAAAGGTTATATTTATGACTAAAAGCTGTAAATGGTCTATCTTCGTACATAAGTGGCACTTGCCAAAATCTGGAACTCAAGTCTACACAAGTGAAATACTTCTTCCCCTCAAATGTTTGCATTAATTCCTCTATTGACATAGATTTCAGCTGATCTGAACTAATTCTACTGTTAACCAAACGAGCGTCTAAACAAATACGAACTGTGCCGTCGGTCTTGGGTACCGTGATCAAAGAATTAACATACGGACTGTTAGAATGCTCAATAATCCCATCTTCAAGCATTTGGTTAATTTGTGCCTCAACTGCACTTTGATAAGCGAAAGGTACAGGATATCTATGTCCTGTGAATACTGACCTATCAATAACGTTCAATGAATGTGTATAGCAATTGGCCATACCAATGCGATCCTCAAAACTCTCCTATTACACAATAACACATCAAAGAGCCGAACACACTGTTCATCCTCTATATTTCCCTGAAATGCAGCATCACGTAACGAGTCCTTTAGACTACCGTTCGTAATCACACTGCCCACAAAACATGGAGAACCCCGCTCTACGGCTGGCGATATCTCATATAAAGTACAAATCACCCCTACAACACTACTCCTCTGAATATGGTCATTGAACGCTACTTCTACTTCAGAATCTCCCCATTTAAATTTCAAACTCCCTACATCATAACATAAGTTACCAGACACTCTACTTAGCCACTCTGAACCCAAGATAACACTGAATACTAAATTTGGAATTACAAGGCAAATCTGCTTCTCTACATGATTATTAATTTTAATGTCTACTAAAACTTGCTTAGAAATTACTTTAGACCTCTTCCCAACAGCTGTGATAACAAAAGTGCTTTTAATTGGCATCTCCTCAAAATTTACTCCAGTTCCTTTCATTTTATCATAAAATGCACTACTTATGCAACTCTTCATACAACCACTATCAATTAAAACATCTGTGTACGCCTCGGACACGTTAAATTTAACTATGGGGCTCTTACTAACCACTTCCTTAATAATACCTTCATCATTTAGTTCATGTAATAATTCATTTCTTACATTTAGGTCATAGGGTTCCTGTATAATTTTATGGACAGGGCATGCTACAGACTGAGATTCTGACCTTACTTCGCAGCCTGGTTCGCGTTTAAAGAACCGCTACAGCTGGCCGTAGTACTACTAACTACTGAACTGGTCTGGTTGTTCTGGGCTGTGTTGTCATTGTTTGGCTGTATATTACTACCACTAGGCTGTCCTCTTCCTTGACCCCTATTCTGGTTGTAATTATTGTCATTATAATTTCTCCCTTGATTTCCCCTGAAATCATTGTTTCTCCCTTGATTTCCCCTGTAATCATTGTTCCTCCCTTGATTTCCCCTGAAATCATTGTTCCTCCCTTGATACTGATTACCATAGCCATTTCCTCTGTTCTGATTTAGCTGACTATTATTATTATTTCTATTTTGAGCGTTGGCCCCTTCGCCACCGTTCCCTTGAACTTCTTGATGCCTGGCTTCATTAGGTCTATTATTATTATTACCCTGGTTCCGATTGAAATTGTCCTCATAAGCCCCTCTCCCTAGTGCATCAAATGTGCTTAACAAATTTTCTACTTGTGATATAGTCTTTACATTCTGGATACAAGCAGCCTCCTTGATCCTATAGGGAAAGTGCCAAAGTAGCTACCTCACCACATCACTTTCCTCCTTCAAGCCATCCAGATATTTACACACTAATACCTGCCCTAAAAAGTATTCGGTCATGGTGGAGCTTCCTTTAGGGTTATATTTACCACACACTACTCCCTCACGATGCTGCGACTGAATAACCTCATTCCAGAACTTTTCACAGAATTTCATTTTAAAATCATTAATATCAGTAAACTTGTTTCTGTAGACAGCAAACCAATTCCTCGTTTCCCCCACAAACACTTGTTCTAAAATTTCAACGACCTGGCACCACTCAATACTATCATTTTCCAACCTCTCCCCGAATTTATTTTCTATAGTGTTCATGAACTCCATTGGGCACCCCTGTCGATTGCTGAACTTACCCAGTTCTACCTCCCTGTGTGTGCTATTCACAAAAACTGGCCTATTCTGACTATTTTCTTGCCTGATCCTAGCTTTTAATTTTAATTCTAATTCTGCGATTTTCTCCTCAGCCTTCCTCTCAATACTGTTTACTGTTAATTTAATGTTTCCTTCTGATTCTTCTACTTTATCATATAGCTTTGCTTGTTTCTCCTCAATCTTGCTAATGCTCTCTCTATTACTCTCTCTTAAATCATTTACTTCTGCAACTATTTGCGAGTGGACTTTCTCAATTCTACCCCCCAGCTGTTCCTTAACCTCTTTAGTTGCTACCTGAATTTTGTCAATTTCTCCCCCCAATTGCTTTTTGTCCTGCTGTGTTTCCAGTTGCACTAGTTCTTTTAAATTTTCAGCCTGTGTACTGATTCTAATTTCTAACTCCTCCTGTACTTTTCCTAATTTCTTGTCTACATCTGCAATGATCTCTTTAACCTTCTCTTCCATTACTCCTCTGATTTCTCCTCTAATCTGCTCCATTTTCACACTAATTTCCTTGTTGTTCTTATCTAATTTTGCATTATTCTGTTCTATTTTTTTATTTAAAGCTTCTGTACTTTCTTTATTTTCCGTACTGGTTTGTTCTAATTTAGCGTTGTTTTGTTCCAGTTTAGCATTTAAAGCGTCTGTACTTTCTTTATTTTCCCTATTGTTTTGTTCTAATTTGGCTTTTAAACTATCGCTCAATTCCCTATTACTCTCTTTATTTTCCCTACTGTTTTGTTCTAATTTTGCATTATTCTGTTCTAATTTTGCATTTAAGGCATCACTACTAACTTTGTTCTGATACATAAACTCGAGAAGTAAAGTTTTTAATTCTGGTTGGCCGCATGCACTCCCTGTTTCAGTATCGGGATTTACCTCCGCTACCCCGGGACTACCATCTCTCGACATACTGCTCGTATCACCACTCTCCCGTTGATGACCACTACGTAACCTCATCTGTCTTTCTTTCTCATCCCCCATAATGATATACACTGATACAGACAAATAACCCCCAAAATACAGGCACAGAAATATATACACTTCTCCTTCCACAAATGTTATTAGGTTTTCATCCCCACGTTGGGCGCCAATTGTAGCGTTAATTATTGCCCCATGTTGGTAGCGACAATTGTAACAGGTTGGCTAGCCCACTCGTTGAACGTCAAGTGTATCGGTTTGGCTGCCCCTAACTGTTGGGTGATAAATGTAACTGTTTACCTTTGCCTAATCTATGTTGTTTTAATGGGCGCCGAGACCTCAACGCAATGTTGAAATCTAAATTTGTATTTAACAACGTCTAGCTCTGGTAGAACACCTTCAAGAATCTATTCACTCAGATCGTGGTATGATTTGATCATTAACCCAACAAACAATTGTATCAGGAGAAGGAATTGGTCTATATTTAATGCTACCTACTGAAAGCAAAGATTGCATTGTAAAAGAAATGAATGTATTATGTAAAACAAGTATAGCAAAATTAATAATAATAATAATAAGTTTAAAATTTAAATTGGAGCGTTGTGATTTTAATATTACTGATAGAAAATTACGTGAAAACGGAGTCTGATAAATTATTGATTTTACTCTTAATCCCAAGCTATGAAGTTACTGAAATATGAAATATAAAACAAAGAGAAATGAGAGATTGCGTATTTCTGCGTCATTCGCGCTTACCACTGGAAATTGCCAAAGCATTTCCCTCGTACTGGATGATGCTGTGTGCTTCCCACAGTCTCCTAGACGTCGTCATCTCCGTCGATATTTATGATATACTTATAGATTTGGTGACTTTATGGTCCTAACCTCGGAGCCATACCCTCGTACAACCAAACTGGTTAAGTTTTAAACAGATAGTTCTCCACTCCACGGAACATTGGAGCGACACACACTTGCAACCGAACTAGTCAAGTCTTTCACAGATTGTCCTCGTTCCACGGCGCGCCGAACGATATATGCACACGTCGGCTCCCCACCTCGGTACCGACTTCCAGCTTACGTGGTCTCCACTGATTGGCTGCCCCCTACACTCTAGTTCCCCTTCTCTGGCTCATTACACACGGCGCGCGGATGATGAAGTCGATTTCCGTTCCAACTATCCGCCTTTTCTTGACGCTGCGACCCACGCTTGCGTAATACTTCTTGACAAGAATCAGCCTGTACCTGAATTTCCAGTGAGTTATGTCTCTCATAATATCCTAACTGACGAAACTCCGTAAAATTCCTTAATCACATAATTTTCTATGATATTGTCGTTCGTAATAATTTGCTTGATAGCGTTTTCTAAGACATAGAAAACCTATCTGTATGCTTATAATTTTTATAAAATGCTCCGAAAATATCTTAATAATAATTATAATAAATTAATAATAATAATAATAAATTAACATGAAAAATTCTCTTGGCTGAACAATTTGCCGCGTAAATAAATATAGAATGGCTACCTACTGACTTATGCCAGTGGCATAAAAACCCCTCGAAAAACACGTTACAGGCTTTCAAGGTTATTCAATGACATCTTAGTTCACAAACAGATGCCAGATGCTTGGAGAAAGAGTACGTTGGTCCCGTTCTACATAATCAACGGAGATGTTCGATCTTCCGCGGTATAAAACTTACATCACACACACTCAAGGTCTGGGAACGAGTCCTTTGTGAGCGCCTTCAAAATTTTATAAATTTAACAGATGATCAGTTTGGCTTCACTGCTGGAAAAGGAACCATTGACACAATCCATGCAATAAGGCTGGTAATTGAAAAAGTTCGTGAAAACAAGCAGAGTTTATGTATGGTTATTATAGATCTTGAGAAAGCCTTCGATCGTGTGCCAAGTAAGACCGTTAATATGGCAAGCATTAAGGTCGTAAAACGTTCCTGAACCATACATAAAACTCATAATGGATATGTATAACAATATGAAGACATGTGTCAGAAGCCCATGTGGTTTGTCCGAAAGCTTTGATATCAAATTGCTCGAAGTCCACTGTTATTCAATATTACTATAAACTGCCTAACAAAACAATTTCAGGAACCCTTACCGTGGAATCTTTTGTACGCGGACGATGCGGCACTAATATCTGACAGTATTTATGACCTACAGGAGAGTTTAGACCAATGGAGGAGAGCTCTCGAGTCTAATGAACTGCGCATTAGTAGAACCAAGACTGAATATATGGTATGCGACTTCCACCACAATAAACCCAGTATGCCAAATATTGAACTTAAACTAGATGGTGAAACCTTACCAAGAGTAACAAAATTCAAATATCTAGGTTCTGTCATTGCTGAAGATGGCACGATAACCGCCGAAATAATCCATCTGTGTGGAACAAATGGCGCGAACTAACAGGAGTTTTATGTGATCCGAAAATACCCATAAGAACGAAGGGGAAAGTTTATAAAACTGCCGTAACACCAATCCTACTCTATGGTAGTGAAACATGGGCTACTACAAAGGCACATAAGCAAAAGCTACATACCACTGAAATGCGTATGTTACGTTGGGCAGGTGGAGTTACTCTCAAAGATAAAATCCGCAATGAACATATGCGGGGCAGTTTCAAAGTAGCGCCTACAACTAAGAAACTTTTAGAAACCAGGCTAAGGTGGTGTCTGTCTGTTAGGTAGTCAGCCCGAAGGCTGGTTGGATCCTCAAAAAGTACCGCCGTTACGTTATGTGAGTAGATACCCACAAAAACCCAAGGCAGCACTATTTTGAGGCGTTCTAGGCAAGAAGAGGAGTGAGGTAGTTTGCCATTGCTTTCCTCACTGAATCCAGAGACGATTTATTATAATGTTTCTTAAAATGGGCTATAAAACATTACAAGTTATTAAAAAATGAAACTATGTAAAATACCGGTAATATTTAAATTTACGATATGTTGAGAATTATGCATCACATTACTTGCGCCCGCCTCGCTGCGTAGTAACTAGCATTCTTGGCTGTCACCGCGGAGGCCCGGGTTCGATTCCCGGCTCTGCCAAGAAATTTAATTCTAGTCTGAGGGCTGAAACGGGCTACACTCAGCCTCGTGAGGCAAAGGTGAGAAGAGGTGGGTTCGATTCCTACCTCAGCCTTCCTGGAAGTGGTTTTCTGTGGTTTCCCCACCTCTACTCCAGGCAAATGCAGGGATGGTACCTAACTTAAGGCCACGGCCGTCTCCTTCCAAATCCTCACCTCAATTCCAAATACACACGCCCAAGTACACGGGGCTGAATGACCACGTTGTCCAATCCTCTTCCGCTTCCAACCCAAATCCTACCTCGATTGTTAATACACATACTATTACAGACATCACAGTGACATAGGCTATCAGACAGCTTCTATACACACCCAAGTACACGGGGCTACATGACCACGATGTAGCGAAGTAATCAACAACATTACTGGCAAGCAATACATTAACGTAATGAACAGGATGCTTACCTCGTCAGACATTCGAATGAAATCACTCCACACTGAGTGTCAGCAGCTACAAAGAGGTAGACCGATAAGCGATAGCTCTTCTTGTGTAATCAAAATTGCTAATCACTTATAACCTACGACGTTTAACAAAAATAAAAATAAAATACACAAAAGCACACAGTCACTGTTCCATCTAGTCTACGTGTTATTCAGACAGCGGTTCGATTCCAGACAGATCACCTTCAGATTCGGCATCAGTATCACTTTCACTAGTGGCATCGTCACTATCTTCTGACACACGTATTATAAATTCATACAGAGCATCTTCTATGATTCCCTCCTTTTGGAAGTATTCTCTTTCAATTTTTTCGGCGTGATCGCAAACTTTCTCCCATTCTTTAACACCAATCGCACTTACTCTCTCTTCTAACAATCGTTTAACGTCATCTAACTGAAATGTAGTATTGTTTCCAGCTACCCACTTTTTAATGTCTCCCCAGATACGTTCTATTGGATTTAAATCAGGATGGTATGGAGGAAGGCGCAATACAGTATGACCGTGTGTTGCCATGATATTGTCAATTAAAAAATTCCTTCGGTGTGGTTTATTAATTTTAATTAAATTATAAAGTTGGATTTTGAGCATTTCATCGCGGAAGGGAATGTTATTTCGCACCAGCCACTCTTTCATCACAGTCTTGGTGCTGTTGCTGGTTGGCACTTTATTCAACTGCACATTGTGATACGAGGCATTGTCTATCACCAGGACTGAATTGGGAGGCAGGTTTGGAATGAGTCTGGTAGTTAGCCAGTTTTGGTAATTATTGGCGTTCATCTCTCCGTGGTAGTCTCCTGTTTTAAGTTGGGATTTGAACACTAGCAATGCTCCAGGAACAAAACCAATTCGACCTCCTGCATGAACTATAATTAGTCTCTGTCCCTTCGAAATCGGCGCTGTGTAACCTGCTGGAGAATCGTCAACCCAGTTCTTTGGCCTTGTATGAGTGCTGTGAATGTAAGTCTCATCTTCGTAAATTATAGGTCGTCCTTCCTCCCTGTATTTCTTAACTGCAAGCAAATACGCTACACGCTGTGATCTAATATTTCCCCTCTCTATTAAAGTTGCTCTGTTGTTTCGGGTTTTCTTCCATCTAAATCCGATATTCTTCAATATTAATTTAAGACTGGTGCTCCCCCCCCCCCCCCCCCCCCCCCCTTTCACTCACCCCTTGAAGTTAATACTTTCCCCAAGTTTCGGCAATAGTTTATGAATTGTAGGCACTGTCTTTTCCTTAATGTAAAAATCATACACAGTCCGCGTCACTGTTTTAGGAACCTGGTGATGTTTACCAGGTGTACTAAAGGAGGTACCTTCCTCCACGCACCGAGAACCTTCTTTGATGATTCTCCTAACAGTCGTTTTCGATATACCTGGCGCTTTTGCCAGTCGCTCTTGTACCTTTTTTTAAAGGTATGGACACAGTACCAGCCACTGCCTCACTTTTCATGAAAGTGTTAATATTATACACCACTTCCCGCGTTTGGCTGTGCAGTGTTTTTGAAGAAAGCTTCGACAGAATAGGCGGCATTGCAGTTGCTCAATGTTTATACCGAGCTTTAGTCAATGCAATTAACTTTTAATTTGTAGCACTACGTAGCCTACTTTCATAAATTTCCCGGTAGAACAAGAACTACACGCAATCGAGTTTTAAGTTATCACACCGAGAACAGCGAAGCTCATAAGGCGACAGACACGTCTCTACTGGCTGTGGAACAGCTATGCGCGTGCGCTGCTTGCATAGGTTCGCGGAACAGCTATACTCTACCGCGCAGGTGACCGCCAGTGTCCAAAAACGAGCGTCCCAGCTGTAGTCCTAACCCTATGAGTTGAACCTTTCACAGCATTCACAGGCACTGACTGTGCCCCGAATGCCATTACTAAGCCCCACCCATACCTCAGTAGCTTCCATATAATCACAGCCACGAGTGAGACTGAGACATCGGTGAAAAGCCACCTTTTACTCTAGCCTGTGCCAACTGACAAATGCAAAAGTACTGTATTCATCAAGAGATGGCGAACAAAATGGACATGTTATGAGAAGACCGGAGAATCATGTAGTGAAGAAGTGCCTTTCCATGGCTACGCAAAAGAAATGGAGCGGCAGACCTCAAACAACATGGATGACGTATGTCCAGAGGGACATGAGAGCATTGGGCCTATCTGCTGATGATGCTTTACAACGAAATGACCGGCGGCTCAGGATTAAGGAAGCCGACCCCGCGTAACAGGAAAAGGCGAGGAGGAAGAAAGGAACCTTTTGAGATCTAGCTGGGTGGCCATTACATTAGATGTTTACGTGGAGTCAGAACTTTCCCAGCTCGAGGCACAGTGTTGTCAACTATCCACCGTAGTCACTGAGAGCAAGCAGCAAGAACCATTAGCTATTGGTCTACAACGAACGGTCATTTGTGAGAACTAGATTGTAGGTGAGAAGGTTGTACGGAAATTTGTCTGATAACCTGTGTTATTGTGATGGCTGTATTAGAATGATCTTAAGACATCTTGGTTATCAGCCTAGCATGTTCAATTTGACTTATAGCCTATGTTTCTGTGGTGCTGAAGTAGTGTCTGTAGCTGTACATTTTAGGGTCGGATGGAGACTTGAAATGGTTGTACGAAAATTACGCCCAAGGAAAATAGCGCCCACTGAGGAATGTGCGTAAATCGCGCCCAGTCTATACATTGTCCTCGTGACAATACTGTTCTACAAACAAAACCTAGTAGCGAACAATGGTTTAGTCCAAATCAATGGTTTCGTCCTGACAGTCGTCTAACCAAGTCGCGACCAATTGTTTCCTCCAGACAGTCGTCTAACCAAGTAGTGACCAATCGTTTCGTCTAGACCGTCTTCTAACAAAGTAGCGACCAATGGTTTCGTCTAGACTGTCGTCTATCCAAGTAGCGACCAATGGTTTCGTCCAGACAGCCTTCTAACCAAGTAGCGACCAATGGTTTCGTCCAAACCAATGGTTTCGTCCAGGCAGTCGTCTAACCAAGCAGCGACTAATGATTTCGTCCAGACCGTCGTCTAACCAAGTAGTGACCAATGGTTTCGTCCAGACAGTCGTCTAACCACCTAGGGACCAATGGTTTCGTCCAGACCGTCGTCTAACCAAGTAGCGACCAATGGTTTCGTCCAGACCAATGGTTTCGTCCAGACCGTCGTCTAACCAAGTAGCGACCAATGGTTTCGTCCAGACAGTCATCTAGCCAAGTAGCGACCAATGGTTTCATCCAGACCGTCGTCTAACCAAGTAGCGACCAATGGTTTCGCCCAGACAGCCTTCTAACCAAGTAGCGACCAATAGTTTCGTCCAGACCAATGGTTTCGTCCAGACCGTCGTCTAACCAAGTAGCGACCAATGGTTTCGTCCAGACAGTCATCTAGCCAAGTAGCGACCAATGGATTCATCCAGACCGTCGTCTAACCAAGTAGCGACCAATGGTTTCGTCCAGACAGCCTTCTAACCAAGTAGCGACCAATAGTTTCGTCCAGACCAATGGTTTCGTCCAGACCGTCGTCTAACCAAGTAGCGACCAATGGTTTCGTCCAGACAGTCATCTAGCCAAGTAGCGACCAATGGATTCATCCAGACCGTCGTCTAACCAAGTAGCGACCAATGGTTTCGTCCAGACCGTCGTCTAACCAAGTAGCGACCAATGGTTTCGTCCAGACAGTCATCTAACCAAGTAGCGACCAATGGTTTCGTCCAGACAGTCGTCTAACCAAGTAGCGACCAATGGTTTCCTCCAGACAGCCGTCTAACCAAGTAGCGATCAATGGTTTCGTTCGTATCAGCCACAAAGAGGCTACTCCAGGTAGAGACCGTGCTGAGCACGATTTACAAGACACCAGTGAGAAGGAGGGAGGGGCGAGGAGGAATAGGACCGGGGAACTTCCGTACGGCCTACCAGGTGACAACAAACACATCGGCACATTGAAACTGACGATATGTTACTTTTGTTGATTTCAATTTTTCAACACGAATTTACGGGAATGTCGAACTATCGTGACTCGAAATATCGAAACTCTACTGTAGTATATTTTAGGGACTTGAAAATAAATATTTGCCAACATCTCCGTGCAATGGAGGTTGTTCTTTCTTTTGGAACTGGGCCATTGTGGTTATCATCCTCGTGAACTTGGGTGTGTGTGTAGAAGTTTTAGGGAAGATCACCGCGCTGTTCTGCCCCTTATAATAACAATATCTAACTCTGTAGATATTTTCATAACCTATTTCATTGTGGTGTATGCAATAGTGTATACACTGTATGTGTTACTGATGCTAGGTTTATAAGGGGATGGGCGTGGCCGTAGAACGGGGATACCATCATAAACAGGTTCAGGAATAGCTGGGATATGAATCGAACCCGGCTTTCAAGGTTTGACACTACTTTACGAGGTGGGCTATAATTTATCTGATAACATGTGTTGTTTTTGTGGTGACAGTAATAATGACTTGACTTAGTTCCTATTGTCCCTCGTGGAACATAGGGCATCAATGAAGCATCAATCTGGTCCTGTTTGCTGACAGCCTCTTCACCCCGCTCCAGGTCTTACCATCCTCTATAGTCGCCAAGTGCACAGATCTGCGCCATGTTTGTTTGAGTCTCCCTCTCCTCCTCGTACCCTGTGGGTTCCAATCCAGTGCCTGTCTCTCAATGGCTTCATTTCCTTTCCTCAGGGTATGTCCGATCCATTTCCATATCTGACAGTAATAATCTGTAACTGTAATTATTAGGGTCTAGGACCTGAAATTGGTACTGCACCCGAATTCCGCATAGTCATAGCCTACTGTATATCCGCTGAGATGGAAAAAGATTGTGGGATGGTCAATACGCAGCCAGATAAACCAACACTACCCTACTAGGATAATGACTAAGAAACTCTCGATACATACCGGCCATGCAACAACACTATTGATTAGTTACACATTTACTAGAAATAAAATACCCATAACATGATGGTAGAACGAGAATCTCGGATCTCGGGCGTGAACAGTGAAAGTTGAGACTACGTGAATTCTAGTAACTAATTCGCAGTATTATCGCATGTCGATTGCAAAATTAAAAGGTGATCAGATTTATAAAAACGAACAGGCAAACAAAAAAAAATAGTGCCTGGGATTTATTACTAAAAATTTACAGAACAATAAACTCCCTATCACCAATAAAAATAAAAGCAAGTTAAAATAAAATCAATCACTCGTCAGATAGTCCTTCTATCTGTGGTATAAATGTTCATAAACAACGTCATTACAGAAATGTAATTATTTTAAAAAATTATTAAAATGTTTACGCATTTAATAATCACCCTGTGACTCTGTCACTGAAGCAGTCTGATCAGCATCAGCTGTTCAAGCATCAAAAATTAAGTTAACAATATAAAAACCCTATATTATACACATACGTGTGTAAAACGTGAATATATAAAATAATAATAATAGTAGTAATTAAATATAAGTGAAATATATACATTATATACAATTTTCCATGTTTAACACGGTATTAAAAATACTATTCGCACTATCAGTCGCGATCTGACAGTCTTCTAGTGTCTCTGTTTTAAAAACAGTTTTATGAACAATGTTTCACACAACAATAAATTCTCAGGTATCTCTGGTAACATGTCATAATTAGTAAAGCTTGTATATCGAATACTGAAGTTAAATATAGCTTAGAATATGTCGTGTCAATGAATAAAATACAATAAGATAAAGAGCGATGCGGAACTATTTAAAAACCTCTAAACACTTCGTGGATTATATACTGATATTCTCTGACTTGAACAATACAAATATTAACCCTTATGTCAGCGCTTTTTACACATACTGTAACAATTCATTGCTCCAGATGGCAATACATTTCCTTCTCTCGTAATCACGGTGAACAATATTCATAATAGCGTCTGCTATGCTCCAAACATAATATACTTCCATCTTTTCATTATTACCAACAATCTTCAATACTCCGCACGGCATTACTTCAATAAGAAACCCATCTTGCTACAGACTTGTAGAAGAATCAGTTACTTTACTAGGTAAATACGTAATTGTATATTACAGTTCAGAGTGCACTCCTAACTTCAACTCTCCTCTAAATTATTTAACTTCGTGCGTCTTTAACAACAATTACATGTTCGTTCACAACAATTCACCTCACACAGTATTTCTTATTTCTTTCAATAGCGCTTTTCGTTCACTTAGTTCCATAATAGATTGTTTTTCCACGTTACCAAATATTAACAATACTAACTCGTAGTTCGCTCGTGTTTAGTAGTTAATAAATATAAATACATCTCCTCACGCATCTGGTGAACATTTAAATAAATGAATTATTCATATTTAAGTTTGTTTTAAGACATACTAGACTTCAGGTAGACTAACAAATCTCCTGGTCTATCATTTCAGTTCAACAATGTTTCCAATAAAATTGTTAATAACTATAGGCATCATTTGACCTCAATTGTCACTATCATGATCCTATTTTATGGTGTACTTTCATAATGTCAATAGTCCAAGACTATATCATTGTCAAATAAATTGTATTCCGCAATTGGAATTTTATAACTTCCACATTGTTATAAATAAGTGTTTCAGTTGTTTACTGACATAATAATGTCTGTTGAACAATGTTACAGCATTTTACAATAATGATCTCCGTTATAATAATGCAATATAATCAAACAAATGTAAGCTGTCGCTGTTACGCATTCGTAACTAGCAATAACAATCTTAACGTTCAAAATGTTCTTACAATTGGAAAGTGTTTCCATTGAAATATGTTACTATCGAAGCATTTCCTTCGAAATATGTTGTTATCGAAGCATTCCCTTATAAAACGAGTTTCGTTCGAAAGTGAGCGTGTTAAAACGATTCCTTCAAAATATATATAACGAAATATCTAAAATCAAAAATGAATGAAATTACGTCTGAAACGACACACGTAGACGTATCAAATTATTACAATGAATCTCTAAAATTTAGCTACAATAAACATAGGATAAAGATAAGAATATCTACAATGAAGTTGGTCACCCCTCTATGACTTCAAATACTACTGCAAAACTACAGATCTTAGAGCATTCAGTTTTCTACCTTTTTGATGGCTTCTGGTGTCGTGAATACATTCATAAGATGTATTCGATGTTCCGCTGGAATTGCTTGAGCACTTCGTCTGCCTTGGAAACCAGTTCCTCCCGGTCTCGTGTGAGACAGCTGAGCGCTCCCTCGACTGCATCGTAATACGAACACCTACGTTCCCGCTCGACTGTGACAACTAACGGCAAGTCTTCTTGTTTCACGGTCAGCGACCTGGAAACTGCATCTCTTGGTCCAATCGACTGCTAGCGTTCGTCTTCTTCTTTTCTCCGTGTAACAGAGTGGCATCATCAATGTAGATCTGAATGTCCTGGGTTGACATCTCCTCCTGATGGTAATGGACATCTCGCTTGTAGTACTTGAAGTCATCTCAGAATACTGCATGTTGTTAAGCAGTTGTAGATTTATCGATTCTCGGTCTTCTAAGTCACTCTGAATCTCCAATCCATGGTATACACTAACCTCCTTCCATTAATTTAGTTGCTCATAATAATCTTCTCAGTAATCGTTGAAAAAGTTTGTCCTCCCCGACTCAGTTTCATTACGGCCATCTTGACTATGATGTTGTACCGTAGAATATTCATGTAGCAATAATGTAGCTGTAGTAAGCAATGCTGTTGGTTATTGCTTCTTTGTAGAATAACGCTATTTTAGGTAAGTCTTCTTCTTATAATTGTGGTACAGAATAAATGCTGTTCTCTTCAGTATCTAGTGCATTTGCATTTCACCGGCTGCTCGTATCTCTTCCTCGGCGAATGGTCGATCTCTAGACGGTACTACCTCGTCTGTGCTCCGTGCTTCTTTATCGTGGAAAACTGCTCCGTTGGACGCGTGACTGAATCCATCCGCTTGGTTCAAGAAGCAGAGTAAGAGTCCTCGCTTCCCTCTCCTCGATAGCGCGCGTGCCAAAACTAGACTGGACTGCTAGCCTCGCACGGATGCATTTTAATAGAAATATACTCATAGTTTTTCTCCTAGCCAATAATTTATATTTCTATTTAACCAAATAAATTCCATATTGTATTCTACACCTGTAGAAGTGTTCATATCGCTTTATATAAGCCAAATTTATATAAAAGCTATTCCCACAAAATGTATGTGCCTCAATCTGATTGGCTGTTGAAATATCGTGATAGAAGCTCCTGGATCTAGCCTCTTATCAACGGGTCGTGTGCACAATTTGTTATTGTCGCCTTGACTAACCAAAACTGGTTTACTGCTTGCTAGCATGAAGCCTTGTACAATTTCCAGCCTCGAATGATCTAACACTTCCTTAGTTAAAATCTCATTCACCAGAATATTTCCAAATTAGAATTCCATAAAATGCTCCAAAATGTTCCAAAATAGTTTCATTGTGCATCATTCACTTCCCAAAATGCATATATAAATATTAAATTGTTTTAATTCCATATTTCCAATTTTCCTCTCCCATGGTTCACAAGTCGGTTCGAACCTCGGCTCAGTCAAAGTCTTAAGCTGGGCTGAATTCGAGCGCAGTACCATCCCGCCATTCGCCTGAAAGAAGTGTTGAACAACCCAGGGAGGGAGGGGAAGGGGGAGAAGCACATTCAGGATGGCCACTGTCTTCACTGAGATTGTAAGAACCTCCGATCTCTGGACTTATTCCTCCATCAATGGGTGTATTTAAAAGAAAAGTGAAGAAGTGGCAAAATAAGATGAGATTGTGATGGCACGGACTTAAGCCATAGGACGATTAGGGGTTCTGCAAGATTATGTACTAGGGTCATTATCATGTTCTTACCGATAGCTTCTTCCGTGGTTAAATGGTTAGCGCGCTAGACTTTGGCCCGAAGTGCCCTGGGTTCGATTCCTGATCGAGCCATCAGGGATTTTAATCTCCTGGGGTTAATTCCCGTGGCTCGGGGACTGGGTGTATGTGTCGTCTTCATCATCAATTCATCCTCATTACGACGCGCAGGTCGCCCACGGGCGTCAACTAGAAAGACCTGCACTTGGCCTCTCCGGAGACCACACGATCATTAAATAATAACCGATAGCTTCTGATACGGATTACAGTCCAGTCCTCACTATACAAGGAGAGGAATGTACTAGGACGTGATTCCAGGATTCAGGGAATACTCCCCAATGAAAGAGTTGGAACGTTTAACGCCCAGTTTATTTAGTATGGGAGTAAAGGACCCACCACCGTGGACACAAGGTTCAAGATGGATTATAATTTAATCCTCAAGTAAAATCGAAAATCTGGTTCTCACCTGTTCTCTCAGATTTGTTAGCTATGGTGCTCCCAAGTACCGCCTCAGCTCCGTGCCCCTTGTCAACAAGCGTCCGACGACCCCACTTTTCCGATCTCCCGATTGGCAGGCAATCGACCTCTCAATTGTATGGCTTCCGCCGATGCAGTGACTGACTGACCTCTTATGACCTGAGCCAGTAGCTTTTCTTTATAGTGAGGAAGTGAGGTTCTTGCTGACCAGGTTGAACTGGAGTTGAATTTCCGATGAGGTTTCATCTTGAACCGACATTGGGACATAACAATAGGCAAATTGAAGATTAGAGTACAATTAAATGTTCCGCGTGTGTGTGTGTGCCGGGGGGAATATGATAATATTTTGTCGTTTAACTGAATTATGATAGGCTACTTATTGAGTTTATTACTCTGGCGTGCCAAAAGTCATAGAATACACGTCTGATAACGTGTAAGGACCCCTCTAGCTCGAAGAAGTGTAGTTACTCGACGTACGAGTAGCATGGACTTTACAAGTGCACGAATACCTCTGAAGATATCTAAAACCTTACATTTTGAATAGCTGTCCAGCTATTTTATTCTAGGCGCACGATCTTGTTCGCAAACGGCTCTCTCCACCACGTCCCATACATGCTTGATTGGGTTCATGTCGAGAGAACGTGCTGGCCGTTCCATTCACTGGAACTCTCTAGACTCTCCGAACCAGTCCTTGACATACGCAGCCCGACGTGATGGCACATTAACCTGTTGGAACATCGCATCATTGTCAGGAAAACCGAAGTCCATGATCAGCTGCAAATGGTCACTAAGGAGAGTTATCCAGGTGTTGCCACTGAGTTTTGTGTATACATGGACTGGTGGACTAAACACACCGCTCTCCATTACAAAGCCAGCATGTGCCTGTTTACCGTCTCTTGATGAATGCAGTACATTTGCATTTGTCTATTGGCACAGGCTAGAGTAAAATGTGTCTTTTCACCGATACCTCAGCTTCATTCATGGCTGTGATTGTATGGAAGCTTTGAGGTATGGGTGGTGCTGAGTAATGTCCTCAGGGCACAGTTAGGCTTCGATCACATTGGAGGCACGCTTGTGCAAGTAATTTGGTGGCGCGCACGTGCGCAAGCTGGCATGAACAGGAATGTGCTCACACTAAATGCAAGCAGGTGCAAGTTAATTAATATAAACAGGTCAGTCGAAATAGAGATGTAAGACGAGTAGGACATTGTTTTGTAAATTGGTCTTTAAAGTTTTTATTTTTGGATGAGGAATGTGCTCACACTAAATGCAAGCAGGTGCAAGTTAATTAATATAAACAGGTCAGTCGAAATAGAGATGTCAGACGAGTAGAACATTGTTTTGTAAATTGGTCTTTTAAAGTTTTTATTTTTGGATGAGCAGGAAATCAGGGAAGAGTGGGGAACGAGTATTTTTTGGACATAGAGGAAGATGGAGAGTATGCACGAATATTCAACGATTTGCTTAGACAGCTTGATACGTTTTTTGAATACTTCAGAATGATACCAGACACTTTCTACTATATACTGGACAAAATCACACCTAGAATAAGGAGGCAATCTAATTTCCGAAAGTGTGTATCACCTGAAGAGAAACTGATGGTGACTTTGAGGTAAGAATTGAAGATTTATTAACTACGGTATTTACTTTAATATGTTTTTGATGAATTTAAAAGTGATATTCAATCTGCCGATATTAGAAATGTTGTAGGCCTTTCTCTCCTAAAAAGTTAATGTAACGTATTAATTATAAGCGACTGAAGTGCCGATTGAATATATTTTCAGTGAATAGTTTATGAAAGTAACCTGGATATCAGGTTTGGAAAATAAAACAGATGTTTTTAATATGCTTGGTGAAAAACTTTATTACATGAAATCAACACTAGACTGTGACTGCCTTGGTCAGAAATCAACTGAGATCACGCACGCTTGCAAGTGGAGTCGGATCAAGCTTGCGCAAACGTGCACTTGCTTGTGGCAGGCAGTATGAGTGTCGGTGGACACGTCACCTCTTGTTTCAGTCGCTCACCTAGAGATTTTGTTTATACTAGCGGATCCGTGCGAGAAATCTCGCATGTTCATAAACCACACTTTCCCCATTAGGTTTATAATGAGACACTTAAGGAGAAAGGTTATGTTTTTATTTCAACCAAATGATTATAGAACACTATTTACATTTCAGGATAAAGGAAAGACCTCAGAATGTTAATATGACATGAAACAGGCGTCTCAGTGGCCCGTGGACAGGAATTATGGAGAGTATTTTCCTACATCAACGGTGATTGCAAATCGCACATTTCGTACAATTTTTTAGTCATTTTTTAAAGAAATTATCGATATTTATGAAATTATAGTGCAATAAGTCACTGCCAATGTCTATTCTCTTTCATTTGAATGCTCATTTGTCACGATCGGTCGCTTGTGAGCGCCGCAGGATGGATGCATACTTCTGAAATAATATATATGATGATGTACACGCTTGCGCCACCAAATTACTAGCGCAAGCGTGCACTAGCTTGTGGCAGGCAGTATGAGTGTCGGTGGACACTTCACCACTTGCTTCAGTCGCTCACCTAGAGATTTTGTTTATATGTGCACGCTTGCGCACGCACGCGCCACCAAATTACTTGCACAAGCGTGCCTCCAATGTGATCGAAGCCTTAGTGACCGTGTGTACTGTGGAAGGTTTTACTCATATGGTCGTTGCTATTGTTATGACAAAATGCAGAGACATTAACCATTATGAAGGTGGTATTAAATACAAGGTCACTATGAGTGTGCGCGTCAGTAAACACGGCAAGCTAAGGCGGCTGTGACTAGCTCAGTTCGCGGCCTCGCGCACCAGGTCCAACCGGCGCGGCGGTCGGTGCCCACTATCACACTTTTACCAAACATGTTCAATAATGTGTACTGCAACCGTGTGAAAGAGCGTCAGTTGCTGGTTATGGAGAAGTTGTTTTTTGTCGCGGCTATATTTTGAATTTGAAGCGAGCGCCTGACTGAGTTGAGTTTTACTGCCGCAGGTTGCAGGCTGGAAGAGATGCGCGGACGGCGATGCGCGTATGTATGCTAACACCTGACGATTCGCAGGGTCAAGCAGGCAGCTGTAATGACAGGCACAGTCGTGTTTGTGCAGTAAATCCGTGCATAAGCGGGCGGCTTAATCAATCTTAAGTTACGAGTACCTGACCGGGAAGCCAAAATTAGCCTACAAATGAGGCATTGTTCAAATGTGCTCAGGATAGTTTTACTAGATGGGACTAGCTTTTGTAAATGCAAAGTTGGGTTGGGTATGGCCCGAGCTCACGGCATATTAAGGCATATGAGCTGAAAATAACTCCTTACTTGAGTTTGTGAATATAATACCTCATGCCAGGGTAGATTTCTGGCTAGCAATTGACATGGAATTAAGGCTAAACAGGTGTGTAAGCGTACTGCGATAACTACAGATGGATTACAATCAAGTAACCGGGAACATTACTTTGACTATTCGGAAAATTTCGGGACGGTAAAACACCGGGTGATTGTTGTAAAATCAGTGACAGTATTAGACACGTGCTTTTTCATAGCAGAAGCTATGGTGTTAAGACAATCCGATCAGGACGTCATGGTAGCGATACGCCGGTATGAACGTTTGAAATCTACCATGAGTCGAGCCAGTATTATGGTGCGTTAAATATGAATTGGGTGTACGATGGATGCTGACGTCAGGATACTTGGGACTTAGACCAGTGGAGCCGTGAAGGTGATCTGTACACATTTCCGTGTGCGGTGGATCGCGTGGGATTTTATGCTCAGACTAATGGCATTCCGCAGGAACTTGGACCTTCTTCAAGAACATCTGAAATGGACGTGAGCCCCTTATTCTATTTTTAATATCTAGTACCGGTGAATATCAGACCTTAGACTATACCATTCAACCATGTAGGAATCGTTTTACACGCCATAGATCTTTGTTTTCTGCATTATATTTGGACATAAGCATGGATCTTTTTGATGTTGTCCACTCTTCGAATTTTATTTTATTCTTTTGAGATAGCATATCCACGGTGGGCATATCGTAGAATGAGTATATTTTCGGAAGGCATCCGGCTGTTCTAGTTAGACAGGAGTTTCATCCTGATTTTTTGTTGTACAGTTTCGTGCATATTTTTTATGGCACATTGTTATTTTTAGCGATCGTTTTGAGATAGTTTGTTGGTAACTTTGTTTATTTAAATGGAGTTCTTGGTCATTTTGATGCAATTCGTCTTAGATGAGTTCTGATTGTCATTTATCGTGAAATGGTTCGATTTTTCTGGTGGTTAAGGATTTTCTTTAATATAATAATGCGGAATGATCATGTATGAGAATTTACATGGGGAATTAAGGAGGAATATTCATAACAATTTAATGGATCTTATGAAAAATAGAACATGGTAATTATCCATGAGAATTTCATATTAATAATAATAATAATAATAATAAATGGATGAGTTTGGATAATTTAGGTGATGTTTCTTTAAAACGAATATGAGAAATGAGAAATTAACATGAATTAATGCACATTGGATTCATAAAGCAATCGTAACGTAGTTTTGTTATTAGAGCAAGGTGTATCAATTAGGAGGATTTTTGTTATGGTGACAAGCGGATAATTGAACAGGTTAATTGGAGACAGTTACTTATAACATTCATATGATAAATCTGATAGGGTGATGAGTTGAATTGTGAATGCGCGCAGGCATTTGTCCCATTAATAATTATGATAATCCATTACATACAGTAAATATGACTGGATGGAAGTTCAATATGTGAAAATAATATGTAAAAGAATTATAGTTGTTGAATATAATGAAATGTTGTAAATCGGAGGATGTTGCCTCATATTACTCAAAAGAAGGGCGGTGCCGCTGTTGCAGTCCACGCCGCTATCTAGATCTTGTCATCAGTGGAATTCTAGATTCTACTTTAATTTGCTCTAACCATAATTACATATTTTCTGGTTGAATGATACAACCTGCAGATAGATTAAAATGCCTAATAATTTTGCCATATTGTGATATCAAGGAATAAAGCAAATTGATAAAGTGCATAAAGAAATGGGGCATTTAAAATGCGGCCTCATGTTCCGATGAAAATTTTGAAATAGCTACGAATCATCTATAAGTGTTTGAAATTGGTTGGAATAATAAGGTTGAGTTGCAAATAATATCACTGAATAATTAATCCCATAATTTATTTTATTATCGAGGATAAATCACAGATCCATAATTTATAATTTCTAATATGAATATTCCTTGTGTGGAAATAATGAAATATAAATTGTATTATATTTATAATGGATCCATCTTTGTTCGACTTGATCTGACTTGCTTTAAGTTGCATAATTAACAATTCTAGTAATGTTTTGGAATTTCTTCTCGTTTCATGGAAGAGAATATCCCATAGGATTATCCATGATTTTTGGAAATATGGAAAGGTGTAGAACTTCAGAAATAAAATTTTATTCAAGTGTTTGATAGGACGATCAGTGATCTACACAACTTGAATACTGTAAATAACGTTTATAATATAATATAATACCATGATGGACTATTAATTTCATGGTTATTCTAACACAATGAAATGTTTAAAAGTTGATGTTTCCGTTGCATAATTAATTTTTTTGGAACGTTATTCAACACCTACGATTAAATAGTATAGGATCCCAGGGGGAGCGCAGGATGTTATTTTTTCCAGGTGGTGTTTTAGTTTTATCCCTGAGGATGCCCTTGTAAAAATTAGGATGGTTGAATGGATCAATTAAATTGATGCAAATTTTATCTTAACTGTTACTGTGGTCATTCATGATTCTCGAAATATGCCTTATATCCTTGCTGTGGTGTGCATCTGGGGAACAGCAGAGCTTTTTTTTATTCTACACCTTTGTAGAATGCTCACTGTTAACCCCGAGATGTTTTTGAGTCTTTGTGCTCGACTGTTGTTCGGATGCGCACTTGTGTGGTCGTAGGACGTTCGTCAAAGGGTCACAGTACTTACAGAGCTCACAGGCGATGCTGAAAATGTTCTCCCTCTCTTGTAACACACACCTGATATCTTTTGATGAAATAATGTCTGTCAACTCTTTTATTACTTACGGAGCCTGTTTCCTTCAATCGTTTAGCGAGCCTCCTAATTGCACTGGCATTAAGCACAGGTCTTCCTGGAAACTTGATTCAAAATGTTCGTCTTGTTTTAGAACATGATTTTCTGCTTTTCATATACGAATTATAGATATACACACGTTCGCGCAATGTGAATTGGCGTCTAGGAATCACCAACAATCACAGTAATCACAATACTCACTAAACGTGCAACACTAACGTCTAATCTTTGCAAATACACGCCCATATTAATGACAAAACACGTGTAAACTAATGATATGGGTGAGCGGAGCACA
Source organism: Meconema thalassinum (assembly GCA_946902985.2). NCBI lineage: Eukaryota > Metazoa > Arthropoda > Insecta > Orthoptera > Tettigoniidae > Meconema > Meconema thalassinum. The sequence goes on from OX336394.1 coordinate 298,816,559, forward strand.
CCACCGCCGCGCCGGTTGGACCGGGTGCGTGCGGCCGCGATCTGCGCTAGTCACAGCCGTGTTGACTGGCGCGCACACACATAATGACCCTGTATTATCCATGTTGACTGATATTAATCTCGCCTCGTCAAACACTAGAAACTAGTCACATTACATTCATTACTTGTTCCACTTTTGATGCACGGTTCTATGATTTTACTTAATTGAATCTCTCAACTTATAATTTCTTAACGGTTGGATTATCAATGTCGAAATATTTTACACATCCCATTATTACATAACTACCTAGCAAATATACATTAACCATTTTGAACAGCGGACGTAGATAACCAACAAACAGATTCGAGGTTAGTTGTTTTTACCATTTCAAAATTTGATAAGCTGTTCAACCTTCTGTTTAATTCATATATACATAACTACAGATGTTCTTCAGCAGGTCTATGTCCTGAAGCAATCCTATCCCATGTGCAAAATGTGTTGAAATGACTGATATCTCAGGTTGATATGGTACGACCAAGTATTTCACACATTCTATAAGTATTCATTAATCCTTTTAAGTGACCTTTCATTTATTTAAATTAAAGCAGCTTCGGTGGCGTAGTTGGTAGCATGCTGAACTGCTGTGGCCAAGATCGCGGGTTCAAACCCGGCCGAAGTCGTCGGATTTTTAAGAGCGTTAAAAATCCTTCAGTATGCCTTCCTTCGGAGGGGAAATAAAGCCGGCGGTCCCATGTCATAGATTCATGGCATGTAAAAGATCCTTCCACAGACTAAACGTGTGTGAAGCTAAATTGTTAGGTTAGATTTCATCGGAACGCTCTATCAAAGTTCCAACGTTCACCACTAGGCATCATTGATATCTGGTAGCGAAAGTTGGAACTACTTGAAATTGAACATGTCCTCGGCACTAAAAGCCATACGATAAATATATATTTAAATTAAAAACTTACTGTAAGGATATCCATTTCCTTTTTTGTTTTTTTGTTAAGATAGTTTCTAAGATTGTTCACGCTGACGAAGTTACCATTGATATAACGAAACATGTACAAGTTAATTTAATTATTAAGCTACTTTCTAGTGTTTGACAAGGCGGCTTTTATAGTTTGAGATTAAACTAGAGTGAAACCTCTCTTAAGAGACCAGTGACGTCTGTTCCATGGCAAACTGGTCTCTCAATAGAGGTAGGCATTAAAAATAATTTTATACTGCATTATTAATAAAGTACAGTTGGAACACATAATAGATTACAATTTATCTGCATTGGTTCACATTTATTACAAATTAATTACAAATAGTTATTTTCTGAGCTCTTGTCATTTAAAAAAAGTCACGAATTCATCTGTTTCAGATTAGGACATCATTTTTTAACAATTTTGATGATGATGATGATGATAATTGTTGTTTTAAGGGGTCTAACATCTAGGTTATCGGGCCCTAATGGTTCGGGTGATCGTGGAGATGATAATGAAATGTAAGGTATAACTAAAACTAACCACTTATACACTAGAAGAAATGGAAAACGAAAGGAGAATAAGGCAAATAAAGGACAGGAGGAAATGCCCTCAACCCTCGAAGAAGGCGGATTGAGGGACTTGGAAGGAAGGAGACCCATAAAAGGCAGATAGGAAAGTGAAAGAGGAGAGGGTCCGCCCCCACAGGTAAGGGATAAAAGGGGAAAACCGGACCCAGCTCAGGAATCCCTCGAGGTCGCCAACTCTCGAACTTACCAGCCGTGAGCCCCTGAGGGTGTAGCAATATCTAGGGTGCACCAGAAGTGGTGGGACTACGTACACCCTGCCACATTGAGGGCCTTGAGCAGAAGGCAGGAGATAAAAGGAAAAGAAAAAGAAGGCTGACCCCTCGCAGAAGGAGGGTATCAGAAAAGATGAGACAAGGGCCAATTAAGGCGGGAAAGGAAGAGACTCCCTAGGCCTCGGATACCCTAATACCGTCGGGGTCGGAAGAGAACAAGAGTTGACCAAGTAAGGTCGACAGGATAGAAGACGGAGAGGAGCCCGGCACAAGTAAGTGGAAGCAATGCCGGACTCAGCTGGGGTCCCGTGGTCGCCAACCCACGTCCCACTAGATGTGAGCCCCTTTAACAATTTTACTTTCTAGAATATCTCTGAGTGAGTTCGAAATTCCATTAATTTGTTTGTGGGTTCGAACAATCTTCTAGGAGAGACTTTTTTTTTGTATTTTTTATGCGTTACATAACACTTTTTCTAATGACATTGTATGCTGATGCAGTTCTGTACCAACAGAACCATTGTTTACATCATCACCTTCATCACCATCTCCAATGGGAAGGCAGACAAGAAGTGGTGTTTTGAAAGAGGTCAGACTGAGAAAATGCCTGGTCTTTGGTCGGGGAGAGGGTTGGTCCTTAAATAGTGGTAACACATTGACATTATGAGGTTTAAACCGGGTGAGTTAGCCGTGGTCGTTACGGCATGACTGCTGGCAGTCGCTCACATCCGGGAGGCGAGGAGGTTCGAATCCCCCCGCCGGCAACCTTGAAGATGGTCTTCTGTGGTTTCCCATCTTCCTTCCAGGGAAATGCCGGGGTTGGTCCCTAACTATAAGCCACAACTGCTACCTTGCAATTCCTCGTCCTTCCCTTCCAACTTTCCTCCCCAACGGTACTTGTAGCTCACCCATTGGTTGTCCGTCTCGAAGCAGCTACAAAACTGGCGAGCCGAACATTTTCTCGGACACTCCCGGCACTAAAAGCCATTAAAAAAAGGTTTTAAATCGGTTCCAAGAAAAATCGGTCTTTAAGAGCGGCGGTCTTTTAATAGGGGTGGTCTTTTAGAGAGTTTTCACTGTATCTCACTCCTCATCTTGCCTAGTTTGCCTCACTATAGTGCTGCTTCGAGATTGTGTTTGTATCTACCGACCTAACTTGTGGCGGTTATTTACTTATTTATCGTCTGACAAACAGACAAAAAGCAATCAAGATACATATTGAACCCTTGCAAAGAAGCTTATGAGACTCAGTTTCGGGGGGTGTAACAGTCCATATCGTAAGTTGTTGTTAAAGCGCTTCATTAACATGCAGGGTAACATATAACAAAATAACATGCAGGAAAAAGTGAAGCCAGGGTTAAAACAAATGAATTTAATAACAAATCAGCTATTTACAACAAGAATTAACAAAACAAACTCCCATATGACTCCCACTGAATATATTAAATACGCCAAAACTAGGCCAAATCTCAGGAGAGATTAATACTCGGACCAAGTGTCCCAAAGAAAATCAACAAAAGTGACAATGTATGCGCGCGTGCTGTTCTACATGCTTCACGATGAGTACAATCGAATGCATGATTCGTCATCATCCAGAATAAACTTTCAAATGACGAATCCACATTGCTTAGAGCTAGACAGACGCGGGGAACAACTATACAACACTTAAAACTAAACCGACACTTCCTATACTTGACATAAACAACACAATAATTTCCGCATGAAATTGGAATCAAAACTGCCGTAGCAAAAACATTACTGCCTAAAATTAGGACTTCTCACACAAATCAACACAAGTAAATTAACACGTGACCAATAAAAGAAATACACGTATGACCGCCGTCATTTTTGCAAGTGCACTACACTACACCACACGGGCGTCGCCTACTAAATTACATGAATTGAGTCATAAACAAATCATTAGGCTCAAAGCCAACGTTTACATTATCAACACAACATTTTATCCATACAACATGCAATAATCCGTCACACACATGGCGAGCTCCCCAATTAATTATGGTTCAAAAATAACCATCACAATGAACAGGTTTGCTACTTGAAAGCTTAAAGGGGCCAGTCGGAACATAGGACTGCCTAACCAAATAAGTCACCAGGCAAGACTGGCGATTCGTGGAAATCTGCATATCTGTCAACCCACGTGTCAAAATGACCTCGGCCTCCCAAGGCACGGGATCGAATCTCGAAGAAGCGTGCCCCAAAGCACAATAATACGTGTGTGTGTGTCAGAACAAAATATCCCGGCATTTCCCCTAGGAAATCCAAGAATCAGCAGTATGGACAAGGAACAGCGGTCTCCCTGGAGCACCCTGCCTTTCCATCAAAAATACAACAACAACAAAAAATATGAGGGCGGTAAGACCTCTACCCCTCTTCACGTAGCATCAACACACACCTGACACAGTAACACACACAGAATCACACGTATGGGTTTGACAGACCCTGAAATAAAATGACATAAATATTTCCACTTGCTGGCGCCTCCGTTCTACGCCGTGACTAATAAACCTGAAAAGGACAAAAAAAAAATCTTAAAAAATTAGAACTAAGGTGTTTTACAATTACATCTTAAATTGTTGCGCTCGGCAACCCTAATATGAATAATAACCTGTTCAGCAAACATCTTACAGTAATTACCTCCCTTTCCTATCAAAAATATGAACTTTAATAAAGCACCACTTATCGAATGTAACGGGTTCCGCACTTGCATGGATAAAAATCACGTACACGCGCCGTGTACATTAAATATGACTCGAAAGAAAAATAAATACGCAACAAACACTTTGGCCACGTGCCAACGTACATTTAAAACATTTAGTGTCGGTACAAGAAAAACACTCTAAAACAAAAACAAAAAAACTAAAATTAACTATTTACAAAGTTCCCCCGCCAATCTAACTACATAATTGAATAATCAATTGTTGTACATCACCGTCTCAGCTTGTAGAACATATGACCTCCTTCTCAGCCCATTTCCCTATGGGAAATTAGCACTCCATAGTCGTCTTCGTAGAAGCGTCGGACATCACTCCGGCTCCTGACCACACGTTGGACATCTTGGTGTAGTCTCTTTGGAAGAAAAGTTCAATGTTATTATAATTTGACCTGGCTTTAATCGCTTGTGAGTTACTAACTTCGCCCACAAATAGTCCTATGCGATTAATCACGAAGACTTTCCCTAATGCTCGCTCACACACGCACGATACCCACATGAAAATACTGTTACGTGCCACCCCCTAGTGGCACTTTTGTTAACTGGATTACGGCGGGGGTACAAAGCACAACACCAATTACTGCTTAAAGAAATAATTAACTTTATTGTGGCCAGAAAATTACACTAATCAGCAAATACAAGCAATTAGGAGCCTTCTCCAATTTCCTCAGGTCTCTTCCTTATGCGCTCTTGGCCCCTTTCACTCGCAACAGACCACAGAAGTTAATCCGTCCTAATGAGTCCGGTGGCCTTGGCAGAAGCTACCCGCCCCTCTTCCTCAGGTACAACAAATACAGTTACTTACGAGCACTTCATGTACGCTCTTCACAAGCTGGGAGAAACAATGTCACAGGATTTCGTAACTCGCACAGCACTTGGTCACCACACTTCTGTCGCACAAGATAATCGCTCGCACTAGCTCGTAAAACACAACAACAACAACTGCTTCACGGGTCACTCTTATATAGCAGGCCGGTGACTCAATAAATGCTTCCAGATCCATCCAGGGTCCACGGCTTCTCGAGGTTTCCAGCGCTGGTCCAGTCACGAAGATTCTGGACTATCCCTTTTGTCCTAGTAGCCTGTTGCATAAGGCGCGCGCAAACAGGAGGCAGGGCACAGCCCAGCCCTGGGGCAGTTGTGACTCATGCGGCGAGCGATGACACAAACTCACAGCCGTAACACCACCCCCTTCCTAAAAAGGCTGATCGTCCCGATCAATCATTGGTCCGTCTGTGTCCCTCCGTAGGCTGCCAGGCGATCCCGATGCACGATCTTCATCTTCGCCCTCGGGCTCCGCTGGATCCTGTAGACGACATCGTTGATCCGTTTCACGACTCGGTACGGGCCCTCCCAGGACTTCTGCAGTTTGGGTGACAGGCCTTTCTTCCGTAATGGGTTGAAGAGCCAGACCAGGTCGTCCTCATGGAATCCGCCGGCATCCGTCTGCTGGTCGTATCGGGTCTTCATTCGGTCGGTCTCGATCCGTAGTTTCCTCCTCGTGAACGCGTGTACGTCCTCCAGTTGGTCGACCAGTTCTTGACAATACTGGCTTACCGGGATCGGATCATTCCCAGGTCGGCCGAAGGCAAGATCGACAGGTAGACGGAGCTCCCTCCCAAACATGGCCCGGGCTGGTGTGCAACCGGTGGCTTCATGCACGGCGGCGCGGTAGGCAAGGAGAAATAGTGGAAGATGTTTGTCCCAATCCCTCTGGTGCTCGCTGACGACTATTCGGAGATGGTTCTCGATGGTGCGATTGAATCGCTCTACCATCCCGTCGGACTGAGGGTGTAGCGGCGTTGTCCTTGTCTTCCGGATTCCCAGCAGCTGGCATAGGTTCTGGAACACCTGCGACTCGAAGTTCCTCCCTTGGTCGGAGTGCAGCTCCAGGGGTATTCCGTACCGGCTGACGAATTCCTTCACCAGGGTCTCTGCAATCGTCGCGGCTTCTTGGTTAGGGAGCGCATACGCCTCCGGACATTTGTTAAAGTAGTCGCTGATGACTAATATGTAGCGGTTCCCTGCCTCGCTTAACGGGAAAGGCCCAGCAACAACGATGGCCACTCTCTCCATGGGGCCGCCCACGTTGTAGGTCTTCAGTGGACCCCGTCGTCTTCGTCCTGGGCCCTTGCTGGCTGCGCAATCGTGGCACCTCGCGCAGTGGTTCTCCACGTCTGTTCGGCATCCGATCCAGTAGAACCGCTCTCTCAGCTTCTCCAGGGTCTTCTTTATCCCTAGGTGTCCACCAGATGATCCTCCATGGACTTCCTTCAGGACTTCCTTCGTCATAGCCTTTGGAACGACGACTTGTTCCCGAGATGTCTTCCCGTCGGTGCTCTCCCAGGTACGGCAGATGAGGCCATCCCTTACAACCAGCGAGTCCCACTGCGCCCAGTAGGACTTAAACTTCGGGCTGCAGTCACTCACAATGTTCCACCCGGGTCTGGGGACACAGGCCCTCTTCCACTCGGCTATCAGTCCCAGGTCATCATCTTCCCCTTGCGCGCGCGTGAAAGATTCGCGGCTCCAGCTCCCTTGAAGTTCCACGGTAGTCCTTCGGCACTGTATCCCGGTGTTCTTCTCCCTTCTGGTACAGAAGGTGCAGTCTTCGGGGCACGGTCTTCGTGACAGGGCGTCGGCGTTAGAATGCAGTTGGCCTTTCCTGTGCTGGATCTCGAAGTTGTATTGTTGAAGCCTCTCTAACCACCGCGCGAGTTGACCCTCGGGCTGCTTGAAGTTCAGGAGCCACCGCATGGATGCATGGTCGGTCCTGATGAGAAATTCTTGCCCATACAGGTAATTGTGGAAGTGTTCAATGGTCTTCACGATAGCGAGCAGCTCCTTCCTGGTGACGCAGTAGTTCCTTTCTGGCTTTGACAAGGCCTTGCTGAAGTAGGCCACTACTCTCTCCTCGCCGTCCACTACTTGCGACAGGATTCCCCCTATGCCAAAGTCGCTGGCATCGGTATCGAAGATGAACCTTGTTCCAGTTCTGGGGTAGGCCAGAATAGGTGCGGTGCACAGAGCCTGCTTGAGTTGTTCGAAGGCACTTTGGCATTCTGCTGTCCACGTGAAGAGTTGGTCCTTCTCAGTCAGTCGATGTAAAGGTTTGGCGATGTCGGCGAATCCTCTCATGAAGCGACGGTAATAAGTGCAGAGTCCCAGGAAGCTTCGTAGTTGGGACTTGTCCTTCGGAACTGGCCACTCCCTCACAGCTGCGGTCTTCTCTGGGTCGGTGCGCACCCCTTCCTCGGAGACGATATGCCCAAGGTACTGGACCCGCTTCTGGAAGAGCTGACACTTCTTGGGGCTCAACTTCAGCTGGGCAGCCCGTAGCTTCAACAAGATCTCCTTCAGGTTGCTGTAGTGCTCCTCGAAGCTCCTCCCCAGAACGATGACGTCGTCTAGGTATACCAGGCAGGTCTTCCAGTGTAGTCCCCTCAGAATGGACTCCATTAGCCTTTCGAAGGTCGCAGGGGCGTTGCACAGACCGAATGGCATGACGGTGAACTGCCAGAGCCCGCTGCCCACAGAGAACGCCGTTTTATCGCGGTCCTTCGGGAGGACATCCACCTGCCAGTAGCCACTCTTCAAATCCAAGGTGGAGAACCATCTTGACCCTGATATGGTGTCCAGCGTGTCGTTGATCCGGGGTAGAGGGTAGCTGTCCTTCTTCGTGACGTCGTTCACCCGCCTGTAGTCCACGCAGAACCTGGTGGAACCGTCCTTCTTCTTCACAAGCACGACCGGAGAACTCCAAGGACTATGTGATGGCTCGATCACCCCTTGATCCTTCATCTCTTCAACCATCCGGTCGACTTCGGCTTGCTTGGCGAGCGGGACACGTCGGAATGGGGCCCTAATCGGTGCGCTGTCCCCAACGTCGATTCTGTGCTGGACCAAGCTTGTCCTGCCGAAGTCTTTGCTTCCCACGGAGAAGACATCCTGGAATTCGTGTAGCAGGTCCCGAAGTTGGCGTGATTGTTCCTCGTCCAAATGGTCCTGGGATCCTTGGTACAGCTTCTGTAGTTCTTCTGGCAGTGTGCGTCTTCTTCGGTTGTCCGTCCGCAGGTGTCCGTCTGTCGTATCTGTGATGCGGGCAATCCAGGTAACGGGCTCGCAGACTCCTAGGTTGGTGTCCCGATGAACCGTAATGTCGTGGTCGTTCAGTTTGGACAGGCGGACGTACGGCAGAGACGTCGTGTTGATGAGAGTCTTGGCAACTAGCAATCCTTTTGTCTGGATGTCCCCATATTTTGGCTCGATGACAGCCGCCACTCCCTCAGCAGCTCCGTCGACAATTACGGCAGCGCTGACCTCCGTACTGGTGGGAACGATGACGTCTTCTCTCAGCCTTACTCGCCGTGCGGTGATGGACTCGTGCGCCGGTTGCAAAGCAAGTTCCTCACCTCCGAAGTGCAGAGTGTTGGTACTCAGATCCAAGATGATGTTGTTCTGGTCCAGGAAGTCCAGTCTGATGATCACTTCATTTGACACGTCAGCCACAAGCACTGGATGCTTTATCGCCCGTCGACCAATGACGAACTCCAGTGATGCTTCGCCATGTACCGGTGCGGTCTCTCCGGTCGCGGTTATTAGCTGGAGGTTCCTTTGTGTGGGTTGCACTCTCCACTTCGGGATCACGGTGGGACTGACGATGGTCCTCGATGCTCCCGTGTCGATTAGCATGGGCCAGCTCTCTCCGTTGACGACTCCGTCGACCAACAGGCTGCTATTATCCCTCCGTAACTGCGTCACACGAACTTGGACTGCCGGGGCTTGACGACTGTCACAAGCCAACCTTTGCCCCCCAAGGCTGGCTAATACTCGTTTCCCTGGGTCGCGTGGTTTTCAGACGACTGATTTCCCGTCGGATACCCTCGGCGGCGGCGATCACCGCAGTCCTTGCTCAGGTGGCCTTTCTTACCGCTGGTCCAGCAGGTCGGTAGTCCTCTTCCGGGCCGTCTCTCCGGTTGCCTTCCGGCTGTGTCGTTGCTGGTGGTGCCGCGACTATCGAAGAAACGGCTTAGCGCCTCCATTAATTCGTCGGCCAGGGGCTTGGTCTCGTTGGTTTTTACTGGTTCGTCGACGTCCACTTGACGCACCCGCGCGTGCATTCTGGATGCCTGTTTTGCCGTCTCGAACTCAAGTGCGTGGCTCAGCGAATCTGCCAGGGTCTTATTGCGCGCGAGACGCAGCGCCTGTTGAGTGTCCGAGTCCCGTAGCCCGTCGGTGAAAGTCTGCGTCGCTATCTGCTCCAGAAAGTCGGCCGGCGCTGTTGGGTAGGCGAGCCTTACGAGGCGTGCGATGTCCATCTCGAACTCCTGCAGGGTTTCCGCGTTCTTCTGTACCCGGGTCCGGAGCTGCATCTGATAGGCCTGCTGAAGATGGCTATCTCCATATCGGGACTCCATATGGGCGATCAGGGAAGCGTAGTCCTGGGATCCAGTCGGGATGGCCTGAAGGACGTTAAGGGCGTCACCTCTCAGCGCTACAATGAGAGCTGTAGCCTTTTCTGTGTTGTTCCAGTTATTTATGGAACAGGCCGCCTCGAACTGACGTAAGTAGGTGCTCCACGGGACCTTTCCGTCGAAGGTTGGGGGCGTCACTCTGCTCTGTCCCGTTCCTGATGTCCCCGGTGTACCTGTGGGCGGGCGTCGGCGCAGCTCGGCAACTTCCTCTTGAAGAGCGTTGAATTTCTCTTCCACCCCCATCAGCGGGCGTTGGCGCAGCTCGGCAACTTCCACTTGCAAGGTGTTGAACTTCTCCTCCACTGCTGCGACTTCCTCACGTAGGCCCTGTTCTAATTTCCTTTGGCTCTCCTCTAATTTCGTCAGCAGACACTCTTCCAGATTTTTCTGGCCATCCAGAAATTTGGCGGTTAGGTCCTCTGCTAACTTATTCTGGCCGTCCTTCAGGTCCTCTGCTAACTTCTTCTGGCCGTCCTCCATCTTCTTCTGGCCGTCTTCCATCTTCTTCAGGTCATCCTTCAGGTCCTTGGCTAATTTCTTCTGGCCGTCTTCCATGCCAGTTAACTTTTCTAGCAATGCTGCCAATTTCTCCTCCATTTTAGTTGTTTGTCTTGTAAAGGGCATGCACTCACAGGAAAATTAGAGAAAATGACCTGCTCGGGTTTTGAAACCAGGACCGTCAGGTGTTGTGCTTGAGTTCGTAATCCGGCTTCTGACACCAGTTGTTACGTGCCACCCCCTAGTGACACTTTTGTTAACTGGATTACGGCGGGGGTACAAAGCACAACACCAATTACTGCTTAAAGAAATAATTAACATTATTGTGGCCAGAAAATTACACTAATCAGCAAATACAAGCAATTAGGAGCCTTCTCCAATTTCCTCAGGTCTCTTCCTTATGCGCTCTTGGCCCCTTTCACTCGCAACAGACCACAGAAGTTAATCCGTCCTAATGAGTCCGGTGGCCTTGGCAGAAGCTACCCGCCCCTCTTCCTCAGGTACAACAAATACAGTTACTTACGAGCACTTGATGTGCGCTCTTCACAAGCTGGGAGAAACAATGTCACAGGATTTCGTAACTCGCACAGCACTTGGTCACCACACTTCTGTCGCACAAGATAATCGCTCGCACTAGCTCGTAAAACACAACAACAACAACTGCTTCACGGGTCACTCTTATATAGCAGGCCGGTGACTCAATAAATGCTTCCAGATCCATCCAGGGTCCACGGCTTCTCGAGGTTTCCAGCGCTGGTCCAGTCACGAAGATTCTGGACTATCCCTTTTTTCCTAGTAGCCTGTTGCATAAGGCGCGCGCAAACAGGAGGCAGGGCACAGCCCAGCCCTGGGGCAGTTGTGACTCATGCGGCGAGCGATGACACAAACTCACAGCCGTAACAATACAATAAAAATTTACATGAAATATACAACTTCGAGTCCATCGTCACTGGCTCGACAATACAAGTTTTAACTCTGACTGTGTCACGGTCGCTATCTCGCTCGTTAATCTCTACTGATCTGCTTGACCTTCGCTCGGGTGAGCGCGAATTAGAATGTTCCTCAAGTCTTGCCCCCTAAGAGCTGAAAATAGTTGTCTTTAGGATAATATTCAAGTTTTAAATCACCACGCAAACTGGCGTGAAATTAGCTCACTGAGCTCACAAAGTATTAGACTTCAAATAATATATTAGAGCTTTAAAAATCGCTACACAAACTGGCGTGAAGTTAGCTCACAGAGCTCCAAAACGAAAAGACCTCGAATAATATTAGAGCGTTAAAATCACTACGCAGACTGGCGTGAAGTTAGCTCATCAGAGCTCCAAACAGAATGACTTCGAATAATATTAGAGCGTTAAAATCATTACACAAACTGGCGTGAAGTTAGCTCATCAGAGCTCCAAAACGAAAAGACCTCGAACAGCGTCTCGTCGATCAATTTATTAGAAACTGACAGGGGGATGAAGAGTGGGGTAAATTAAGAAGAAAAAAAAACAGAGTTTTCATCTCACACACACGGGACTAGTGTCAATCTTCATCAAATAATTCAAACGTCTCAGCGCACTAGTGCGGAGATAATTCTGATCGGCGGTTCTTTAGATAATCAATTCCGCGCGCTTTTTACCACTGACGCCATCCATCGCGTGGTATTGGTTTGGTCTCTCCTGATTGGGTGATTCAATCGTAGGTCGGTTGCAAGTAACTCGTGACCATCCCTTTATGATTCCAATTCTGGTGCAAGTTGTTACACAATTTGGCCTTGAACTCAGATTACCAGGCCGTTTTCAAGAATAGCTACCAAGAGCTCCTTCTGTGGCAATCATTGCGACACGCTACCTTGCCTTTATCCTCGTCAACTTCCACAAGTACTGCCTGGGCTGCAGTAATAATAATAATAAATTATGAATACTTATTTATCGCAGATTAATAAGGGTTCAATATATACACACATAAACATTGATATATACATATTAACAAGGACACGTGATAAGGCAGGCTTAGGCTATATCTTTAAATCTAAATTCTGTATCCATTGCAATGCTGTAGGTGTCGCCAACAGGAAGTCAGACCGATTACCATCAGGGATGGATTTACCAACAGGCCCCATAGGCCCCGGCCTAGGGGCGCACCGTGCTGAGGGGCGCAAATTTAAGAGTTCTTTTTACAGTTCAAAAATAGACTAACAGACTTTTATAACTTATGATTTTTTTAAACCAATTTCGTATAATTTTATGATTTAAATTAAATTTTCATAAATTTTGACATTTTTCCAATGTATATTTTGGCCATCATTTTCCAACAAATGTTTTGCAACAGCAGATTTTTCGACTTCAGCTTTAGAACAGGGATGTTTTCTGATTTATTAGGAGAAAATTTAAGTCTTGAATATTAATATCAGTTTAATTTGAATAATTCATTATGCATAGTTGTAGGTTGTAAGATGTAGTGTATCTGAATATCTGTAAGTGTATAATGAGTCTTAAATGGTTTAAACTTATTTTAATATCTCGTTGGCCTATTTATTTATAGTTTATGTAGGCCTGTACAAATTTAGAAACAGCTGATTCATTATTTTGATTTATTTAATTGATTTTACTTCACGATACAATAAAATAAAATAAAAATTACCTTCACAAAGACCTTTCTGAGGTCTAAATTCTCCCTCCTTCACGATGGCATGATGAGGGGGCGGCAAAATCGCACGGGCCTAGGAGCGCATAAAATCTAAATCCGGCTCTGATTACCATGATATGCGCTTCTATGGCATTCACGAACAACGTGGTGAACTGACTGTGAAGGAGCACCGCAGTCACATTGGGGAGAAGGAATTTTACCCCATTTGAAGAGTGATACAGCACAGACTCCGTGGTTAGTCCGGATCCTATTGAGGGCAGACCATGTTCTTCTTGGCAGGTCAAAACTGGGTGCAGCGCTATCTCCAATTAAATCCCTCCAAAATTCAAGGTTGATGTTGGTGCTCCATTCATTTCTCCATTGGATATTCGGCTTAAAATTACTTGTGGCGGTACGTTTTGAGGATGCAACCAACCTCTGAGCTGACTACCTAACAGTCGGACATACACTCAGCGGCCAAAAGCCATGGGAAGGCACGGAATATGATGTTAATTACGAGTGGCACGTCCGCGAGCCCTCAAAACGGCAGCAATACGGTGAGGCACCGACTCGACAAGAAATGAGTTCCTGACTCCCAACATTCAACTGGCGGTGATCTGACTCACAGTAGTCCTTCGATCGCCCCGTATGGTTCTGCTGAGGTGACGTGATGTCCGCTCGTTAAACACAGGGGCGTATATAAAGGGGGGGGGGCGGGTCCCCCTCCCCCGAAATTGTTGTCACATATATTATTTGTTTATGAATTAAAACATTCCAAACCAATATAATCATGTGCTATTGTTACTAAGTGACGTATGGCAACGTTGCAAAGCAAGGCGAAGGATGTAATCATGTACTATTGTTACTAAGTGACGTATGGCAACGTTGCAAAGCAAGGCGAAGGATGTAATCATGCACTATTGTTACTAAGCGACGTATGGCAACGTTGCCAAGCAAGGCGAAGGTAGAGCGATGTGAACAGTGTGACAATCAGTTTGCTCTGATCGTATGTGTAACAACATAACCTCTTATTACTCTCCAGTGCCTTCGCTCTTACGAAAGAACCAAGAAAAGCAACAAGTGCTCTTGAAGCGTGTGACAAAAGTTTTTTCCCTACCTTTTATACCCTTATCAAAATTTTGGCAAATTTGCCTCTCTCTGTAGCTACTGGTACTGCCGAACGGAGTTTCAGTTGGTTGAAAACATACTTAAGAAATTCTACTTCTGAAAACAGACTCAACGGTCTAGTATTGTCATCTATTCACAGAGACATACATCTCACTGACGATGACGTTAAGAACCGAATGCTTCAAAAAACCTAGACTTCATATTCTAGTGTGAGTTGTAAATAAAACAGTAACATTAATTCCTTCCATGTAAATACTATCAAGAGAGCAAGATGATTGTATTAATAATAAGTATCATAAAATGGTCCTAGTTGTGTTTGACATTAACCAAACATAAAACATCACAACAAATTGGTAGAAAAAGTGATGCCCGATAGCCTTAAAACTCATCATTTTGCACCAAATTATACAAAAGTTTCCCGGGAACAACCCCGGACCCCCTATTCTTTGGGCCTATTCCATGCCCCGTAACCTCCGGTTGGGCACCCCCCGAAATAAAAAGCTATATACGCCCCTGGTTAAACACCTATAGTAGTCCCGTGCGGAGGTTAACTCGGATGGTAACATTATCTCTGTGACATTGAAGACACTGTTGACCTCGGAAACCCAAATTAACGTTTAATCTCTGAAATGCTAAGACCCATGCGCCGTGCGCCGATGATCATCCAACCTTCAAAGTCGGTTAACTCGCGACGTGTTGCCGTCTTCACTACACTCGTCTGCTCCGCCGCAGTTAGCCGCAACACGGCACATTTTCTCATAGGACTATCCTTCCCGTGACTTTTGGCCACTAAGTGTATTAATACACATAAAAGGTGGTAGCAAAAATAACAAGTAGGTCCGTGAAGAACTATACAGCCTATTTTCATATATCCTACTCATGTGACTTGCCTCTATCAGCATACAAAATTTCAGTTTTATTGTTCTAATAGATTCGTAGATATTGAGAACCGTCTAAATATTTCAGTTGGTCGCCGTGTTGGATTTTTATTTATGTACTATTACATGAAGATTATTGTGTACGTGTGGTATTCAAACGTCAATAGCATGATTAGGATATATGAGGTAAAAAACGAGATTTTAATATTTCGCACAGCTGCCATCTTGTGCTTATGAAAAAACTTGAAATAAACTAGATGCCAGTGGATTAACATTTGTGTAAACATTTACTGTACAAAGTTCCACTGCACTCAGATGGTTAAATCGCGAGAAACGTCCACTTAAATATTTATACTTCGTGACGCCGCCATGTTGGATTTGTGCTCACCAGGTTATTGAAAGTCCTATAGATGAACTTATGTTCATAGCCTCTATGAACATAAAATAAATCAGTTTGATTGCTGCAAATGATTCGTAGATACTGAGAATCGTCTAAATATTTCGGATGGTCGCCATTTTGGATTGTAGTATGTATAGGCCATATAGTTATGTACCATGAAGAAAAATTATTGCGTAGCTTCATTATTCAAACTTTCACTTCGATCGCATGATTACGACACAAGAAATAAAAACTTAATTTTAAAATTTCGCACAACCACCATCTTGAGGTTATGTAAACAATTGAACTAAATTAGATGCCAGTGCATTACAATGTGTATAAACATTTGCTGTACCAAGTTTCATTGCGTTTGGATGATTACATCGTGAGAGAAGTCTATTTAAAACTTTCAACTTCGCTTGGCCACCATGTTCGTTTTGTAGTTAACAGGTTTATGAAAGTCTCACAGATGAACTTCTAGTAGTGCCTTTTATCTCCGTAAAAACATCAGGGTGATATCAGTAATAATTTCGGAGATATAGAATGCCAGTGAAATATTTCGCACAGCCGCCATCTTGAGGTTATAGAAGCAATTGAACGAAATTAGATGTCGCTGCATTACAATGTGTATAAACATATACTGTACCAAGTTTCATTACGTTTGGTTGATTAAATAGCGAGAAACGTCTATTTTAAAGTCACAACTTCGCTTGGCCGCCATGTTGGTTTTGTAGTTACCAGGTTTACGAAAGTCTGATAGGTGAATTTATAGTAGTTCCCTTGATCACCGTACAGAATTTCAGGGTGATATCGGTAATAGTTTCGGAAATATTTAATGCTGGTGAAATAGTTCGCATAGCCGCCATGTTGGATTGGTGAGACGGAATACACTTTGAAGGATCGAGGTCGGCCGAAATGGTGCTATGACCTTACCGAGTTTCATTGAAATCGCTCCAGCCGTTTAGAAGTAATTAGGGGGACACACACACACGCACACACAGACACGCGGACAAAAGGTGATCTCATAAGCCTATTTTTTCATAAAATGAAAATAGGCTAAAAACACAAATCGTTAGAAGAGTTGGTTGGTTGGTTCGTCAGTTTAGGGGCTGATACAACGCGGTCATGTAGCCCCGTGTTCTTTGGGTGTGTGTAGAATATGTCTGATAACCGGTGTTAGTGTGTGTATTAGTGTGTGTTATCTGTGATTCGGGTAAGGAATGCAGACGATCAATTTCAAATGAGGCGTGAAAATGAAGATTCGTTGCGTATCGGATAGCACTGTTGGTTGTCACCGCGGAGGCTCGGGTTCGATTCCCGTCTCTGCCAAGAAATTTAATTCTGGTCTAAGGGCTGGAACGGGGGTACACTCAGCCTCCTGAGGCAAACCTTTGAAGATGTGGGTTCGATTCCCTCCTCAGCCATCCTGGAAGTGGTTTCCCGTGTGGTTTCCCACTTCTACTCCAGGCGAATGCCGGGATGGTTCCTAAAATAAGGCCACGGCCACCTCCATCCCAATCCTCATCTGAATTACAAATACACACACTAATACAACCATCACAATAATACAGGTAATCAGATAAATTCCACACACACCTAAGCACACAGGGCTACATGACCACGAAGTCGCAAAGCCTCGAAATGAATCAACAACAACTCCCCAGAGCTCAGATATCCTAACACCGTTGAGGTTGAAAGAGAAAAAGAGATGACCAAGGGAGATCAACGTGAAATATGGACGAATGGAGCCCAGCACAAGTGGAAGTAATGCCGGACTCAGCTCGTGTCACGTGGTTGCCAATCACCGTCCCACAAAGTGTGAGCCCCTTGTGGAGATGTATTTAAGTGTGATAGTACGCAATATTTTACTATAGCACAGTTTTTATTAATTTCAGAGCTACAACTGTGCCGACGACCGAGTTAGCATCTCACCCACAGGCGATGACTCGTTGGTCGACGCTCATGTATATTGCGGTGGAGGCGCCTTCTCCTTGGAGTCGGAGAGCGAATACATGACCATGGTGCTCCAGTCTCGTCAATACAGTCAAGGTGGCTACTTCCATTGCAACATCACTGGCTTTTCACCCACTCCACAGTGCAAGTGTGGTGTGAAGAAACAGGTATGTTCACCATAAGACCAGCCACATCTTTCTTATGTAACATCACTGTCATTCTACCCACTCCACAGTGCAAGTGTGGTGTGAAGAAACAGGTATGTTCACTATAAGTCCAGCCACATCTTTCTTATGTAACATCACTGTCATTGTACCCACTCCACAGTGGAAGTTAACGTGAACAATCTGGTATGTTCACTATAAGTCCAGCCACATCTTTCTTATGTAACATCACTGTCATTCTACCCACTCCACAATGCAAGCGTGGTGTGAAGAAACAGGTATGTTCACTATAAGTCCAGCCACATCTTTCTTATGTAACATCACTGTCATTGTACCCACTCCACAGTGGAAGTTAACGTGAACAATCTGGTATGTTCACTATAAGTCCAGCCACATCTTTCTTTTGTAACATCACTGTCATTGTACCCACTCCACAGTGGAAGTTAACGTGAACAATCTGGTATGTTCACTATAAGTCCAGCCACATCTTTCTTTTGTAACATCATTGTCATTGGACCCACTCCACAGTGGAAGATAACGTGAACAATCAGTATGTCCATCATAAGTCCAGCTATATATTTCTTATGTAACATACATTACTGTTTGTAGAAAGTGAAACACCAAGGACAAGAGATGTGACCACATTGCACTTTATACCATACATTAGGGACATGACAATACATTACTGATTAGAAGGACAGTCCGGTACATGCTCGTTGACGGTCGATCTTCAGTACGGCGTCGCGCCACCACGTGCGGCACTCAGAGCCGATAGACGTCGTAGCATGGAATCATACAGCGCTTGAATACACTGCTGGAGAATACCGTCCCACGCGGCTTGTGGGCGCGTCCACAAAGCGTCAACAGTGGTGCCAGGTGGACCTGAACGAACAAGTTGTCAATCGACCATATCCCAGACAGGTTCGATGGGCGACATGTCAGGCGAACCGGTAGGCAGGGAAGCAGAGGTATCCATCGTTCTGCGAAGAAGGCTTGCACATTCCTCGCCACATGCGGGCGGGCATTGTCCTGCTGAAATATGGACTGTGGAACGGCCAGCAAGAGGGGCAGTACCGCGGGCTGTAAAACTTCCCTGATGTAGCGGTCACTGTTCAGATTGTGCGCAAGACGTACGAGGCGCGATCGCCTGTTGTAGGCAATTGCGCCCCAAACCACTACACCTGGTGTTTGTCCGCAATGCCGCTCAACAATACAGTCTGCCTGATTGCGTTCTCAGCGGTGGCCATCACTGTAGAACAGGTTGAAGCGGGACTCGTCCGAAAACACTAATTTCGCCACTCAGCCTGCCAGTGTCGGCGTGAACGTGCCCATTGTAGTCGGAGGCGTCGGTGGTTCCCAGTCAATGGAAGCCGACGCAGTGGTATGCGTGCTACCAGTCCTGCCCTCAAAAGACGGCGCCGCACCGTCGACGCAGACATGTCCACCCCCGTTGCAGTGCTCCAATGTCGAGCCAACACCGAGGACGACGCTGTTCTGTCCGATACGGCCATGAGGAGAGGAAGGGAGTCGTCTCGCGCTGTGGTCACATTGCGTCGTCCTGTACCCTGTCGTCGCTGTGTACGGCCCTCCTCTCTCCACTGGATCCACATACGCCTTACTGTTGACGCAGCGTTCCCTGTACGAGCCGCAATGTCCCGGAACGACAGACCCGCCTCCCGGAGCCCAAGCATTCTGCTCAGTTCAACCACACTCACATGCTGATCGTCCACCCTGTGATATCGGCGAGACATCGTTGCTCTCGATTACAGGTTTCCACTTGGTATGACGGCCCCACGCCGACAGAGCTGTGCGGAACACTGACCTGTCCGGTCCCACGACAGAGGGCACTGGTGGGCCAATGTGCACGCCATCTCTCTTCGATTTCAATCACTTAGTATGGTACCGCAGGCCTACACGACCCCTGTTCTGGGAGTGTCTCCGACAATTTCTTCTGGGTGTTTCACTTTCTACATACAGTGGTGTACAGTAGTATTGCACAGTTCAGTGCGGAGCGAAGAAAACTGATTCAATTAACTTACTGCTTAAATTGAAAATCTGTATTCATTGAAAGTGTTCGTAGCTTGAGACGAACTTTGAAAAAACAAGAGATGGTGATAGGCGATTCCTCGCAGCTTTTAACAGTTCCTTCCACGCTCACTTTCTCAATTTACACATGGTCGCATATTTTAGTATGAGAACCTCAAAATAAAGCAACGGAGTGTTTTGTAAAATCTCCTTACTTCAAGAACTGCTGATTTTCTTGTGAGTCTTTTGATGGTCCCCCTCGTGGTTTGGCTGTTTGGCTATTACCCCTAGCCCGAGCAAGCTCGGTACTTGTCATAATCTGAGGATGGAGAAGGATTGCAGAAAAACTGAAGTCCCCAGTGATGCTAACTTCAGTCTAACGCTAACAAGTTGCTCTTTTAGGACATTCTTGAAGATGGAATTGATATTGCACTATGGATTTATCTACTGGGATAGCTATACTAACTACAGATGGAGAGGGAGATCCCTTAATCTCGGGTAGTAACGGGTAATGCTGGAGAGGGAGATCCCTTAATCTCGGGTAGTAACGGGTAATGCTGGGAAATTTTGGCGCCTACTATCCATAGCACATCATCTTACTAGCTACAGCAAATATAATGTTGCATCCGGGGGATGCACCCTCATCCCTCTATTATCTACAAATACATCCATCCCCACATAACCGCATTATAGAAATTCTACTACACATCTCATAGCAACAACCTTCAATGACCCAGCAACTTGGACTCCAACGACCCCCGGCTAGCTCCGCACATCCTGTGAAAAGTGCAATTATGCACACTCACCAATAAAAGGTTATAAAACGGTGGAGGTGAGGTAACTCCAGGTCAGTCTGCCTCAGTGTCATCTTGTGCCAGACCACTGCAGAACGCCACTCCACCGAAGGGTAAGTGTCTCAGCGATCTACACTCCTCACGCACACAGTCACACTTTCGCCCCTTATTGTTTGAATTGTGATAGCATCAAGTTTAATAACTGCTCTGCAAATTCTAGAAGTACCCCCAGTTGAAAGTACCAATTATTTATTTATTTATTTATTTATTTATTCGTGTCAGAAGTACAAAGTATGTGTTCATCTTGTTTGTACTTCTGGAATGCTGATGCTCAGTTCAGTACTGGAAAGTGTAATCCAGGTACCTATGCAGGGGCACCACGTGCAGGAATCAGCTTCACCCCCAGTACCAATTAAAGCCATTCCTTTTACAAGTATCTGGTCATCTAGTTTATTTGCCTAGTGTTAAGATCCTACCCTTTTTTCCCCGTTCCCGGTAGGATTCAGGGAACACTTAATTGATTGCTCCGTGGCGCTCGTAGTCAGCCACGCGCCTAAGTCACTCTTCACGTGTCTCGCTCTTAGCGCGAGCCGCGCCCACGTTTGCATTATTCCAAGTAGCAGCCGCTCAGCTGCTCGGAACCTCTTGCAGCCCTTAACACAGAGACCGTGCCCGCGAACTACCCAACCATACGGCACAATTGGGAGTTCTCCTAGCGAGCCCCGTCCACGCTCTTGGACTGCTCCAATGCCCCCTCTCTCTACACGCTAATCTCCAGCATTTCCCCAAATTTCCTTTTCTCCTCCCTCTGAACACTACATTGTAGAGGGTCCCTACTCAGGTCCCCTACAATAAGATGGAATTTTCTAGAAATAGGACGAGCAAAACAAAGCGAGCCCGAAAATGTATTGTCTTAGACAATTACACTAATGAAATAAAAAAAATACACACTTAAATTGGGCTAAGCTCGATAAATAAAATAAATAGATTGACTAAACTTGAAAATAAATATCCCAATTAGGTCACTGACCTTGCTGTTTAAATGAAATTATGGTAAAACAACCTAATTACTTCTAGGAGTTTTCAAAATCAAAGAAATAAAATTTCGCTTTTGAACGAAATTAAAATTATGAAATTGGCTCGCAGAACACCCTGTTCTGCCTTTGAATTGAATTATATAGACACATTTTACTCTATACATTGACTCCTATCAGTCCTATCTCCCTATTATTACTAATCCTAAACATAACACGCAAATGGAAATACCCTGCCTTCTATTATCGAGTTCTATACACTATTTAAATTAATAAAATATTTACATCACTTCACTCACATTCGTGTTCATAAATTCTCCTGAGAGAATATCTCTCTCCCATTCACTATATCACACAAGTTTCGCTCTGATATCACTACCTTTCTTATCGTGATGTTTCAAATGTATTTTCATGTCTAAATTAACCAAGCGGTTAAGCTCATTAATCGTAAAATGTCATGTTCCAGGATAATAATCATAAGATATGTTCAACTGAACGTTACCAATTTTTAGATACATTTCCTTTACAAAAAGTATAACTCTGAACGAAATAAACAGCTGTTTCACATTTATTTCAAACGTAACCTTTACCTTATCAGAGTGCGGCTTCGGTGGCGTAGTTGGTAGCATGCTGAACTGCTGCGCCCAAGATAGCGGGTTCAAACCCGGCCAAAGTCGTCGGATTTTTTAAGAGCGTTAAAATCCTTCAGTGTGCCTTCCGTCGGAGGGGAAGTAAAGCAGGCGGTCCCATGTCATAGATTTATGGCATGTAAAAGATCCTTCTACAGACTAAACTTGTGTGAAGCTAAATTGTTAGGTTAGATTACGTCGGAACGCGCTATCAAAATTCCAACGTTCACCACGAGGTATCATTGATATCTGGTAGCGAAAGTTGGAACTACTTGAAATTGAACGGTACTTGCAGCTCACCCTAAGGGTGTCCGCTGGAAGCAGACTCAGGCGAGCCGAACAAGTCCTCGGACACTCCCGGCACTAAAAGCCATACGATAAATAAATAAAACCTTATCAGATGTGGCATAAATCTTCACATACTCTTCTTAACAACATATTCGGTTCATACCTTGCTATTTGTGGAAATACCTTTTAATATTTGAAGTTCCATAACAATGTCGTCGTAACCAAACTTTGGAAGCACACTATATATTCCATAACATAAAATCCTGCATACAACTGTCTATCAAATGTGGAATAAATCTGCACATACTACACAGAAAAACCCTTGTGAAAGAATACTTCATTGTACAATAATAGAGGCGACTTTCAATTACCATTAAGTTCTACAGATTTCTGTTTAATAATACTGTACATCGTTTAAATAACCTTGCAATTCCATATAACATAAAAATATTCAGCTGCAAACGGATTACTCCGCTGCAATACAAATATTCTCTCCTCATTCTTGTCAATCCTGAATTGTTTAAAAACAATTAAATACACGACAAATATTTGAATAAAAACATCGTCAGGTTTCAATGTAACTTGGTCACCTTAATTGAATAGACAAGCTTCTAGCTATCTGTCGTGACTACATCGTGTCACCATTAATAATGAAATTCACACCTATGAGTCTTATGGATCCACATATCCATTCCAAAATAAACTATTTGAAAGTAGGATCATCATCCTATCAAAAATCCTGGCTTCTATAAACCTGCTTTACAATCCACAAATACCTATGTCTTCACTACTATCAAACCTCGCAAATAATACTAAATATAATCCTGAAAAATGCTAATATCAGTCTACACAGGGCTTTCTATCTGGCGGAACGCACCGGAACGGCGTTTTGGAACCTCTTCGTGGATACAAATCTCTAAAAGTATTTAGACTTCACATACGATTTTTTTCAGGTTAAGGAAGTTAAAAAATATTATTTTTACTGTTCCCACGCTAAATAACCTTAATTGAAAAGGAAATATCGTTTATCGCCTTGTTATTTCGAGAATCGAAATCAATCGAAATCGTAAACATTCTTCCGGTTTGCGGGCAGCATGGATATACGGTATTCGTTCTTGTTCTTTCTTTGCTCACTTTGTAGCTGTTTAGTATATTGGTCCCAGTTCTAGTTACGTTTCATGTGTATTGCCCTCAATATAGAGTATGCACTGTTGTTCGTTGATGTATTGTGTTTGTTGCATTCTCATCCGTAGTTTGGACTACTCCTTACGCGGCAATAGATATAACCTAAATCTGTCGACCACGAGGCGAGAATGAAAAGAATTTCAGAATATTTTTCTGTGCCTAACTCCATCAAGCTGGAGTATCATCAAACTCAAGTGTGGAACTTGAAGCAACAGATGTGTCGACGAGTTCCATAACGGTCTGTACCTAGGTAAACTTCAGAGTGAATTTCAAAGTCTGTGGCTTATAAAGAACGATTTTGTCAAGAAAAACGATTGGTTGTATTTTCATGACGGCAAGTTAGGTTGCTCAGTGTGCAAAAAAGTTGGAAGTTTAGGTGTACAGAAGAATGTGGGTATGCGACTATCAAAAGAGCGGATAAACTGTGAAATTGTGTCTTATGGAGAAAATCGTAAACATAAGCTAATATCTCTCAGGAAAAATATTTTTGACCACAAAGAAAGTGCTGGACATAAAAGTGCTAAAAAATAACTGAATAAGGGAAAAAAGAAAATCTTGAGACAGTATGACTAAAGTCATTCGAGAGAGAAAAGGAAATTACTTGTAAAGCATTTCGTACTGCTTATAAGGTGGCAAAAAAGAACCAGTCTTTCTACAATTTTGAAACTGATATTGATTTACAAGTATTGAACGGGATTGATATGGGGAGAATTTTACATTCAAGTAATGCCTGTATAAATATAGTAAACCACATAGGCAGTGAAATGAGAACAAGATTGATAAAAATATACTTGATTCATAGAGCAAGTTCTCTCTTATTCTTGATGAATCAGCTACCGTACTGTAAGTCAAAAGTCTCTTCTGATAGTATATGTTCGGACCTACGTTGAAGAAATAAAAATGGCAGAACTGGTCAACCTTTTCATTGATTTAATTGAGTTGGATGACGTAACAGCAATTGGAAATTACAAAAGCTTGCTGTCTTCTATAGGAGCACTAGCGTTCACAGAAGATTTTCTAAAGGAAAATTTCGTTTCACTGACGTGTGATGGTGCCGCAGTAATGTTCGGAGTTCGTGGAGGAGTTTCAAAACTTTTCAAAGACAGATTTCCTGCCATTGCTTTGTGGCATTGTGCTAGCCATAGACTGGAATTATCAGTACACGGTGTTGTGAAAGAGGTTTCTGGCATCAATAGATTTAAGAGTTCTATGGACAAATTATATTGAACCCTTTATCCTCTGTTGGATAAATGATTCTATGTTTTATTTCTCCAATTAATAAATATTTCCACCAGCATCATGAAAGTAGCCAGACGGAGATGAGGAAATTTCAAGCATTGGTTGGAGACAGCGGGGACATACCTGAAGCAGATTTACAATAGGCTAAATACTTTAGCTGTGAAAGGAAATAGCCTAGCGATGTGTCAGAAGGACAGGTGTTGGCCGCCTCAAATAGAAGCGACGCGCAGTGAGACATGCTGCTGGTATGTTCATTGTGATATTCGCGCTTAGAAGAAATATGATGCAGTAACGTGAGTGGCTGATGAGCATGCTGGACACTCCTACGACGCCAAGATCTGCTATAAACCGCCAAAGTACAGAAAATGTGAGAACCAATGAGAGAAGAATGCCTATTTAACGCGGCAGGTCTAGCGTGGGTACGCTCGGCTAGCATTCACGCGGGAAATCGCCTAGACAAAATCTCTACGATCGATTCTAGGATTAATGGGCATATTCTTGACCTATGCAATATTACGAGTTCAGTGATATTTATTTCATTCCTGTACCACAATTACTTCGAGAAATTTTTACATAAATTCCCCCCCCCATCGAGACCTAGGGCCAGTTCATTTATAAGTGGCATGAAGAGCCAAGACATTGACTAATATTTGGTGTGTCGAAGGCATAAGTTTATTACTTGTGTGCGTCGAAGGACGTAAGACGATTACTGTGTTCGTCTGCGGACAGAACGACTTCTATTTTGTGTGTCGTGGAAACACAGAAATTATTGTAAAGTGTTAAATTCAGTGATAGATAGTCACAGTACTATATTTGTAGGGGCAGTATCGTCGATAATTCGCCAACGAACTGTGACAGGGAAAGTAGTACCTGAACAGCGAATTTAGTAGTCAGATATCAAGTGTATAATAGTCTAATTTTTTGAAGCAGCGCCAGAGATGACATCGACGACTACAGAGGAAGTTTGGAATTCTCAACACTCCGTCCAGATGGCTGAAATGAGATAGAACCATTCAGTTGGGAAATGGCAGCTGACGTTCTTTGACGGGTGACTACAAGAGAGATGAGTACAAAATAATATTCTTTATTATTTGATAAATTAACTTATGGTTTATGGGACATATTTTTGTAAATACTTTGCTTGTGTGATTAACGTAGTATATTTAGTTTTGGTCTGACACACCTTTGTATGGAAGCAGCTCGCACGAATGTTGTTAGTGGAAGGTTCTTGTTTTTGGGTTGTGTTAACTAACGTAGCTATGTGAACGGCCGTGTTTGCATATGTTACGCAATGCGGTTAACAACGTCTCTCGGAGATCTGTTGTGTTTCAGAAGTAGGACTGAATTAATGTAATTATATAGTAGATTGGAGGGTAATTAAAATTGTTTAAGATTTATTATTGATCAGATTCAGTGTGACTATTGCCGTTGGAGCAATGTAATTTGTGACGAAGAGTAATCAGCTCTATCGTAGGTTTTAAATATTGTGTTAAATGTTTGTGAGCACCTATTCAGCAGACCTGTGTGAAAAGCGTCATGTCAGTCCCAGATGTGTGTATGTGTGTATTTTTGTGGTATTACAAGCGGGAATTTCAGCTGAGACTGATTTCTGTCAGCTTGGTACCCGGTCCATATTGTATCCTTGCGAGGGCAATTGTGGATATGTGATTACGTCTGACCATATGTTGAGTTGGATGAGATTTTTGTTGCTGTTGATTCCTTGAGATAGCGGCACAGCTGGTCAGCTATTTATATACACTGGAGTGGGACACGACAAGTATTTGAGGAAAGGGGGAGATGTTTCACAAGGCTGTCTGAACGTGCAAACATGGTCATTAGTGAGGAGTGCTCGTTGGCTCCCTAATTACTTGAATTACAGATAAGAACTGATCAATGGTAAATATTGTTGAAATAAATGGGAGTTGCCTACGAATCACGATAATCTCCGAAGCGTTACCTTAACATGCAGTTTTGTTCATATAAAGTAATCTTAGCCGGTCAGGCTTTTGTTGTTGTTGGTTTATTCCAGGTTTATTTTCATTTCTGTGACCCGTGAGTCATGTGCAATGCTGTCTTTCCTTGTGTGTATTGAGCAATTGGCCAGTTGGTAGCTCATGTTGTTAAGTGCGTCATCGCGCTAATGAGGATCTCAGAGAGATTCCTGTAAATAATAGATTTGTAGTGTGTGTGTCAGCATTAGAGTTTTTAAGGGTTTTTATTAATGTCATGCCCATATCCATAAACGTTGATTTACGTGATGATTGTTCGTGAGCACCGTGGCTGTTAACCCGTTGTAAACGAACGGTCATCCAAGTACTCATTTTCTCGTAGTTAGTCATCACGCGCACATAAAACTCAAATGCAAGGTAGTGGAACTAGGATCCACAGTTTTATTATAAAGGGGGAGATCCGCCTGACTCCTCAAAGTGTTAGATATTCCTGTCAGGGAAAAATTCAGGGAGGATATATTTTATTATTGTTTGTTTATTTTCTTTTATGCACAATTAGTTATTAAATCATGTTATTATCTTACGTCTTGTCTCCTTACTTTCTTAATTATAGTTTTAATCCTATGACCCTTGCCTCAGTAAAGCATGTTGTTTGGCGGACGTAAACATCACACTATGAACTGAGCGCGACTCCTTGATCAAGATTCTTGCATAAAACACTGCTATTCTGAAGGGTTCATAGGGATAAAACTGGCGCGGCCAAGCGTGGGGCCATTTACTGTGAGTAGGAAATATAAGCCGAAGCTGGCGCAGGGGCTAATGCGCAAGATGGCCGCCGCGCGCAACAAGCCCTATGTTATTCTTATGGAGAGGTCAGTCAGAGGTGACGCAAGGGCTAATGCGCAAGATGGCTGCCAAGCCCTGAGACCGTGAATGACGTCACAGGGGGAGTTCGACCGTGTAGTCGCTAAATAGAATATTTATTATTATTATTATTATTATTAATTTTATTAGGTAATTATTGATTGATAGCTTGCCACGGTGGGTGAATGGTTATTGTGTCGGACTACTAACCCCAAGCTTGCAGATTCGCTCTTGGTCGTGGTAAGTGATTTTTGAAAGTTGGCAAAAATTAAGACACGCATGTCATACGATGTAGGCATGTAAAAGAACCCAGGGAGAGGTCGGCTATGTAGTTGCTAAATGGAATATTTATTATTATTATTAGGTAATTATTGATTGATCATGTACAATCAAGACCAGCCTTATATTCCCCCACTTTATGGTGTAGTGGCTAGCATTTTTTTGGCTGTTACTGTGGAGGCTCGGGTTCGAGTCCTGGCTCTGTCAAGATTTTAAATTCTAGGCTGAGGGTTGGAATGGGGTACACTCAGCCTTGTGAGGCAAAACTGACAGGAACTGGCTTTTGATTCATACCGCTGCCATTCAGCCTAACCCAACTTCACCTAACCTAACCTAACCTAACCTAACCTTACCTAACCTAACCAGATCCCACCTTACCTTACCTAACCTAACCTAACCTAACTTAACTTCTATGTCACAAGGTACAATACATCTATTGTTTTTATACCCTCATAAATTTGATATAGAGAATGTCCACTACGATTTAAATCCTCGAGCACCCTTTTCTGACATATATCATTAAAACGTGTAGAAAGGAATGTCTGAAAATTTTCACTAACACATAATACACGTTCACTATACATTGTGTCCACTTTTTGAATGTTAATGATACGGAAAAGAGTATGCATTGGTAATTCAGTGAGCTTTTTTTTCTCTCTAATCAGCAGTTCTGCCCCCCCCCCCCCTAGCATTGAGAATATTTATTGTAGTAGCCTATAAAGAAACAAAAAAAATCATATCTATTACAGTTTAGCTATAGCCTAAGTGACCAGAACCACTATAACATTTTATTCTAATAAGGAGATTTCCATAATGATAAGAAAAAAACTTACCATAATAATGAATTGTGTGTAAGTAAACGTCTTTCACTGCATAATGCCACTACTAAACTGATAGTCATACAACAGACAAGTGAATTCATGTTTCGCTGACGTAATCGTATGTTCCCACGCACTTCCTGTGTGTTGCACGCGCCGTAGTGGCTAAATTTGAAACTAGATGAGATGATTTGCTGATGTAATCGTATGTTCACCTGCACGCACACGCAGGCTCCTGTGGACGGGTCCTTGTGGACGAGTCCCTGTGGACGGGTCATTGTTGACGGGTCCTTGTTGACGGGTCCTTGCGGACGAGCCCCTGTGGACGGGTCCTTTTTGACTAAACCCTTTAGACCGGTTCCTTTTGACTGGCTCATGACCCCTAATGCTATAATGAAATTAAACGTTGTTCCACATGATACGCAAGCAAAGAGCCGATCGCTACTATGAATTAACATTTATGTTTTTGTTTTGTTTTTACGCATGTGCACTTGGGGTTTTTGTAAGAGGGCGGGCTTTTTGAATACAGATTTATAAATGAGTTATTTATTTTTAAATTACCAAAAGATCCAAAACTAATAGGTAATTAGCTTTTTAACATTTCATGAACTAATAAGGCTATGGGACTTATATTAGAGGTCGTTGGACTTGAGGTGACATTTTGTTTTTGAATCTATTTTTTTTTTTTCTTGTTAAAAGGGTCTAACTACACTTTTGTTAATATCTCGCTAACTAATAATCAGAGAGGGTCAAGTGAGGTGTCATGGGACTCAGGATGGTCACCCCTTTTCCATGACCAACGAATTTACCTAAAAGATTCAAAACAGCAAGGTCATTGACCTAAGATTTTATAAACTAATAATCAGAGAGGGTTAAGTGAGGTGTCATGGGACTCAGGATGGTTAACCCTTTTCCATGGCCAAGGAATTTACCCAAAATACCCAATACATTAAGGTCATTGACCTGAGATTTTATAAACTAATAATTGGATACGAACATGTGAGATGTTTACCATGTGTGATGAAACATAGCTAGGTAGAGAAAGAATTAGTGTAGGTGACTGACAAGTCTTTTACCATTGAAACTTGTTTTCAGATCAAACTGTTGTATAGAGAGAGTATAGGTTGCAGGTATGGGTTAATAAATGAGAAACGGTGTACGCAAACTCTGATTTATCAAGAATTAAGAGTAGACTATCTTTAATTGATTGGTTAAAGATAATAGCTAAAACACAAAAATGCTCAGTGGTTACCGAGACAAAATGGTTGCTACACACAACAAGCTTTAAATACTTGAGGCTAATAATCTATACACACACACACACACACTCGCTTGTTGTAAACTAAACTGTGTTGCTGTCAGTGCTCAGACAGTAGGCTGATGACAAAATGCATTGCTAACAGAAATATAATCATTTCCAGTTGTCTAATGTTACCAGCTGTGTTGCAGTGGTAAGCACTTTTAGCTCTTGTACTGGTGGTCTTAACTCGATTTCCAGGTCTGAGGCCTAGAACAAGTTGAACTTAGAAACAAGGGCATAGTGGTGCAGTGGTTAAGCTGTTAGCCTTTCACTAGGGGTTCGATTTCAGGTTAATATGCATGTCATAAACATATTAAACAAAACAAAACAGAGATAACGTTTAAAACTGATTACATTTGTGTCTTTTCAAATTATTACTTGGATTACAAATACAAAGGTGAACTGGGTTTGATATACAGTTAATGCTGTCTATCACACACTAGACTGTAAGAAAGCCAAAAGAGCAAAAGGCGTAGGTAGAGCAGTGGTAAAATTGATATATGTAGAGAACTACCTGACAAAGCTATATCGCATAAACAGTGCAGGATACAATCCAGTAATCAAATTTGTATCTTGTGGAACAGAGAAATGCACTTACGTAAGAAAATGTAAGTTCATGTGTAATATGACCTAACACACAAGTGTTCACCTGTGCACATGCATGATAAGAGCTAACAAGTCACATTCTGTTTAGTTCGTACGTAACGTTAGGTTAGGGCTAATGCACACACCCTAGTACACGAGGCACATGCCATTTGAGAGCAGGTCAAAGGATCTAACTTGGTGGATGGATGTGTTCTAACGAGTCATTTGTAGTTGAAAGAGAATAATACTTGTTCTTAAGATGTTAAAACTGAGGAAATGGATGTACAGTAAGACGTCTTGTTATTTCCTGTGTCATATTACAGACATGGCAGAGAGCACACGGTTCTGTTGCTATGACTACGCTGCAGTAATTTGAAACCCTACGTGTTCATTAAGACAATGAGTGATGATTATACAAAGTTAGCAGTCATTGGATATTACACAGGTGTTCCTTCCGGTGTCATGTTGCTGACATGGCAGGGAGCGCACAGTTCTATTGATACGACTAACGCTGCAGTAATTTGAAACCCCAAGGTGTTGATCAAGACAATGGGTGATGAATATGCAAAGTCAGCAGTAATTGGATACCACACATCAACATTGACTAAATCATAAACGTGTTGTCATAACCAGCAGAAACCTCATTTAAAGATTTTAGATTTTACATTTTAAATTTAAGTGGTTTTTTTATCTTTAGATTTTACTTTTTTACATTTTCCTAAAAGAGTAAACAACAAGGTCACATACATAATCTCATTAAACCTAACTTTACCAAACCTAACTTAAGCTAATCCAAAGGCTAATGCACATACCCAAAGCATATAAGGTACATGCAATTATTCTTATGCTAGTCTTACAGGTTACTGTACAACATGATCACTACCCCACTGGATTTTTTTTTTCATTTTGTTGTTTACACATATGCCAATTTTCCAATTCCCCATTTTCAGTTTTTTTAATATTAGTTTTAAGTTTTTCAATTTCATAATATGGAAACATGGATTTTGCATTTTTGTTGTTTACACTTTTATCAATTTTACAATTTCCCCATTTACAGTTCTTAAAATGTCAGTTTAAAGTTTTTCAATTTCATGATATAGAAACATGAATTTTCCAATTTGTTGTTTTCACATTTATTAATTTACCAAATTCCCATTTACAGTTTTTAACATTTCAGTTTAATGTTGTTTTTTTTTCTATTTGTCAATATGGAAATAAGGATTTCTTTTCCAATTTGTGTTTTACATGTTCATTTTGCATTAGGAGTGGAGAAAGTTGGGTAGTAATTAAAAATGTGCAAGCAGTGCCCATTGTTGACAGGTCATTGTTGACTAGTCCTTTTCATACAACAGACAAGTGAGTTCATGTTTAGCATGCATTACTAAAAATGTAATACCATGCAAGTGTTTAACATTTTTACAAATTAGCTTATGTATTAGTTTATGTGTGGGGTCTTAAGTTGAGCATTTTGTATTGACTTATTTGACAAGTTATTTTTGTCATTGCATTTAGTGGATTTTTCTCTTGGTCTTGGAAAGTATATCAGTCCATTTTATCACAACATAATGCTTACTGCCATGTTTGTAAGCAACAACAACACACTAAACTTTCAAGAAAAAACACTAAAGTACTCTAAGGTGCCTAAGATAACTAAAGTGCCTAGTCAAGAACATTATTTTTTTTTTGCAAAAAAAAAAAAAAAAAAAGGTGAATGGGGAAAGTAGACTATATGTTTAAACTAAAAAAATCATATAAAGTCATATGTTAGCTCTAACATCTACGTTTATTCCATTCTTAGTCGAAAAATATTATATTTTTTTAAATATTTCTAAAAAATATTTGGAAAGTAGGCTATATTTTGAAAACTACTCATTCTATAAAGTCATATATACACTCAAACGAATGGGTTTTATATCCTTAATCGTTAGAACAAAATATGGAATTATTGACATTTTTTTTCCAAAAATGATCATTTTGAAAAAGGGGTATATATTGGAAACTAGGAATTTTACAAAAAAGTGTGTTTGACATAAATGACAGGTATTTACCACTTCTACCCACAAGCCAAGTCCCAGATCTCTGGGACAACATCCAAAAAATGTTTTTATTGTGAAAAAGGCGATATTTTCAAAACGTATCATTCTAAAATGTCATATATAGACTCAAACAAATGTTCTTTAAGTTATTTAACGTTAAAACAAAACTTAACATTTTTTTCATTTTTTTTCTAAAAAAGTCCAATTTTCAAAATTGTCTATGGTGGCTTATGTTGGTGGCTTATGGTGGCTTATGGTGGCGGCTTATGTTTGTGGCTTATGGTGGCTTATGATGGTGGCTAATGGTGGTGGCTTATGGTGGCTTATAATGGTGGCTTATGGTGGTGGTTTCTGGTGGCTTATGGTGGCTTATGGTGGCGGCTTATGATGGTGGCTTATGATGGTGGCGGCTTATGGTGGCTTATAATGGTGGCTTATGGTGGTGGTTTCTGGTGGCTTATGGTGGCTTATGGTGGTAGCTTATGATGGTGGCTTATGGTGGTGGTTTATGATGGTGGCTTATGGTGGTGGCCTATGGTGGGTTATGGTGGTGGCTTATAGTGGTGGCATATGTTGGTGACTTATTTTTGATGGTTTACGTTAATACCTTATTTGTAATGGCTTATGGTTAGGTTAGGTTAGGCTAGGCTAGGTTAAGTTAAGCTACAGCCGCCATCTTGTTAGGTTAGGCTAGGTTAAGTTAAGCTACGGCCGCCATCTTGTTAGGTTAGGCTAGGTTAAGTTAAGCTACGGCCGCCATCTTGGAGGTGGGGAGGTATAGGTGGGGCCAGAACCCCCACAAACACACTACTGCACAGTTTTTGTCCTAGGGACCTGATATGTATTTTTTGGGGTAGAGGGGGTAAAGACCTTTCATTTACGTTAAACAAACTTTTTTGTAAAATTCTTAGTTCCCAAAATATAGACAATTTTGAAAATTGGACTTTTTTGGAAAAACTGAAAAAAATGTCAAGTTTTGTTCTACCAATTAAGGACATAAAAGCCATTGGTTTGAGTCTATATATGACTTTTTAGGATGATTAGTTTTCAAAATATCGCATACTTTCCAAATTGAACTTTTTTGGATTTTGTCCCAGAGACTTGAGACTTGGTTTGTGGTTAGCGGGGGTAAATACCTGTCATTTACGTTAAACAAACGTTCTTGTAAAATTCCTAGTTTCTAAAATATACCCCTGTTTTAAAATGAACATTTTTTTAAAAAATGTCAAAAATTCCGTATTTAGTTCTTACGATTAAAGATATAAAAGCCATTGGTTTGAGTCTATATATGACTTTATAGGATGATTAGTTTTCAAAATATGGCCTACTTTCCAAATATTGTTTTGTAAAAAATTTGAAGAATATTATATTTTTGAAAGAGAGTTGGATAGACGTAGGTGTTAGAGTTAGCATATGATTTGATATGATTTTTAGTTTAAACATATAGCCTACTTCCCCAATTTACCTTTTTTTTTGAAAATTTTTAAAAATATGTATAATGTTTTTGACTAGTCGTTGAAAGGAGTTGAGAGACAATCATTAACCTTAGAGTACTTTGGATTCTTGGAATTTTAGTGTGTTGTTTTTGCTTACAAACATGGCGGTAAGCATTATGCTACCATAACAAAAAGGGTTGAGATACTTTCCAAGACCAAGAGAAAAATCCTCTAAATACATTGACAAAAAAATAACTTGTCAAATAAGCCATTACAAATAAGGTATTAACGTAAACCATCAAAAATAAGTCACCAACATATGCCACCACTATAAGCCACCACCATAACCCACCATAGGCCACCACCATAGGCCACCATCATAAACCACCACCATAAGCCACCATCATAAGCCACCACCATAAGCCACCATAAGCCACCAGAAACCACCACCATAAGCCACCATTATAAGCCATCATAAGCCACCACCATAAGCCACCATCATAAGCCACCATCATAGGCCGCCACCATAAGCCACCATAAGCCACCAGAAACCACCACCATAAGCCACCATTATAAGCCACCATAAGCCACCACCATTAGCCACCATCATAAGCCACCATAAGCCACAATCATAAGCCGCCACAATAAGCCACCATAAGCCACCATAGACAATTTTGAAAATTGGACTTTTTTAGAAAAAAAATGAGAAAAATGTTAAGTTTTGTTTTAACGTTAAATAACTTAAAGAACATTTGTTTGAGTCTATATATGACATTTTAGAATGATACGTTTTGAAAATATCGCCTTTTTCACAATAAAAACATTTTTTGGATGTTGTCCCAGAGATCTGGGACTTGGCTTGTGGGTAGAAGTGGTAAATACCTGTCATTTATGTCAAACACACTTTTTTGTAAAATTCCTAGTTTCCAATATATACCCCTTTTTCAAAATGATCATTTTTGGAAAAAAATGTCAATAATTCCATATTTTGTTCTAACGATTAAGGATATAAAACCCATTGGTTTGAGTGTATATATGACTTTATAGAATGAGTAGTTTTCAAAATATAGCCTACTTTCCAAATATTTTTTAGAAATATTTAAAAAAATATAATATTTTTCGACTAAGAATGGAATAAACGTAGATGTTAGAGCTAACATATGACTTTATATGATTTTTTTAGTTTAAACATATAGTCTACTTTCCCCATTCACCTTTTTTTTTGCAAAAAAAAAATAATGATCTTGACTAGGCACTTTAGTTATCTTAGGCACCTTAGAGTACTTTAGTGTTGTTTTTTTTTGAAAGTTTAGTGTGTTGTTGTTGCTTACAAACATGGCAGTAAGCATTATGTTGTGATAAAATGGACTGATATACTTTCCAAGACCAAGAGAAAAATCCACTAAATGCAATGACAAAAATAACTTGTCAAATAAGTCAATACAAAATTCTCAACTTAAGACCCCACACATAAACTAATACATAAGCTAATTTGTAAAAATGTTAAACACTTGCATGGTATTACATTTTTAGTAATGCATGCTAAACATGAACTCACTTGTCTGTTGTATGAAAAGGACTAGTCAACAATGACCTGTCAACAATGGGCACTGCTTGCACATTTTTAATTACTACCCACCTTTCTCCACTCCTAATGCAAAATGAACATGTAAAACACAAATTGGAAAAAATCCTTATTTCCATATTGACAAATAGAAAAAAAAACATTAAACTGAAATGTTAAAAACTGTAAATGGGAATTTGGTAAAATAATAAATGTGAAAACAACAAATTGGAAAATCCATGTTTCTATATCATGAAATTGAAAAACTTTAAACTGACATTTTAAGAACTGTAAATGGGGAAATTGTAAAATTGATAAAAGTGTAAACAACAAAAATGCAAAATCCATGTTTCCATATTATGAAATTGAAAAACTTAAAACTAATATTAAAAAAACTGAAAATGGGGAATTGGAAAATTGGCATATGTGTAAACAACAAAATGAAAAAAAAATCCAGTGGGGTAGTGATCATGTTGTACAGTAACCTGTAAGACTAGCATAAGAATAATTGCATGTACCTTATATGCTTTGGGTATGTGCATTAGCCTTTGGATTAGCTTAAGTTAGGTTTGGTAAAGTTAGGTTTAATGAGATTATGTATGTGACCTTGTTGTTTACTCTTTTAGGAAAATGTAAAAAAGTAAAATCTAAAGATAAAAAAAAACACTTAAATTTAAAATGTAAAATCTAAAATCTTTAAATGAGTTTTCTGCTGGTTATGACAACACGTTTATGATTTAGTCAATGTTGATGTGTGGTATCCAATTACTGCTGACTTTGCATATTCATCACCCATTGTCTTGATCAACACCTTGGGGTTTCAAATTACTGCAGCGTTAGTCGTATCAATAGAACTGTGCGCTCCCTGCCATGTCAGCAACATGACACCGGAAAGAACACCTGTGTAATATCCAATGACTGCTAACTTTGTATAATCATCACTCATTGTCTTAATGAACACGTAGGGTTTCAAATTACTGCAGCGTAGTCATAGCAACAGAACCGTGTGCTCTCTGCCATGTCTGTAATATGACACAGGAAATAACAAGACGTCTTACTGTACATCCATTTCCTCAGTTTTAACATCTTAAGAACAAGTATTATTCTCTTTCAACTACAAATGACTCGTTAGAACACATCCATCCACCAAGTTAGATCCTTTGACCTGCTCTCAAATGACATGTGCCTCGTGTACTAGGGTGTGTGCATTAGCCCTAACCTAACGTTACGTACGAACTAAACAGAATGTGACTTGTTAGCTCTTATCATGCATGTGCACAGGTGAACACTTGTGTGTTAGGTCATATTACACATGAACTATTTTCTCCCGTAAGTGCATTTCTCTGTTCCACAAGATACAAATTTGATTACTGGATTGTATCCTGCACTGTTTATGCGATATAGCTTTGTCAGGTAGTTCTCTACATATATCAATTTTACCACTGCTCTACCTACGCCTTTTGCTCTTTTGGCTTTCTTACAGTCTAGTGTGTGATAGACAGCATTAACTGTATATCAAACCCAGTTCACCTTTGTATTTGTAATCCAAGTAATAATTTGAAAAGACACAAATGTAATCAGTTTTAAACGTTATCTCTGTTTTGTTTTGTTTAATATGTTTATGACATGCATATTAACCTGAAATCGAACCTCTAGTGAAAGGCTAACAGCTTAACCACTGCACCACTATGCCCTTGTTTCTAAGTTCAACTTGTTCTAGGCCTCAGACCTGGAAATCGAGTTAAGACCACCAGTACAAGAGCTAAAAGTGCTTACCACTGCAACACAGCTGGTAACATTAGACAACTGGAAATGATTATATTTCTGTTAGCAATGCATTTTGTCATCAGCCTACTGTCTGAGCACTGACAGCAACACAGTTTAGTTTACAACAAGCGAGTGTGTGTGTGTGTGTGTGTGTATAGATTATTAGCCTCAAGTATTTAAAGCTTGTTGTGTGTAGCAACCATTTTGTCTCGGTAACCACTGAGCATTTTTGTGTTTTAGCTATTATCTTTAACCAATCAATTAAAGATAGTCTACTCTTAATTCTTGATAAATCAGAGTTTGCGTACACCGTTTCTCATTTATTAACCCATACCTGCAACCTATACTCTCTCTATACAACAGTTTGATCTGAAAACAAGTTTCAATGGTAAAAGACTTGTCAGTCACCTACACTAATTCTTTCTCTACCTAGCTATGTTTCATCACACATGGTAAACA
The DNA here is from genome assembly GCA_946902985.2 of Meconema thalassinum. Taxonomy (NCBI): domain Eukaryota; kingdom Metazoa; phylum Arthropoda; class Insecta; order Orthoptera; family Tettigoniidae; genus Meconema; species Meconema thalassinum. The sequence continues at coordinate 298,854,377 of OX336394.1, forward strand.
TCTCACATGTTCGTATCCAATTATTAGTTTATAAAATCTCAGGTCAATGACCTTAATGTATTGGGTATTTTGGGTAAATTCCTTGGCCATGGAAAAGGGTTAACCATCCTGAGTCCCATGACACCTCACTTAACCCTCTCTGATTATTAGTTTATAAAATCTTAGGTCAATGACCTTGCTGTTTTGAATCTTTTAGGTAAATTCGTTGGTCATGGAAAAGGGGTGACCATCCTGAGTCCCATGACACCTCACTTGACCCTCTCTGATTATTAGTTAGCGAGATATTAACAAAAGTGTAGTTAGACCCTTTTAACAAAAAAAAAAATAGATTCAAAAACAAAATGTCACCTCAAGTCCAACGACCTCTAATATAAGTCCCATAGCCTTATTAGTTCATGAAATGTTAAAAAGCTAATTACCTATTAGTTTTGGATCTTTTGGTAATTTAAAAATAAATAACTCATTTATAAATCTGTATTCAAAAAGCCCGCCCTCTTACAAAAACCCCAAGTGCACATGCGTAAAAACAAAACAAAAACATAAATGTTAATTCATAGTAGCGATCGGCTCTTTGCTTGCGTATCATGTGGAACAACGTTTAATTTTGTCATTTAGACTTTCACGGCCCGTGTTATTATTCATAATGTTGAATTTTGGGCTTATGCCGTGTTTTATTATATTGCAATTCGACGCGTTTCGAAAGAAACCATGTCTTTCATCGTCAGGAATAATCTGGAATACGACAATGTTGCTAAGAGAAAGCAACGAAGAACATATAGAAGGTGCCCAAAGATGGACGCCATTATAGCCCCATGTTAGGGACAACGGAAAGCAGCAGTGAATTACTTTCTCAGGGTTCTGATAATAGGTAGCCAGGATTCACTGAGATTGTAGCCGGTGTCGCGGTTGAAATTATCTGGGTGTTTACGTATTTCAACCGCCTCCCTGATGATTCTGGGACGATATTGCTTTATACGGGCAAGAACATCCACCCCTTGGAACATGACATCATGGCCAGGTGTTAAAGCATGATCGGCAACAGCTGATTTATCAGGTTGAATGAGCCTGATACATCTATTATGTTCCTTAATGCGAGTGCATATTGTTCTCGAAGTCTGCCCGATGTAAACCTTGCCACAAGTACAGGGAACTCTGTAGATACCCGGTTGTTGCAATTTAGGCAAACTGTCCTTAGTTGGTCGCAGGAGTTGCCTAATCTTAACAGAAGTTCCAAATACAGTCCGTATGTTGTATCGACGTAGGATTTTAGCAATACGATCCGTTGTGTTATGTATGTACGGAAGGTAAGCAGTTCCTCTTACATCTCTTTTCTCAACTGACGTCCTATTATTATTTGTTGGTTTCAGAACCGTAGAAATCAAAGCCTTGCTATAACCGTTGCTCTCAAAGGTGGTTCGCAGGGTGTTAATTTCTTCTTGTAAAGAAGACACTTCACAAATCCTCCTAGCCCTGGTAGTTAGAGTTGTAAGGATACCATGTTTCTGGGCAGGGTGATGGTGAGAACTTGCGTGGAGATATCTATTGGTGTGTGTTGGCTTACGAAAAACGCTGTGTCCTAAAGATCCATCCTCTTTCTTGGTGACGAGAACATCTAAAAAAGGTATTTTGCCGTCAGATTCCTTTTCCATGGTGAAACAAATAGAAGGGTGCTGGAGATTAAGGTGATCCAGGAAATGGCTAAGATTTTCCTCACCTTCCGTCCAAACAACGAACGTGTCATCCACATAACGCCACCAGATCTTCGGTTTGAAAGGAGCCGACGACAAAGCTTTCTCTTCAAAGTTCTCGATGAAGAAATTAGCCACAACAGGAGAGAGAGGACTACCCATGGCCACACCATCAGTCTGCTCATAAAAATTCCCATTCCATAGAAAGTAGGAGGAGGTCATGCAATGATAAAAAAGTCTTGTGATGTCTTCAGGAAAAAGGCCATTAATGAGAGACATAACACCATCAATAGGTACTCTCGTAAACAGAGACACCACGTCGAGACTCACTAGCATTATAGCATTAGGGGTCATGAGCCAGTCAAAAGGAACCGGTCTAAAGGGTTTAGTCAAAAAGGACCCGTCCACAGGGGCTCGTCCGCAAGGACCCGTCAACAAGGACCCGTCAACAATGACCCGTCCACAGGGACTCGTCCACAAGGACCCGTCCACAGGAGCCTGCGTGTGCGTGCAGGTGAACATACGATTACATCAGCAAATCATCTCATCTAGTTTCAAATTTAGCCACTACGGCGCGTGCAACACACAGGAAGTGCGTGGGAACATACGATTACGTCAGCGAAACATGAATTCACTTGTCTGTTGTATGACTATCAGTTTAGTAGTGGCATTATGCAGTGAAAGACGTTTACTTATACACAATTCAGTATTATGGTAAGTTTTTTTCTTATCATTATGGAAATCTCCTTATTAGAATAAAATGTTATAGTGGTTCTGGTCACTTATAGCTAAACTGTAATAGATATGATTTTTTTTGTTTCTTTATAGGCTACTACAATAAATATTCTCAATGCTAGGGGGGGGGGGGCAGAACTGCTGATTAGAGAGAAAAAAAGCTCACTGAATTACCAATGCATACTCTTTTCCGTATCATTAACATTCAAAAAGTGGACACAATGTATAGTGAACGTGTATTATGTGTTAGTGAAAATTTTCAGACATTCCTTTCTACAGGTTTTAATGATATATGTCAGAAAAGTGTGCTCGAGGATTTAAATCGTAGTGGACATTCTCTATATCTAATTTATGAGGGTATAAAAACAATAGATGTATTGTACCTTATGACTTAGCAGTTAAGATAGGTTAGGTTAGGTTAGGTAAGGTAAGGTGGGATCTGGTTAGGTTAGGTAAGGTTAGGTTAGGTTAGGTTAGGTGAAGTTGGGTTAGGCTGAATGGCAGGGGTATGAATCAAAAGCCAGTTCCTGTCAGTTTTGCCTCACAAGGCTGAGTGTACCCCATTCCAACCCTCAGCCTAGAATTTAAAATCTTGACAGAGCCAGGACTCGAACCCGAGCCTCCACAGTAACAGCCAAAAAATGCTAGCCACTACACCTTAAAGTGGGGGAATATAAGGCTGGTCTTGATTGTACATGATCAATCAATAATTACCTAATAATAATAATAAATATTCCATTTAGCAACTACATAGCCGACCTCTCCCTGGGTTCTTTTACATGCCTACATCGTATGACATGCGTGTCTTAATTTTTGCCAACTTTCAAAAATCACTTACCACGACCAAGAGCGAATCTGCAAGCTTGGGGTTAGTAGTCCGACACAATAACCATTCACCCACCGTGGCAAGCTATCAATCAATAATTACCTAATAAAATTAATAATAATAATAATAATAATAATAAATATTCTATTTAGCGACTACACGGTCGAACTCCCCCTGTGACGTCATTCACGGTCTCAGGGCTTGGCAGCCATCTTGCGCATTAGCCCTTGCGTCACCTCTGACTGACCTCTCCATAAGAATAACATAGGGCTTGTTGCGCGCGGCGGCCATCTTGCGCATTAGCCTCTGCGCCAGCTTCGGCTTATATTTCCTACTACTGTGGTGTAACGGCGGAGATTACACATGTCAATAGTGGCGTATTTGAGTAAAACTGACATGCCGCAAGCGCAGGCAGATATGACAGTATTTAATCACCGGGAAGTGATATTTTATTAAAAGTAATTGAGGCGAAGTGGATACCGCCAAATGTGCAAAAAATAAATTAAAATCAGGAGTTTGCAAAGTAAAATACGGTTCACGTTTTTTGTCTTTTAAATTAAAGTAATTAATATGTGATACCGGGCGCCCAATGATAAAGTTAAAACTAGATTTGTTTAGAAAGTCAAACTCATGGAAATATTAGGAGGCTGTAGCCTGAAATGACAATTAATACTTTGTTAATTAGTCAGTGTTAATATCAGATCAGGATAACAATTTAATGACTAAATATGTGCTTGGGTTTAAAATTAAATTGAGTAAAACTAGAACCACTCAGAGATGCAATTGACTAGTGGGAGTAAATGTAAAAATAAATGAACTGAGTTGGATAAAGAAAGTAAATGTGCATTGGATTTTATGTGTGTGTCAAAGGGCATTGCTTTATGCCATTTCCCTTATGTCTCATATAAATTGTGTAATATGGCAACGGTGGAGCAGATCCAGGAGATCATTGAGAGTGCGGCGAGGAGAACACAGGAATTGTTGGATACTAAATTGGCGGAACAAAGTGTATCGCTAAACACTAAACTATCAGAACAGAGTCAATCTATAAACACTAGTATGTTAGAGCAAAGTGAAGCACTAAACAAGAAGTTATCTGAACAATTAAACAATAGTAGGCTAGAACAAAGTGAGTCTATAAACAAATTATCTGAGCAGAGTGAATCGCTAAAAACTAAACTAGCTGAACAAAGTGAATCATTGCGGACACAATTAAATAACAGTAGAATTGAACAAAATGAATATCAGGCGGAACAAGCTAGGTTATTAAAGAGTGAAATTAATGACACTATCAATTCGCAGTTAGAGGCGCAAAATATTAAAAACACCAACCAATTAGCTTCGTTAACCGCAGAAATGAAAGATCACACTAATCAACAGATGGTATTACTGGCCCTAGATGTTAGCAAAAATAATGAGAAACAATTAGAGCAGATTAAAAAAATGGAAGATATTTTTGATCAAAAACTTAGCATTCTGGATGAAACGGTGTAGGCTAAATTAGAGCAAATTGAAATAGCATGCACAATGAATACAAGCGAGGTCAAAATAGCTCAGGATAACTTGGAAGGACGATTTAAGGAGATGGAGAAAAGCGGCAGGGTCATTCAACAACAATTATCAGCAGTAGATGAAAACATATCCGGCATAATTAAAGATATGGACCGTCTCGAGATAAAATCAGCGGAACAATGGAAAAAACTAAAAACGGAGCAAGAGCAATTTAAGAGTACATTAGACGAAAGGCTGAGCCAGATAGAAAGTAATCAGGATGACACAAAAAGCCAGATCGAAGGGCAAGTAAGCACGATTAAAGAACAAATAAGGAAAGATTGGAAGAAAATGAATATTGATTCTAAAGAGGAAAGATCCACCATTCTTAAAACAGTAGGCGAAAATCACACGCGTATTCAAGCTTTGGAGCAAGAGGTGAAAAATAAACTTAAAGAGCAGACGGACAGGATCATAAAAGCCGAACTCCGCTCATTAGAACAATCATCTATATTTAGAACGGGAACATTGAAAGACAAGCCGGATAACTCAAATAGTCCAGAGTCCAGCACAGCAGGAAGTCAGACTCAGGCAGACAGCCCATTAACAACAAACACGGAAGGGTTTCGTAAGAATGTCGATAGGAGCTCAACACCACAAGACGGTCATCAGCCCACACAACTTATTCAAGTAATTCGCTCAAACGACTACAAACCGCAGAAATACACGGAAAATTCAGGGGTGACACCTAAAGCCTTTATCAAAGAGATGGAAGACCATTTCAATGACACTGGGGTACCTGAAGCACGTAGATTGAGGATGATGGAGAGATTTTTATCAGGAGATGTCCTCACATGGTTTTTAAGCTTCAAATATACATTTGGAAACATGTCAGATTTCAACTTCGCGTTTCTGCGCAAATATTGGTCGCCCGCAACACAACAGAGTCTAAGGATGGAGCTTTACTCTAGGAAGTACCAAACCACCCAGCAAACAAAATACTCAGATTTCTTTAACATGCAAATGTTAAAATTTCGCGACCTTGATTACCCTTTAAATGAAGCAGATATGGTGATGACTATAGCGAGACAAATGCCAGTCAACGTACAACAAGTACTAGTCACAGCGAACGTTAGTACGGCCCTACATGCAGAGCAGATACTACGGCAAATAGATGAGACTACATCTCATAGTCATTATAGAGGAGGAAGACAGCTGGAGTTAGTCAATACTACAGAGGTCATAAAACCAAAACAGGCAAACACCAAAACGCAGGGCACTAATACAAGCACTTCCACACCTAGGCGAAACCAGGAAGAAGGAGAAAACAGACCATATCAGCGTAACGAAAATCATTACAACAATAGGTCATACCAAGGTAACAATAGATACCAACAGAGAGGATATCAGCAATGGCGTGAAAATCGAAGGAATGACAGGCCTTATGGAAGATACGGTGATTACAATGCCAATCAACGATGGAAAGGAAGAAGAGATCAAAATCAAGGAGAGCCACGTAACTATCGAGATGACTGGGATGATAGGCACGCTCAATCGCAAAATTACCTAGAGGAGTTACACGCTAGTCAAGGTGGAGAGCTAGGAAGATGGGAAAAGGCCAGTGGGAACATGAAGAATCCTGATACACATACTGAGGAAGCTGGAAGTCTACTGAGACAACAGGGATATCAAGGACATGAGCGACAGAAGGATGATGGGAGTCGCAATGGAGCTAAAAAAAATGTTAAATTTGGATAAAGGAGACAGGCTACAAACACAACAGTCGGAAGTTGAAGATGGATGGATAGTATCGAACATACAAGAATGGATTGCTTTGCCAGAAGACTGCCTGGAGGAGACGGTGAAACCACGGAACGATGAAATTAGGCAGTTACCCATTATTTACGCGAGGATTGGTGGAATTAATATAAGATGTTTATTGGATACGGGGTCACAGATCAGTCTGGTATCGGAGGCCTTGGTTCGAGAGTTGGGACGGAGTCAGAATATTCCTGTAATTCCGGTACCACAGCTTGTAACGTGTTTTTCGAGGGTTTTTTATGCAACTGGCATAAGTCAGTAGGAAGCCATTCTATATTTATTTACGCGGCAAATTGTTCAGCCAAGATAATTTTTCATGTTAATTTATTATTATTATTAATTTATTATAATTATTATTTAGATATTTTCGGAGCATTTTATAAAAATTATAAGCATACAGATAGGTTTTCTATGTCTTAGAAAACGCTATCAAGCAAATTATTACGAACGACGATATCATAGAAAATTATCTGATTACGGAATTTTACGGAGTTTTGTCAGTTAGGGTATATCGAGAGACATGACTCACTGGGAATTCTGATACAAGCTGATTCCTGTCGAGGAGCATGACGCAATCCTGGGTCGCAAGGTCTAGAAGAGGCGAATTGTTGAAACGGAAAACGACTTCTCCCTCTCGCCCGCGGAGTGTAATGAACCGGAGGAGGGGAAGTGGCGGCGTGCTCAGCCAATCAGCGGAGACAACGTAAGCTAGGAGACTGCTCCGGAGTGGGGGAGCCGACAGGTGAATATATCGTTCGACGCGCCGTGAGACGAGGACAATCTGTGTAGAACTTGCAGTGTACGGTCGCAAGTGCGTGACGCTCCGATGTTCAGTGGAGTTAGCGACGAACTTTTGTAAAACGTAACCAGTGCGGTTTTACGAGAGTTTGGGTCCGATGTACGGACCATAGAATTATCTAATCTACCAGAATATCATCAAATTTCGACGGAGATGACGACGTCCAGGAGACTGTGGGAAGCACACAGCATCATCAAGAACGAGGGAAATGCTTTGGCAATTTCCAGGGGTAAGCGCTAATGACGCAGAAATACGCAATCTCTCATTTTTCTTTGTTTTATATTTCATAATTCAGTAACTTCATAGCTTGGAAATAAGAGTAAAATCAATTTATCAGACTCCGTTTTCACGTAATTTTCTATCGGTAATATTAAAATCACAACGCTCCAATTTAAATTTTATAGTTATTATTATTATTAATTTTGCTATACTTGTTTTATACAATAAATTCATTTCTTTTACAATGCAATCTTTGCTTTCAGTAGGTAGCATTAGATATAGACCAATTCCTTCTCCTGATACAATTGTTTGTTGGGTTAATGATCAAATCATACCACGATCTGAGTGAATAGAGTCTTGAATGTGTTCTGCCAGAGCTAGACGTTGTTAAATACAAATTTAGATTTCAACATTGCATTGAGGTCTTGGCGCCCATTAAAACAACATAGCTTAGGCAAAGGTAAACAGTTACATTTCTCACCCAACAGTGTGGGCTAGCGAAACCATTACATTTGTCGCTACCAACATGGGGCACTAACTAATAACCATTACATTTGTACGCTCAACGTGGAGCAAAGTAAATACCGTTTCACTTGTCATCCCAGCCTAAGCGAGACCATTTCATTTGGCGCCGACAACTTGGGGCTGAAAACCTAATAACATTTGTGGAAGGAGAAGGGTATATATTTCTGTGCCTGTATTTTGGGGGTTATTTGTCTTTATCAGTGTATATCATTATGGGGGATGAGAAAGAAAGACAGATGAGGTTACGTAGTGGTCATCAACTGGAGAATGATGATACGAGCAGTATGTCGAGTGATGGTAGTACCGGGGTAGCGGAGGTAAATCCCGATACTGAAACAGGGAGTGTAGGCGGCCAACCAGAATTAAAAACTTTACTTCTCGAGTTCATGTATCAGAACAAAGTTAGTAGTGATGCTTTAAATGCAAAATTAGAACAGAATAATGCAAAATTAGAACAAAACAGTAGGGAAAATAAAGAAAGTACAGAAGCTTTAAATGCAAAATTAGAACAGAATAATGCAAAATTAGAACAGAATAATGCAAAATTAGAACAAAACAGTAGGGAAAATAGAGAGAGTAATGAAACTTTAAACGCCAGATTAGAACAAAACAGTAAGGAAAATAGAGAGAGTACTGAATCTTTAAATGCTAAATTAGAACAAAACAGTAGGGAAATGAGTGACAAATTCGAACTGATTAGAGGTGAGATCAGGGGGGTGATGGAAGAAAAGGCTAAAGAGATTATTGCAGATGTAGACAGAAAATTAGGAAAAGTACAGGAGGAGTTGGAAATTAGAATCAGTACACAGGCTGAAAATTTAAAAGAACTAGTGCAACTGGAAACACAGCAGGTCAAAAAGCAATTGGGGGGAGAAATTGACAAAATTCAGGTAGCAACTAAAGAGGTTAAGGAACAGCTGGGGGGTAGAATTGAGAAAGTCCACTCGCAAATAGTTGCAGAAGTAAATGATTTAAGAGAGAGTAATAGAGAGAGCATTAGCAAGATTGAGGAGAAACAAGCAAAGCTATATGATAAAATAGAAGAATCAGAAGGAAACATTAAATTGACAGTAAACAGTATTGAGAGGAAGGCTGAGGAGAAAATCGCAGAATTAGAGTTAAAATTAAAAGCTAGGATCAGGCAAGAAAATAGTCAGAATAGGCCAGTTTTTGTGAATAGCACACACAGGGAGGTAGAACTGGGTAAGTTCAGCAATCGACAGGGGTGCCCAATGGAGTTCATGAACACTATAGAAAATAAATTCGGGGAGAGGTTGGAAAATGGTAGTATTGAGTGGTGCCAGGTAGTTGAAATTTTAGAACAAGTGTTTGTGGGGGAAACGAGGAATTGGTTTGCTGTCTACAGAGACAAGTTTACTGATATCAATGATTTTAAAATGAAATTCTGTGAAAAGTTCTGGAATGAGGTTATTCAGTCGCAGCGTCGTGAGGGAGTGGTGTGTGGTAAATATAACCCTAAAGGAAGCTCCACCATGACCGAATACTTTTTAGGGCAGGTATTAGTGTGTAAATATCTGGATGGCTTGAAGGAGGAAAGTGATGTGGTAAGGTTGCTACTTAGGCACTTTCCCTATAGGATCAAGGAGGCTGCTTGTATCCAGAATGTAAAGACTATATCACAAGTAGAAAATCTGTTAAGCACATTTGATGCACTAGGGAGAGGGGGTTATGAGGACAATTTCAATCGGAACCAGGGTAATAATAATAATAGACCTAATGAAGCCAGGCATCAAGAAGTTCAAGGGAACGGTGGCGAAGGGGCCAACGCTCAAAATAGAAATAATAATAATCAGCTATATCAGAACAGAGGAAATGGCTATGGTAATCAGTTTCAAGGGAGGAACAATGATTACAGGGGAAATCAAGGGAGAAACAATGATTTCAGGGGAAATCAAGGGAGAAATTATAATGACAATAATTACAACCAGAATAGGGGTCAAGGAAGAGGACAGCCTAGTGGTAGTAATATACAGCCAAACAATGACAACACAGCCCAGAACAACCAGAGCAGTTTAGTAGTTAGTAGTACTACGGCCAGCTGTAGCGGTTCTTTAAACGCGAACCAGGCTGCGAAGTAAGGTCAGAATCTCAGTCTGTAGCATGCCCTGTCCATACAATTATACAGGAACCCTATGACCTAAATGTAAGAAATGAGTTATTACATGAACTAAATGATGAAGGTATTATTCAGGAAGTGGTTAGTAAGAGCCCCATAGTTAAATTTAACGTGTCCGAGGCGTACACAGATGTTTTAATTGATAGTGGTTGTATGAAGAGTTGCATAAGTAGTGCATTTTATGATAAAATGAAAGGAACTGGAGTAAATTTTGAGGAGATGCCAATTAAAAGCACTTTTGTTATCACAGCTGTTGGGAAGAGGTCTAAAGTAATTTCTAAGCAAGTTTTAGTAGACATTAAAATTAATAATCATGTAGAGAAGCAGATTTGCCTTGTAATTCCAAATTTAGTATTCAGTGTTATCTTGGGTTCAGAGTGGCTAAGTAGAGTGTCTGGTAACTTATGTTATGATGTAGGGAGTTTGAAATTTAAATGGGGAGATTCTGAAGTAGAAGTAGCGTTCAATGACCAAATTCAGAGAAGTAGTGTTGTAGGTGTGATTTGTACTTTAAATGAGATATCGCCAGCCGTAGAGCGGGGTTCTCCATGTTTTGTGGGCAGTGTGATTACGAACGGAAGTCTAGAGGACTCGTTACGTGAGGCTGCATTTCAGGGAAATATAGAGGATGAACAGTGTGTTCGGCTCTATGATGTGTTATGGTGTAATAGGAGAGTTTTTGAGGATCGCATTGGTATGACCAATTGCTATACACATTCATTGAACGTTATTGATAGGTCAGTATTCACAGGACATAGATATCCTGTACCTTTCGCTTATCAGAGTGCAGTTGAGGCACAAATTAATCAGATGCTTGAAGATGGGATTATTGAGCACTCGAACAGTCCATATGTTAATTCTTTGATCACGGTACCCAAGACCGACGGCACTGTTCGTATTTGTTTAGACGCTCGTTTGGTTAACAGTAGAATTAGTTCAGATCAGCTGAAATCTATGTCAATAGAGGAATTAATGCAAACATTTGAGGGGAAGAAGTATTTCACTTGTGTAGATTTGAGTTCCAGTTTTTGGCAAGTGCCACTTATGTACGAAGATAGACCATTTACAGCTTTTAGTCATAAATATAATCTTTATCAATTTTGTAGAACACCTTATGGGTTAAAGAGTAGTTCAGCTGCTTTAATTAGGGCTTTAAACATCGCATTAGGGGATGACACAGGAGAGTTTGTAACCATTTACATAGATGATATGGTAATTAGTTCACGCAGTTTTGAGGAGCATCTACATCATTTAAATATAGTTTTTCAGAAGTTAGATCAGGCAGGGTTCACTTTGAAGCTGTCTAAGTCGTCATTCTGTCAGTCAGAAGTGACATTTTTAGGTCATAGAGTGTCGAGTAGTGGTGTGACACCAGAGGAAAGTAGGGTTAGCATGTGTGGACAGTAGCAACAGGGCATCGTTACAGACACTGAGACATATGCTAGGTAGAGCAACGCGATGACGTTAAGTTAATGGGAGCCACTTGCAAGGTTGGAAGCAGGTGACGCAGAAACATTTATAGTTTCCAAACGTATTGGCAAAACAGCATATGTGCTGGAGAATAGTGAGGGAAACAGATTATACGGGACGTATAATATACATAGTCTACGAAAATATGTGTCATAAAGTGAGTGTGTTTAGCTGGCGAGCCAGCCTATCAAATGAGTAAGTGTGGTATCTGGTGCGTGGAGGATCTGGTCTTAAGGCAGGCGTATCGGAAGTCACACAGGGGGGTAGTATGTAAGTAAATGAGAGTTTTTAAGGTACAGGGAAATATGACGGGATTGTCGGATGCTGTTGAGCACTAAATTGTCTCGATGCACCAAGGCCATTTTGGCAGCGCTGATGGGTTCCCATTTATCTCCAAGAGATGGGGGAGCGCTTGAATAGGGCTTGTTAGCTTAAGGCGTCCACGAGATAAAAGATGGGCCATCATAATGCGAGACAGTCCTTCATGAAACTCATACATATCAGCACACGTGATTTCTGTTTACGGCCTCGCCATGTAAGATTTGTAAGTGTGTAATTTAAGATAATTTGTACAATGGTATTATTTGTGTGAGGAGAAATGGTCTGTGTTGAGAACTAGTATTAAGTAGAATATGGTTAACGGGAACTTAACAAGACAGGGCGATTACGGCACAGAAATATTTGGTGTTATATGTAATGCGCATTTACTGTTTTTTTTTTTCAGAAGTCAATATTAATTTAATCTACTTTAAAGAGAGATTAAGTATTATGGTCACGAGGCGCTGCCACAATAGTGTGATCGTGTGCTCAGTGATAAGTGAGATTAAATTTCACCATAAGGAAGGGACCTCCAGTGAAATTAGGAAGTTCAATGATGATATAAATATATCAGAACACCTTCAATGCGTGTGATATGACATCATAAATACATAGTGCTCACACATTAATTATGTCTATTTCTCCAACATAGAGCAATTTGAGAGGCGGAAATATCCGTGGAACACTATTCCATATGTAAAACATTGGACTGGTTGCAATGTGCAATCCACAGTGACAACAAACTTTGACGCAAAGTGCGTGAAGAAAAAATATGAGTGTATATATCTGTAATTTAGGGTGATTTCATTTATGTAATATGTATTTTGGATGGGGTTTATTAACGTGTCTGGGATAATCGGATAATGGACCGTCGTCACGGTAAATCATCCGATGATCCGAGGCGAATATGTAACGTGTTTTTCGAGGGTTTTTTATGCAACTGGCATAAGTCAGTAGGAAGCCATTCTATATTTATTTACGCGGCAAATTGTTCAGCCAAGATAATTTTTCATGTTAATTTATTATTATTATTAATTTATTATAATTATTATTTAGATATTTTCGGAGCATTTTATAAAAATTATAAGCATACAGATAGGTTTTCTATGTCTTAGAAAACGCTATCAAGCAAATTATTACGAACGACGATATCATAGAAAATTATCTGATTACGGAATTTTACGGAGTTTTGTCAGTTAGGGTATATCGAGAGACATGACTCACTGGGAATTCTGATACAAGCTGATTCCTGTCGAGGAGCATGACGCAATCCTGGGTCGCAAGGTCTAGAAGAGGCGAATTGTTGAAACGGAAAACGACTTCTCCCTCTCGCCCGCGGAGTGTAATGAACCGGAGGAGGGGAAGTGGCGGCGTGCTCAGCCAATCAGCGGAGACAACGTAAGCTAGGAGACTGCTCCGGAGTGGGGGAGCCGACAGGTGAATATATCGTTCGACGCGCCGTGAGACGAGGACAATCTGTGTAGAACTTGCAGTGTACGGTCGCAAGTGCGTGACGCTCCGATGTTCAGTGGAGTTAGCGACGAACTTTTGTAAAACGTAACCAGTGCGGTTTTACGAGAGTTTGGGTCCGATGTACGGACCATAGAATTATCTAATCTACCAGAATATCATCAAATTTCGACGGAGATGACGACGTCCAGGAGACTGTGGGAAGCACACAGCATCATCAAGAACGAGGGAAATGCTTTGGCAATTTCCAGGGGTAAGCGCTAATGACGCAGAAATACGCAATCTCTCATTTTTCTTTGTTTTATATTTCATAATTCAGTAACTTCATAGCTTGGAAATAAGAGTAAAATCAATTTATCAGACTCCGTTTTCACGTAATTTTCTATCGGTAATATTAAAATCACAACGCTCCAATTTAAATTTTATAGTTATTATTATTATTAATTTTGCTATACTTGTTTTATACAATAAATTCATTTCTTTTACAATGCAATCTTTGCTTTCAGTAGGTAGCATTAGATATAGACCAATTCCTTCTCCTGATACAATTGTTTGTTGGGTTAATGATCAAATCATACCACGATCTGAGTGAATAGAGTCTTGAATGTGTTCTGCCAGAGCTAGACGTTGTTAAATACAAATTTAGATTTCAACATTGCATTGAGGTCTTGGCGCCCATTAAAACAACATAGCTTAGGCAAAGGTAAACAGTTACATTTCTCACCCAACAGTGTGGGCTAGCGAAACCATTACATTTGTCGCTACCAACATGGGGCACTAACTAATAACCATTACATTTGTACGCTCAACGTGGAGCAAAGTAAATACCGTTTCACTTGTCATCCCAGCCTAAGCGAGACCATTTCAAGCTCAAAGTGAGGGGTGTTATTCCTGAACGCACCGTCACTTGTAAACGTCAGGCATACTTAGAGCTGAACATATTGGAACACACTTTTGGGCAAACATTCATTATCATGGCAAAGATGAATTTCAATATAATTCTTGGTGCAAATTTTATTTGTGACTATCAAGCAGTGATAGATTTGCACAAGAATACTGTCAGTTTTAGAGAGTATGATCAGCTGAAAAATGTGGGATTGCATATGGATGAAATCACTACCGGAAGAGATGTAAATTCTTGGGCATTGGAAGCAATATCGGAAGAGACGGAAGAGGAGGTACGAAAGGCAGAAGATAACATCATAGAAGGAGCTGTTGTGGAACTAGATGAGGAGAGTGAATCCCAGGAGATATGGTCTTTATTAACGGAAGGAGATAACAGTGATGCACAATTTGAAGAGTTACTACAGGAGCGGCTCAATGACATTCAACTTGGGGGTGAACACAGAAAGCAATTGGAAGCGATTTTAAGGAAGCACAAAACAGTATTTGATACAGTACCTGGGAAAATATTAAATTTCAAATATTCTATGCAAGTCGAGGACTGGTCACCTTTCAAAAGCAGATTGTACCCAATTCCTGAAAAATATCGTAGTCAAGTTAAGGTCATTATAGATGAGATGTTACAAGCTGGAGTGATAAGGAAGACACCGACACCTTATCTAAATGCGATTTTGGCAGTCACAAAACCAAATGGATCTATTAGACTTTGTTTAGATGCCAGAAATCTCAACACAAGACTCATTTTTCCTGAGTATGACAGAGCGCCAATCATCAGAGACGTACTAAAAGGCTTTAAAAACAAGAGCATTTATTCATCAGTCGACCTGACGAGCTCGTTCCACCATATTGAATTGGATGAGAAGTCACAGCTTCTAACTGGCTTCTTATTCGATAACCAGACGTTTTGCTTCGTTCGAATGCCCTTTGGAGTCAAAACAGCGGGATGTGCTTTAATCCGAGCCCGGACCGGAATTTAACCGAGGAAGTTAAGGAGATGACGGTACGCTACATTGATGACATTTTGCTGGCATCCGACAACATTGAAACTCACATCGAAAATTTATATAAAGTATTAGGCAACCTGAATGCATCTAATTTCAAAGTAAATCTGAAGAAATCCCATTTCTTCAAGAGCGAGATCTTATATTTGGGTCACGTCATTGACAAGGAGGGAGTGAAGCCAAATCCAGCTAAGATCGAAGCGATAAAGAATTTCCCTACACCAACGAGAGTCAAGCACATTCGGGCTTTCTTAGGCGTAACGGGATTCTTTAAAGAAAACTGTCCAGGTTATACGGAGACTGTAGCTCCAATGCAGGAAATGCTAAAGAAAAATAATAAATGGTTATGGAATGCGGAGTGTGAGAAGGCATTCCAAGCAACAAAGCAGCTATTGGAAAACTGCATTAAATTAGGATATCCAGATTTCAAGCACAAATTTATAATCCAAGCGGATGCTTCACTAATTGGTATAGGTGCTATGCTTTACCAAGAGGATCCAGCTAACCTGCAGCACAAAACATATTTGGCATTTGTCAGCCGAAAATTGCGTAAGCACGAGCGCAATTATACGGTAACGGAACTAGAGCTGTTGGCCATACTTCATGCGCTACAACAATGGAAACGAATAATTTACGGCTACCCTATTGTTGTCAGGACCGACCACAAGGCACTAACATTCTTGTTTAAGACGTCGATGGCAAGCGAACGTGTGACACGTTGGTCTATATATATTCAGCAGTTCAGCATTGAGATTGAACATTGCCCAGGGAAGATGAACGTGATACCGGATGCTCTCAGCAGGAACCCAGAGCCTGATAATGAAGAAACAGCGATGGTACAACACTTGGAGTTAACACCGAAGGACCGGGAATTCTTGGAGGAGTTACGTGAGATACAGCGAGAACAGGAAGCGGAACCATGGATGATGCTTTTAATTCAATACTTCAGAAAGCAACTACCTACAGGAACACCTGCATTTCGAGAAGCGAAAGCCAAAGAAGGAAGATATGTTTATGTCAACAATTTGCTGCACAAATGGGTAGATAATGACCACACCAAGTTACGCATATTAGTACCTGCATCGTTACAACGAGGATTGACATGGCATACGCACGAAAGTTACGGT
Organism: Meconema thalassinum; assembly: GCA_946902985.2. Taxonomy (NCBI): domain Eukaryota; kingdom Metazoa; phylum Arthropoda; class Insecta; order Orthoptera; family Tettigoniidae; genus Meconema; species Meconema thalassinum. The sequence continues at coordinate 298,870,907 of OX336394.1, forward strand.
CATGTGGGCGTAGATAAGTGCGAAGCGACTATAGGAGAGACATTTACATGGCCACGTATGAGAACAACTATATGTGACGTCATTACAACTTGTGATCCGTGTCAGAGGACAAAGCCCAATAATTATTTACTGAGGCAGTATCCCAGACCATTGCTACCTCAGAAACCACGTGAGCTACTGGCACTCGACTGTTTCGGTCCAATTCCGAAGGGAAGGCGAGGTTGCCGACACTTACTAGTGTGCATTGATGTATTTTCTAAATTCGTAGTACTATGCCCTATTCAGAAAACTACATAGAAGCAGGTACTCAGTCGCATTCGAAATAGAGTTATTCCAATCCTTGGAAAACCAGAGTTTATATTATCAGACCATGGCTGTTATTTCACAAGCGCCGAATTCAAGAAAGGTATGGAAGATATGGGTATAAAACACGTTTTAAGCAGTATCCGACATGCCCAAGCAAATCCAAGTGAAAGAGCAATTAAGTGTGTAACTTCATATTTGAGGATCTTCATTCCGAACGGACACCACAAATGGGTCGATAAAATTAAGGATGTAGAGACATGCATGAATTCTACCAGGCACGAGTCAACAGGACAAATCCCTATGGTCCTACACAAGAACGAGTATCCAGTAAGAACGTGGAAAAGCATCATTAACTGTCCACAAGATCCAATGATAGCACCTGACTTGCGAATTGAGAGGACGAGAGCCTACATGAGAAAACAATCAGACCGCAGATTACGGCGAGAAAGAAATAAGAGGTTTCACAGTGATCTTGAAATCAACCAGCTCGTTTTGGTGAAACGACCTGCTACATCGGACCCAGAAAAGAAAATCTTCAGTAAATTCTGCGAAAAGTTCATAGGACCCTATTCTATCGTAAGAAACCTTGGAAACGATGCTTACAGAGTGAAAGAATTGAGTACAGGAACAATGTCAGTCTACAACGCTGCCAACCTAAAAAATATCGTCGAAGTGAGCCATGGGAGCGCCAAAATTAATGACGCAGTTTAAATATATGGACGTCCTACTATCAACAAAGTGCACGAGGAGCAGTTGAGTACGGCACGTAAACGAGGAAGTAGTGTTGTTGTTGACAAACATTAACGAGACGAGCAGAGTGTTGCCGCAGGCACCAGAGCGTCATGCAAGCAGACTGAGAGGGGAGATACGAGCAGGAAATGAAAACGAGTAAATGCCATTCAAGACAGGAGCGACTAGACCAAGTAATAGAAAAGGGGTGATTCTGAAATAAAACAATTTGGCCAACGGATGTCTTTTAAAATTATCGACTTTATTCCTAAGTTCGAAATTTTGTGAGTGGGAGAGTTGTGAACCCTTTATCCTCTGTTGGATAAATGATTCTATGTTTTATTTCTCCAATTAATAAATATTTCCACCAGCATCATGAAAGTAGCCACACGGAGATGAGGAAATTTCAAGCATTGGTTGGAGACAGCGGGGACATACCTGAAGCAGATTGACAATAGGCTAAATACTTTAGCTGTGAAAGGAAATAGCCTAGCGATGTGTCAGAAGGACAGGTGTTGGCCGCCTCAAATAGAAGCGACGCGCAGTGAGACATGCTGCTGGTATGTTCATTGTGATATTCGCGCCTAGAAGAAATATGATGCAGTAACGTGAGTGGCTGATGAGCATGCTGGACACTCCTACGACGCCAAGATCTGCTATAAACCGCCAAAGTACAGAAAATGTGAGAACCAATGAGAGAAGAATGCCTACTTAACGCGGCAGGTCTAGCGTGGGTACGCTCGGCTAGCATTCACGCGGGAAATCGCCTAGACAAAATCTCTACGATCGATTCTAGGATTAATGGGCATATTCTTGACCTATGCAATATTACGAGTTCAGTGATATTTATTTCATTCCTGTACCACAATTACTTCGAGAAATTTTTACATAAATTCCCCCCCCCCCCATCGAGACCTAGGGCCAGTTCATTTATAAGTGGCATGAAGAGCCAAGACATTGACTAATATTTGGTGTGTCGAAGGCATAAGTTTATTACTTGTGTGCGTCGAAGGACGTAAGACGATTACTGTGTTCGTCTGCGGACAGAACGGCTTCTATTTTGTGTGTCGTGGAAACACAGAAATTATTGTAAAGTGTTAAATTCAGTGATAGATAGTCACAGTACTATATTTGTAGGGGCAGTATCGTCGATAATTCGCCAACGAACTGTGACAGGGAAAGTAGTACCTGAACAGCGAATTTAGTAGTCAGATATCAAGTGTATAATAATCTAATTTTTTGAAGCAGCGCCAGAGATGACATCGACGACTACAGAGGAAGTTTGGAATTCTCAACACTCCGTCCAGATGGCTGAGATGAGACAGAACCATTCAGTTGGGAAATGGCAGCTGACGTTCTTTGACGGGTGACTACAAGAGAGATGAGTACAAAATAATATTCTTTATTATTTGATAAATTAACTTATGGTTTATGGGACATATTTTTGTAAATACTTTGCTTGTGTGATTAACGTAGTATATTTAGTTTTGGTCTGACACACCTTTGTATGGAAGCAGCTCGCACGAATGTTGTTAGTGGAAGGTTCTTGTTTTTGGGTTGTGTTAACTAACGTAGCTATGTGAACGGCCGTGTTTGCATATGTTACGCAATGCGGTTAACAACGTCTCTCGGAGATCTGTTGTGTTTCAGAAGTAGGACTGAATTAATGTAATTATACAGTAGATTGGAGGGTAATTAAAATTGTTTAAGATTTATTATTGATCAGATTCAGTGTGACTATTGCGGTTGGAGCAATGTAATTTGTGACGAAGAGTAATCAGCTCTATCGTAGGTTTTAAATATTGTGTTAAATGTTTGTGAGCACCTATTCAGCAGACCTGTGTGAAAAGCGTCATGTCAGTCCCAGATGTGTGTATGTGTGTATTTTTGTGGTATTACAAGCGGGAATTTCAGCTGAGACTGATTTCTGTCAGCTTGGTACCCGGCCCATATTGTATCCTTGCGAGGGCAATTGTGGATATGTGATTACGTCTGACCATATGTTGAGTTGGATGAGATTTTTGTTGCTGTTGATTCCTTGAGATAGCGGCACAGCTGGTCAGCTATTTATATACACTGGAGTGGGACACGACAAGTATTTGAGGAAAGGGGGAGATGTTTCACAAGGCTGTCTGAACGTGCAAACATGGTCATTAGTGAGGAGTGCTCGTTGGCTCCCTAATTACTTGAATTACAGATAAGAACTGATCAATGGTAAAAATTGTTGAAATAAATGGGAGTTGCCTACGAATCACGATAATCTCCGAAGCGTTACCTTAACATGCAGTTTTGTTCATATAAAGTAATCTTAGCCGGTCAGGCTTTTGTTGTTGTTGGTTTATTCCAGGTTTATTTTCATTTCTGTGACCCGTGAGTCATGTGCAATGCTGTCTTTCCTTGTGTGTATTGAGCAATTGGCCAGTTGGTAGCTCATGTTGTTAAGTGCGTCATCGCGCTAATGAGGATCTCAGAGAGATTCCTGTAAATAATAGATTTGTAGTGTGTGTGTCAGCATTAGAGTTTTTAAGGGTTTTTATTAATGTCATGCCCATATCCATAAACGTTGATTTACGTGATGATTGTTCGTGAGCACCGTGGCTGTTAACCCGTTGTAAACGAACGGTCATCCAAGTACTCATTTTCTCGTAGTTAGTCATCACGCGCACATAAAACTCAAATGCAAGGTAGTGGAACTAGGATCCACAGTTTTATTATAAAGGGGGAGATCCGCCTGACTCCTCAAAGTGTTAGATATTCCTGTCAGGGAAAAATTCAGGGAGGATATATTTTATTATTGTTTGTTTATTTTCTTTTATGCATAATTAGTTATTAAATCATGTTATTATCTTACGTCTTGTCTCCTTACTTTCTTAATTATAGTTTTCATCCTATGACCCTTGCCTCAGTAAAGCATGTTGTTTGGCGGACGTAAACATCACACTATGAACTGAGCGCGACCCCTTGATCAAGATTCTTGCATAAAACACTGCTATTCTGAAGGGTTCAGTATGTTATTTATCATGCCTCTCCAAAGAATGCAAGGCAATTCCAGTAATGTGCAGCTACACTGGAGGTGCAGATTTTAAAAATTGGAAGAATTCTGTCCACAAGGTGGGTTGCATCCAGCTATAGAACTGTTTGGGCTGTTTGGCAGGATTTTGGGGCACTGGTACTTCATTTTGAAAGAGGTAAATCAGAAGATGCTTGTGACAGAAACGAACAATTAATTCCGTGAAGAACTAAAGCTTAATTTCATATAACCTACTTATGTTAGTTGCCACTATCAACATACAACATTTCAGTTTGATTGCTGTAATAGATTCGCAGATATTGAGGACCGACTAAATTTTGCGTATGATCGCCATGTTGGATTTTTATATATGTAGGTCTGTACCAAGTTTCATTGCGTTTGGATTATTAAATCGCAAGAAAAGTATATTTTAAACTTTCAACTTCACTTGGCCGACATATTCGTTTTATAGTTAACCGGTTTTTGAAAGTACTGTTACATGAAGATTATTGTGTACGTGTAGTTTTCAAACTTCAACCTCATGATTAGGATACAAGAAGTAAAAGGAGATTTTAAAATTTCGCACAGCTGCCATCTTGTGGTTATGGAAACAATTTAAATAAATTAGATGCTAGTGGATTAACATTTGTATAAGGATTTACTGTACCAAGTGTCACTACACTCGGATGGTTAAATTGCGAGAAACGTCCATTTGAATATTTATACTTCGCGTCGCCGCCATGTTGGATTTGTGATCACCAGGTTATTGAAAGTCCTATAGGTGAACTTATGTTTATATCCCCTATGAACATTAAAAGAATCAGTTTGATTGCTGTAATAGTTCGTAGATATTGAGGTACGTCTAAATATTTCGGATGGTCGCCATATTGGATTGTTAGACTATATGTATAGGCCATAGAGTCATGTACCATTAAAGGAAAATTATTGCGTGGGTTCTTTATTCAAACTTTCACTTCGTCGCATGATTACGGCACAAGAAATAAAAACTTAATTTTAAAATTCGCACAGCCGCCATCTTGAGGTTAAGTTAACAATTGAACTAAATTAAATAGTCTACCAGTGCATTACAATGTGTATAAACATTTGCTGTGCCAAGTTTCATTGCGTTTGGATTATTAAATCGCGAGAAAAAGTCTATTTAAAACTTTCAAATTCGCTTGGCCGACAGGTTCGTTTTGTAGTTAACGGGGTTTTTAAAAGTCGCATAGATGAACTTCCAGCAGTACCCTTTAACTCCGTACAAAAATTCAGGGTGATACAGGTAATAGTTTCAGAGATATAGAATGCCGGTGAAATATTTCGCAGAGCCGCCATCTTGAGGTTATGGAAGCAATTGAACGAAGTTAGATGTCGGTGCATTATTACAATGTGTATAAACATATACTGCACCAAGTTTCATTGCATTTGGTTGGTTAAATCGCGAGAAACGTCTATTTAAAAGTCACAACTTAGAAAGGGAAATGGATAGGTTGAGGTTGGATTTGGTTGGGATTAGTGAAATGCGTTGGCAGGAAGAACAGGACTTTTGGTCAGGAGACTATAGGGTCATTAGCACTAAATCAAACAATGGCCAAGCAGGGGTTGGCCTCATATTCAGTAGGAGACTTGGACAGCGGGTGGAATATTATGAGCAATATAGTGAACGGATTATTGTAGCAAAAATCAATACTAAACCAACCTGCACCACAGTGGTACAAGTCTGTATGCCTAACAGTCAAGCTGATGATGAGGATGTTGAAAAGGTCTACGAAGAAATAGACGAAATTCTGAGGTATATCAAGGGTGATGAAAATGTTATAGTAATGGGAGATTGGAATGCTGTGGTAGGAAAAGGGAGAGAAGGGAAGATAGTAGGAGATTTCGGATTAGGTGAAAGGAAGGATCGAGGAAGCAGGCTGGTAGAATTCTGCACCGAGCATGAATTGGTCATCGCTAACACCTTATTCAATAACCACAATAGAAGAATATACACCTGGATGAGACCAGGAGATACAGGGCGTTACCAAATCGACTTCATTATGGTCAAGCAGAGGTTTCGAAACCATATTTTGGATTGTAAAACATATCCATGTGCTGACATAAACTCTGACCACAATCTGGTTGTAATGAAATGCAGATTAAAGTTGAAGAAACTGAAGAAAAGTCAAAAGCCAAAAAGGTGGGCATTAGACAGACTGCAAGAGAAGGATGTAAACGAAAGATTCAAGAAGAGTATAATGGAAGGACTAATGAAAAACCCTAAACAAACTTCAATTGCAGACGAATGGGCACTTTTGAAGAATGAAATAACAAAATCCGCAGAAGAAAACAGTGGTAGGAAAGAAAGAATAGGTAGAAAACCGTGGATCACTCAGGAAATACTAGAATTGATGGATGAAAGGCGGAAACACAAGAATGTAAGAGATGAAAAGGGGAAAGCAGAATACAGACTTCTGAGAAATGAGGTTAACAAGAAGTGCAAGGAAGCGAAAGAAGAATGGTTGAAAGTGAAATGTGCAGGTATAGAAAATTGTCTGAAATTAGGAAAAGTAGACACAGCTTATCGAAGGATTAAGAATACTTTTGGGGAAAAGAAGACTAAGTGCTGTAATATTAAGGACACAAATGGAAAGCCTCTAACAGATAGGGAAGAAAAGGTTGAGAGATGGAAAGCTTACATAGAGAGTTTGTATAATGGAAAGGAGATTGAGAATCATGTAATGGAAAGGGAGGAGGAAATTGATGAGGATGCGAAAGGAGATTTAATATTGAGATCAGAATTTGATAGAGCTTTGGAAGACTTATGCAGGAACAAAGCACCAGGCATAGATGATATACCGATTGAGTTGCTACGCTGCATAGGAGATGAAGGTCTGATCAGGTTATTTCACTTGGTGTGTAGGATTTATGAGACAGGTGAAGTACCCCCTGATTTCAAGAAGAATGTAATCATCCCTATACCAAAGAAAGTGGGAGCTGACAGATGTGAAGATTACCGTACAATCAGCTTGATTACTCATGCTTCAAAGATCCTGTCTAGAATAATTTACAAGAGGATTGAAAGCCAGATAGAAACGGAGTTGGGTGAAGACCAGTTTGGTTTCAGGAGAAATGTAGGAACAAGGGAAGCTGTACTAAGTCTTAGGCTGATTTTGGAAGGTAGAATAAGGAAAGATAAGAGAACATTCATGGCTTTTGTAGACTTAGAAAAGGCTTTTGATAACGTTGATTGGACTAAATTGTTTGACATTTTGAAATCGATTGGAATAAAGTACAGGGATAGGAGGGTGATATACAATCTGTACAGAAACCAGACAGAAGTCATTCGAGTTGAAGGAAATGAGAGAGAAGCTGGTATTCAGAAAGGTGTAAGGCAAGGCTGCAACTTATCACCCATACTTTTCAATCTTTACATTGATCAAGCAATGAAGGAAATTAGAGAAAAATTTCAAGTGGGAGTGAAGATTCAAGGAGAAATAATTTCAACTCTGAGATTTGCTGATGACATCGTCATCTTGGCCGACAAGCCTGAGGATTTGAATGAGTTTTTGAATGGTATGGACTCCGTCTTACGGAAAGAATTCATGATGAAAATTAATAAATGTAAAACAAAAATACTGGAATGCAGCCGAAATAAATCAGAAACCTCTATGGAGATCAAATTGGCAGGTGAAAAGCTTAAGGAAGTAGGAGACTTCTGTTACTTAGGAAGCAGAATAACCAGTGATGGACGAAGCAAAGAGGATATAAAAAGTAGGTTGGCTCAGGCAAGAAAGCATTTCTACAAAAAAGGAATCGGCTGACATCGAATATAGATTTAGGTATTAGGAAGTCATTTTTGAAAGCCTTTGTCTGGAGCGTGGCGCTCTATGGAAGTGAAACTTGGACTATTGGTGCAGACGAAAAGAAGAGAATTGAAGCATTTGAAATGTGGTGTTACAGGAGAATGATGAAGATCAGATGGGTAGATAGGGTTACAAACAAAGAGGTATTAAGACGAGTGGGAGAGGAGAGATGTTTCTGGCGACTGCTAATGAAGAGAATAGATAGGTTGGTAGCACACATACTAAGACACCCAGGAATAGCAAGCTTAGTTATGGAAGGAAGGGTCGAGGACAAAAACTGTAGGGGTAGACCAAGGTTAGAATATGTTAAACAGATTGCCTCGGATGTAGGGTGTCGGAGCTATGTAGAGGTGAAACGATTAGCTCAGGACAGGGAGGCATGGAGTGCTGCATCAAACCAGTCAAAAGACTGAAGACTCAAACAACAACAACAACAAACTTCGCTTGGCCGCCATGTTGGTTTTGTAGTTACGAGATTTTCAAAAGTCACATAGATGAACTTCTAGTAGTTCCCTTTATCACCGTAAAAAATTCCAGGGTGATATCGTTAATAGTTTCGGATATAATGAATGCTTGTGAAATATTTCGCACAGCCGCCATGTTGGATTGGTGAGACGTTACAAAACTTGAAGGGCACAGTCGGGGTCGTCCGGAATAGTGTTATGAACTTACTGGATTTCATTGAAATCGCTCCTGCCGTTTAGACTGCCGTTTAGAAGTTATTAGGGACACACACACACGAATCACACACACACACACGCACACACAGACAGACACACGGACAAAAGGTGATCTAATAAGCTTCTTTTTTTTTCAGAAATGAAAATAGGCTAAAAATGCACTTATGAAGGTCTGCACAGGAAAATAACATTCGTGGAATTTATTTTTGATTTGGGATTAATTTGCGATGCTTTGCAAGAACTGTCTGAAATAAGCTTAGATCTGCAGGAGAGAAATGCTGATCTTTACAAAGCCCACAGCAAGATTGAATGTCTTGTTGATATTTGTGAGAAGAGGAGGTCGGTCCCAGGGCCTTACTATCAGAAAGCTCTTGAGGCAGCTGCAAATCTACAGTTTAAGGGTGTTCCATTGCATAAGAAAATCAGAATTTATGATCCACCAATCTCCCCGAATGCTTTCTATGAACAACTCAAAACTTCTCTACAGAAAAGATTACTTTCCGAAGAAGACACCGAACTGTCAAGATGTGCAAGAGTTCTGGATTCTGAGAATTGGCCAGCAAACTCAAGAGACAATATTCTGTATGGAGAAGCAGAAATTGGCACACTGGCAAGAAGATTCCAACTGAATGAAGGAGAAGGTATTCGAGCCTTCAGAGATCATCTGAAATTCAGAGAAGAAATGCCCAGGGAACTTTCTCGGGTTCGGAGGACTCTCAACACAATTGGCAACTCCAGCTATCTGATATGACATCTAGCGGTAAAAATGAGAAACTTACCAAGTAGGGTACATTTGTCACGTGGTGACTGTTTGTATATGGTTCCTTGTATTGGTAAGCAGATCGTAGTAAATTCTTCGTGTCTTTATACATAAGTAATACGTTTTACTCGTTGATAGAGTGCAAAATGAGTAAAAGCAAAGTATATTGCTCAGTTCACGGCTGTAAGTCGATGTATAACAGGGCTGCGGATATAAGTTTTCATCACTTTCCAAAAGATACAAATAGCAATAGCCGAAAGGTGACGATACCAAATAAATACGGTCAACAGGAGCGGGTTGGACCACTCACCACTACACACACTGACGACAGGACGGGTTGTTCACTGTTACGCCGAGCCAAGCCGCACCTAGACAACCAAGTACAGTCTCGCCGAGCCAAGCAGTAACAAGACAGCCAAGCCTACACCAGCCGAGGACAGCCAAGCTTCATCAGTCAGGTATCCTTCCCCGCTCCCTAGTTCATTTCCAATAACCCTACCAACCACCATCACCTCGCTCTGCGATATCCGAGCCATTCCACTACGAGTCATATAGGCCTAATTTGACATCGCAGGGTAAATATCTACTCTGCAAGAACCTGCTACCAGTCCGATATTCAACACCAAACCTACCTGCTAACCATCCAACAAATCAAGCAATTACTGTCTCCCCCGAGTTTTAATACAAGTTAAACTCATCCCTTCGCCCTACCAAGTAGCAAATAATTTCTAGAGCCTATGGTACAGTGAGCAAACGGGCCTCTGTAGACTTGGCAATTTTCTCACTCCATTAGCAGGAATTTCCTCAATCTCAAATATACGGTAGCTTTTAAACGTAACAGCGCCATGATTCGAACTGCTCAAAAACAAATACCAGCAGACAACCGATGCTTGATAATATGCAATTGACACATAAAATCCAGTGGAACACACAAATTAGATCACGTGTATCGCACAGTTATACATACAATTAAAAATAACACTGTCATTATTTTAGGGTCCACATTTACTGATTATAACCGAAAAATAAAAAGTGTTCCATATCAAACGCGTGTTATTGAGTATTTTTACCCTACTTATCCAGACCGACCGCAGCGCCCCAAGTGTTAGTTTGAGTTTCCAATAGCTATATCTTCAAGTGAGTGTGAAAGGGGATTTTATCAGATGACCTTGATTGTGACTCCAGAAAGATCATCTCTGTCAGTGAAAACGTTACCTCATTACTATTTATAAGAATTGTAGGACCTCCTTTGACGGTAATTGATCCAACGAAGTATGTCAAAACTTGGTTGTTACAAGGTCGTGGATACAAAAAGCAAGACCAGAAAACGAACTGAGGATGATGGTGACATGTCAAAAATTTGGAAAATGTTTTGAATTCAATGAAAGTAGGTTTCGATGAAAATTACATGATTTCTTAAATGTTCGGTAAATCCCATGTCTTCTTCGTTAATTTCCCTCCTGTGAGTTCTGGCACCTCTTTTTCCAGAAAATAAAAGCCCTGAGTCTAATCATCTTCCAAAATCTGTATTCTTCTTCAAATAATTATGGCATTTGCAAATATTGCTCGAAAGCACCTCAGAGATGCCACAAATATGTTGCTCCGACGAATACGAAAAAATCTCCATCCGCAATGAATCTCAAAAATAATCAAAATCGCAAAATCTAAATAACCAACCAAATAACGAATTGTACTCAAAAATGACTAATTTGAAAATGTAAAAGCCTAATTAATATGGTCAACACTAAAATCTCTACATGTTCCAAACTACTGAATTATAGTCAATCTTTCCTCTACCTTCTGACGTTGGCTCGTCATACCCTAATGGATATAGGACTCGTTCCTTCGGCTCCCACATTACAATCTCAGCCTTCGCATTGTCTTGGGTGTTGAAATACAGCCGTTGGTTGGACGTCACCGTCTCCCTCCTGCGTCTCTGTACTGCCTGATCTTGATTCGACGTCGCTTTCAAATTCTTGACCACATACGTCTGGTATTATTAGGCTATCACTCGTGATACAAGTATGATTGTCTTCCAAGGTACAGTAATATAAATCTTCGCTGTAAACCAACATTAGGCCTAATCATATTTCATGAGTTCTTTGGTGACTGTACAGTCCGATCCGAGAACCACAGACTCTTCTACAATATTGGCACACAAGGTCTTGAGCAGCCAATGGATCTTGGGGGTTGATCATTCTGGGATTCATGCTCTCTTTTCTGGCATTTCTTTTTCAGCCTGAAGCCTTCTTCTCTCTTGTTCGAAGAGCAACTGGCCTTGATGGACGTTGCGGCGCCACTCTGATTGGTTGGATGCGACAGCCTCCCAGTTTGCTGTATCAATTTGACATTTCTTCATGTTGGTCTTCAGAACATCTTTATAGCGTTTTTGTTGCCAACCCTGCTTTCTCTGACCGACATTCAGCTGGCAATATAGGATTTGTTTTGGGAGGCGGGACTCAGGCATGCGAACTACATATCCTGTCCATCGAAATTGGTGTTTTATTATGAGAGCCTCAATACTAATAGTGTTAGCTTCCTCTAATACACTTGCATTAGTGCGCCGGTCCAGCCATTTAAAACCAAGAATTCTCCTACGGCATCGTTGATGGTATTTTCTAGAGTAAGAAACCCAGGTTTCGCAGCCATAAAGCAGAGTGGGAACTATAACAGCTTGATAAACGTCTGGTAACACCGTCATGGTTCTTCACCGAAGGATTCTGGAAGGTCTCTCGTTCGATTTTGGATGAATTTTGGCATTTTTAAGTCACTCCTCTCATTCTTGATATGTTCAATTATCCAGTTTCCCAAATCATGGTAGTCTACTGACTCATCTCCACGTTCTTAATTAAAAGCTGTTGCTCTCCCCCTTACTTCAGATTTTTGAAATTCCATTTTTCAAAACTTAGAGGAAATTTCATAGATTATTGTAGATTATAGAGTTGTCTACAAAACGTTGTATCGGAGATACTTGTAACTGTTCGTCGTAATTAAGATTTGGTGAAGTATGCTAACTTTTAATACTTTTATTATATTGTGTTATTAAAATTCGTGTTGACCGACTGAAGAGCTACAAATCACAGTTTGTTTAAATCAATTAATGACACTTTGGGATAAATTTGAATTTAGTAACTTTATAGTCTTTTTTGTTGATACTGGTGGTACTACTGCTGAATCCGCAATACCTTGCCTAAATCTAAATATACAATATGATAAATCTAATAATAATTATGATTCATATAAATAACCCCTGGCACTACAGCCCATGAAGGGCCCAAGCCTACCAAGCGACCGCTGCCCAGCCATTTGGCCTGAAGATATTGGGGTGACGCGTGGTCAGCGCATCGGGTCACCTCGGCCCTTAATCATGGTTTTCGTGACCAAGGCGCTGCCTCACTGTCATACAGCTACTTAATTGTCCTCACGAGGCTGAGTGCAACCCGTTACAGCCCCCACGTCAGTTTCTAAAATCCCTGACGGAGCCGGGAATCGAACCCGGTGCAAAGTCAGGTGCGCTAGTCCAACCCCACGGGGCCGACTCATAAATACATGAGATTGTATAAATACTTCACAATCAAAATGCAAGCCGGCTGCCTGGCTCAGCGGTAACGTTCTCGCTTGCTGCGCAGTCAGCTGGAATTTGAGGGTGCGCGAATGCAAGGGAGCCGTGTCAGTAGACTGAATGGCATGTTAAAGATCCTCTTCGGGGCCAAATTCCGGCACCTCGGCGTCTCGAAAAGCCGCAGATGTTAAAAGGGACGTAAAACAAATAACATTATTATTATTATAAACAAAATGCAACACAGGGTTTCACGATTTCAGCACTAGCTGGTAGAATTTGTCGTTTGGAAAGTCATAGTAAAAGAAATGAACCAGTTGACTCAACACAGCTGGTGAGATAGTTGGTTGGTTCCTTAGTTTAGGGACTGCGACAACTCGGTCATGTAGCCCCGTGTACTTTGGGCGTGTGTAGAATCTGTCTGATAACCGGTGTTAATTGTGATGACTGTATTAGTGTTTGTTATCTGTCTTGAATTATTCAAGTAAGGACTGCAGACGATAATTTCAAGTAGATCCTACTTTCGCCACCAAATGCTACCGTCCACGACACCTAGCTGTAAACTTGGCTACTACTAGATGCCATCGCAAACAGGGCCTAGTGACGAACGTTGTAACTTCAGAGCATTAATCAAACCTACCATACAAATTTTGCTTCACACAAGTTTAGTTAGTGGAAGGTTATTTTACATGACATAAATCTATGACACGTAGTGGTCAGCATGGTTAGCTGCCGCCCCGGAGGTCCTGGGTTCGATTCCCGGCTCTGCCACGAAATTTGAAAAGTGGTATGAGGACTGGAACGGGGTCTACTCAGCCTCGGGTGGTCCAAATGAGTAGAGGGGGTTCGATTCCCACCTCAGCCATCCTCGAAGTGGTTTTCCGTGGTTTCCCACTTCGTCTTCGGGCAAATGCCAGGATGGTACTGAGACAGTATTTTGCATTGAGTTGGAACCATGTTATGTTGGCAAGAACTCAGATGGAATTCCTGCGGCACTCTTTACAATGCATGTCGCGCATTGATACTGCGACGAGCTTAGGAGCAATCCAGCTGCCCTCATTACATTACCTCGCACACGTTATTTGTCTATAGTTCAGGTAATGGCTACAAAATGGAGGCAGCACTAACGTCACTCGGATGCACACTGTTATATTATGATACAGAATTTATAGAACGGAACAACAACTGGTAAATGCATTATATTTAAAGAAGAGAAAACTTGAGAATGTTTGTACAAATATAAATGCATACGACAGAATAAAAGGAGATTATCGCAAACTAGGCAGTGTCTGTATCGACTGTCAATATCGTTTTGGACCGAAGAGCATTATGGGTCCCACAATCAGTATGAAATATCTGGCGAGACAGAGAGTTCAGATCTAAATACACATTCGCTTGGCATACAACACTCCGGTATCGGCCGAGCAACGCGATCGCTGACGTGTTTTAAGAGTAGGCGAACATCGTGAAGTTAAATCCAGTGCGGTTAGACACAGTTCGAAACGCAATACTTTTCGTCTTGGCTCATTATAGTCATAGACAGTGTTATACTTCAATGCAGGGAACAGTGAGCTTAGTTTTCACATGGACTTGCAATATTGTACTGCCAGTATAAGACAATATATTTCTACAGTGCAGTACAGTCAGTATAGTGCAATTATGACTACTGAGAAGAGATTGAGTGAATATATATTTCATCACGATATGATAATGTCACAGGTGGGCTAAATGAAAGGACGGAATGTAACACTATCGCCGAGTTGACCACATGGGATGACTACAAACATCAATTATGAACTACTACAATAGCAGAAGGCTTTTTAAGAAGAGATGGAAGGCACTTTGAAGAGTTGACTATACATTCGTACTGCTACAAAATGAACCTCAATGGCATTCTACATATAAGCTACCGAGCACCTCAGAGACGTGTCGGAACTATGAACTTGGGTGCGCGAACAGATGTTTTCTTTCGAACCGGTCGGGAACGAGATTCGGTTCTTTTCAAGATCCAGTTGATTCGAGAACTACGAGACCAGATGGACAAGGGTTCAGTCTCTACCAGGACAGAGTATCTTAAACCCATTCCTAATTTCGACGAGATGGCATCAACAAGGTAGCTGAAAACTATTTTACATAAGTAGACAGTATGGATTAGACATACTTTAGAGTGTTCCTTTTTCACCAATTTTTATTAAGTAGGTAGAAAATGCATTCTAGGGCTAGACCCGATATTTTATCGCTTCTGTCCAATGATGTATTTTATCTTGTAGTTAACATTAATATTTCTGCGATGCTATTTTCAATGTATTACTTTACCTTTTTCTTAATTCGTTTTGGCATTTAATAAAACAATATAGTTCGTTGAGAAGACACATATAAGAAGTTTAGGAAGAAGACTACGATAAATTCATATAATAATAATCGTTAGCAAGCAGATGGCCGATACACCACGTATATTTGAACATTATTTAAATAAACACTTATAAAATTTTGAACTAAGAATCAGAATACTTTGGCATTTTATGCAAGTGTGTTTGATAGACGTGTCGGTCTATTTTTCGTCGAGGGCAAGATAGATGTGGAAACATAGTGATTTCCAGTGTGAACATTAGCGATTTTTGGATTAATTTTTGGCAAACCACAGTTTTTGAAATTTCTTTTAAATTTTAGACACCTTTCAGTTCGTTCAGTTTTTCTATTTTCTTAATTCTTTTGTTGAACTCCAACCTGGTTAAGCGTTAGATTCTAATAGTTTATGTGTACCTTCTTAAGATAGGCTCTTTTCCATGATGTAGTTTCTTTCGTGTTTCCTTGGAGGAGGATCTCCAGACGAATTTTGTTTAGTCGAAAACTGAATCATTCTTTTTGCAGTGGTCTTTCTACAATTCCGTGAAAGAAATATTACCAAATATGAAAGTACATTGAGAAATAAATAAATGTTAAAGAAATATTGTATAAAATATTTTCGTCACAAATCGAAATGACGATTTGGAAAATTCACAAGCACTGTTATTTGAACAGGTGAATACATTATATTTATCACAGTTCTGATAAAAATTGTCCATGATACTTTAATTTTTGCCAAATTTGAAGCATGATATTTTACGATTGTTGTGTAAAGGCTTATTAAATCCTAAAAAGGTTTGGAAATTATTTACAGCTATTGAGAGCTTATATACAGGATGTATCTTAATTATACCGACAAAAAAATCAGGGACGCTCTGCGTGTTATGTAAAAGACGATGCCGCAATCGGATTGGCGGAGAAAATTTTTCCCTTCGAGAAAATGAGGTTACTTTGTTACTTCCGGGCGCGCGATTCATATCTACGAACACGCTGTATTTGCTGACCCAGGGAGCAAGTCGCTGGCCACTGGTGCGCTTCAAGCAAGGGAAGGGAGTGTGATAGATGGGTAGAAGGAGACAGGGATATGCTGGCGGGCATGCGACAAGCCGAGGCGATCGAGGAAACTTTCGTATCCCCGCCAGCATATCCCTGTCTCCTTCTACCCATCTATCACACTCCCTTCCCTTGCTTGAAGCGCACCAGTGGCCAGCGGCTTGCTCCCTGGCACAGCAAATACGGCGAGTTCCCTAAAAGAAGAATATATTAAGTGCAGAAATGCAGTAACATCATTGAAAAGGAAACTAAAAGCAGATTATTATTCACTAAAACTAAACTTGTATGATAAAAACGTAAAGAAAACATGGGAAATCTTGAATGAAATTATATATAACAAAAGGTATAGCTCTAAAACTTGCACATCTCTTATGATAGATAACACGGTCGTAGCAGATAAACAGGAGATTGCTAACTCATTCAATGACTATTTTACATGCATAGCCAGCAATCTTGCATCCCAGATACCTGATCAGGACTATACAAGTCAGAATGCTAACTACCACTCAGAATCACTCTTTCTATATCCAACTGATCACGTTGAAGTTAAATGTGTAATTAAGAATCTAAAAAATAAAAAAAGTTGTGGTGTAGATGGGATTTCAGCTAGTGTGGTTAAAACGTTTGATGATCAACTAATAACGATGCTTGTTACTATAATTAATGAATCTATGACTAGTGGCATAGTACCACAAGCTCTAAAAATTGCTAAAGTAATACCAATTTTCAAAGGAGGAAATACAAGTGATGCAGGGAACTATAGACCTATATCTATACTACCAATTATTTCCAAAGTCCTGGAAAGCATTGTTAAGGTGAGGCTAGTGAAGTTTCTGCAGAATAACAATTTTTTTTATAGAGCCCAATATGGTTTTGTTGCGAACTCCAGTACAGAACTGGCTATTACTGACCTTATTTCAATGCTTCAGGAAAGCATTGACCGCAACGAGATAGCAGCTGGGTTATTCATTGATCTCGCTAAAGCTTTTGACACAGTAAATCACGAAATTCTATTATCAAAATTAGAGAATGCTGGAATTCGAGGCGTTGCATTGGAGTGGTCCCATAGCTACCTTAGTGGAAGAAAGCAATATGTTGCCATGAATGGCTATCAAAGTGCGGAAAAGGCTGTATCGTGTGGGGTTCCTCAAGGGTCTATTTTGGGCCCTACGCTGTTTCTAATATATATAAATGATTTAAGTTAAGTTAATTTAAAAGGTCAAATTATGCTTTACGCAGATGATACGAATGTTTTCTATACTGGTAGCAAAGTGGGCACAATAATCAATAATATGCAAGAAGACTTAAACGCAATAGCCAAGTGGCTCAATATTAATAAATTGACTATGAACGTCACGAAAACAAAATATATGATAATGACAAAACCCAGTATGAAAGATATTGAACATAATCATATATATAGCAACAACACAATAATAAACGAGGTCGAACATTTTAAATATTTGGGGCTAATCATTGATAAACATCTAAGCTGGGTAGCACACGTTCATTATATTGCGAAGAAGATAGCTCCGGCATCTGGGCTGTTGAGAAAATTGAGATACTTAATCCCTAGAAAACTTCTAATCACAGTATATTACTCACTCGTACACAGTCACTTGCAGTATCTAAATGTAATTTGGACTCAGTGTAAAAAGACAGCCCTGCATGAACTTATGGTAATACAAAATAGAGCGATAAAAAATATATATAACCTACCCTTTAATACACACAGTCGAGATTTATATGCCAAGAGTAAAATAATGCCAATGTCAATGTGAGCAGAATTAAGGTCAGCAATACTAATACACAGAATTAAGCAAAACTATGTGCTGCATAACAGTGACTACACCCTAAATTCAGACATTCATACTTATAACACGCGACAAGCAGATGACTTCGCTCTCTTTCAAATCCGCTCGTATAAATTTGGTAACTGTAGCTTTAAGTTCTCAGCCATTCAATCTTACAACCATCTTCCAAGCGATTTAAAATCGATTTCCAATCTGTCGATTTTCAAATTTAAATTAAAGAGACTACTTTGGAATCGGTACCTTATAAAGTAGGTAGCCAAATTTAGTAAATCATCATGTCTCATTTCACTCTGCATTGATAAACTTATTATTTTAATTATTATTTAATTCTTCTTCTTTCTTCGTTTTGCCCACTTAGGGAGCGCGCTTGAACTTGTTGACTCGGGTTGATGGAGCTTTCCCCTTCTTCTCCTCCCAAAATCTCCTCATGAACTCGCTATGCCCCTTCTTACGTTCCTCCGTCCATTTTTTTCCAGTGGTCTTTTTAGCTTTTACGGTGAAAGAGTGATTTGTGAATATTATTTAATTATTATTTTACTTTTTATTCTTATGTTATTTACATTGTACATTTTTTTGGTAAGCTAATTACAGTGTTAGGTCTAGTATCATTGACGAAAATTAACTTAATCACGCAGCAAATGTGTATGTAAGGTATATATGTATATAAAATTGTAGTAGACGCCAATAAATTTGTATTGTACAATTCCTATGTAAGAGCCTCTGGCTCGTTGGAATTAATTGTTCAATAAATGATGATGATGATGATGATGAATCGCGCGCCCGGAAGTAACAAAGTAACCTCATTTTCTCGGAGGGAAAAATTTTCTCCGACATTCCGATTGCGGCATCGTTTTTTACATAACACGCAGAGCGTCCCTGATTTTTTTGTCGGTATAATTAAGATACACCCTGTATATGAGTAAAGCAATTATTGTTTGCGAAATTGAATGTAATAAGGGGATATTAGACATCGATGGATGATCAATATCCGATTTCCAGTATAAATTAGCTACTGAGCTATTACTGAGTGCACTTATGTGTATATTTTTGAACGTGAAGTGTAGTCACGATTCTAAATACTAGAAGGCTAGTATGAAGATTATAAATCCAACATTTAAGCAAAACTAGCACTGTAATAATTAATCGAAAATGGATTGTTAAAAATAGTAACATTTGTTTCAGAAGAAAGTTCTAATTTGAAAGACGTGTAATAATATTTGTATAACCATGTAATAATAATAACTGAAAGTTTAAAGGATATTTATCTGCACAATTGTGAAAGAGTTTAAAATGTTGTTAACATTATTTGCAACGACAATACGTTCGATCAACTTTATTGTTCGTCGAATAAGACAGAATATGAACGTAATAAAAGTCACTAGAATACTTATTGATGGATTTGAATAGTACACGAGTAATTCGGCCACGAATTAAGTTGTAAAAATGTATATATTGCTACAAACGTATTAGGGTTGTTTAATATTTGTGAATCAAGGGTATATGAACATGTGTAACTTTATAATAATTATTTAAACTTCGTTGAAGATGCTATAGTTTTGTATAGCATATTTAACACAATTTAAGGCTAATGTCGCTTTAGACATTAACACGCTTCAGTGGAGGCAAACATATTTTGTTCAGTGGAAAGGAATTCCACGTCGCAGCAGTTATTGATTAATAAACTGTTGAATCATTTTAAATTTCTTCGGATGTCTTGGTGATTTATATTAAAACTAGGATGTGCTACGAGGACCAGTGGGTCAGTTTTTAGAATGCTTAGCCTTATGCCCGAGATCAATTTAATTATTTTTAAGAGTCTTGCTAGTTCACTTTGAGCTATTTTTCGTTTTTATTTCGTCGACCACTGACATCTTCTTAACACATTCTTTAATAGTGAGGTATCCTTATCCCTGGTTGATCCTAGTTGGTAGAATTTTGGGGGTTATTTCAGCCGAGTACTTCCAGATTCTACGATCTAGCTGTTCCATAGGATTTCAACAGGTACGACCACGTGGATACGGGTACAGTACCTACAGTAAGGCCACGGACGCCTCCTTCCCTCTTCCTAGCATATCCATCCCAATCTTCCCCTCCCTTCCCATCCCTCATGAGGCCCCTGTTCGCTTTGCAGGTGAGGCCGCCTGGGCGAAGTGCTGATCACACCACCCCAGTTGTATCCACCCCGGCCAGATGTTCCAAGCTCCAGGACACTGCCCGTAGTGGTGGTAGCGGTGAGTTCCCTCGCTGAGTCCGTGGGAACCACCAACCTAGAGGGTAAATCAACTAAATTTTAAAAAACTATGACGTGGGCCCGCCGGCTTTAATTCCCCTCCGTAGGAAGGCATACTGAGGGAGTTTTAACGATCTTAAAATATCCGACGGCTTCGGCCGGGTTTGAACCCGCGACCTTGGGCATAGAGGCTCAGCATGTTACCAACTAAGCCGCCTACTGGTGAGATAAACTCGTCTGTTGCGCTGGGGTATGTCTGCAGAAGAAGTACTGTACTGTATATTTCAAGTAGTGCGGGATTAGCCGTACTGCGGAGATACCGTATAAAAGTCTCCCCTAAACGGTACTTCCGCTATCCCTTCATAGAGAGTGTCTTGTATATCACTGTGTTTCTTATTTTTCAGTTTTCATCTGAACTTGAGGTTGGTAATCAACAAAGCAGTTTGGTTGTTCGCCGAGGATGTAGGAGTTTGTATTCTCATTTCCCCGTGGCATGCGTGTCTTTTTGTGTAGGCTTTATGTTCTATGTTACTGCCCGTGACGAGCTTGTTAATCCTGATCTGCGTTTTTAAGGATACTGTGTACTCTCGATCTTGTGATTTGTGTACATTATCAGGCATCATTATATTAGGAATATTTCTCGCTTTGTGGTAAGACCGTGGCTACGTTTGGTTGGTTGGTTCCTCAGTTTAAGGGCTGCGACAACGCGGTCATGTAGCCCCGTGCACTTTGGGTGTGTGTAGAATCTGTCTGATAACCGGTGTTAATTGTGATGACTGTATTGGTGTGAGTATCTGTTTTTTTAAATTCAAGTAGGGACTGCAACTTTGAATTTTCAAATAGTTCCTACTTTTGCCGCCAAACGCCACCGTCAACGACTACTAGGCCTAGTTCAGAACCAGCTACTAGACGCCACCGCAGTCGGCTCTTGGCAACGAACGTAGCAACCTAAGAGCGTTGTTTACATTCTTAACCTATCCAACTTAGTTTCACACAGGTGTAATTAGTGGAAATATCTTTAACATGCCATAAATCCATGACATGGGACCGCCGGCTTTACTTCCCCTCCGAAGGAAGGCATACTGAGGGATTTTTAACGCTCTTAAAAAATCCGACGGCTTCGGCCGGGTTTGAACCCGCTATCTTGGGCATAGAAGAAAAGGGAGTGTTTTACAGATATTGTAGTTTATAATACGGAACTCATTTTATTAGATGATTTGTAGCTTCCACCAGCACTAGCCTAAATAAAGGATACGATATGGATCAACTAGATTAATAGACCCGACACTGCTCATAACCTTAAAATCCTTATTAACAGGTCCTCTTCATTCACAGACCAACACGTAATTTCATATGGATTCTGATAAAATTAGTCATATTGATATGATAAATATCGTTTAAAATGATAATCTGGTAGTAAAAATATCTACCCCGTCCGGGATTCGAACCCAAGATCTCTAAATTCACAGGCGCTAAACCCACGGATATTTCGACAACGAAAATATTGTGCACAAGATGGTGACTTATTTCCACGTTCCAATAATACTGCATTACGGAAGTAAGTTTCATTTATATTTTGCTTGTTTCGATAATGTTATTGGGTGAAATTGAGTTTAAAATGCCTTATGAATAGGCCATCTTGTGAGTTAAGAGAATGTATTCAGCAATAGTTCATGAAGGCTTGCTCAATTCTCGTATAACCACAACGATTATATTATATTGATGACTGCATTACCGTTATGTGGGTTCATATTTGAATAGCCATTGTGCAGAAACATAATACCGGCAATGCCGACTACTTACAATGTTTGATATTAAGGCCTTTTACCATTTAAATACTGATACGAAGAATTCGAACATGTACCTTGTGCTTTGTTTCAATCACTTGACACCAGAGTTCGCATGAGCGTTTACCGTTCAGTATGTCATATACATTCCACATGGCCGAGAGTACGTCATGGTATCAATTTCCGACACCGCGCGCTCATTGTTTCTCATACTGAGGGATTTTTAGCGCTCTTAGAAAATCCGACGACTTTGGCCGGCTTTGAACCCGCGACCTTGGGCATAGAAGTTCAGCATGCTACCAGTTACGTCACCGAAGCCGCTTCACACTTAGTCAGATGGAAATCTGAATCTGATCTCGTGCAAGTGCGTTGTCATGGCAACGTATGATGGCTCATCCCTCATCAATTTAGTAGTGTTGCCATGGCAACCACTGATAGCTCTTGGCGTTTTCTTATAATTCCGAAATCATTTTTCTCATCCCTTGGCGTAATGGTGGGTCATATCAAAAATTCTTTCAGCCAAAAGTTTTAGTTAATTATTAGGGGAATATTGTCCATTTTGTACGGTTTTGATATTGTGCCTATTAGGAGAGATATGATTAATGTTCCCGAAAAACCCACTTTTTCCCACCCCTTTGGTCAATGGTTGGTGCTATAAAAAAGAACTCTTCAAACATAAATTTTTGGGATTTATCCGACACATAGTATGAACTTTGAACGGATTCGATATTTCACATATTAAGAGAGTTATAGCAATATTTCACTTTTTCGAAAAAAAAAAGCCCCCCATATTCACCCCCTTCGACCGATTTAGCCCAGTAACGAACTCGACCGAGATTTTATAGGTATACATATTCGGTAAACAATTCAAAGTGATTGGTGCGAAATTACGGCAGTTATCGTGTCCACAAAAAACTGATATATATATATATATATGTATACATACATAAATTATATATAAACTTTTGAACTGACGGTGGTTTTGGGGTCTGGGAGATGTGAAACGCGAAGATATGTCGAAATTTTCCGGAAGTCGAAACATGGTACCCATTGCAATAGTTAGCTTTCTAACGAAATCTATCTAAAACTCGGTGGCAATGTTATTGTAAAAATACTATTATATTCAAATCACTGCCAGCTAGATAGCATCTCTCCTGGCTGCGATTCAAATAAATGCAAGCAGTGTATTTAAGTGTCAGAGTGCCAATGACTGTACAGTTTACCCCGAGTTTACCCTACTGAGAACAGATAACTTCAGAATGCTAATCTGTAATAATTTCCATCAAATTAGCAAGCCGCAAAATCAGAAAGGAATCCAGTAAGAAAAGTAGGTACGGTAAGTTGGTTGGGATATTTCTTCAATTATGTTACTAGAGAACATAGAAAACTAAGACCTTATGCTCGCATTAACGTTATCGGTAGACCAATGGCTATAGTAACCGCCAGACCTAACCTATATAGTACTCGTGCTTACACATGTGCATTTAAGGATGCAGATCTGGATTTACGATCTCATCTACTAGCAAGTGCATTTATATTATCGTCTGCAAGGGAGCATGTCTGTAATATATCCTAGGTTCATCCTTGTTCTCAGTGTGCAATATTCGTATGATAGTCCGTCAAGGAGCATGCCTAATGTATCTCAGGTTTATCTTTGCCCTCAGTGTTCAATATTCGTAGTCAGTCAGGGAGCATGTCTAACATATCTCAGGTTTATATTTGTCCTCAGTGTTCAATATTCGTATGATAGTACGTCAAGGAGCATGTCTAATATATCTCAGGTTTATCTTCGCCCTCAGTGTTCAATATTCGTATGATACTACGTCAAGGAGAATGTCTAATATATCTCAGGTTTATCTTCGCCCTCAGTGTTCAATATTCGTATGATAGTCCGTCAGGGAGCATGCCTAATAACCTATACCGGTATCTCAGGTTTATCTTTGCCCTCAGTGTTAAATATTCGTATGCTAATCCGTCAGGGGCGTGTCTAATATATCTCAAGCTTAACGTTGTCCTCAGTGTTCAATATTCGTATGATAATCCGTTAGGGAGCATGTCTAATATATCTCAGGTTATCTTTGCCCTCAGTGTTCAATATTCGTATAAAATTAATTATTTTAACTAATTAATTAATTAATTAGATCATCCTTGTATCCCCCCTTGTAATCGTCAAGTGAACATCATCAAACCTATGTTTGATTTGATGATATGGTTTTGATTATGTTCGCTTAACGATAATTAATCACATGCATCATATTTCCCATCCTGTAATTGCGTAGATCTGGGAATCTCTTCTAGTAGATCCAGTCAACGGTTTTCAGTATTTGTGTAGATCTAGGAATCTCGTCTAACAGATCCAGTCAATGTTTTTCAGCACTTGTGTAGATCTGGGTATCTCTTCTAGCAGATTCAGTCAATGTTTTTCAGTATCTGTTTAAGTCTGGTAATCCCAGATGCGTTTCAATAACTCGGCATGCCCTCAATTCTTCTCTCATAAGTTGATAATCTAATACAATCATTGTCGATATCCATTTCAATTGTGTGTGTTTTTTTGGGTAATTGTTCCTACAACCTCTATTGAGCTACAGCATGATACTACTGGGACTACATATGTAGTTAAATGTATTAATTGTATTAACACTCATTCATATACATTTTTGTTGCTAATGACTCAAATGGGATGTGTTATATTTTGTGTATTTAAGCATGATTTAACAAGGGTTTATTATGTACGGTATGAAAAAGTTTGACATGTTTAGAAATCTAAAATTACTGATGATGAAAATGATGATGATTATTATTATTATTATTATTATTATTATTTACTGTATTATAATTATAATTATTATTATTATTATCACATCCATTTTACCACATAAGAGGGACTAATCAACATATCGTCGGTTTATTTGCAAGACGATATGACAATTTCTTTTAGGGTGGCACATTGAGAAACGAGCGAACAATGGAACAGGTCTCCAAGATTATTATTATTATTATTATTAATACTTTTATTATTATTATTATTATTATTATTATTATTATTATTATTAAGAAAGCAAAACAATGGTATACAAATTGATGTGAAAGCAATGTATCAGCGTTCATCATAAAAGAGAAATTTAAAAAATAACCAAATTAAAATGAAACATTAATAATTACAAATTAAAATTAAATGACTAACTTAAATTAAATTGAAAATGAAATACAAACAATTCAAGATGTTCGGTGAAGGAACTTTTGATTATGTTATGTCGTAACTAGTATTTAGGCCTATTGAAGTCTGACTGTAAAATTGGTACAACACACTGCTTGCAGTTGCCAGTACTATAGTCCGATTAAACTTCGTACATCTTGTTTTGGTGATGCGTAATTTGTCTGTACAAAGTATGATCAAAGCGGGAATACGAGTTATTCAGGTGTAACTTGAACGTTAGACGTTAGTTAGTTGTATCACTGTTATTATCGGCTGGGAGCATTGTAACAGGCTAAAAGTTAACTGATAATGTGTTGGTGGTACGCACTTCGTTCGTACAGAATTAGGCCTCAATTGG
Organism: Meconema thalassinum; assembly: GCA_946902985.2. NCBI lineage: Eukaryota > Metazoa > Arthropoda > Insecta > Orthoptera > Tettigoniidae > Meconema > Meconema thalassinum. The sequence continues at coordinate 298,896,580 of OX336394.1, forward strand.
GTTAGTATTTTACAATTTTACGAGTAACTGTTATGTTCACACCAGCTATTATTGAAATTTGGTTGCACTGGACCCTATTGATAATTAATACATCGTTTTGTGGTCGTATTAAAATATAATTAATTAATTAATTAATTAACAGAACAAGGAGTGACCACAAACTTTGATCTAATTAAGGGAGGGTCAGGAAAGTGATTTGGAAGGAACCATAATAACAAATTAAAATGTTGAATCAAATGGTTTCCCTTTAAAATTCGTTGAGCTAAAATAACCACATGTGCATTTACAAGGTGTTTTCCTGTGCGTAGACACGTATCGTAGGTGGCCGAGAGACCGGTGTGAACGAGTTCCCCTTCATGGCGGGGTTGGTTGACAAGACTAAGAGACAGCTGAACTGTGGATGTGTCATCATCTCCCCGTGGTACGTGCTTACAGCAGCCCATTGCCTGTTAAGGAAGGTACCCGCCAATATATCAGTACTCGTTGGTGACCACAACATTAAATTAGGTGAGACAATAAATTTACTTCCATTAATAATTGAGGCTCGGAAGTTGAGGAAAAAATTATTTTTCTTCTTTCTTGAGTGTCCAAAAATTGAGGCCAAACTATCTACAGTAAACCTCAGATTTTAGGGCAAATGCCATTTAGTTCCTTTAAAGATGGAATTCATATGACATTTATTAGTGCCCTGCGGTGTGTTGTTTGAGTCTTCAGTCTTTCGACTGGTCTGATGCAGCTCACTATGCTTCCCTGTCCTGAGCTAATCGTTTCATCTCTACATAGCTACCACAACATACATCTGGGGCAATCTGTTTAAAATAGTGTATTCTAACCTTGGTATACCTAGACAGTTCTTATCTTCGACCCTTCCTTCTATAACTAAGTTTGCTATTCTTGGGTGTCATAGTACTGTAAGTGTCCTACCAACCTATCTCTTCTCTTCATTAGCAGTCGCCACAAACATCTCTCCTCTCCTAATCGTCTTAAAACCTCTTCATTCGTAACTCTATATACCCATCTGATCTTCATCATTCTCCTATTACACCACATTTCAAACGCTTCAATCCTCCTCTTTTCTGTTGCTCCAACAGTCCAAGTTTCACTTCCATAGAGCGCCACAATCCAGACCAAGGCCTTCAAAAATGACTTCATAATACAGCGTAAATCAATATTCGATGTCAACAATTCCCTTTCTGTAGAAATGCTTTCCTTGCCTGTGCTAACCTACTTTTTATATCCTCTTTGCTTCGTCCATCACTGGTTATTTTGCTTCCTAAGTAACAGAAGTCTCCTACTTCCTTTAGCTTTCCACCTGCCAATTCGACATTCATAGGGGTTTCTGATTTCTTTTGACTGCATTCCAATATTAGCCTACTTTCGATTTTGGCGAAAAATGAAAGTAGACTTATGAAATCTACACAGGTCCAAAAATTGTATGTCTGTCGGTGTCTGTAGGTATGTCTGTCCAACACCCCTCCCTATCAATTCAAACATGGTGAAACCGAATTGAACGAAATTTGCACTAGCAAAGAGCACCTCAGGGACATGTTTTATATCGCCGCCATCTTAATGGAAACGTAATGGCGGCCACCCAAATGTCCATAGCTTAAATCAAACTACGATTAATTTAATCATCCAATCTCTACCAAATTTTGCAACAACATACCTTCATGTGGGAAGCTTTGAGTGCTTGGACGGTCAGGACTGTCCATTCCAACATGTACGGTACTCGCTAGCTCCCATTGATTTATATGAGAGATTCACCATATGATTTCGGAACCTTGCAGTTCAATCTGGCAGCTGATTTTCCTGTTTGTCATCTCTTGATGAATGCAGTACATTTGCATTTGTCTATTGGCACAGGCTAGAGTAAAATGTGGCTATTCACCGATGTCTCAGTCTCACTCATGGCTGTGATTATATGGGAGCTACTGAGGTATGGGTGGTGCTTAGTACTGCCATTCAGGGCACAGTCAGTGCCTGTGGATGCTGTGAAAGGTTCTACTCATTGGGTTAGTACTGCTGTTCTGACTCAGTGAGGAAAACAATGGCAAACTACCTTACTCTTCATCTTGCATAGTACGCCTCAATATAGGTCTGCCTAGGGTTTTTGTGGGTATCTACCCACATAACCTAACGGCGGTAGTTTTTGAGGATCCAACCAGCCTTCGGGCTGACTACCTAACAGGCAGTCCTCTCATAGAATAACGATTGCGTCCACAAAGTTTCAAGATAGGTTTCGACCTGTCTTACCTGATACTTGCCTTGTCAGCTATTTCAGCACTTCTGAGACAGAGAGAGAGATAGGGGAGCAAAGAGATGCGCATGCTTTTGCTTTATTATTGTTACACAGTAATAATTCCCTCCCGATACCAGCGAGGCTTGAAGTAGCACGTTAGCGCTCTCGGCCAACGCGGTCGGTATTTTAGAAGTAATTCCTCCTTAGATGTGTTAAATTAAAACAAGCCATTTCTCTAAGTTTACTTTAGTTTGAATTTGCTAGATGGAAATGTTCACGAAAAAGTAGTTAATAACACGCCATTTATATAATTTTAAAAAATCCACGAAACAAAAATATATTTATTTTTAAAACACGTGTGTTAAAGGAAGAGGAGAGATTCAAGGAACATACCAGGAAAACTTCAATTAGTTCCTGTTAATAGATTCTGGGGAATAGGTAAATAAAACGTTGAGGAGTCCCTTAAAATATGACACGTCATCAAAATCCGGGCCCAGGTTATAAGTAAACCACAGTCCCGATTAGATAAACGTCCGATTTAACCGAATCGAAAAAGAAAGAAAAAACTCTTCTTGTTATTTCATTTTAATTTATAGACGGTAAATGAGTGTACTATAGTAGATGCCGTATCCTCGTTATATCGTGAAAATACAGTGAGATTCTTTTGCTGGATAGGGGCCGGCGACCGGCTGCCGGGCGCGCGCGCCTTCTGCCAGTCAACCGAGCTCGGTCTACGTTTAGCGCGCAGGCGAGATAACCAGGGTCATTAAAGTCATTAAGTCACTAAACGTTCATCAACGAGGGTGTGAAGTGTCAGCGATCTGATTTATTTATTTATTTATTTATTTATTTATTTATTTATTTATTTATTTATTTATTTATTTATTTATTTATTTATTTATTTATTTATTTATTTATTTATCGTATGGCTTTTAGTGCCGGGAGTGTCCGAGGACAAGTTCGGCTCGCCTGAGTCTGTATCTGCTTCCAGCTGACACCCTAAAGGGTGAGCTACAAGTTCCGTTCAATTTCAAGTAGTTCCAACTTTCGCCACCAGATATCAATGATACCTGATAAGAACGTAACATAAACAACAGCTTCTTGCAAGATTTAATTAAAGAAGCACACATGTTTTTTTTATTATTTCTTGGGGATCTGGATGACCTCACGTCATCAGTTAAGGGTTATAACTTATCTTCGCACAGAAGATGCTGAAAATGTTCTCCTTCAGCTGACAGACAGTAATTTTGGAAGCTACATCGTTACATTATGTAGCTACTCCTGTTCCCACCTGCGTGTTGACTGTGATTAATCGAAGCACGGACCTAATCCCGCTTTATGTTTAATTGTGGGGTAATTAAAAATACAAAGTGTACAGATCAATTACCCGTACTCTAGTAGAGCTGGAGAACAATATATGGCAGCAGATATCCCTCACAACAGAAGGGAATTACAACGTGTAAACGCCAATTTATTTACACGGTACAACGCCTGTCTGTCAGCTGAAGGAGAACATTTTCAGAAACTTCTGTGAAAAGGTAAGTTGTTTAGTCATGATTTGCTGGTGAATTTACCATTAATTACTGTACTTTGTTACGGTTTCCACCTGCGCGCTATCCGCGACCCCAGCTCGGTTGGCTGGCGGAAGGCGCGCGCGCCCGGCAGCCGGTCCCGCTTGCATTTTCTAGTTCACATTTTGCATTAGAGAGCGATACGGCTTCATGATTGGCTGTTCCGACGAAACACGATTGCACCAAGGGCTGTGATTAGTCAGCGTAGTCAGCCTACTAAGATAAAACGCACATTGAATGTACCGTGTATCCAAAGATGCAAGTTACTGTGAACAGATCTCCTGGACGGGACAACTGGGAGGGTGATCTCTCAAGGTAACTGTCATTTGTAGCTCTTCAGGTGGTCAACACGATTTTGCCCAATGAATGGGTGGAGTACAAAGTATAATGTAAATACACAAGAACCTCGTTTATCCGGCCCTCATTAATCCGGATCTCTGGTTTATCCGGATCGAAAAGAATCCTCCCTATATTATTCTGCTAAGGTCCCATTCTGGTTTTGTACCGAAAAGAAGATCCTGTTAACACCAACCTACACATATGGGATACCTACAGGTTCCGCATAACCCCATGTGTGCCCGAAACGCACTCACTTCCTCTTTAAATGCCTCACAATTAAATAAATACCTTAAAAATGTACATTTATAATGGGAGCACCGTAACCTGGCGATCCTGCCGCTAGAGCGCAGGGCAGCGCGGCGGCGGGAGCGCGGCGTACTGCTAGCTGAGGAGTCTCTCAGCAGATGGCTCCAGTGTGGTCTCGCCAAGACTTTCTCTAGGGTTCAATCCTTTGCAAATGTAAAAATTGCTGTAGAAGGAACTCCCGAGCAAACAATAACCGATGAATTCGTTGTAACATCGAATATTGTGTACAAAGAGGTGCTGTGACAAGTACAAAACACTGTTCTACATAATGCTTTATGTTTACTTAGTAGGCCCAGGCCCAACGAGAGGGAGGGGCAAGTGGGGCTGTAGCCCCGGGGCCTGGATTAGCTGAGGGACCCGAGGCAGTAAAAGGACAGAGTGAACCTATCAGCGATGTCGTTCCAAGTTGGTACAAAATATGTAGAACTCCCAATGTTTTAACTTCCTATTTTCTTGGTACCTTCTATCGTAATGCGCCTAGCAATAGTTGCATGATCATTGTTCCTAGACCATAAGTGTTTCCGAATCTTATTAGTCAAGAACTGCGGTGAATGGCAAGCTCATTTTTCGGCTACGTAGTTGCCATTCATACCTTTGAGGCCGTCGGAAATAAAATATTTCGAGCCACCTCCCATGTGCATACAATTCTTGATCGGGAGTGGATGATAAGCTACTTCCGCATGCGTACGGAGTTAATGAGCTAATCGATGAAAAACATTCTGGTAATGATTCTTCTTGACTTACGAAGATACGGAAACACTCATGGCCTAGGATCAATGATCATGCAACTATTGCTTGGCGCATTACGACTTATACGGGTTCCTAGGAAATAGGAAGTTAAAACTATGTGAGTTCCACATATTTTGTTTCAAACCTGGAACGACATCGCTGATAGGCTCCACCCTATAACTTCGCTCACTAATCACAGCCCTTGATGCAGTCAGGTTTCGTCAGAATAGCCAATTAGGAAGGTGTATCCTTCTCCAATGCTAAAAGTGAACTAGAAAATGCAATCTCGCGTCCCGCTTCAGCAAAAGAATCTCCCTGCCATGCGCAACGTAGGTGTGCGCGTGCGTGGAAACATAGAAAGCTTCCGTATTGTCCGAATGTTCGATTAACCGAATTACCCTAATCTCATCAAGTTTGGATATTCGGGACTACAGATTAGTGTAATTAAAAAGTTTGTTGTTTCAGTCTTCATTCTTTTGACTGGTTTGATGCAGCTCCCCATGCCTCCCTGTCCTGAGGTAATCGTTTCATCTCTACATAGCTACTACATCCTACATCCAAGGCAATCCGTTTAACATATTCTAACCTTGGTCTACCCGTACAGTTCTTGTCCTTGACCCTTCCTTCCATAACTAAATGTGCTATTCTTGGATAACTTAGTATGAGTCCTACCAACCTATCTCTTCTCTTCATTAACAGTCGCCAGAAGCATCTCTCCTCTTCCCCTTGTCTTTTGTTACTCTATCTACCCATCTGATCTTCACTATCTTCCTATAACACCACATTTCAGATGTATCTATTCTCCTCGTTTCTGCTGCACTAAGTCCCAAGTTTCACTTTTATAGAGCGCCACGCTCGAGACAAAGGCTTTCAAAGATGACTTTCTCGTACCTAAATCTAGCCTATATTCGATGTGTACAGATTTCTTCTTTGTATAAATGCTTTCCTTGCTTTAGCCAACCTACTTTTTAAATCCTCTTTGCTTAGTCCATCACTGGATATTTTGCTTCCTAAGTAGCAATGGTCACCTAGAGGCAGATGACCTCGCTGTTCCGTCCCTTAAAACAACAACAACAACAACAACAACAATAATAAGGAAGGAAGGAAGCTTTTAGTTTTACTTGACCGTTAATCATGCGCACATGAACCACGGGACCTCCTTTTTACGTGGAATCCAAACCACAGGACATGGCATTTCACTTCGAAAATCTCACATGCACTGACCGGAAATCGAACCCAACAACAATAATCTCCTATTTCATTCAGCTTTTCACATGCCAATTTGACGTCATTAGGGGTTTACACGGCCACGGGTTTATGATTTGTTTCGGCTGCATTCCATTCTTATTGTTTTACATTTATTGATTTTCATAATGAACTAGTTGAAACCCGTCAAAACATGACGGACAATGGAAAAAATATTTACTGAAGAAGCTTCTTATATAAGTTACATTCTTTGTACGATTACTTTTTAGCACTATTGCAACTTTAAGGGCGTCAAAAGATAGTACTCTCAACATTGCAACAAACATAATGCTAGTCATGACTGAAAACGTGATGAGGTAAATAGCCCAATACGTTCCAGAGATTTTCCTTGAGCTTTATTTATTCTGATAAAGTATGCCGAGCGAATAGGAAATTGTTGCCTATTAAAAGAAAATGTACTGTACCTGTAAGTGTTTTATCGGAAGGTGTTGAATCAAGTCGTGGGATTTCAGCTCTCTGCGTAATATTACTGCACCTATTATATCCGAATCCAAGCAATTTCTTACATATTTCTTACAATTAATATGTTTCCATATAGGAGTCCTTGGGAAACGTTCAGATTTCAAAGGAGCATAACTATGGCTCAAACGTTCGGAGTATGTGGAGGCGATTCCCTTAATTCCAAGGAATTGAAGAATTCTATAGTAGCGAAATAAAGTAGCTGGCTTTCATCTTCAGTATCTAATCTGTTAACGCTGATGTATGTGTTTTAACTACTGTATATAAGTTCGGTTGGTTGGTTCTTAAGTTTAGGGGCTGCGACAACGCGGTCATGTAGCCCCGTGTACTTTGGGTGTGTGTAGAATCTGTCTGATAACCGGTGTTAATTGTGATGACTGTATTAGTGTGTGTTATCTGTTTTTTAATTTAAGTACAGACTGCAACTTAGAATTTTTCAAATAGTTCCTACTTTTGCCGCCTAGCACCACCGTCAACGATTACTAGCTAAGTTCAGAACTTAGCTACGAGCCACCGCAGTCGGCTCTTGGCAACGAACGTAGAAATGATGATGATGATAATTGTTGTTTTAAGGGGCCTAACAATACGTAGAAACCTAAGAGCGTTGTTTACATTCTTAACCTATCCAATTTAGCTTCACACAGGTGTAATTAGTGGAAGGTTCTTTAACATGCCATAAATCTATGACATGGGACCGCCGGCTTTACTTCCCTTCGGAATGAAGGCATACTGAGGGTTTTTTAACGCTCTTCGGCTTCGGCCGGGTTTGAACCCGCTATCTTGGGCATAGAAGCTCAGCATGCTACCGACTACGCCACCGAAGCCGCCTGTATATAAGTTCAATGACATTTAAATTAATATCGGGGAGGATGGGGGAATGGCGCCACCTTAAGGGAAACTAGCTATAGCTTTCGACATAGTAATGACTGACTATTAGTACACAATTGTACTTCATAGTTGAGGTCTTAGTGGTGGCTACTCACCTTTCAAAGTTTAGGAAATTAATTTTTGTAGGAGTAAATACAATATATTCAACCTCCTGTAAATGGCGGAATTACCCCGCTAGTTGGGGTAATGCCGCCACCTAGTTCAAATATACACATTACTTGCAAATAAGACATAATATTTATTAGAATTTGTAAATTTCTCATTTCTCATTTGCTTTTAAGCCTACATTTTATATGAAAGACCCTGTAGATTAAAGTCTCATATGTTATATAGCATTCCGTCATTTCAGTGCCACTACAGGCCTACCCTGGGAACAAAAACAGAAGTCACACACATAATTTTCAGCTGTTTCCCAGCCACTACATTCTGAATGAGCCCATCTGGAACATACGGTGCATCGGAACCACAATTCATTATTTTTTTACAAATTCTTCACAAATAACACAAACATTAATATCATCACCAATGCACACAGGGTCAATGTCATCATCTTCGTCGTCATCACACATTTTTTTTTTCATCTATCTCCTCCTCATCTGAAGACGATGATGACTCAAAGGTAAGACCTCTACTGCAGGTCTTCTTCGTATGCTTTGAAGTTTTGCTGAACATTTTTCCTCTTCTTCCTTTCTTGTATGACTGCGTTCTTAACGGCTTTCTTCTTGTCGATGTCTTGAAAGTGGCCTTTCATTGGAGTCGAAGTTATGATCTCCGAGTGCTGCTTTCTTGTGGCCCTTCTCTGTCCTGATTTGGATGAACATGGCTTAGGAATTGGAGATATTTCTTTTACACTTACAGTCCAGTGAGAACAAGAAGACTGGCTCACTTTATCATTTCCTCCAGATGTTGAAGGTGCAGGTTCCACTTCCAGGTGTGTATTATTTTGGGGTGTTGATTCTGGCACTGGAGGTTGATCTGATGCAGGTCTACACGAATTTTGTTGTTCTTCATCATCTTGAATGCAAACTGTGAAATCAATATGACGTGCAGCAACAAAAGCATCTTCTCCAAATTTATTAAGATCTAAAGGATGAATTCCTGCTGTCAAAAATCCTGTGAAGCCTTTCTCCAATGTAGCCACACGAATGTAGGCTCGGTTGAAAATGTCTGCCAATTCATATGGTGTGATTTTTACGTTCTGGCTGCTGTAGGTTTTCATATAGAGTTCACATTCTCTATTAAAGGTGTTCTTCAGAGGTCCATAGAAGCAGATGTCCAAGGGTTGGAGTCGATGAGATGAATGGGGTGGAAGTGACACAATATGAATGTGATTCGTTCTGCAGAAATTATATACTCCGTAAGTTTTGTGGCTGGAGTGGTTATCCAATATAAGCAATACAGAGTCATCAGCGGTTGGCCGAGTGTGCTTCTGGAAATGCTGGAGCCATTCCATAAATAGTTCCTCATTTATCCATCCATTCTTTGAACATCCGTAAATTGCATCACAGGGTCCTCCCTTCTGTAACTGCTGTGTCATTCGCTTGCGTGGATAAATAAACATAGGAGGGATGTAGTTTCCTGTAGCACTCATAGCACAAACTACAGTCACATTCTTTCCTCCCTCCCAACTTGTAGTTGCTCCCACTTGCTTCTGACCTTTTGGTCCAAGAATTTTTCCTGGTTTGTGTACTGTTGAAATTCCGGTCTCATCTACATTATAGATACTGGATGCTGGGAATTTGAATTTGGCCTGTACTGTTTCCAGATTTTTGAAGAAAAGGTCCACCTCAACTTTGTTAAATGCGGAAATGCGATTAAGACTCGTAGCTTCTGGTTTACGCAGACTTATTCCGGGATTTCGCTTCAAGAAACCGTAGACCCAATCGGGGCCAGCTAATTTTGTTCTCTTATTGAAGTTGTGTGGCATACCATTTGCTTCTGCTAATTCAAATGCCAAACGGATAAGTTCGGTAAGAGAAATGCCAAAAAATAACTTTGACAGCAATAAGACATGATCAGCAATTTCCTTTTCTTGCTCTGGAGTGAATAGAGGCTTTCTTCCTAGAATTGCTTTGTCTGTTGTGTTTGTTTTCAGTCGGTCTCTCAAAGTTGACCTAGGAATGTTATATTTATTTGCTGTGCTTTTTACTGAGTTGCCATTCCGCACAGCATTAATAGCTTCTTTCAATATTTCCTCTGTCCAATTTCCTTTTTCTGTTGTCCTTTTCCTAACGCGTGGCATCTGATAAAATATCTGATTAGCCTACTTCCCTGCGAATTCATTTTGGGGTAATACCGCCACCCTGGCGGCGTTTCCCCATGTAGGAGTGGCGGTATTGCCCCATATTGTACTCTTCAAGTAGATTGTAGAAATTAGATCAAAACAGGTGAAATTATGTATACTAAAACGATAAGAAACAATGCTGTCTCGGCCGACCGGAAGCTAGTGCACTATGTTTACATTTCATTCCACTAGAGTTCGCAGCTATCGACTCGCGTCTTACAGTTGCAGTTCGTTAGATTTGAAGGGTGGCGGAATTCCCCCGAGAGGCGCCATTCCCCCACCTTCCCTCATTACATTGTTGCAGCCTGTCAAGTATTTTATTTTCCAGCGGATCAATTTTACCCTCACAACAGTAAAGACCAAAGTAACCATGCGTAGATTTTACGCAAGAGAAATGCAATGTAGAACAATGTTTATATTTGATCGTCAAGGTCCTTGCACTGTACTGCATAATATCTAGAATTGCTTCTGAAATGGCCTATTTATATTGGATTTTAAATTTGGCTTCGTGTTATTCGATAACACAATAGTGTCCTGCATCCACGGAGCCGCTAAATATTAAATGTCAAATAATACTTCCATTGCTGAAATCAACAGCGTAGTTAGACTCAGTACTCTAAACAAATAATCATTAAACAATTGCCTTATACAATGAAGTTCAAGATGACCAGTGTATTCACCGTCCAGACACTTTCATACTCAAGTTGGTTGCTGAGGAGAATGCGACGAGACATGGATGAGACTGATCGCCTATAATAAAGTCCTTATAATTGTTCCTGCCAGCGTTTTTTTTTAATAGCTTGAAAACGCAGCTCAGAATGACGTTCTTCATTTTGATATAAACAGTACAAAAGTGCTCTAAATAAGCAAGTTCCATCACCTATTATAGGTTATGGCAGTACATTTTGCAGGGGAACATAGAATCACTTCGCCAACTACTGGAATGAGCATAGCCTTATACTCAATACTCACTTCAGCAATCACCCTAATGGAGGCAGTTTTAGAATTCTATGACCCGTGCATGTCAAAAATCGTATTAACACATGGAAGCACACCCAGGGGCGGTTCGACCTTGTACATTTAGGGGGGGTGAGAATTTAAAAAATGCCGACTGGCTGTTTAACATTGCCAACTATAAGCTTAAAAATGAGCAACGGGAGGGGAATGGCGGGTGGGGGGGGGGGGGGGCAGTGGCAGCAAACGATACACAAGACAAATATACTTAATTAACGGCTTTCATTTAAAATGTATTTTATTAGTTCCAGAATTTTGAATTGCAGGAAATTTTTATATATGAACAAAATAAGTGTTTAAATATTACAAGAATAAAAAAAAAACTATTTATTCTTTCTAAACCCTACTCTACGATGTTTTAACAAGGACCACTTCTCCACTATCTCCGTAATTTCCATGTCGTCGACATTATCTTTCGTTGAAAACATCATGAGGGAGTCTAAGCGGTCGTCACCCATCATCGTCCGCAAATGATTGAAAATGAGCTTCAACTTGCTGAAGGACCGTTCGGAGGAAGCAGAAGACACTGGGGATGTTAAAATCAGTCGAACTACTTGATAACCACACGGGATAATCCTCTTTAATTTAAAAGCAACTTTTGCGATTTCTTTGAAAGATGAGCAATGTTTACTGGCATCATGTTCAGCCAGCACAAGCTCTTCATCTTGAAGGATGATTTTCGGGTGTGATTGCTTTATTGATCGGACGCGCTCGATGGTGCAGTTTTTTCTGTCGGCGGGTGTCTTGAAAATTATGTGGAATGGCTCTAGCAAAGAAATTAGTTTTACGAGATTGTCTTGCACGCTTGTAGTAAATACATCCACAAGTATTCGTAACTCCTTCCTGTAGAATATAAGGACAGACATTTCTGCTCTCGTTTCAGCGTGCGCATCATACTTCTTTGCAAGTCACCAGGTCCCGTGGTGCTTTAAGAAGTCTTCCTACGCATTTACTTGCATACTTTTTTGCAAATGACGATGCACTCTTTAGTAAAGCGTTCATCTTGCCGTCGTCGTCGATATCTTCAAAAGACTTCAAAGCGCTCTGAATCAGCTGCATCGCGTCTACTACATCCAGCTCCTCCGCTTCTAAAAGCTCGGTTACGTTCTTAATTTTAAACATGGTGTTTTTGGTAAAGTACATGCCGCAGATAAAATCAAAGTCTAGAAGCTTTTTGTGCAAGCCTGGCGCAAAAGTTCGGGTTTTACTGTCAAATTCAGAATCGAATGAGGTTTTCATTGTTACCAATGCTGTGACTATCTCTTCATAAGACGTAGAAACAGCTCTCCCCGATTCGGCGCGCGCAGTCCACCTTATTTTTGATAAATTCTTAAGTTGAAGTGAATTTTCAATTTTATCCAGCTCTTTCTGCAAGCTTAAATGTCGTTTCGTGCTAACCGTGAAAAAAAACTTACACTGCTTCAAGAGTGTCGAAAAATTCTCGGATAAGCGCGCTAGCATTAAAAGCTGTCTCTACGAAAATGTTTAACCTCTGAGCTTGGCTTGGAACGTACGGAATATCTATTTCTTACTTTTCTAATAGCTTTTTTTAATGCTGTTGTATATGCCAGACATGTTACTAGCAATGTCGTACGATTGAAACGCTAGTTTATCGAGTGGAAGTAAAAGTTCTTCTGAATTTAAAATTTAAAATATTTTTTCAGCCAACTCCTCTCCAGTCTTTTCTTTTTTTGTTAAAACAGTGTCTATTTTTAAAAGACGCTCCACAGGAACGATCTCTTCATCTTTTTCGACGACGTATCGGATATTCAACACGAGGCGGTCTTTATGTGACATACTGTTCTCGATCACCTCTGAAATTATTTCACGAGTTTTATCACCAAGTAGATGGACGAATTCATTTTGAGAGTTCTTCCTCATACACGTAACGTTGTGCTCCCGCGTATTCACTTCTTCCAACCACCTATTCATGACCAGACTATGCCGTAAGAGTAACTTCACAATTTGCATGAAGTTTCCATTATCTTAAGTGAATCCATCCTCGTGACCTCGGAAAGTCAAGCCTTGCCGACAAAGGGTTCTTGCTGTGTCAATAAGTATCTGGATAACTTTTTTTTTGTGGAACTCCTTTTCTTGTTCGTCCTCAATTCTGATCGTCCGTAAAAGTTTATCAAAGAGAACGTCTTCCTGGCCTTTTCCATTGACAAAGTGGCACAAATCTGCCATCGCTACTTGATGAGCTTCTGAAGTGAAGTGTTCTTGTAATTTGCCCTTTTTCTTCTTTCCGCGACTTTTCAATTCGTGCCACTGACCTACTCCAGCGTGCGATCATTCTTCACCTTTTTTCTTGTTAACACCATTAAACATAAACATGGCTTGCATTTATTGTATTATTATTACTTACGTTTGATGGGTACGCGATGCTCCGTGAAAATGTTCCGTGTTGGCGAAAACTCACGTCCCACTGCCACTGTTTTGCACCTAGTTATCACTGTAAAAGTTGCTGGTTCAGGAACGACTGCTTTCTGTCATTCTCAGTGACCACTGCACTGACTTTAGTGCGCACCCCACCCCTTGAGGAACCTTGGAACCATAAATCTGTCAATTTTGTCACAATAGCACGGATATTTGAGGACGCGCCGAGACAAGCGGTAGCTGGTCATAACATTCCTCCGACAACATCTCAATGAGTTGGCTTGACCTGAAGTTATCAAAGCGCTCACCAATACGTTTTGTCTAGCCACATGGCACATATGCTGGGCTCGCTTCGCTGTGAAGCTGAGTCGCCTTGCATAATGAACGCGGGATGTTACAGCCACCCAGGAACGTGCCGATGAGTTCATCCCTTGTCCTTGGTTCCATATTGCTCATCTGTCATTCTTTCTTCAGTTTCCATACAAAGAAACGAAATGGCAAGTGGTAGCCGTTGCACCGAAGACTAGAAGTGAAACTTTTAAAATGGATATTTTGCCGACTCTTCCCCTAGCCGCACTGGGCTATTTCCTGGCCGTACGAAATTACTGCAGCGTCCGTTTGTGCCGACTGTCTGTATAATATTTTATTTTTAAATCGGACCAAATCGTATATGGCCAAGCCCCGTTTTGCTTTTTTAAATCCTGTTTTGGGAAATGTTACGACTTCTTCAGGATTTGCCGACTGATGTTGTATTTGCCGACTGAGAAAATACCCCCCCCCCCCCTCGAACCGCCCCTGAGCACACCTATTCTTGGCCATCGCCCCGGAGACCCGGGTTACATTTCCTGCTCTGCCAATAAATTTAATTCTGGTCTGAGGGCAAAAACAGGGCACACTCAGTCTCTTGAGGTATAACTAAGAAGAGGAAGGTTCGATTCTCACCTCAACAATCTTGGATGTGGTTTTCCGTAGTTTCCCACTTCCACTCAAGTCAAATACCGGGACGGTTCCTAGGCCACGGCCGTCTCCTTGCCATTCCCCTCCTTAATTGCAAATACACACATTAATGCAGCCATCACAATAACATAGGTCATCAGAAAAAAATTATACTTACACACCAAAGTACACAGGGCTGAGTGACGACGATGTCGAAGCCCTTCAAAGGAATTATGTTTGCCAAGTGTCTCTCATGGCGAAAGCAATAATTGTGGACATGCGCGAGTGCCTGGAAAACTACATTTTTCTTTAATATTTTATATTATAACTTTTAGTCTAGGACGCTACCAACTTGACCACCGAAGCATTGGGAAGAAATTGCAATATTAAGGTACATAAATAACATACACATTGAACTGTCAGTTAATGTTCTTCAACATTTCCCTTCTTTTATAACTCTATTACAGTATACATATCGGGGAAACATCATAGAAAATTCTTTATAATTCTCATAAATATCACGTGTAAACGCGCCATGTCTGTTGCATTAAATACAGTATATCGATGCAATGGTGCTGCCATCTGTTGTCGGTTACTGGAACTATATGGGCGAGGTACTGCCATATGTTGTCAGTTAATGGAACTGATTGCAGATATTGGGGACAACAGTTAGCTCTTTCGATCACATGCTGTAATGCAACGGTAAAACGGAAATAAAATGTATTGATGTGGAATGTAGAAATATGTATCTATAACTTACAGCAAACAGCATGAAAATCGCCCCGGTAGAAGTCGCTGGCGGATTGTAGATAGAATGCATAATTGTCGTATATGTGCAAGTTAATTTCATGAAATAAAATACTAATAATTATTGAATTGAAGAAAACAATTGGCCCAGGTAAATTGTAGTTTTGACCAAAAAAATAGGGTAGAAGGTTTCTCGACGAATTCTTATGTTTTTCGGTGAGCTAAATCCGAATCTGAAGTTTGCCAACAAAACAAATGATGGCTTCACAGTGAAAATAGCACCAAAAAAAAACTAAAAATTTCGGACTATTTTCACAAAATCCCTTATAAGTTGAAACGTATGCATCCTAGTGAATTTCTCACTATTTACGAAATTAAAGTAGCCAAAATTTCCTTCAAAATTCACTGGTCACTTTTAATTTTTGAGTGCAGGGCACCGCCGTTAGAGCGCGCTGAAAGAGAGCAACTTTTTGGCACTTAGGCAAAAACGAGAGAAACTCTGCCCTAACTAGCCCCAGACGCTTTCTTATCGTGCTTCCTCCATGAATACGTGTTTTATTCATGTTCTATGGTGGTTACAAGATTACGGAGCCCTTGAAAAACATTGCCCACGGAGTGGTAGGAATTCATAAAGGACCGATCAAGCCGTTTTATTATTTATTTCAGAAATTAAATGAAATGAATATAATGAAAAGCAATTAACTATTAATACATTACAATTAATTTCAATTCTTTAATTGAGCTTCCTCCTTTCTGACCTCGATGGAGCAGCCTCCGGTTGCCGATCAGAAGGCCCCGGTTGATCGCTATCGGTCGGTAACTCCACTGGAAAAGGAATTTTACATATTATTGTACACAATACTTTCAGGTGTCTAGTTGGAAAACTGTTCGAAACCCAGTGAAATAGGGTGTATTACAAACAGGCAGTTTACCTTCTGCTGAAGTCTCCGCTATCGTCGTTGGTGATTCGACCGGGATGGAATCGTCAGGATTCTCGGACACCTCTAAAAAAGAAATCGTACGAATACATTAGAGGGTGAAGTAAGCAAACCCCATTGGAATAAGGTGGTGTACAAACATGCTATTTACCTTGTGCTGGTGTCTCAGGATTGTAGGTGGTGACTCAACCGGAGGAGGGTCATCAGGGTCACCTTCATTGTCGATGCCTCATGAGTTGTCAACGTTCAGACAGTTTCCCTCGCAGATGGTACAAAGCCTAGAGCAATATAGACCCACACGTCGACAACCGCAGCTTCCTCGACAGTCGCCTTTGCATTTGCAAGAGACCTTTCGGAGAAGCTTGTCAGGAGCTGGGGCCTTAGCTGTTATCGTGGGGATGAGGCTGTTCTTCGACGACTTCCACCCCCACTGTTCTGGGTTGAGCTGATTGTCGAGCCACTGCTGGATCTGGTGGTCAACTCGCAGAAAGTGCTCAAGGGCTGCAGCTTCAATGGGAGGGATCGATGCCATGTTTCCGGTGACTTTATATGCTGTACTGAGGTACAGCTTGTACCTCAGTTCGTTTAGACGAGTGGTATGGTGGTCACCAGCATATGAGGTTACTAGAAATTTTTCGCCAGCATTCACTAGCTCCACGACTTATGCTGTGGGGTCCATGTAATGCTCAAGGTAGTTTACATGATCTGGGTTCTTCTTGAGGGTCTTCAAGAATTTCGTCTTACCCTGGTTGAACATGGCGGATGTGGAGTCACAACCACTGACAGCGTGGGGGAATAAAATATGGTGGCTCAGAGGCTCCTCTAGCGAGCTGCCAGAGCTATATAGCGTCAGTGGTACTTTTCCTTTTCCTGGTTTCAGGAAGAACACGTTTAGCCCAGGAATTTTAGATTTTAACCTTGAAAAATTTTTAGTAAAGCTGAAAATTGGTATAGTTGTTCTATTTGTTCTTAACAACATATTAAATGTCCCCGGTCTTCCCGTGTCGGCTTCCTGGATTTCCAGCCGTTTGAACTCCTGGAATGCTGGAGATGTATGTGGTGTCGCTGAAATGCGCATTGTAAGCGAACGATTTGGCTTACAGTGCTCAAACATGGCTTAAATTAAAGGAGAAAAAATAAGCTATAAGTTAATGCATGGGTTGACATGTTATCGGTACTTCCGGTCTAACAGGAAACGAAAAAATGACGCGAAATTTAAAGAAAAAGTGCCACGTTTTTCTTGTTTTGACGTTTGTTGGCAAACTATCACGAATATCGCAGACAAGTCTTGTATAAACGTTGTTGGCGACAAAATAAGCTTTCATTTGATGTATTTATAATCGATGTCGGAATAATAGTTGCCGAACTATAGCAGTGTAAACAAAATATTGTTACGTCATTCTCTTCTCCGTCTGCGCTACACACACACTGCGACCGGGACGCGCTCTGATTTTGCATTGTTACATCCGACAGGAGCTTCCTTTCTCTATAATAAATGAAGTGCTTCCTCTCTTTTCAAAATATTTCACGCTTAAACCCACCCATCTCAAAAAATCCCCCCCCCCCAAAAAAAAATGATTTTCTTTTCATTTTTTTTTAGTGTTTTTAATGAAAATCGCCCATTTTTACATCTGCTCCTAATAATGAAAATCGACATCTCGTAATTCTAGAATGTGTTCTCGCTGCATTTTTTTACGTGCTTTATTGAGCTAGGTAAACAAAATTAATGTTTTAATATGTAAAATATGTAACCATTTGTGACTTGGCAAACATAAATTATTATTTTAATGCCATTTTTAGGAGATCAAATATCTTAAGTAAAGGTAGTGCGAATATCGGAGTAGATATTTCTGCTTTAAACTAATACAGTTTATAACGTATTATTTATCAAATAATTCAAATAATTTTTGTTAGAAATCAATTTGTAAACAAAAGAGAATGTTCATTTTATCACAGCAAAGTAAAATGGTGTAACAACATACTGAAAATAATATATACCTGCAAATATGTACTCAGTGAATGCTGCCGGCATGCGTCGGCATGCGTTGGACGTTGGCGGCAAAGTGGCCAAATCGAACGAAGCAGTAACTGTCTGTCTTGCGATAGTCCTTCCATAAGGATGCACATGAAGCTCGTTTAGAGAATTGAAGCCCTTTCCGTTGAACAACTCCAGAAAAAAAAATTCTCCAGCTATCTTGATATCTTCCTTGGATGCGCCAGGCTGATTGAAAACTTCGACATTTTTCCGAAGATCTTCGTTGTTTTTGAGAATGCCCCATGGACGCTTCTTCCCTTTGCTGAAAATAGCCGAAGTTGTGTCACATCCGCTCACGGCATGTGCAAATAGCACACAACTTTTAATCTCGCTGATATCTTCCTAAATGTTTGTGATAGGGAAAATCTTTCCAAGAGATTTTGAGTTTCAAGGACTGTAAAAATGGATGTTGTTGTTCTCTCTTGCTTTTGCCGATAACATGCATAGGACATCAATGCCTGACGCTATAACATTAACAGCATGATCTTCGGCATCTAGAGACAACGCTACGACGACAATTAGTGTATCTGCATCTCCTGTCGCCTGACGGACAGCAACTCCAGCATTTCTAAGCTCCTTTGTCAACGTAGAGATGAACCGTCCCTTGTTTTTGTGTTACTTAGAATGTCTGCCTGAGAAGTGGAAACCATTGTGTTGGAATCGAAGACGATGTCTATGGACGGCCGCTTCCCCGCACGGCGTGCCTGCTCCTGGTTCTTCGTGCTTGGAGTCTGATCGTAGTTGCCAAACACAATGGTAACGTTTGAAGGATAGTGCTTGCTTATGTACAACTTGTAGGACTGGATTATGTCACCAAAAGTTGCAGGTCTTGGCCATACAACGGTATGCAAAAACAGACCTCCATCAACGACTACTTAGCGTTGTTCTTCAAAATCTTTGGGGGCTTCTGAAGATTTGAAAAGGTGTTGAAGTGCTAACTTGGCTGTTTTTCTCAATAAGGATGAACGAAGAGAGCTGGAGGCGACGGTGCAAGCTCGTACTTCAAGAACTCCACGATATCCGCTTCTGATTTCATCACACTTATGATTCGCATGAAAAGTTAGTGCGGGTTGACCGGGGCGATGTCATCACGAACTTTTAGTTGGCACCCAACAACTGACAAAGGGACTACGCGGCTTTTTCTTGCGAGCTTGAGACCCTCAAAACTTTTCCCCACCATTTGTTGTATTGCTTCTTCACCAACTTCTCGAGCCTTGTCGCAGTTGATGCTGTTGTCTGCAACTACGCCAGTGGAAAGCGATTGAAGACTTTCTTTATTTAAATCCCACGGAGAGCGATCTTCTACCCACGAGCGAAACACTTCTGCGTGGCGGTTCTCCAGCTTCCGCCGTGAGTCTCTCAACTCAACGTGCTGTTCCGAGGATTTTGTCTTTACACCAGACACATTTTCTACAGCTTCACAGATTGGGATGCACAGTGGAAACACCGAGGCAAAGTTAGCCAGCGCGCTATCGTCCATTCCTCGTCCTCTTGTTAAACCTCCACGTGATTTCATAGGCTGCATAAGATCCTGTGCTATGGCCATATCTGACCATATACCAGCCCAAAAATCATGCGAGCGTCGGATGGAAAAATAACCGTTCTTCGTGAAGCATTTGATGCAGGTACAAGTAGGCTGACATAGCGTAGTGAATATGCCCTGCAGCGTGTAGGTATGGAAACATCTTCGATACGCAGTACAAATGGAGGTTCCAATTTGATGTTCTTTCTGCCCGAATAAACAGCCGAACTATTTCCACTTACCTGTAGTACTCCGCCCACAGCTTCGCTGTCCGGTTAGCTTCTGACAGAGTCTTCATCTTGTCGTCCATGTACTCCATGACCCGAGTTACAACTTGATCGTTGCATACTTTTTTCGGTGTTAGTTTTCCTTCTGAAACCTTTTAAAACACAAACAACGCCCATCGGATCGTTGAGTGGCTTCTTACCCAAAATGCAGTCTTCAAAACTCATTTTTATGACAACACAATAAATAACACTTATACGGCATAACACACATCGGCCAATGACCAACTGTTTAAAATTTAGAAACAAAAGAAAACAAGAAGCTCCGCCAATTCGACGCATCAATGCTGCGGGCGCGGAGGAGTGCGTCAGGCCTCGGCAGCCGGCACAGTTCATATCCTCGCCGCTAGATGGGGGCTTCATTCATTCCATTCCTGACCCGGTCGGAGACTGGAAGCATGCTGTGGATTTTCAATGCTGCGGGCGAACGCGTCAGTTGGCCGCTGAGAAACAACGCAAACACGGGCTGATTCAGGTCGCGCGCCATTGTTTAAATCTCTGTAGCTCGGCAACTATTACTTGCACATCAATTATGAATACATTAAATGAAAGCTTATTTTGTCGCCAACAACTTTTATACAAGACTTGTCTGCGATATTCGTGACAGTTTGCCAACAAACGTCAAAAAAAAAGGAAAACGTGGCACATTTCTTTTAAATTTCGCGGCATGTTTTCGTTTCCTTTTAGACCGGAAGTACCGCTAACATGTCAAACCATTAATTAACTTATCGCTTATTTTTTCTCCTTTAATTTAAGCCATGTTAGAGCACAGTAAGCCAAATCGTTCGCTTACAATGCGCATTCCAGTGACACCACCTACTTCTCCAGCATTCCAGGAGTTCAAACGGCTGGAAATCCAGGAAGCCGACACGGGAAGACCGGGGACTTTTAATATGTTGTTAAGAACATCAAATAGGACAACTGTACCAATTTTCAGCTTTACTAAAAAATTTCAAGGTTTGAACGCTTAGCTGTCCCACGAGGAGGAGAGAGCAAACTAAACTAAACTCGAATGGCAGAGGAGTTGGCCGGAGGCATGGAGAGGGACCTGTCAAGGACAGATGTGTCCTATTCAGGGCTTGAGGGTGAACATTTCACACACAGGGGAAGCGACTCCGGTTTCACACTATCAATATATTAAATATATCTCTTTAGGGATGTGTGAGATATGTGTGACATGGTGAGATGTTGAGTGAAAAATCACAAAAACTGTTTTACATTACTCACCTCACACTTTACCATTAGGTGGATAAGTACAGATGGACATACTCCACCTTAACTTGAATATATTAATTTATCAATTTTTTTCCAACGAACTTTCAATCACGTTACCACCATAGAACATGAATAAAACACGTATTCATGGAGAAACACGATTTGAAAGTATCTGGGGCTAGTTAGGGCTGAGTTTCTCTCGTTTTTCCCTAAGTGCCAAAACGTCGCTCCTTTCAGCGCGATCTAGCGGCGGTACCCTGCACTCAAAAACTAAAAGTGCCCAGTGCATTTTGAAAGAAATTTTGTCTACTTTAATTTTGTAAATAAAGAGAAATTCACTAGGTTACATATTTTTCAACTTATAAGTGATTTTGAGAAAAGTCCGAAATTTTTAGTTTTCTTTTTGCGATTTTCACTATGAAGCCGTCATTTTTTTGTTGGCAAACTTCAGATTCGGATTTAGCACACCGAAAAAACATAATAATCCGTCGAGAAACCTTCTACCCGTTTTTTTTTTTTTTTTTTTTTTTTTTTTTTTTTTTTTTTTAAACAGGCACTTCTGAGCACCAAATGACTGGGCTAAATAGTGATCGCACATAGGTACCTTTCATCAAAATAACATTTCATAAAAATCGGTCCAGTGTGGAGTTTTTGGCGATTTACAAAAGAAAACGCCTTGTATTTTAAATATGTAGATGGCAAAGGAGAATCCGTTATTTAACGGGAATGATAAAAGTAAACTATGTTTCAACAATGTAATACCAATCGTAAGAAGGACGAAGTCGCCTCCGTAGCGTAGCGGTCAGCATGGTTAGCTGCCGCCCCGAAGGTCCTGGGTTCGATTCCCGGCTCTGCCAGGAAATTTGAAAAGTGGTATGAGGACTGGAACGGGGTCTACTCAGCCTCGGGTGTTCCAAGTGAGTAGAGGGGGTTCGATTCCCACCTCAGCCATCCTCGAAGTGGTTTTCCGTGGTTTCCCAATTCGTCTTCGGGCAAATGCCGGGATGGAACCCTCTTCAAGGCCACGACCGCCTCCTTCCCTCTTCCTTGTCTATCTATCCTGACCATCCATTACCTTCCCTCATGAGGCCCATGTCAGCTTTGCAGGTGAGGCCGCCTGGGCGAGGTGCCAATCACACCTCACCAGTTGTATCCACTCCGATTAGATGTTCCCAGCTCTAGGATACTTCCCGTAGAGGCGGTAGTGGTGAGTTCCCTCGCTGAGTCCGTGGGTTCCACCAACCTGGAGGGTAAACGACTAAGAAAGAAAGAAAGAAAGAAGGACGAAAACGAAAAAAAAACCATATCCGAGGTGGGATTCGAACCCACTCGACCATGTATAATACAAATTACTGGACTATAACTATAGCCCCGCGGCCATCCAGACAATTGTCTACTTATGCAATATCTAGGTACCTAACCACCATACACACTCAACCTGCAGTTTAACTCCTTCAAAACTTCGCTTATTTTATATTCTATTCCAATGTATATTCTAAAAACATAATTAACAATATTGGAGACCCTGTTTAATTCTAAACAAAGATCTCAGTTAGACGCGGCGGGAAGCAAACGCCATATCCTTCGTTGAAAAGAGTTTTGTGCGCAAGCGCGGGAGCGGTAAATATTAAATTTTTCTTTAATAATTTAAAAATATACCCTAACATATATTTTCCTTTTAAAGACCCTCTACAAATCTACATGCCAAGAGCTCTCGTTAGAATGCATTACGAAGTAAATCGGTTCTGTCGTTCTCTCAATCTCCCGTTAACAAAAATCACCTTAGTGTTTTAAATATATAGATTCCTTTTGTCGCGCCCCTTCGAATACCTGATTGGTTCCCGTAGGTTGCGTGACTCTGGCAACCATTAACAAGAATGGCTAACCAGGCGAGTTGAATACTCGGGATGTGGATTTGAGCCTCGTGTTACAGAGGCGAGAGACTGGTAAATACTACAGGGTGGCAAAAAAAATATTGAAGAAAAAAAGGTCCATGGTTGATAACAGAAAACAAAATGTATTAAATAAAAGGAAATACAAGTGGAAACACAAGAATATGTAACATGAAAGAACACTCCTAATCCTACCTATGCCCCACATGGTGAGCGAGACGCCAACGGTCGCGTTTGGTGAGAAAAATTGAAAATAATTAACACTGAAGGATATCCCTTGGGGACAAGGAATATAGTTTGCCCAGGCATGGGCTGAAGTTAAACATGACGCCTAAATACAACCTAAAGTGCCCTCCGGCAACACGAGGAAAGCCATGAGGCTTTGAGAAAATTCGAATTAACGAACGAAAACTCAGAAGGAAAAATTAAGTATAACAGCTTCATCACAAACACAAGATATCACTGAAGTAATATGCAGCGTAGAACAGAAGAAGTGAAAAATGAAAATATCAAAAGGCATAACTAAAGCCTTAGAGCGGGAGCTCATATCAACACGTCTTTACATGACCGCTGCCAACGCACGAGAGAATATTACTTTCGACTGCCCACCACGAGGCAAGCCGTTAGCAACAGCACCATGTTCACGACAATGTAAGCCATTGTCGTCCTCACTAGGTACCCTCCAAAATATACATAAATACATGACAACAAGAACTTAAATTAAGATCAGTAATTAACAGAGCATTCACACGCAAAATAATAATAATGTCTGATTGTAGAGCAAAGTTATTGGCCTTCTATAAGGCAAGGACTTAAAAATGGAGTCTAACGGTTAGTCAGTTCAAGGATATTAGTTCAGAGACTAGATTCGAAGTTTGAGTAGAACACAGCTCTCTCATGACGACACCATGAGTTTTGTAATGATTCTCCAGACACGAGAAATAGTTAAGCACAGATCGCAGGTTTTTATAATCAGAACAGAATGTTACCTGAGTCCAACAGACAGGCCATAAGGCCTGGAAAAGGCCGAGCTCCGACAACTCGCCAGCAGTCACACCTATTCGTTACATCGTTCAAGCAGGTAGTGGGAAGAAACGTGCTACCTCAGCACGCACGTTGGCGGGCAACAAGTAGTGTCGCGCGCTCCTTGCGGATAAAATGAAATGGACGCTGCCAACTTTAGCAGGTCCCCACAGTCACAGTTTGCTACACGCTGGTCTAGCCAGATGGCTAATTGAGTTGGCAGGCCTGAGCTAGGCTTACCCATAGTGCAAGTGGTTAACGTGGGAGCACACCATTGGTCTCTTTCAAACAGCCGGGCCAATAGCGCCTAAGAAGACCGCCAAGAGTTAGTCTCGCCTGGCAAAAGGTCACCACCTTCACCTGGCCGGAACAGTCCACTCGCCGAGAGAAGGGGAGGGCGGAACTCAGCCGCGGGACATTCAAATGTGCCCTCCAGAAATACACGGTCTTCTAGAAAGGCCGCCGGGGGGAGCTGGCGGCAGGAGCAGAAACGTGTGCCAGACTTTAGGATGGCACAGCCTCCCCCTCGTAAAGTCATCAGTGGGGGTGAGCCGACAGGAAGAAGCCCCCCCCCCGCAAGTTCTCTTGAAGATAACTCAGTTCGCCAAACAGGCCAAATAGTGTTTATTCATGCGTCACTCACTGCACCAGGAAGTCTAAACCACGGGAAGGTAGAAATGCCCAACTAATGATGTCGTGAAGACCACAGGGGTTGGCAAGAAGGAACGCCAACATCACCATATCACCTCTCCAGCACCACCATATCACCACTCCAGTCGTTCAACATCCAGGGTCGACATCAGGGAAGAGATCACCCTCCGCACCGACCAGCGGGCTTCAGGATCACCATCAGATGGAGGACGACGTCATGACAGTGACCTTAGCACAGGCCACCGCCATCTCCAGGGGTGAGGGGTGCTACCCTCACACTGGACCACCCCTGAAACAGCCAAGGACAAGAGCAGACACAGCACGCAGAGACGCGACACAAGGTTGGGTTGGTTTCTTCACCAGCAGGGTCGAAGAATGCCACTGTTCCGAAAAGAGGCCAGGGCGAGAGCTTGAGCAACTTCCGTAGCACATGTTAGGACTTTTCACTGAGCGAGCTAGGACTCGGCAATTCACTTGCCTTAGTGATACGAGATCACATTCACATTAATAAGGGCGAGGCACACACGACGCACACGCAGACCTTAGGCTTAGCAGAATTACGTTAATGTTAAATTATTTAAGATGAGAAGAAACACTGAACAGCGTTCTCTTGAACTTTGTATCACCTCCACTTCACTGGAGTTGCAAACCACTAGAACTGGTACCCAACCAAAATCCTAAGTTTACAATACTAAATTGAATAAATAGAAAATCTTTAAACATCATTTCACTTTAGGAAGAAAACACTGAGATGGGGCCGCACGGAAGAAATTTAGGGGACCCACGACCACAGGAATAGCTCAGCTCTCATAATACAAGGGAGAAACATGAAACAGTTACCTCGTCACCACACAGATTACAACTGGTGTCAGCAAATTTCCAACATTTACATTCACAATTTACCTTTTTTATTACATCACTTACACATCAAATGCCCTCTATAACACGGAACACAGAACAGAAAACACACCAAGACGGAACGCAGAGAAGAAAACAAGAACACACACTCCTCGAACATCTTCACAACTTACCAACACGACGACAGGAACAGTGGCTCAAGAGAACAGAAAATTACTAATTCCACCAAACGGATCATCTCCTGCGACACCAAGGCGCCTGCGAGCAAATGCAGGGCGACCCTCATCACCTCACTAAGTAACTAGGCACAGTCACTACTTCACAATGTGCACCACGCACAATAAATGGACCAACCGTCCTAGACAACTCCACGCTATACCCAACGAGGCTGTCAAAATTCAACGAGGAAAGTTCCTACACCAGGGCTGCGAGCAAATGCAGGAATCCCTGATATCCACACACACACCAGAACAAGAGTACCACGACTCAGAACATATCGTATGTTCACTTCAACAGTACCAAATACAGAAGGAAGAAATAGGCCACAAGCGGCGTAGAAAGACCTCAAGCAGGTCCCACTGACACGAATGAAAACTTGAAAAGGAAAATTAGAAGACAATTATGTCTGTCCCTAGACGAAATTATTCTTCAGCGAAGAACTGACTCACGAAGTACTTGTGGAGATATTGCACTATCCCTGCAAATCGGACACGACAGAAGCACAACTTCAACTCCCACTTCATGTCTGTCCACACAATGCCATACCAATGCAGCACCACACACATAACTCCAAGAACTTTACACGGTACCAAAATACAATAAAAGAGACCACTGTTACCAAATCACTGCGCAGGAAAAATTCTACAACTCACACTACACCTCACATCCTGCGTTCTCTGCTTCCTCGGCTTCCTCTGCCTCTCTTTCACCGGCACATTTACAATATGACAAGTGAGTTCGAAAAATGCGCCTTCTTTCATTGTCCTCCAACAGGACAGTAACATCGGTAGGAAAGGATAAAATCCTATACGGACCACGGAATTTTGGCAAGAGCTTGCCACTTACTTGATGACCAGGAGTTTTCCTCCAGAAATTTTTGACATAGACTAGATCGTCAACCTTAAATTTGCTCTGACCACGACCTTGATTGTACCTCTGGGCCAACTTGTCTTGAGATATCTTGATAGCACGCTGAGCTTCCTTCCAAATTTCACGAACGCGCTCAGGACTAGGCTGATCGGGAAGAAGTTCGTTTAGAGACCAAAGGTTCGACAACGGAGAATTTGGCACAAACGCGTGCATCAAGGAAAATGGGGTTTTGCCATGACTTTCGTGCTCAGCCGTATTGAAAGCGTAGGCAAACCAATGCAATGAGGAATCCCATTTAGCATGATTGTCCCGATGATAAGCGATTAATGCAGCTCTCAAATTCCTATTGACCCTCTCGGCCAAACTAGGTGTGCCAGTCGTTTCGACCGACACAATGTTTTGTCCCCATCCCCTCTCCCCCGGGTCTGTCGTCCCCGGGAAGAGAGCCCTCTATACATTGGAACATTTCTGGACTTTCAAATTCCCGCTTCCCCCTCTCATGACTAGACACTCTTTCGGCTAGAAAATGGCGGCTGTGGCCGTGTGTACGTGGTGACACACCCTGTTGGCTTCCTATTGGATCGGCCGTGCTCACTCGATTACACAGTAAGTTGAAAGTGATGCATGTTTGGCGTCTGACGCCAAGAGTTGAACTTGGAACGATGTAACGAGTGGAGGTGTTCTGACCGACTCCTCGGAGGTCGGTCATAAGTGCATTTATTGGCAAATGGCCAATCACAAGGTACTGTGAACTGTTTCTTTTAGGGCATATTACGCCATCCATTTTAAACTATTTCACTCCCGATGGAGATTTTCTTATTTTAAATATTCTGGTTTCAGTGCGGGCAGAAACAAAGCGTCCATAGACTTGGAACTTTCATATGTGGTACCACAAAACCCAATCTATTTGATTTGGCAACTCTCATCTTTCTAATTTAATCGTCAACATATAATGAAGGGATTTTCTCCGTCTTATTTCTGAAACTCTGGACTGTTTCGCATGTTGGCAAAATGCCACGCATTTTCTTCAGCACGTGGTAGCCACAACGTAAGATGTACGCGGGACGCCAACCTAACTGTTTGCTTTAAATTATTTGTTTTGAACTTCAAAAGGACAAATTTAGAATACTATTATTCAATGTAATTTTGGTGGGATTTAGTTAATTGTCACGGCGGCATCCCCTTTGAATTGTCGCCCGTTATGGTCGGTCCTTTGTTGGCGTGTTGCTGCACGCGGGTCTTGCCAACCCTAAGTTTCCTCCCCTCTCCTTGCGTTTGCTCGCAATGCTATTTTATATTGAGCCTTGGCGCTCAGAAACCTTCCTAGGTTATTAATTTAAATGCTCCCCTTGATTTGTATCACGTGCTCGTGATAGCTGATTAATTTCCATGGCATCAGACAACTCGTTCTTGCCCGCCCGCTAGCCCCTTTGTTCGGCCATTTGATTTATTCTTGGTCCGCTCTCCTGAGCCAGTATTTTCCTTTTTAATTAATTTAAACCTTAGGCCTCGTGTAATACCAGATCATTAAATGGGGCCCTCCAAATCCTTTTAGGACAAGTGTTTCCATTTATGTGTGCCCCCGCCTTCTGCTGTATCCCTTTTATTTGAATATATTTATTGTTTGTTTGTTTTCTAATTTGACTACATGACTATTTCCTAGGCCAGTACTGAAAGCCACCCTCTAGGTTAACCAACCCAGCCTTCCGCTTCATGATCATTCTGATCAAACCCCCCCTTTCTCCCTTGGTCTTCCAGGTAGCCTAAATATTTAGACCTTGGGTAGCTTTGGGGGGCTGTCCTGTAATTCCTTTCGGGGGATTGCGGGACAGTAATTGGTAGCGAGAGCGTGATTCGATTTCCGCTTCCGCTGCTGTGCCTGCCCTGTGTTTTCTTGGATGATATTTTGGTTACCTAACCTCGTTATCTTTCCTGTAGTCATGTTTTTATTGCTGGGGCAAGTAAATGTAACTTAGGTAATTTAAAATCAGTAAGGATAGGAAACCCTGATATGTTGTATGTGTATGCCTTGTGCATTGTTTAATCTCTGTCTGTTTCCTTGTTTTCATGGTCTCGTGCCATAATGGTGCGCCACAAATGCCTTTGGCAAAAGCTGTGAAGCTTATTACACCTATTATGATGATGTGTAAATGAGGAAAGTCTCCCTAGAGCTTGGTGAGCTCGGTGGTTGCTGCTTCGTTCTTTCTCTGCTGAGTTGCTTCTGCAACTGAAGACCTCGCCGTGGTGAGTCCAATATAGTACTAGTAGTTTTGCTGTAACCTGTAGACTGTTGTACCTAGTCTCTGCAAGGTTAACAAGTATTGCGCTCAACTCCTCTCCTGTGTTTTGGTGTGTTCATCGTCTTAAGGCTAATCTGCCTGTGAAGTGGTAATGCTGTCGCCCTGAATTGCTACGTGCTACGTTCTGTGAAATTAAGTGATTATTCTGGCCGTGATGTCAAGTGTGATTTAGTGGAATGATATTTCCTGGCCATGTTGCCATTTTTCGGAAGTCGCAGTAATGTTTCTGCAGTTATCGAGCTGTATTTAAAGCTTAAGTGTCTGGCAGTGAGCCAAGTGAAAGTTGTTTCAGTGAATTTTCTGGCATGTTGCCTCTTGGAATGTGAAAGCTATGTTTTAGCAGTGTTGCCAACTGTTTAAGGTTATCAGTGATAATTATTCTGGCTGTGTGCCATATGATAGAAGCTGTAGTTCTTCTTAGCACACCGTTCTGTGCTGGTGAATATTTTATTGGTGTCATCCGCTTATTTTAAAGGTCAATATTAGTGTTATTATAGTGGTACTCCTGCCCTAACTAACGTAGCTGTTGCCAGTAGTTTTGATCCTGTAGATCTTGAAGTAGAACTTTCAGCTGTTATTTGCTGTGTCAAACGTTTATATCACAGGGAACGTGAATGTAATTTGATTATCTGTGTACATACCGTACACCTGCCAGCCAGCAGTGTCGATGCTGTATTGAGAGCTACGAAGTGCTAACTACCTTGGAGTTGTAATATTTAATGCTGATGTGTTATATCCTTCCTTTGAAATTTCGAATCTCCTACTTATGACCTCGTGTGAGGTTATGTACTACGTGAACCTGATGTACCAAGAGTGTCTGTTGTTATGGTGAACCAGGTCTGCCAACTGCAAACACGGAAGCTGATTGTGTTGCTCTGAAACGTGTGCGTGATAATTAGTTGCTTTAATTGTTCTGGGAAAGCAGAAATTGGATCTGCGTTGTTATGTCAATTCTGGGGAAATATCTTAGGTAGAATTTCATTTAAATATTTATTTCAGGTTTTTGATCGTCTTGGATGCGTCGGTATGATTGTGTTCTCGCTGGAATACCTACTGTGGTTTGGGTCGACAGGGTCGCGTGAATTTCTGTTCGATTCCAGGCGCAGGGTGTACATAGTGTGTTACCTGATTCGGGTCTCCTGAAGTGGCATGTTCGGTTTCTTCGATGTAAGGTGTCCTATTGATGAAGTTCTGTTTGGTGTCGAGGCTACAACTTCATGTTGTTTATTATTGGTCTCATTTTTAGTGTTGAGCTTCTTTATGGTATTTTGGCGAATCATAACTTCATCCTGTAGTTCCGTTATCTTTCTTTCAGTGGGAGGTTTTTTGGTAATTCTGTTTCGGTCGTTATGGGTTGTATAACTGGAGCATTTGGGTGTGTTTTGAGACATGATTGGAGTATGCTACATGTGTGAGCCGTTAGTATGAGTGTTCCTGCCTGGTGTGAGTGATGCAGATATTGTCAAGTTGGTACTTCTGAGTTGTTCTATTTCGATCTTGAGTTATTGTAATCTTTCCTATTAGCCTGACGCAGTGCCGGCGAAGAAGTGTTGTTGTTTTCGGTCGTTCCATTCCGTTTTCTTTCGTGGAGCCCCGTGAACTTTGGTGCTGACATCTACCTTGACGTGATCGGTAGTCGGTTCGACCTTGTGCTGGTGTGCTGTTCCTGCTGGATGCAGAGTGGACGTGAGTTCCTGTTCCTTCGAAATTATTGGGCGTAGAGAAATTTATTTTTAAATTTTCAGTCGGTGAGACATGGAGTTGAGTTGTCAAATTTTATTTATTTCAGCGGGCTGCATTTTCTGGAATTTGAATTTGTTTTGGGAGCTGTTTGGAAGAACGCGCTGGGACCTGGTGTGTGTGTGAATGATTGTTGTTGTTGTTGGTTATTTAGGGTTTTATCTTTGTGGTTTTGGACTCTCCGTGTGTTGTCTTGGGTGGGTGCCGGTCTCCGTTTGGTCCTCCTGTGTCCTCCGGTTTCTTGGTGCTTATCCTTTTGGTCAACTGGCTTATTGCGTCCTTGTTCGTTATGCTCGGCATGAGGGATTCTCCCCTCCAGTGTGTAGGTGTCGGGCCTTCTTCGTTCATTTTGTTGTGGTTCCTGTCGACAAGCGTCGATTTGTTGTTGGTACCAGTGTTGGAGTGTTGTTTATGTTTTAGTGTTCTTGTGTTTTGAGTTCTGTGATTGGCTCCTATCGGCTAATGTCGATTTGTGTGTTGGTGCCTTGGTTCTTGATGTTTTCTGTGGTTGAATAAGCCAGGAGGGTGTTTCCCTGTGCTTTTATTTGGTCGTGTTGGCCAGTGCAGGAAGGTTTATCCCCTGTCCTTTTGTCATAGCCCAGGATGGTCCATTCCCTGAGGTTATTTTGCGGTTCAGGATGGTTATTCCCTGACCTGAGTGGTTTTGTTGGTCGTGCGCAGGATGCTGAATTCCCTGTCGCAAGTTGGTACCCTTGTGAGGTCTTTGGTTGAGGTTAGGATTGCCTCATTTGGTCGTCAAGTTGTTGGATCGTAGAGGTCGTATTTGGTCGGTGTGGTGAACCGTATCGAGTAAAGCGCTGATTGTATTGCCTGAGTTTGCTCGGCAATTCTTGTGGTGGTTTTTATTTGGACGTTACAGAAGAAGTCGATGAAGCAGAGATCGAAGAATGTGACTTGTAGTGTTTGTGTGTCTGAAATAGTTGCATAGACATTTTATTTTCAGGGTTTTTAGTGTTGAAGAGTTGGTGCCTGTCGACAGAGTCGATTTGTTCTGGTGGCGCTAGTTTCTACAGGTAGTTGCGGTGGAATTGTTTATGTCAAGGTATCTCAAGTGGTTGAGATATTTGTGGTGATTTAGTGTTGTGATCGTGTGGCCTGAGTGAGCTCGGCTATGCAAGATGTCTGTGGAGCAGTTTGATGGTGTTTCAGTGTTGGTGCTGATTACGCCTAGGTTGATTTTAACTTAGTGGGAGTGGTCAGTGTTTGTCTGCGTAGAACTCTGGTCCTTGCTGTGAAGGTTCGAGATGTCGTGTCAGTCCATGCTCTCTCTGACGTTTGATGTTGTTCGGGATGGATTTTCACGTACATTGATATTGTGTTTCAGGGTAAATGTTGAATTTTATTTGGTGTGCTGATATTCAGTGGTGGTCCTGGAGCGTTACTTTGGTTCTTTCTAAATTTTATTGCCTTGTAGGCACTGATCCTGTTTCCGTTATTTTTCGAGCAGCATTTCCTGATTTGGTCTTTTGAGTCTTGTTGTATCTCCTTTGGTTTCTGTGCCCTCTTGATTGGCGTTCCTTGGAGTAAAAAGCCTGCTTGTTGTCAGTGCGTTTGAGACAACTACTTTTATTAAATGTAAATGACTGTACTATTTGGGTCACTCGGCAGGCATGTTGGTAAGTGACCCTGTGTTGGTCTACTGTAATGAGTCGAGTCACCCTGTCACTCTGGGAGCTTTCTGTATTTTACGTGGCGCATCCGCTGATTTCTTTTCTGATACTTAGCATGTGAATTTTAGGATTTTGGTTGGGAGAATAGCTTGGTCCTTCAGGCATTTAATTTGATTATGGTTTAAAGTGGGAAGTCCTCCATACCCCTAATTGATAACATTGTAATGTTTGGTCCTGAAGTTTTAACTGGTGTTAATTTCTTAAAGTTAAATTGTAACTTATCCTTGCTCAAGCGGTGCGTGCGTGTGCTTTGGTCATGCCAAGTGGTGACCCCTAATAGTGATGAGAGAGGCTTTGGTCTCAAGTGAGCACATAGTGTGCTGTGCCCTTCTTCCAATAGTGTTGTTCCCAAGTGAGTTCTTCGAGTGGTCACGTGCACCTGTGACCCTCCCCCTTACTAGCTCCGCTCCTGCTTGTGACAGGAGGAGTTCGGCTCGACTTGTCCTGTTGAGTCGCCTGCTGTGTGGAGACCGTCTGCTGCTGGTTTTTGGTTTGTTTCAGCAGTGGTCCTGTGTGAAGTGTGCAAACTTCACACTTATGGGGGCAGTGACCTGAGGCCAGGGTCGCTGTCGGCCTCGACGATTTTCTTCATCTGGTGGTGGATTCTGACGGCTGCTGGCGGTTCGGAAGAGGACACCTACCTGGTCGTCCCGGCCCTGCTGAGCATCTTGGAGATAAGTACTGGACTGGTACACCAGTATAGCTGGCAATTTGGGAAGAATGTACTCTTGTTGGTGGAGCATGCGTTGCATGAGGACATCTGCGAGTGACTACACTACTGCTCTGTACAACCTTGAAGTGTACTCTAGGGGCACGCCCCCTTGTCAACGCCCTCCTCTTCCACCCCTTGGTTTTCGTTAGCAGAGGGGAAGACTGTGCCAGTCGTTTCGACCGACACAATGTTTTGTCCCCACCCCCTCTCCCCCGGGTCTGTCGTCCCCGGGAAGAGAGCCCTCTATACATTGGAACATTTCTGGACTTTCAAATTCCCGCTTCCCCCTCTCATGACTAGACACTCTTTCGGCTAGAAAATGGCGGCTGTGGCCGTGTGTACGTGGTGACACACCCTGTTGGCTTCCTATTGGATCGGCCGTGCTCACTCGATTACACAGTAAGTTGAAAGTGATGCATGTTTGGCGTCTGACGCCAAGAGTTGAACTTGGAACGATGTAACGAGTGGAGGTGTTCTGACCGACTCCTCGGAGGTCGGTCATAAGTGCATTTATTGGCAAATGGCCAATCACAAGGTACTGTGAACTGTTTCTTTTAGGGCATATTACGCCATCCATTTTAAACTATTTCACTCCCGATGGAGATTTTCTTATTTTAAATATTCTGGTTTCAGTGCGGGCAGAAACAAAGCGTCCATAGACTTGGAACTTTCATATGTGGTACCACAAAACCCAATCTATTTGATTTGGCAACTCTCATCTTTCTAATTTAATCGTCAACATATAATGAAGGGATTTTCTCCGTCTTATTTCTGAAACTCTGGACTGTTTCGCATGTTGGCAAAATGCCACGCATTTTCTTCAGCACGTGGTAGCCACAACGTAAGATGTACGCGGGACGCCAACCTAACTGTTTGCTTTAAATTATTTGTTTTGAACTTCAAAAGGACAAATTTAGAATACTATTATTCAATGTAATTTTGGTGGGATTTAGTTAATTGTCACGGCGGCATCCCCTTTGAATTGTCGCCCGTTATGGTCGGTCCTTTGTTGGCGTGTTGCTGCACGCGGGTCTTGCCAACCCTAAGTTTCCTCCCCTCTCCTTGCGTTTGCTCGCAATGCTATTTTATATTGAGCCTTGGCGCTCAGAAACCTTCCTAGGTTATTAATTTAAATGCTCCCCTTGATTTGTATCACGTGCTCGTGATAGCTGATTAATTTCCATGGCATCAGACAACTCGTTCTTGCCCGCCCGCTAGCCCCTTTGTTCGGGCATTTGATTTATTCTTGGTCCGCTCTCCTGAGCCAGTATTTTCCTTTTTAATTAATTTAAACCTTAGGCCTCGTGTAATACCAGATCATTAAATGGGGCCCTCCAAATCCTTTTAGGACAAGTGTTTCCATTTATGTGTGCCCCCGCCTTCTGCTGTATCCCTTTTATTTGAATATATTTATTGTTTGTTTGTTTTCTAATTTGACTACATGACTATTTCCTAGGCCAGTACTGAAAGCCACCCTCTAGGTTAACCAACCCAGCCTTCCGCTTCATGATCATTCTGATCAAACCCCCCCTTTCTCCCTTGGTCTTCCAGGTAGCCTAAATATTTAGACCTTGGGTAGCTTGGGGGGGCTGTCCTGTAATTCCTTTCGGGGGATTGCGGGACACTAGGGTTAGGATAATACGGAGTAGTTGTACCATGAGAAATGGAGTACTCGAAACAGAAGTTACGGAACTGATTAGAAGTAAAGGTACGGGCATTGTCAGAAATGAGGTACTGACAGGGACCAAATGAAGTAAAAATAACCTTCAAACACTTAACGACAGCAGCAGTGTTGCTCATCTTGGTGGGAAAAATCCAGCAAAATCTCGAAAATCCATCGACACAGTAGCGCGAAACGGTTACCTAACCTGGATTTCGGAAAAGGTCCAACGAAATCTATATACAACCTCTCCATAGGACGTAACACGGGCTCTGAAGACAGAAATCCCACTCTACTATTTACAGCAGGTTTTCTCACGTTGCAACTACGACAACCTAAAACAAATCTTATAATATCCCGGTCCATACACTTCCAAGTAAAGGATTGCTTTATCTTTTGACGAGTTTTGAAGACTCCTAAATGACCACCCACTGGTGACTCATGGAAATATCTTAACATTGCATCCACTAACTGGACAGGCAAGACGACTTTCGGCTTCTTGTCATGCCTGGCAACGCAGCATAACACGCCTGACCTAAGAAAATAAGGTTTTACAACCTCACCCGTATCTAATTTCGAAATTATTAACTTTAACTCTTGATCTTCTTTTTGATGAATGACTATATCTTTAAACAAAAGAGGAGAATTGTTCAACTTATGCTGGGCGGAACAAACACCAACAACATCAGATTCCACAGGAACAGGTTCCAGTTTC